>CM070694.1:12402742-13699742 GCA_036346265.1 Melocanna baccifera
CATGAGGGAGGTGATTTTGGGCTCAATGACAAGGTCGGAGGGGGATGAGAATGCCTTGAGAGGCTTTGCATCAGTGGCGGTGCTCTGTCGCTGTCGAGCTCGAAGGCGGGGGCGAGGTCGCCAATAATGCTAGCGATGCTAGGGGTAGGAGAAGGGGAGCTTTGGGAATGCAATGGGGCTGTGGAGTTAGAGGAAAGACTAATTTGGGGCGAGGAACGTCGGGGTGGAAGAATTTTGGAGTGAGGGCGAGAGGGGGGCAGAACGGCATGGAGGCCTTACCGGCGTTGGGGAAGTGGACCTCTTTGATTAATGATGTCTAAGAATACGAACGAGTAAGTTTTTGGTTGTTCCTCACCTATTTCACTCTATTCCTTAAACAAGATTGGATTTTGATGTGGCACAGCCTATCTGATTCGATTCAAATTTCTCGAGCAATCAGCGAGCAGGAGGGAAAGGGCGCATTTGATCGCAAGTGTTGTAATGCGAGAAGACACCGTAGCCATGGCGCTCTGCCTTTGCCTCGACAATTTAATCGTCGTATATTTATCTCAGCACTTGTGCGAGACACGCGCTTCCAGAACAGAAGCGAGCCACGAAGTGTTCGTTTAACGGCTTCTTCCCGCGGCCGTCCTCCGCCTTCTATCTAGCTGCCGCCAGCCGCCACCTCCATCGATCTCTAGTCAGGCCGCCACATATGTACATGTTGCATGCTTGAGATTTCGCGCCAATTGAGTCTCGATTTCGTAGCCATGACATGCATGCAGTGGCAATTAATCCTGCTTGATCGGCGAGGCCTGCTGGAGAAGAGTCCCACTCCGACGTGCATTGGTGCTTCCTCATTCCCTCTTTCCTTGACTAGTCGGACAGGGGCGGAGCCATCCCATTTTGGGAGCCCGGGAATGTCGAGCAGCCGGCTCTGCACGAGCTCCATGCAGTGGTGCCCGACGGAGTGGAAGTAGTTGTCCGGTGGCGACAGGTTCTACAGCTTCCCGATCTTGGCAAGCAGGCACAACACATTGGGGTTCTGCAGCACATCCATAGGTTTTTTGGCACCGATCTTGAAGTGCTGTTCACCGCCAAGCTTGGGCAGCCGCCTAGGGTCGCCGGGCCTTGGCTTTGCGCCTGAATCCGGATTAGGCTGAATGTACAGTAGTAGCACTACAAAATAGTTTAATTTGTTTCTATTTCTTAGTATGATTTGATGTTTCCTATCAGGAGTCTGTAAATATACTGCAACTTATTGAACAACTAAAATTATTGTGTGCTTTTCGTCTGGCGATTGATCGCGCTTTAGGTTTTGGAGCCATGGGTTTTACTCCCCGATTCCGCAAAGTGGTCGTCAGGATCGTCGATTCTACTCCCCTTAGCACGTGTGACTTTTGTTGTTAGTATCATTATTCATTCTTTATTTTTTTTGCCCCTTTGCATAATTTTTTGTGGTGCATCTCGCGGTGCGATTGGTTTAATTTACTGAAAATCCCGTGCCTTGCTAGCTACAATTTACTGCGTAGGACTAATTGTCGATTCTACTACCTAATGGGAGCGCCGCATGCTCTCTAATATCTATATCAGAAATTCATTAGTTTTGCTTTCTTTTTATTGGTTTTGTTATGAATTATTGTTGTTCTCGATTTGTGATAACGCTTCCGCTTGTATATAAGTCGAATTTATATGTCTTTTTACTGCTTCAGTATATTTATTAGTGTGTTTTGCTGTTTATCATACATCAGACTTTTGTTAAACGAAGTCAGAATTTCTAGCATCGGATTGGATGTTGTCGTCGATACAAGATCAGATAGTATATTTATATGCACTCTCGGTCGGATTTGAAGACTGTTGAGAATGCAAGGGGACAAAATAAGAATCACACATAATGAATGGAAAAGTGTATTGCACATGAGTGTCAAGGGTTACCAAAATGGCCTCTCCCTCTCCACTTAGAAGGGCTCTTATTTATAGAGTGGGATGAGGGACAAGTGAAGTTACAAGTTTGTCCTCACGGCTTAGCTTACTCCTAAGGGCATTTTCATACTTCATGCCAAGTGGGTCCCGCCACGTTCGAGGGGCTTTGGGGCTAGTCCGTGAACCTCAATCGCGGTTGCTCCCGGACACCATCTAAGGTTGGCCTCTGGGATCGGCCTATGGACCCTACCGAAGGTTGACCTCCGAACTTTGACTTGGGTCAGGTTTGGGGTGGCACGGGCCTTAGTCGGGGTTGCTCCCTAGCCTAGACTAACACCCGATACATGGTAGGGTTGAAGCAGAGGTGGCCCCAAGGTCGTTGTGGGTGGATCCGGCTGGGTCAAGCCCAAATAGCAGTGGCGGCAGTGGAATCGATCTGAGTTGAGATGGTGGTACACAGTGGATGTCGAGCCCAAACGACAGAGCACGGCGCCATCAGAAAAAACTTGGCACTCAGAACTCATTTTTGCGCCCCTTGTTAGGACTCATTTTAGAGCAAGGAATGATGTTGGCTCAAACACTAGCTGATGTGGCGCGGCGTCAGGATGCCTTTGCTTCATTTAGGGGCCACCCGGTGTTCTTCGGCAATGATGCTAAGGGACTGCAGCTGCTTGTATCATTTACTAGGCTTGTGCTGTTGTTGCTTGCCTAATGTTCAAACAAAGCTCATCCATTGCTTCTTACTAGGAGTATTCTGTTACCCTGTCACCCATCAGAGAAAACACAAGTGATTGGTACGTCGAGGAGGAGAGGACATCGTCGTCTCCTATTGGAAAAATTTGGCACTTGGGATGAAGCTCGTGAGCAACTAGTCCGTCGGGGAGGCGAGGACATCGTCATGTCCCATCGAAAAAAAGTTAATGCTCAGAATGAAGCGGGAGCATCAGAGTCTCCTATCAAAAACGTCAGAGTCTGTCGTGGTTGGTCGAGGAAGCAAGTGTTAGAAATAGGTTCATAGAGTGAGGCCCATTTTATTAATTCTAAAGCATGCAAGGTTTAGTACCATATTGCTAAGCCAAGATGGGGGAGACCAATTTACAAGATATAGTCTATGCCATTCTTTGAATTATGGATGGGATAACATGAGGAATGTTTTGGCTAATCACACACGTGCGCACGTATTCATGTATTTTCACATAAAAATCATGTGACTTGTGACTTGCGACGCGTGACCGTGCCGTGACGTGGCGCGCCCCTTGGCAGCCAAGTCCACCTTTATTTTTTCTGAACCGTGCATCTCTTTCTCAGTTTAAATGAGATTCATATGTTTGAATTGAGGCTTTACTAGGTTTGATGACAAACAGTTACCAGTGGATAAATAGCTGGTTAAATATGTCAGTTACCAGTGGATAAATGACTGGTTAAATATGTCAATTACCAGTGGATAAATGACTATTTTAATCATATTAGTTATCGTTCTGTCTATATATATATATATATATATATATATATATATATATATATATCTGGAGACGTCCAGAGCATATTACTAAGAATCTCTTTGCCTCCATTCTCTTTCTCCTTATGCTGTTGTGTTGCGTCGTAACCTCATTGACTATTCTTCCCGGTGTGCACCATGAAGAAGGGGAGCGGTATCTCCAAACCGTTACTACTGTGAAGACCTGCACGGGGGCGGCAATAAGGTTTCCGGGCAGAACACATCTGCGCGACCGTTCACTGCACTGTGTCATCTACGTCCTGCACTGCATCAAGCCCACACTGCTCGAGCCTGTGCTACTTTCTGTTCTTCATCAAGCCCAACAGTAAGTCGTTCGCGCGTTTGATCGACTTTGATAATCTAATTTCTTTCTATTTTCCTTTCTGAAGTACAATGAGTAGCTTATCGTTAGTTATGTGTTTTGCATCTCTAGTTTATTGTGTTTGTCTTCTAGTAAAATTTGGAATTAAAATATTGCCTACATTTTCAACAGCAAGAATATCAGAGTCTCCCATCAGGAACATTAGTGTTTCCCTTGGTTAGTTAGGGATGTTGAAACATTAGAGTATCCCATTAGGAACATCAGAGTATCCCATGGGAAAAATGTGGCACTTGTCAGAGACCTGACCCCAGAGGGTGGGTGTAAGGTAATGTAACCCCAAAGGGAAAGACTCGACACAGAGCAAAAGCCATTGAGGCTGAGGTAAGCCATGCCAAGGCTAAGCCATTGAGGTATGTTAGAGCTCGACAAGGTGAATCCATTTAGCTAGGGAAGCCCCTTGTCAAGGAGGCGCCATCATGGCAAAGCGCAGTACGACCAAGGTAAAGCTATCGAAGCTGAGGTAAGTCATACCGAGGCCAAGCCATCAAGGTGTGTTGGAGCTCGCTGAGGTGAATATGTCGAGCTAGGTGGAGCCCCTCATCGAGGAGAGGCCATCGAGGTGAAGCATAGTTCGGATGAGGAAAAGCTGTCGAGACCGAGGTTGTTGAGATACAAATATGTAAATACGGACTCTCCTATGTATTCTACACCAGTCTAGGATCACACTAGTGCACACAGTCAAAATATAGATAAAACTTTAGCCATAATCATGATTAACTATAAAAGACATAAATATTATTAATCATCAGAGTAGCGACCTTATGGCAAGCTTACAAGTAATAGCCTGAAAGGCTCAATAAAAACTAGCAACGAAAAAGAAAGCTAAACACAATGGCCATTCAACATGCTCACAAGCAATCAACTGAAGAGTGAAGTTCTAATCTATGAAGTCGTCAAAGAATCCTCCTTCAAATACCTTTGCCTGATATGATTCTTCCTCAGCAACTAAGAGATAAAGGATATAGCCATGAGTACATAGAGTACTCAACAACTCATTTGTAACAAAATACAATAGATAATTATACAAGGCTTATCAAATGATGGCTGAATGGTTAATTTGCATAAAGCAATAATTTAGAGTAAATACGATAAGTAGATTGAAAAGCACATTGAAATTGATTTTTTAATAAATAATTCAAAGGAATTGACTAAGCCACAAGTGATTTGACATTCATTTCTGAACCAAACCCAACCAAGTTTTTTGAAATTCTACCCCTCGTGTGAAATCACCGAGCATTGCCATAACCATAAACACAACTGTTTGAATAGTTTTACACTTTGTAGAGATTGCATAACTTTATCCACATGTTATGATCAACTTGTAGTGTCTGTGTAACAACATGCTTCCTTAGGCATCCTAACCTAGAAGATTGCAATAAGGTCTTCACAATACTCAATCTCAATCCAACTCTGTCTGCTAAGGTTTCGTTGTCGAGTAGGCTTCGACCTAGTTGGTAAAAGCCCCTCTTGCGCTAATGTGAGAAAATAGCTGCGACCACATCCGCATTCATCTCAATGGCAGAATCAAAGTTGAATTATCATAAATTAGTTAGCTAGATCCATCATATTCTAGACATGTAGTTGTACGTTAAGGCTCATATCAATGGCGCATAAAGTTAAGTTCTTAATCAATACCCATGTGAGGCCTCCACATCCCAATGTGCTAATAGCACCCACTTTACTGCATGATCATCAGCCAAGTGAAAATTATTTTGTTTAACCTATACCAATGACACAACCATGTCTTGGTTCATAAATTTTATAACTGCAGCTATAATCACGATTCATTATCTCATTAAGTTAAAATTAATTAACTGATCAATATGTGATGATGAGTCCAACATATCAATAAGCATAACTAAGCTACTTGACGTACAACCCAAGTGGATACTAATATTCCATCAATAGATAATATCCTATGATGACAATGGAATCATGGCATTCAAATTATCAAATAGGTATTATTTGAACAATTGGGTATTAATTACCAAGTACAGAGGTTTATATTAAGTTAGCAAAATATAATTTAAAATAAAATAATAAATATATAGATTTGAAATAATAGATTCAATATGATTAAAGGTCACGACATGCCTTGGATTTTGTCCGTTACCAACTCTGAACTTCAGATCCTGCTTCTACTCCTTCAAAGATGTTATCAAATGAGAGAGAAAGCAAATAAAATACAAATAAAATCCAAGAACAACAAAACTAGAACTAAAAGATAGAGCTAATTTTAGATGAATGTAAGAAGAAGAATCAGGTTAATCAGAGTTTAGACAGAGAAGAACATACTCTTGAAAGATTGACCGACTAAGAAAATATTAAAAATTAATAGAGGAGAGAGAAACCTATGGTTGACAGCTGGGCCCCATGAGTTATCTTGGATTTTTGGAATAAAGAAAATTCTAGAAAAAGGCTTAGAGGTTGACAAGTAGGCCCCATGGTCTATGGACCAGGTCCACTGTTTGGCTCGGTCTACAATGGACTTAGTGCACTTGGATGATGGCTAGGACTAACGTGGTAGACACGTACGATGGACGAGCTGAGGTGGCTCCCATGTGGAGATGACATGGCTACCTATGTGGACTGGTGAGGTCGCATGGTCGAAGCAAGGTGAGCTGATGGCTTAGTGCTAGCGTGGTGCTACATGGTGTATAGCTTATGGACACATGGCTCGTGCGCTAGTTGGCTTGCCACACGAGCGATGAAGCACTGTAGCGCGGAATTTGCCAACGAGCCTCTCCGGTGAACTTGGCTTTGGAAATTTAGGGCAAACTGGTGAGCGCTAAGCAGTGGAACTAGCAAGCGGAGCATGACGAAGACGATGACAATGATGGCATGGTCCCCTACGAAGGAACACGAGCGGTGGTGAGTAGATGTAGTGGCGTACCTTGGGCACACAAAGGATGGGAGCTACAGCTAGATTTGAGACACGACGAGAGGTGGATGAGATAGAGAAGGGCCTGATGAACCTAGACTGGTGGTTGATGACGGCGAAGAGACTCCGAGGATGCGGTGATTGCTCGCCAAAAGTGGAGACGAAGGCGATGATGGCTCCAATTCAATGACGACGCACATGGGAAAGGAAGGGGCCACTCGCTGCAGGGATTTGAGACATCTAGTACTCTTTTATAGCGTGGCGAGAGGAGTCCAAGGCCAGCACACCAAGGCAAGGACGTTGGCATTGAACGGGACTCGGAGGAGTCTGGGACAGGGAAGACGCATCCAACAGTGGACATCACTTGTTGGTGGTTGCATGCAAAGAAGGATACATGGGGTCGACGCGAAGGAGACACGTGGTTGTGGGGAAGATCGAACAACTGGCAAAGAAATGCGAGAGAAAGCTGGGCCAAGTTGCGCAAGCTGGACCGGGTGAGACATGGGCTGTGGTGAGGTAGGCCGAAAGGAAGGGAGATGGACTGGAGAATAGGAAACTTGGCTCGAGGGTTTTTGGGATTTTTAAGGGATTTTTTATTTCTAGAAAAGGAATTAAATTAAATTGAGCTCTAGAAAATAGTAAATAAATCCAAAAAATATGAGAAAATACAGAGAAATTCCCTACAACACAATAAACCCAAAAAACTAGTTCAAATTTAATTGATGTTTATTTTATTCATATTAAATCTTTTTATTTTTAGAAAATTGAAATTAAGCTTTTAATTAATTCAAGAAAATTTCAAATGGTTATTTTTATTTTAAAAGCTTTAAAAAGGCACTAAAAACTAGGTTGTTACAAACTTACCCCTTAAATGGAATCTCAACCTTGAGATTTAGTCTCACTAAAGGAATAGGTTACTAGGTGCATTGTTGGAGATAACATGGTTTAGGTTTCCTCTTGCAATGCTCAGAGATATCTGGCTACCTTGAGCTAACGGTATTCCATTGCTTGCTCCTTCGGAAAAAGTATTGGTAGGGGTACTTCCAAGATTGAAAGGAATTGACGTGATTGTTTGACACTTTTGTGGACATGTACAAGCGAAATGGCCTAGCTCCTTGAACTTGAAACAAGTAGGTGAAGCTGCAAGGGCTAGCATTCCTCTAAGGTTGATTGCTAATGTTGATAGGGTGTGGTCCCAAAATAACCTGATGAGGCACATGAGTTGGAGTCCTAAAATCTACCTGCTGAGGTACACGAGTTGACTGGTACATGTTGAATCTGGCTCTTTATGACTGTTACAACTATGCTCCTAGTTGAATCATCTTCCTATTACGAGATTCTTCTATTTCATGGTGAGACTCTTCAAAAAGTATAGCCTTTGTCTACCATGTTTTCGAAACTAGTATAGTCATTGCCAACAATTTGAACCTTCAATCTGGAATTGTGTCCTCTCTTGAAGCCTTCTGACGTGCATCATCTGTGGCAACACCCTCCAGAGCATAGCGAGCTAACCATTTATTGAGATATTTTCCCACTGACATGTCCCCTTATTGAAGCTCATAGAACTCTTCTTCATTTCTACCACCCCATCCAGTATATGGGCATGGCGAAAAGCTATGGTGAACTCTGCCCAAGTGATATTCTGTTGATCTTCATGAGTAGCACAATAGTTATCTCACTATACTGATATGGTATTCTCAAGCTGGTGAGCGGTGTAAAGGACTTTCTCTCGACTTGTACACTGAGTGAGATTCAGTTTCTTCTTCACAGAACAAAGCTAATCATCTACTTCCAAAGGCTCAGATGAACTTGAATAAGTAGGCGGTCTAGTCCTCATGAATTTGGCAAATCTCAATGGAGGATGAGCTGGCTAAGGTGCAGCGCCTTCCTGATTTTGCCGATTCATCATGTTGTTCATATTATGCATCATCGTGTTTATGTGTTGAGTTTGGGTTATCATGAACTGACTCAAAGTTAGATCCAAACTGACTGGTGCTGACTACTAACCCTGAGCTGAAGGAGTTGTGGCACTTCTACTAGGATTTGAAGACATCTGACTACGACCAGATGAATTACAAGTATCAACCATCTGCTAAGTTGACACCACATGTTACAAAGGAAAGAGGAAAAAGCAAAGGTAAGTGGTAAACTCGTCTAAGAGGAATAAAACTAAGGGCAAAGCTAAACTAAAAATACTCACTTAGCCAAAAAAAAAAGGTTAGCAAAAGAAGCATCAAACTCCACAAGTAAAGATTTTTGATATGACTAAAACATAATGCTAGAAGCAAAATTGCAACTCACATAGCACAGAACTGCAAAGAAAAAGCAAAATGATCTACACGATGCTAAAAACTATAACAAGATTCTATTCTGATGGCCCCTAATCTTCATGGTAATGTTTAATCTTGTCTTCAAATATACTAGGTGCTTTCTTGATCCAAAACTTCATAGCTAATCCCAAAGAATTCCAAGTCAATCTCCACTTTGATTATAGGAAACTCGAGACATTTATGAATATTACAAGGATAAGAAGTCAATTTAAGATTTAAGAACAATGTTTCAAAAAGGTAAGGAATAATAATCTAAAAATGAGGAAAGAATAGAGATTTACTAGACATTTATTTGTTGGTTTGATTTAGAAAATAGATTTTGAAAATATTCGCTAAATCGACCACACTAACTAGGGCTTTGTCCTACAGTTGATATGACTCTGATACCATCTCTGTCGATACCCAAATATGCAAATCCAGACTCTTCTGTGTATTTTGCACCAGTCTAGGATCACGCTGGTGTACATAGTAGAAACATAGATAAAATATTGACCATGATCATGATTAACTATGAAAGACGTAGATATTATTACTTATCAGAGTAGCTACCTTATGGCCAAACTTACAAGTAATAATGTATGAGCCTAACAAAAACCAGCAGTGAAAAATAAAGATAAATACAGTGGTCATTCGACATACCCACAGGCAATGACTGGGGAGCAAAGTTCTAATCTACGAAGTTGTTGAAGAATTCTCATTCAAATATGTTTGGCTTATATGATTCTTCCTCAGCAACTCAGCAACAAAGGATATAGCCATGGGTATATAGAGTACCTAGCAAATCATTTGTAACAAAATGCAATGTATAATTATACAAGGCTTATCAAATGATGCCTGAATGGTTAATTTGCAGAAAGAAATAATTTAGAGTAAATACGATAAGTAGTTTGAAAAGCACTTTGAAATTGATTATTTAATAAATAATTCAAAGGAATTAAGTAAGCCACAAGTGAACTGCCACTCACTTCCTAACCTAACCAAACCAAGATTTTACAAAATTATACCACTCTTATGAGATCACCAAGCATTGTCCATAATCGGGGACACGGCTATCCGAATAGTTTTACACTTTATAGAGATTGCACAACTTTACCCACATGTTATGATCAATTTGTAATGTCTACGCAACAACATGCTTCCTTATACGTGCCAACCAAGAATATCACAACAAGGTCTTTACAATGCTTAGCTTCAACCCAATTTTGTTTGTTAAGGTTTCACTGCTGAGTAGGATTTGACCTAGTCGGTGAAAACTCCCTCTTGCACCAATGTGAGAATGGTTGTGATCACACCCACATTCATCTCAATGGTGAAATCAAAGTTGAAATATTACAAATTAGTTAGCCAGATTCATTCCATACTAGATATGTGGTTACATGGTAAGGATTAGATCAATGGTGCATAAAGTTAAGTTCTTAGTCAACACCCAGACGAGGCATCTACATCCCAATGTGCTAATAGCACCCACTTTACTTCACAATTATTCGTCTAAGTGAAAACCATTTTATTTAACCAATACCAATGACACAACCATATCATGGTTCATAAATTTTATAACTGTAGCTACAACCATGATTTAATATCTCATTAAGTCAAAATTAATTAACTGGTCAACATATCATGATGAGCCCAACATACCAATAAGCATAGCTAAGCATACTAGACATACAATCTAAGTGGATAGTAATATTGCATCATTAGATAATTACCCATCATATAGTGACAATAGAATCGTAGCATTTAAATTATCAAAGAGAGATTATTTAAACAATTGTGTATTAACTACCAAGTACCAAGGTTTATATTAGATTAGCATACATGATAATTTAAAATAAAATAATAAATAAATAGATTTAAAATAATAGGTTCAACATGATCAAAGGTCATGGCTTGCCTTGACTTTGCTCAGTTACCAACTCTTGAATTTCAAATCATGCTTCTACTCTTTCAAAGATGTTATTTGATGAGAGAGAAAGTAAACAAAATACAAATAAATTCAAATAAAATCCAAGAATAATAAAAATAGAACCAAAATGTAAAACTCAATTTTAGATTAATTTATAAAGAAGAATCAAGTCAATCAGAGTTCAGACGAAGATGAACAAACTCTCAGAAGATTGATTGGTTGAGAAAATACTAGAAATTAATAGTGGAGAGAGAAACCTATGGCTGATAGGTGGGCCCCATGAATTATCTGGGATTTTTGGAATATAGAAAATTCTAGAAAAAGGCTTTGAGGCTGACAAGTGAGCCCCTTGGTCTATGGTCCAGGTCCACGGTTTAGCTCAGTCTATGATAGACTAGGTGCACAAGGATGATGGCTAGGGATGACGTGGTAAGCGACATGGTGAACATGCAAGATGGATGAGCAGAGGTGGCTCTGATGTGGCTACCTACGTGGACTGGTGACGTTGCAAGGCTGAGGTGGGGTGAGCTGGTGGCTTAGAGTTGGCGTGGCATATAGCTGGCGGACACAGGGCTCGTGTGCTGAGCTGGCTTTCTACGCTGGTGGCAAAGCACTGTAGCGCAGAATTTGCTGACGAGCGTCTCCGATGAACTTGGCTATGGTGATTTAGGGCAAACTGGCGAGCGCGAAGTTGCGGAATTAGCAAGCGGAGCATGACAAAGACAATGACAACAACAACATGGTCCTCGGCGAAGGAATGCAACAGATAGTGAGCAGATGGTAGTGGCGTATCTCAAGCACACAGTGGATGGGAGCTACAGCTAGATTCGAGACATAGCGAGAGGCCGAGATAGAGAGGGGCTTGATGAACCTGGAGCGGTGGTTGATGATGATGAGGAGACTTCAAGGCATCAGTGATTGCTCGTTGGAAGTGGAGACGAAGGCGATGGTGACTCTAATTCAACGATCGTGAGCAAGGAAGAGGAAGGGGCCACTCGGTGCGGGGGTTCGTGAGGCCTCCAGTGCTATTTTATAGTGTGGTGAGGAGAGTCCAAGGTGCGCAAGCCATGGCGAGGACGACATCACAGAATGGGACTCAGAGGAGTCCGAGATGGGGAAGATGCATCTGATAGGTGGACCTCACCTTTCGATGGCTATGCACGAAGGAGACGTGGGGTCAACGTGGAGGAGACGCATGCCTGTGGGGTAGACCAGATGGCTAGCGAAAATGTACGGGAGAAAGCTAGGCTGAGCTGCGCATGTTGGACTGGACCAAGGAGTAGAAGAAATGGGCCGTGGCGAGGCAGGCCGAAAGGAAGAGAGATGGGCTCGGGATTAGGAAACTTAGCCCAAGGTTTTTTTGGGGATTTTTAAGGAATTTTTCATATCCAAAAAGGAATTAAATCAAATTAAGCTCTAGAAAATAACAAATAAATCCAAAAAAATTCACTGCAACACAGGGAACCCAATAAAATCTAGTTTTAATTTAATTGATGTTTATTTTATTCATATTAAATCCTTTTATTTTTAGAAAATTCAAATTAAGTTTTTAATTAATTTAAGAAAATTCCAAATGTTTATTTTTATTTTAAAAACTTTAAAAAGGCATTGAAAATCAGGATGTTATAGAGGTGAACCATGCTAAGGCTAGGCCATCTAGACAAGTTGGAGCTTACCGTGGTGAATCCATCGAGCTAGGGGGAGCCACTAACTAAGGAGATGCTGTCAAGGCGAAGCGAAGTTTGGCCGAGGCGAAGTCGTCGAGGCCAAGCCATCGAGGTGTATTGGAGTTCGCTGAGGTGAATCAATCGAGCTAGGGAGAACCCCTAGTCGAGGAGACACCATCGAGGTGAAGCATAGTTTGACTAAGGCAAAGCCATCGAGGTAGATGTTAATCACACCAAGACCAAGCCATCGAGACATGTTGGAGCTTGCCGAGGTGAATCCATCGAGCTAGAGTGAGCCCCTAGCCGAGGAGATGCCGTTGATGAAAAGCAAAGTCTGGCCGAGGCGAAGCCATCGAGGCCAAGTTAAACCACACCGAGGCAAAGCTATTGAGGCGTATTGGAGCTCACTAAGGTGAATCCATCGAGCTAGGGGAGCGCCTAGCCAAGGAGATGTATCAAGGTGAAGTGAAGTCCAATAGAGGTGAGGTTGTCAAGGCACCACATCGAGGCCAAGCCATTGAGGTGTGCTGGTACTTGTCGAGGTGAATCTGTTCAGCTAGGAAGAGCCCCTAGCCGAGGAGACACCGTTAAGGTGATGTGAAGTCCGACCAAGGCGAAGCCATCGAGATAAGTTGAACCACACTGAGGCTAAGCCGTCGAGGCATGTTAGAGCTCACCGAGGTAAATCTATTAAGCTAGGGGAAGCCCTTAGTCGAGGTGACACCATCGAGGTGAAGCATAGTTCGACTAAGGCAAAGTCATCGAGACAGAGGTTAATCACATTGAGGTCAAGCCATCGAGACGTATTGGAGCTTGCTGAGGTGAATCCATCGAGCTAGAGCGAGCCCCTATCCAAGGAGATGTGTTAATGCAAAGCAAAGAGTAGCCAAGGCGAAGCCATTGAGGCCAAGTTAAACCACGCCGAAGCAAAGCCATTGAGACGTGTTGGAGCTCACTAAGGTGAATCCATCAAGCTAGGGGAGCGCCTAGCCAAGGAGATGCCGTCAAAGCGAAGTGAAGTCCAACCAAGGTGAAGCCGTCGAGGCACCACGCCAAAGCCAAGCTATTGAGGCATGTTGGAACTTGCCGATATGAATCCATCGAGTTAGGAAGAGCCCTCACACCATTAAAGCGGAGTGAAGTTCGACCAAGGCGAAGCCGTCAGGGCTGATGTGAATTCGTCGAGCTAGGGGGAGCCCCTAGTTGAGAAGGAACCATCGAGGCAAAGTGAAGCTTGACTGAGGCGAAGCTGTCGAGGTCGAGCCAAACCATGCTGAGGCCAAGCCATCAAGGTGCATTGGAGCTCACCAAGGTGAATCTGTTAAGCTAAGGGCCACCTAATCAAGGAGATGCCATCGAGGTGAAGCGAAGTTCAGCTAAGGCAAAACCATTGAGGCTGAGCTAAACCACACTAAGACCAAGCTATCGAGGTGTACTAGAGCTCTCCGAGGTGAATCCATTGAGTTAGTGGAAGCCCCTAATTGAGAAGATGCTATTAAGGCAAGGTAAAGTTCGACCGAGGCAAAGCTGTCAAGGCCAAGCTGAACTACGTCGAGGCCAAACCATCCAGGCATGTTAGAACTCACTGAGATGAATCCGTCGAGCTAAGGTATGCCCTTAGTAGAGGAGACACCATTGAGGCAAGGCAAAGTTCGGCCGAAGCAAAGCCATCAAGGCCAAGCTAAACCACATCGAGGCCAAGACATCGAGGTATGTTAGAACTTGCTATGGTGAATCCGTCGAGCTAGGGTAAGCCTATAGTAGAGGAGACACCATTGAGGTGAAGTGAAGTTCGGCTAAGATAAAGTCGTTAAGGCCGAGCTAAACCACACCGAGACCAAGCCATCAAAGCATGTTAGGGCAATGGGAGCATGGAGCCACAACACGGCTAGGAGCGTGCCACTTATGAGCCAGAGTTGGGGGACCCCAAATGAGGTACTGGTCGCTCAAGGATGCAGCGACGGCAGGGCGTCCACACTATTCAAGGGAGCTGTCCACACACACCCACTGCGAGCTCTCAACCCCAGCCTAGTCTACGACATTGGCAAGGGCGACTACCTCAAGTTCCTCTGCACACAGAACCTAACGCCGATGCAGCTCACGGCCTTCACCAAAAATTCCAACACAATTGGAGCAGCATGGAGGGTGCTGGGAAGCTACGAGGCTCCCAGTTGCAGCCGATAGGAGGGAAGGAGGGGAACTATAGTGCCATGCCCGGTCGAGTGTCGGATCTCAGCAGCGGCCTCCCGCAATGTAGGCAACAAGTTTCAAATAAAGAAACTATAAGAAACAAATACATCATCATCAGATCAAATTACACGTTTGCATTTCCGCTCCTTCAATTATTTCAAAGGATTCAAAAACTCTCACTATTGTTGAGATGCAAACGCTCGTCCGGAGCGTTTCGGAGGGCGTCCGAGGGGAAGGGTCCAGGGCGTTCCAGAGGGGGTCTGGGGCATGGAAGCCAGGGCCAGTCCGGGGGTTCCAGAGAGGGTCCGGGGTCCCCTGGAGGCCGTCCAAAGGGAAGCCGTGGCTGGACTGGCACATGCACGACCATCATGCACCATGGGTCTAGTCTGTGGAGCAGCACGCACCTGGCCAGAAGCGTGGTGTGCCTCCAGTTCTGGGTGTGGTCCATAACGCAAAGAACCTTGATGTTTTGGAGTTTCATGTAGGTGATCAGGAATCGTTGGCCCAAAGCCATGCACCGGACTCTAGGGTGGAGTCAGGAGGAGGTCCAGGGCACCTGAGTGGAGATGGTGTGGAGGGGGTCTGGGATACGCAAGTGGAGATGGCGTGGAGGGAGTCTGAAGGGCCTCTGCATGGACAGAGTCCAAGCTGGAGTCTAGAGGGGTCCAGAGGGCCGCCGAAAGGATGGGTCCAGAGGCCTTCCACGCGGACGTAGTTCAGGGTGGAGTTCGGAGGACCTCCACATGGACAAAGTCCATAGGGGCCTAGAGGGGTCCAGAAGGCTACCGTGCGGATGGAGTTTGGGCGGGTACAGAGGACCTCTGCGTAGACGGAGTTCAGAGGTCTACCGCATGGACGAAGTTTGGGGCAGGGTCCGGAGGGCCTCCGAGATGGCACGGACCCGCTCAGCAACCTTCCGTGCCTTCATCTTCCTAGGCGACGTGGCTTCTCTCTCAAGTCCCCACTGTCGGTGCCAACTATTGTCGATACGAGACTAGACAATACATTTATATGCACCCCTGGTTGAATTTGAAGACCGTCGAGGATGCAGGGGGATATAACAAGAATCACACATGAATGAATGACCATCCATATACTATTCACTTCTGCTATATTCCATATCCTTTCCGTGATCATCCTTTCCTTAAACGCCTATGAGGCTTCTCCTTTAAGTTTCCACCACTTCGCCCTTGTGGCTTTGACGACCTTAGTCTGTCAAACCCATATCCTAAAACGAAAGTTGGAGACTACAAACTTATGTTAATGGATAACACTCTCCAGGTATAACCTTACAATTTATGTATGCTCATTTGTCCTCACTTCTAACAAGGACAAATTTGATTTGGCTAGAATGCTAATCACTACTAAAGGTAACTAAATAGGAATGTCTCTTTCTAAAAAAAGGTGTTAGCTATCATGAGATCATAGGCTACAATAAAGTTCAAGATATCTTCTCCTTCTCGGTTCCTATCATCTTTACCAAAAACCCCATGCACCCTCTGAAACCCCTCGCTAGTTGTACCAACATGACCATTAAATCGCCTCCTAAGAAAAGCTTCTCACTATTAGGCACACTTCTAATTATGTCATCTAGATCTTCCCAAAATTGCCTCTTAGCAGTCTCACCCAGACCTACTTATAGAGCATATACACTAACAACATTTAAAACTAAGTCGTCAAAGATTAGCTTGACTAGGATAATCCTATCCCCTGTCTCCTCACATCGACAACTCTGCTATTGAGGCTCTTATCGATTAAGATGTTCACTCCATTCTTGCTTCATTCTTGTCTAGTATACCACAACTTAAAACCAATGTTCTCTACCTAATTCGCCTTCCGACCCATACATTTAGTCTCTTGAACGCATAACATATTTACATGCCTCCTAATCGCCGTACTTACTAACTCTTATAACTTACCTGTTAAGGACCCTATATTCCAACTACCTAGACGGATCCTACTCTCCTTGGCTAACTTCCTTGCCCCTGGCACTCATCGAGTAAAGTGAGAAGATTCTTACATATTTTTCACTACATCCAAACGGTGACATAACGCGTCTCTAAGGAAGTGGCATCCTAGCCCATGCTTATTTATCACCACACCCAAGTTCTGATATGGCGTATCACTAAGAGGGTTACGCTCCTAATGAATTATCAATTTTTGGGTTTCATTCTATGAAAAAGTGGGTTTTTTTTACATTGGCTTGCCGAACTTAACACAATACTCTTTCTTTTTCCTGGATTGTGATAGGCTAGGTAGAAAACTACACTGGTTTTGTTACAAGACGATACAAAATGAACTGTTACTATCTACTGCTATAAAGTTCACAAAAGATGACCGCCCAAAGCTACTGAAACTTGAATGCATGTATATTACGCTATGCTTTCAGATATGCTGTCTTAGAAATAGCATTTGAATCTATTTCCTAAGACTAGAATTTGATTACGACACATAACTCTGCATGTTTCATATATGGATAAGCAGATTTCTGAATTTTTTAAGTTGAACCTTCTTACCTGAGTAGCAGCACACTTGATTTCAAGCTAAGGGTGAAAACGGATCAGATATTGCCTAAACCACATTCGTATTCATATTTGTAAATGAATATGAATCGAATATTGTAACAAATACAAATTCGAATCGAATATCTACTCAATTCGGTCGAATCTGGATATCCTCATAACTTATGTAATATGAAAACATTAATGACATTTTATCCTCGTTTAATCACGCTTAATCATTCTAATTCATTTACTTCACCTAATGAAATACAAATTTATGTACAATTAAAAAACTTGTCCAACTAATTGGTCATATTGTAATAAAATATACATATTGTGTTGCAAATAATGCACAAAATAACAGAGACAAGAGACATGAATTTTTACGTGAAAAACTCTTACAAAAAAAATCACGAATACTTGAAGATAAATCACTATAATGAGATATTATAATGGAACGTTTCTCATAGAACTTGCCTCGTGAAGCTTGATTTTCCTATGAACTACTGGGTACATATATAGTACGAGAGAAAAGAGTCCACACAGAGAGCAAACCGAATCAGAGTCGGTTGCTACAGATTGATACCACATCTGATACAAACTGTGTATACACCTGCCATGCCACGTCTGGCAGCCGAATTCCCTCCAGTGCTCGAAGAATGTGATAATCTCCTCCAATAAAATCAACATGTAGACTCTAAGCGCCGAAAGTCCAGAGGAATAATCTTCAAATAGAAAGACTGGAACAGTCTTGTCGAAACGCTTCTTGCGAAGCAAAATTGAGCAAGTCACCAGTAGGTCTGAACACGCAGCTATTAACAAAGCAGACGAACAAATCTGGGTCTTCAACAATTTATAACCCCAGCAAAAGTTTGAGTCTGTACAACTGACCTCCTGAAATAAATGTTCAATCGTCGAATGGCATAAGTCAAAACATCACCTGTGGTGCTGGATAGATAGCGAAGAACTCATATCATGAAATCTGACATGCTCCACTTGGAACACAAAAGTCGACAAATAATACTCATTGAAAGAGCAACTCTTCAACAAGAAAGACTGGAACAGTCTTATCGTACGTGTAGCCATCATATACGTCAAACTGCCGACTATTGAATTCCATCACATGGTTGAACTGCTCCTGTAAAATTGTCTGGATGAAAGGAACTCTCGTGCCGTCAATGGAGAATAAATTGCAGTAGACCCCTCATATCAAGCTACGACAACTAGAAGACGTTGTAGTATCCACGCAAAAATAAACCTTCTCCTTGCACTTGAATCCTTTATCTCAAAATGAAATTTGAGCAAAACCTTCACTTTCAAATAGCAAAACTCCATAAAGTATTATGCTAGCTGCCATCAGGGCCTTATCAAACTGTAACTACACTTTAGACTTCTTGTCTATGAATCTTGCTGCAGTAACCCATAGAAGACGATGGATCATTGATAAAATCATCAATGATTAATCTTGTATGAATGTCGTCAATAATAGGCGTAACGGCTTGAATTGCAATGAACTCTACCTCTAAAAAATTTATAGAGTTGACAACACAGCTTCAACCGAGATGTTGTAGTATAACACCAGGGTATGGCGTCGAGCAATAATATTGGCGAACCTAGTATTGGAATAGTCGCTAAGGATGGTGTGGGTCAGTGCCAAATTAAAGTCAAAGCTTTAAAAAGAGTCGAGACGAGTAGAATAGCTGAGTTAATATTGCTAAAATATCTCATGGTATGTTTCTAGATGGAAGTAGCAAAATCGCCGAAAAAAGAACTGAAGCTCCTGTTGTTTTGTTGATGCTTGTCCTTAGTTTCATGCCCCTCTTCATTGGCTTTGCATTAGAGGTGTAAGCGGGCGGGCGGGCGGGCGGGGAAGCCTCCGCGGCCCGCCCGCCCCGCCCCGTTTAGCCTCGCGGGGGGAGATTGCCCCCCGTCCCCGATCCCCGCGGGGACCCGACCCCCGCGGGGATTAAAAAAATTAAATTTATTATTTAAAAATAAAATTTTGATTTTATTTATTAATTTATAATTACTTAAGCATATTATTTTTAAAAATATAACTTCAAAATATATATTCTAACATATAAATTCAAGTTTTAGTCTAAATATACAAGAAAAGAATACAATCTCTTATATTAAAAATAATAATCTATTATTAAATATATTTATTTTTATCTTTTATCGGGTCCCTGTAGGGCCCCGCGGGGCGAGGATGACCCCGTCTCCACCCCGCTAACTTCGTGGGGCCCCGCCCCGTTCCCCCCACGGGGGGATATTACCCCCCGGCCCCGCCCCCCACGGGGATATTCCCCGCGGAACCCCGTCCCACAGGGGGAATTGCCACCCCTACTTTGCATGCACGATCTTTATGCTTGCTGGTGCAGCGATCTTCTCTCTCCTATGCTTTTTTCTTGACCGATAGAAATTGAAGGCTTGCTGTTGATGCTTGCACCAACTGCTGCTATCTTGCGTGAGTGAACCAAAGAGAAAAATCGTGATGCTGCTAATGGCACTGGAATCGAGAGAAAGAAAATGGATTGCTTCTATTGCCATGTGCTACTCACTGGTTTGTGTGTACGGATCGAGGCGAACACATGACTAGATGACTTTTTCCTTACGTCTGCCTGCTTCGACTCCTGGCTGGTGTGGCGTGAATGGAAAGCAATGCTCGAACAGCGACGCAGAAGCCTTGCAGACGTTGTGCATGGAGGACTTAGGACGAAGTGGCACGACGGATTCGGCGAAATAGCTTGGCTGCGGAATTCGACGACGTGCTTGGATCCGATGAAAAACACGCTGAAATTTTTTCTTCAAATCTTCTGTCCTTTGCTTGATGGTGTGATGGTCACCACTGTCTGTGCCACCCTGGGAGTTGCCACCTCCTAGGGCAGCAGTTAGAAGCTTAAACTCTAAGCTCTGATACCACTTGTTGCAAATAATACACAGAACAATAGAGACAAAAGATATAAATTTTTATGTGAAAAACCTTTGCAGGAAAAAACCACAGACACTTGAAACAAATCACTATAATGAGAAGAGATTACAATGGAACACTTCTTATAGAGCTTGCCTCGTGGAGCTTGCTTCTTCCTATAGACTACTAGAGTACATATATAGTGCGAGCGAAAAGAGTCTACACGGAGAGCAAACCGAATCAAAATCGGTTGCTACATATTAATACCACGTCTGATACAAACTGTACATACATCTGCTATGCCATGTTTGGCATGAGGCGATGAAGTGTCCTATACGGACATAGTACGAATTCAGATCACCTTTTCAACATATTGCTTCGTCGAATACGGATATAGATAGTTCAGATAAAATAATATTTTGGATGGTAAAAGTCAATACCATATTCACATCTATATTTTTATGTGAATTCAAATACAAATACAAATAAGATAGACATTATTAATCGAATAGAAAAATCTATATCATATTCACATCTTATCGAATACGGTAACCAAATAATACGAATAATTCGTATTTACTTTTCATCCCTATCTCAAGCTACACGTCCAACAGTTGGGCATCTGAGAATTATCTACAGAGAAAGCAAATGTGTATATTAGTCCATGCTCTGTTTCATAGCACATGGAGAAATACTAATGCAACGGAGATTTACCTCGTTGTCACAGGTTAGAAATAGGTTTAGTTCTTAATCTCTACCAATTCATATAAGACAAGAATAAATATTAGATAAATTGGTCACTCAGTTCATGGCAATTGATTCCATCCACTGACTCAAGCACTCAACTGATTCCTACCGTAACCAACATCAGGCAATTGCTGTTTAGAAACGTTTGCAAATGTAAGTTGGGCAAAGGAACTTATAGAAATTTACACAGAGAGAGAGAGAGAGATGTGACATTGACCTGCCCTTGTAGAAACACGCAGAATGAGATATCTCCAAAGAAAAATACAGTATGCACTGTCTCTTCCATGTCATCCTTGAGAGAAAACCACCACGAATGATCCAAACTAGGTAGGGTGGCGCGCTCCGCTCCGCCGTTTGACATAGGGACATAGGACAACTGGTAAGGCGTCATGCAAGACAAGTATATGCACTGTGTATAGTACAATTGTAAGTAAGGCATACTGCACCTTAGTGCAAAACTACTTGATCTGGAGTAGTACAAAGGAAGCCTAGTTCATTTATATAGAAGTGCAACACATAGCCATGTGATCAAATCGGTAAATAGCATGAGAAACCGGATGAGACAGTACTAATTGCTACCACAGTATTCCATAGGTGTTAAGATTACATAGGGATATCAGGTAAGCAGCTAATTGGCAAAAGGTTAACGAAGTACAATAGACATAAAGATGCTCAAGCTGCATGAGTGTGGGAGTTTACAATTGCGGAGCTCCAGAACATGAACAGTGAGGGAGAGGATACCTTGTCGAGCAATGAAGTGGTCCACAGATGTCTCTAAAATGGTACCATCCGGTAATAGATGTACGAGCGACAGCCGTGATTTTTTGTTGGAGAAGAAAAAAGTGTTGCGGCGGATGTTCTTTTGGGCGCCGTGATTTTGAAAGCACAAGGGCAGGCCGGCCGTGATTTTCGGGTGTAAAAAAAAGTGTGTGCCGGCGGCTGTTTAGATTGAAGGCGGCGGCGCCTTAGTTCATCCGGTAAACCATCCGATTCGTTGTGCTTTGATGATCTGAAAACAAAAAGGTTATTATCCATATTGCTTGTACTGGGGACTGGAGTCTTCGGAGCAATTTCATGTTTGTCTAAATTTATCAGTCATCGGTCAGGTTGACTCCATAATTGTGAGCGAGGTTCTTGATGCTTCCATTTTTGCATGACCTTTTCAAGCATCTCATACTTCTTATAGTTTCCATCAAGTAATTCCTGCTCGTGAGTTATTTGCACAAAAAAAAAGAACGTGATGGAGAGCAACTAGAAGTGCTTGTGCGGCTCGTTCCTTGGAATAAGAAGAAAAGCGGCGCGGTAAGCCGTGGCTTTTGTTGAGGAACCCTCGCTGGCGACCAGTCCGAGCAATTCCTCTGCTTAGAACAAGAACGAATCAATCACAAAGCGACAGAATAATAGATTGAACACAGAGAGAGGTAGAGAGAACTCCTAGTCTTTCTTTATTGCTTCATATGCATTGGGTACAAAATCAGCCATATGACTCTCTATTTATAGGAGAGGGTGAGGTGCCCAATATGGATAGAGATTCGTTTAAACGGAAAGAATCTGTTTAAATGAAAACCCTTATCCCTGGTTTCCTAATACTCTCCCTTGGGCACTCATCCGACATACTCATGCCTCGTTAAAACTCCATAAAAACCCAGTGGAAAAAATTTGGAGAAAGAGTACATGATGCATGTTATGCTGCGATTGCACGAATTACCTCATTAAAAACCTTGGTCAAGAAACTTCAGGAAAACTCGTCAAGGGAAAAAGAGTACAATTCACCCAGTTTCATTTAGCCTTCAGGACTTTTATCCTCTGGGTACTTGATCTTCAAGATCAAGATTCACTAACGAGCTTGAGATAATTCTCCCCCTGAATTCTGCACTTCTCTAAGTCTCATCATACCAATCCCTCGTACGCACCTTTCAAAACTAGATGCGGGGAGGGACTTTGTGAATAAATCTGCTAGATTTTCACAAGACTTAGTATGCAGTACTTTAATCTCGCCCATCTTTTGCAATTCATGAGTATAGAAGAACTTGGGGTTGATATGCTTTGTGAGATTACTCTTCACATAGCCCGTTTGTACTTATGCAACGCAAACGGCATTATCTTCATAGATAATAGTGGGGGTTTGCACAATGTTCATCCCACAAGACTGCTGGATGTGGTGAACCATTCGGCGTAGCCAAGCGCATTCACGTGCGGCTTCATACAGCGCTATTATTTCTGAGTGGTTCGTCGAGGTAGCTACAAGGCTTTGCTTAGACGATTTTCAGGAAATTGCAGTTCCACCACACAGGAATACATAGCCTGTTTGTGACTTTGCGGTATGCGGGTCAGATAGGTACCCAGCATCTGAATAGTCAATCAAGTTCAGATCTTGATTCTTTCTGTAGAACAATCCAAGGTCCTTGCTTCCTTGGAGATATCGGAAGATGTCCTTTATGCCCTACCAATGCCTTTTGGTGGGCTCTGCACTATACCTTGCTAATAGGTTCACGGCAAAGGCAATATCCGGTCTAGTGCAGTTCGCTAAGTACATGAGTGCTCCAACTGCACTCAAGTATGGGAATTCCGGTCCCAGGACTTCCTCCCCCTCTTCTCTAGGTTAGAAAGGATCTTTTTCTTACTGTAAAGATCTCCCAATCATCGGTACTTTTGATGGGAATGCTTTCTCAAAGCCGAATCTTTCTAGCACCTTTTGGGTGTAGGTCGACTGATGTACCAAGACTCCTCCAGGGACATGCTCAAGCTGCAGGCCTAAGCACTTGGTCTTGCCCAAATCTTTCATTTCAAATTCGACTCAAGTAGGAGCTTGCTTCTTTTATATCATCCATTGTCCCGATGATATTGGATCATCTACATACACCGAGATTATACTGAGAATTCATTCAGGATCGCCGTATAAATACACAAGTACAGATCTTCATTGTTCGTGTAGCCTTTCTTACAGAGAAAGTCGCTTAGCGATTATACCACATTCGCGCAGATTGCTTCATCCATACAAGGACTTTCTAAGCTTCACACTGCATGATTTCTATTTGCTCTGTCTTGGTTCGGGAGAGGAATTCCTTGAGGACTTTCATATAAATCTCCGAATCCAAGTTACCATAAAGATATGCAGTCACAACATCCATCAATTTCATTTCTAAATTCAAGTTCACTGCCATTGAGATCAAGTATCTAAAGGTAATTCCACTCATGACCGGGGAGTAGGTTTCTTCATAATCAACTCCGAGCGTTGAGTGAAACCTTGTGCTACCACCTTACTTTATATCCCACTACTGCGTTTTTTCGTTTCTCTTTCGAACAAATACCCACTTGTGCCCTACGGGGTGCACATGGGGAGGAGTGCGGCATACGGGCCCAAACACTTCTCTTTTGTTCAGAGATAGCAATTCGGTTGCTATTGCCTTCTTCCAATCTTCCCAATCTGATCTTTTCTTACATTCAGCGAGTGATGCAGGCTTGGGATCAAGATCAATGATTGTGGTAATTTTCTTTACGAAGTAGATATCGACATTGGCTGTTGTCCTGTTCAGGGACTCTCCCGTGTGCACATAATTTATAGCTATTTCTTCATGAGTTGCTTCTTCCGAGCTTCATCTTGCGACGCTTCTTTCAATTGCGGTGGCAAGTCCGTTTAGTTGTTCGGCCCCGATGTGTGCGCACACATCCATGCCGATGGGGATATTCAGATCCGGTATGTCCTTTTTAACAGGTGTCATACTTGTGCCAGGTCTCAACTAGCTCCCCTTCTCATTCTGGGGGACTTCGGTGATCGGCTGTGATAAGTCCTTCTTATCCTTTTTCGCTAGGCGTCCCCGGTTACTTAGAATTCGAGGAGCCGGAGTTCTCGTCGTCTTTTTTTTTCGAGGGGCTTACTGCAAATTTTCCCAAGCTACCCTTCACCCGCCGGCCCCTGCCCCCCTTTTTTTCTTTGCCCGGTCCACTTTTCGGCCTGTTACCGGCCCATGCGGCCCATTCGGCCCGTTCACACTTGTGGCGGCGGCGGCATGCAGGCGGCCGCGCGGGAGGCGGGGCGACGCCATGCGGGGCGATGAGCGGCCGACGTCCAAGGTTCACGCGTGCGGCGCATTGGGAAGGAGCGGCAGCGCAAGACGTGGGGTGGCGCAGCCGAGGCTTGCGACGGCCCGTCGTGCAGGACATGCGCAGATGTGGGCGGCGGCGCGGCGGCGCGCGCGCGCGGGTGGGCGGGGGCGCGCAGAGGCCATGCGCGGCGGCACGGCCGGTGCGCGGCCGAGCAGCGGCGGCCGGTGTGGTGGGGGCCGGTGCGAGGAGACCGACGGCAGCGCGGGCGCGTGCAGGCGCAACGCGAGGAGGTCGGCGGTGCGGAAGATGCGCTGTGCGGGGCACGCAACGGAGGGGCTGAGGTGTCATCGGCGTCGCGCGCATGCAGGCGCGGGTGGAGGGAGTCGAGACGTCGGCGTCGGCGGCCGCGCATGTAGGCGCAAGCGGAGGAGCCGAGGCGCCGATGGCAGTGCGCGCGTTCGGGCGCGGAAGCCGAGGGGCAAGCTGTGGCGGGCGCATGCGGCGCAGCGAGAAGCCGGGCGTCGGCGGCGAGGCGCCGCGCGAAGCGCGTCGCGCGGAGGCCGCGGTAGCGTGCCATGCGACGCGCGCGCGCGGCGCGGGCCGCCGACGGCGGTGGCACCGTGGGGCGGAGTGGCGCGCCGTGCGGGGCGCGTGCGGCCGGGGCCGATGCGACGACTACGACAACGACAACCCGTGCGGGGGCCGGCTGTTGGTGCACATGCGGGTGCGACGGCGACCGAGTGTTACCTCATGCCGGAGGCGGTGCGCTCTGGTAGCGGTGGCCATGCAGGGCGGCCTTGCGAATCTTTTCTTGTGCAATTATCGAACAGAAAAGATGCATAAAATTTTCGTTTCTAATCTACGATGCAATCAACATCTACCCCTTTTCACAATCTACCGATCGACATTGTGCCGGCGACTTCAGGTCTGCTCACGGTAGATTAGGGCGGATTTGCATCGTTTCTACAGTGCAATCAACATCTACCCCGTTTCGCAATCTACCGATCGACATTGTGCCGGCGACTTCAGGTCTGCTCACGGTAGATTAGGGCGGATTTGCACCGTAGAAAACCAATCTAGAACGCGAAGAAAAAATGCAAATTCAGAGTGATCTAGAAAACCAATCTATTAAGTGCTTCGATGATTACCTTCGTTCATCGGAGCGATTAAATGCCGATAACGTGTTGAGGAACCCTCGCCGCGACTCAGTCCGAGCAATTCCTCTGCTTAGAACAAGAACGAATCAATCACAAAGCGACAGAATAATAGATTGAACACAGAGAGAGGTAGAGAGAACTCCTGGTCTTTCTTTATTGCTTCATATGCATTGGGTACATGGCTCTCTATTTATAGGACAAGGTGAGGTGCCCAATATGGATAGAGATTCGTTTAAACGGAAAGAATCCGTTTAAACGGAAACCCTTATCCCTGATTTCCTAATAGCTTTTTCAGAAGAAAAGAAAGACAGTTGTGGCGGCGGGTGTTTTTGGTGAGAGAAAAAGATTGGAAATAAATAGGAGGTTGACGGTTAGTTGTGCGTGACGGTGATTTAGAAAAGAAGAAGGCTGCGCAGCGATTTTGTTTTCGGAAGAAAAAGGCGGCGCGGCGTAGCTGTGCTTCACCAAAAAAAAGGGGGGGCTAGCGACTGCATACATAGATATTCTTTTTATCTTGCGCTATTTGAGGTTTGAAGATCTAGTCGTTCGTGAGCTTTATTTTTTATGCATGATGGTGTGAGTAAACAACATATTTTCTTTGTTTTTCTTTGCTGTTTTTTTGTGCTTGCTACTGTGTGACAGACTATAAATTCAGAAGATAGTAGATTTTAAGAAAAAGATCTTTTGCTATGTACCGCAATCATTCACCCCCTTCTGATTGCTGTGAGGAGATGCTTTGATATATGCTTCTAATAATAAACTGTAGCCAAAAAGTATATAATCTCAATTTTTCTTTAATAAGAAAGAAGAGTTCGATAATCAAAATTTGAAGCTCGATAACTATCAACAAAGAACGAATGCTAATATACATATGAGACATACGGTAATACCACAGAGAAAAATGGCAATGATCTTTTTGTTTATTATTCTGGACAGAAAGGGCACTGGACTTTACACTACATGGTACAGCTACAAAGAAACAGAACCTAAAAAGGTATTTGGCATAAATGTATAATGCATAGCATGCTAGAATCGATTAAAATCAGGGGTCAACATAAATGTTAGAAACAAATGTTGGTTCCTTTACAGAACTAACAAAAGCAAACACATTTTGGAACATTAATTGGTTAATATGTATAGCAGTATCTATTAGAAAGACAATAGATTCTCCTAAACCCTACAAATAACACATGTCAGACCCCAAGTTTACTAACCTGGAATCCTCTGTGAAAATACTGCACTATTCCCTAGATCAGTAGATAGTGCTCACAGGTACAATGCTGCATCATTTCATACAGACAAAACCATACATTACAATACCAGAGTTTAAAATAGACCACGTCGGGCCGAGATTACAGTAGGGTCGTCAGGCCAAATGTCTTACAGTACATAAAGAGCGGAAGCGGAAACGTACATAAGCGTAGGGCATAACTCGCCACAGGCAAGTGACTGGGACTACTTGGGTACCATCGCTATTAACCAGAGACCTGATTAATAACGGAGGCACCCGCCAAAGCTAGTCTGGTCAACCGGACTGAAACAAGCGGCAAAGCTACCGATGTCTATTCTAATATCCACCGTCATCATTCCCTTCGGCATCCTGGTCCACGCAGTAGGCGTAGTGCTCTTGGTTCGCAGCTTCTGAATAGGGGGTTTAAGAGCGAGGGTGAGCACAAATCAATGTGCTCCGCGAGCCAACATACAAAATGCAATAGTATAAAATGCATTGCTTGACAAGACCTTGGCTGGGGTTTATTTTAGTTGCCCAAAGCGATGTTTAGCAAGTACATAATTAAAATCCTATGACATAGCAGGTTTGTGATAATGCAAAAGTGTTTGAAAATGTGCAATAAGTATATTGTAGATGGTTCCATCCACCGATTTCATGGTTCCATCCACCAATGCTAGTTTTTGGCTACTGGGCTACATCCACCTTAACTACTAACACTGGAGTACGTCCCTCCAGGAAAAATCCAACAAAGTGGAGTACTTCCCTCCACTTAGTTTTTGGTTCCCACCCCAAGAGATTTTGTAAATAGAACTAACTCGAGGAAGTTTCCATGTCTGCTCTTGACCGTGAGCACGGCTATTCGAATAGTTTTAGACTCTGCAGAGTTTGTACAACTGTACCCACAAGAGATAATCAGCCCGACTAGTCTATGCGATTCCTTAGTCACATAGATCGAGAGATCATCACGAGGCCTTTACAATACTTTTTCCCCTAAGCATCTCACCCCCGTGGGGTTGAACCCATAGGTTGTGCGGGATGTCACTCACAGCGGCTGGCGCAGCTGGGTACTTCTCCCACAACGCCACCCTATACATCGCACATCACCTTTAAATGGTGTCCCTTTAAGCAGAACCCTTTGGTCTCCTGCACCCCCAACTTACACCTAACTGACCTGTGAGATACCTTCAAGGGTCCAATAAATTATTCAGCCAAGCCTACACTTTGCCAGCTTGTGGTTTGTGCTGTTTTACATGAAGAGGTCAACACTGGATTAAGTCCTTAAATTGTCCAGACGGGCTTCCGCAACCCGATTGTTACATCCACCAGCCACTCTTACCATCCGCCCGGACCGGGAAGCAAGTTTTTAGGGTTTTGAGAAGCATAAGATACGCTTTTACACAAACTATCAATCATGTACCTCCCATGATTGCCCAAAATAAATTTATTTGTTGAGAAGGTATGATCAGGGCATGCTATTGTCCTGGGAAATTACTTGACTTGCTTGGCAATTAATAATGTAGTTTATTGTGAAATTTCTTTTATTAGTATTACCTAAGGCGACAATGGTAAGGGTATCGATGGTTTCAAGGAGTGGTTTAGCTACATAGCGCTAATAAAGCAAGGTGGTTAATTAACTAAGGAAAAACGGTAAACTATTGTACATAAAATAACGCACGCAATTTGGATAATTTAAAACAACATAATTGATTTAAAACATAGGACTTCAACATGGTCAAAGTGTTGACTCGCCTGGATCAAAAGCTTGGGGGTCTGGTGCTGCTTCGATCTGGGGCTCGTTCGCGTCCTCGACTCTACTCGGACGAAGGACCGGAAAGATAACAAACGAGCGAGCATGGAATAAACACCAAATAAAAATAAACAAATTCAAGTAAGCTCTAAACTGAACCAAAATAGAACCATTAGAAAGATCTTGATTTTATAAAAGTTTAGAAACTGGTTTCGTTAATTTTGGAGTTATGGTTATGAAGTTATCACTTCTCAAAGTTTTATAGTATCGATAATTTGGAAAAACAAAAGAGGAGAGAGGATATGGGCCGCCGACAGGTGGGGCCCGAGAGGGAATAAAGGAATGGCTGGCTTGCTTATTTGCCTCCATCGGTCAGCCCGGCCCAGGAGGGAAACCAATCCCCAGTGCATCCTCTCCCTTCAATCCGTTCCGGCCGCGAGGGAGGCGGAGCTGGTCGGCGGCGGAGAGGGCACGGCGGAGCGCCTGCGCCAACCGAGAGGGCTGCATGGGCCGCGTGCTCTTCGGGGAGGGGGAGATCGGCCAGAGCAGGCCCGGCGGCGAGGGGCAGTGAGCTGGGCGGCGGCCGAGCCAGGGGAGCAAGGGCGCCGGCGGCTCGGGCCATTGGAGTGCGATTCCGTGATGGGGAAGCTTCCACGGGCAGTCTTGAGCTCACCTGGGGCGCCAATCGAGGTCGAGGTGGAGCAGGGCAAGCCGGCGGCGTGGGCGAGCTCGGTGGTGAAGGTGGAGACGGCGGCGGCTTGCTGGGGAGGGAGGCGGAGCCCGGTGAGGTGGGGATGGTGCTTGCGGGGTCCTCGGGCTACTCCATGCGCGGCGAATCGGCCTGAGGCGCGGCGGTTCCTCGGAGAGAACCCGACGCCGGAGTTGACGAAGAGGGTCGTCGCCGGCGGCCTGCGGCGAAGGAGGCGGTGAGGGGAAACTTTAGGTATGTTCTGGTGGAGTTGGCAGTGGATGTTTCGACACCTTTTATAGAGGCCCGGGAGGAGTGAGGCGCCGAGGGGGGCAAGGCGGCATGGCGCCGTGCGTGTGGTGGCGTCAACACCGTGCGACCACAGTGCGGCGCGGCACAGAAGGCAAGGTGGAGCTACGGCCGACGGGACCGGCGGGGCCCGCGAAGGACTACGGCGACTACGGTGGCGCAGCTCGGGTGGGGGACGGTGAGCGGCGAGAGTTGCTGGAAGGCACTGAAAAGGAGAGGGCGGGGTGGCGTGCCCAAAGTCCACCGCTGTCGGGCGCTGAAGGCGTGGAGGGTGCTGAAGGCGAGGGCGTCGGCGTCGCAGCCGCTCCCGGCGTGGATTAGGGGTGGAGGGGGCCAGCGGCGGCACGGCCTGGGCAGGAGGGGAGGGGCTCGGTCAACCAGGAAGGAGAGGAGCGTAGCAGCCAGGGAAAGGAAGGGGAGAGAGGAGGGGAGGATGGATGGACAGCTGAGATTGAGGGGGAAAAGGAGATGGGCAGCCGAAAAGATTGGGGGCTTCAAATCACCAGCACAAGACTCTCTTCCCTTTCCTCTTTTAAAGATTAACACAAACCTCCTTCCAAAATTCTTTTGAAGTAACATTTTAAATTCTCGATTTTTAAAAGGTTACTTAGAAATGCTTGATTGGAGATAAAACAAAGTTTTCATTTTAATTTACTTTTGCAAACTTTGAAATTTTCTTTTTGGAAAACACCAAGAACCATTAAACTGGGAGTAAAGCCTTTTTCATTAACACAAGTTTGTCAAATTACATTTTTGCTAGGTTTTAGAAATGGGGTGTTACAACACATTCATACAGTTTTAACACAGCAACCCTGCTGAGTTAAAACGGTAGCAGGAAGATCTGTGATCTAATCATGAACTAACATTTCCATTCACAGAAATACGGCCTAATCATTCAATAATATTTTCGTTCACTGAAATATGGCCTAATCATGCAAGGATATGTTAGAATGGATCCATAAATAAAGCCTATTTATTTAATTCCAAAGTATGTAAATTTAGTACCATATTACTAAGGCAAAGAGTAGGAGGCCAATTTATAAGGTGGAGTCCATGCCACTCCTTGAATTTTAGGTGTGGATGGCATGAGGATGGCTTTGGCTAAACACACACGCGCGCACGCCTACGCGTATTCACGTATTTTTGCGTGAAAATCACGTGACTTGTAACTTGGCATGGCATGCCACTTGGCAGACCAAGTCTACCTTTATTTGTGCTGAACCGTGCGTCACTCTCTCTCTCTCTCTTAGTTTGAATGAGATTCAAACGTTTGAATTTGGAGCTTTATTGAGTTTTGATGACAGACAGTTGCCAGTGGGTAAATGGCTGGTTAATGGAGTCAGTTACTTTATTTGAATGGTAATAAGACTGCTTAATTTTCATTATTTCGTTTGAATATCATCAGTTATCAGTGAATAATGGAGTCAGTTACATGAGTATTATTTCAGTCTAACGGCATCGGTTACTAGAGAGTAATTAGCACGTCTATAAAAGGCCTGGAGACGCTAGGTTTGAGACCGAACTCCTCTATTCCTTTATCCCATTGTCTCCTTCCACTCTGGTAAAGTTGTACTAAGTGTTGAGCAAATCGAATATCGTCGACCTTTCTTCTCAGCGTGCACCGGTAAGAAAGAAGAGCGGGATCTCCGAACCATTGTCACAGAGAGAACCTGCACGGGGCGGCAATAAGGTTTCTGGGCAGCGCATTTGCGCGACCGCTCCTACTCTACTTTGTCTACATCCCTGCACTACATCGAGCCTACACTGCATCACGTCTGCACTGTTTTCTGTTCTTTATTAAGCCCAACAGTAAGTCATTCGTGTGTTCGTACGACTTTGATACTATAATTTTCTTGCGTATATTCCGAAGTATGATGAGTAGCCTACTGTTAGTAGTTAGCATTACATTATTAATATATTGTATTTATCTCCTAATAAAACTTGAAATTAAAATATTACCTACATTTCCAACAGGATCTACCATGATCAACCTGATCTTTGCACAACAGAAAAAGACAACATATAGATATACGACAAGGTTTGAATTTTCAAGCAAGACTAACATGAAAACAGTCCGTGCGGTTGCTCTTCTTACTAAGTCTTCAATTTTCAGCTATGCTGTTGCTTCCCAGGGTAAAACAATAACAACTGGTGATCTGCAATTTAGAAGAAGCCTGGAACACATAAATAGATAAGAAAATATGTTCATGTGTAGTACATTGCTTGTTTCGATTATTTTTGGGCCAGACAGAACCTAAAGCGCATATTTTTGCCGAATATTCGAATAGAAAGTAGCCCCAATTTTTCCTTGTTTGTCACATCCTAAAATAGAGAGTAGATAAGATACAAAGAAAACGGTTCACAAACAGAAAAAAAAATGAAAGGGGGTGAGGACCCGAGCTCAACACATCTTTTGTAGGTCAAGAAAATCATCTCCAAGAAAATAACGATCCGCAATTTGTAGCTCAACCTGAATGATGTTGCTCATTCAGGTTCTAGGAATCTATAGGGGCATCTTTATTCGCAAAATCAATGAAATCCATTTCTTTTATGTTCCTACAATACCATGGTAATTTTGTGCTCCCAGAAACAAAATAAGCAAAGCTGCCCATAGGAGAAATACATAAGGATTGTTAAGGGTATTAGAGATATAATAGGATTGCTTCAGTTATTTTCTTATATGCCTGGATTTTCCTTATCCGTATATGACATATTCCCCTGTAATATCCCCTTGTATCCTCTATATATATTGTCCATTGGACCTCTTTAATATACACAATATTTATAACATGGTATCAGAGCAAATGTTAGGGGTAGGGCTTACTGTAGCACCCACCGCCTGGCCTCCGCTTATTTTCCGCTGCCGCTGCCCCGAGAGGGTCGATCTCTGCTCCCAGGGGCGACCACCTCTCCGACTGTTCTCAGATCCAGCCGTCGCCGGTCTCGCCTGTCGTCTCTGGCCGCCAACTTCGAGTGCACCATCTGAGGCCGCCGCGCAAAGGCAGGGGACTTTTTCAGAGGGGGAGGCATCCCACACCACCACCCGAGGTCGCCGCCGACCCCAGATCTGGTCCTCCCAGGTCGGATCCGCACCAATCTGGCTCCCTACCTCTTCTCCGTCGCTGGATCCGCCTCTACAGCCTACTCCACAGCCGCCACCATCTCCGCCTCCTTCGAGCAGAGCCGCCGCTGTCCTCGCTTCGTGCAACGCCGATGCCCCGCAGCCGAATCTAGCTATCGAGGCCACTGCGCTGCCGCACTTCAATCGCTGCTGTTGCACAGATCCGCGTGACACCGTCATCGCCCGTCTTCACGCAGATCTAGCCATTTCCACTGCTAGCAAGCCCGGATCCGGCCTCTCCGTCACTAGATTCGGCTTCCCTACTGTTGGATTTGGCGCCCTCTTGCAGTCGCAGCCCGGATTCATCCACCACCGACCCGGATCCGCCTAGTACCGCCGCCTCCTGTCCGACCCTAGCCCCTCCTCCGGCTGCCGCCCGTAAGGCCAAGAACCACTGCATTGCCGAGGAAGAGGCCGCCTCCACGCTGGCCCTATCCAAGACCACCGCTCGCAAGGCCACCCGTGTCAGCGCACCAATGCCCAAGGTCACCGAGGCCGACCTCATGCGCCACTATGAGGAGGAGCGGCTCCGCCTCAAGCGCGAGGCCGAGGCAGCCAAGAAGCACGTCGCCTGTATCGCCATCGAGGAGGAGGCCAGTTCCATTCCTCCCGCAGGGCCTTCGCGCCACCGCCGCAGTGGCAATCGCGAGATCGGTCACCCTCCAACTCTCCAGATTCGCACCCGATTTTCTCATCTACCCCCACTCTGTGCCTCCTCCACTCCACGACTCTCATCGGAATCTCGAATAGAGTTCCGTGTGCTATGGACTCTACGGAGCCTCAGGAGGGGATAAAGCAAGTGGAGGGTTCCGATCGGATGGTTGACGCGACCTTTGGTCACTTAGATGGAGATCTTTGGTTTGGGTGGGCTGGTGGTAGAGCTGAGGACTGTTAAGGAGATAGAGTTGTATTAGGATATAGAGTTTGCATTCTATTCTATATATGCCTTATCTCTATATGTCATATCCCCTTGTACTCTCTTATATATATAGCCATTTGGGTCTCATATCAATACACACAATATTCATAACAAGGACATGCTGCTGCTAGTATATGTTCTTTGAGTTTTTTTTTGCAAAGTTTTAAGTCTTTCGTTTGCGTCCATCCTAAGTCCGTAACTTCTACCTTTCAGTTCATTTAAACCATGCGAGTTCATAAATTTATTGTCAGTCATAGAAATATAGGAATTTATTTTGTATGACAGCAACCGCCGCTCTGCTCTCTGAGCTGCATGTAGATCGTAGAAGTCATTATGATGCCGTCGCTTTTTCAGCCACCACCCCGAGCTTATAAGGCTGCCGCATTTTTTTCTGCACCTTGTGCACTGCGCCGTAGCCTTCTTGGGCTTCGATATGCTCAGTCATACTTCTATCTATTCCTCTTCGGCTTGATTTGATAGTATTTTTCAAGAATTGCACGTTATGACGATATTATCAAGACTTATATTTCGGATTTTTACTATTTTAGTGATAACTCTTTTCAAATGCAATGCTATTGCATATACTTTGCATTTGAAGAGGGTGTTAAGGGTATTAGAGATATAATAGGATTGCTTAAGTTGTTTCCTTATATGTCTAAGTTTTTCTTATCTATATATGGCATATTCCCCTGTAATATCCTCTTGTATCCTGTAACATCCTGTTTTTCTGAGATTTTTAAAGCCTGGATTTCAAAAATGAATTTTCTGGAATTTTCTGAAATTAATTGAAGCTTCAAATGAATTTTTAAAGTTTAAATGATTTAATGTGATTAAAATAAACATTAACATAAGTGGAAAATATTTTATTTGAGTTCCTTGTGTCACAAGGAATTTTACAGTATTTTTGGGAATTTTCGGATTTATTTGCTATTTTCTAGAGCTTTTAGAAGTTTATTTGAATTTACGGAAAAGAAAAGAAAAGAAAATAATCCCGCCGCCCGATCTCCCTCTCTCGCCACGCGTCATCCATCCCGCCGCGCCACAGTACCTTTTCCGCGCGCCGCGCTCCCGCGCCGATCCGCGCGCCACGCGTCGCGCATCACATGGCCCACTGACGCTGGCGGCGCAACGCCGCGCCCCGCATCGCCTCGGCGCCGATCGCGCGCGCGCGTCGCAGACCGTCCGCCAGCGCCGCGCGAACCTAACCCTCGCGTGCGCCCGCCGTCCGATCCCTCCCGCGTTGAATCCTAGCCGTCCAAACCTAATCCGCGTTCGCCCCGTGCCGTAACCGATCGGGATTGCCTCGGTTCGCGTGATAAAACCCGCCGCCTCGCCTCGGTTCGTGTGCCCGTCGCACGAACTCGTCGCCGCCGCCCTCGCCTTCCCGCGCGCGCGCGCCGCCGAGTCGCTCGCCGTCGCGCTGCCGCCGCGCCGTGCGCGCCCTCCGTGCGCCCGTCCCGCCGCCGTCGTCGAAGACCTCGCCGGTGAGCCTCGCCGCCGATCTCCTCGCCGTCGCCGCGTCGCCGCTCGATCGCCCTCGCCGCACCCGCTCCGCCTCGGTCCCGAGCCCGCGCGCGCGCGCGCGCGCGCCGCCGCGCGCCGCGGCGCCGCGCGCGAGCGCCGCCACGCGTCGCCGATCCGCTCCCGCGTCGGCCACGCGTCGCCATCTCCCGCTCCGCGCGCCGCGCGCGCGTCGCACGCGCCCGCGCGCGCGAGCCGCCACGCGTCGCCGATCCGCCGTCGCCGCGCCAGCGCCCGCGATCCGCCGCCGCTTCAGATCGGCGAGGGCTCGAATCGCCGCATGTCGCCTCCGCCGTCGGATCCGCGCCGACGCGCCGCGCCGCCGCCCGGCTCGGCCTAGCCACGTGGCAGCACGGCGCGTGCCACGTCAGCCCTAGGCCACGTGGCACGACACGTGGCATGCCACGTCGGCGCCACGTCGCCCTAGCCGCCTCCCGAGCCACGTGGCGGCCACGTCGGTACCGCGTCGGCCGTGCTGCGTGGCGGCATATCTTCGCCGCCACGCCGTACGCCCCGCGCGTCGACCCTCTCCCCGTGCAGCATTCCGTGCGCGGGTTCACCGTGGACCGGGTATTTGGTACACGGGTTCCACAAGACTGAAGAGTCTTTTCAATTTTCCCGAATTAATTCTGAATTAATTTTCCGGAGCCGTTCTCCTCCGTCCTAGCTCCGATTGACCCGTTCTTTTTCTAAATTCATCTAAAATCGAGCTCTAGCTGTTGGTTCTGTTTTTGTGAATTTTTGAGTTCTTTTGCTTGTCATTTTATGTGTTTCTTTGTTTCCGTCGCGCTTTCTCTCGTTAGATTCGGATTCCGGAGGAGCAGGTTTCGCGCCAGAAGACCAGGAGTACCCCGCTGAGCATAACGAAGGCAAGTCGTGTCCCTTGATCATGTTGAACCCAATTTTACAAACTATTATTTAATTATTTTGTTTCAAATTACATTGCATTGCTATTTTTATTCAAACCGTTGCACAGGTAGTTATTGTCCCAATTGCAATTACACCTCCTTGACACTTTGAAATACCATGATGCCTTTGTCACCATAGGTTGGGAAATTTATTAGTGATGCTAGTTTATTTATCACGTGGGTTGGTACGATTAGATTGCTTAGCCAGTTTATATTTACGTTTGGTCTCATCGCACATATTAAATTATTAATTTGACTTAATGATATATGGAACTGTGGTTGGTGCCACGTGTATTAAAAATTGTGCCACGGCATTGGTGTGACGTTGGCTTGGTTATACAAATTGGTTTTTGCACTCGGGCGAGTGATCGTGCGATAAAGGGAAATACGGTTGTACTTTGGGGGATGTGGTAGTCTCGCCCGGGTAGTGCTAAGGACTTAACTTTGTGCGCCATTGATCTGAGCTTAATCGTGCAAACCACATGTCTATTATGGGATGGACCTGGCTGATTAATTTGTAATATTTCAATTCAATTCTGCCATTGTGATGAACATGGTTGCTGATTTCCATGTGGCGCAAGGGGTGTGATCACGAAACCCTAGCGGGCAGGATTGTGTTGAGGTAGAGCATTGTAAAGGCCTTGTTGTGATTTCCTTAGGCCTAGGCTAATCACATCGTGTGGGTACAGATTGTGCAATCTCTGCGAGTGTAAAACTATTCGAATAGCCGCGTCCTCGGTCATGGGCGGTGCTCGGGGATTTCACCACGAGGGTTAGTGTTTCATTTATAACTTGGTGGTTTATGTTGGGAGTGGACGGGTAGTTCATTTGTTGGTTTAACTTGTGAATTGGTGTTCACAAGTGGTTCATGTTTATCCCTTTGATTAGCTATTATTCTGTTTTGATTAACTTTAGCTTTCAAGTTATTTAATATATTTCTTTAATAAATGCCTTTATGCAAATTAACCTTTCAGCCTTCCTTGGTAAGCCTTGCATATTATATTGCATTTATTGTTACAAACGACTTGCTGAGTACCAATGTACTCACGGCTTTACGCCTATGTTGCTCGATTGAGGAGAGGAGTACTATCGGCGGGAGGTGCGGAAGGAGTACTACGGCGACTTCACGGATTAGGCCGTTCTCCACTCGATAGCTTTGTGGCTTGTCGATTGGTCGCCACGCTTTATTTTGGATTTCATTGCTATTTTGTTAAGCCCTTCCGGCTAGAGATATTGTAAGCTTGGCCATAAGGTCGTACCTTTGATATTTTATCGATATTCTAGTTTTCCCTTATTATTGTCGTGTGTATAACTATGATGACATCTATGTTGACTGTGTGCACTAGCGTGATCCTGGACTAGTGCAGTTTACATAGAGAGACCGAATTTGCATATTCGGGTCTCGACATATCCTTTCTATATATTGCCCATTGGGCCTCTTCAATATACACAATATTCATAACAAGGATATGCTACTAAAACTGTAATAACTCCAAGCCCATGGCTATCATGGTATTGTAGATCGTATACACATCTATATATCTTCTTAGAACATATAGATCTAAGAATACCAAATAATCTAGTTGACAAAGTAAAGTGAATGGTCCCATGAATGTCTAAAGATTAAAGAAGCATGCCATTTGACAACATTCATCGTTTAAATTTGCCTGTAGTAAGCAGGGAACTAACCTAGGGAAATCATCCAGCACACACGTACCAACACAGTCAACATCGACAGTGAACCCCCAGCTTGAAATGAACACAAAAACGATAAACAAACCTAAATTTCCTTGAGATCTGCTATTTTCTCCTCTGGAACAAACACGTAATCAAAATGAAGAAACATGAAATGGCATCAGTAAGGCAACTACCACAATGCCTGTTGGGATACGGGTAGGCTACACTAGCGCAAATTAAAATTTCTACCACGTAAACCAGGAAGCCATGCGAGTACGAGATCATAGATCGTTACCACTAGACGCGTAGTGCAGCGGAAGAAGAGTTGAAGCAGCTGATTCAACGAAGAGCGCGTCAGTGTAAGCGAAAGTAGTCGATCGTCCTCTGACCAACCGTCTCCTCCTTGCGATCGTCCTAATCAGCGCCGCAGTCGTAGCAGCGCCTCTACTGCGGTCCACACGTCCAGAGAGGGAACACCGTGCATCGGTGTGCTAGCACCAACGCGCACGGTAGGGGTTATGAGGGGTGGCGATTAGGGTTTCTTGGGATGTATCCCTCAGCCCCCGCACCTCTCATTATATAGTCTCCAATCGGATCCATATCTAATACGAGAGGATATCGAAGCCCACTCGCAAACTATCATCCAGACCCATATCGTTTCAGCCCATTAAGTGTGTGACCTTGTAGATTCATGTACATTTGGCCTTGGGCCAAAAACTCCTTTCCGGTCCATAGGTCGGTAGCAGTCCCTAGCAAGATATAACGACCCCAAATATACATAAAGATCATATCGGACGAACCTATATAATGCTTATGTACGGACCCCCAAAAATTTATTTTCTAAATCAAACCAACTAAACTTGATATTTAGTAATATCTCTATCTTCTTACCTTATTCTTAAGGATTCTTATCTCTCGCCCCAACTCTTGCAAGATTTGTTTTCCTAAAGTTATAAACTGATCTTTCCTTTATAAATGCATTAGATGTCCCAAACTTCCTACAGCCCGACAGGAGGATGGAGGTCACTTCTACGCGTTTTGTTGCGGTGCCTCGGATTTAAGAGATTGCCCGTCTACCTCACCAAGGATGAGAAGCAAAGGTCAACGATCGGAGCATCTCGGGCTATACTTCACTACCCGAGTTGGCAGCGGTGCTACATCACGTTTCAAGAACACCGTGCGTGGGGAGATGTCAAGACAGGAGTTGCGCACAAAGCCATCCGTCGACTTTGCAAGCTATACAAGATCAACATGGCGGACTCGTCAGGAAGTTCAAGGAGCGAGACGGAGCCACCCCGAGACTACGAGCGATGCAGGAGGAGCCCGACCGCAGCCGCAAGATCTCTACCGTCGCCTACACCGCCGAGCCCGGAGGAGAGCGTCGTATCACCGAGATCGTCGCGCCTACCTCGATCGGTTCACTCCAGCGCCCGATCGAGAGCGATCGCCGCCGATCCGCAACTCGTGGGTTGTCTGGCGATTCGAGGGCGATAGCGGTGTACCTTATTTGTCGAGGACCCAAGTGGGAGCCTTGAGTAGATAGTGCGAGTAGACACGTTGGATTTTATTTGCAGTTGAGTGTGATGTGAGCTGCAAATATTGCCTTAAAAGCATTATATTGCGATCATGTCAATCTTTTATTGGAGTTTATTTTTGTTCGATTTCTCGGTTAGCCTTACGGCTAAGTGTTTGTTTAGTTAGGTCTCCATTAAGCAAAACCCCTTAGACGCATTTACCTCTTATCTATGCTTTTCCCTCTCGTCTTTCACCTTTGGTGATTAGCGATTGTTTTCTTTTGAGCAAGATGGTTGATACGAGAACTCCTCCACCGCAATCGGGGAACGGGACCCAGAGAACGATGCGCGCAGCGGTGCCACTGTCTTGGACCCCGCCTCGATCGATTCTTGATGGCCCAAACACGATGATGCAGACTATGATGTGGTATGCAGACTATGATGCGGACAAAGACCGAGAGCGATACCACCGCCAAGACATCGTCGCCAGACCAGCTATGCAGAGTTTATGAGGCGAGACCGCCTGTTTTCTCCAGTTCATCGAGCCTTTGGAGGCCGACGATCGGGTCCGTTCAGATTGAGAAGAAAGCGAACTTGGCTCTGCACCGACAGGAGAAGGTCTTTGTATGCAAGACATCGCCTGAGGGACCAGCAGCAGAGTGGTGGGAGAACTCTTGTGCCGCCCATGAGGATCGACATAACATCACCGGAAGGAATTCGCAAAGGCTTTCCACACCGCTCATGTCATGGAGGGAGTGGTTGAGATGAAGAAGGATGAGTTTGGGAGTTCTAGCAGAGGAACACATCGGTGAGTGAATATCTCAATAAATTCACTCGGTTGGCTCGCTACGCACTGAGGATGTAGCGGCGCATGCAGCTTCGCGAGAAGAGGTTCAAGAAAGGCTTGAACCCGGCTTTGAAGGTGCAAGTCGAGGCGCGACTATGCCGATTTCAGCAGTTGGTGGATAAGGCCATACTCATCGAGGAGAGTCGCGCGAGCTCGAGGAGTCTCGCAAGAGGAGGTTGATCAGCGAGGATCACGGTCACACGATCTCGAGGCCTCGTTTTGGTTCCTACCACCGCACGAGCGCCCGCAGAAGAAGAAGCAGCAGCAGCAGCAGCGATCTTGAGGTTTGGACCCGGCTCGGACACGCGCCCGATTGGATCGGGGCGGCGCCCTAGTGGTTCCGATGGACAGCAGCAGCAGCAGAAGAGTAATAATCCAGGCATCCATCACTTGCTTCAAGTGTCATGAAGTGGGACACTATGCTAGCAAGTGCCCTCGAGGCGAGCCCCGACACGATTCGCTTTGACTTGGGAGCCACACCCGGTCGTACCCCTACCGGAGCAGCGGGGCGAGCACCCCGGCCGGGGCAGGCGGCGGGGCCGGTGGTGAGAGGTCGTGAACCACGTCACCGCAGAGGATGCCCGAGCAGCGCGAGACGTTGTGATCGATGCGTTTCGTACATTGATTCTGCCACCGCTTTATTTGATTACGGAGCTTCGCATTCGTTTGTTTCGGAGTTTTGCTTTAAAGCAACAATTGGCTGTTGCTCTTGGATCTGTTCTTTTAATCCAATCCTCGGATCGAGTTGAGGTCCAACCTAGGTTGTCCAGAGTTAGGATAACCATTCGTGGAGTTGAGTTCGAGGCCGACCGATTTTGTTGGATATCACGATCCCTAGATGTAATTTTGGGAATGGATTGGCTTGAAGCAGCAGCGGTGTTAGATTGTGGGAGCAGAGCAGTGACCTTAACCAATTCAGATGGAGTTAAGGTGCGATTCGCAGCCAGTGAGTGCCAGCCAGAGCCAGTCATAATTTGCCAGAGTAAGGTAATCCAGTTGGAGGATGTACTAGTTGTCAGAGAGTACCCCGACGTATTTCCAGATGATCTTCCAGGTATGCCACCAGAGAGGGAGGTTGAGTTTCTGATTGAGCTTGTGCCAGGTACCGCTCCGATTTCCAAGAGACCCTATCGGATGCCCGCCAATGATTTAGCAGAGTTGAAAAAGCAAATTCAGGAGCTTTTGGATAAGGGTTACATCAGACCGAGTTCGTCCCCGTGGGGAGCGCCAGTGTTGTTCGTCAAGAAAAAGGATGGTAGTCAGCGCATGTGTGTGGACTACAGAGCACTTAATGAGGTCACTGTCAAAAATAAGTACCCTCTGCCCAGGATCGATGACCTGTTTGACCAGCTTAAGGGAGCAGGAGTGTTCTCCAAGATTGATTTGAGATCAGGATATCATCAGATGAGGATACGTAAGGAGGACATACCCAAGACAGCCTTCTCGACTCGTTATGGTCTATACGAGTTCACAGTGATGTCATTTGGTTTGACTAATGCTCCAGCATATTTCATGTATTTGATGAATAAGGTGTTTATGGAATATTTGGACAAGTTTGTCGTTGTTTTCATTGACGACATTTTGATATATTCCAAGAATGAGGAGGAACATCAGGAGCACTTGAGGTTAGTATTGCAGAAATTGAGGGATAATCAGTTGTATGCAAAGTTCAGCAAGTGTGAGTTTTTGATGAAGAAAGTCGCCTTTCTAGGGCATGTGTTGACAATGAGAAGGAGTCGCATTGACCTGAGGAAAGTAAGTGATGTTTTGGATTGGCATCACCACTTGATTACCAGTCGAGTTTTCTGGTATGGCAGAGGATACCGTCGCTTTATTGAGGGATTTTCCAGTGTGGCCAGACCCCTCACGCAGTTGCTCAAAAAGGAAAAGAAATTCACTTGGACGCCAGAGTGCGAGAAGAGTTTCCAGAAACTTAAGGTGAGTTTGACCACAGCCCCAGTGCTTGTATTGCCTGATATTAACAAGGATTTTGAGATATTTTGCGACGCTTCGCGCAAAGGTTTGGGTTGTGTCTTGATGCAAGACAAGAGAGTGGTAGCCTATGCCTCACGCCAGTTGAGACCGCATGAGGAGAACTACCCTACCCATGATTTGGAGTTGGCAGCCGTAGTGCATGCTTTAAAGATTTGGCGTCATTATCTGATGGGTAACAGATGTGAGGTTTACACGGATCATAAGAGTCTGAAATACATCTTTACCAGTCCGAGCTTAACCTCGAGCAGAGGAGGTGGTTAGAGCTGATAAAGGATTATAATGTGGGCATACATTATCATCCCGGAAAAGCTAATGTTGTTGCAGATGCCTTGAGCAGTAAAGGTATCTGCAATTCGGTGATGGTTCGAGAGAGTCACCACTTTGCATGAGGAATTTGAAGCTTAACCTTGAGTTGGTTGAGCGAGATTCTTGGCACTATGGAGATGCAGACCCACTTTGGATGGTCGATTCGCGGGCTCGGTCGGATGATGAGGCATTTCAATGGATCGTAAAGAATTTAAGTGAAGGTAAAGAGTCGATTTTGGTGGATGATCAGGGAACCTTGTGGTTCAAGCGGCGTTTGTGTGTGCCCAACAAGCAAGAACTAAAGGATGTGTTATTAAAAGAGGCTCATGAGTGTTGTATTCGATTCATCCAGCAGTACCAAGATGTACCAGACATTAAGGATAAGTATTGGTGGTCAAGCATGAAGCGTGAGATCGCCGAGTATGTAGCCCTTTGCGATGTTTGTCGAGAGTAAAGGCAGAGCACCGAGAGACTGCAGTTTGCTCTGACCATTAAAAGTCCCCGAGTGGAAGTGGGAAGAAATTGGTATGGACTTTATAGTCGGTTTGCCTAAAACCAAAGAGGGACATGATTCGATTTGGGTCATTGTGGACCGTTTGACCAAGGTTGCTCATTTCATTCCGCTTAAGACGACTTACGGTGGTGACAAATTGGCGAGCTATATATGTCGAGATTGTCGGCTTGCATGGTGTGCCCAAGAAGATTGTGTCGATCGTGGATCGCATTCACCTCTCGGTTTTGGGGAGTTTCCATAAGGCTATGGGAACTCACCGAATTTCAAGATAAAGACATATCACCCCTGCATGATGGTCGACAGAGCGAGTTAATCAGTTTCGGAGGACATGTTGAGAGCTTTGTGTGCTTGATCATGGGTCTAAGTGGGGCGATTGTTTACCCTTTGCGAGTTCTCATACAACAACAGATTATCGTGCGGTTCTGAGATGTCACCGCTTGAGGCATTGTATGGCAGAAATGCAGACCCCTCTCAATTGGAAAGAGACGGGGAAGGTCGAGTTTTGGCCCGATTGTTTGAAAGAAGCCGAGGATAAGGTCCGCTTGATTCAGAAAGATTGAAAGCCGCCTGTGCCGCATGTAAAAGCTATGCAGATACGCACGCGAGAGCCGAGTTTTGAGCCGATGATTTTGTGTACCTCGAGATCACACCATTCAAAGGTGTGAAGAGATTTCAGCTAAAAGGGAAGCTTGCACCGAGATATGTTGGTCCGCTCAGATTCTCAAACGCAGGGAGAGGTTGCTTATCGCTTGGAGCTACTGCGTCCTTGATGGGGTACATGACGCCTTTCATGTGTCCCACCAAGAAGTGCTGCGCGCACGAGAGGAGGTTGTGCGATTGAGGCCGTTGACTGCAGGAGGACACGTCGTACAAAGAGCACCAGTCAAAATCTTGGAAGTGTCGAGCGAGTCACCGGAATAAAGCGGTCCGTTTTGCAAAGTTCGGTGGAGCAACCATTCGAGGAGGAAGCCACAGGGGCGCGAGGAGGATCTCGAGCGGAGTTTCCAACCTATTCTCTTAGTTGGCCCGGATCTCGGGTCGAGATCTCGTTTAAGGGGTAAGGTTTGTAACATCCTGTTTTTCTGAGATTTTTAAAGCCTGGATTTCAAAAATGAATTTTCTGGAATTTTCTGAAATTAATTGAAGCTTCAAATGAATTTTTAAAGTTTAAATGATTTAATGTGATTAAAATAAACATTAACATAAGTGGAAAATATTTTATTTGAGTTCCTTGTGTCACAAGGAATTTTCTGGTATTTTTGGGGAATTTTCCGGATTTATTTGCTATTTTCTAGAGCTTTTAGAAGTTTATTTGAATTTCTGGAAAAAGAAAAGAAAAGAAAATAATCCCGCCGCCCGATCTCCTCTCTCGCCACGCGTCATCCATCCCGCCGCCCCCGCCGCCGTACCTTTTCCGCGCGCGCGCGCCTCGCGCCCGATCCGCGCGCCACGCGTCACAGATTCGCTACTGACGCTGGCGGCACCAACGCCCCGCCCCGCGTCGCCTCGGCGCCGTCGAGCGCCGCGCGATCGCAGCCGCCCGCCCGCGCCGCGCGAACCCTAACCTCGCGTGCGCCCGCCGTCCGATCCTCCGCGTTGAATCCTAGCCGCCCAAACCTAATCGCGTTCGCCCGTCGGCCAGAACCGATCGGGATTGCCTCGGTTCGCGTGATAAACCCGCCGCCTCGCCTCGGTTCGTGTGCCGTCGCCACGAACTCGTCGCCGCCGCCCTCGCCTTCCCAGCGCGCGCGCGCCGGAGTCGCTCGCTCGCCGTCGCCTGCCGCCTGCGGCGCCTCCGTGCGCCGCCCCCGCCGCCGTCGTCGAAGACCTCGCGGTGAGCCTCGCCGCCGATCTTCTCGCTGCCGTCGCCGCGTCGCCGCTCGGTCGCCCTCGCGCACTTCGCTCCGCCTCGGTCCCGAGCTCGCGCGCCGCGCACCCGCCGCGCGCGCGACGCCGCCAGGAGCGCGCGCCACGCCGTCGCCGATCCGCTCCCGCGTCGCCACGCGCCGCCATCTCCCCGCTCCGCGCGCGCGCGCGCGCGACGCCACGCGCGGCGAGCCGCCACGCGTCGCCGATCCGCCCGTCGCCGCGCCGCGCCACGCGATCTCGCGCGCGCCAGATCGAGCCGAGGCTCGATCGCCGCGTGTCCGCCTCCCGCCGTCGGATCCCGCCGACGCCGCCGCGCCGAGCGCGCGGCTCGGCCTAGCCACGTGGCAGTGGCAGCGCGTGCCACGTCAGCCCTAGGCCACGTGGCACGACACGTGGCATGCCACGTCGGCGCCACGCCGCCCTAGCCGCCTCCCGAGCCACGTGGCAGCCACGTCACCGCCACGTCGGCCGCGCCACGTGGCGGCATATCTTCTTTGCCGCCGCGTCGCCACGCCCGCCCCGCCGCGTCAGCCTCTCTCCCCGTGCATCGCTCCGTGCGCGGGTTCACCGTGGACCGGGTATTTGGTACACGGGTTCACAAAGACAAGAGCCTTTTTCAATTTTCCCGAATTAATTCTGAATTAATTTTCCGAGCCCGTTCTCCTCCGTCCTAGCTCCGATTGACCCGTTCTTTTTCTAAATTCATCTAAAATCGAGCTCTAGCTGTTGGTTCTGTTTTTGTGAATTTTTGAGTTCTTTTGCTTGTCATTTTATGTGTTTCTTTGTTTCGGTCGCTTTCTCTCGTTAGATTCGGATTCGGAGGAGCAGTTTCGCGCTGAAGACCAGAGTACCTCGTGAGCATAACGAAGGCAAGTCGTGTCCCTTGATCATGTTGAACCCAATTTTACAAACTATTATTTAATTATTTTGTTTCAAATTACATTGCATTGCTATTTTTATTCAAACCGTTGTACGTAGTTATTGTCCCAATTGCAATTACACCTCCTTGACACTTTGAAATACCATGATGCCTTTGTCACCATAGGTTGGGAAATTTATTAGTGATGCTAGTTTATTTATCACGTGGGTTGGTACGATTAGATTGCTTAGCCGATTTATATTTACGTTTGGTCTCATCGCACATATTAAATTATTAATTTGACTTAATGATATATGGGCGTGGTTGGTGCCACGTGTATTAAAAATTGTGCCACGGCATTGGTGTGACGTTGGCTTGGTTATACAAATTGGTTTTGCACTCAAGGCGAGTGATCGTGCGAGAAAGGGGGAAATACGGTTGTACTTTGGGGATGTGGTAGTCTCGCCGGGTAGTGCTAAGGACTTAACTTTGTGCGCCATTGATCCGAGCTTAATCGCAAACCACATGTCTATTATGGGATGGACTGGCTGATTAATTTGTAATATTTCAATTCAATTCGCCATTGTGATGAACATGGTTCTTGATTTCCATGTGGCGCAAGGGGGTGTGATCACGAACCCTAGCGGGCGGGATTGTGTTGAGGTAGAGCATTGTAAAGGCCTTGTTGTGATTTCCTTAGGCCTAGGCTAATCACATCGTGTGGGTACAGATTGTGCAATCTCTCGCGAGTGTAAAACTATTCGAATAGCCGCGTCCTCGGTCATGGACAGTGCTCGGGGATTTCACACGAGGGTTAGTGTTTCATTTATAACTTGGTGGTTTATGTTGGGAGTGGACAGGTAGTTCACTGTTGGTTTAACTTGTGAATTGGTGTTCACAAGTGGTTCATGTTTATCCCTTTGATTAGCTATTATTACTGTTTTCAGTTAACTTTCGCTTTCAAGTTATTTAATATATTTCTTTAATAAATGCCTTTATGCAAATTAACCTTTCAGCCTTCCTTGGTAAGCCTTGCATATTATATTGCATTTATTGTTACAAACGACTTGCTGAGTACCAATGTACTCACGGCTTTACGCCTATGTTGCTCAGTTGAGGGAGAGGAGTACTATCAGCAGGAGGTGCCGTAGGGAGTACTACGACGACTTCACGGATTAGGCCGTTCTCCACTCGATAGCTTTGTGGCTTGTCGATTGGTCGCTACGCTTTATTTTGGATTTCATTGCTATTTTGTTAAGCCCTTAGGCTAGAGATATTGTAAGCTTGGCCATAAGGTCGTACCTTTGATATTTTATCGATATTCTAGTTTTCCCTTATTATTGTCGTGTGTATGACTATGATGACATCTATGTTGACTGTGTGCACTAGCGTGATCTGGACTAGTGCGGTTTACGAGAGACCGAATTTGCATATTCGGTCTCGACATATCCTTTCTATATATTGCCCATTGGGCCTCTTCAATATACACAATATTCATAACAAGGATATGCTACTAAAGCGTAATAACTCCAAGCCCATGGCTATCATGGTATTGTAGATCGTATACACATCTATATATCTTCTTAGAACATATAGATCTAAGAATACCAAATAATCTAGTTGACAAAGTAAAGTGAATGGTCCCATGAATGTCTAAAGATTAAAGAAGCATGCCATTTGACAACATTCATCGTTTAAATTTGCTGTAGTAGCGAGGAACTAACCTAGGGAAATCATCCAGCACACACGTACCAACACAGTCAACATCGACAGTGAACCCCCAGCTTGAAATGAACACAAAAACGATAAACAAACCTAAATTTCCTTGAGATCTGCTATTTTCTCCTCTGGAACAAACACGTAATCAAAATGAAGAAACATGAAATGGCATCAGTAAGGCAACTACCACAATGCCTGTTGGGATACGGGTAGGCTACACTAGCGCAAATTAAAATTTCTACCACGTAAACCAGGAAGCCATGCGAGTACGAGATCATAGATCGTTACCACTAGACGCGTAGTGCAGCGGAAGAAGAGTTGAAGCAGCTGATTCAACGAAGAGCGCGTCAGTGTAAGCGAAAGTAGTCGATCGTCCTCTGACCAACCGTCTCCTCCTTGCGATCGTCCTAATCAGCGCCGCAGTCGTAGCAGCGCCTCTACTGCGGTCCACACGTCCAGAGAGGGAACACCGTGCATCGGTGTGCTAGCACCAACGCGCACGGTAGGGGTTATGAGGGGTGGCGATTAGGGTTTCTTGGGATGTATCCCTCAGCCCCCGCACCTCTCATTATATAGTCTCCAATCGGATCCATATCTAATACGAGAGGATATCGAAGCCCACTCGCAAACTATCATCCAGACCCATATCGTTTCAGCCCATTAAGTGTGTGACCTTGTAGATTCATGTACATTTGGCCTTGGGCCAAAAACTCCTTTCCGGTCCATAGGTCGGTAGCAGTCCCTAGCAGTATATAACGACCCCCAAATATACATAAAGATCATATCGGACGAATCTATATAATGCTTATGTACGGACCCCCAAAAATTTATTTTCTAAATCAAACCAACTAAACTTGATATTTAGTAATATCTCTATCTTCTTACCTTATTCTTAAGGATTCTTATCTCTCGCCCCAACTCTTGCAAGATTTGTTTTCCTAAAGTTATAAACTGATCTTTCCTTTATAAATGCATTAGATGTCCCAAACTTCCTACAGCCCGACAGGAGGATGGAGGTCACTTCTACGCGTTTTGTTGCGGTGCCTCGGATTTAAGAGATTGCCCGTCTACCTCACCAAGGATGAGAAGCAAAAAGGTCAACGCATCGGGAGCATCTCCAGGCTATACTTCACTACCCGAGTTGGCAAGCAGGTGCTACATCACAGTTTCAAGAACACCGGTGCGGTGGGAGATGTCAAGACAGGAGTTGCGCACAAAGCCATCCGTCGACTTTGCAAGCTATACAAGATCAACATGGCGGACTCGTCGGAAGTTCAAGGAGCGACGGAGCCCCCCGAGACTACGAGCGATGCAGGAGGAGCCCGACGCGATCGCGATATCTCTACCGTCGCCTACCGCCGAGCCCGGAGGAGAGACGTCGTATCACCGGAGATCGTCGCGCCTACCTCGATCGGTTCACTCCAGCGCCGATCGAGAGCGATGCGCCGCCGATCCGCAACTCGTGGGTTGTCTCTGGCGATTCGAGGGCGATAGCGATGTACCTTATTTGTCGGGACCCGGTGGGAGCCTTGAGTAGATAGTGCGAGTAGACACGTTGGATTTTATTTGCGTTGAGTGTGATGTGAGCTGCAAATATTGCCTTAAAAGCATTATATTGCGATCATGTCAATCTTTTATTGGAGTTTATTTTTGTTCAGTTTCTCAGTTAGCCTTCTGGCTAAGTGTTTGTTTAGTTAGGTCTCCATTAAGCAAAACCCCCTTAGACGCATTTACCTCTTATCTATGCTTTTCCCTCTCGTCTTTCACCTTTGGTCAGTTAGCAGTTGTTTTCTTTTCAGAGCAAGATGGTTGATACCAGGAACTCCTCCGGCCTGTCGGGAACCGGGACCCGGAAAACGATGCGCGCGCCGGTGCCACTGTCTTGGACCCCGCCTCGGTCGATTCTTGATGGCCTGAATACGATGATGCAGACTATGATGCAGGGTATGCAGACTATGATGCAGCGACAGCACCAGGAGCCAGTACCACCGCCAGCACATCGTCAGCAGACCAGCTATGCAGAGTTTATGAGGACGAGACCGCCCGTTTTCTCCAGTTCATCAGAGCCTTTGGAGGCCGACGACTGGGTCCGTTCGATTGAGAAGAAAGCGGAACTTGGCTCGGTCTGCAAGCAGGAGAAGGTGTTTGTATGCAAGACATCGGCTTGAGGACCAGCAGCAGAGTGGTGGGAGAACTCATGCGCCGCCCATGAGGATCAAAGCATAACATCACCTGGAAGGAATTCGCAAAGGCTCTCCACACCGCTCATGTCATGGAGGGAGTGGTTGAGATGAAGAAGGATGAGTTTCGGGAGTTCTAGCAGAGGAACCTGTCAGTGAGTGAATATCTCAATAAATTCACTCAGTTGGCTCGCTACGCACCAGAGGATGTAGCGGCGGATGCAGCTTCGCGAGAAGAGGTTCAAGAAAGGCTTGAACCCGGCTTTGAAGGTGCAAGTCGTGGCACGCGACTATGCGATTTCAGCGATTGGTGGATAAGGCCATACTCATCGAGGAGAGTCGCGCGAGCTCGAGAGTCTCGCAAGAGGAGGTTGATCAGCGAGGATCACGGTCACACCGATCTCGAGAGGCCTGCGTTTTGGTTCCTACCGGCTGCCGAGCGCCACAAAGAAGAAGAAGCAGCGGCAGCAGCGATCTTGTGGTTTGGACCCGGCTCGGACACGCGCGATTTGGTCGGGGCGGCGTCCTAGTAGTTCCGATGGACAGCGGCGGCAGCAGAAGAGTAATAATCCGGCGGCATCCATCACTTGCTTCAAGTGTCATGAAGTGGGACACTATGCTAGCAAGTGCCCTCGAGCGAGCCCCGACACGATTCGCTTTGACTTGGGAGCCACACCGGTCGTACCCCTACCGGGAGCGGGGCGAGCACCCGGCCGGGCAGGCGGCGGGACGCCGGTGGTGAGAGGTCAGGTGAACCACGTCACGCGAGAGGATGCCGAGCAGCGCCGAGCGTTGTGATCGATGCGTTTCGTACATTCGATTCTGCCACCGTTTTATTTGATTACGAGCCGCATTCGTTTGTTTCTGAGTTTTGCTTTAAAGCAACAATTGAAAATCTGTTGCTCTTGGATCTGTTCTTTTAATCCAATCCCGGATCGAGTTGAGGTCCAACCTAGGTTGTCCAGAGTTAGGATAACCATTCGGGGAGTTGAGTTCAGGGCCGACTGATTTTGTTGGATATGCGATCCCTAGATGTAATTTTGGGAATGGATTGGCTTGAAGCAGCGAGCGGTGTTAGATTGTGGGAGCGAGCGGTGACCTTAACCAATTCAGATGGAGTTAAGGTGCGATTCGCGGCCGATGAGTGCCGGCGAGCAGTCATAATTTGCGAGTAAGGTAATCCGGTTGGAGGATGTACTAGTTGTCGAGAGTACCCGGCGTATTTCGGATGATCTTCGGGTATGCCACGAGAGGAGGTTGAGTTTACGATTGAGCTTGTGCGGTACCGCTCCGATTTCCAAGAGACCCTATCGGATGCCGCCAATGATTTAGCGAGTTGAAAAAGCAAATTCGGGAGCTTTTGGATAAGGGTTACATCGATCGAGTTCGTCCCGTGGGAGCGCCGGTGTTGTTCGTCAAGAAAAGGATGGTAGTCGGCGCATGTGTGTGGACTACTGAGCACTTAATGAGGTCCTTTGTCAAAAATAAGTACCCTCTGCCCAGGATCGATGACCTGTTTGACCAGCTTAAGGGAGCAGGAGTGTTCTCCAAGATTGATTTGAGATCAGGATATCATCAGATGAGGATACGTAAGGAGGACATATCCAAGACAGCCTTCTCGACTCGTTATGGTCTATACGAGTTCACAAAGTGATGTCATTTGGTTTGACTAATGCTCCAAAGCATATTTCATGTATTTGATGAATAAGGTGTTTATGGAATATTTGGACAAGTTTGTCGTTGTTTTCATTGGCGACATTTTGATATATTCCAAGAATGAGGAGGAACATCGGGAGCACTTGAGGTTAGTATTGCGAAATTGAGGATAATCGGTTGTATGCAAAGTTCAGCAAGTGTGAGTTTTGATGAAGAAAGTCGCCTTTCTAGGGCATGTGTTGGCAGCAGAAGGAGTCGCGATTGACCCGGGAAAGTAAGTGATGTTTTGGATTGGCGATCACCCACTTGATTACCAGTCGGGAGTTTTCTGGTATGGCAGATACTACCGTCGCTTTATTGAGGATTTTCGGTGTGGCGGACCCTCACGCAGATTGCTCAAAAAGGAAAAGAAATTCACTTGGACGCCAGAGTGCGAGAAGAGTTTCGAAACTTAAGGTGAGTTTGACCACAGCCCAAAGTGCTTGTATTGCTGATATTAACAAGGATTTTGAGATATTTTGCGGCGCTTGGCGCAAAGGTTTGGGTTGTGTCTTGATGCAAGACAAGAGAGTGGTAGCCTATGCCTCACGCTTGATTGAGACCGCATGAGGAGAACTACCCTACCCATGATTTGGAGTTGGCGGCCGTAGTGCATGCTTTAAAGATTTGGCGTCATTATCGATGGGTAGCGGATGTGAGGTTTACGGATCATAAGAGTCGAAATACATCTTTACCCGATCCGAGCTTAACCTCGAGCGAGAGGAGGTGGTTAGAGCTGATAAAGGATTATAATGTGGGCATACATTATCATCCCGGAAAAGCTAATGTTGTTGCAGATGCCTTGAGCGAAAGGTATCGCAATTCGGTGATGGTTCGAGAGAGTCACCGACTTTGCATGAGGAATTTGAAGCTTAACCTTGAGTTGGTTGAGCGAGATTCTTGGCGACTATGGAGATCGACCCACTTTGGATGGTCGATTCGCACTGTGCTCGGTCGGATGATGAGGCATTTGTGGATCGTAAAGAATTTAAGTGAAGGTAAAGAGTCGGGATTTTGGTGGATGATCGAGGAACCTTGTGGTTCAAGCGGCGTTTGTGTGTGCCCAACAAGCAAGAACTAAAGGATGTGTTATTAAAAGAGGCTCATGAGTCGTGTATTCGATTCATCCAGCGATACCAAGATGTACCAGACATTAAGGATAAGTATTGGTGGTCAAGCATGAAGCGTGAGATCGCCGAGTATGTAGCCCTTTGCGATGTTTGTCGAGAGTAAAGGCGAGCACCGAGACTGCGGGTTTGCTCTGACCATTAAAAGTCCCCGAGTGGAAGTGGGAAGAAATTGGTATGGACTTTATAGTCGGTTTGCCTAAAACCAAAGAGGACATGATTCGATTTGGGTCATTGTGGACCGTTTGACCAAGGTTGCTCATTTCATTCGAGCTTAAGGCGACTTACGGTGGTGACAAATTGGCGAGCTATATATGTCGAGATTGTCGGCTTGCATGGTGTGCCCAAGAAGATTGTGTCGATCGTGGATCGCATTCACCTCTCGGTTTTGGGGAGTTTCCATAAGGCTATGGGAACTCACGAATTCAAGATCTGACATATCACCCCCGCATGGATGGTCGACAGAGCGAGTTAATCAGATTCGGAGGACATGTTGAGAGCCTTTGTGTGCTTGATCATGGGTCTAAGTGGGACGATTGTTTACCCTTTGCGAGTTCTCATACAACAACGATTATCGTGCCGGTTCTGAGATGTCACCGTTTGAGGCATTGTATGGCAGAAATGCGAGACCCCTCTCAATTGGAAAGAGGCGGGGAAGGTCGAGTTTTGGCCCGATTGTTTGAAAGAAGCCGAGGATAAGGTCCGCTTGATTCAGAAAGATTGAAAGCTGCCTGGCCGCATGTAAAAGCTATGCACGATACCGACGCGAGAGCTGAGTTTTGAGCCAGATGATTTTGTGTACCTCAGGATCACACCATTCAAAGGTGTGAAGAGATTTCAGCTAAAAGGGAAGCTTGCACCGAGATATGTTGGTCCGTTCAGGATTCTGAAACGCAGGGGAGAGGTTGCTTATCAGTTGGAGCTACCTGCGTCCTTCAGTGGGGTACATGACGTCTTTCATGTGTCCCAGCTGAAGAAGTGCCTGCGCGTACCAGAGGAGGTTGTGCCAGTTGAGGCCGTTGACCTGCAGGAGGATCTGTCGTACAAAGAGCACCCAGTCAAAATCTTGGAAGTGTCAGAGCGAGTCACCCGGAATAAAGCGGTCCGTTTTTGCAAAGTTCAGTGGAGCAACCATTCCGAGGAGGAAGCCACCTGGGAGCGCGAGGAGGATCTCAGAGCGGAGTTTCCGAACCTATTCTCTTAGTTGGCCCAGATCTCGGGGTCGAGATCTCGTTTAAGGGGGTAAGGTTTGTAACATCCTGTTTTTCTGAGATTTTTAAAGCCTGGATTTCAAAAATGAATTTTCTGGAATTTTCTGAAATTAATTGAAGCTTCAAATGAATTTTTAAAGTTTAAATGATTTAATGTGATTAAAATAAACATTAACATAAGTGGAAAATATTTTATTTGAGTTCCTTGTGTCACAAGGAATTTTCTGGTATTTTTGGGGAATTTTCCGGATTTATTTGCTATTTTCTAGAGCTTTTAGAAGTTTATTTGAATTTCTGGAAAAAGAAAAGAAAAGAAAATAATCCCCGCCGCCCGATCTCCCTCTCTCCGCCACGCGTCATCCATCCCGCCGCCGCCGCCGCCGCCGTACCTTTTCCCGCGCGCCCGCGCGCCGATCCGCCGCGCCACGCGTCGCATCATATGGCGACGCGCGGCTGGCGGCGCCGCCCGCCCCGCGTCGCCTCGGCCGCCGTCGGCGCCGCGCGATCGCAGCCGTCGCCCGCGCCGCGCCGCGCGAACCTAACCCTCGCGTGCGCCCGTCGTCCGATCCTCCGCGTTGAATCCTAGCCGCCCAAACCTAATCGCGTTCGCCCGTCGCGTAACCGATCGGGATTGCCTCGGTTCGCGTGATAAAACCCGCCGCCTCGCCTCGGTTCGTGTGCCGTCGCCACGAACTCGCCGCCGCCGCCCTCGCCTTCCGCGCGCGCGCGCGCCGCCGAGTCGCTCGCGCCGTCGCCGCTGCGCGCCGTCGCCCCTCCGTGCGCCGTCCCGCCGCCGTCGTCGAAGACCTCGCCGGTGAGCCTCGCCGCCGATCTCTCGCCGTCGCCGCGTCGCCCACTCGATCGCCCTCGCGCACCCCGCTCCGCCCCTCGGTCCCGAGCTCGCGCCGCGCACCGCGCGCGCGCGCGCGCGCGCCAGCGGCGCGCGCCGCCCGCGTCGCCGATCCGCTCCCGCGTCGGCCACGCGTCGCCATCTCCCGCTCCGCGCGCGCGCGCAAGCGTCCGCCGCGGCGCCGCGCGAGCGCCGCCACGCGCGTCGCCGATCCGCCGTCGCCGCGCCCGCACCACGCGATCCCGCCGCCGCTCGATCGGCCGAGGCTCGGATCGCCGCGTGTCCGCCTCCGCCGTCGGATCCGCCGACGCCGCCGCGCCGAGCCGCCGGCTCGGCCTAGCCACTTGGCGGCACCGGCAGCGTGCCACGTCAGCCCTAGGCCACGTGGCACGACACGTGGCATGCCGCGTCGGCGCCACGTCGCCCTAGCCGCCTCCCGAGCCACGTGGCAGCCACGCCACCGCCACGTCGGCCGTGCCGCGTGGCGGCATATCCGCCGCCACGCCGACGCCCCGCGCGTCGACCCTCTCTCCCCGTGCCTTTATTCCGCGCCGGGTTCACCGTGGACCGGTATTTGGTACACCGGGTTCACAAGACTGATAGCCTTTTCAATTTTCCCGAATTAATTCTGAATTAATTTTCAGAGCCCGTTCTCCTCCGTCCTAGCTCCGATTGACCCGTTCTTTTTCTAAATTCATCTAAAATCGAGCTCTAGCTGTTGGTTCTGTTTTTGTGAATTTTGAGTTCTTTTGCTTGTCATTTTATGTGTTTCTTTGTTTCCGGTCGCTTTCTCTCGTTAGATTCGGATTAGGAGGAGCAGGTTTCGCGCTGAAGACCAGAGTACCCACGAGCATAACGAAGGCAAGTCGTGTCCCTTGATCATGTTGAACCCAATTTTACAAACTATTATTTAATTATTTTGTTTCAAATTACATTGCATTGCTATTTTTATTCAAACCGTTGCACAGGTAGTTATTGTCCCAATTGCAATTACACCTCCTTGACACTTTGAAATACCATGATGCCTTTGTCACCATAGGTTGGGAAATTTATTAGTGATGCTAGTTTATTTATCACGTGGGTTGGTACGATTAGATTGCTTAGCCAGTTTATATTTACGTTTGGTCTCATCGCACATATTAAATTATTAATTTGACTTAATGATATATGGGGCGTGGTTGGTGCCACGTGTATTAAAAATTGTGCCACGGCATTGGTGTAGCGTTGGCTTGGTTATACAAATTGGTTTTGCACTCGGGCGCAGTGATCGTGCGAGAAAGGGGAAATACTGGTTGTACTTTGGGGATGTGGTAGTCTCGCCGGGTAGTGCTAAGGACTTAACTTTGTGCGCCATTGATCCGAGCTTAATCGTGCAAACCACATGTCTATTATGGGATGGACTGGCTGATTAATTTGTAATATTTCAATTCAATTCGCCATTGTGATGAACATGGTTGCTGATTTCCATGTGGCGCAAGGGTGTGTGATGAAACCCTAGCGGGCGGGATTGTGTTGAGGTAGAGCATTGTAAAGGCCTTGTTGTGATTTCCTTAGGCCTAGGCTAATCACATCGTGTGGGTACAGTTGTGCAATCTCTGCAGAGTGTAAAACTATTCGAATAGCGCGTCCTCGGTCATGGGCGGTGCTCGGGATTTCACACGAGGGTTAGTGTTTCATTTATAACTTGGTGGTTTATGTTGGGAGTGGACGGGTAGTTCATTGTTGGTTTAACTTGTGAATTGGTGTTCACAAGTGGTTCATGTTTATCCCTTTGATTAGCTATTATTCTGCTTTTGATTAACTTTCGCTTTCAAGTTATTTAATATATTTCTTTAATAAATGCCTTTATGCAAATTAACCTTTCAGCCTTCCTTGGTAAGCCTTGCATATTATATTGCATTTATTGTTACAAACGACTTGTCGAGTACCAATGTACTCACGGCTTTACGCCTATGTTGCTCGATTGAGGAGAGGAGTACTATCGGCAGGAGGTGCGGAAGGGAGTACTACGGCGACTTCACGGATTAGGCCGTTCTCCACTCGATAGCTTTGTGGCTTGTCGATTGGTCGCTACGCTTTATTTTGGATTTCATTGCTATTTTGTTAAGCCCTTAGGCTAGAGATATTGTAAGCTTGGCCATAAGGTCGTACCTTTGATATTTTATCGATATTCTAGTTTTCCCTTATTATTGTCGTGTGTATGACTATGATGACATCTATGTTGACTGTGTGCACTAGCGTGATCCTGGACTAGTGCAGTTTACACAGAGAGACCGAATTTGCATATTCGGGTCTCGACATATCCTTTCTATATATTGCCCATTGGGCCTCTTCAATATACACAATATTCATAACAAGGATATGCTACTAAAGCGTAATAACTCCAAGCCCATGGCTATCATGGTATTGTAGATCGTATACACATCTATATATCTTCTTAGAACATATAGATCTAAGAATACCAAATAATCTAGTTGACAAAGTAAAGTGAATGGTCCCATGAATGTCTAAAGATTAAAGAAGCATGCCATTTGACAACATTCATCGTTTAAATTTGCTGTAGTAGCGAGGAACTAACCTAGAAATCATCCAAAGACACACGTACCAACACGGTCAACATCGACGGTGAACCCTGACTTGAAATGAACACAAAAACGATAAACAAACCTAAATTTCCTTGAGATCTGCTATTTTCTCCTCTGGAACAAACACGTAATCAAAATGAAGAAACATGAAATGGCATCAGTAAGGCAACTACCACAATGCCTGTTGGGATACGGGTAGGCTACACTAGCGCAAATTAAAATTTCTACCACGTAAACCGGGAAGCCATGCGATGCGAGATCATAGATCGTTACCACTAGGCGCGTAGTGCAGCGGAAGAAGAGTTGAAGCAGCTGATTCAACGAAGAGCGCGTCAGTGTAAGCGAAAGTAGTCGATCGTCCTCTGACCAACCGTCTCCTCCTTGCGATCGTCCTAATCAGCGCCGCAGTCGTAGCAGCGCCTCTACTGCGGTCCACACGTCCAGAGAGGGAACACCGTGCATCGGTGTGCTAGCACCAACGCGCACGGTAGGGGTTATGAGGGGTGGCGATTAGGGTTTCTTGGGATGTATCCCTCAGCCCCCGCACCTCTCATTATATAGTCTCCAATCGGATCCATATCTAATACGAGAGGATATCGAAGCCCACTCGCAAACTATCATCCAGACCCATATCGTTTCAGCCCATTAAGTATGTGACCTTGTAGATTCATGTACATTTGGCCTTGGGCCAAAAACTCCTTTCCGGTCCATAGGTCGGTAGCAGTCCCTAGCAGTATATAACGACCCCCAAATATACATAAAGATCATATCGGACGAACCTATATAATGCTTATGTACGGATCGCTTTGCCTCACGATATCAGATCAAACTCAAGGCGAGAAATGTGCCATCCTATGATAGCTCGATCTTTCACTCGAACCTGTGATGGATTACTTAGTTGTGATTGACTCTTCAACCACATTCGGCATGGCCATGCACTTTCTTAATCCAACCACATCAAGGGATCCAGAGATATCTCTCCTGTGATATAGGAGAGGTAAACTCCATTTTGATCGCTCACAATCCTCTGCATGTTTCATAGTAAACCCAAAAGTTACCTTTATGACCACCCAGTCACGGAGTAGTGTTTAGTAACTCCTAGGTAAACTATTACACATGTAGGAAATAATGACGATCTCAGGTATAAGGATCCCACATACACTATATATGAGACCAATTGATAACACTTAATAATATAATAATTCCCGTAGTATCTCATGGTGGGTTAATTCAACACCATATTCTCTAACATGTGTCCACATTATTGATTTGATATCCCATATCTATGATCCGTAAAACATGATCACAATCAATATATGTGCTGATCTGTAAATCATAATTGTCTCACATAATGATATAAGATCAGAGATAATTTAGAATAATATCAAAAACATAAATAAAGAGTTTCACGAACAAGTCACATACTTGTTGATCAATATTAAAGACATTTATTCAAGAGACAAAATAATATATTATTCAAAAGATTATAAGCATAGAAGTGATACAATCATCTACATAATTGTCTCTAGAGCATATCACTAACAATACCTACATTAAGTTTCCTTTGGATAAGCAAAGTTGGCAAACCTGTTATGTGTGTGGTTCTCGAAACTATCCGATCAAAGATTGTGCAGCTGCATCAAATGTACAACTTGTACAATCAGGTACTGAGCTCAGTTGACCATATCATAATTCATGCCCCCTGTATTTCTTATGTTTTAGTTCAACTGAAGATCAGCCTGAAAAATTATAATACACATACAATCTCATATAGATTCTATTACTTTGTCTGTTTTACTTCAGCCAAAGAACCCAAAAAAAAATTAGACTGTACAACCGCACAGGCCTATTGCACATCATGCCCGAATTAACAAATCCAAGCAAACAGACAAAATAATCTTTACATATAGTAACGACAACAAGGAAGAGGCAGAAGCATTACCTTGTGAAAGCGAACTCTAGCAAGAGAAATTGATGGTAATGGAGGACATCAGCTGCGCCAAAACTATTGCGTTGTGCAGAGGAACACAGCTTTGCAGCTCCACGACCAGCGGGAACGCCGACCTGCAGGAATTTCAATATAAGCAACGCATGGCCATCCATGATGCATCCATCCCTTACACCATCTAGTTACCTGCGCAGGTTGTGGGGTGGCCTGGGAAGGGGAACAAGATGTAGGAGAGGAGCACCGAGCTAACGACGCGGCTGAGGACGGGGTACCGGGCAAAGGGCCAACCTCGCGTCGGCTGCCGGCATGTCGGGGCTGGCTGCGCCGGCTGGGTGCAATTCGATGTCGGCCAAGCACCGGCGCGACGGAAGGACGGCCGCACAGCCGGGAGGAAACAACCGAGGGGAAGGGAGTCGGTGAAATAGAAGCGACGAGGGGGGCTGCACGACAACACATCGTGGCATGGGCCGCTCGCTACCCGAGAACCTGAAGGAAATGAGGAAGGGAACGGCGCCTGCTTCGTCTGGTAGTGTAATCCTCACTACATGTCAACATCTTTTGAGAATTCTTCAAAACTTGCAAAGTTAACACGAGTTTACACCGACACGGGAGTTAGCAATCGAAATTTTCCTAAACAGGAATTCCCGTCCTTTGGGCAGCCACTCGACCATACGGTCCATTACGGCGTCGACCAGACGACCACCATGGCCCCATCGCGTGATCTGATCACTACCTCGCAGCTCACGGCAAGCTCGCTTCCTCCCCTGTCGCTTGAACCAAACAATGTAATCGATTTTCATAGCATTATCCGTGTGAACCAAACATATCTGCTTTTCAATTCAAACCGTTCCACCAAATTCTCCACTACAGAGTGGTCCATATCTTTACTACTTAAAGGGAGTTGGTGGTGGTTCACCAGCCTCTCCTGATGGTTTATCTGCCATCCCATCACCCTTTGCTGACATGTGGGATCCCACTTCCCTCACTACTCGTGAGTCTCAACTATTGAGAAAAACTGCTGCCCCTGCAATTTCTCCGCCTCCTCGAAAACCAGATTACTCTGTCACCACCTCTCCCAGCTCGCCCTTCTCTCCTTGCCTGCAGTCGTAGTAGCCCCCTGCCACCGCGTTGCTCATGCCCTCGCACCCCTTCGCCTTCTCCTCCGCTGAGGAGGCCGCCGCCGTGCTCCTCGCTCTCCTCCTCATCCCTGTGGTGCCGATATGAGGGAGGTACGGAAGGTAGGTGTCGAGACTCGAATATGCAAATTCGGACTCTCTGTATATACTGCACTAGTCCCAGGATCACGCTAGTGCACACAGTCAAACATAGATATCATCACAACCATATACACGTTAAAATAAAGAAAATGCTCAAATATCGATAAATCTCAAAAGGTACAACCTTATGGTCAAGTTTACAATAAACTAGCCCGAAGGGCTTAACAAAACTAGCAGCAGAAATCCAAAATAAAGCGTAGTGGCCAATCGATATGCCCACAGCTATCGAGTGGAGAACGAAGCCTAATCCGCGAAGTCGTCGAAGTACTCTCCTTCTGGAACCTCCTGCTGGTGATACTCCTCTTTCTCAACTGAGCAACATTGGGCATAAAGCCGTGAGTACATTGGTACTCAGCAAGTCGTTTGTAACAATTGAATGCAATATAGTATGCAAGGCTTACTAAAGGAAGGCTGAAAGGTTAATTTGCATAAAATGATATTTAAAGGTAAATACAGTAAATAAATTGAAAGCGAGCATTAAGTAAATCAATAATAAATAAATAATCAAAATAATTGAAATAAACCACTTATGGACCTCCCATCCATAAGCTAAGCCAACCACTTATGGACCTCTCATCCATAAGCTAAACCAACTGTGAATTAACCATTCACTGTGTAACCATAATCCACAAATTTTTCAGAAATAACTATACCTTGTGTGAAATCACCGAGTATTGTCCATGATCGAGGACGCGGCTATTCGAATAGTTTTACACTCTGCAGAGGTTGCACAACTGTACCCACACGATGTGATAATCCTCACGTTAAAGATAATCACAACAAGGCCTTTACAAAGTTCAGTTACAACTCAATCCGCCCGCTAGGGTTTCGCATCACACCCCCCTTACGCCACATGGAAATCAGCAACCATGTTCATCTCAATTGCAAGATTAAAGTTGAAACATCCCAAATTAGTCAGCTAGGTCTATCCAATACTAGACATGTGGTTTGCACGGTAAAGCTCAGATCAATGGCGCACAAAGTTAAGTCCTTAAGTCTACCCGGACGAGACTACCACATCCCTCGAAGTGCTCCAACACTTCCCCATTTACTGCACGATCACTCGCTCGAGTGCAAAACTAGGTTTGTATAACCACGCCAGTGACACACCAATGTCATAGCACAAATTTTATTAAACGTGGCACCAACCACTGTTTCATAACTTATTAAGTCAAATTGATAATTCACATGCGATGATAAATCCGATCGTAAAAATAAGCAAAGCTAAGCATTCTATCGTACCGATCCCATGTGACAATTAACATAGCATCACTAAATAATAACCCAACCTAAGGTGACAATGGCATAAGGGTGTTCCAAGTTATCAAGGAGAGATAATCAATCTGGGATAATAACTACCAATTACAAGGTTTGAATAAAAATAGCGATGCAATGTAATTTAAAACAAAATAATTAAATAGTAGATTGCAAACTGGATCCAACATGATCAAAGGACACGACTTTCCTTGGTTATGCTCAGCGAGGTACTCTTGGTCTTCGGGCGTAGATCCTGCTCCTCTGGAATCCGAATCTAACAAGAGAGAAAATGACCGAAACAAGAAGAGCACATAAAATGATAAGCAAATGAACTCCAAAAATCATGAAACCAGAACTAAAAGATAGAGCTCGATTTTAGATGAATTTAGAAAAAAGAACGGGCTCAATCGGAGCTGGGACGGAGGAGAACGGGCTCTCGAAAAATAAACCCTAAAGAAAAATTGAAAAATCAGAAATTGCACTGTGCTGTGAACTTAGCCCACGGGAGAACTGGTCTACGGTGAACTCGGTCCACGTAACAGTGTATGCGGGCAGTGGTGCTGACGCGGCGGATTAGGGTTGACGTGGCGCGCGCTGGTGTCGACACGTAGCACGTGCTGACGTGGCATGCTAACGTGGCTGCCACGTGGCACCGAGGGCGGGTTTTGGCTGACGTGGCCTGACTCGTGGCTGCCACGTAGGCTAGGGTTGACGTGGCTTGCCACGTGGGTAGGGCTGAGTGGCTCGGGTGCGGATGAGGACGGCGACGTGGAATCAGGCGGCTGAGAATTGGCCACGTGGGCGCATCGGAGCCGTTGGCTCAGACCTGGATCGTGCGGCAGAGGTCGAGCGGCGCGGAGGTGGGAGTTAGCTGATGGCCGACGCGTGGCGGGTGCGGCGTGCGAAGCGTCGCGGCGCGGGCGTGAGTGCCGGGCGCGCGCGGTGCGGCGTCGCGTCGAGGCGCAGCGCGTCCGGCGGGTGCGGTGCGGGACCGAGGCGGATTGGGAGCGCGGGTGCAGCGGCGACACGGCGGCAGGCTCTCCTGCAAGGGGGAAGAGGAGGTACGGTGCGGGTTCGGGCGGAGTCCGGCGAGTTCTGAGGGGAACGGCGGCGGCAAGGCACGAAAATCGAGGGAGGTGGCGGCGGGTTTTATGCACGCATGCCGAGACGAGTCTCGGACGAAGACGGCGTGGCGCGGATCGGATCGGAGATGAAGACGGCGGGCTTGACGCGTGGCAGCACGGACGGCGGGGATGGGGTCCTAGCGAGGCACAGCGCGGACGGGCGGGCGCAGATTGACGCCACGTGGACGGGGCGAGGATTGAGCGGCTGAGCGGGGCGGCGGCGCGCTAGGGTTAGGGCAGCGCAGAGCAGCGCGATGCGGGCGAGCGGGTGCTGCCACGTGGCGCGGATCCGGATCGGACAGTGGGCACGGGAGGAGCGGCGCGTGGGAGAGGGGGCGGTGCGGATGCTTGACAAGCGGGAGTGGCGGGGATCGGGCGGCGGCGGCTGACGCGCGGGGTGAGGACGGGAGCGGGCCGGGCCGAGGGACGGCGGGGACGCGACCCGTGGCACGGGCGCGCTAGGGTTTCACGAGGGGTGGCGCGGCTGAGGGGAGCGGGCACGTGGATGGACGCCACGTGGAGGGGAGGAGGATCGGGTGGCGGGGAATTTTTCCAAATTTTTTTTCTCACAGAAATTCAAATAAAGATCCAAAAAGCTCTAGCAAATAGCAGAAAAATCCCAAAAATTAACCAAAAAGTTTAGAAAATTCCTTGCAACACAAGGAACTCAAATAAAATACTTTTAGCTTATGTTGAAGTTTAATTTAATCATATTAAATTCTAAAAATTCAATTTAAGCTTGATTAAAATTCAGAGAAATTCCAAAAATTTATTTTTAAAATTCAGGCTTTAAAAACTTCTGAAAATCAGGATGTTACAGTAGGGCCATGGGCAGAAGGCGAGGTGAGTGGCAATGACGAACGTAGGGAGGGAAATGAGTGGACGGAGGGAAGGAGGCGGACGATGGGTAGAAGGGGCAACAGGCAGTGGCAGTGGCGAGATCCCGTCGGTGCCTCATCTCTTCCCCATTGTCGCCCCCTCCCCTTCCTTCATGGTTCCAACACCTCCTCTAACCGGTGTTGCCCCCCCCCCATGCCACTCCCTCCCCAGCACCTCCTCGTGCTACCCCAATATGCCACAAATCCCACTCCAGGTCGACCATCGGTCCACCACCGCTCAGCTGCCGAACCTACGGCCCCGCCATGGCTGCCAACTCCAATGCGACATCTTCAAAGAATGAGGCAACGACGGAGCTCAAGTCACACATGCTCACCGCGCTCGCCAAGCTCTCTGATGGCAGCACACACCATATCACCGTTGAGGACCTCAACCGCATCATCCACTCACTGCTATTCGTAGATGTCGTGCCCACGGTGCTCAACGCACTGGCATCGGACTGCCTGGGGCACGCCTCGCTATTGCGGGGCAAGTCACCGCGCCACCTCACCATGCTCTACGCGGCCGCACTTGCACGGGTAACAGCTTAGTTCCCAATTTACCCCACAAGATTCTCCAAAAATGACTAAAAAATTTAGCGTCACGATCTGAAACTATCGTATTTAGAATACCATGCAAGTAAACAATTTTCTTAAAGAACAAATCAGCAACATTTGTAGTATCATCACTTTTATGACATGATATAAAATGAGTCATCTTAGAAAATCTATCTACGACAACAAAAATAATATCCCTCCTCTTCTTTGTTCTAAGCAGACCTAAAACAAAGTCCATAGAAATATCTTTCCAAGATGTGCTTAGCACAGGAAGAGGCATGTATAAACTATGAGGATTAACTCGTGACTTAGCTTTGTGGCACGTGGTGCAGCGGGCAATGAATCGTTCGACGTCGCACATCATCTTTAGCCAATAAAAGTGGTGAGTCAGAATATCCTCAGTCTTCTTCACGTTGAAGTGACCCATTAATCCTCCTCTATGCGCCTCCCGTAACAACAAAATATGAACAAAACTAGCTGGAATGCATAGCTTGTTAGCACGGTACAAGAAACCATCATGCACCACAAATTTATTCCAACTCTTTCCCTCATTACAATTGAGTAACACAACTTTAAAATCAGCATCATGCACATATTGCTCCTTTATTGTCTCTAATACAAAGATTTTGAAGTCAAGTTGTGAAAGCATAGTATATCTCCTAGACAATGCATCAGCTATTATATTTTCTTTACCCTTTTTATTTTTAATGACATAAGGGAAGGACTCAATAAACTCAACCCACTTAGCATATCTACGGTTCAGTTTGGTTTGACTTCGAATATGCTTCAAATATTCATAATTAGAATGTATTACAAACTCTTTGGGCTATAAATAATGTTGCCATGTTTTCAAAGTTCAAACTAGAGTATATAATTCTTTATCATATGTAGAATAGTTCAAACTAGGCCCACTTAATTTTTCACTAAAGTAAACAACATATTTTTCTTCTTGAATTAACACACCACCAAGACCTATTCCACTAGCATCACATCCTAATTCAAAAGTCATGCAAAAATCAGGGAGTTGAAGCAAAAGGGCATGTGTCAACTTATCTTTGAGAGCATCGAAAGCATGTTGTTGCATGGTGCCCCAAGTAAAAGGAACACCCTTCTTTGTAAGCTCATTCAGCGATGTAGCGATGGTGTTAAAATCCCAAATAAAATGCCGATAGAAGCCAGCGAGCCCGAGAAAACTCCGCATATGTGTGACTATTTTAGGAGACGGCCAACTCTGGATAGCGACGATCTTGGCTTGATCAACTTCAATGCCCTGTGGAGTAATAACATAGCCAAGAAACGATACTCGATCGGTGCAAAAGGTACACTTCTCAAGGTTACCAAACAAATGTGCATCTCGTAAAGCATTAAAAACAGCACGTAAGTGATTCAGGTGTTCTTCATATAACTTGCTATATATCAGAATATCATCAAAATAAACCACCACAAATTTTCTAATGAAAGCACATAAAACTTCGTTCATCAAACGCATGAAAGTGCTAGGTGCATTCGTTAAACCAAAAGGCATCACCAACCACTTATTTAGTTTTAACCGCCGTTTTCCATTCATCTCCTAATTTTATTCTAATCTGGTGGTATACGCTATATAAGTCAATCTTTGTGAAAATAATAGAACTACTCAACTCATATAGCATATCGTCCAACCTAGAAATAGGATGACGATATCGTATTGTGACATTATTACTGGCCCTACAATCAACACACATACGCCAACTACCATCTTTCATAGGAACCAAAATAACAGGAACAACACAAGAACTCAGGCTTTCTCGTACATACTCTCGGTCCAAAAGATCTTGGACTTGTCATTGAATTTTCTTAGTCTCCTCCGGATTGGTTCTGTACGCCACATGGTTTGGCAAAGTCGCTCCCGGAATTTAGTTAATTTGGTATTCAATCCCTCTAATAGGTGGCAGTCCCGAGGGTAGTTCAGCTAAAAACACATCGTCATATTCCTAGAAAAAGGTTAATGATAGCAGATGGCAAAGAACTAGATACATCATCAAGTGAAAATAAAGCGTCTTTACATATCAAAGCATAGCATGGCATATCATTGTCGATAATTTCAGCAATATCATATTTGGTTGCAAGCATGACACAACCCTTTAATTTAATTCCCTCAATTCTAGAACTAGATGCCAACTTCTCTTTCTTGGGTGGGAAAATGTTCTTCACTACTTGCTGATTTTCAGATTCATGTTTGCGTTCATGTTCTTTTCTCTCATTTGCAGCTATCTCTTTTTTCACATTACACAATTTCAGCAGGTGTCAAAGGTAGCAAAATTATTTTCTTTCCTTTGTGCATAAGAGAGTACTTATTACTTCTACCATGATGAGTTACGTCAGTATCAAATTCCCAGATGACCTAATAAAAGTGAGCAAGGTTGCATAGGCACTACGTCAAAATCAGCTACATCATGATAGGAACCAATGAAAAAATGTACTCTCGCAGATTGTGTTACCTTCACCTTACCGCTGTTGTTGAACCACTAAATGTGGTATGGATGAGGATGTGTACGTGTGGTCAAACCAAGTTTCTTGACCAAATCTAAACTCATCAAGTTATTACAACTCCCACCATCAATTATGACACAAACACGGCATTATGACGCTGTAGCTTCTCCGCTTGCTCCCTTTGAGTGCTCAACATTCGCTACACAATTATGGTGTTATAATTATCCGTAGCAGTAGTATCTAAAATTTCCTCCCCTTCGCTATGTTCTTCTGGATCATTATCATTACCTGCAAGGTTAGCTGCAAGAGCATATTCATCCTCAACATCACTAGCACTTACACATCCACAATCTTCTGTCGCAATATACGCTCGCTGACTTGGGTAATTTTTCATGACATATTCCATCCCTTTACAACGGTGGTATATAATCCCCGTCGTACGACCCGTGGAAGCAACCGATGAAGAGCTCTGCGCTGGTGCCTGCACACTAGTGGATTTGCTCGTCTTAGGTGCGTGTGACGGTGGTGGCGGTGCTGCTGAACGCGCCCTACTCACGGAGGGGACAGCAGACTGGAAAACAGGAGGTGGGGCTGCCTTGGCTTGCCCCGACGTCGACCTCAATGCAGAAGTACTGCCAAAGTTGCTCCTAATTTTTTGTCGTCTTCCCTGCAATTCTTTTTCTGCTAAACAAGCAAGCTGGAACAACCTATTGATATCGTTATACTCCTTGTAATCAACAATGTCCTAAACTTCACGCCTTAAGCCCCCATAAAAATGAGCCATCTTATCCTCCTCATTCTCTACAACATTACAACGCAGCATGCATATTTGTAGTTTTCGATAATATTTCTCGACAGATTTATTACCTTGGTCTCAACGCTGCAATTTCTTACATATATCACGTTTAAAAGCAGGAGGAACAAATCTAACACGCATAGCTACCTTCAATCTATCCCATGTATCAGGTGCTAAACCGGAATTAACTACTTGACTCCACCAAAGGATAGCAAAAATTTTAAATTCACTAGTAGCTTGTCTGACTCTATGCACTTCAGGAACTAGATGGGCATTAAATTTTTGTTCAACTATCATCTCCAAATCTAGATAAATTTCAGCATCATAAACACCCGCAAAAGATGGTATGATAAATTTAACTTTAGCAAATAGGTCATCATTAGCACGGGCATTGCGGTGCTGAAAATCATACCTCCCATACCGTGACGATTGTGTTGTAGGTGGTGTCGTAGACGTGCATCTTGAGCGTCTCGATTTCGCCTCTCATTATCATCTCCCACCTCAAGATCTTGGGCTGCATCATATTCATACTCGCGTGTGTTGTTTGGTGGCCGATTTACCATTCTTTCAAGGCATGTAGTGAGTATTGTAATACTCTCATTGATGAAGCGCTGCAATGTATCCGTCGTAGCTTGAAGCTTCCTATCGATGTCTTCATTAATGGTAGCGTGTTGTTCATCCAAGAGTGTCATGAACTCTCCCTTTACAACACACTCTTGCGCATCTGACGACTCACTTGTCATGGATAGTAGAAAACAAAAACAACACAAAGGTATTATCTCTATCAACTACTAGGTGATGGCAGGTGGAATCACACACTCTCAAGCGTCTTACCACACTCTTACAAGTGTTCTTACCAATGCCGCAGGAGGTACAACCGATGGCTGGTTCGTGATACCGTGTCGAGCGTGGGTACAATTGCAAGAGGGAACCTATTCTGATCAAGAGTAGGTGAAGCTTGGAAGGCACAATATGGTAGCAAAAGGATCAGCAATAATCAGTTCAGTAAATACAAGTTGAAAGATTATTCAAAATAATCGTCAAAGGTTGCTGATCCTAGCATAATCACAGCTAGCCAATCAAAGCCCTATGCAAGGAAGTGTATGTACGCACACGTAACGATCAATGTGACTTGATGTAAGCAAAGGAGAACCTCACAACAAGTACTAGGAGAGACGTTATCCCACTACTCAAACTTCTTTCTAAGGGCATAAGATTATTCGCGCGATGTAGATCCCAAAACAGCGATATCGGTCAAACGCAAACAACCCTCTAGATTGAACAGATACAACAGTTAGTCTCAAATGATGAAAAGGCAGAGTTTTATATGGCTTATATATACTCAATTGAAAGGTTTCAATGATATCTACAACTTTTTCAACTGGACGAACACCAAATTCCGAAGGGAAGACCGAATAAAACACCAAAAACAGAATGCTGAAATCTTGTGACGTGATTTCGGGGCTAAAGATGGCTGATTTTGGGGGTCTTTGAGGGTGACTGACACAAGCTAATCATTTGTATTATATGCCCGTCGTCGTTAGCTTTCCAATACAAGAACGTCGAATTCTGACTCCGTATACAAAAGTTATGCCCGTTTTACTGAAGCGGGTCGGAAACGGACTCGAATTCGATTCGGTCTTAATTCAAACTGCTATAACTTTTGATCATGTGGCCGAACTTGCTCAAATTTTTTCTAGAGGCTTTTGGATGTATGAAGAAGGACTTCACCAAATTTCACTGGATTTAGAAAAGGTTTGATAACCTTTCAAATTTCGGACAGAGGGGGCACTCTTTTATTTTCTTTTTTTTTCAAACCTCGAAATCAAACTCTCTTTTCTTTTCTTTTTTTTCTTTGAGTCCAAAAACCTAATTTTTTTGTCACGGAGGATGACAATGCCTGTGGTGCTCGCGGCTAGGGTTGGCGGCGGATGAGGGGCGGCGGATGGGGGGGCAGCGGATGGGGGGCAGCAGATGGAAGGCCGCGGCAAGGATGGAGGCGTGGCAAGGAAGGTGATTGCGGCAAGGAACAAGAACACACAACGACGAAGCTACCCAAAAGAACGTGAGATGCAACTAGACAATGACAAACTGGACTCTGATTAAACTAGCGATCAGCAACTTGAACGCGAAAATGTAACCAAAAATTCAACGAGCAATACTGAAAAGAAAAATTGCAATGGCACAAGGGGTGTTGTGACAGCGGAAGAACAATACGAACAAATATTTTTTGGGCTAATTTTCTAGAGTTTTTAGGATGATACGATGAACATAAACTAAACTAAAAGGGACGAATTACCTCATGGGCAACCGTTGCTCTGATACCACCTAATGTGACAATGACCCGATCTTCCGAAAGGTCAGTATAAGTCGATTGTGGAGAACACAATGTTAATGATCTAAAGGCTCAGACCAAAATAGATCGATCCCCTCGCAATCACTACACCACTACTCTGATGGTTAACAACCGTACCGAACGCGGTTGACGTCGCCAAGAAAGCTATCTCCTGCAAGCGAATCAAGAACACAAGTAAGAGCGTAGGAGGTGCAATCTGAAATTGAAATTCACAAGTTGAAGTTCCTCAACCGGACGTGCGGTGAAACTGCTAAGCAGAATAATCTCTTAAGAAAAATCCAAGGAAAAGGGGTGCGACCTCCTTAAATAGGGAAGAGAGAAGCCGCACTTATCTAATAAAAAGGGGTGCGGTACTATTCACGGTTACTTTTCACATAAACAGTGCGACCGCGGTACTGTTCACGTGAACAGTACCGGCCCATGACAGTACCAGCCCAAAAGTTCCTCTTGTCGTGCGTTGTCTCCTTCTTTCCATAATTCCTAATAACAAGAAAATTATAAGTCTTAGAAAGTATCGAATTCTCAGCGAAAATATTATTGACTCCTAAAAACTAGTTTACCTGATAGTTGAGTTGACAAGCATGTGCCCAAGTAATTGGACTTTGTCCATCATTCATGGAAGCAGTAAGAGGAGGGTTCATATCAGTAGAAGTGATGTCCTCATCAGGTGTTGTGACAGGGGTTGTGGCAGACGGGCGGCATTGTAATGGGTGTTACCCCAGTGCCACGTCTGATGGAGTAGTCCTTCTCACAGAAGAAGAAACGGTGTTGCCCCCTTTGGTCATTGACATGCGTCTGGCGAACTTACTGGAGGTCAAAACGGGTTGGTGGTGGACGTGTTGAAGTAGCCATCGCATTTGGCTGCTTCTAGCTAGTTAGCCATGGTGTGGACGGGTACTTGGTTTCAGCAGTGTTAAGAATGGTTACTATGGTCACAGCATGGGTGAGTATCTTGGCATAGGAGGAGATGGAGGTCAACGAAGGATAACAATGGTGTGGAGCTATGGTGGTCACTGAGTGAAGGAGGCCAAGAGATGGCCACAGAATGGCACTAGGCAATTCGAGTATATATGCACTTTCCCATTATCCCATGTAACGAACTCACAATCTATCATGATATTAGCTGCTACCTGCGAGCAGATACGATATATCATTTGCACCAAATAGTCCATTTGATTATCAGAAAAGGGATCAAAGAACTCAGATGATTTGTATAGTTTGTGGCTACAAAGATCGTGTTTTCGAGTTTAGACCTTTCTGTGGTTGGTCCTTCTTGGCGAGGTGTGATCGTTGGCTTTTAGGTGCTATTCTTAATTGTGTCATGCCATTCTTGATTAGTGATTTGTGTTTTGTTGCTGTTGAAAAGTGATCCGAATTCGTAACTGTGTCCATGTAGGACTCCATGTTCTTATAGGATTCTGATTTGGTTTCCTCTCCATATGAGACTCTATTCCCCTACACTATATATATGTATCCTAGTAGTCCATAGGCATCCAAGCCACAAGACATCAAGCCCCATGAGAGAAGCCCCAAGAGAAGCTCTCCATTATAATCTCTCCTCATTATAGTGATTTGTCTTTAAGCGCTTGTGGTTTTTTCCCGCAAAGGTTTTTCACGTAAAAATCCGTGTCTCTTGTCTCTATTTTTCTGTGCATTATTTGCAACAAGTGGTATCAGAGCACAGGAGATTAGGCCTTGAGATATTGAAAAAAAAGATCTGTCAAGTCGGCGCCCGTGCGCCTCGCGCGTTCACTCGATCCACATCGCATCCGAAGCCATCATTCTTCGTCGTCTCGGAAGCAAAACTGCACAGCGTGGCTCTGTTTTTTGTCTCAGTCCATAAGCAGTGCGCGTTGTCTTCTCGGTTTTCAAGCTACGTCAAATCAGCAGAAAAAGCATGCAGCAGCAGGAGTAATAGCAAAGCAATAGAAAATCTTGGCACAAAAATCGAAGCCCAGAAATAATAAAAAGGAAGGATAGTCGTCCAGAGACTTCGTAACTTTGCTTAGATGCAATTTCAACGAGAATTGCTAAGTGTACCTATGAAGTGTACCCAGAATTTGCAATTACGACAATTTTGCTAGGTATACATAAAATCGTACCAGCAAATTTTGGATTTCTATCGCATGGCTACTCTAAAGTATGATCTCCCGCTGTTGGATCACGACACGAGGTTTTCTCTATGGCAAGTCAAGATGCGGGCTGTTTTATCACAGCTTAATTTAGATGATACTCTTTTGGGGATCAACAAGATGCCAGTCATATTGTCCATCGATGAGGAGCAACGTAAAGATCGTAAAGCCTTATCTAACATTCATCTTCATCTATCAAATAATATTCTACAAGAGGTTATGAAGGAGACATCCGCTGCCGCATTATGGCAAGTTGGAGCAGATTTGCATGACCAATGATCCGACCAACAAGATGCATTTGATGCAGAAGATTTATTCACACAAGATGGCGGAAGGAGCCGCATTATTGAACCACCTGACAACTTTTAATGAAGTTGTTGCTGACCTCGAGTCTATGGAGGTAAAATATAATGAAGAAGATTTGTGTCTTATTTTGCTATGCTCTCTGCCTAGTTCATACTCTACTTTTAGAGATACTATTCTATATAGTCGAGATACTCTTACTCTCAGTGAAGTTTATGAAGCTCTGCATGCTAAAGAAAATATGAAACTTATGGTTCCCGGTGGGAGTTCAAGTACACATGCAGAAGGTTTGTCTGTCCGTGGCAGGCAATATGAGAGAGGTCATACGACGATAGATTCAAGAGGCAGAAGCAAAAATAGATTCAAAGACAGATCTAAATTCAGGAACAGGAAGTCATGCAGATATTGCAAGAAGGACGGACATGACATATCCGAGTGCTGAAAGTTGCAGAACAAGGTGAAGAGAAATAATAATTTCAAGAAGGATCAACAAGAGGATGAGGCTAGAGCCACCGTTGTCACCAAAGAAGGTTCTGATGGAGATGTTCTCGTTGCCTTTGCCGGTAATTGCAAAACCGACGATGAATGGATTCTTGATTCAGCCTGTATTTTCCACATGAGCCTGAACCGTAAGTGGTTCATTACCTATGAAGCTACGCCAAGTGGATCTGTGTTGATGGGTCAAAATACACCATGCAAGGTTGCAGGCATTGGTTCTATCCAGATCAAGATATTTGATGGCACCATCAGGACTTTGTCGGATGTTCGACATATTCCGGATTTAAAAAGAAATATTATCTCATTGAGTACTCTTGATCCTAAAGGGTACAACCATTCCGGTGGAGGTGGAGTTCTGAAGGTCATCATAGGTTCTCTTATTGTGATGAAAGGTAATATGAAAGCTGCCAACTTATATTATCTGCAAGGCACTACAATTTCAGGTAATGTTACTGTTGTCTCAAATAAATTATTTGATTCTGATACTACTAATCTTTGGCATATGTGTCTGGGGCATATGAGTGAAGCCGGAATGATGAGATTATGCAAAAGAGAATTTCTTGATGGTAAAAATATTGATAAGTTGAAGTTTTGTGAATATTATGTTTTCGGCAAGCAAAAGAGAGTGAAATTCAGCACTGCAACTCACTCTACAAAAGGCATATTGGATTATATTCACTCCGATTTGTGGGGAGAATCCCGCGTTCTATCACTTGGAGGTGCAAGTTACATGTTGACCATTATTGATGATTACTCAAGAAAAGTTTAGGCATACTTCATCAAGTAGAAATCGGATGTATTCAACATATTCAAGGAGTGGAAGACTATTATTGAGAGACAAACTGGTAAGCATGTTAAAAAGCTTCGTACCGACAATGGCTTGGAGTTTTTTCAGGAGAATTTGAAACTTTATGCAAGTCAGAAGGTATTGTGAGACATTACAACGTTCCAGACACTCCTCAACAAAACGGTGTGGCTGAACGTATGAACAGAACCATCATAAAGAAGGTACGTTGCATGTTATCAAATTCTGGATTATCAAAGAGTTATTTGGCTGAAACCGCTTACACTCCTTGTTGTTTAATTAATCGGTCACCAAATTTGGCTATTGATAAGAAGACTCCAATTGAAGTATGGTCTGACTCTCCAATAGATTATTTAAACTTGAGAATATTTGGTTGTCCTGCTTATGCTCGTGTTAACAATAGTAAATTAGAACCTAGAGCAGTTAAGTGTTTTTTCTTGGTTATAAAAATGGTATGAAAGGATATAAATTATGGAATCCTGAAACTAAAAAGATGATTATTAGCAGAGATGCTACTTTTGATGAGTTTGCTATGTTGTATGATAAACCATCTATTAATGTTTCTGTTGAGAAGCAATCAAGCGTGCAAGTGGAGCATACTATTGATTCAGGATCTACACCAGAAATCAACAAGGAAAATATTCCAGAAGTTTCTATTGTTGCGTCACCAACACAACGTTCCATTGCAGTTAATAGAGAAAGGAGGAACATTCAGCTTCCTAACAGATTGATTGAAGAAGCCAACTTTGTGGCTTATTGTCTAAATATGGCAGAAGAAATTGAAGGTACTGCAGAACTTTCATCTTATTCAGAAACTATTACTTCTAGTGATTCAGAAAGATGGATAGCTGCCATGCATGACGAGATGAAATCTCTTGACAAGAATGGCACTTGGGAGCTGATCAAGTTGCCAATTGAGAAGAAATTTATTCGCTGCAAATGATCTTCAAGAAAAAGGAAGGTGTTTTACCAACCGAAGAGGTTAAGTAGAAAGTAAGGTTAGTTATTAAAAGATACAGTCAAATTCTAGGTATTGATTTCACAGATGTTTTTTCTCCTGTTGTGAAGAATAATTCTATTCGCACTTTACTCAACATTGTGGGTATGCATGATTATTAGCTTGAACAAATAGACGTAAAAACTGCATTCTTACATGGGGAATTAGAAGAAGACATTTATATGGAGCAACCGGAAGATTTTGTTGTTTCAGGAAAGGAGAATTTTGCTTGCAAATTGAAGAAATCTCTTTATAGTTTGAAGCAGTCGCCTAGACAATGGTATAAGAGATTTGACTCCTTTATGATATCTCAGGATTTTAAAAGATCTAATTATGATAGCTGTGTTTATTTAAAGATTGTTAATGGTTCAGCTATTTATTTGCTTATATATGTTGATGACATGTTGATTGCTGCAAAACACAATGCTGAAATTTCAAAATTAAAGGCACAATTAAGTAATGAATTTGAGATGAAAGATCTCGGTGCAGCTAAGAAGATTCTTGGTGTGGAAAGCATTAGAGACAAACAACTTGGTAAATTATATCTAAATCAAAAAGGGTATATTGTTAAAGTTCTTCGTTGTTTCAACATGCTTGAGGCCAAACCTATAAGTACTCCTTTAGCTACATATTTCAGACTTTCTTCAGCGTCATGTCTACAATCTAATGATGAAGTGGAGTATATGTCTAAAGTCCCATACGCGAGTACAATTGGTTCGCTTATGTATGACATGGTATGTTCTCGTCTCGATTTATCTCAATCATTAAGTATGGTTAGTAGATACATGGCTAATCTTGGAAAAGAGCATTGAAAAGCAGTTCAATGGATTTTCAAATATCTACGAGGCACATCTAATGCTTGTTTACAGTTTGGGAGAACAAGAGATGGACTCGTTGGTTATGTGGATTCTGATTTTGCTGAAGATTTGGATAAAAGAAGGTCTCTTACTGGTTATGTGTTTACTGTTGGAGGGTGTGCCGTAAGCTGGAAAGTAAGTTTGCAAGGTACCGTTGCCTTGTCTACCATAGAAGCTGAGTATATGGTTATTTCTGAAGCTTGTAAAGAAGCTATTTGGTTGATAGGTTTATTTACTGAGCTTTGTGAAAATACATTTTGCACTACAATATTTTGTGACAGTCAGAGTGTTATTTGCCTTACAAAAGATCAAATGTTCCATGAGAGAACAAAGCACGTTGATATCAGGTATCACTACATTCGATGTGTCATTACTCAAGGTGATATTAAAGTCTGCAAGATAAGTACTCATGATAATCCAGCTAATATGTTGACAAAGCCAGTTCCTGCATCTAAATTTGAGCGTTGCTCAGACTTAGTATTACTCACTAGTCCTTTGGACTTTCGGTGTTCAAGGTGTACATATTGATTTTATTAGAGGAGTTCATGACATTATTTGACTACTGGAGGGAATTCGCATCAAAGTGGAGATTGTTGAAAAGTGATCCGAATTTGTAACCGTGTCCGTGTAGGACTTCATGTTCTTGCAGGATTCTGATTTGGTTTCTTATCCATGTGGGACTCTATTGCCCCACACTATATATATGTACCCCAGTAGTCCATAGGCATCTAAACCACAAGGTATCAAGCCTCATGAGAGAGCCCCAAGAGAAGCTCTCCATTGTAATATCTCCTCATTATAGTGATTTATTTTTGAGCGCCCGTGGTTTTTTCTGCAAGGATTTTCTACGTAAAAATCCGTGTCTCTTGTCTTTATTTTTCTATGCATTATTTGCAACAGTTGCAGATATAGCTTTGGAGAAAATTGGATCCACTTTGCAAGGCATGTAAATTATTGGATAAAATTCTTGAATGGGTAAATCTCAATGTGTAGTAAGGCAATGCATTCATTCCAGATAAATCAGCAAAGGATAATTTTGATGTCTCAAAAGAATGAGTAGTGGCCAAGCCTAAGCAGCAAGCAGTCCCTTTGTAAAGAAGGCAAAGGAGTGGAATTGTTATTGTTTACAAAGCCAAGTGTAAAGTGTATGTCAGAATATCCATTCATTTTTGTATAACATTTTGTTGTTCCTAGAATTATGATTTATTTTTTCTTCATGCCATTTAGTTGCTCCTAGAATAATGATTTGTTTTTCTTCACGCTGTTACACAAGGATTGTGTAAATTTTGCTTATTATGTAGTTTTAGACTTCTGACTAAAATTTTTCCTTTTCCATTCATGTAGCATGATGATGCTACCAAGGGCTGGAAAGAAATTGGTGTTGGTCAGGTCTCTATTAGAAGCAAAGAAGGTGCAGAGAAAGCTTCCAATGAGTCTACTCCAACCATTGTTATTGCAAATGATGTATATACTCTCCTTTTTCTACATATACTAGTAAGGTGCCCGTGCGTTGCAACGAAAAACCAAATAAAAGTGATGCATACTATCAAATATGATCTCAAACTGAATAATAAATATCAACTTTTTCTTACGTCATCATGTATCAACCAAATAGCATCCAAATTCGCCCCCATACAATTGAATCACAATTGGTTGAGAACAATCTAAGTTGTTTTGGAGGTGCGACTTGTTCTATTTCAATACCATTTGGAAAGAAGGCAAAGATCAGTTTAAAGACTAAACAAATGACTTTTTTCTGAATTTTTTTCCATATTGAACAACAAAATATCCCATCAGTCTCAGTATATTAAGCACCATGTTTCCAATAAATTTGATGGCTGCTGAAATATCGTTAATACATGTATGCTATAAAGATGAAGCTACATACCTCATCTAGGAAAATAATGCCTCCATCAGGAAGATCATTGGCAAGTGAAAAAACAGATCCCAACAGGTGCTCAGTTTCACCATAATATTTCGACATGATGATTTCCAGTGGCACATATAGTAGTGGAACTCCCTAAAATAAGAAAGGGCAAACAACAAGCTTAATACAACAAAAGCATTAAGCATTGGCCAAAAATTTGCAGAAAAGGAATCGAATGTTTATGAATCAAATCTCATATAAATTACAAAAGTACTTAATTGACAAATTTAAAAACATGGAATTACTTTGGAGCAGTCCCAAAAATATAGGAGCATCGCTTACCACTTGCTTGGCAATAACTCGAGCAGAAGATGTCTTACCGGCCCTTAAATAATGAGGCAGTGGTAACTGGTAAGTATAAAGTATGCAAACAAAACAACATGAAAATAGACACAATCATACTTTAGTACACAAAAAGGACCATATGTGTTTTCCAACATCAGGAATTGCAAGCAAAAAGCTCTTGTAATTTCTTCTTACTAATATTCAATGGTCTCTTGACAAAATTTATAGCTTTAATTATGAAATGGCGTAACCAAGTTATCTAATACTGTTGCGATAGCTGTAAACATCAAGAAACAAGAGATCACAAAATGCAATAACATGATTTTTGGCATGGAGATGTCCACTCAAGGCAAAGCGCCGTTCAGGTCACTCACCGGGTGGAAATACAACTCAAATGAACAACTAACAAACACAAGGGAATCACAACACATTTAGCTACCTCAGCTACAACACTCTTAATCAGCTGCTCAGCCTTGTATTGTGCTCTCGAGAGTCCCAACCAATTCAACAGAACGAGTCGGAGCATTTGTATCAGCATCCGCATCCTTTGTGATTTGGATCTTTGCGCCCGAGTTCATTTGCAAGTTTCTGATCGTTTCCCCAGCTTTTCCTATTAGAACACCAACCTGCATGAATTTCCATAACCAGCATAAGCAAACAGCGTCCAAAATCAATAGGGCCCATATGTGTTATTTTCTGTGTTTCTATCATTACACCTTCATGGGAGTTGATAATTTGACATCACATCAAACTAATAAAAGGTCAAAAGGCAGAATTGCATAATAATTAAAAGGCAAATGAAGGCATATTGTGCTCTCCGAATTAGTAAAACGTAACACTAACTGCATGGCCAATCGGGAGGCGATTAGAGGGCGTTGCCTCTGCGATCCACTATGGGATGCAGTTGCTCGATCGATGCGCTTATTAGACTTTGGTATTGCTTTCTCACGAAAGGAGACGGACATCCTCTTTCCACAGGTGACACAGTACCTTGAACTTAAATGTAAGAATTTGCTCTTTGAATCTTAGTCTATTTTTACATATGGCAAGCTTCTCTTTGATAATCAGGTCATTTTTCCTTTGGCTAGAAAGATGGCTCGAAGCCAATAAATCAAGATGGGGCCGATCAGTAGACAATGGTTTCAATACCAATGCAGAAGCTTCTTTGGCTATATCATTGTTCGTAGATATAATTGAAGGAATTAAATTATAGTTATCAACACGGTATGAGCAAGGCCTCATTGATAAGTCGTCACTACCATCTGCTTTCATGGAATTAACATTATCATGGCATGAATTAGCTTCCTACCTCTCACTATCAACTTTAATTTGAGGCCCAATTACTTCCAAAGGCTTCAATGGGACAACATCGTGATTCTGAGAGATCGAGCATCAAGCAACTCGGGACAAGCAACACTCTCTTACGAAGAAACTATTTTTACATTGTGAGCTGGAGCTGCCTCAACTTCCATCACTCCGCACAAGGACACCGACATCTGCTCCATGGTAATCTTGGGAGAAGGGTGAGCTCCCTTGCTCTTCGCGGGAGATGTCGTTTCACAGTCTTGACAGAACTTTTGATGTCCCATTAGAAGGTGAAGGATTTTGTGCACAAGTGACTACGTGGGATAACCTTTAAGAGGTCTATTTCCGGCCAGTATTCAGCGATTTAAGCTCACCTTCTAGTGAATCAATCTCGAGTTCAATCTTTTCAAGCTCCTTTGTAATGCTTTCCTTGGTAACAATAACTTACTGATGCTGGTGGAGTCTTTTGAATCGCGAGCAGGAATCCTCATGTTGCATCGATTCAGCAAGGGCGTTTGCAAGGGAACCAATGGGGTCACCATCAAGTCGATCTAACTTAATGGGGACTTCGTTGTCGCAATCTGAACCTCAGCCCGGGACATCTTTATTGGACTCTATGACCATATTTGCCGTCGATTCACAGGATTTATCTTGAGGACTGCAATTGAACATGTAAGGAAGTCAAGCATCAAACATTTGACATGTATGGTCTCTCCAAACTTGCTTCAATCAATATACTACATGCTAACATGATCATTAGACAAGTCCAAGGTACACTGGATTAATACCTGTTGCAACTACATAAATTTTTAACTAAATTGACAAGAAGGTGTCTTAATGTAGAAGCAAGCAGATGCAAATCCAAGTAAAGTAATAGTCAATGGAAAGGACATCTTGTGAACATGAACAACGCAAATCCAAGGATAGCGAAGGTATGTATTACGATAATTGAGTAAAATAAATAGAACACAATGTTATCCCATGGCACGTGGATGAAGGTCAAGCGGAAACTCATTTTCAAACATCCCAACGTTTGTTAGTCCCCCAAAATAATTTCATACAATGTTATCCTCTGATTGGTACTTACAATTGCAATAGTAACATCCAAATTATAGAAGTGAATCAACAATGAATGGAAACCTAGATTAACAGAGAAAAAGAATTCACGAAACCAACTAATGCCCTTACAGAAGAACATGCATGAGGGGAGCAAAAGTAAATACAAGAAACAAGGTTGAATTGGGCTGCATACCGTGAACTACATGGTGGTGCAGGTGATAGGCATGTCTTTGGAGATGCACATAGTGCAGACGCAGATGCAGAACACACGCCTTATGTTCAACGTCAGGGCTTCCATCGGCGACTTGGTGAGGCTCTGCAGAACCTTGCACCTTCGCTTCTCATACTTGGCCAAACCTTGCCCCATTCAAGCGGGCCTTCTTCCTTGGTGCATCATCCTCACCATCCGAGGAGCTGCCTGACCAAAGATTGGTGGAACCTCCTTCTTTGATGCCGCGGCTGCGATGGTCGACCAACGACACGAGTCCAAAGCACCAGCGGCATCTGACATCGATCTGCTCTCCTCTGCGCCGCGGCCGCCAAGGCATCACCGGGTGGTGGTCCCTATCCCCATATCACCGGGAGGGTCGTAGCAGTTGGCACAAAGAGCCCGACCTCAGAGAGACCTCCTCGGCGGTGGAGGCGGGTGCTCTTGGTGGCTCTGGAGAAGTCGCCTCCATAGCTCCTAAGCGGAGACCTCGGTGGACCCCGCATGTCACGGCCGTCCTTCCGGCCGCCGCCACAACCATACCGGTGAAACCCTTAAAACCGCCGCCATCGTCGCCCGGCCGATGCACGGTCGAGCGCGAGGCGTGTAGCCGAAGCGGCTCATCGAGGTAGGTGCGCTCGTGGCGCCGCCTCCTGTTGGTAATAACCTTCGAAATAACAGAGCGGTTTGGGGAATTAGCGGGCAGATAAGCTCGCCAGCGGCGCCACATCGAGATCGAGGATTTGTAACGAAGAGTCCTACGAGAAGGCCGACAACGTCGGCGAGGTGAGGACCGTGAGTGGTCACGGAGGCGGTGGCGGTGGGTGGTAGGCGAGTCGCGCCACCGCGGTGGCGTGGGGCGGCTGGCGGAAGGGGTCCCCGCCGCCGCCGTCGTGCTGCGGCCGTCCTCTGTACAAAAGTTCCTCCGATCCGGCGGCGGCGAGGCATCCACAGCGTCGCGGTGGTCGTCCCAACGGCGATCGTCCCCAACTCCGCCGCCACCGCAAATCACATACGGGGCGGCCAACTCCGTAGCGTCTCGACCTATCCGGGATACCTAGAAGAAACGCAAGCACACACCGATCGGGAAAAACTGCGTGTCGGAGGCGACCGGCGAGACGGAGTTGAGCTTACTACTTACGGTGCTCGGCGGAGGCGGCTGCAGGTATCACGAGCGCAGAGCGTTCGGCTCGAGACGGAGAGGAAGAAGCGGCGCGGGCAAGGGAGCGAGCGTCGCGCACCGCCGCCGGCGAGAGGCCCGGCTTGTCCTCGAGCCCGTCTGCAAATCCTCAATAGGAGGAGCAACCTTGCCATTCTCAGCATGAACCGCACCTTGGTAGAAGCAGGCTGCGGCTCCTCACCCTTCGGAGGACTCGTTGTTTTGCGAAACACCTAATCGGAAAAGAGATAACGAGCGGATCAAGCAGCTATACTTCAAGATTCGTAAGAAAGCGAACATGTGGCGGTGGCGTCGCGGGGTGGGAGGGAGGGGAGGAGGCGGCGGCGCTGGGAGGAGGAGGAGGGCGGCGGCGGCGAGGGGGGAGGGAGGCGGAGCGGAGTGGGAGGGGAGGAGGCGGGGGGAGAGCGGGAGGGGAGGAGGGGGAGAGCGGGGAGGCGGCGGGGGGAGAGCGAGGGGGAGGCGGGTGCGCGAGGAGGCAGGGGAGAGCGGGGGGCGGGGAGAGCGAGGGGATGCGGGGGGAGAGCGGTTCGGATTTTAGGGTTAGGGAGGCGGCGTGCGGGGTGGGAGGGAGGGAGGGGAGAAGTGTACAGACGGTTCGGATTTTATCTTATATTTAGATCGAATGGCTGAGAAGAGAGGAGTGCTGAGAAGAGAGGAGTGACGACGGGTCAACCACCAACTCTTTCTTTTATAATAGTAAAGATATAGTAGTCAATCCATTGCACAAAGCACATCAAGATGGAACCGACGCCCCAACAGACACAAAATATGAGATCGTGATTTGTGCTTTTATTTGGAGTACTGATTTCTTCTGATTGCATCATCATGCATGATGCAGTCGGCCATGCGGTTGGCAGATTAGTACCAGAAGACGTGATGAACTAAGCTCGACGTGGTGGCAAGCCAGATGAGGATGAGCGAGATCTACTAGCGAGCTAGATGTAGACTTCATTGTAGTAGTAGTAGTACCGATGAATCAAGGGGCCGGATCCCCACACAAGAGAATACTTACTGATCGGAATGCTTACGATTAAAAGGGGCCCTCCAATTCCCCCTTTTTTAAGTGAAGTCAAATATCTTTAATATAATTACTTTTTCTATTTGCTTCTGTTCATGTTTGGTTTAGTTTACTATTGCTATCTATAAAAAAATAATGTTTTCATCGCTTCTCTGATCATGTTGTTAGTGTCAAAATAATAATTGGTTTTCTAATTTCATACTTAAATAGGTAGAACTACCAAAATAACTAATCAGAAATTGGCAATGTTGTTGTTTACAAAGTCGTTACTATATGCTTACGACTTTCTGCATAGGTTATCAAGCTTGTCGTGCATGTTGATGCTATTAAATACTGTAAGTCATGGTCCTGTCAGATGCCGACTAGGGAGATAGCCTTAATGAATGTTTGGTATAAGTTTCAACCATTGATCAAATATGATTAGCAGTTTTGGAATCTCAACTACTTGATAAACTCACAACCGAGAGTTGATATTCATACTCGTCTAGGACCACCATGTTGCATGCCACATCACGTGTTGGTGCCCAATGGAGACCGGCTTCCATTGTCTAGCCGCTACCTTTTTGAAGATCAACAGAATTGCTTCTGTACCATTGTTTTTTATAGTATATTGTTATACATATCCATTATAATTACTATGATTCATATTTAGGCGGGCTTGTCAATGACGGTAGAGAGCAAATTCATATTCTTTGGGAATTTAAGATATGCCAACGAGTTAGAAGGTATAAAGCTCTACGCCATTAATATACTAATTATATTGTATCTCACTAATAATTATTTCCGTTTGTTTGATATTTCAATTGATAAAGAATTAACAAGTGGCTGCAGGATAAGATAGTGATATTTAACTATCGATAAAAAAATAATGATAGTTGCTTGACAATTATTGTTAAAGAAGCAGTCTCTGCATGCCGTAATGCAAGGGATGGACCAGTCCTCGCGCGAGCGCCACTCTCGGGCACGATTAGTTAGACTAACGTTATCAGATCTGTATAAATGTACACCCTGAGATCAATGAAGATATGCGGTTCATCAATTCTTCCTCTTTCATGGTATCAGTGACCGGCGGATCCTCCTTCAATCCGTTCGCCACAGCTTCCGCACCCATGGCGGCTTCCCCTTCCCACTCCGACACCTCCTTCGCCTCTGACCTCATTCCACCAGAACCCGCTGCTGCTGCTGTTCTCCAAACCGTCAACATCCGCACCCACGTCCCTGTCACGCTCGACCTCGACGACGGCAACTACTCCCAATGGCGATGCTTCTTCGACTCCGTTCTTGGCAAGTTCGGTCTCACGGCGCACGTCCGGTCGCCGACGCCAACGGCGGAGCGCACCGGCGAGTGGCATCTCATCGACCCCTGTATCGTAAATTGGATCCTCACCACCATCTCCACGTCCATCTTCGACATCGTCCACAAGCCTCATCTCACCGCCTCCTCCTTGTGGTCTGCCGTCGAAGGGCTCTTCCTCGACAACGGCGCGCGCCGTCTACCTCGAGGCCGAGCTGCGCAGCCTGCATCAAGGTGACATGACCATCAACGACTACTGCATCAAGCTCAAACGCCTCGCTGATCAACTTCGCGACATCGGCCACCCCGTCTCCGAGCCGAGCCAGGTTCTCAACCTGCTCCGGGGCCTCAGCCCGCGTTACCGTCATCTCAAACCGGTGATCACCGCCAAGTTCCCGCCCCACACCTTCATGAGCGCCCGATCGTTCCTGATCCTGGAGGAGCTCAGCGAGAAACATGACGCCAAGGCCGAGGCTGAGCAGGCTTTCACCGCCGGGCATGGATCCGGCCGCATCTACGCCTCCGGCGACACGACCCGTGCTGCCGGGTCCGCTGACGGCGGCTCCAGTTCGGGTGGCTACCGCAACCGTCCCCAGAAGTATAAGCGGCGCGGGCGCGGCGGCGGCGGCAGCGGCGGCGGCGGCCATCGCCCCCCGGCCCCCACGGGACCCTGGACTACGGGTTACAACCCTTGGACCGGCTACGTGCAGGCCTGGCCCACCCCTTTTCGGGCCCCTAGCGCTGGCGTCTTGGGCCCTCGCCCGCCTCTTCAGCAGCAGCAAGCCATGATGGCCTATCAGGCTCCGGCTCCCACCCCTCCTGGCGGATCAACAGGGGCCTGGGATCCATCGTCTCTCTACATGGCGCTGTCCACCGTCGGCATGCCCACCCAGCCTCCGAGCGCCGCCGAATGGTACCTCGATACCGGAGCAACTACCCATATGGCTTCATCCCCTGGTAACTTCCCCACCTCCCACCTCACACCTTCCTCTTCGGTGATCACAGTCGGCAATGGTGCCCAATTGCCCGTCTCTCACCAGACCTTCAGCTCCATTCCGACATCCTCCTCTCCTCTTTATTTACGGAATGTTCTTGTTGCTCCTTCTTTGATTAAGAACTTAATTTCTGTCCGGCGGCTTACTCATGATAATAATATTTCCATCGAATTTGACCCCACTGGTTTCTCCATCAAGGATCTTCCAACGCGGGTGGAGATGCTCCGATGTGAAAGCAGCGGGGATCTTTATCCACTTCGGTTCCAGCCACACCAAGCACTCACAGCCTCCTCGTCATCAGCAATCTCTTTGTGGCACCAACGCCTTGGACATCCAGGACTTAATGTTCTTTCTCAAGTTCTTGCTAGTTTTGATTTCACCTGTAATAAATCAGTAGCACATACATGTTCTTCTTGCCGCATGGGAAAACATGTTCGTTTGCCTTTCAGTAATTCTACCACACAGACTTATTTTCCTTTTCAATTACTACATTCGGATGTTTGGACCTCTCCTGTGCTGAGTCATTCAGGTTACATATACTATGTAGTTGTGCTCGATGATTATACGCACTACCTTTGGACCTTCCCTCTGCGTAAATCGAGGTACGCCCACTCTGCGTGCCTTTCAGGCCTACGTCCAGACTCAATTCAGGCTACCCATTCTCGCTCTCCAAACAGACAATGGGAAAGAGTTTGATTCTACCGCCCTCCGTCTCTTCCTCGCTGAACATGGCATTCAATTTCGCCTCTCCTGTCCTTACACCTCTCAACAGAACGGGAAGGCTGAACGTGTGCTCCATACATAACGATCGTATTCGCACTATGCTTCTTCACGCAGTGCAGCTCGGCGGCATTCGGGCCGAGGCTCGCCCACGGCAACTTACCTCGCCAACAGCAGCGACCTGCCGTGCCACCGGAACAACTACACCGTTTGACCTCCTCTTCGGCGTGGCACCAACCTACGACGAGCTACGTGTGTTCGGGTGCCGCTGCTTTCCCAACCTCACCGCCACCACGAGTCACAAGCTCGCAGCCCGCTCCACGCCATGCGTCTTCATCGGCTACCCCGCGGATCACCGCGGCTACCGCTGCTACGACACCGCGACGCGTCGGGTGATCACTTCGCGGCATGTTGTCTTCGACGAACAGGTGTTTCCCTTCCGCGAGATACCCGATGCTACCGCGGCGCCACGGCATCCTACAGCGCATGACGATCCTCCACCTCGCCCCCTTCCATGCCGTGCGCGCGCCGCGACACCTCCCGCACCGTCGCCACTGCAGCTCGCCGCCAGCCTCCCTCCTCATCCGACACGCGCACGCACACCTCGTCTGGCGCCACGTCCATCAGCGCCCACGACTGCGCGCCACTCGCCCACGACAACGCCGCCGACTACGACACCCATCGCTGACATACAACTGCACCCGGGACCCCTCTACGTCGCCCGCCCCGCGGCGACCGCATCCCAGCCAGTTGTCCTCGAACCGTCCGCGTCACCACTACCTGCTGTCACAACGCCGAGATCCCCTTCACGATCCACTCCAACCGTGGCACCACAGGCTGCTTCGGCACCCGTCCATCACATGGTGACCCGGGGCAAGGCAGGCATCTCCAAGCCCAATCCCAAATATGCTCTTCAGACGGCGACTGCCTCATCACCAACGCCGACGGTGTCGCCCATCCCCTCGTCGGTTCGTGCGGCACTCAAGGACCCGAACTGGCGGACTGCGATGCAACTCGAGTTCGACGCCTTGCTAGCCAACAACACCTGGACGCTCCAGGAGCGGCCACGCGGCGCTCGGATCATCACAGGCAAGTGGGTGTTCCGCCACAAGTGGAACCCTGATGGAACCCTTAACAGGTACAAGGCCAGGTGGGTGGTGCGCGGCTTCAACCAACGCCCCAGGATCGACTTCGGCGAAACGTTTTCGCCGGTTGTCAAACCAGCCACCATCAGGACGGTACTCACCTTGGTGGCGTCCAAGCGGTGGCCGGCACATCAACTCGACGTCTCCAATGCATTCTTGCACGGGAACCTGCTCGAGACGGTGTTCTGCAGCCAGCCGACTGGTTTTGAACATCCTGAGCGTCCCGATGCCGTGTGCCTACTCTCCCGCTCGCTTTACGGCCTTCGTCAAGCACCACGACAATGGTTCCTCCGCTTCGTCGCGTACGTCACCAGCCTCGGCTTCGTCCAGTCTCGCGCCGACACCTCCCTCTTCGTACTTCGTCAAGGCACCGACGCCGCGTACCTCCTCCTCTACGTCGACGACATGATCTTGTCAGCCTCGTCTTCCCAGCTTCTTCACAACATCGTCAACAAACTGAAGCTCGCCTTCGCCATCAAGGATATGGGGCCCCTCCGGTTCTTCCTCGGCATTGACGTTCAACGCGACGATGGTGGCTTCTTTCTGTCACAAGGGAAATATGCCAAGGAAGTCCTAGAACGCGCCGGCATGAGCAACTGCACGGCTGTTGGCACGCCGGCTAACGTTCGCCCAAAGGCGTCTGGCAACGACGGCACGCTCATCTTCGACCCATCTTGGTACCGGAGCATGGCGGGAGCGCTCCAGTACCTGACCCTTACTCGGCCGGATATAGCGTACGCCGTCCAACAAGTGTGCTTGCACATGCACGCACCACGCGATGTTCATCTGACTTTGCTCAAGAGGATCCTGCGCTACATCAAGGGCACAACCAGCCTTGGACTTCGTCTTCACCAGAACGCGACGCTCGGCCTCACGGCGTACACCGACGCGGACTGGGCAGGTTGCCCGGACACACGGCGATCGACGTCCGGGTTCGCGGTGTTCCTCGGCGACTCGCTCGTGTCCTGGAGCTCCAAACGGCAGACGACCGTGTCTCGGTCCAGCGCGGAGGCTGAATACCGAGGCGTGGCGAACGCCGTTGCCGAATGCTCCTGGCTCCGGCAACTTCTCGGCGAGCTACACTACACTGTCCAGGGCGCCACGATTGCGTACTGCGACAATGTGTCTTCAGTCTACATGGCGCGCAACCCTATACATCATCGGCGGACAAAACACATCGAGCTCGACATCCACTTCGTTCGAGAAAAAGTGGCGCTCGGCGAACTACGCATTCTGCCGATACCGAGCGCACGCCAGTTCGCGGATATTTTCACGAAGGGACTGCCGTCAGCCTTGTTCGATGATTTCCGAGACAGTCTCTGTGTTGGCAAGCCTACAGCAGGGACTGAGGGGGGGTGTTAAAGAAGCAGTCTCTGCATGCCGTAATGCAAGGGATGGACCCAGTCCCTCGGCGCAGCGCCACTCTCGGGGCACAGTTAGTTAGACTAACGTTGTACTGTATCTGTATAAATGTACACCCTGAGATCAATGAAGATATGCGGTTCATCAATTCTTCCTCTTTCAATTATGAGTCTGATCTCTTAAGAAATCTAGAGGAAGAGGGAAAACATACACTTTTGCCGCGCACGTCTGGCAGACGACTGGCCGTCGGTGGCAAGGAGCCCCAGCAGGGGCGACCTGAGAACACACGAGGTGGCCTCACCGCGAGCTGGACAGGCTCGTTTCATCGTGTGTTCCCGGTTCGCCCCTGCAGGGACTTCCTCGCGTCTCATTCTCTACGACGACAACGTCGCACGCCCATCATCTCTCTCATTTCTTCCCCCCCCCTCAAATCAAGTGTAAGAAAAAAACGACGGAAATCTCTTTGCTGTCTTCAAGGCCTCACCCCTGGTCGCGACTGTACTTAAGAGCTTTCCTACGATCGATGGAGGATGTGACGGGATTGGCGCCGTTGTACTCCTTCCTCACCAGCACAAGCAGAAGTACGTACTACCGTCATGCCCGAGAGGACTTGAGTACTACAGCTTGTACTGCACTTCGCCTCCCTTGCTCCCCCGGCAGTACAGTACAGCGCAGTACAGTGCCCTCAGGAACGTACTTATCGACAAGTTATCATCTTCTGCGTAGGATTGGATTAGAGGCTTGACATTAACAGGTAGCTCGCATTGGTTGTGACAGATGAAGACGTCAAAACAGTGCAAACGGAATAGCATCGCCAAACTTAACACCGACTTAGCCAAATAATTTCCCCGGGAAAACATAGATCTTATCTCAATCCGGCTAACAATTCTAGAGAAGCATGGATCATTTTTTTCAGTCCACGCTAGACTCGACAAAACATAGGGCTGGGCTAAATTCGGGCCGTCTATTTTGAGCGCACTGTCTTAGCCCCATGCCCAGCCTAAAAGCGTTGTTTACCTGAACAACTTGGCCCGTGCTCTCGCGTAGGCCCAAAGTCGAAACATGCAAAAAAAAAAAAAAGGGGATTTTTTAAGTACAAGGTGAACGTATACCACACTCGTATCATTCATCTGCGCTGCTGTGCACACGCTTGGAATTCGTCGGACTCACAGCCACTGGGCCCGGGCCAAATGGGTTGGGCCGGACCAAATCCACGCCCACCTCGCGCTCCACCTCTCCCGCCGCCGCCTCCTCCCCCCGCCGTCGCCCTGACGCCTTCACCCTCGCCTCCTCCCTCCTCGCCCCCGCCTCCTCCCACACCCACGCCGCCGCTGTTTCCTCCTCCCTCCGCCTCGGACTCGTCCACGCCGACCCCGTCCTCCTCCTCTACCTCCGTCGACCGACCCGCACCCCCACCTCCCCGCGCGCCACCTGTTCGACGAAATGCCCGCCCGCACCACTTCCACCTACAACACGTTCATCTCCTACTCTCCCTGGGCGCCGACGTCTGGCACTTCGTGCGGTGCATGCTCGCGGACGGGCACGCCCCGGACAGGTTCATGGTCTGGGCCGTCCTGCCCGCGTGCGCGTCTGCAAGCCGGGGCAGGGAGCTGCATTGCTTCGCTGTCAAGAGCGGGATGTGTGGGGAGGATGATTTCCATGTCGGGAGCGGGCTTGTGTCAATGTACTGCAAGGTCGCCGGGTTTTCGACGTGATGGAGCATAGGAACGTTGTTTCCTGGACCGCAATGGTGGGAGGGTAAACTGAGAATGGGATGTTTGAGGACGCGGTGGGCGCTTTCCGGGCAATGTGGGTGATCGGCGGCGTTCTGTCGAATATGATTGCGTTGATTGGTGTGCTCTCGGCTGTCGAGGCCCTCGCGGCCTTGGCAGAGGGGGAACAAGTCCATGGTCACGCGGTAAAGGATGGGGCTATAGGGGAGGCGCCCCTCAACAATGCGTTACGCAAGGTGGGTTTTTTATGATGGTTCTTGGTGCAAAGATGTAATCTCATGGGATTCGATGATTTTTGGGTTACGGCCTTCATGGTATGGGTGCAGAAGCAGTTGCCTTGTTCGATCAGATGCATGCTTCTGGGATTAAGCCGGACAGCATAGTTGGTCTGGGTGTGCTTTCAGCTTGTTGTAGGGCGGGCTTGGTGTTGAAGGGACTTGAGATATACAACTCTCTGGTGAAGGATCATGGAGTCCATCCATCTGAGGACATGTCTGCTTGCATAGTAGATTTACTTGATCGATCTGGGCTAATTGACCATGCCTTGGACTTTATAAAGTCAATGAGTTTAGGGGCACAGTAACAAGGAAATTCAAGATTTAGCCTGCAGCTCTCTTCTTAAATTGGAAGAAGGGAACCGATCAAATCTTGTCTCGGTATCTAACCTACACGCCTCTTCTGGAAGGTGGAATGTTGTCAAACAAGTGAGGACAAAGATTAAACAGGGATCATTGAAGAAAACACCTGGTCGGACTTGGGTAAATCCAACAACATGGTGAAACAATAATTCTTGGTGTTACAACTATTGCCCTGAATTTCTTATCTTTATTTCTTGCAATCTTGCAATGCCTAAACTGGTTACAAGCCTCTCAATTTATATGCCTATAACTCCTAATAGCAAACGACTAGGACTTCGAATTGGACACTACTTCAATTCGAATTACAGATGAAAACGAACTCAATTACGCTAGGACTCTTAAGTCAAGATTAAATCTAACAATCTCCCCCTTAATCTTGACTTTCTATCTTTTCATCTTGTTTGAGTTTGGACGACGACACGTCTCAAACGTCCCTGACTCAACTCATCTTCAGAGCACGTCTTCTTCTTCGCTGAGCGCTTCGACAACAAACGCTTTCTTCGTCTTCGGCTTTGGGCACTCTGAAGCAAAGTGTCCATAATCATTGCAGTTATAACACCTCACTTTTGCCTTATCAAACCTCCGACCTTTACGGCCTTGGCCATCACCTCTGGAAGTGTTCTTGCCTTCACGCTTCGAAGATCGGGCCTCCCACTCGGCTTGAGTCAACAAGAGCTGTCCTTCACTTTTGTTTCTAGTGTCCTGGATACGTTCCTCATACGCTTTAAGACGACCGATGACCTCCTCCATAGTCATTGCCTTTAGGTCTCCAAATTGCTCTATGATCAAGCAATCGGAGAAATCGTGAGGGAATAGCACGAAGGAATTTCTTCATCACATACAACTCTTCCACCTTCTCGCCAAGGGCCCGTATCTTGTTGACGATGACCGTCAACCGGACGCGCGGTCGTTGATCGACTCCGCTTCTTCATACGCAACACCTCGAACTCGGTTTTGAGAGTTTGTACCTTTGCTTCCTTCACGCGATCCGCGCCAAGATGCATCGCTTTCAACGCCCCACGCGGCTTTGGCCGTCTCCTTTTCGCCAAGAGGAAGAGCGTCTCCTCAGGATGCCCCGTAGATGGCCGCCAATGCCATTTGATCTTTGCGCATATCGACGTTGCCGTTCTCGATCGCATCCCACACACCTTGAGCCTTCATGTACACCTTCATCTTGATTGCCCATGCTGCATAATTGCTCTCCGTGAGCATCGGATAATGCAATGAGATAGCGGATCTCTCCTTCGCCATCGCATCGATGATGCCTCGTTGCCGTCGAGACCGCTTCCGAATCACGTGACATGATCTTGGGCACGGATCAAGAAACTCCGCTACTTTGAAGTCTCTTGGACGGAGAGAAAAATGGAAGGAAAAATTGCTGTTTTCCTTTTTCTCCTTTTCCTGAATTTTGCTCTTGCTTTTTTTTTTTTGCTCTGAGTTTTGGGTGCTGGCTCTGGTGCTTGGCACCTCCTTTTATGAGGCGTGGAGGTACCCGACCGAATTGGACTCCTCCGCCTCTGCGCCGACTGATTTGACTCGAATTAATGGCCAAAAAACCAAAACCGAGATCGAGTCTCATTCACTGCCGCACGCTCCTTTTTCTTCCCTCACTCCTTGTGCTTCCTCCTTTATCAGGCCCACCCGGCCGACGGCACCGCCTCCACGGCAGCAGCTTCCGCGTGCCTCCCACGCCGGCCGCTCCCCTCGTGCTGCGTCTCGCCGCTTCCCACCACTCCGCGTCCTTCTCCGCGCCGCCCGCCCGGCCGCCTCCTTTGGCGCCTCCTCCTCGTCGGCATCTTCCACGCGCGGCTCCCCCTGGCGGCGAGGAATGCGGCGTGGCGGGGCTGGGCTGCGCCGTCGGACATAGCGGCGGTCGGGCGCGGAGAGGCGTGTGCGGCGAGCGGCGGCCGGTGGCGGCGGATCCAGCCGGATCTGGACTCGGTGAGGGCGACGGCGGCCGGATCCTCCCAGATCCGGGCTTCTTCGGATGCGGAGAGGCGGAGCCCGGCGCCGAGCGCGCGGATTCGCGGCGAGCGGCGCCGGCGCGGAGGCGGCGTGGCAAACGGCGGCCGGGCACGGAACCAAGGAGGCGGAGGCGGCAGTGGGCGGCGACGGCGAAGGCGGCCGGATCCGTCTCCTCCTCCTCATTGGCGGCGGCGGTGATGGGAGGCCGAGCGACGGAGGGCGGCTCCAGGTGCGGGGCACGGCGGCGGCCTGGTCGGATGCGGCCGCCGGTTGACTTCTCTGCAGCGGCGGCGATCTTCTCTTCCGCGGCCTGTAGCTCGTCGACGGCGGAGGGTCGGCGACCCTAGGCTGGCGACGGCGCGCATGGGTGGCCGCCCCCAGGGGTAAAGATCATCCCCCCGGGGGCAACAGCGGAAGAACTCTAGGTTTTCTCTCGATCTCTCAAGCTCTGATACCACTTGTTACAACTATTGCCCTGAATTTCTTATCTTTATTTCTTGCAATCTTGCAATGCCTAAACTGGTTACAAGCCTCTCAATTTATATGCCTATAACTCCTAATAGCAAACGACTAGGACTTCGAATTGGACACTACTTCAATTCGAATTACAGATGAAAACGAACTCAATTACGCTAGGACTCTTAAGTCAAGATTAAATCTAACACTTGGAATGAATTGTTCATGGTCCTTTCAGCAGTTCTGAACCCTAGCAGCACATTTAAGCTGGCTGTGTTCTGGAACCTTTGGCATTGTACATGATCACATGAACACACATTGTACAGTTACTGGAATAGGCTGTATTGGCAGGTACAATAACAGAGCTGCTGTAGTTCTCGTATATTTATATCTGTACTTTTGGAGACTGGTTTTCAAATCAACAAAACACCTTCCATAATGACGAAGTTGCCTGCAATACCCACTCTTCCCATGTCCTCTTACATCAGGTAAATGTTGCTTCTTATCGGTTCGTTCTTTTATCTATAATTATTTGATCACTTCAGAATTCAGCATTCTTTATTTCTCATCAAATTCAGTAAATGAGTTACTAGAGTTGACAACTTGAGGCTGTGTGTTGCTTGATGAATAGTGCACTTAACAAATCAAGACAACCTGCTGCTATGTTTAGGTCTAAGTCTGAAATTTTTCATGAGTAGTTTTTAACATCCCAAAAGAAGGTTGATTAAAAGGATGAGTTGGTCTTCATTGTTTTATTCCATCATGGAAATATTTAGCCCCAGAAGTAGTTCCACATAAACAAGCAAACCACTTCTGTACGGACTCACAATCTATTGGTAGCATGTTAACCACACTTATATCACAATATCATTATTTCAATTGTTATAGACTATATAATGTAAGAAAGCAACTGCATATATATAGGTTCCAGAAATTCAGTATTAGTGTTCTCTTGTGGTTTTATTCCATCCATGGAACTATATTATACATGTATACTAGAATAAGGGAAACTATATTATATATGTGTAGTATAATAAGGAAGCTTAGCATTGAACTTATTAAATAGTTTCCCTGAGTCCATCACACCATATTCTTCTTTTTGCAGTTACTTTCTGTTGTAGAACAGACTTTCACCAATGCACCTCCGGAATAGATGGTATTTTTTGTGGGAAGTAAAACTGCGTCAAAAAATAAATCCCCAGGGCAAAATGGTTTCCTTATTTAACAGAATCAGTAATCAGGGTCACACAGTTACACTGGTCAATGATGTTTCCATAGACCTTTGTTTTCAACAAATGCATTTTGATGTTAATCCTCACCACAACATTTTTAACTACCTCAAGCTAACTCCATACATATTAAATCTTTTTATGTTTAGTCAAGACTGTTGAAATTAAACATTTCTGATATAGCCATTTATATACCCTCATTTCACCGATATTGTTTTCTTGAATATTGAAAGTTACTATTTGTGTCCTCCAGATTCCAGATTTCCTTTACCAACTACAGGGCTGTTTAGTTGTTGTATTTACATATTTGCATTTATGTTTACACTTTGCCTCTTTGGCATACATTCTGAACACAAGCCCAGGAACCAAAAAGTGCTTGCTTGCAAATGCAACGTCTGCTGCAAAATTGACCTTAACAGGGTTGACCATGATAACGTTGATATAGTTGCAGGGCTTGCAATGGTTGAAAAATAGAAAGCAACAAAGATTTGAGTGCACTGCAAATAGTCCTGTGAATGATCAAGCTGTAATTTCGGAATACATGCAAAGTCAACTGGATGTTTGTAGCCTCTTAAGCCATTACACAAATGGGGAGCCATTAGATCATGATGCTTCCAGCACAATTGGCTTACCGTATCTTTATATGAAGTTATATGAAGTTTCGTGACATTTATGTAAAGTTTGCTGGATATATAGCATGCAATTTTCCAAATCTTTGTTCAGACCCATATTCTACAAAAGCCCTTTGCATTCTTTTCTATTTCATTTTCCATCACACATCGATTATGTAAGATGTGGTGGGCAAATGAGAACCAGCCATTCAATATCCATTTTTATGCACACATATAGCCCATACTGAATCCAGATGGAGGTTGGTAATGTCTTAACGCTTGCTTTGAGTTATTACTCTGATACATGTATTGAATTTGACCCTTTACTTCTTAAGAGTCATACCAGCATCTGGGATGGGTGTTTGGTAGGGTATTTTTAGAGTGATAGATAGGGCCCTCTTGCTTGGCCTTCAATCTCATGGTAGAAAACTTAATTTCAGCATTTTGCAACTGTCTTTTTTGTGTGGCATTTCAGACGAGATCGGATGGCTATCATTTCATTGACATGGATCGTTTGTGGTCAATTCTGTTGCTCTTATTGCTCTGGTAAGGAAAGCATCCTTAGGGATTAGGGCCAACTTTATTGCAATGCAATGTATATTTGAATGGATCGCACTGTAGTAGTTAACCTTCACTACAAAGCAAGCAAAAATTGTGTTGTTCTACTTGGGCATAGTGTTGGCTCTGTTAATATGTTTGACATTGCTGAAGAAAACAAACTATATATACAGCATTTCCATGACATCATGGAGTGGCATGTACTATTCCATTTGCGCTGATTATTACAAGTTTTCATCATTTGTTTCCTATTGTAGTTCTTTTTGGTTATTATGTTGTTAGATTCCCATCATCATAGTTGTTTTCTTTCACTGACATGTTTGGCTAACATTTCAGTAACTTCAATGACCAGACAGATCGTGAAAGTGGAAACAAGAAGTCAGACGACCATGCGATCTTGTGAGCTAAACTGTCAGACTTGTATTACGGTAATCATCATATTTCATCTACCTTCTACATGCTTATTAAGTCGTCGACTAGTCGACAAGTCGGCGGCGAAGGGGCGACTGGAGCCAGCGACTTGACTTACGCTGATAAGTCGGGCGACTGGTCGCCTAGTCGTCGACTAGTCGACAAGTTGGCGGCAAGTCGGGCGACTTGGGAGGACGGACGTGGGGCCCGGTTGTCAGAGGCAGTGAAGCTCACATATAGAAGCTCTGTGTGTGCAGGCAATGACCGAGAGGCAGTGAAGAGGAGGGAGTGCAGGCGGAGGGAGGAAGCTCACCACCAGATCCGGCTTGCAGTCGCTACCGGCCAGCCGCCAACCGCCAGATCTGGCCTGCGGTCACCGCCGACCGCCAGATCTGGCCTGCACTGCAATCACCGGTCGCCCAGATCCAGCTCTAGGTAGGCCACAGATCCGGCGACCGGAGGTGGCGCAAGTCGTCGGACCTAAGGAAGGGCGGCGCGGCCACCAGGGCAGTTGGCGCGCACGAGAGAGGACAGGATCCAGGCCCTAGGCCCCAGATCTAGGGATAAGGCGGTGCTGCGGCCATGTAGCACTAGGGGCGACGGCGTGCGGCGCGGTGGGCCGGCAGCGCTAGAGAGAGGGGTGAGGGGAGGAGACGGTGTAGGCGAGAAAGAGAGAGAGAGGGAGAGAGATGAGGGGGAGAGGCGGCGGTGTAGGCGAGAGAGAGGGAGTGAGAGAGATGAAGGGGCGGCGGCGCAAGCGTGCGGGAGGAGAGGAGGAGGCGGAGAAAAAGAGAGGGAAGTGGGCCGGCCGGGGTGGAAAAGAAAAAGAGGAAACGGGCCGACCGGGTTAGAAGAAGAAGGAGAAAAGGAAAAAGAGCCGTGGGCTGGCTAGAATGAAGGGAGTTTGGATTCAAAAGTCAAAATATGTAAGTCATGATCCTCTCTTTAATTCAAGTTATATATATATATACTTTTAAATCACTGCAAATTTGTAATATAGGGTATATAATATATATATATGTATATGCCTATATGGTATACTAATATAGTATATTCATATCACTGTCATATAAACAGTACCTGTCGACTAGTCGGTCATTAGGAGAGTAGTGTCAATTTGTCGACTTAATAACCTTGGCCTCCTATGCAATGCCCATATCTGGTGTAAAAAGTGATTCCTTGCTTTGGTTATGGCATGAACAACACGCCATCTGGACCAGTTAGTTCTTCCCGACTGGATCGCCAGACTCAATTCACTTTCAGAGGTGACAGCAGGTTTGGTCTTGTGACCCTTTTCAGAATATCATGACTCATGAATTGAGATTTTGCGATCTAAGGCTGCACAGTTCCATGTTGGTTAGGTTTTCGCGATCACACGCGTGGAGAAGAGCGTCATCTCGAATTTAAGCAAGCTCTTGACTGAAACAGCTTAAGGAACTGTAGCATTTCATCTGAGTTATTGGTACCATGTCATAATTATTCTGGTCTAAACATGCTTTGTGTAGGCTGCTAGCACCCTTTCCACGGGCGATTCTGTTTGTCTTAAAGATAGCAGCATACGAATAGCTTGTTGAGTCATTTAATATGATTATAAAGCTCAACTACACGAAATATTATTCTCAAGAGGCGCATTGTATTGGCCACTTGTGAGCTCATTTGTGTTTGAGGGAGGGCTGGATATATACACCCTTAATTTGGACTACCTTGCTCTTCTCAAACAGGTAATTCCTCAAAAGAGCAACACAGCAAGATGGATCACCCTGCATGTGCATCAGGTATGTGCTGGCCTTTTACCACCTACCTGTTCCTGGCATCTGTCCATCAAAAGATCAAACCTGATCTTTGTGCCCATCTTGTTATCTGTACGTTACCTCTGGTCTTGTGGGTTGCTCTCACCAAGTAACTGGTGTGTGACTTGACAGGGCGCTGATAACCAGCCAATCATGAAGTTGTACCTTGTGCTATTAAACCCCGTCTGTCTGCCCATGAACTACTCACATGGATGGGATCCACTGCCACTGTTAGATCCAAAAGTACGCACTTGAGAAAGAATGTGTCCGGATGGATGGATGGCCTGTTTCTTGCTTTGGACCGCAGCAAGACGCCCCGTGGTCCGAGGCTCCCAGTGCAGCTTGATTTTAACCCTGCCCTGCACGCACACTGCAGCCGCCGCGCCTGTGCGCGCACGCCAGGAGGCTCCCCTCGCCTCGCCGAGCCGCGACGACGGGCGTGTCGCTGTTCTCCCCGTCGAGGGCGCCATGTCGTAGGACCATATGGCGGTCACATGGGCGGACCTGGCGAGCGTCGGCACCTCCATCCTCCTCTCTTTGGGCCGACAGCGACGCTGGTACCGGATCTATTTATTCCTCGCATGGCCCGCGATGGATCGAGCTTCGGGAGGTCGCTCTCATGGCCAGTGAGATCGCTGGAATGGATGGATACACAGGCCGGAAAAGAAAAGGGAGGGATTCTGACATACTGTTCTGGTGGTAGAGAGAGAGAGATGAGTCGGGACTCTCATGTGATTGGTACCGACTAACGAGGTGTCGCTGACGAGTCCGATCAGATTAATTTCTTCTATGTAAGAGATGGAATAGTACAAACAATAAATTAAATACAGAAAGATAAAAAGGAAAATTTTTTATTGATTTTTTTATTCACATAAATGTTGCAACGATTAGGACCCCTATATATATATATACACACATACATATATATATATACATATATATATACACATATACACATATATACACACATATATATATACATATATATATACACATACACACACACACACACATATATATATATATACACTAAGTGGTGGGGTGCCTATCATGGGTCAAGTTTACAGGTCTAGATCTAGGTTTTCCAACACTCCTCTCTGGACATTCATCCGACACGTTTATGTCTTATCAAAACTCCATAGAAACTTAATGAGAAAATTTTGAAGAAAGAGTACATGATACATATTATGTTGTGTTGCATAAATTGCCTCGTTAAAAACTTTGGACAAGAAACTTCTAGAAAACTCATCAAAGGAAAAAGAATACAATCTACCCAATTTCATTTAATCTAATGGATTTATTCTCTAAGTACTCGATCTTCGTGATCAAGTTTAATAGTGAGCTCGAGAAGAATCTCTTCCTGAATTCTGCACTTTTCTAAATCTCATCATTCTAATTTTACATACACATCATTCAAAATTAGATGCTGCAAGTGACTTAATAAATAAATATACAAGATTTTCATAAGATTTAATATGCAGTAACTTAATTTCGTCCATCGTTTGCAATTCATGAGGATAGAAGAACCTGGGGCTGATATGCTTTATCAGATGACTCTCCACATAATCCGTTTGTACTTTTGCAACACAAGCTGCATTATCTTCAAAGATAATGGTGGGAGCTTGCACGATATTTAGCCCACATGACTGCTGGGTGTGGTAAATCATCCGTTGAAGCCAAAGATATTCTCATGCGACTTCATACAATGCTATGATTTTCGAGTGGTTCATTGAAACCGATACAAGACTTTGCTTAGATGATTTTCATGAAATTACAATTCCACCATATAGAAATATATAGTCTATTTGTGATCTAGCGGTATACGGGTCTGACAAGTACCCTACATCTGCATAACTAGTTATATTCATATCCTAGTTCTTTTGTAGAACAGTCCAAAGTCTTTACTTCCTTGGAGGTATCGGAAGATGCTCTTTATTCCTTGCCAATGCCTTTTGGTTGGTTCTGCACTATACCTCGCTAATAAGTTTATGGCAAATACGATGTCCGGTCTAGTGCAGTTTGCTAAATACATAAGTGTTCTTACTGCACTTAAGTATGAAAATTTCGGTCTCAGGACTTCCTCCCCCTCTTCTCTAGATTTGTACAGATTCTTGTCTTGCTGCAAAGATTTCCCAACCATTGATACTTTTGAAGGGTATGTCTTTTTAAAACCAAAAATTTCTAATACCTTCTGAGTGTAAGCTGACTAATGCACTAATATCCCTTCTAGGACATGCTCCAGCTGCAAGCCTAAGCAATATTTGATTTTATCCAAATCTTTCATTTTAAACTCTAATTCTAGGTAAGGCTTGTTTCTTTTATATCATCCAGGGTTTCGATGATATTCAGATCATCCACATATACTGAGATTATATAAAACCCATTCTGGGATCGTTGTATAAATACACAGGGACAATCCTCATTATTCGTGTAGTCTTTCTTGCATAGAAAGTCGTTTAAGCGATTATATCATATTCTGCCTTATTGCTTAAGCCCATACAGTGATTTTCTAAGTTTTACACTGTATAGGTTTCTATTTACTCTGTCTTGTTTCGGGATAGGGAAACCTTCAGGTACCTTCATATAAATGTCCGAATCCAACTTTTCATAAAGGTATGTTGTTACCATATCCATCAATTTCATTTCTAAATTCAGATTTAATGCTATCGAGATTAAATATCTAAAGGTAATGCCACCCATGACCGGGGAATATGTTTCTTCATAAGCAACTCCTGGATGTTGAGTGAAACATTGTACAACAAGCTTTACTTTATATCTTACAATTTTATTTTTCTCATTTCTCTTTCAAACAAATATCCACTTATGCCCTACGAGGTGCACATGAGGAGACATGTGGCTTATAGGTCTAAACATTTCTCTTTATTCAGAGATAATAATTCAGTTTCTATTGCCTTTTTTCAATCCACCAATCTGATTTTTTCTTACATCAGCGAGTGATGTAGGTTCTAGATCAAGATCAATGATTCTGGTAATTATTTTTGCAAAATAAATATCAATATTGGTTTTTATCCTATTCATAGATATTCCCATGTATACAACGTTTATAGCTATTTCATTATAGGATGATTCTTGTAGTTCTTCTACTTGCTCACCGCTCCTTTTAGTTGCAGGTGAGTCCCTTTAGTTTTTTAGCTCTAATGTGTGCGCACACATCCAAGCTGGTTTCTCCCTCCATAGAAATGTTCAGATCTGGTCGATCCTTTTCTGGATGTGTCACACTGGTGCTAGGTCTCAACTGGCTCCCCTGCTGGTTCTGGGAAACTTTGGTAATTAGCTGTGTCAAGTTATTCTTATTCTTTTTCATTAGACGTCTCTGGTTACTTAGGGTTCGAGGGGCCAGAATTCTTGTCCTTTTATTCTGAGGCATCTAGACGGGATTAGGGATACCTTCTACTTTCTTCGGTATTTCAACCCTCTTCAGTGCATTACGTGTAGTTGTAAGATCAAGGATAACCAACTAGAGGGGGGTGAATAGGAGATTATAAAATTGTTGCCTTCTAAAGCTAATTACCATAATTTGTAGCTAGGCAAGATTTTAATATAAATTAAACCTACACAATTCTATTAAGCCTAAGGCATCACAAGCACTAGTCTCTTCAAATATCTCTAACATAAGAAAATTAAGCAATCATGATTACCACAATATGCTAGAAATATAAGTGCAAAAAGAGAGACAAAGAAATAACCAATTGACACATGATGTTTTACTGTAGTGTTTGAAAATTTACCGATTTTTCCTAATCTACGTTGAGGAAAGCCTGAGTGACTTGGACCGGCTCCACGAATTAAGCCTCAGCTCTCCAATCCACTAGTAGTTATCAATCCTCCGCTCCGGAGATGGTAGACACCAAACCACTCACAAATTGACACCATGCCTCTTCACAATCTTCTTGAAAAGGTAACATTGCAATCTTTCACCAAACCGTCTAGGTGCCGGTAAGCACCAAAAGTAACAGATCACAATTTTGCTTGATGGCGATCAAGTGCCAAGAATCAATCTAGAGATGAAATTCACTTGATTGGCTCAACTACCTCAAATGAATACACAATGTGAAATTGAGGTATAGGAAGAATGCTCAATACTTAAGGATGTTCAATAGAGTCTTTTCTTGCTGTCCTTGAGTTGGTGGGGGGTATTTATACTCCTACCAACTAAATATAGCTGTTACATAAAATAATCCTAAAAAATCAGGAAAATCACTAGTACCGCTGTGCAATTTGCGGAACTACCATATTGTACTATAATAAATAGTAACGACTATGTTAGAGCGTCAGAATTAGCTATTTGAAAGTCGGCGCGGTACTACCATTTGCTTTGAGATCAAAAGATGGTCCTCTTTGGAAAAAAAAAATATACTGTCCAAATTTTTGATACTTCCAAGGTCTAGTAGTTCTTTTTAGAGTACGGTCGTACCACTTTACGGTAATTCTGTCGTTCATTTTTCTGTACTACTGATTTCAAAGAGCCTAAGTGGGTGCTTTCAAGTTCCGATAGTACTACTGTGTACACATCAGTACTTTTGGAGTACGGTAGTTCGGGTAAACACACTATGGTACCTCTAATTTTTCTGACAGAGTATAGTTGGCTTTCAAATTTAATTATAAGTATATGCATGATCCTAAATTAATCCAAATGACACAAGAACATGCTTTCAAGATACTTTCAATAATCCCTCTTAATAGTAAGCAATTAACCTATAATCCAGTCTTCCAACCTTTCTCTCAAAACTGATAAAAACAAAAAAGATCCTAGACTACTTATGTCTTGAACCATCTTGGTCCTCATATTGACCTTTAGCATACATTTTCAATTTGTCACATTTATCATTAGGAATTGAACCTGTGTGATACTCAGCAAACACATTAGTTCCATATTCACATATTATCATTAATTACCAAAACTGTTTTTAGAGGCCTAGATGTTTTCAATCTTCCCCTTATGATAAGATGAGAATACCAACATTATTTGAGAAGAATTTAGTTTTGAATATACCACTGGTTTGAGAACAAGTTGTATATTCTTTTGTGACTTTTGAAAACAATTATTTCTTACAATGAACTTATATGAGTTTAAAGAATTAATTGCTTTCTAAGGTCAATTAAGGAAAACTCTCCCTAAATGTGTGCATATATGACAAGATGCATTGTAAGCACATGCTAAGACTTAAAGAGAAAAAAAATTGGCAGAGTTTCCTTTGTTTGTTGAATTTTGAGAGAATAAACAAGTGCAGTAATACAACTTATATAATAAAAGAGCACAAGTTGCAATTGTAGAATAACTACAACTACAAGTTCAATAAAATAATAGCATAGAGTATGACATTAATAAAAAATATCACATTGTTCTAAAAAATATCATATGGTTTATTACACCACAACAATATTGCATAATGTTAAAAGATAAACTTGGCATCTCCTCCTTTGACCTTTTATCATTCTTTCCTTTAATGTTCTTCATTTATTCTTTTCTTCTCCCCCTTTGGCATCAAAGTATAAAAAAAGTTAGTCTTGTGGCCCTTGAGGAGACGAGTAACGACAGCGACGACATCCAAAGTGAATAGGAGAGGGAGGGCGAGCGACTACCTACTCGAGGAAGGACACTTGGTCACTGATGGTGGAATCTGTGGCAGTCAGAAAGGTGACTTATCCTTCAATCCTAAGGACTACGAAGTAGATTTGAGAAAAAGTGACATCTTCCTCTCCTTGATGCTCTACTACATTCTCTTTTGGTTGATTTCTAGGATGAGGAGGTGCAGGAATGGGAGGACCTTCTTTGGGCTTGTATGGCTTGTGAACTGAGCCTAGACCACCTCAATACCCGATCTTCCTGATAATAAGAGCCATAATGTAAGGGGCATAATTGATCCTTTTGACTTTGTCATTTTTAGAGGAGGCTATCTCTCTAATAATAAGATCAATTACATCAAAACTTTGACCAGTCATTACGTAGTTGAACAAGTTCCATGCATAGCCACGAATAGTATCAAAGTTCCTACTCTTGGGAAGAATAGTGTGGTTGATGAATCTGTTCACAAGGCTTGGAATAGGAATGAGGTCTGAGAGCTTGCCTAGTACATATATTTTGATCATAGTACTCAATGCATGTGGCAAGCTGAAGAGCGGGTCTGTCATAAACCTTTTCAAAGGCACTGGACTCGGTATGAAGAGTTAGCTCAAATTCACGCTTATTGGAGTCCATGTACTGATGTCCAGTCATCTAGGATATATGCTCATAATTGAAGAAATGCATAGTGTAGCATAGAATTATCTTATGATCTTCTCATCGTAATAAGATTTTAATGCTACAATGTGATGGATATCTGCTCGCTGACATAGACGAAAGGTGCCGTCATACTTCTCAATCTGAGCCAGGTGGTCCTAATCTACATACTTATGATCAGCAAATTGTTTGGAAGGGCTATATATTTGCTCATACACTTGCTCTTGGAATTTTGTGTGGAATATGAGATTTTGACTGTTTCTAGGAAGCACAAACTAATTTCTGTGTCTCAGAATAGCATAATCATTATTGGAGATGGTTTTGAGATCAATTTGCTGTCCCTTAGGCTCAGGCATCTCTTCATTTGAAGACTCATGAGATGGACTTTCCTGCTGCTCAGTCTCAGTTTCAGAATTAGAGGCTATTGCTTTTCCTCTGTCCTCTCTTGCTTTCTTATAGACTCTTCTTGAGCAGCTGGTGGCATTTGGACTGAGTGTGAAGCCGGAACGGTGTGAGACCCTTGTTGAGATGAAGCTTGTCCAGATGGGTTGTCGTTCCTAGCATACACTTTTCATGCAACATTTCTAGTCCTCGGCATCTTCAAAAAAAAAGAGGAAGAAATGATATCAAGAATAAGATATGGATCAAGAAATTTTGGTTTGAATTGAATGAAATGACACTGCTATTTTATCAGGCAAATCGGAAGTACCGACGTTCAAAGCACGGTAGTATCGGGATGTGGTAGTATCGGCGTGTAAACTCCGGTATTACCGTTCTACGGTAATACCACGTTTATCAAGTAGTAGTTCTGTTTTCCCTCATATTTTATAGGGCAGATAATATATGAATTTAAATGGTATTTTTCTTAAATTGAATCCATGAAATAGATAAGTAGATATCACACACCATCAAATATAGTCATTTGCCCAAGAAAACAACTCTAAATCATTCGTATTTCAAATCAAAATGTAACCTCGACCTAGGGTACTTAGAATCAAGATGAAATGAGAGTTTTGATCCCATTTACCTTGTGGATTAAAGGAGTTGAACCGCTTGAATGTGAAAGGTAACCAAGAAGTGAAAAATCCCCACAGGATTTGAAGATCAAGGAGTGCATTTTGGTGATTTCTTGAGGGAGAGAGAGGAAAAGCAAGGCGTTCGGTTGTGAGTGGAGGCACTGGAGAGAGAAAGGAGATAAGAAGGCTTAGGCCCCAAAGTTAATACACAACCAACCGAAATTGGTAGTTTCGTAGTTAGCACTCCGGTAGTTTCGTAAATTAGAAGTATCGTATTTATATTGGTGGTACTATCGAAAGTCGGTAGTATCACACAATACACAGCGACAGTTCTGATTTTTCTGGAACTTTTTAGGACAAAACAAAATCTGAGAAGATATTCAAATGATCATTTGTTTTGCACTCAAAAGAGAATTATTCAGAATCATTATACATTATTAAGACTGGGAGAAGCCTATGAACATAGAGGATTTTAGCAAAAGATTTGAAAATAACCTTCAAAAATACTTCAAATAACATAAAATAGACATAAAAATATGAGGCAAAGGTTCAAGCAACATTTGAGTAGTATATGACATTTAATTCATTCCTTAACTTACAAAACCAGCTTTCATCTAATGGTTTGGTGAAAATATCCGCTAATTTATCTTCGGTCCGGATATGGCTAATTATAACATCTCACTTGTTCACATGATCTCTCAAGAAATAGTAGCGTATATCTATATGTATGGTTCTTGAGTGTTAGACCGGATTATTTGTTACTTTCACCGCACAATCATTATCACACAAAAGAGATGTTTTGTCAAAAAATTTTCATATACCATTAAAGTTTGTCTCATCCATAGCAATTGAGCATAACAACTACCCATAAAAAATATATTCAACTTCGGTGGTGGAAAGTGCTATGGAATTCTATTTCTTGGAAGACCATGACACTAAGAACCTTCCTAGCAATTGACAACTACCCAAAGTGTTTTTTCTATCCACTTTGCAACCCGCATAATCGAAATCCGAATATCCTATTAAATCAAATCTCGCACCTTTAAGATAACACAAACCTATGTTAGATGAATGCTTTAAATATCTTAGAATTCTCTTTACGCCCATCAAATGACACTCTTTTGTAGATGCTTGAAACTATGCACACATGCAAACACCAAACATAATATTAACTCTAGATGCGGTAAGATAAAGTAAACTACCTATTATGGATCGATAAAGCTTTAAATTCATAGGTTTACCTTCTTTATTAAGATCAAGATGCCCATTCGTTGCCACGGGAGTCTTGATGGATTTTGCATCCTCCATACCAAATTTCTTGACTAAATCTCTCACATACTTTGTTTGGCTTATGAAGGCCCCATCCTTGTGTTGCTTGACTTGAAGTCTAAGGAAATAGCTTAACTCTCCAATCATGGACATCTCAGACTCTCTAGATATCATATTACCAAATTCTTTGCAAAAATCTCGACTAGTGGAACCAAATATAATAAGTACAAATATGACGTACAAAGAAATCATTGTTAATGATTTTAGTAAACAATGTTGTATCAACTTTCCTAATTTTAAATCCTTTAGAAAGTAGAAAATCTCGAATGCGCTTCATGATACCTTGGAGATTTTATACACATGATTTAGATTTTTAGGGTCATCAAACTCAGGAGGTGGTTTGTAATATCCTGTTTTTAGCTGGTTTTAAAGTTTTAAAATAAAAATGAATTTTTTGAATTTTTTGGAATTAATAAAGTTTAAATTGAATTTTTAGAAATTAAAAAAGATTTAATATAATTAAAATAAACATCAACATAAGCTGAAAATATTTTATTTGGATTCCTTGTGTCTCAATGATTTGTTTGGAATTTTGGTGAATTTTTCAGATTTATTTGCTATTTTCTAGAGCTCTTTTTCTTTTATCCGAATTTCTAAAAAAGAAAATCTGGGAAAAAAAATCTTTAAACAGTGTTGGGCCCAGCTCTCCATTGTTCCTTCGGCCCAATCCCGCCCCGCCGCCCGATCCCACCCTTTGACGCGCGTCGGGCATCCGTGCGCCGTCACACCCCGCGTCGCCTCGCAGCTGTCCGATCCCTTCCCGAACTCGTTCGATCCCTTCCCGAACTCGCAGCCACGTGTCGCAAGGGGTTTTTGTCTCCGTTACGAACTTGTCCACTGCGTTGTGTCCTTTCCAGTCGTCCTCGGTTCATGTGCCTATATAACGTGCCGCCCCGCTGCCGCCTCCCTCACCGAGCGCCTCCGTCGTCCTCGCAGCCACCGCCTCCCACACCGAGCGCCTCTGTCGTCCCCATCGTTGACGCCAACGCCGCCAGTTCCCCGACGCCACCGTCGCCGTCTCGCCGATGAGCCACCGCCTCCCCGACACCGCGTTCTTTCCTCCCCTCGCCAGTGAACTCACCGCGCCGTCCCTTGGGATGCGTGCCCACGACCCATGCCGTCCCTCAAGATGCGTGCCCATGACCCGTGCCACGTTGCGTCACCCACCCCTGGTCCCCGCACCAGCCACGCGTCAGCCATCTAGCAGCCCGATCCTCGCATCACCACTGTCGATCCAGATTCGGATCGATGGCTAAGATCATGCCACATGTCAGCTTCCCCACCATCGGATCCCACCGCCGACAACCGCACCCGACTCGTCCACGTCAGTGTCATGTCAGCCTACCACGTGTCAGTGCCACGTCAACCCTAATTGCCACATGTCAGTGCCACGTCAGCCGATCTTGCCACGCGTCAATGCCATGTCAGCATTGCCGCCACGTCAGCACCTCCTCCCGTGTGCACTGTTCTGTGAGCCGAGTCCACCATGAACCCGTCTTCCCGTGCACCGAGTCAACAGCAAAGTAACTTTTCTGAATTTCCAGTATTTTCTTTAGATTTATTTTTCCAAGAGTCCGTTCTCTTTCATCCTAGCTTCGATTAACCCCGTTATTTTTTCTAAATTCATCTAAAATCGAGCTCTACCTGTTGGAGTTTATTTGAATTTTATTTGATATTATTTTTGTTGTTCTGATCGTTTTATCTTCCATTAGGTCCCGTCTTCGAAGGAGAAGGAGCGCCGCTAGAAGATCCCGAGTACCTCGCTGAGCCCAACCAAGGCAAGTTGTGTCCTTGATCATGTAAAACCTAGTTTTCAATCTATTATTTAATTATTTTATTTTAAATTATCTTGCATCGCTATTTCATTACAAACCTTTGTACTTGGTAGCTACTGTCCCAAATTGAATCATCCCTCCTTGATAATTTGAATACCATGAAGCCATTGTCACCATAGGTTGAGAAATTAATTAGTGATGCTATGTTAGATGTCACATGGGGGGTACGATTAGTGTGCTTAGCCATGCTTATGTTACGATGGGTTTATCATCGTATATGAATAATTAATTTGACCTAATGAGATATAGAATCGTGGTTGGTGCCACAGTTATAAAATTTGGGCCATGATATTGGTGTGTCATTGGCGTAGGTTATACAACATTGGTTTTCACTAGGGCGAGTGATCGTACAGTAAAGGGGGGAAGTGTGGATTCACTTCGGGGGATGTGGAAGTCTCGCCTAAGTAATATTAAGGACTTAAATTTGTGTGCTATTGACTTGAGCTTTACCGTGCAAACCACATGTCTAGTATGGGATAGACCTATCTGATTAATTTAGGATATTTTAATTTTAATCTCGCCATTGTGATGAACATGTTTTCTGATTTCCATGAGGCACAAGGGGGGTGTGATGCGAAACCCTAGCGGGCGGGATTGAGTTGAGGTTGTATAATGTAAATGCCTTGTTGTGATTTTCTTAGTACGAGGTTAATCACATCGTGTGGGTACAGTTATGCAACCTCTGCAGAGTGTAAAACTATTCGAAGAGCCGTGTCCTCGGTTTTGGACAGTGCTCGGTGATGTCACACGAGGGGTAGAGTTTTCATAAAACTTAGATTGGTTTTTGTTGGAAAGTGAACGGTCAGTTCACTAGTGGTTTAGCTTGTGGATGGGAGGTTCACAAGTGGCTTATTCAATTCCGTTGACTACTTATTGGTTATTGTCTTTCTTTTAAGTTCGCTTTCGATCTATCTATCGTATTTACTTCAAAATCTTGTTTTATGTAATCTAACCTTTCAGCCATCTATTGGTAAGCCTTGCATATTATATTGCATCCATTTGTTATAAATGATTTGCTGAGTACCAATGTACTCACGGCTTTATGCCCAATATTGCTTAGTTGAGGAGTTATACCAGCATGAGGTACCAGAGGGAGGATACTTCAGCTACTTCACGGATTAGGACTTCGCTCCCCAGTCAATTACTTGTGGGCATGTCGAATGGCAACTACGTTTATTTTGTTTCTTTCCGCTGCTAGTTTTTGAGCCCTTTGGGCTAGTGAGATTGTAAGCTTGGCCACAAGGTCGCACTTTGATATTTATTAATATTTGAGTTTTCCTCTTATTTGTTAGCGTGTATATGGTCGATATTTCATCTATGTTTAACTGTGTACACTAGCGTAATCCTAAACTAGTGCGGTGTACACAGATAGTCTAGATTTGCATATTCGGGTTTCGACATTGTTCAACATTCACATGTTCCGTGATTTTGCCTTTTAATAATGCACTTTTTACAACCATTTGATATAATTTAATATCAAAGCTTGAAGCAAAGATAAGTAAAATTTGAATTGACTCAAATCTAGCTATGAATGCAAACATTTTTATCATAGTCTAAACACTCTACTTGAGTATAATCTTGAGCAACTAACCTTGCCTTATTTCTGACCACAAGTCCATTCTCATTTTGTTTGTTTCGGAAGACCCATTTTGTGCCAATTACATTACGCTCGTTGTGTCTTTTTTTACTAAAGTCTAAATATCATTTCGGCCAAAGTTATTGAGTTTTTCATACATTGCATTCACCCATTTCGGATCTAAAGCATTATCTACAATATTTGGCTCAAGAGTAGACACAAATGAGTAATGTTTATAAAATGAAGCTACTTTAGAATGAATTTGAACACCCTTACTTACAGCACCTAATATTTGATTTATTGGATGATCCTTGCCGATAGCATTGTGGATCTTTAGTGGTAGATGTTGTTTTTCTTTTTCTTCCACGTCTATGGCTTGGATGTTACTTGTTGTGGAGCAGGTGGGAGGTTCAACTTGATTTGATGAAGGTGAGACTTGGGGCCTCTTTTGGCTTGATATCACGATTTGCATATTTTACATTGCACACCTTAATCCTTTATCACTTACATCATATAAGTTTTTTTGCTCTTCTTAAAATTCATTAGTTTCATCAAATTGAACATCATAAGATTCTTCAACTTGACCAGAGTTTTTGTTGAAGAATCTATATGCTTTACTATTAGAATAATAACTAAGCAAAAAATCTTCATCACATCGACTTTAAAATTTAGAGAGTCAAATACCTTTTCTTAAGATATAGCGTTTGCATCCAAATACTCTAAAGTAGAAAATGTTTAGCTTTCTTCCAATGAGAAGTTCGTAGGAAGTCTTTTTAAAAGACGATTCAAATAAAGGTGATTTATGCCATGACAAGTAGAATTAATAGCTTTCGCCCAAAAATTATCGAAAGTGATGATGACATCCCTTCTTTGGATACAACTCATCCACAACAAGGACCACTTACTCGAGCTCGTGCTCGTCAACTTAATTACCAGGTGAATTCATTCCTAGGTTCATATATGATTGAGAATAAACCGCTACCTAATGCAAGTGATTTAATCATGGTTAGGAACCTGAAAAGAATGAGGGAAAGGGACATGGAGTCATAGACATGCAAGGAAGGAATCATGGAGGTCACCACGTCACTTTGGGATCAAGTCAAGCAAGAATTCGAGTTGGACACGTTCTGGAATCGGAGTCGGACTACTGCGATGGTACCACATTCAAATGGGCGTAACTTCCTCATACGGACTCCGTTTAGGGCGCTCTTGTACTTCATAGAAAGCTTATGAAGTCTACTTTCCAACGGATCTGACCTCATCTTCAAATTCCATCCGAGCCGGCCGCAATCCTCAAAATAATCCATATTAGTTTCTAAGTCCGAGTCAAAAAGGGTGCTGCGCCACCACCACTTGGGGCCATGGGCCTTGTAACCTTAGGGCGCCGCCTCTGGTCGTTCTCTATATATAGGATCTGCCGCCCCCTGTTAGGATTTGGATTTCGTTGAGTTTAGGTTTAGCCATTGCGTAAACTTTTGTTCTTCAGTTGTGTCAGACGACCACCTGTCAAGACTACCTTCGGGATCCCACCTTTTGTTTTTCAATGCCATCAATCTTATTCGTAATATCAGCTGCCTACATCTTATTCTTGCTAGTTCTTCGATTGCTCGCAGGGATTGAACTTCGTGTTTAGGTTGATGGCGCTTCCGGCTCGGTCAATATCATCTTAGAGTTGGTTCAACGATTGCTAAGGCGCAAGCGTCGTCATACGGTTGTAATCGGATCGCGAGAGTCACCTCCACCAAAATCGATAGTTATCAATCTCATCGAAAGATCGGGCACCCCGCCTCCATCAGAAAGTGTTATATTTATCAAGCATTGTCCTAACCATTTCGATTAATATTTGATTTTTTTTCTACAACTCTATTTTGCTTTGGAGTGTAGGTACTGTAAAGCTCATGTTTTATTCCAAGCCTATCACAAAAATCTTCAATTTTAGTATTTTTGAACTCAGAACCATTGTCGCTTCTAATTTTCTTTATTTTCAAATCAAACTCATTTTGGGCCCTTTTAGCAAAACGTTTGAAAATTCCGGAGGCTTCGCCTTTGTCATTTAAGAAGAATACCCATGTATATCTAGAGTAATCAGCTACAACGACTAAACAATAGCTATTGCCCCGATGCTCTTATAGGTTGTTGGCCCAAATAAATCCATATGTAAGAGCTTCAATGGTCTAGATGTTGACATGATACTTTTCGAAATATGAAAATTTGCCACTTGCTTCTCGGCTTGACAAGCACTACATAATTTATTTTTCTCAAATTTTATATTTTTCAAGCTAACAACTAAATCATGTTTGAAAAACTTTTTAAGTTGAATCATACCTTCATGACCCAATTTTCTATACCATAACCAACCTAAAGAAATTTTTGTCATTAAACAAGTTTTCAAACAAGAATCGTTAGAGAAGTCTACTAAATAAAGATTTTCAAACCTAAAACCTCTAAAAACAAGTTCATTTTTTTCTTTGAAATGGTAACATCATTTTTAGAGAATGAGCATTTAATCCTAGATCACACAATTGAGAGACAGATAGTAAGGTAAAATTTAACATTTTTACTAGAGATACATTAGAAATAAAAGGATTGTTGGAGATAGCGATTTTACCCAATCCTAATACATTTTCTTTGCTATTGTCCCCAAATTTGATCTTCTCATTGCTTCCATTTTTAAATGTGGTGAACATCTTTCGGTCTCCAGTCATGTGTTGAGTGCACCCACTATCAAGTATCCAATGCCTTCTACCGATCTTGTAGTCTACCTACAAAAGAAAATTAAGTTCTTTTAGGTACCCAAATTTGTTTGGATCCTTGAAAGTTAGTGACTAAGGCTTTGGACACCCCAAATAGCATTCTTTTTACCACCTAAGATTAAAGTGCCAATAAATTTAGTAATAATGCTTCCATTCTTGGATTTTCTTGAAACAATCCAATTAAAGAAGTCTTACTCATAGGACAATTTTGTTGCACATGTCCTATTTCTCGACACTTTTTGCAATACTTACCATTTTGCCTCACAAATCTTGTGGGTTTGTTTGTCGGCTTATTACCATTCTTAAGCATATAGCCAAGACCTTCCTTATTGAAGGAGTACCTTTACTCACTCAATAATTTGTCAAGAGTATCCTTACCCTTAAGGCACCTTTTCAAGTATTTATTTAGCTTGGTCACTTGTTCTTTTAACTCATTATTCTCAATAGTGAGCTTGGCATCAAATGATTTAGCATTTACTTGATTTGAGATAATTTTAGAACAACATGGCATATCGAGTAATCATCACATAAAGTGTAAATGCTAGTTCTAGATATTTCTAAACTAGGTATGGCATTATAAATATCACATGTAATTCCAATGCTAGTGTTAGATTCGTTTGAATTTTTTTGAATAAGCAAATCATGAGATTCTTTTAGCTCCTCGTAGGAATCTTTAAGGGAGAGATGCTCTCTCCTTAAGCTCTTGAATGTTGACTTTTCTTTTTTAAGAAATTCATTTAATTCAATTAGCATATCTATAAGTTCATCATAAGAAGGTTCATCATCATCTAAAGATTTTACGTTTTCTCCTTTTGCCACAAGGCATGTTAGAGATGAAAAGAGAGATGGAGCTTCTTTGATGATAATGCTAATTTGTCTCTTCTTCTTGGGGGACTCCTCTTCTTCGGAGTCGAAGTCCGTATACTCCTCATCATAGTTCCACTCTTCAATATGGGCTTCATTCTTGCCCTCTTTGTGAAGCATCTTGAAAAACTTTTTCTTGCTGTTGAAATCTTTCTTCTTGGATGACTTGCTCTTATCATCCTTCTTTGTGGGGCATTGAGAGGTAATGTACCCATTCTCATCGCACTCATAACAACGAATGCTGCTATAGCGATTGTTGTTGTAGAATTGCCTTTTCTTGCTTTTCTCATGGCTAGCGCTTCGATATGAGTGCCTCTTCATAAATTTCTTCATCTTTCTCACAAGGAGAGCCAATTCCTCATCAACCTCGGACTCATCACAAGATATCGCCTTAGCCTTGAAAGCGATAATCCTTTTTGCCTTGGAGGAGAATTGCTCCAAGAGTTACTACTTATCCTTCTTGTACAACTCGTTGGTGATAAGGTTTTTCAAGAGTTGTGTTGGTGTCATTCGTGCCAATTAGGGAGAGTTGAGGAAGAATGTTACCAATGTCTCGTACTTCTTTGACAACACTTTAAGCATCTTTCTTACAATATCAACATCCGTTAGTGACATACCAAGGCCCTTGAACTCATTCACAATGTTGTTGAGGCGAGAATACATTTTATTTATACTCTCATGAGGTAACATTGTGAACATCTCATATTTGATCCGAAGCCTGTACAATTTGGCTTCTTTAACCATAGATGTTCCCTCATGTATTTCTGAGAGGGTGGTCCAAATATTGTGAGTAATTTCTAAATTACTCACTCTATTGAACTCATTCGCGTTTAAAGCACTAAATAGAGCATTCGTGGCTTGAGCATCTAAATGGGCGTTGCGCCTCACTTGTTTTGTAGGATGTAGTGGATGAAGAGGTATGACATAACCCTCATTTATAATTTTTTATATGCTTGGATTCATGACCTTAAGATAGGTAGATATTCTACTTTTTCAATAAGGATAATTTGAGCCATCAAAAAGAGATGCCTTTCCTATAGCTAATCCCTCATTAGATATCCTTTTATCTCTAGACGATTAAGTCTAATAAATGAGAGACTAAGCTCTGATACCATTTGTAAGATCAAAGATAATCTACTAGTGGGGGTTAATAGGAGGTTATAAAAATTCTTACTTTCTAAAGCTAATTATCATAATTTATAGCTAGGCAAGATTTTAATTCAAAATAAACCAACACAATTTTAGTAAGCCTAAGGCACCACAAGTACTAGTCTCTATAAATATCTCTAACACAAGTAAATTAAGCAATCACAATTACCACAATATGCTAGAAATATAAGTGCAAAAAGAGAGACAAATAAATAACCAATTGACATACGATGTTTTACCGTGGTGTTCGGAAACATTCCGATTTTCTCTAATCCACATTGAGGAAGGCCCAAACGACTTGGACCGACTCCACAAATTAAGCCTCAGCTCCTCAAAGCACTAGCGGTTGTCCTTCTTCCGCTCTGAAGATGGTGGACACCAAACCACTCACAAATTGGCGTCGGGTCTCTTCACAATATTTTTGAAGTGGTCACCTCGTAATCTTCCACCAAACCGTCTAGATATCGACAAGCACCAAGAGTAATAGATTACAGTTTCGCTTGACGGAGATCAAGTACCAAGGATCAATCTAGAGATGAAATGCACGTGATGTGGCTCAACTACCTTAAATGAATACACAATGTGAAATTGAGGTGTGGGAAAAATGCTTAATGCTTAAGAATATTCAATAGAGTCTCTTCTTGTTGTCCTTCAGCTGGTGGGGGAGTATTTATACTCCCACCAACCAAATATAACCGTTGCATAAAATAATCCTAAATAATCAGGGAAATCGGTAGTACCAATGTGTAATTTGCAGAACTACTATATTGTATTGTAGCAAATGGTAACGGCTATGTTAGAGCGTCAGAATTAGCCATTTGAAAGTCGGCGCAATACTACCGCCGTTGAAATCATAGTAGTTTAGATTTTCTGTAGTTCCAATTTTTGGTGCAGTACTGCCATTTGCTTTGAGACCAAAAGTTGGTCCTCTCTGTAACAAAAAACTGCCCAAATTTTCAGTACTTCCAAGGTCCGATAGTTTCGTTTTAGAGTACGGTCATACCGCTTTGTGGTAGTTCTACTGTAAATTTTTTAGTACTACCGATATCACCGAGTCTAAGTGGTCAAGTAGGTGCTCTCTGGAAAAACATACTGCTCAAAGTGCCGATGCTTCTGAGTTTCGGTAGTACTGCTGTGTGCACGTTGATACTTTCGGAGTCTGATAGTTTCACTAAACACACTCAGATACTTCTCATATTCTTGACAAAGTATAGTTGGCTTTCAAATTTAAATCTAAGTGTATGCATAATCCTAAATAGATCCAAATGGCACAAAAACATGCTTTCAAATTATTTTCTCTGATCCTTCTTAATAGTATGGCAATTAACCTATAATCCGATCTTCCAACCTATCTCTCAAGACCGGTAAAAATAAAAAGGATCCTAGACTACTTATACTTTTTGTCTTGAACCATCTTGACCCTTATATTGACTTTTAGCATACATTTCCAATTTGTCACATTCATCATTAGGAATTGAACCTATGTGATACTCAGCAAACACATTAGTCTTATATTCACATATTGTCATTAATTACCAAAACTGTTTTTAGGGGTCTAGATACTTTCAACAGGCACAAGCGACTTGGTCACGCTCTTTAAATCACTAAAGTGATCAAGTAGTTGATTTACTAATACCTACAAATCAATAATCTTCTGGACTTATCTATTTGCTTCACTAATACGCGGGTCATGTGCATGGATTGTCGTGACTTGCCACGTAATTTTTTGATATTTTTCATCAAATGATTGATTTTCTCCCCCCTAATATTGGGAAACTATTCTCATCATATATACTATCAACGAAACAGGTAGTGAGCATATCTCCTATCATGGGGGTCTAAATACCTGATTATGGATGTTATCTCATAACCAACGTTTATCTCAGAATTTCAGAGAAGGCACATTGCAGTACGCTGTGGTGGGGATATAGGTTCATAAACTTTACAACAAAACCTATAGAGATGAGAAATTTTCGGTGCTTACCCTTTCGCTAGTTGCATTGGTGAATGGATGTTATATGCCGTTGGTCCAAAGTTGATGAGAGTTGCTACATGTAGGGCTGTGTGTCCCTAATGATGGAGACGGGGTGCCTGATCTTTTGATGAGATTGATAACTATCGATTTTGGCGGAGGTGACTCTCGCGATCCGACTACAACCGTACGATGACGCTTGCGTCTTAGCATTCGTTGAACCAACTCCGAGATGTTATTGACCAAGCTGGAAGCGCGATCAATCTGAACATGAAGTTCAATCCCTGCAAGCAATCGAAGAACTAGCAAGAATAAGATGTCGGCAACTGTATTGCGAATAGAATTATAGCGTAGATGGTATTGAAAAACAAAGGTGGGATCCCGAAGGCAGTCTTGACAAGTGGTCGTCTGACACAACTAAAGAACAGAAGTTTGCACAATGGTTCAACCTAAACTCAACAAAATCCGAGTTTTGCAAAACGGAGATGACGGCTCCTATATAGGGAGACGACCAGGCATGGCAGCCAGGGGAAGCGGCCGCACGTCCCTAGGGTTACAAGGCCTGTGGGACCAAGTGGAGGTGGCGCAACACCCTTTTGAACTCAAACTTAGAAATAGATACAGACTCTTTTGATTATTGTGGCCTATTTGGACAAAATTTGAAGATGTGGTTAGCTCCTTTGGAAAGTAGACTTGATAAGCTTTATATGAAGTCTAAAAACGTCCAAAATGGAGTCCTTATGAAGAAGTTACGTCCGTTTGAATTGGATACTATCGTGGCAGTCCGAAACTGAATCCAGAACGAGTTCAACTCCAACTTTTGCTTGACTCAGACCTAAAGTGACATGGTGACCTCCATTGTGCCTTCCATGCATTTCCGTGACTCCGCATGCCTCTTCTTCATCCTTTCCCATGTTCCTAAGCACAATTAAATCAATCGCATTAGGTAGCGGTCTATTATCAGTAATATGCAAACCTAAAAACGAATTCACCTGGTAATTAAATTGGCGAGCATGAGCTCGAGTAACTGGACCTTGTAACACTTGCTGTGGATGAGTTACGTGTGTAGGCACGGTTGTAACCATGAGAGGGATGTCCCCATCATCCTCTCCTTCTTGCATTTGAGTCGTCCGCGACTCAAGCTCGTCCTCTTCTCCCAAGTATGGCTTCAAATCTGCAACATTAAAAGTGTGACTAGCCCCAAAATCTGTAGGTAGCTCAAGCTTGTATGTGTTATCATTAATCTTTTCTAACACTTTGAAAGGACCATCAGCTTTTGGCATCAATTTTGACTTTCTCAATTCAGAGAACCTATCTTTTCTGAAGTGCAACCAAACAAGATCTCTAGGTTCAAGAGTTAAATGTTTTCTCCCCTGATTTCTAGCAATTTTATATTTAGCATTCATGCACTCTATATTCTTCTTCGTTGTCTCATGCATTTTTAAAATCAATTCAGCACGTTGTTTAGCATCAAAGTTCAATTTCTCCGAAGATAGAATAAGCATTAAATCGATAGAAGTATGAGACACAAAACCATAAACAACTTCAAAAGGACACATCTTTGTAGTAGAATACAATGATCGATTGTAAGCAAACTCAATATGAGGCAAGTATTCTCCCACATTTTTAAATTCTTTTTCAACATAGCCCTAAGCATTGTAGATAAATTTCTATTCACAACTTCAGTTTATCCATCAATTTGGGGATGAAGAAAGTCTTTCTAATACCCCTTTTCCACTTGGTTCATGCTTTGTAATGAGCAGGTATTCTTTACCATACTTTTCTTCAGTCTCAGCATGGAAACTTTTAATACTAATATCTTTGAAGTTTATGAAAGTTCTAGTCAATTCTGGGTACAACAAGGCTTATTTAATGACTAAAGTTGTGCCCATCGGGGATATAATTGTGGCTCTTCTTGAATCTATTATACAACCATCACTACCGGCGATTGTTGTAAGGCTGCTAGCATTTTTTTTAATCGATTGAAAGAATTTTGTCTATCTCAAGATGGTATTTGTTGTGCCACTATTAGCTAAGCACACTTCCTCCATGGGGCGCCACATGCGTTCTAATATAAAATACTTTATTAATATATATTAGGAGACAATCAACACATAAAATAAAATACTTCAAATATCAGCATATATCATGCTATTATTAACTAAATCAATGAATGAATTAATACCATCTAACTATCATGAAAATGAATTGTTTGAGTATCATTTTTGCAAGTCCAACTTATTCCTTTCACACATGAAACACATGACAATTAAAGTCTAGATGCATTATATCCATTAGACTAAATCTGCTAAGAAATCATAGACTTCGGCTACTATCTTCTCAGGTGTGAGATGCTCTTCCTGAGAAATCATGGCGGTGGCAACTGCAATATCAAGAGTGGGTGCGGCTGTAAGAGTGGAGTGTACCTCCATTGGTGCAGAATACTGCTCAGAATTCTCCCCCTCGACAAAAGCAAAATGGGTTTCATGCTGCCCTTTGCCACCCTTCTTCTTTTCCACTCTTTGTAGATCTGTGACTAGTGGCTCCATTTGCCACACTTATAACAAGTTTAGTCTTGATGATCATTGGACTTGTCGTCACGCTTTGGTTTGACAGCTTTGTTCTTTGGTGAAGCATTTGATTTGCCTTTCTGGGCTGCGGGTTTGCCCTTCCTTCCCCTTTTCTTCATTATAAACTTCCGCACCTTGTAGCTCCCAGCATTGGCCTCATGGCCAACGGAGCTCCCAGGTGGTTGTGCGACAATGTTCTTGCAGAGAACTTCATCTCGAGCCTCTGCAATCTGCATGACATCAATCAATTCAGCATACTCCTTGTAGCTGTCTTCACGATAGTTGCGTGCGGACTACATTACACTAGGGTGGAAGCTGGAAAGGGTCTTCTCAATCTTCTACTCATCTGTGATCTACGTGCCACAAAGCTGAAGATTGGTATAGATTCTATGCAGAGTAGAGTTGTACTCTCCAACCATTTTGAAATCGGCAAATCTTGATTGGATCTATTTCTACTCTACTTGAGAAAGAATGGTATACTTTAACTTCTCGAACCGCTTCTTTAATGCAGTTCACAAGGCTAGCACGCTCTGTTCTACCATGTACTCATTCTTGAGTGTGAGGCAGTGGTCGGGCCTGAAGAAGTGAAATATTTAATCATTTTCTTTAGTGGTGGGTTTGGCATCCTACGGTGCACCAATCTCAATGGCAGCGCAGAGCTTCTTGGCTCCAAGTATGATCTCAACATCGGAAGACCAAGTGAAGTTGTTTTGATCAAACTGGGTCAGCTCCTTGAACTCCCGGTTCGTGATGCCTGTCATCTACATGTGCATAAAGAAAATATATAAATTTACTGTAGGTAAATATGAATGAAATAAATTGGATAATGACACAAAATATTCTCGTGATATTTTAGAATTTTTCGCGTATTTTCTATAATTTTACTATTAATTTCAGTGATTAAAAGCAATATAAATTATTACGATTAATCAAAATAGTAAGTAAATAAAGAAAAGCATAGAAAATAATAACAATAGTGTTAAACAAGCTTCAGATGCAAAACAACTCAAAATGTGAATTTTTGAGGCCCTTTTATGCTAGAATATGTGTTTTTAGTGAATTCTGCAATTTTTGAGGGCTTTTATGCTAATTTTCAATTTTGAGAAAGTTTTTTGCTTAATTTTTTGATTTTCTGAGATCTCTTTTGCACATATTCAGGTGCCCCCGCCCCTCGACCGTCGGATGGTCCGAAATTTTCTCAGCCGATCAGACAATCAGAACTTCCGTCGGTCGATTAGACTGGTCCGAACGCCCTATGGCCGATCGGATAGTCCATGTCCAATTGGATAGTCCATACTTCCTATGGCCGATCGGACTGATCCGAACATTTGTAACATTCCAAATTTTTGATACAATGAACATTGTGTAAGTTGGGGGCCTTTTCAAAAAATTTGGCATTTCCTGACATTTGAATTTCTGAACCCTTTCTGGTTTTTGGTTGAGGTTCCAGTAAATAAAAGGAAGGTGTATGTGTATGAATGCATACAAGGCTAAATCACATAAAATAAAAAGAGATGCAATTGTAAAAGAAAACTTTGAATTTAAATTTGAATCCGAAAAGATGATCAACAATTTCGCCTAAAAGCTCACAACAAATAAATTAGCAATACATGTGTATGTATATATATACATATCAAAGAAAGAAATAAAACTAAAATGGATGTTTTGAGATTTTATGAATACATGTGTGCCCAAAATAAATCATGGAAAGATCCAATTAAAAAGGACATTAAATAGAATATGTGCAAAACTATATATATATGTATATATATATATACACACATATACAGTTAAACTAAATTATGAGAAATCAAATAGAAAATTTGAAAAGAAAAAAATAAAATAAAAATATAAAATGGGGAGAGAACCGACCAGGCCTCTCGGCCCAGCCAGCTCCCTCCCCTCTTCCCTTCGCACCCCTCTCCTCTCTCTGTTTCCCCCCTGTGCTGACCGCTCCCTCTCTCTCGCTACCGCTCGCGCGCGCCCATGCTACGCCTAACTGCCCCACCTGCTCATCCCCTGGTTTCACCGCCGTCGCCCCCGGTTTCTTTCCCCTCCCCCATTCCTTGTTGCCTCACCGCCATTTCCTCCGCCGGCCACGCCCGTACGCTGCCTCACCCGTCCCCTCCGAACAAGACCATACGACCGCTCCGACGCCGACCGCCAGCCCCTGCGTTCGCCAACCCGGTCCTGTCACCATGCTAGGTTGGCCTCCCCCGCACTATGGCCAGCCGCCATTCCCGCCCACGCCCCTCAACGTGGCTAGCCCGCTCCCGCCGGCTATAAAACCCCAGATGCTCCTGATCATCTCCTCGCAACCCTCTCTCACTCCCACAGCGCGCAATTGAATGCTAGTGCCCCACAGCTCGCTAGAGCTCATTTCTTCCCCAAGTTCGGTTATCGGGATGGCCGCTGATTGCATCCACCTCCGCCCAATTCCCTTTGTCAGGAGCACCCTAGGGACCCGACAAAGCCATCCCCGCCATCCTCGGAAGCTTTCCGTACCTGAGCTCCTCCCTCGCTGTGCACCCTCCTCCGAGCTCCGCCGCCGCACGCCGACAGTCTCCTCCAGCCTTCCCCGAGCCTCGCGGGCCTCAATTTCTTTATCGTGATCACTCAGAGGTACTCCTCGCAGAGTTAATTGAATACTAATACCCTAGAGCTCCGTAATCATCGCCGCCCTGTTCCACCACCGCCTTGGCTCGCCACCGGCAATGGCCTGGGCCAAATTGGCCGTCGAGATTTCACCCAGAGGTGGGTGCAAGCACGTAGGTTCCATTTTTCTAATGTTAACATTCGGCCGTCGTCTCCTCTGCCGGCGGCGAGCTTCACCAGAGTCGGGAGGAGGGAGACGACAATGTTCCTCCAAACTGGTTCGTTAGCACGTGTCATTAACTGTTAATCACTGTTGTTAACGGTAATAACACACTGACGTGTGGGCCAGGCGTTAAATTAAACCGGTACCAGCCCCACATGTCAGCGTCACGTGCCATTTTTAATCCAGTGGGCCCCTTCGTCAGTGAAACCCGAGGAGGAATTAGTCCCCCTCGGTGGAGCCCACGTGTCAGCCGTTGACGTAATTCCGAAATTTAAATTCCTCATCAGGCCCCACTTGTTAGTCTCAGGAGGTTTAAAGAATTAATACATACTAGTGGGTCCCACCTGTCAGAGGTAGAAAGAAAAAAATAAAATAACCTGAGGGTCCCACCTGTCAGTCTCACATACCTGCTCTCAGAATATAAAATGATTTTTGGATTTAATTCGGCTAAATTCATTTTAACTCCAAATTTAATGAAAAAAATTGCAAAATTCATTCTCTTTCCAGTGGAACTAAAATCATGAATTTTTGAACTTATTTGAATTTATGCTGCAAGTTTAATTAGTTATGTTAAATAGTTTTAAACTTCAAAAATTCATAACTAATTCAATTTAATTCCAAATTCAGTGAGAAAAATTGTAATATTTATCTAAAATCATTCTCTATCCAGTGGAACCAAAACCATAATTTTTTGAGTTTGCTTGAATTTTTGTTGAGGTCTTGTTTGGCTATGTTAATTTGTGTTAATTCTTTTGAAATGTACGTTCGGCGTAAAATTAGCGTACGAGGCCTAGGAAGAGAAATTTGAAGCAGTCCAAGATCAACAAGATCAAGCCCCCTGTGACCCAGGCGAGTCAATACTTGATATTTTGAATTCCCACTTTTGGCAAAGTATTTACATTTACAATATCAAATGCATGATGTTATTTTATGTGATATCTTATGTTGGATTTCATGCTTTAGCTAACTGCCCTTTTATTATGTGCTACTATTATACCTTCCTGGCACATTATACCGTGAACCTTGTTATCCTTAGGAAAACTTATAAATATAAGTGTTTCAAAAGAATTGATTACATTTATATTATACGACCTAGTATTGCTTAGTCTTGGGGGTGCTTAAGATACCCCAACATCACATGCAAATGTAAAGAGCAATTTTGGGAAAAGTTGAAATTGGAAATGGTCGTGTATTTTTAATGATCATTATTTTATGCCCCAAAAATCCCCAAATTGCTTATACGTCTAGGCGGCTGGTTCGGGGGCATGGTGCATCGGTGTGCACGAGTGTGTGGTTTTATGGTAGAACCGCCCAGATAACCAAGGACTGAATCGGGTCATGACCTCCCATTATAAAATAGTACAGCCACAAGTCTGTAAAGTGCAATTTGGCTGAGTAAACCCTACCGAACCTTGGACTCATCTCACAGGTTGGGGAAAAGAAGTGCCGGAACACCAGGGCCTGTTGTGGCTAAAGGGACACCAAGTGGAGGGTGAATTGTTTCTCTTATTTTACTAGCGTATGGGAAGTGGAGCCCGAGGCGCTAGTAAAAGAGTGATTAACATCCCACGCAACGTGTGGGACCCACCGCAAGCGAGAGCATCCCATACGGTGAGATGAGACCCCGAGGCCAGGTAGTTTTGAAAGGTTACTGTGATAATCTACTCAACTGCATGACTAAGGAATCATACGGAGCAACGAGCGGATTGTCTCTTGTGGTGAAAATGTACAAACTTTGCAGAGTCAAAACTATTCGAATAGCCATACTCACTGTCAAGGGCAGACATGGGAACTTACTCCGATATAGTTCTATTTGAAGAACAATTTCAAAAGGTTGGGACTTGGAATGAAAAAATGAAGAACGATGGACTGTCCTAGTTTGCGTTGTCCTGGATGTCGTCCCAGTGATAAGTTAAGCGGCTATAACGCTGATAATTGATTATATGGTGCAGGTAACATATAACGGTGGATGTAATCTGTACCAATACTACCATCACAAAACTTTTGGTCAAAGACATTATGATTTCAGTCCAAATGGCTAGATCTAAGAATTGCTTATACATATATCTTAAGTCTTTTAAAATACAATTTTCAGCAAGTAAAATAACCCGAGCCTATCCTTTATCAAGCCATACATGTTATACAATTGCATTTTGTGTATTGGCTCGCTGAGTACGATGGTTAGTGTGTTCACACTCGTATAATCAAATCCAGAAACGGGAGGACATGATCACTATGCCTACGAGGAAGCGCCAAGTCAAGGAGCCGACGATGGCAACTAGGGCGGATTTCAAAATGTCCAGTCCTAAGCAGTTAGACTTTTTGTAAGGGTGTTCGTCTATATTACCCAGGGTTGGGCAATATAGATGTGCACATTTACCCCCAGTCACTGCTTGTGGCTTATGGTTCCGCCAATGTTATCGCTTTTCCGTTGCTTACCTTTTGACTGTAATATTTGTCCTGGGAGGCCCATCATGTAAGACAATTGCTCGATGTGGCATACTTTTAAAACTCTGATGTAAATTATATTTGATTTTAATTGTATGATCATTGTGCGATGTATGAGATGATATCAGCAATGTACTGTGAGCACTATATACTGATCCAGAGAATAATGTGGTGGAATCACAGAGGATTCTAGATTGCAAATCCGGGTCTGACAACGTCCCATGGTCAATCGGGCGGTTCATTGCCGATCGGACGGTCTATGATCGATCGGACGGTCCATACTTCCTGTGGTCGATTGGACTGATCCAAATGTCCCATGGCTGATTGGATGGTTCATGGTTGATCGGATGGTCTAGATTTCTCATGGCCGATTCAAGAGAGAGGGGTAAGGTTTCCCCTATCTCTACTCACTTTATGGCAACGCATGTGTGGGAAAAAAGGGCCGGCGACCGTGGCATGGCAGGTGGCCTGGCACCAGCGGCTCAGGCGGTGCGTTCAGCCGCATGCGAATTTTTCTCTTCTTTTTTTAATATACAGTGCAATCAACTTCTACTCTTTCATGTAATCTACCGATCGACATTGTGCTAGTGACTTCAAATCTACTCGTGGTATATTAGAGCAGATTTGTACCATAGAAAATAATCTAGAAAGCGAAATCTACGGAATTTAGATCAATCTAGATATTTAATCTGCGAATGATTACCTTACAGTCCATTAGAGCGATTCGTGTTGATAACGTATTGAGGAACTGTCGCTGGTGAATCCAGTCTAATGGATTCCTCCTATGCAAGAGAGATAAATTAAATACAGAATAATACAAATAATAAATTGAACACAGAAAAATAAGATGTGAACTTCTTTTTTTATTACTTTATCTGTTTACGTACATGTTATAACGATTAAGACTTTTTATATATAAACTAAGTGATAAGATATCTATTATGAACTAAACTTACAGACCAGGTTTCACAACAATTGGCAGCGCATTAAAGGGCCTTCGAGAAGGTAAAACTCTCTCCGCCTTCTCAGTCAGTTATACCTAGGCATGGATAGTATGCTGTACAGGAATGTTAACCGTTGGATATCGTGCACCAAGCAACCAGTTCACTCAAAAATCGAAGTCGGGGCACACGATCTAGTGCTGCAGCAGCAGCACCATGTACTTGACCATTGTTATTGTTGTGGTGAGAAGCTCCTGTTGCAGCACTATGTCCGTGGAGCGTAGTACGAGTAGGCTCTGTGGCGACAGTCCGACGCAGCGTACGCTTCATGGATGACAGGTAAGATCATACAGCGTGCATGCATGCACCTTGGATCAGCGAGAAGGAATGTTTGAATCTGGGCACTACTGTTGGGGCACCTGACGTGTTGCATCATTTGACAGCTCGTCCTTGACCCCTGGACGTGGGGTGATAATTATCTCATCGATCTGGGCCACATGGGGAGTGTGTTTCCCGATGCTTAGTCCACAGAGGTAGCTGGGTTTTTTGGTTAATGACTTATAGTTTATAATTTAAATATTTAAATTTTAACGATTTATGAGAGATAATACGCAGAGAGAAATAATCATATATAATTTTAGTCAGTACAGTTGAACTTAGTACATTTTTTACTATAACTTTTATATTGATTCTGTATTAAAAAATACATCATTTAAAAGCTAATTACTGTAGACAACCAACTTTAAGTTAAAATAAACCCAGCCATAATCTATCCAGCCGCTGAATGGAAGCTCACTAGAGTCGCCGACTTGAGAGGCTACATCTAAGGTATTAATGTTTGGAAAACAACGTACTCCAAATGCTTCCTTCCAGTGGCTACTGAAAACGAGTCACCAATTGGGAGGAGCTTCTCTACACCTACACGTCTGGTATGAATGCTCCTTGGAATTTTTTTCCCTGTGAACCTTCCTACAACACTGTCACTGATAGTTGATTTGAACTCTGATTTCCAAGATGCGTCATGAAAAAACTACGAGGAAACACTAATAGTTTTCTAAGACATGGCTCAATTTAGTTTCTAATTTTTTGTTTCTGTTTTTTTCTATATATTATTTTTATCTTTTTTTATTTTTTATTTTTAGGCTTTTTTACCTTTTCTTTTTTTCTGTATTTTGTGCATTGTCCGTGATGAGTTAACATATTTTTTTATTTTTTATTTTTTAAAAAAATTTAATTATACCAAATAAATCAACTTAGTTATAGTAAAAATAATCAGCTACAATAAAAAAAGACAAACTAATACTATTTTAAACATCCTAATTAAGTAATAGTCATCGGCAGGTGATCTAATGTCTGAGATGGGATCTAGGGAGCCCACCTGTTACTGAGTATTCATAAGATGTTTTTTTTTAAATGTTCGCGTGCTATGCTACATTGTTATCACCTCCAAGGTTATCCACCTTAAATGGTGACTAGTGTTGGAAAGTACTTCGTACAATCCCCAGCTAATCTGAAAAGAGGCAGGCTGGCAGGCCCCATATATTTACTTTCTTCAAAATGTCTTCTTCTCATGACAAGGAAGAAACTAGAATTTTGAGTCAATGGTATGTTGCCATAAGGTAGTCAAAACTGCAATCCAAGGATTCCACCACAATTATCAAGATGTGCCTTGGCCAGAAATAAAGACAGGTGTAAGAACAAAGCGTAATTTGAACATCACATCATATAGAGAAATTGCCCTGATGGTACCTGCACTTTCCATATTTTGTGGATTTCTGCCTGTACTTAAAAAGCTAGAAATTTGCAACCAACATTATCTTATTTTTTGCAAGGTAAGTATATTTTATAGCACCTAGAATTTTAGGGTTGGGTGGTAAATTTCAAATCATGCGTAACAAATTGAAAGTAGAGATGGTCAATTGTCGCTTTTAATGTATAGGGGGAAGCTGCGAAAGCTCAAAAAGTACATGCAGTAGTGGTGCAATTTTTTCTATCATATACTACTTATAACTTAACTGATTTTTTTTAAAGTTGCAGTAATGTTATAACAATTCAACATGTCAAAATTTCACAATGCACGACAATATTTGCACAAATAGAAGATAACTATCACACCAGGTGAAATGTATGCTTGATGTTGTGCTCACAGATGGAAATGTTAAAATATAATCACTACTACAGAAATCATTATCACAGACGGTTCTAAAACGTCATCACAGACAGTTTTTTGAACCGTTTAAATTTATGGGTCAGTGATAATTGAAAGTTATCACAGACGGTTTGTGAGCCGTCTGTGATAAATACAATACAGATGGTTTATAACTAGAACCGTCTGTGAAAAACACTATCACAGATGGTTCTATATATAGAACCGTCTATGATACTCGCACATTACAGACAGTTCTAAACTTAGAACCGTCTGTGATATATGATCACAGACAGTTTATACTACAAAACCGTCTATGATAGTTCACTCTATACCTAAATTTTTTTCTATTTTTAATTAGCTTCAGGAAATGTTAGCTATGCTTTTTGAAAACAAGCAAATACGATATCAAACATAGCAAAGAACATTTTATTTCCATTACAATCCACCATTACAACATCACAAGATTACAATCCATCATTACAACATCATAAGATTACAATTCACCATTACAACATCACAAAATTACAGTCCACCATTACAATAGCAGAGAACATAGCAGAAAACAATGAAAGTAACAATAGAGGCTACGATGAAGAGAACAATGAAAGCAATACAATATCACATATGGTTCTTAATTAAGAGCCGTCTGTGATATCCAATATCACAGACGGTTCTTAATTAAGAACCGTCTGTGATATTGACTATATATATACCAATACAATATAAACAACTAGTCTCAAAGTATGAAATGACAAAGTTCTGTATGGCTTATATATATTCATTTGAAAGGTTTCGACGAGATCTACAACTTTGCAGTTGAGATAAATCCCAAATTTCGAAGGGAAGATTAAAACTTTTGGCAAAAACAGAATTCAAAAACTTCCAATTCGAATTTGAGGCTACAAATAGCCGATTTGGGGGGTCTTGGAGGGCGACTGGCGCAAGAAGGTCATTTTTTTTCGGGTTCGTCGTTAGCTTTCCAACGAGTACAAGAACGTCGAAAACGGACACCGTATGCAAAAGTTATGCCCGTTTTACTGAAGGTGTGTCAAAACGGAATTCTACTCGAACTCAAGCAGGAAATTATGAAATTTTAGAAATGTGTGGGGTGGGAAACATATTATAGACGGTTCTTAATTAAGAACCGTCTGTGATACTACGGAATATCACAGACGGTTCTTAAGTAAAAACTGTCTGTGATATGACAATATCACAGACGGTTCTTATTTAAGAACTGTCTGTGATATTCCGCGATATCACAGACAGTTTCTTGATAAGAACCGTCTATGATAGTATCACAGACGGTTCTTATCAAGAACCATCTGTGATGAGGCGTTTAATATAAATCTTTTTGTAGTAGTGAATGTAAAATATACGAATTTGTCTGTCCTATTTCCATTGAGAACTAGAAAAAAATATGCTAATTGATTAATTTGTAGTTGTGCAATAGGATTAAGATAGAGTTGTATACCGGATAATCCCACAAGATATTCTGTAGGAACTGTTTTCGTATTAAAATCCTTTAAGACTTCTGCTAAGAATTGAGTTGCTTTATTAACTACGGTTATGGAATGTCAAGTTGTCAACATGGTGTAGTTTTCCTTTTGGTAGAATATGGAAACATCTTCCAAATAGTGTAAGACACACACAACTTTACTGGGGACTACTCCTAAAAACTTATAAACAAGAATGTCAAATTGCGTCTCGTCGTTATCACCTCCATAGATAAACACGAATCTAGTACACATGGATGTCAACTCTAGATTCTCTACCAACAATTCGATGTACACTACACTACATAACATTCTGTACATGAAGGCCCATGGGTACAGCAAAATTTGGGCTCTACTTGATGCACTCAATCTGGCCTCCTCACCAAGGTTCAGACATCCATAGCACCTTCTCATTTGTGGCTTCAATCTCCTGAATTCTGAAGCTTCACCTCTGTTTCTTTGGATCCTGGAGCCATATCCCAAGATTTTTTTTCTGATTCCCCCCCTGAATTTGCTCTGGCCTCTGGTCATGTCTCTTTGGTGTCTGAACAATTCTCGGTACAGTGATTAGCCAGCTGAGTGCCATATTGCATCAAGTATTATTGGACATGCACCAATATAATGACAAGATATATGATGTTAGCAAGTCCACCAGGGTTAATTAATTCCTTAGCACATTAATCAATTTTTTTTGGGTGGTGTGTGTGGATGCACACATCATCTTGTGGCAGTTTGGTGGTTCCATGCCATGGCAATGTCCTGTGCAACCTTGACAGCATCTGAGGAGACACCAGAGAGGCCTCTCCTTGTGAAGCCGACAGAGTAGAGCCCTGACTCCCCCAACCAACCATCTGGGAATGGCACCCTTGGGTACCCTTCTTGGGTGAAGAAGTCACTTCCCTAATCATGAGAACGAGGAATTAAATGAGAAAGCTTTTAGAATGAAAAACTGTAAAAAATCGTATGAGAACACTTCTAGTACCTAACATCTTTCTAACTGTCAAATTGACGTTAGAAAGACCTAATTTGTTAGGCATCATTATCCAACCTTTTTAGAAGCCTTTTTCTTTTTTAAAAAATCTTTTCGGAAGCCTTCTTCGGTAGAATACACCTTGCTTTTCCTCTTAACAAGTTATCATAAAAAAAAAGCTTTAGAACTTAGTTAACGTTTTTTTCACTTTTTTTTTACTTTCACTTCTGTTCTGATTATTTAAAAAAAATAGAAGTCGCCCACTATTAATTGTAAGTGCAATAAATAAACTTGCTTATACCTTGAGCCACTGGGGGACGTTGCTTTGGTACCCGGTGGCCAGTATCACTGCGTCAGCGGCGACGCGGCGCCCGTCGACGAGCTCCGCACGGCCGGGGAAGAACCTCCTAATCCCCGGCACGACCTCGATGTCGCCGGACCGTATCCTCGCGAGCACGCCGCTGTCGAGCACCGGCGTCCTGCCCCTGGTGTTCTTCAGCTCGAGGGGCCCCCTTGACGGCCTCCTGATGCCGAGTTTCTCCAGGTTGCCGAGGAACAGCCATGCGAGGAGGACGAGGATCCTGTCCACCAGCCACAGCGGCAGGAACCGGAGGAGGAAGACGGCCACCGAGAACGTCGCGACGCCGAGCATCTCCCGCGGCAGGACGTGGACCTTCTTGCCGACAACGATCACCAGAGCAAAGTGAGACGACGACAATCGTTCGTTTATGGCGGTTAATTTGCATGCATGGACTGGTGTGTTAGGTGCGTGTGTTTTCGTGTGGTGGTGATGGAGTGCATGCTCACCGAGTCCCTGACGACCATGGCGGGGAGGGCATTATGGTCGCAGAGGTCGAGGCAGACCTCCATGCCTGAGTTGCCGCAGCCAACGACGAGCACGCGCTTGCCACGGTACGGTGCGCCGGACTTGTACTCGGACACGTGCGACACCGGGCCGCCGAAGTCCTCCATGCCCTCGAGCTCCTGCACGAGGCGTTCCGCGTTCTCGCCCGTTGCCACGACCAGCCACCGGCCGATGTACTCCGTGACCACCCCCGCGCTGCCTTCGCCGCTGGCGCCGACGTCGTCCGCGCACACCCTCCACAGGCCGGCCTCGCCATCGTACCGCGCCGACGTGACGGACTGGTTGAACCGCGGGCGGACGTCGAAGCGCGCGGCGTAGGCCTCTAGGTAGTCGACGAACTGCCTCTTGGTGGGGTACTTCGGGTAGCAGTCCGGGAAGGGCATCCCCGGGAGCTCGCAGAAGTGCTTGGGGAGGTGGAGGCGGAGGCGGTCGTAGGTGCGGCGCTGCCACAGCGACGCCACGCAGTCGGCGCGGTCGAGGACCACCGACGGCACACCGCGCGCTCGCAGGCTCGCCGCCACAGACAACCCCGCCGGCCCCGCGCCCACCACGATGGGCCCGTTCACCCACACCACCCGGCTCGCCGCCATCGATGTCACCCACTCACTTGAGAGCTCGCCGCTATCTGTATGCGATGAGCGAGACGGTGGTTGTGTGTGATTGTGTGTGTGTGGGAGAGAGAGTGAGAGAGAGGTGTGAAGAAGGTGGTGTAGGAGTGAAGGGTGCAGGGGCTTAAGTAGACGTGTAGTTGCATTGGGTCGGGTTTAGTTATTTCCCGCATTGGCTTTTGGGTTGTGACTAGAGCTGGGAGTTGGGTCGTGCCGTGCCGGCACGGCTCAGGTCCATCGTGCTTCGGGTCGGTTCGTACCGTGCCGGTTCAGCCCAATCATCCCACCGTGCCGTGCCGTGCCGACCCGCCTCACCTCCGGCCAGGCCTAAGCACGGCCCAAAACCCGCCGTGCCGGCGTTCGTGCCGTGCCAGCCCAAGCCCGACCCAAAGTTACTATGCACGACAAAGGCTGCGCGACAATTGTGGTGACGTCCATCATCTTACTTTCTCTCGCACCCGTCTCGTTGAAAATTAATTCAAGGTCTTAATGCGTGTAATTTTTTTACTGGTTGCCTGGTTGGGGACGTCGGCACGCCGTGGAGGAGGTCGTCAACTTCTTGGCGGAGCTCATCGACGTGGAGGTGTAATGCAGCAGGAAGCTGAAGAGGGCGCTGACGCCGAGGGACGCGGCGGTGGGGGTTTCGGCCGGCAGCTCGGCCTCTCGGGTACGCTTCTTTCCTTCCCCTCTACCCCCTCTGCTGTGTGTGTGATACTGTGATTGTGATACTGGGATGGCGACGGGAGGGTGGGGGCGGGGACGCGGGAGGGGAGCCGGGAGGCGGGGCGGGGGACGTGGGAGGGGAGCCGGGAAGGCGGGGTGGGGACGCGGGAGGGGAGGGCGGGCGTGCGGCCGTGCCCCCGTGCCGCCCGAGCCCACCGTGCCGCCCGAGCCCGCCGTGCCGTGCCGGCCCAAGCACGACCCGACCTACCGTGCCGTGCCGTGCCGCCCACCGTGCCGGATTTTGAGGCCCGGCACGGCCCACCCGTTCATGCCGTGCCGGCACGGCCCGCCACGTGTCGGGCCGGGCCGTGCTTGGGCCGTGCCGTGCCGGCCGTGCTTCGGGCTGGCCCAAATAAGCCCGGCTCAAGTCCCAGCTCTTTTGAATTATAGTTGATAGCTTTTAACTACGGCAGATAGATTTGACAAATAATATTGATTGATAGCAGGTGAAGCTAAAAGTTAGCAAAGAGCCGAAAAGAACGAAACCAACCAATACTCTCTTCATGAGTTGGACGTGAATTATCTTTTGGGCTGTCTATACGACAGACGCCTGATTCTTTTCGTTAAGGATAAATCAAATTGTCATCTACCGGATCAACAATCGACAGCTGAAATACATGCATTTGGAGCACATCTAACAGTCAGAAAATTTGACTTACTTTTACAAAAATACCATGTTAATTAACAAAGCTTATATCATAATTTTTTTTCTCATCAAAATTCACCTTTTCCCTCTTAGAACCGATTGAAATTGGACTTTGAATTTTCTATGGTGCTAAGTCACTCTGTGAACTAAGTCCACAAAACTTTTTGAGAATTTTTTGAATTGATGTGATGCCTAAATCAAAATGATTAGTGCAATATTATTGGTTCCACTCGTTTTGACGATGGCTTCTGACTTCTAATTCATTATTTCTTAATTTCGTTATTTTCTGGTTTTTTAGCTTTTATAGGCTTTTTTATTTTTTTCTTTTTTTCCGTATTCCTTTGCATTGTTTGTGATGGGTTAACATGTTTTTTTATTTGTAAATTATTTAAATGTAATTACGTTAAATAAGTCAACTCAGTTACAGTAAAAAATAAGTCAACTACAATAAAAAAAGTCATAAGTCATCGTCAAAATGAGCACCACCATTATCAAGCCTAGAACTAAACTTGAATGATCAAGATGCTGTGTGGTATGGAGCGTTTAGGCTACAAGGCATGGCTGCATGGGCAGTGCTGGGCAAGCCATGCATGCATGGGTAGCGTATAGTACTCTTGACTTTCTGCGCTAGGCCGCTAGGGGAAATTGGGGGGAAAGCCACTCCCGATTGTTAAATCATATTCCTCATCTTTTGGAGAGCACGCGGTGTAGCATGCAACCCCCTTAATGCGATGGCCCGATCAACAAGAGTTTGTTTAGAGTTTAGGTGTGGTAGTACTGGAGTGTCGTGCTCTAGGGTTTAGGCCTCGGCTATGCATGGTGACGATCAACCGTTACATATGAGTCCGTGTCGGTGATGCGTACTGGGTCCGGCCGGGTTCGCCAGAAAAATTCACCCAAGTGTACAGATCGATGCTCCTGTCGTACAGTAGGATATCAGCATGTTAGGTTACCCATAGGTCGTCTGAAATTATGTTAAAAGTAAGTCACATCTTCTAACTTGGATCATGCGCGTCGAGGCCCATGCTCCGGTTGGGGCATCGTTCTCCTCCCTAGTGGCAGCGACGTACGGTTAGGGTTCAGCAGGATCGTAGGGGGCGTCATTAGCGGTTAATCATGCGGTCTGAGGTGTCGAGTTATGTTTTGGGATAACGCGCAGTGGCTGATCACCAGCAAGCTAGCTAACTTCGCTGGTGCTAGCTAGGGTGGCGCCAGCGAGGCGCTAGCTAGAGGCGGCGGCGTGCATGTGGAAGGCGGCGATAGGGGTAAGGTGGAGCGTTGGAAGTGGAAGATAGGGTTAGGATGGGAGCGGATGACAGGAGGTTATCCATTTTATCCTGGTCCAATAGTTACAAAATTTAGCTGATTCTTATATAGCTCGAAATTAGGTGACTTATGCATGGAAAATATCAGGCTAAGATGTGAATCCGATGAAAATTTTGTGAAAGTCAAAGTAGTAGTTTAAAATAATCTCAATATACTGCCAGACGAAAGGGAAGAAATGCTCTATATCATTGCTAATTTTAAGGTCAAACTCAATCACGTTTGCGAGATACAACATGCACAATGTATGTCACAAATGTGATTGAGTTTGCTTTTAGCAGTGATGATGCACATCACTACATGTGGTAATTTCATAAGTTTTTTTGGAAACTTCTAAATTTGATTTTTCATGGAAGTTTCCCTGGAAATGCTGCCTTAGATATAATTAAGATATTTTCAGGACAAATATTTAAGTGCTATAGATGAAACTTTTTCTGCACATAATTTGCGGAACTCTTTTACGGCGTGCCACACTCGAGTGTACCACGCTAGACCAGGTTTAGGTGAGCTTAGTTTGTTTATATATACTGAGTCATGCAAAAAGGATATGAATAAGTGTGGCCGAATGTTGAGTCTCCTATCTCGCAAGTTAGGGGATACTTGCCGGTTGGTAGGGTTCCAGCTAAACTCTCGAATTTTCATATTATGTCTCCTCAATAATTCGGCCAGTTTGCGGGCAGGTTTGGCCGAGTAACCGTACTAGTAACAATTTAAATTTGTTCTTCAAAAGTAGTAGTTTAAATTTCAATTTTCTCACCTTCCTAGTTTTCATACAGAACAAATGTGACGCTTCTAGAAGCTGGTCTAAACAGTTCATAGTGCTTTTGCATTTGGCTAGTTTTTCTATAGGGCATTTTGGCTAGTTTCGCTAGTGTTAAAAGTAAACCACAAGCTGTTAATTTTTTAACATTAACTGAGTAAGTGAAGGTAAACTTTAAGGGGTGTTCGGAATAGCGATGGTTTCTAGTTATTTAGCTGTATTAACCTAGTTGAAAAGTGAAAGGCAAGCTAGTGCTATTACTTGTTTAAGAGTATGTTAATGATAAGTTACAGCTTAGCACTAACCTTTCGGAAAGGGGAAGCACTAACAATATACTATGTTTACGTCGGCCGGCACCGGCGCGTTTTCTTTGGAGAGAAGAGATCGGCCAAATTAGAAAGGAAAAAGCCTACCATTGCAAAAATAAGGTGGATATAGAAAAATTCTGCTACACTTTCTAGCAGTAGGACCAGAGGAGTACATGAAGATCCACTTTTCAGGGTGTTTCGAAAGTTTCTACGAGTAATTTAGCAGCGAGAAAAACTAGGGTACAATATTCCATTAGACTGGTATAACATCTCCAACTTCTCTCCAGTTGAGATATGGGTAGACTACACTAGTATAAATTAAAATTTTTCTTCCGCGTAAAATAGGAAGTTATGCGAGTAAGAGATCATAGATCGTTACCACTAGACGCGCAGTGCAGCGGAAGTAGAGTTGAAGCAGTCCATTCAACGAAAAGCACGTCAATGTAGTGGAAGCAGTCGATCATCCTCCAACCAACCGTCTCCTCCTTGCGATCGTCTTGATCATCGCCGCAGTCATAGCAGTGCCTCTACCGAGGTCCACGTGTCTAGGGAGGGAACACCGTGCGTCAGTGTGCTAGCACCTGCATGTACGGCAGGGGTTACGAGAGGTGAAGGCTAGGATTTTGATGGATGTGTTTTGAGATCCCTCTCTCAGCCCCCGCACCTCCCCTTATATAGTCTCTAATCGGATCCTTATCTGATACGAGTAGAGATCGTATCCCACTATATTGAAATAACATCTAGATCTGTCTTACGTACATAATGCTTTCATAATATATAATTTTTATTATTTTTACAAGTATATTATGAGAAAAATAGTCAAAATTTTGTATTGAAGATTATGAAAAGTCACAGACGACTTATATTTGTTGATGGAGGGAATATATCTTGACCACATTTGCTTTTACCCTGTTAGAAAATGTTCAAATGAACATATGGGCGCCTGCACCACTCCGAAAAAGGGGGAAAACTCGCCACTGTGTGTCTATACTCCTATCTCTTGCACAATTGGACAACCCCTGTCACCACACCACTCGTGGCCACCACCGCCTCTACAACCATAATGCCCACCGCCCACCACCGTCTGCCATCGGAAGTCAGCCATTGCCTGATATTGATCTAGGATTGGTGATGGACGAACGTCCCTAGAGACTTTTCATCACAAATCTCATTCCTGCTCAATGGAGGATAGATAATAGAACCTTAGCAATGCACCTCACATAAATTTATTTGCCCCCAAAAAAAAAAACCATTTTGCCTCTGCAGAAACCGTTGTTTTTCTTTTGTTGTGATGATAGGCTGGTGCCATCAATCCCTCACAAATACCTAAATGACATGAGCAGGTTCAATGCAAGGCGAGTTGAAAACGTACAAGGGGGTTAAGCTAGATGAGTGAACTATCGCCGATTGTGCCGGTGTGTCGATCCAGTCATGATCTCTACAAGGAGTCCATGTGTTCACAACATGGGGAAATGCCACGAACAGTTAACCCCTTGGCAGTAAACCGGTGGACAAACACATGCAGTGCAATAGGTTTCTGATGTGCACTGTGCTACACCAAAATCATTGCATCCATGAACGATCAGGCCTCGCCACAAACAGTGGCCAAACTGCCTCGGTGCCAGCGTGGAAGCTGCATGGATCCCCAACACCGCCAACTGTCGTGCCAAACTTATAATGCTACCTATTAATTCCCCACCAGTGTTTAGCGTCCTCTCGATACAACAGATAATGAACCTATTCTTTTCGATTTATAACTTATAATTTATAGTTTTTCCTAAATAAATAAATAGAACGACTTCTTTATCGTCTTTTCAAAGCGGTCTATCATCTTATCGACATTCGGTTCATTCATACAAATACTTATACTAAAACCAAAAGCCATTAGCCATAGTTATAAACCATCAACCACAACCGAAAAGAATACACCCAATATGTCGGCGGCATGAGGAGCACATACACAAATAGCTAAGGAGAATGCTATGCGAGTTGCTGGATATAAGCCTATTCTTTTTAGTTTTAGCTTATAGGCTCCTTCTTTTCGGTTTTTTGCTTTGTCTTTTCTACGGTAATTGGCATTTCTACAGTAATTAACTTTTAAATATGGTGTTTTTTAAGGCGCGGTCTATAAGTTGACTACAGTAGATACTGTAGTGACTTCATCTTTATCGACTAAAATCGCACATAAATTTCTCTTTCTCCATACTCTCTCTCACTATTTTTATATCAATTATTACTATTCATCAGTCGAAGCCAAATGTTATTAGCCACAATCTAAAAGAACAAGCCTTATGGCTTTGGCTATGGCTATTTTGGGTTGTTCACGAGAGAGAGTACGGAAAGAGACTCGCGTGTAATTTTGCCTGATATAAATGAAGTCGCTGTAGTGTCTACTATAATCGACTTGTAAACTCCGTCTTAAAAAATATTTTATTTAGAAGTTAGTTACTATTTATTTGAAGTTAGTTATTTTTAAAAATGGAATTTGAAAACTAAAAAGAAGAGGCCGTTTACCCCTTCAATCATCTATCATGTAATGATAATTGCTACATTTAGCAACGTTGTCAACAGTGAAGTGCATTCAATCCCCCCAGCCACGAGGCTAAGGGATGGACTGCAAATTGACGGCTCACGGGTTCATCAATCTGATCGGTCATTTTCGGATCATTGGGGGCAATTCGAATTCTGCTCCATAAGAGAAGGTACGTGTGGCATTGTTCAAGCTAGTCTGGAGTGACGTCATTTATAGGCCAGGGATCCTCTACGTTGCAGGGCTATAGCTATGCAAGTCTCACGATTCCATGATCCTGAATTCAGCGGACGGTATTGATCTCAGTTAGAGGCTGTTTGGTTAGGTTGAAATTTAATGTTTTATAGTTGAAATTATATTATAGTTAACTAAAATTATACTATAGCTGATGGTGACTTATTTAACGTAATTAATTTTTAAAAATTTTAAAAATAGAAAAAACATATTATTCTATCATAGATAATATAAACAAATACGAAGAAAAAAAGAAATTTATGAATAATAAAAAATAAATCAAAAGCTAGAATCTTAATTTTGTACAATCGTAACATTTGTACGGTTGCCAAAAAAGGTTATAGGATCATAATAACAATTTATATATGATTCTACCCCCATCCTACCGGCTACAGTAATTGACATAATTGCACCCGTACGTCCTTTTCAGTTGTAAAGTTTCGCGATTTATCCCGTCATAGCTATTGTTATTTGTATAAACAACAAAAGATATTACTATATTTTGCAAATAAAGGTATTAAAAGTATAATACATGGGAGACTTAAAATATATACCTGTTCGGGCGTCCTCAATTCGATTAAAGATCTCGATCCTGACAACTATTAAGTATCGTAACAGCTAGCAGCAGTATCGAACGTTGCTCGAATACTATATAGATAATTACAGGAGCATTACAGCCCCTACTACATTGTAAGTTTTGTTTTGCAATGCATAGATTTATGTATAGAGGTGTCTAGACAATATATAAATATTTTTTTGTTAAAGGATACTAGAATTTTGAACCGTTAGATCTAGATCTAAATGATATTATCCCTCTTCCAAATTATATATATATTCCTTCTCTTCCCCTCCCCTCTCCCAAACCATAGTCGTAGCCATCCCCACCGCCGGCGCCGCTAGGCCATCACTGTCCCCGGTGCCGCGCTGCCCACTAATGAGCCTCTGTCGCCACCAGTCCTGTCTCCCTCTCTTCCATGCTGCCCTTCTTCGGTTCTTCTTGTTGAAAATATAAACAATATTTTAATTCTAAATTTTACTAGGGGATAAATACAATAAATTAGTGATACAAAATACATAACTAACACCAGACTACTCATTGTACTTCAGAAAATATACAAAGTGAGTGGTCGCGTAGATGTGCGCTGCTCAGACTTACTGTTGGGCTTGATGAAGAATAGAAAGTAACGCAAGCTCGATGCAGTGTAGAACGTAGATGACGCAGTAAAGTGAGTGGTCACGTAGATGTGTGTTGCTCAGAAACCTTGTTGCCACCCCCATGCAGGTCTTCATGACAGCAACAGCTCAGAGATACCGCTCCCCTTCGATGAGAATCAGGCAGTGTAGCATAATGGCACAAGTTCGCAGGAGAAAGAGAATGGAGGTAGTGAGATTCTTGGCTATATACTCTGGACGTCTCTAGACATATATATAGATAGACTGATAACTGATATGATTAAAACAGTTATTTATCCACTAGTAACTGACATATTTAACAAGTTATTTAACCACTAGTAACTGCTTATCATTAAACCCAATAAAGTCCCAAATTCAAACGTTTGAATCTCATTCAAACAGAGAGAAAGATGCATGGTTTATTAAAAATAAAGGTGAACTTGATCTGCCAAGTGGCGAACCACGTCACGGCACAGTCGTATATCGCAAGTTACAAGTCAAGCGATTTTCACGCGAAAATACACAAATACGCGTGTGCGTATGGTTAGCAAAAGCCTTCCTTATGCCACTCTCATCCATAATTCAAGGAGTAGTATGGACTCCACCTTATAAATTGGTGTCCCACACTTTGCCTTAACAATATGGTAATAAACCATGAATACTTTGGAATTAAGAAAATGGGCCTATTTCTAACACTTCCTCCTCTTCGACGAACTACCCCGTACCCCCACCTTCTTCTTCCTCTTCGGCAAAATCCCCCGCGTCACACTCCCTCTTCTCCGGTGGCTACCGTCACTGAATCTGCTGCCACCTCTTAACCACTTGTCTTTGTCATACCCACCAACATCCATCACCCTCTTCTGGCCTGCAGCTGAGGCAGCGCTGGCGCCACCCACCATTGGTCTACCGCTGACACCGGTCTCTCTCTAAATACGAGGGCCTCTAGTGAACTCAATCCAAACTCGAACCCTAACCTTAATCTAACTTGTCGGAGCCACCGTCGGAGCTCTCGCTGGAATCAAAGAGGGAGGTAGAGTACAGATTTCGAGGCAAACTTCTAAGATGAGAATACACACACACACACACACACACACACACACACACACACATACATACATACATGTGCGTGTGTCTACACACACATGTATGTATGTTAGTGGCGGAGTCAGGATTTTGGTGATGAGGGTGCGAACTTAAGACACGTCGGTAATTGTAGGCAAAGGGGAGTAAATATAAGTATAACAAAACTTCTTCAGCATAATGAAGCATGAACTTAAAGCAATAAAATAAATACTACTAGTTCTAGGAAGATTCATATCAGGAAGTAAAGCTACCTACATAACACTGAAGTACTGAACTAAAGTAAGAAACAATTATAGTATTGCTATATTTTCCTGTTATTAGCCTTCAGAAACCTCAAATGACAAATGTTTGCTTTGTTCTATATCAAGAACAGCAATCAGGTACCAATGTACCATAGATACACTGGTATTCTGGTAATTAAGCACCTATACATGATTTGTACAGTAAAGATAACCCATGTCCTTCAAAAAGGAGATAGCACTTGATGAATCACCTTCACTCCTGTGCCTTCCTAGCTATGAGCAGCATTGAACCAAATACAAGATAATTAGATAAAACAAATGCTAACTTCTAAGCTCCACTAACTCAGTAATCCTAGTTGAGATCTCATTTCAATTTTAAGATTTAAGAACTGAGAACAGAGCTATACTAGTACACTGAGTTATTATGTCACTAATAGCCTCATTCCTCATATTTCATATTTGACTTATTTGATAACAGAGCTACACTACACAGAGCAACATTTGAGAATAAACATGGGTCATGCCGATGTCTGTTGCCCGTTAGGCCTAATGGTGCCAGATGTATGTATAGTATATAGGAGTATATGTAGTATATCTTTGTATATTAGGAGGTATATACCAGATTTTTTTGATAAAAATTTTGGTGCTTAACTATACCACATGCATATAGTCTTCCTCCGCCACTGATGTATATATGTATATACGCACCAAAGAGCCACGCAAACATACCAATCATTCCTCTCCCATCATCGGCATTATCCACCAAAGAGTCATAGGATGCATCACACTTGCGTCGTTTCCTGCTGTCCTCACGTATCTTGCATTTCGCTGTCCTTGTCAAACCCACAATAACAAGATAGCCGGTAGACGGTGGTTATGGCGAAGTTATGTTGCATGCTGCTACTTGGAAAGCGATACATGGCGATGCGAGAACCAAGATGTGACTAATTTTAATGTTATTGGAATTTACAGATAAATTATTTTCAATGGTATTACTTTTGATTGAACTTGAACTACAAGGTTCTTCTAAGAGCCATAAAAATGGTTTAAAGACTATAATTCGTGAGCTGAGACTTGAGAGCTGATCTGCAATGATTTATTGACAACCATAGATACTTAGGATCCATGAAGACACTCGTGAAGAAATGAAGAGAGCCACCAACCAAAGTTGGGTGTAGATACGCAAATGCATACACCCTTTGGTTATAATATGGATCGTCATGGTGTGCTTGTAAGCAAACATTGCCAACTTTGACCAGTAATCCGTCTAAAACAGTTTGATGACTAATCATATATATATATATATATATATATATATATATATATATATATTGATAAAGTTGTTCCAAAAGTTTATGGTGTTGTTAAACCACATAATAAAAAAATTACTAGCCATTCAACTTGATTAAAAATAAATCACGGCCATCACGTTTTGCTTAATAGTTGCAATTACGAAAGGGCTTTCCCACTCCATTCCCAAGTGAACTTATGTGATGGTTTTATCAATCCTCGCTCAAGCAGCATGCGTCTCCTAGGGGTTCTTGCAGCAACACAATGGGTCTGCCTAGCATATATGTAATAATATCAAGATTGATCACACGAAAACGGTACCAATAGAGAATTATCGTGATTTTTTTTTCCTAATATCAAAGATTTTATAATCTTCTAGAGATCATAAATGTCCAAGTGACATGTATCTGTGAACAGAGACACAAATGGTAGCTCCCTGCATTCGTGCCTCTCATAGTTTGTTTGATGAAGTCATGAGTTACTCATGACAGTAGCAGAAAATATTTTCATCTCTGCTGCGATGAACTCACAAATGAGTTTTTAAAAAAATAGCATCATGACAGTAGCAGAAAATATTTTCAGCTCTGCTGCGATGAACTCACAAATGAGTTTACAAAAAAATTAGCGCTTTCGGGATGTTGACCAGAGATGGGCTCACTTACTTTGGGTACTTCTAGCGGTGTACCTACTGTCACTGTCCTTATTTTGGGTACCACTACTTCTGATGGTCTTGCGTCAAATATGAAACGATTGCAGCCAAGAGAGTAGTTGACGGCGCAATTCAAGGTTAAAGTTTGAGTTTGGCAAACTGTGTGGCTCCAAGCCAAACTTACTTTTTTGAAACCATGAAACAACCTGAAAAATCCAAAAGAATGTGAATTTGATTTTTTACACAATTCGGCAAGCTCCAAATTCTTCCCATTTTCCCTTTCTGTCTTTGCACCATCTCAGCTCGTTGGTGCACTTCAAGAAGGAGCTTTCGCCCCTGTCTCCCCCTCCCCACCTGGCCACCACTCATTCGCCGCAGCCATGACCTCGCCCGTTGCTACCACACTTGTGCAACCTCAGTCAGTCACTGTACGCCTCGCTTGCAATGCCCTGACACCCATTGAACCTTGCCTTGACGGCGCTCCAGAGCTCCTAGGCCGAATTTGGCCGCCGTTTTCCCGCCCTATCTCACCACCGTCATACCACACCGCAACTCGTCTTGCCCGCCGCTGCCACGCCACTACAACCCCTGTCAATAGTCATATGCCTCGCCTGTAGAGCCCCTAACAACCCATTAAAGACCACTAACCAGTGCCGGACAGGACAAGCCGAAAATTGCCAGTACCGCCCTTCTCCCTACTCACGGTCGACATACCGCCCCTACAAAATTTGACCAATGTAGTCCATCAATCAAGAAGGCATGATGACCAACGTGCCACACCCTTGCTAACCTCCCCGCTGCCTCCACCAAGCTCTGCCGAAGCTCCTTGTGCCCTCTTGCCTCAGCCACATGCCATCTCCCTAATGGGGCCCACCCTGCGCTTAACTGCCTCTCCCATCCTATAAAAGCCCATGCGCCCCTCCATTCTTCTACATCGGTGTCCAAGAAGTCCCCACACCTCTCCACTCACCAAACCGACCATCGCATTGTTGTCGTCGTCATCGAAGACCCCTCAAGTAAGCCCAAAGTTTGATTCTTGTTATCCCGTCTATTTCATTTCCATTGCTTTGGTCTGTATCTTCCTTGAGCCCCTTTTAACCCTACTGAAGCACTGCCCTGGCTCGCCTAACACTGTAGCTAATCAACGACCCACTTCCCCACTGGTCGAGACCACTTTGCCGTGGGCAAACCACCACAGTCCGAGCCAACCATGTCATGGTCTTCCCTATGCCCTAAGGATACCCAATCCAACTTGCTTCATTGTTTTAGCCCCCAAGTAGCTCCTGTGCCATGGAAATGTCCTGAGAGCTCCCCATCTTGCTGTCGACCATCCCGTGTTTTTTGACCACCCCTGACCCCTTAAATGGAACCTCCTCGACTCCATGAACCCATCCATACTTTTGCTTTCCCTCAGAAACATGCATAGCACCACCAATTGACCACAACTCAAAAGCCCTGTTTTCGGTCACTACAGTGTTCAACTAAGGGAAGAGGATGCCACTATTCATATGGGGCCATGGGCCAGAACAGTAGAAGCCCAAGTTGTTTAGTAGATCAGGCCGAGCCAAACACTATTTATTACTATTCATACAACACTGTAGCAACCTGAACCCGGTATCAATAGTAAAACCCAAACCTGATATCAATAGTAAAACCTGAACCTTGTAGCACCCAACCTACAATGAACAGTATACACCCATTACTGTTCACCCAAAATACATATATATATATCCATTTTATTCATCTCGAGCCCGTTTGCTCCATTTCCACCTCTGTCTCAGCATCCTGGACTTTGATAAAACCTAAATCCACTTTATTTGATTTTTTTAGATTTTATTTTATTTCTTTTTCCTAGCTCATACCCTTTTGAGCACGGAATTGAGTTACTTTATTTGCTTACGCTAGCACAAGACGTCATCGAGTAGCCCATTCAAGAAGTAGACCAAGGACAGGTTCAAGACACTAAAGAATACAAGCCTATAGAATATTTTGAGTAGAAAAGCAAGTCACCTATTTTTTTTTATCATTTTGAATCTCTATTCCTTTAATTATTTACTCATCAGTATTTTCATTATCTCCTATTTACGCACTATTATTTCATGTACAATAAATGTTTAGAATTACATGATACTTAGTTATATCCTACCACAAAAAAGCCTTGTTTGATTCAATGGCCATATTCACCTTGACAAGTTATAGTAATACTACATGTATTAATCAAATATGGTAGATTAAGAACTCAATTATTTCATACTACTAAGTGACATGACACTTTTGTAGGATCGAGGAGGCCGACTAGAGGGGGGATGAATAGGCGGTCTTAAAAAATCTCTTTCAATTAAAAATAATTTCTATTTGGCTAAATCAATTTGGTTTAGTACAAATAAAGCAATTCTATTTGGCCGACCAAGTGTATATTGCGGAAGTGTAAAATCAATTTAGTTTAGTACAAATAAAGCCTAAATCAACTAAGTTTACCTAAGTGCACCAACAATCTAAATCTATGTCAAAGATTTGCAATCCTAGGGTGACAAGCAATCAATTTAATTCTATTAATATAAATTTCTTGAACATAAATTGAATACAAGAAAACGAACAACAATAGACACGGTTACTTTTTACCGTGGTGTTCGGAGACTTGTCGGTCTCACCTAATCCATATTGAGGTAAGCCCAAATAAATTGAACTAGCTCCACGGCAACTAGAGACCTCTCTCTGATGAGGGGATGGGTCCCGATCTTTCAGTGAGGAGGATAACTTCGATTTGATATGATGTTGATAATGAGACTACTTGACCGAGACGACCAAGTCCGTTCTGCAATTGCTACATCACACCTTAGTCGATATCAACCGTGCTAAGAATTCGGTTGACTTGAATACGAGATTCAATTTCTGCAAGCAATCGAAGAAAAAGTTAGAACAAGATAAAGAACAATCTGACTATTGTGAATATGAATAAGGAACACAAGGGTTGAGGCCTGTAATCGCAGTTGTTGGTCTAGTCGACACAAGAACACACGACGAAGTTTCACGATGGAAAACTAATCTAAAATAAGCCTGATTTACATGGCCAATTGAGTCTCTATTTATAGGGGCACACATGCCCTTGCTTATGGAAAGTTCTCAACACATGGAAAGTAATCAAATCATAGCTGATTCTATCTTTGTTTTCAAACCCAAAAGATTGTTTTGATGATTTCATCGCGCACAAAAGGAATTTTGGGATAGGGCTAGATCCATTGAAAAGAGGACGAAATAAGCTTTTTATGCTGTACTCACACATTCTAAATGGACTCTTGATGCGAAATCTATAAGCATTTAAAATTGGTCCTGTTAGGCTGAGTCAGCGTCGGCTTGTTTTGATGATTGTGGTGCACACAAAAGGAGTTTAGAGGTGGGGCCAAATCCATTAGAAAGTGGATAAATTCTTCTTTCTATATTGTACATGCACACCTCAAACGAAGTTCGTATGCAAAAGTTATGCACATTTGAAGTTGGACCTATCAGACTGACTCCGAATTGACCTAAGGGCCGAATTGGATTCCAATATGTGTCCCACTGGAGTTGTTCCTTGAGCTGGCACCAAAGTGATGTGGTGACTCTTGTATTCTTCTTGCACATGCCTCTCTTCATTTTGTACTCCTTACACTTGATCAGCTCCTAAGTTCCTGAGTAAAAGAATATTACATGCATCAGGTAGCAGTCTCTTTTCCATTAAATAGTTATGCATTCTTAGGAAAGAGTTCATCTGATAATTTAGTTGTCGTGCATGTACCCTTGTAATTGGCCCTTGTATTGCTTCAAGTTGAGAAGTCTTATTTGTATCCAAAAGTGTGATGTCCTCGTCACTCTCCTTGCTCATAAGATGCAACACATGCGCAATTGAGTGAAGAAGCTTATATTAGCTCAAAAGAGTGAAATGAGGTGCCAAATATTGCTCTCCAACCAGCCACAAGGGGTATTTATACCCCACATAAAAAAACTAGTCGTTGGAGCCAAACCCTTGAAAAATCAGAGAAATCGGAATTACCGCTGTACAAAATATGGTACTATTGTTTTCCACTATAACGGTTAGAAAAATAGCCGTTATTCAGCATTTGCGATACTACCGCTGTGTAATTTGCGGTACTACCGATTTTTGGAACTACCGTAGTTAAAGTTATGGTACTACCATTTTCGGTTTTTCAGTACAGACAACGCTCGGAAAAATGGTCATAAGTTTTGACTTCGATGTTGGAATTGAGTGATCTTAGACTCTATTGAAAGCTTATTCAGAGGGCTACACAATCCATATATTTTCATGATCTCAAATACATTAGATCAATGCAGAAATTACAAGAGATCGAATGAATCAATTTCATAGTCTAAATCTAAGAAAATAATCTTAGACCATGCGAAGGGATAATGTATGACCTCCAAAAAGTTACAAACTTAGATCGTATAATAAAGAAAAAGTGCATGGACTTCTACCATTTGCAAAATACGTTTGCAAAATATAGTCACATGTTGCAAGGATTTGATGGATGAGCCTCAACTATTAGTAAAACACATTCACAAATAATAGCATCATGCCATAGAGAGTTAGAGTAAGCGAGATTGAGCTATCAACACATAATGAGACTAAAGCTACTAGACAAGATCCCTCTTAATAGTACGATAAACCTATACTAGCAATCTGGTCTTCCAACCAAACACCAAGACCGGTAAAAGACTAAGAACACATCCTTAGCCCTAACTAGTCATATCTTTCCCTTGAGCATCTCCTTGAAGCTTGATGATGCACATCTTCACTTCAAGTCTAGGTCATTGTCTTCTCTCGACTTGATAATCAACTCATGATCATCTCCTCTTTAAGATCTTGACATGTATCAACACATGATACATCCTCTTTTTGATGGCCTTCAACTTATAAAGTCATTTTCCATCCTGAATCTTTACTTGATGATCTTCAACATATGAATTCATCCAAAGTCTTCATCATTTTGGAACATATCCTATTCATCCAACTCATAAAAAATGTTAGTCTCATAATGTAATTATTATTAATTACCAAAACATACTATTAACTCGTAATAGTATGTCTAGATTCTTCAATCTTCTCTTTGTTAATTGATGATAACCACCATAAATGCAAATAATTGAATATAAAACAATCAAACTCAAAGTGTGGTACTACCGCCGTTATAAGTCCGGTAATTCCACTCTCCGGTAGTTCTGATTTTCTGATTTTTAGCGCGTTACTTCTGTTTGTCTTGAGGACCAAAACTTGGTCCTTTCTGTAAAAAACATACTGCCTATAAATCCGGAACTTCCGAGATCCGGTAGTACCACTCAGGAGTTGCGGTCATACTGCTCTGCAGTAGTTCCGCCATTTAAACTCCAGTACTGCCGTTTTCAGAGAGACTAAGTGTTTCAAGGGGTGCTCTTCGGAAAAACGTTCCGGCAACTACACATCGATATTTCTGGGTTCTGGTAGTTTCGCACTACCATTGCGGTCATACCGCACTGCGGTAGTACCACTAGATACACATTGGTACTATCGATTTTTCTATCAATGCACAATTGGCTTTGGAATTTAAATTCAAATGCATGCTGACCATTGTCTCGAGCTATATTAATCTTCTTATCAATTTTTGCATGCATCTCCAGATAGTCAAGCAAAATCCGGGACTAAACTTTTTAAATACTTGATAATCATGTTAATCCCATACACAAATAATTGAGTATAAAGCAATATGAGTCAACGTGAGTATATATTAACTACACAAGTTTTATATACTCAAGAGATATATTTCAAATTAGAGATCCCAATATATGTGAAAAAAGAAACATAGATCAATACTAATGAAACCACAAAATATAGAGTGAATTCTCCCTAAATGTGTGCATACAAGAATATATAATAAAAACATATGCACGTATTTATTTTAGACTTTTGGTGGAGTTCAATCTATATTTTACTAGTAAGGTGCCCATGCGTTGCAACGAAAAACCAAATAAAAGTGATGCATACTATCAAATATGATCTCAAATTGAATAATAAATATCAACCTTTTCTTACGTCATCATATATCAAACAAAACATCCTCCCCTCCCTCCCACCCCCGCGCTATCGAAAGATGTTTTACCACATGCCTTCAAATGCATAATGTTAATAAAAAAGTTTTGGTGCCTATGTAAGAGTGAGTCCCCATTTGCGCAAAGTGTGATACTTGCATTGACGAACAGACCCAAACAGGTCAAACTTTTCACCTTTATCTACTTATCTACACATTCAAGCAATATGTCTGTCTAGCAAAATACACAGCATATTGCATAGCTGCATGACTACATCAACTGTATTAATTCAATAAAGAACATTGAGTTTTGTATGTACATAAACAAAGGTGTTTGACAAAAGGATATCCAATATTTGAGTCGATAACATTTGCTCAAACACAACAAATTATTGTATAAGCATCATAGACCAATGAAAGGACGAACATGGTTTGCTTGACTCAAAGCCCCCTCAGAAGGGGACAAGGAAAAATGATCATGAAAGGTCCCCGGGACTAAATACATATTCAATTATTCATAAAGGATAAAGAAAATAATTTCATGTTACAGTTATCATGCATAGGCATCTGCACTCCGAATTTTAGTTGGAGGTGGTAAATAGCAGTTGACATGGTGGCAACACTAATAATAGACACAAGAGTGTACAAACCATAAATAGACACACAAGAGTGTACACCTAGCAGGAACTGCACTTAATGTGTTTTATGTCTCTCAACAAACTAATTGTGATCATCTTTAACTCACTTAAATCAAGTTTATTTGGCAAAAGAGATGTAAATGAACAACGATTGAGATGAGAGAGGAGCGTACTTTGTAATGTCTGCAGCTGCTGCTGAGCTTGTAACATTTTCAGCTGACAAAAAGCACGACAAGAGATTACATAAATTACATTGAGAAGCAGCACATATTCCCATACATAACTGTAATGACTAACGATGCCACATTAAAACAATTCTCATGAAACACAAGGTTGCCCTTTAACACATGCAGTGATTGACTATGTTCTTCATTTCTTCTAAATTAGAAATAGATTATTTCTTATGTTCCCTTATTGGTTTGCGATGAATTATATAGATATAGAGGCATTGAATGTATCTTGTCATTAATCAAAAGTTTATCCAACTTCATGCAAGCCAACTATCCAGGTGCCAATTCGATAAGGGTATAATCAAAGATCTTCCTTTTTTGCTTCCCCGGATTTTACCACCAACCCGTTGAGTCACTCAAGTTAAGACGGACTCAAGTTCCCATGATAAAGAGAACTACAGGAGGTATGATCAGACATAGAATTAATCTAAACCCCGTTTGATAAGAAAAGAACACTAAACAATATCATGCATACCAGCTCCACCCGAGATAGCACATCCAAAGACTCGCATAAGGTATACCATTTTTAGACAAGTGCTACATCATAAAGCACACAAGCTAAACAATCTAACAACTGATTGGCACTTACTCCCTGTGCATAAATCTTCCTAGCCCCTTCCAGCTGCGACATCTCCCCATCAAAGGTATTCGCCATCTCTAGTACCTCCGGTGTGCTCACGAAGCGCATGAATCTTCAAGTACAAGCCAACCAAACACCTATCAAAATTCAATCTTTTCGACACTACCAACTCGAAAAACACAACATAAGCCATATCAAGAAACCTCTCGAGGGCCACGCGACATGCCGCTCCAGCTGCAGCCGGATCGCCGGTGGCAGCAGTTGGGCCGCTGCCTGCTCCTCCGCAGCCCGTAGGTTTGCCACGAACGGCTTCACTGACCTCGACGCGATCTTCTCCGTCCGCCCATTGCCGGACACCACCAGCTCGCACTTGCGTAGAGACCCAAAGGCACCACCTTTAGCCCACAAGAACAGCACGAACCCACCAAAAATGCGAGATTGTTCTCTTCCTAGTTCCCGGCTTCCTCACCGGGAGCGGCGGGGGGAGAGCTGAAAGAGCACGAAGTCAAGCAGCGCGTCGGGCTCCATGGCATCGCCACCACTGCCGCCGTCACTAGTGATGTTGGATCTGGTGGATCCCAGACAAGACCAGCTCCTCCCTTCCCTGGAACCGCCCAAGAAAGGTCGGGGAGGAGGCGGCGCGGGGTGGGGAGGAGGAGGAGGCGGCGGAGCGGAGTGGGAGGGAGGGGAGGAGGCGGCGCGCAGGGTGGGGAGGAGGGGTCTGCACAATACGGCGCCCTCACGCTGCGCCGGGAGGAAGGCGGCCGGGCCAACGACGAGGACACGGGTGCGGCGCCAGCGAGCACGGACGGGCGCGTGGACGATAGCATGCTGACCACCTTGGACCAGCCACGCTCCGACACGACGATCTTCCCGGACGGCGCGGCGGACGACGATGAGGAGGGAGGCGAGGGGGAGGAGGGAGCGGCGAGGGATCTCGGGAGGAGGGAGGCGGGCCCGACGGCGGATCTGGCCTGGGGCGGCAGGGGAGGGGGAGGACGGCGTGGGCCGGCGGGGGGAGGGGGAGGAGGGGAGGTCGAGAGGGGGAGGAGGCGGCGGCGGGGGGAGGGGGCGACGGGGGGAGAGGGAGGGGGGCGGCCGTGCAGAGGCAGGGGGAGAGGGAGGACGGGGGGAGCGAGGGGGAGGCGGTGGCGGCGGGGGGGCCGTGCAGAGGCAAGGGGAGAGGGAGGACGGGGGGAGCGAGGGGGAGGCGGCCAGGGGGGCACTGTGTGGGAGAGCGAGGGGGAGGCGCGGGGGTGGGGACGGTCCAGATTTTATCTCATAATCAGATCGAATGGCTAAAAAATAAGGGAGGACTCATCAACCACCAACTCCTTCTTTTATAATCTATATTTTATACCCGAGGAATACTCTAAGATGTAGGAATGTGATGTAGAATTCATACCTTCATGATTTTCATTTTTTCATCCAAATGAGAGTAAGTAATATCATAATCAATCAAACACATTAGTCTCACAATAGCATTTGTCATTTAACACATCCAAATGAGACTAACAATATCATAACTAATAAGTATATTAGTCTTACAATTGTATTTATCGTTATCACCAAAACCAATATAATGGAGTTTGAACTTACAACTTTGTCGGTAGAATTGAAAAAAATGGTACTAGGGTAAGGGGCATCATGGGAAACCACTGGATGGTCAGGTCCCATGACCTTACCATAGGGAGGAGACTTGGACCAGATGCATTGCAATACTGTAGAGCATTGTGATATTGGTTTGTGGATGAAAGTTACCTCAGTGAAAAGTAAGGTCTAAACCTTATGCTAAGTAAAGAACATAGTGATCGCTCAACCACGAGCTTTGACTCATTAAACATGGTCTAATAGTTGCTCAAATCAATTGAATATTTACAGGGGGTAGGACGGAAAGGGCATGGTATGGGAACGGTAAAAGCATACTTAAATAACGGTAGGTCAACTCAAAATTGGGTAGGAGCATTCCGAATTGGCCATTGAATACACGAATTTGTGTAGTACATAATCTATCGGGTAGAGGCTATATAAAGAGATGAGCAGTAAAAAAATCTTGTTTTCTTAACTCAGTCATGAGGGTTAAGAAATCTAGTGTGTAAAGCTAAGTAACTCTATAGAGTCATAATTTTAATGGTATTCGAATATGCCGTGTTTCTGATAAATGAAGCTGTGTTTAATGGGTGTTTCCAATAGCAAAGAATAAGTAGATTTGAAAATGTTGAAAATTGGTAATCAATTTATTGAAACCCCATTTCCTGAAGAGGTTACACCTTGTTATTTTATGCTCAACAATGTTTACAACTAAAATTGCATCCACATACAATAATAAAACTAGTATAATCTCATCCCATGGATTGCATCCACATACAATAATAAAACTAGTATAATCCCATCCTATGGATACCCTGACATGTAATTAAATAGCATTGCCCCTATGTGACTTATTGAGCATAGTTGGTTGTACTCATACTTGCTAAAATCATTAGTAAAAGGTATTTGGCAAGATAATGAAGAAATCTACGAGAATGATGTTGAGGAACCCTATGACGTACATGATGTTTGGTATTAGGGCTATGCTTGCTCAAGCATGTCTGTGTAGTTCTTTTGTGTTGTAATATAATTACTACGAGCCGTATGCTCCGTTGTGTAAGACTAGGTTGGTAAGATGTTATCCTGTAATAAAGTTGACTTTTATGTTTGAGCTTGCGGTGACAATGATGTATTTTCATCTACAGTATCTTGTAGCTAAATAGCCCTGAACAGTTGAGAGAGAAATATGACGCCCCTAGAAATGGGTGCGTTGCAAACCATTTTCTAACTCCAATTCGAACACTCTTGTTTTGCCAAAATTTTGGTAATACCCGAGTTTTGGTAACACCAATATTTGATAAGGATACTATGGGCCAGCAACCAAACAGCCCGTTTAAATTCGAGAGTAATGCTGTATATCTTAGATCTGTCTGGGAAAAAGGTTAGAAACCGACCGATTACTAGCCGACCTCCTTCGAGATGTAAAACATAATTGCATGTCCTAATATGGCCGGCAAGTCTGGATTGATGGATTAAGATTGTAGGTGTAATTTTCTACTATTTAATGGGAAATTTGATCTTCATGCACTGTGACAGCAATCTTGAAAGCGTCAACTCAGAGACCGGGCAAAATCAATGGAGGCAAGAGGCCTTTCAAGGTCAAGTTCGACTGCTAACTTCACGGGACGGCTATTTATAGATTACAAACGGCGACTCTTGTGGTGACCATACAGCAGTTAATTTGTCCATGTGGCCTAGACCGATCACTGCATGTGTTGTCAACGTTCGAGAATTATCTTTGAAAAAAATGCTCGAGAAATATGCACGGAAATAGCAAATCTTAGGGACTTCCATTTTAGGCCAGAGACTTTGATAATAAGAAATGTCCTTCAAAAATGGCTCATATATTACTTTTGTGGACTTCCATTTCAGAAGGGAAACGAATGTATTTTTTGGTCCCCCTGCATTCACACTACCGAAGAAATAATGCCAACTTGGTACCCCTACTCGTTAAATTAGCTCACTTCCATTTTTTATGGCATGCATGCACTACTACAGAAACACTAAAAGTAGACACCAAATCATAGACAATTTTGTGAAACCGTCTGCGATATACACTATCACAGACGGTTTTAATTTGGACACTGTCTGTGTTGTTGGTGGCGGGAAAAAGAAGTATCACAGACAGTTCTTACCGATGAACCGTCTGTGATACTGGACTATCACAGATGGTTTTTAATAAAAAACCGTCAGTGATAATTTGAAATTATCACATACGGTTTTTTATTAAAAACCATCTGTGATATTCTGGTACCACAGATGGTTTTTGTTAAAAACCGTCTGTGATAATCCGACTATGTATTTATTGCGCCGCTCAGACCGCATCTGTCTTCATTTCGATCCAGACTAGCCGGTGCTACAGCTGGAGGCGACAAGGCTTTCATGCCATTTAATTTGGTGGAAAGAGGCTTATTTGGCAGGAGAGCTTTGAAAATTCATCAAGTTCTTGGTTGCTTTAGATATGGTTAGTAATGAAATTTGTTTTTGGTTGCATCAAAATTTAGATCTAACTAATTTTTAGGAACTGTTATGTATATACTTTGAAGATCTAACTAATTTAGATTTAGATAGCCTTACTGCATGTGGTATATATGTAGTAATACTAAGTTGTTATATATGTGCATAATATAGGACCGATGTATACCACGAACTGGGTGAGTGAAGAGTACATTAATGGCGTGTCTGCTTTTACAAGAGCTGCCGAGGAGAATATGTTGAATAAGGGGGTGGAATATATGTATTGTCCATGTACTGACTGCGAGAATTTAAAGATGTTTAATAATCGAGAGCAGATTGAAGCGCACTTGATTCGGAGGGGTTTCAAAAAGAGGTATACATATTGGATCAGTCATGGTGAAGTCAATGATATGCCGCCGGATGACATCGCCGGTTAAGTCAATGATATGCTGTTGGATGATGTCGATTGTGATTCGGATTCAGATAGGCTGCACGATGATGATATCCCGTACCTGCCATTGGTTCGTAAATTCGTGCTAGGCGAGCCGCTGATTGTCCCGGTAGAGCGCCTCCTAACTCTAGGACTTAGTTGCGAGAGATTACACTTTTTGGTATATAGAACAAGCTAATAAGCCATAGGGAGAATGGTGCTCAGGTATCGCTGTCAAATTCAGGTCGGATCATTTACAGCACGACGTTCATGATTGTGTTTTCGCGGTGACCTTTGAGAATTTATCTGATCTTTTCACGCTCAACGCTCTTAATGCCTCACTCATTCGATACTGGACGCTGTAAGTGTATACAATCACAGTCTCTGTTCATGTCATACCGATAAATGTCATATATAATTTGTTGCTGTCATGTGTATATATATAGACATATGGTGATTGAACCTAGATCATCCAAATCATCGGTTGGTTTCCTGGACCCACACTTGGTCGCCATGCATACCATCAACGAGGATGCATCCTTCGTCGAGAGGTACATTACACAAGCACTGCTGGCTTATTGCGATAAGGAATATGTACTTATGCCCTACAATGAAGAGTTCCATTGAATTTTAATTGTAATTATACCAAAATGAAATAAGGTAAAATACCTTGATTATTTAAGTAAGAACAAAATCGACTACGTAGTTATCGGCCAATTACTCGATAGGTAAGTACATTTTCTCCATATATAACTATTTGTACTCTTTCTTTCCTTTCGAATGACTAAGTTAATTTTTTTGAATCACGTAGGTCGTTCGCCACGTACATTGCAGAGGCATGTGGCTCGACGGAAGGGGCCAACGGCCTAAAACATGTTCGAAAATTTGCGGTATTCGCTAGTACATATTAATTAATCCTATCCAACACTTGGTAGTAATGCCTCTTGAATTAACACATTCTATTTTTTACAGTGCCAGTAGTAGCCGCCGGGCAACACGTGTGGATTCTATGTTTACCACCATATAAAACTACTCCTCGATTCCTCAAAAATCACCAATCCTAAGGTTTGTCAATCTTCTCATAATTATTTCATACTTATCAGGTTATATATATACACATATTGATATTCCTATTAACAGGCTGCATCCATCCCTACAACTGCATTGTAACAGCTCGACCTTGCACAAATTCGAGGAGAGTACGCGTTCTTTTTGGTGGCTAGAGTCATAAAATCATATGGAGAGTTCCACAACATAGAATGATTTTTTATTACTCTATCACTCCGGAATCGAGGTATCGCAAAAGGAACAGATCCATAATCAGCGAACTTGTCAGGCTACACAAGTAATACTTGTATGGCTAGCATTTCCTGAGGCTAGCCAATAAACAGAATTAGATTTAGGGGTAGAAGAAAATATCACAGATGGTTTTTAAGTAAAAACTGTCTGCGATAGCTGATAATCACAAATGATTTTTAACTAAAAACCGTCTGTGATACTTTGCCATTACAGGCGGTTCTATATATAGAACCGTTTTTGATATGTAAGTATCACATACGGTTTTTGGTTAGAATCGTTTGTGATAGTGTTTTTCACAGACGGTTCTCGTTACAAACCGTCTGTATTATATTTATCATAAACAACTCACAAATCGTCTGTGATAACATTCGATTATCGCTGACTCATAAATTCAGACAGTTCAGAAAATTGTCTGTGATGATGATTTTCGTAGTAGTGATGGAACTATGATGAATCTTTTGTCAATTGCAATGATAACAACGGACAACCTATTACTTGTGTAGACAGGGAATAACTGTTATTACAGTCATCCTAATTCTTAAGGCCTATCGAACTTGTAGCTAGCGGGAATCAAATTAATTGGATCCGAGGTGCCGCACTGGTTGTACACTACGCAATAGTTGACAATAGCAAACCGCTTACTTCATTGGAACAGTTCGGTACCAAATTTCACACTCACAGCAATAATGTCAAATGGGTATGATTGGAACTACCTATGATAGCAAAACATGTATAAATTCAACTAATTAATTTCTCGGAAGACTAACAAAAGTCGTCTTACGTACTTACCTTCAACCATTTCTATAGAATTAACCACACCGTCTGAGTTCGAAACTTTACAGCACATGGTGAACAGTAGCGACATAATTTACCAAGTAGAATGATTAATTGATTTGGCCTCTCTGAAAAATATAGAGGTCTAAGTGGACCAATGGTTAAACCAGAGGGACCAAAAATGTGCTTCGCCGTTTACAGATATATCTGGGTTGTGTCTTTTTAAGTTTTACACTCGAACCAGACACTCTGCAAGTTCAGGTTATCGAGGCGAGACCATGGTATCATCGTAAACACTTCCCTCGAATTACAAACGTAAGTTGTTTTAACTTTATGCCTTGAAATTATGGTTTATCAAAACATTTTCTTAGTCCCCTTTGTTTATTTCCAGAATAAGTCCACTTTAATTACAACCCTGAATATTGGGGTGGTCCAAAAATCAACATCCAACTCGAAAATCGTCTAGATGAGAATCTTGAACTACAGATACGAGTAAGTTATCCCTCGCACAAGCTGACCCTGGTTTTGGACTAACGTGACCACCATGTGTCTCCTTGCTAGCAAAGAATGAGTCAGCAAGTAATAAAAAAGAATGGGTCCATATGCTAGTCTCTCTTCCTATCTTCTTCCTTCCTCTCCCTCCCCTTCTTCCTCTTTGTTCCTCTCTCACACTGTCGCCCATAGACATCTCTTCTCTAACCAGCACCACCACTCCCTTCCATGCACTGGCGATGCTTCTCCTCGTCTCCTCCCCATCCACGCCGTCAGCACGGGAGAGAAGGAATTGGAGTTCCAACTTAGGCCGAGATGCCATGCCCATGATTGCTGCAGGGAAGAAGAGAACATATATTAGACATCATTATCGAACTTTCTAGATCAGTTGGAGCATGCTGCAGTGTAGCGCCTCTCTGTGTGTCGGCATTGTCCTCAATACCGCCGCAGCATGGCCCCTACAGGATGGCTCAGCCTCCACTTCCGGCGTAGGGCGGGCGGCACCACTGTCGATGGCATCGTTCGTGAAGCGCACCCGCTTCTTGCTCACACCGTGCCTCCCACTTCCGCTTCTCTGCACGCACTCACGCACAAACGTGAAGCCCACCGATGAGAGGACAAGGACTACGACGACATGGCGCAGCACAGAGATTGAAGGCCCTCCCGCATAGGATGGCCTGCATAAAACCAGAGTGGTTTTGGACGAAAGGGTCTTTTATACTGGCTTAAATAGTTTAAAGTTGATTTTTGGACAAACTCAATAGTTTAGGGTTGTAAAGTCGAGATATGGAGAGAAATACATTGTTGACATTCGACATGTATAATACTACAAAGAACTGAGATAATTAAATGTGTCTCAAAGAAATGAGATCAATAGTTTAAGTTCTTAAGAGCAAAAGCAACCTATATTTGCAATCACTATGAGTAATTCGACATATGTTATAACACGGACACCAAGGGGGGAGTGTCGGTGTACAAGTAGATTACCCGTCTGTCCTTAATTTGTCAAAGTTTTTAGGAAATTATCGGTGCACGAAGCCGAACATGTTACATGTCAGAGACTTAGAGCCCATGTACGTGTCTTGTTTTTGCGTAAACGAACATGCCTATATAGGGCCTAGCGCATAAGATTCTCAACTTCATGATATTTCTGCCCGATTTTTAAGAACGAAAATGTCACGAAATTTTTATACATTTGTTGCACCGCCTACTGCTTTTGACGGTGACGATCAACCCATTGCGAAATGCACGAATAAGTACAAGTATAGTCTTAGTGTCAAAAACAGAATATGTAAGTAGAGGTGAGAGTTGGATCGGGTTATTCTAGATTAGCCCGAAGCTCAGCCGACCCGGCATGGTCCAAGCACGGTACAGGCACGCCACGTGACAGGCCGTGCCGGTACGGTATGAACGACGGGTCGGGCCAGGCCTGGAAAGTCGATCCGTTGGGTGGCACGGCACGGCACAGCGAATTGTACCATGCTCGGGCTGGCACGGTACGGGGAGCACGGTGGGCACGGATAAGGTGCTTGACCGAATGACACTATCTTTTTTTTTTGCATACAACTACTGCTGATTTCATTGTTCTTTCACTCTGTTGGTTTAAGGTTTAATATATACAATAGCAGTTCCAAACTTCAGGATCTTCCTAACATGAAGAAAAGACATACTTGCCATTTTTATACTCTCTCCGGTAAACTGTTAGTATATATACAAATATACAACATATAATACGATCTCATTCTGTATATATCTATATTTGGCAAGCACATATGTATGCCACAAGACTAGTATATTGTACGTATGCTATTATTTTTCCCTCGAAATATTTATGTGTCTATGTTTTTACGTAACTAATTCAATTTTAACTAGTTTTTAACGAGGCAGGTATGAGAGAAATGAAGATGGCGGTGGCCGCCACTATTATCGCCACCGCCTTCGTTATGTATAGTTACGTTGGGCTGAGCTTGGGCTGACACGGCACGAATACTGGCACGATGGGCTTTGGACCATGCCTGAGCCTGGCTGAAGACGTGGCAGACCGGTACAACACGGCACGACAAAATGACTTGGCCGAGTCGGCACGATACGATACGACACGAAGCACGATAGACTTAGATGGTGCCGGCACAATGCCCACCTCTATGTGTAAGGGCAATCTTTGTCTACAGGGAGTACTCATGTTCCACTACGACCAATGGTCTCTCACGTCGACACGATCTCCGATAGATTTATTTGACTGTTATTTTTTCTAATTATAATAAGCTAGCAACGAATTTCAAAATATGATGCTATTGGAGTACTTCAAATCTATTAATATCGTTTTCGTTTTCATGTGACAGATACAAATATTTTGGTGTATATTAGTCGTCAAATTTTTTTGACTGCTGCACGTATTCTAGGATGAAAAAACGATCGAACGGACTATAGCATTGTCCATTTGTGCTAGTCATTCCAGATCTCTACAGCAGAGGATATTCCATTTCCTCCGTAAGTAGCGTTGCTTTGATTCAAAAGGAGCGTATGCAGAGCAGGGAAAACTCTATCGACGGCCAAAATTTATCGGAGGATAGCAATAGGGCCAAAAACAGCTAGTTATTAGGTCTTTTGGTTTTTTCGGCCAAAATTTTTGAATTGAAATTTGAATTATGAAATTTGTATCGCCAAAATCTACTAAAAATGGCCGATTTTTTTGAAAATTTCCCGGTTACTGGTTCTTTTGGTTTTTTCGATGAATTTTTCTGAAAGTTTGGTAAAATTTAAATAGGTCCGAAATTTTTTTGGCCAATATGTTTTCTTACTGGTGCTCACCGATAACACCGGTTTTCGCTGGTAACCGATGAAATTTCGGCGATACAGTTTTCTTTGATGCTGATAAGAATGATGGATGAGTGCATGGCTCCGTGCAATTTGTGCCTACACGAGTTAGGGTTAGTTTTTGATCTTTACAATTGTGGCTAGAGGGAGTTAGCGGTTTAGGTTCCAAGATTCCAATTGATGACTTGAAATGCCATTCCAAAAGCTGGAATTGAATCTCTCCTACCATGCACTGGGGTGTTTGGTCCCCTTCTCCAGAATGATTGGTGGTCTAGTACCTATAGAGAACAAATATGAAATGCTCTTAGCTTAGATTTAGGTCACGCGTCAGCCCAATGAAACTAAGCAAACGATGAATAATGCACCAATTTTCGCTTGACAAATCCATGCGCTTGTAAGCACGCCATTCACGTCATTTCAGATTTTTAGTTACATAAGGGGACTGTAACGCCCCCGTTTTTGGGAACAGGAGCGCCGTACACCCCGCAACAGTCCAGGAGTTCTGTTGCGGACGGAGGTAGCATCCAGCTTGCTTACGAACGTTTAAAAATGATTAATTTGATAGAAATAAGACCTAATGGTCAATTATCAATTTTATGGGTGTCCAAGCCCAAATTATACCTTCCAATCAGAAGATCCGAAGAAAAACTTCCACAGGCACAGCTAGATGCGGTCGTAACCCTAACACGAAGTTTTGACTTGCTCTTTCTTCTTCTGGCATCTGATGTGGTGGAATTATAGTAAGTTTGAGTAGAACCAACCGTACTCAGTAAGTTACAATGGTAAATCCTAAATTAATACATGCATGGAATTTGCAAGGGGGTATAGTGGTTTTACCATTTTATGTGGATGCAATTTTATTTGCAAACAGTCTTTAAAATAATAAAACAATAATACTATTTAAAGAATTGGGGGTCTCAAAATATTTCTTGTTTACTTTACACCGATTAAACTACCAGAAAACTACTTATGCGTTGCTACTGGATTCACCTATCAAACACAGCTTCATTAACCGAAAGCACGGCGTATTCAAATACAATTAAAATTCACTCTGCAGAGTTGCTCAGCTTTACCCACAAGATTTCTCAATTACCAATATCACGCAAAAGACACGCTCAGCTAGTGTGCGACTGAATTGAGAAAACAAGATCTTTAGCTGCTCAATTTAATATTTAGACCCTACCCGGTAAGCACCTTCACCAAACTGAGTATCCACGAGCCTCACACCAACGCGAAACACGACAACGACCGCACAAGTTTTGTGAAGACCCTACCGTTGTATGGCGATAACGTGCCCATACCACACTTCAAACTCCTATAGGGGTTCAATTAAAGTGAGCAGTTAATGGACCAGGACTGACAATTCAATACATGTGGTTGAGCGATTACCGTGATCTATACTCAGCATAAGGGTCTAGTCCTTATATTTTTCCACTGAGACTGCCAGCCACGATCGGGTCCCGTCCAATACTTGTACCAGCACCTGACTGCTGCACTTCTCCACCCTAGAGTAGGGTTGTGGCTCATCCACTACAGGGCACACCACTGCTTCCGCCCTACCCTAGCACATTTTTAAAATAATTTTTACCAGCGAACTACCAAATCACTAGATAGCTCGTTATTTTATGTGAATAAATGTGATGGTTATGTATGCTTTAAATTAATAATACTACAGTTGTCAAGGTGAATATGGTCTTAAAGTAAGACGGGGCATTTATCGGTGGTAGGTCATAACTACATGTAACACATTATTCTAAATAATTTATTTTAATTAAATAATTTGAGTAAATAACAGTAATGCAAATAATGTAGTTAAATATTATGAAGATTTCTAGGATCAACATGTTCAAAAGTTGTAACTTGCCTCGCTAGTCCGAAACCTCGACGACCTTGTAATGCGTGGAAGCTTGCTCCAATCCTTGCACCGTCGCTTCGGACTCCTCATATGCTAACGCAAAGATAAACACATAAAATAATATTAAATTCTGAGCTTGCTTCTAAACAAGCTAGAAAAGAAAAATAAATTAAAACAACCTATGAAAAGGATTAAAAGAAATAAAAGAAATAAATGAAATAAATGTTCAAAAGGCTTGGTTTGAATTTTTGGTAGTGGGTTTTTGGAGTAACGGATATCGAAAATGGGTTCAGAGCGTCGAAACAAATTAGATGAGTGTATTCTTAAATTTTTCAGCCCTGGAAAATAACCAAAGCTACTGTTCACAAGCTACAGTAGCCGGCCCAGCCCAAAGCCAGCGCGGGAAAGCACGCATGCGCGCGGGTGGAGTTTGAACAAGAGGTGGGCCGGCGGCCTTGGCCCAATCGGCACGTGCGGGTGAGGCCGAAGCGGCCTGGAGGCAGCGCGCTCGCGCTCGGGACCGTTCGATCGTGCGCGGAGGGAAGGGATGCTGCCACATCGATGCGCCCATGAACCGTTCAACCAGGGAACAGTGTGCTGGCTCTTGACACCGTGAGATCAAACGCCAATGCTTCGGATTGAGCCATGTCACGAGCTCCTGGTCATCTCCTTCCTCTGGCCAGCTGTGACGGGTAAGGAAATAGGGCATCGCTTCCCCACCGTAGCCCGGCCTCGACGGAGCTCCTCGGGGGTATAACCGGTACTCAAAGATTCAGGGGAGAGTAGGGATTTCATTTTGGGCTTTGGATGGGCATGAGCGGTCGTGGTGGTGGTCGCCAGCGAGAAGGAAGGCGGCGACTATTTTGGCGGTTAGCAGCTACTTGGGGAAAGCTTCAACAGATAGAGCTTTGGTTTCACCATCTATAGAGGGAGGGGATCACAGGGGAGGCGCGGGTTTAGCTCGAGGTGAGCACTGGTGAGCTGGCCACGGAGAAGGGTGTTGGCCGGAGAGATGCTCACTGTGCTAGGCCCGAAGGTGAATGCATTCGTCAAATTGATGTGGGCTTAATGGTTGCAGTGCGGCAGTGGTGTTCTGGCTGTATGTAATTGCACTTTGATCGGGTGGTGAGGGGGATCGACGGTGGCGCCTACCGGATCCAGGGGAGAGCAGCGGCGGTGATAGGGAAGGAGGGAGTTCAATTGGCCGCAGGAGGAGGAAGAGGGGAGTGGTGCGACGCTACCAGCGGAAGAAATCGGGTTTGAAAGGCCCAGGGAGGTGGGGGAGCTGCGAGGTGGTGCGGGAGTCCAAGGTGCAAGGAAGAGGAGGCCGAGGGGACTTCACCGGAGGTTTAGGCGACCATGCCGGTAGGCGAGCTGCTCTTGCGATTTTTGAGGAAGGGGGAAAGACCCGTAGCACGGGGAGGGGATGAGCGGCGACTTGTGAGCGGGCGGAGCGGAGTGTTGCGCGGAGAGGAGGTGCTGTGACCGATGGGCGGAGGGAGGGGCGGAGCAGTTATGGGGGCGGTGATGCGGAGGCACGAGTCACTCGGCCAGGCGCTGACGCGAGAGGGAGTACGGGAAGCTTCGATGCCATGAGGAGCGGAGCAAGTAGGCATGGCGCACGGGTGAAGAACGTGAGCGAGGTGACGGCGTAGAGAGGGGAAGGCGGGTACCAGGCGGGCGCCAAGGGAGGGAGGTAGCGGGGAGCCAAGGAGGGGGATTAAAGGGAGGGTTTATGGGAGGTTTAGGGAGGGATTAGGAGAAGCAAATGAAGATTAACAGCAAAATCAAGTTTAAAAAATTTTTTGGTTGTTTCAGGGACTTTGTCCGATGCTCGGAAGGTACGTGAACTATTTATTAGTTGCAATTCGATAATCCACGGTTGAAGGTACATAGAAAGGCACATAATTGTGGGCTAGGTATTAATGTTTAAAAATAAGGTGAAAGATTAAATAAGTAATTTCAAATCATAAGGAAAAGGGTAAGCTGATGAAAGCACATGTCCCTCTAATCGTATAAACCCTCGTGATTATCATTTGCAAATTGAAATCTTTTTGCATGCGTAGCGGCAGGACTGGGAGAGGGAGAAGCACGCACGTGCATGGGGGCAGACTGCGAGGTTAAGCCCAGGGATGTGCATTTTTCAACCGAACCGAAAAAAACTGGATCGAAAAAACCAAATCGAACCTGTCAACTTGGTTTGACCGGTTTTCAGTATTCGGTTTGGTTATCAGATTTTGGGTTTTTTGTGTTCGGTTTTTTGGGAAAACCCAGCTAAAAATCGAAAAAACCGAATATACCGAGCACTCTCCCAGTCTCCCCCACAGCCTTCCTTCCTTCCTTGTTGCCCGCGCCTCTCTGTCACTTCCGAAGACCAAACAAAACCCGTACCGGAGGAAAGGGGGGAATTGGAAATCCTGGGGCCCTTGATTTCAACGGATTTGCTCCGGCGAGGGCGGAATCGGCGCGCGGCTCCAGTGATTGGAGCAGGCGGGGCCAAGATCTATGCGCTGGTGATGCTCGTCATGGTGCCCGCGCTGGCGCTGTTGATGCGGCGGAGGTGCCGGCGCGTCGCGGCCCGGAGGGAGGAGGTGCGGCGCCTTGCGCAGCTCGCGGCGGAAGAGTCTGAGCTGGCGGAGCGGGAGTCGGTGCTCAGTTGCTCGTGTGCTACTCGGAGTTGTTCCCAGTCATGGTGCACGCGACGGAGGTGCCCAAGGCACCGACGTGGGCGCCCCCTACGGCGGTTCCGACATGGGAGGAGGGGCTGGCGGAGGCGCCACAGCCTCCGACGGGGGCCAAGGGGGCCTGCGCGGTGTGCTTCAGGCCGACGACGTTTAGGTGCAAGGCCACAGGTCACAACGAGTTCTCCAAACACATGGGCTGCTTCTGGACCGTATATACAGTGATACTGGCTAAGAGAGCATGGGCTGGGCTGCTTCTAGACTGGGAGACTGGGAGAGTGCTTGGCTCCATTGCTTTTAAAGCAAGCACGGGTCCTCCACAGCAGCAGTGGCTGAATTCAACCAGGGACTAATATGTTTTCACTCACATATATGAAAGAAAGAGCAGGAAAAGGCCTGTGGTGCTGCATGATTGGTAATAAACTTTGTTACTTTGTGTCTTTGTTATCGCTCGCAATTCGCGTCAACTGTGGTAAATATGGTAATTACTGACATTGCACCAAAAAAAATTAGGATTTGCCGATACCGAACCGTACTTCTAAAAAAATCATATATTACTGAACTACGAACACCATATTTACCGTACATACCGAATCGATTAAACCGAAAAAACCGAACGCACAACCCTAGTTAAGCTCGGGGGCAACACGCACTGCGCTTGTGCCCAGCTAGCCAAGGTGGAAGCGGTCTATAAAGGGCTGGAAGTGAGCTTAGTTGTGGATGCCTGGATGGCCACACAAGGAGGCGGCGAGGTGTGGAAGTGGCTAGAGAGGTTGGTTGCTGATTGAGTAATTAATCAGGACGATCTATCCTTTAGTTTAGCCAATCACCTCCAAGTGATTTTGTGATTGTGAGATGAACTGTGGATGTTATCAAATGTCAATTTTCAGATAATTTGTTATTAGATCCGCTGGAAAATTGTCAAGACCTGAATACGCAGATCCAGACTCTATGTATATTCTGTACTAGTCTAGGATCACGCTAGTACACACAGTGAAAACATAGATAAAATATCGACCATATCATATTTAACTAAGAAAAAACTCAAATATCATTATTATTTGTCAGAGTTGCAATCTTATGGTCAAACTTACAATAGTCGCCTAGAGAGCGTAAGAATTTAGCAGCGAAAAACAACAATAAACATAATAGCTATTTGACTTGCCCACAAGCAATCGACTAAGAAGCGAAGTTCTAATCTGAGAAGTCCTCGAACAATGCTCCTTCAGGTACCTCTGGCTGATATGGTTCTTCTTTAGCAACTGAGCAAATATGGATATAGCCATGAGTACATAGTGTACTCGGCAAGTCATTTAGGAAAAACCTGCCCCTTATGTGAAATCACCGAGTATTATCCATGACCGAGAACATAGCTATTCGAATAATTTTATACTCAGCAGAGATTGCACAACTTTACCCACAAGATATGATCATCTTACAATGTCATCGATATAATACGCTTCCTTAAACAAGCCGACCAAAAAGATCACAATAGAGTTTTTACAATGTCCAATCTCAAACTGATCTAGTCTACTATGGTTTTGCTACCGAGTAGGCTAATCACCTAGTCGGTAAAAGCACCCTCTTACGCCAACAAAATATCTCAATTGCAAAAATTGAGGTTAAAACATCTCAAACTAATCAGACAGGTTCATCTCATAATAGACATGTGGTTGTACGATTAGGCTCAGATCAATGGCACATAAAATTACGTTATTAGATAATATCTAGGTGAGACATCCACATCCCAAAAGTGCTAATCATAGTTCCCCTTTACTGCACGATTACTCGCTCAAGAGAACATTACTTTTGTATAACCAACACCAATGATACTACCCATGTCATGGGAGATAAATTTTATAAGTGTGATTGACCACCACTATTCAATATCTCATTATATTAAAATTAATTAATTAATCAATATATGATGATGAGCCCAACATACTACAAGCATGGCTAAGTATATTAAACGTACAACCTATGTAGATACTAGTATTGCACCACTAGATATTTCTCCATCCTATAGTGACAATGAAATTATGGCATTTAAATTATCAAGTAGGGGATTAACTAAGTTGGTCAATAACTACTAGTTACAAAGATTTGCATTAAATTAACAATGCATGATAATTTAAAATAAAATAAATAAATAATAAATTTGAAAACTAAGTTCAACATGATCAAAGAATTTAACTTGCCTTAGCCTTACACAATTACCAGTTCTTGATCTTCTCGCCCTACTTTTGCTCCTTTAAAGACATTATCTAATGAGAAAGAAAATAAATAAAATCAAATAAATGGCTAATTTATTATAAAACTAGAATCAAAAGATAGAGCCTAATTTTAGATGAATTTTAAAAAAAGAATTGAGTCAATCAGAGTTAGGACGGAGAAGAACGAGCTCTTAGAAAATTAAATGGCTGAGAAAATACTAAAAAAATTAAAAAGCTTACAATGATGTAGTCCGGTTCTATGGAATAGTGTAGGTCTACCATGAACTCAGCGCATGAGATAGTGCACTAGACCTGGGCTAGGGCTGAACGTGGCTGACACGTGGCACAATTTTGCTGAGGTGTCGGTGACGTGTCTCATGACGTGGCCTGACACGTGGACCTAGAGCTGACATGGCTGCTAACGTGGCTTGGCTCACGGCCTACAGAACAATAGCTACTAACATGGGGTCCCACACGGTAGAGTCTTAGTTTACAGTGGTCGAAGTCCATACAAAGACCAAAAAGGCGACGGGAGCGCTATGACATCAACACTGGCGTCATCCATGACATCAACTAGGTGAATGAACCAAGGCATCGATAATGAACCAAGGCATCGATGCATGAACCAAGGCATCACGCGGCGTGAGCAGGTGGTCAGTGGAGCAGGGAGAGGTTGCACGACAGAGAGCTCATTGTCGGCGACGGGCTAAGACAAATGGCTCGACAGCAATGGCGAGGATGAACAGCTCGTCGGTGAAGATGACGACGATGAACTCGTCTTTGGCATCAATGGAGCAAGGCGAGGATGATGGCTTTGAGATGCGAAAACAAGACGGCTTGGCCCCTTTTAAGGCACGAACGCTGAGGTGACTGAGATGACCACGATGCGGAGTCTGGAGCGATGATGACACGGATGTTGAGGCGACTCCAGCTTAGACACGGTGTGGATTCTGTCAGGGAAGATGAATAGTGATCACAGGTATCGATGGGTGACATGTGGCACAAGGGGGAGATCAGATGGCTGGCGCACAAAATGATCTGGATGGCCGACATACAGCACGGACGCAAATTGGGTGGCCACAACAAAATGAGCTGAAGGAGGGAGAAGAGAGGAAATGGGCCACACGAAAGAATTCAGCCCACAAGGTTTTAAAGGATTTTCAGGGATTTTCTAATTTTAGAAATTGATTTAATATAAATTGAGCTATAGAAAGTAGCAAATAAATCCAAAAAAATTTGAGCAAATACAAAAAAAAATTTCTTGTATCATAAGGAACCCAAATTGATGTTTACTTTATTCATATTAAATCTTTTAAATTACTAAAAATTCAAATAAAGTTTTAATTAATTTCAAAAAAATCCAAATGGTTATTTTTATTTTAAAAACCTTAAAAAGTAATAAAAAAATAGAATGTTACAAACCTGCCCCCTTAAATAGAATCTCAACCCCGAGATTCAGGTTTTCTAAAGGAATAAGTTTGGAAACTCCACTCTAATATTCTCCTCACGTTCCCAGGTTGCTTCCTCCTCTAAATGATTACTCTACTGAACCTTGCAGGAACAAATGACCTTACTCTTAGTCATAGGATTAGACACTTCCAAAATTCTAATGGGTTGTTGCTTCTTGTAAGTAAGATCCTCTTAAAGATCAATGGTTTCCACTAGCACTGGTTTTCTGGCACACGTAAACAATTCTTCAACTGAGACACACTGATAGATGCAGATAGCTCCAACTGATAAGCAGCCTCTCCTTTACCCTTCAAAATCTTAAACGGTCCAACAAATCTTAGTTTAGCCTTTTCTTTCATTTGGAATCTCTTGACTTCTTTGAATGATGTAATCCTAAGATATATATAATCATCTGGTTCAAAGCTCAAATCTCAATGATGATTGTCTACATAACTTTTCTATCTAGTCTGAGATGTTCTTAATCTTTCTTGAATTAGATGAACTTTTTCCCCAGCTTCTTTTAAACATTCCAGACCAAAGGCTTGACCCTCCTCCATTCTATTTCCAATTGAGAGGGGTTTTGCATTTCCTTCCATACAAAGTTTCAAATGGTTACATTTGTAAACTAGACTGATAACTATTGTTGTAGGAGAATTTTGCAAAAGGCTAACATTTGTCGTACTTGGCTCTATAATGAGGATGATATGTTGTACTGAAATTAAGATGGGTACCCATGGTGTTATGAAAACTTTCCCAAAATCAAGATATAAATTGTGATCTACGATCATACACTATCTTTTTAGGCATCTTATAGAGACTTACAATTCTAAACACATACAAATTTGCCAACTTATCACCTACATTAGTCGTCTTGATAGGAATGAAATTAGCAACTTTCATCAAATGATCCACAATTACCCAAATTGAGTTAAAAACTTCATTTGTCTTAGGTAATCCTGTAATAAAGTCCATACCAATTTCTTCTCACTTTTATTCATAAATTCTCAATGGTTGCAACAAATCTGCTAGCCTCTGATGCTCAGCTTTGACCCTCTGACACATATCACAAAGCGCAACACACTCCACTATCTCTCGCTTCATGCTGGGCCACCAATACTTATCCTTGATATCCTTATACATCTTAGTATTGCCTGGATGAATTGAATATAAACACTCATGAGCTTCCTTGAGCAACAACACCTTAACCTCTTTTTTACTTGGTACACACAAGCACTCCTGAACCACAAAATTCCATGTTCATCCTCTATGAAACCTAAAGCTTTACCTTTTCTCAGATTAGTCTTGATTCTCTTAATACCCACATCATCAGCTTCTGCTTGGCGAATCTGAGCATCCAAAGTCGGATGTAGTTCCATTGTAGGTAGAGATCCTTCTTCAACTAACTTCAAACTAAGCTTCTAAAATTCCTCATATAAAGCTGGCTTTTTTTCTTGATCATCACAGTATTGCAACAATTCTTTTTGGTCAAGGCACCCGCTACCGTATTGACTTTACCTGGGTGATAATGAATCCCAATATTGTAATCTTTTATCAACTCCAACCATCTTCTCTGTCTTAGATTAAGAACAGCTTGGGTGAAGATAACTTTAAACTTTTGTGATCCGTATAGATCTCACAACGATTACCCATGAGATAATGGTACCAAATTTTCAATGTATGCGTAATAGCTGGTAACTCCAAATTATGTGTAGGATAAGTTTCCTCGTGCAGTCTTATTTGACGTGAAGCATAAGGTACAATTTTTTTGTTTTGCATCAACGTACATCCCAAACCTTTATAGGAAGCATCACAATAAATCTCAAAATCTTTGTTAATATCCGGCAACACTAACGCTGGTGCAGTGGTTAGACACTCCTTCAATTTTGAAAACTCTTCTAGCATTCTTGAATTCAAACAAACTTCTTTTCTTTTTTCAACAATTGTGTAAATGGTCTTGTTACACTGAAAAATCCTTTAATGAAGTGATGGAAATAACCTGTCATAACAAGTAAACTCCTGACTCGAGGCACTGAACTAGGTGACTTTCAATTAAGCACATCTTTCACTTTTCTGAGATCAATTGCCACACCTTCTGCTGACATGATATGATTTAAAAAAGTCACTTCCTTTATCTAAAACTCACATTTGCTGAACTTGGTGTACAACTTATGCTCCCTAAACTTTTGCATCACTAACTTCAAATGCTGCTCAAGTTCTTTTTCATCCTTAGCACAACGACAAACTTATCCAAATACTCCATAAACATCTTATTCATCAAATACATGAAATAGACAGGAGCATTGGCTAAACCAAAAGATGTTAATGTGACCTCAAACAATCCATAGCGAGTAGAGAATGTTGTCTTGGGAATATCTTCTTAGCGGATTTCCTAATGATATCCTAATCTTAGATCAATCTTTCAGAACACTCTTGCTTCCTTAACCTGATCAAACAAATAATCAATTTTGGATAAAAGGATACTTATTCTTGATTGTAACCTCATTGAATGCTCGATAATACACACATATGCACTGACTACCATCCTTTTTATCGACAAACAACACCGGGCTCCCCAAGGTGATGAACTAGGTCTAACATAACCTTTGTCTTGCAACTCCTATATCTGCTTCTTCAACTCTGCTAACTCATTAGCAGGTATACAATAGGGTCTCTTGGATATTGGTAAAGTACAAGGTACCAACTCAATCAAAAACTCAATGTCCCTATCTAGAAACACATCAAGAAATTCTCTAATAACATGCACCTCTTCCAATATGTCACCTTTACACTAACAAACCCTAGTGTTTTCGGGCTGTAAGAACAAGGATAACCGACTAGCGGAGGGTGAATAGGAGGTTATAAAATTCTTGCCTTCTAATTTTAATGATCACAATTTTAGCTAGGCAATATTATAATAAAAATAAATACCTATTCAATTCTAGTCAACCTAATGCACCACAATGATTAATCTCTACAAATATTTCTAGCACAAGCAAAAATCACTATCACAGATTGCTAGATATATAAATGCAAGGGAGAGATAAAAAGATGACCAAACAGACACATGTTGTTTTACCGTGGTATTCGGAAACTTGTTGATTTCCCCTAATCCACGTTGAGAAAAGCCCAAATAACTTGGACTAACTCCACAAATTAAGCCACAACTCCTCAATCTACTATTGGTTGCCATTCCTCTGCTTCGAAGATGGTGGACACTGAACCGCACACAAATTGGTGTCGGGCCTCTTTAGAATCTTCTTAAAGAGGCCACCTCATAATCTTCCACCGAGCCATCTAGGTGCCGGACTTCTGATTTTCCAGACAGAGCACAGTTGGCTTTTAAAGTTACTTTTAAATGCATGCATGATCCTAAATTGATCTAGATAGCACAAAAACATGCTTTCAAGTTTCTTTCTATGATTCCTCTTAATAGTACGATAATTAACTTATAATCCGGTCTTCCAATCTTTCTTCCAAGACTGGCAAAAATCAAAAGGAATCCTATACTACTAGTACCTTTGTCTTAAACCAACTTGTTCCTATTTTGACCTTTAGCATACACTTTGACATGCTCAATTAGGGACTTAACCAATGTGATACTCAGCAAATAAATTAGTCATATAGTCATATATTGTCATTAATTACCAAAACTATTTTTAGAGGCCTAGATGCTCTCACGAGCTACTCCAACGTAGCTTCGAATTTCACTTTAATTCCATCTGGACTGACTAGAGTGATGGCATTGTTTTCACAATTCAATACATTTTGATGCTTCTTAAGCCAATCTATTCCCAAGATTACATCCAAAGACTAGATATCTAAGATGATAAAATCAACAGGAAAACTACCTCTTGGATAGTTATCTTAACTCCAACAAATCCTTGATTCATACTCAACTCAGAACCAGGGGATTGAACCAAAAGAATGGATCTAAGAACAATAGTTTTCAACTATTGCTTAACAACAAAACTCCTAGAAATAAAAGAAAGGAAATCTCCATAATTGAATAAAACCATAGTAGGCACTGAATTTGCAAGAAACCTACCCATCACAACATCTTGAGCGATTGGGCCTCCTTGATAGCGACATGGTTCACTTGACTATGAACCACTGATTGCAGCATCTAGTTTCCTTGATTCAAGACTTGGGGTGCTCCACGAACTACTCCTGGAATGGAAGTTCTTTCTGGCATAGCTCCCAGGTTGAAACGAACTGGCAAAGGGGCTTGCTTCTGAGGACACTTATTAGCATGATGACTAGGCTCATGGCACTTGAAATAAGTAATTGCTATTGTAAGATCGGCACTCCGCTGAGGCCAATTGCTTACCTTAATAGGGCGCGGTCCTAAAATATTAAAATGAGGCACTGGTGCTGTAGTCCTAAATCCTGATTATTAAGGCACATGTGCAGGTTGGTATGCATTGAAATAAGCTTTCTGTGACTGATTCATCTGTGCTCCTTGCCGTATCATCCTTCTCTTGTGAGATTCCTCTAACTCACGGTGACTCTCCTTAATGAGTATAGCTTTATTCACCAAGTTCTAAAAACTGGTATAGTCGTTGCTCACAACTCGTACCGTCAATCTAGGATTTAATCCCTTCTTGAATCGCTTCCAACGTGTATCGTCGGTGGCAACATTCTCTAGAGCATAGTGAGTTAATTAGGTGAACTTGTTGAGATATTCATTCACTAACATGTTTTTTTGCTGAAGCTCACATAACTCTTGCTTCTTCATTTCAATCACCCTATCCAGGATATGGGTATAACGAAAAGCTACTATAAATTCTGCCCAAGTAATGCTCTCCTAATCCTCATATGTGGTACAGTAGTTCTCCCACCTGATGAGGACATGGCCCCGGTGGATACAACCATATTAGCAATGATTATTGTTCTAATTATAAGAGTTCCTACGCATCACTTAAATTATCAGGTGAGTTTATTTTTAGAAGTGCCTTTATATCATATGAACTATATTATGCTACCAATGATAAAAATGCATATTTACGCAGCTATACAAGGAGGATTACATCAACACTACGAGCTCGTAGTTGGGGTCTACCAAAAGAGAAGCCAACCAACATATCAATATTATGTCGACATTTCTCCCAACTCTTTCTTATGGTCACCATATCACTTTTGGACCAATTCAAACAAAAGTTCAAGTGGGATACGTTTTGAAATCCAATTCGGCCTCTAGATCAATTCGGATTCAGCTTGATAAGTCCAACTTCAAACGAGCATAACATTTACATACGAAGTCCGTTTGAGGTCTATGAGTACTTGATGAAAAGATTTTCTCATTCTCTTTGCAACAAATCTAGCCTTACCTACAAATTTCTTCTGTACACTCCGCAATCATCAAAAGAAATTGCTATATCACATATTTGGACCAAATTGGGCCTTGTAATGCATGGGCCTAAGAGGAAGGTGCTACCCCCACTATTCATGACCGTACTATTATTCATGTGAACAGTAAGAATAGTATCACCCCCTTGTTTCTTAGTTTTGTATGGCTTCCACTCCCCTATTTAAGAAGGTCGCACCCCTCAAGTTTTCTCGGATTTCGTTTATGTTTAGTTTGCATGTGTTACAACTTGTATCTTTTGCGTGTGTTGACTATACCATATTGAGTATTTCAATCTTATTTGCAATTTGAGATTGCTTGTTATCTTGTTCTTGTGTGTTCTTCGGTTGTATGCAGGAATAGACCTTCGTGGTCAGGTCAACCGCGTTCTTGGCACGGTTGATAACGACTCGGAGTGTGGTTTAGCGATTGCTTAGTATTTTGGTCGTGACTAGTTAGAAGCCGTATCGTCAAAATCGTTCTCCTCCAAATTAAAGTTATCATCCTATCGGAAGATCGGGACCCCGTCGCCTCATCACCACCACTCTACCGTAGTACCTTCCTGTTGATGAGCAACATAGAGAACCTTTTCTTAGTCCATGCACTGAGAAAATTTTAGTTTCTTTTCCATGGAACAAATCCAGTTATCCGCCTCCAAAGGCTCAAACGAACGGGAATAAGTGGGCAGTCTAGTTCTCATAAATTCAACAAACCTTGACTGTTGTCGAGCTAGCTGAGGTGCAATGGCTTCCTAATTTTGCTGATTCATCATGTTGTTGGTATTATGTATCATCGTGTTCATCAGTTGAGTCTGGGCTACCATAAACTTCCCTAGAGTTGCATTCAATCTTGTTGGTACTAACTATCCCCCCTGTGCTGAAGGCTCTGTAGCATTGTTGCCTAGATCTGAATGCACCAAGCTGCGTCCAGCTGAATTCCGAGTATGTAGGATCAAGGATAACCGACTAGAGGGGGTGAACAGGATGTTATAAAAATTCTTATCTTTTTAAAAGCAATTAACAATCAATCACTAGGCAAATATACTAGATGAACCAAACATATTCAATTCTAGTAATTCTAAGGCTCTATTCTAAATAAAAATTGCAATTAACTATAAGCACAATAATATATGAGAATTGCAAAGATATAAATGTAATCACTAAAAGAAATAACAAATAACAAGTGAACACACGATATTTTTCTCATGGTATCGAAGACTTTTCGGTGTTCACTAATCCATGTTGAGGATAGCCCAAGTACTCTTGGACTGGCTCCACGAATTAAACCTCAACTCATCGATTACTAGTGGTTGCTCTTGCTCCTCTCTGAAGTTGGCGAGCACCAAGCCACTCACAATTTGTTCAGGTTTCTTCACAAGCTTCTTGAAGAAGTCACTTAGTGATCAACCTCCAAACTGTCTAGGTGCCGGCAAGCACCAAGAGTAATAGACCACGCTTTGCTTGACAGCGCTCAAGTGCAAAGGATCAATCTAAGAAATGAATGCACTTGAAAAATACTCTCAACACCACAAATGAATGCACAAGAGAGAAAAAGGTGTGGAATGAATGCTCTAAACTCAAATGTTTTAATACTAGCTCAGCTCATTATCCTTGGGCTGGTGGAGGGGTATTTATACCCTCACCAATCAAAACTAACCATTGCAAAAAATTATTTTAAAAATTCAGAGAAATCGGAACTACCGGCATTATAAGTGTGGAACTACCGCTAAATATCCTGGTACTTTCGCATATCGGTAGTTCCGCAAGTTGGTGCAGTACTACCGCATTGTGGTAGTTCCGTAGTTAAAAATCCGGTATTACCGATTTCGGTGAGTCCAAATCCCCAGCAGAGGTGCTCTCTGGAAACGTACCGTTGAAAATCCTCTACTACCGTGGTCCGGTAGTTCCGCAGTTAACATGGCGGTACTTCCGATTTTTTTGAGAAAGCACAGTTTGTTTTCAAACTTATTTCCATATGCATACATGATCCTAAATTGATCCAATTTACACAAGAATTTGCTATCAAGCTACTTTCAATGATCCCTCTTAATAGTATGACGACTATGCTATAATCCGGTCTTCCACGTTTTCTCCTAAGACAGACGAAAATAAAAAAAAAGTCTTATATTTCATATACCTTGTTCTTGATTTTATCTTGAAGTCCTTTTCATCCTTCCACATGCAACTTGCTTTCAACAGACATGAACTCATGAGACTTGGCCTATTCAATTCTCTACAAATCCGTTAGTCCCATATTCAAAAATTATCATTAATTACCAAAAACCAATTTTTAGGGGCCTAAATGCTTTCAAGCTCCCCCTTTTTGGAAATTAATGACAACACTCAAATTTTAAGAAAGATGAAGGATTTTGAATATACCACTTGTATGAGGGCAAGTTGCATATTCTATTTTTGACTTTTGAAAGATATTTTAAGAAGTTAAGTAATTCAGTTTCTTTCAAAGTCAATTTTGAAAAACTCTCCCTAAATTTGTGCATAGATGAAATGGGATACAAATTGCACATATAAACAATAGTATCTTGGGGCTTTTGAATGACGAACTTCAAACGAGTAAATGATTTGCAAAGAACAATTCCACTTGAGATTCAAAGAGGCATTAATGAACATAAATGGAATTTGATATTGCATAAAGTTCGAAAGCATAAAAAGTCATTACATAATATAGTTCAACACACATAAATAAAAGTAGTTTATCACACACATAGTTTATTACATAAATGATAGATATCAAAAGTAAGGCTTGATCATCTTTCTTCTTCTACTCCCTTTCACTTCTCCTGACGTCGACTTCTCCCCCTTTGGTATCAAAGTACCAAAAAGGGCTACCCCTGTGGATCTTGAGGAGAAGTGGCGTGACGGCGACAGCGACGGCGGGCATAGCAGACGAGAACGATCTCATGCTCAAGAGTGGTCATACGGTCTCCAAGAGAGGAAACTACAACCGTTAGTGAAGACATATCCTCAGTCAGGGAGGAGACATTGCCGGTCATGGATGTCATGTTGTCGGTGAGGGTAGACATGCTACCATTGAGACGCATGACGGTGGAGTAAATCTGGGCAAGTGTCACTTCTTCCTCGGCCTGCTGCCTAGAGGAAGATGCTCCTAATCGCGCTCTGGTGTGCGGAGCCATGGAAATCAGAGGTCCCTCACGTGGCTTGTAGGGCTTGCGCACTCCCCGTCGCCCTCCTCTGAATGGTCCAGTCTTATGAATGATCAGAGCCATGATGTAGGGTACATAGTTTATCCTCCTGCTCCTGTCGTTCTTCAAGGCAGCTATTCCTCTAATCATAAGATCGATTATATCAAACTTTATCTCAATCATGATGTAATCAATCACATTCCAAGCAAGCCCTCTGATGGCGTCGAAGTTGCCGCTCTTAGGAAGGATTGTGTGATTGATGATCCTGTTGACCAAGCTAGGGATGGGTAGCAGTCCATGGAGCTTGCCCGGCACGAATCTTTCATTTTGATCATAATATTCAACACACTGAGCAATGGGGAGTGCCGGTCTATCATACACTTTCTCATAAGCACTTGAGAATATGTTCAAAGCTATTTCAATTTCTTGCTTGGTGGAATCCAAATAGCGTTCTTCCGTCATCCAAGATAAATGCTCAAAGTTTGGGGAAATGTAAAGTGTGGCATAGAACTTACGGATTACCTCATTGTAGTCCGATTTGAGAGACACCACATGATGGATTCCTATCCTTTGAAATAGGCAGTAAGTTCCCTCAAACTTGTCCATCCCATCAAGATGTTCCCAATCCACGTACTTGTGATCAGCAAATTTGTTGGGACAATACATCACCTCATAAACTTGCTCTCGAAACTGAGTATAGAACTTAGGATTGTTAGACTTTCTAGGGAGCACGAACTGACTACAGTGCCTGAGAATGGCGTAGTTATCGCTAGTCATTTTGAGGATATCCCGGCGCTCATTGTCGGTCGGTACCATATCTTCATCTTCCTCTATGGCCTCAGGGACAGGACTCCCAGAAGGACTGCTTATCCTTTGTTCAGACTTGATCTCGGAATTGCTAGGAGTTCTGTTGCCGCTGTCTTTAGGGGTCCTCTGAGGCTACTCTTCATGAGTCATCTCGATCGTAGGCAAAGCAGGGATGTCCGAACCCTATAGAGAAGAACCCTCGCCTGAACCACTGACCCTTGCATAAAATTTCTTAGTTACTTCCCTTGCTTTCTTGAGTGCATTCTTTGTCTTAGGAGCCATCTTGAAAATAAAAGAATAAGTAAGTTAAGGAAATGATAGGAAGTTTTGAAAATAGGTTGAAATTAAACGAAAAAAAGATACTGAATTTTCAGGCAAATCGGTAGTTCCGCTGTTCAATGTGCGGTAGTACTGGACTGCGGTAGTTCACTGTACAAATCGCGGTAGTACTGCTGTGCAGTAGCACCAGCTTACAAAATGCGAAAGTACAGCCCTACGGTAGTACGACGCTTTCGAGAAGAAGTACCGACTTCCCTGAAATTTTCTAGGGCAATTTTGCATGATTCCAAGTGATATTTGGATATAATCCAATAGAAAGATGGTAAATCATCAAACATCACTAAAAATAACATTTTGCCTGAGGATCTAGCATCACATTGTCCACATTTCAAAACTTAACCTATTTGCACCTAGAGTTCATAAAAACAAGATAATGAACAAAGTTTGATCCAAAATACCTGTAGATGCCAAAAATAGCCCAAGAACGAACAAAATCCCACCGAATTTGGAGATCGGGGTGGAAGATTGAAGGTGTTCTTGGGGGGTGTGAGAGAGAGGAAGAGGGAGGTGTACAATTGCTGTTGAATGTGAGGAGAGAGAGGGAAGTGTTGACAGGAAATAGGGAGAGAATCCCGGAAATAGCTGCCCTCATAAAAAATCGGTAGTTTCGCAGTTTACACACCTGTAGTGCCGCATTACGGTAGTTCTGTATTTTTGTCTGCGATAGTTATGCGCAATGAACTGTAGTTCCGCATTTTAAGATTGATTTGAGATTTTATACAAATGATCTCTAGTTTTGCACTCAAGTAAGAATCATTCAGGATTATTATGCATTAAAGAACCTATTTGAATTCTAGAAAAATAGTTTTTATAAAAATAGGAGATTTAAAAAAAATAGTTGAGAAAATTATCTCAAAAATACTCAAATGGCACCAACAACACACTAGTGCATGTGACAAATGTTCAAGCTATATTAGAGTAATCTAAGACATTTACTTCATTTCTCAATTTACAAAACCGGCTTTCATCTAAGGGTTTGGTAAAAATGTCCGCTAATTGATCTTCGGTTCTAATGTGACTAATCTCAATATCCTCTTTGCTTACATGATCTCTCAAGAAATAGTGTCTAATATCTATGTGCTTGGTTCTTGAGTGTTGAACGGGGTTATGGCTATTTTCACCGTACTTTCATTGTCACACAGAGGCGTTTTATCAAATTTAATTCCATAATCCATCAATGTTTGCCTCATCCATAGCAATTATGCACAACTATCCGCGAAAACATATTCGGCTTCGGTGGTTGAAAGTGCTACGGAGTTTTGTTTCTTAAAAGACCATGACACTAAAGCGCTTCCTAGAAGTTAACAACTGCCCGAGGTGTTTTTTCTATCCACTTTGTAACCCGCATAATCGGAATCCGAATATCCAATTAAATCAAATTTAGCACCTTTGGGAAACCACAAGCCTATACTAGAGGAATGTTTTAACTATCTCAGAATTCTCTTTACGGCCACTAAATGGTACTATTTTGGAGAAGCTTGAAACCTTACACACATGCAAACACTAAACATGATATCGAGCCTAGATGCGGTAAGATAAAATAAGCTACCAATCATAGATCGATAAAGTTTTAAATCTACCGGTTTACCTCCTTCATTGAGATCTAGATGCCCGTTTATTTCCATGCGAGTCTTGAAGGGTTTTGCGTCTTCCATGTCAAACTTTTTGAGTAAGTCCCTTGCATACTTGGTTTGACTTATGAATGTCTCATGTTTGAGTTGCTTGATTTGAAGTCCATAAAAATAACTCAATTTCCCTATCATGGACATTTCAAACTCTTTAGACATCATATCACCAAATTCTTTGCAAAAGTCTTGATTAGTAGATCCAAATATGATATCATCAATATAAATTTGACATACAAAAAATTCATCATCTATTACTTTGGTGAACAATGTAGTATCAACCTTTCCGATTTTGAATCCTTTTGATAGTAGAAAATCCCAAAGGCACTCATACCATGCTCTAGGAGCTCGTTTTAACCCATATAGCACCTTTGAGAGTTTATACACATGTGAGTAGAAGTTTAATATCAAAGCAGAAGGCAAAAGCAAGTAAGATTCTAATAGACTTAAGTCTAGCAACGGGAGCAAATATTTCATCATAATCTAGTCCCTCAACTTGAGTATAATCTTGAGCTACTAACCTTGTCTTGCTTCTTACCACGATTCCATTTTCATCTTTTTTGTTATGGAAGACCTATTTTGTGCCAATTATGTTGTGCTCCTTGAGTCTTTCCACCAAACTCCACACATCATTCCTTGCAAAGTTGTTAAGCTCCTCATGTATTGCATTTACCCAATCGGGGTCATCTAGAGCATCATCTACAACTTTGGGTTCAAGAGAAGAGACAAACAAATAATGTTCACAAAAAGAAACTAATCTAGGGCGAGTTTGAACACCCTTACTTACATCACCCAATATTTGATCTATTGTATGATACTTGGATAAAGCGTTCTGAATTTTGAAGGGTTGAGGTGGGCTTCCTTTTCTTCTCCTTCTTGAACTTGAAGGTTGCTCGTTGTGGTGGAAGTAAGAGGTTCCACTTGTTTTGATAAGGGTGAGTCACTTGCATCTTTTTTTGGTTTAATGCTACCAATTTGCATGTTCTCTATTGCCCTCCTCAATCCTTCATCACCTACATCATCCAAATTCTCTTGCTCTTCTTGAGAGCCATTAGTTTCATCAAATTGTACATTACACGATTCTTTAACTAAACTGGAGTTTTTGTTGAATACTCTATAAACTTTACTATTTAAAGAATAACCTAACAAAAACCCTGAATCGCACCGACTTTGAAATTTTGAGAGCCGAACATCTTTTCTTAAGATATAACATTTGCATCCAAATACTCTAAAATAGGAGATGTTCGGCGTCCTTCCCATGAGAAACTCATAGGAGATCTTTTTCAAAAATCGATGCAAATAGAGGCGATTTATGGCATAACAAGCGGTATTGATAGCTTCTACCTAAAAGATATCGGAAGTATTATATTCATCAAGCATTGTCCTAACCATTTCAATTAATGTTCGATTTTTTCTTTCTGCAACTCCATTTTGCTCCGAAGTGTAGGTTGTGGAAAAATCATGCTTTATTCCAAGTTTATCACAAAAATCTTCATTTTTTGCATTCTTAAACTCGGAACCATTATCACTTCTAATTTTCTTTATTTTAAAATCAAATTCATTTTGGGCCCTTTTTGCAAAACTTTTGAAAATTTTGAAAGCTTCACCTTTGTCATTTAAGAAGAATACCTATGTATATATCGAGAAATCATCTACAATGACTAAACAATGGCTATTGCCCCCTAAGCTCTTATAGGTTGTTGGCCTAAACAAATCCATGTATAAGAGTTCTAATGGTCTAAATGTTGACATGATACTTTTGGAAGGATGAGAAATTGCCACTTACTTTTCGACTTGACAAGCACTACAAAACTTATTTTTATCAAACTTCACATCTTTCAAGCCAACAATGAGATCATGTTTAAAAAGCTTTTGAGTTGAATCATGCCCATATGACCCACCTTCTATGCCATAACCATCCCAAAGACGTTTTTGCTAACAGACATGTTTTCAAACCCGAGATATTTGAGGAGAAATCCACTAAATAAAGATTTCAAAATCTAAAACCTTTGAAAACAATTTTCTTATCTCTTTCTTTTGAAATGGTGACATCATTTTTAGAAAATGAGCACATCAAGCCTAGATCACATAGTTGAGTAATAGATAGCAAATTAAAATTTAATGTTTCTACTAAGAATACATTAGAAATGGAAAGGTCACTAAAGATAGCAGTTTTACCCAATCCTGATACATTTCCTTTGCTATTGTCTCTAAATGTGATCTTTTCATTGCTTCCATTTTTTTAATGTGGTGAACATCTTCCGGTCTCCAGTCATGTATTGAGCGCACCCACTATCTAGCACCCAATGCCTTCCACCGGTCTTGTAGTTCACCTACAAAAGAAAGTCAAGTTTTTTTAGGTATCCAAATTTGTTTGGATCCTTGGAGGTTAGTAACCAAGGCTTTGGGCACCCAAATAACATTCTTTTTTACGCTTAAAATTGAAATGCCAATAAAGTTTACAAAAATTTTGCCATTACTAGATTTCTTAAGTAAATAACCAGAATGATACAAGTTCATAGAAAAGGTTTTAGTTTCTTGATAAGATTTACCATTTGGCCTAACAAATCTTACGACCTCTTTTGTCGGTCTCTTTCCTTTCTTGGGCACATACCCAAGTCCCTCCTCGTTAAATGAGCATATTTGCTCACTCAATAATTTATCAAGAGAAACCTTACCCTTGAAGCACCTTTCTAAACTTTTATTAAGTTGAACAACTTGTTTCTTTAATTTACAATTTTCAACAACAAGTTTTTCATCATATGAAATTACAATATTATCAATACTTGAATTGCAAGGCAAAGACAACAAGTCATCACATGAAGTGAAAATGTTAATTCTAGCACTTTCTACACTAGGAATATTATCTAGAATATCACAATTAATACCAATGCTAGTGCAAGATTTGCTTGATTTTTCTTGGAGAAGCAAGTCATGAGCTTCCTTTAGCTCCTTAAAAGAATCCTTTAGAGAGAGGTTGTTCCGCCGAGCTTTGTCTAGTACTTTTGATTTCTAGCAGTTTAAGTTTTTCGAGGGTACTTTCTGGAAAAAAACATACTGCTGAATATCCCGGTACTTCCGCATATCCCGGTACTTCCGCATATCCAATTTACACAAGAACATGCTATCAAGCTACATTCAATGATCCCTCTTAATAGTACAACGACTATCCTATAATCTGGTCTTCCACTTTTTCTTCGAAGACCGGTGAAAATAAAAAGAGAGTCCTATATTTCATATACCTTGTTCTTGATTTTTTTTTCTTGAAGTCCTTTTCATCCTTCCACATGCAACTTGCTTTCAACAGACATGAACTCTTGAGACTTGGTCTATTCAATTCTCAACAAATCCATTAGTCCTATATTCGTAAATTGTCATTAATTACCAAAACTCAATTTTTAGGGGCCTAGATACTTTCAGAGTATCAATCATCTTTTGATAGATCAAGGTGAAGTCCGCTTGGCAGATGGTTGGCTCCACAAGTCTACAAAGAGAAAAGGGAATAGCAAAGGTAAGTGATAAACTCGTATAAGGGGGGTACTCTAGTGGCAATCCTCAACAAAGCAACCACTTAGGTGAAAGGCTAATAGGAAAAAGCACTATAATACTCAAGTAAAGATCCTTGACATGACTGCAATATAATGCTAAAAAGCAAAACTGCTGCTCACGTCACACATAACTGCAAATAAAAAGAAAAATGATCTACTTGGGACTAAAACTATACAAGAGTCTACTCTTATGGCTCCCACTCTCGTTCTACCAAATAAGCTAACTTGATTCCAACTCTGAGTCTCCGTAGAACACCCATGAGTTGTGAACTTGTGGTGACTGCTCTCTTGCCTCGATTGGAATGAAGCGACGAAGATACTCCTAACGATTGCTCGTTATAGTCGTCTCTCCTCCAAACCGAGAGGCATAGATGAAGGTAGAAGGACTAGCGACTATGGTGGCAGTTCCTCCAAATCTTCCTCGGTGGTTCCTCCAAAACTTCCTCTTGCTCTGTGATACTGGGCATAGCTGCATATTACCCTTCAAACTTTTAGATAAGCCTCATCAAACTGATTATGTACAGTTTGTAAAGATGTTGAATAGCTTTGTGCGTAGAACCATGCATTGTTAGGTCTTCACAAACACTGGTATACTTTAAGCTATGATGAAGTACTTGTCTCCCGATTATTGTAGTAAAGTACAACCTTGTTATGACTCCAATGCATTAACTCATTGCCTTCTCGTCCTATCTAAAATAAACTAGCTTCCTCTTTGATCCAAAACTTCACAACAAAACTCAAAGAAGTCCAGGCCAACCTCCACTCTGACAATAGAAAACTCGAGACATCTTTGGCACCAAAAGGGAAAGAAGCCAAATTAAGAATAAGAAACCAAGTTTCAAAAAAAGGCGAAGAGCAAGAACCTTAAGAATAAGGAAAGAACAAAGAAATTACTAAATATCCAATTTAGTTAGTTCGCTTTAGAAAATAGATTTTGTAAATTTTTCTAAATTGACCTTTCTATCTAGGCTTCGTCCTATAGTCAATATGGCTCTAACACCACCTCTGTCAAGACCCGAATATGCAAATCTAGACTCTCTGTGTATTCTGTATTGGTCCAGAATTACGCTAGTGTACACAGTAGAAACATAGATGAAATATCCACACATCATGATTAACTAAGAAAAAACTCAAATATCATTATTATTTATCAGAGTTGCGACCATATGGTCAAGCTTATAATAGTAGCGAGGGCTTAAGAATCTAGCGGCTAAAAATAATGGTAAGCTAGTAGCCATTCGACATATCCGAGCAGTCATCGAAGAATCCTCCTTCAGGTACCTCTAGCTGATATTGCTCTTCCTCAGCAATTGAGCAAATATGGATATAGTCGTGAGTATAAGAGTACTTAGTAAGTTGTTTGTAATAAGATACAATATAATTATTCAAGGCTTAACAAGTGATAACTGAATGGTTACTTTGCAAAAAAAACAACAATTTATAGTAAATACAATAACTAGTTTGAAAACACATTTATGGAAATGACGTAAATAAATAAGTAAATAATCAAAGATTAAATAAACTGACCATTTACTTCCCAAACAATTTACTTTCTAGGCAAACCAACATTTAGGAGAAACCTACTCCTCATGTGAAATCACCGAATGTTGTCCATAACCGAGCACATGGCTATTTAAATAGTTTTACACTCTACAGAGATTACAGAACTTTACCCACATAATATAACCATCTTGTAATGTACCGATATAACACACTTCCTTAAGCATGCTGACCAAGAAAATCACAATAAGGCTTTTGCAATGCCCAATCTCAAACTGATTTTATCTACTAAGGTTTTGCTGTCGAGTAAGCTAACCACCTAGTCAAAAAAAGCCCCCTCTTACGCTAATAAAACATCTCAATGGCAAAAATCGAGGTTGAAATATCACAAATTAATCAGATAAATCCATCCCATAATAGACATATGGTTGTACAATTAGGCTCAGATCAATGGCGCACAAAGAGAAGTCCTTAGATAATACCTAGACGAGACATCCATATCCCAAAAGTGCTAACCACATTCCCCATTTATTACACGATCACTCGCCCAAGAGAAAACTATTTTTTGTATAACCAATACCAAGTGAGGGATTAACTAAGTTGGTCTATAACTATCAGGAACAATTGTTTGTATTAAATTAGCAAACCATGATAATTTAAAATAAAATAAATAAATAATAGATGTGAAAATTAAGTTTAACATAATCAAATGACATGATTTGTCTTGGCCTTGCTCAGTTTCTAGCTCTTGATCTTCTGGCCTTGCTTCTGCTTCTTCGAAGACGTTATCTAGCGAGAGAGAAAAGGAATGAAACACAAATAAAATAAAATAAAATCCAAATAAGTTTCAAAAACTACAAACTAGAACCAAAAGATAGAACTCATTTTTAGATGAATTTAGGAAAAAATTGAGTCAATCAGAGCTAGGACGGAGAAGAACGGGCTATTGGAAAATTAATTGGCTTAGAAAATACTAAAAATTGAAAAATGGTTATCGTGTTGTGGACCAGATCTATTGAATAGTGTGGGACTATGAACTCAGCGCATGAAATAGTGCATTGGACCAGGGCTAGGGCTGATGTGGCACCAAAGCTGACGTGGCATACAGGTGGCACAATTTTGCTGAGGTGTCGATGCTGTGGCTCATGACGTGGCATAACACATAGACCTAGGGCTGACGTGGCCACTTCAATGGATATGTGACATGGCTGCTGATGTGGCTTGGCTCACGGCCTACAGAATAGTAGCTACTGATATGGGGGTCCCACATGATAGAGTCCCAGTTTGTAGTGGTCAAAGTTCAAGAAAAACAGAAAAGGCGGCAAGTGCGCTATGACATCAACACTAGCATCATCCATGACATCAGCTTGGTGCATGAACCGAGGTGTCCTCAATTTTTCTTGAATTAGGCAAACTTTTTCCTAAACTTCTTTTAAACATTCTGGACTAAAGGCTTAACCCTCCCTTGTCTCTTTCTAATTGAGAGAGGTTCTACATTTCCTTTGATACTGAGTTTCAAATGACGATATTTGTAAACTTGATTGATAGCTGTTCATGTAGGAGAATTCTGCAAAAGGCTAACATTTGTCCTACTTGGCTCTATAATCCAACAACAAGCTCTTAGAATATCCTCAAGAATCTGATTCACACAGTCAGTCTATCCATCCATCCGTCTGAGGATGATACGCTATACTAAAATTCATATTGGTACCCTTGGCTTCATAGAAACTTTTCCAAAATCAACATATAAACTGTGATCCATGATCTGACAATATCTTTTTATGCACCCCATCGTGAAAATGGTGTTTACTACTAAGGGAGGAGGAGCAATCTAAGGTGGAAAATATGGTGGCGACTATAAATACCTAGCTATACCATTTCAAGCATATATCCTAAGCCTCTTGAGCCATGCATCTCTCTCTCTCTGCTTGAATTTGAGGCTTTATTGATTTTTGATGATAGGCAATTCCGGTGGGTAAATAGTTAGTTAAATATATCAATTACCAATGTGTAAATAATTGATTAATCATGTCAATTTATAATCTGCATCTAATATGCCTAGAGATGTTCAAAGCAAAGAGTTAAGCATCACTGCCTCCATTTCTTTTCATTCCTCCTACTAACCCATGTTGTAGTGTTGCGTCATCTGAATCTCGTTGACTATTCTTCCTAACATGTACTGTGAAGAAGGGGAGCGGTACCTTCGAGCTATTGCTATCATGAAGACCTACATGGGAGTGGCAATAAGGTTTCTGGGCAATACACATCTACGCGACGCTCGCTTCGCTGCTTCATCTACGTTTTGCACTACATCAAGTCTGCGCTGCTTCCTGTTCTTCATCAGACCTAACTGTAAGTTATTTGTGTGAACGATCGACTTGTTTAAATTCTGTTTATGCATATATTCTAAAGTATAATGAGTTGTCTACTATTAGTACTAATTTATGCATCATTAGTTACTTGCGATATTTTTCTCCTAGTAAAATCTGGAATTAAAATATTGCTCACACTTCCAACATTTCAAAAACCTTATTGTGAACTTTATTGCAATACAGCAATGGCTGGTACTTTTGATGCTACGAAATCTAAGAGATTTTCTAGTTAGAACTTTTATAGATGGCAAACTAAAGCCAAGTTTTAGCTTATGTCTTTGGGGCTGTGGTGAGTTATTCATCCGCAATATCTATTTACAATTCAGCAGTTCATGCAGTCTGAAAATGCGAAAAAAACTGCTCTTGGCTATATTTCGTCCATTCTAGCATATTAGTTCTATGATATGTATATGGACTACAAGTCTGTCACAAAGTTATGGGATGCACTAGAGCACAAATATGCAAAGGCAGAGGCAAGTCGCTTGCTCTACATATGTGAGCAATTCTTCAACTTTTTTATGGATGAGACCAAGTCCATAGTTGGACAAACTCATGACTTTCAGCTACTAGTTGGTGAGATTGCACACCTGGGCTGTGTGTTGCCTTCTAAGTTTGTAGCTGTAGGTATTGTTACCAAACTTTCTGCAAGTTGGCGGGATTTTGCCACTAGTTTGAAGCATAAGAGGGAAGAGATTTCTGTTAAGGGTCTCATTGCTGCCTTCATGTGGAAGAAAAGGCCATAGCAAAAGATGCACCCACCACTTCTGGTCATAACAATGCCAATATCATAGAGAAAAGGACAACTAGAAAGATGTACACATTCACAACCGAATAAGACAACTAGCTTTACGAAGAAAAAACTGAGGAATAAATTTGAGTGACATCACCTACTTTGTGTGCAGAAAAAGATAGTCATATGGGGAAGGAATGTCACTGATGGTGAACAACCAAAGAAGAAGGCTTTCATTATGATCATAAGCGAGGCCTCGACTTTAGGAGGGTATGTTAGTTCACCTGTTGTATTTTACGCATATCAATCCACTGATTGGTGGGCTGATATTGGTGCTAATGTTCTTATATTTTCTTGTTTATTTACCAGGTAGCAGGGGGCTTTCTCCATTCTAATGGAAACAAGTCAGATGTTTCTATTCTTGGTGTTGGCACGGTGGATGTCCAGACCCGAATATGTAAATTCGGACTCTCTATGTATACCGCACTAGTCTAGGATCACGTTAGTGCATACATTGTAAACATAGATGAAATATCGACCATATGCATGATTATTAAAGGAAAAGACTCAAATATTATTAATTTTTAGAGTACGACCTTATGGCCAAGCTTATAATTAATAACCTGAAGGGTGTAAAAAACTAGCAGCGGAAAACAAAATAAGCGTGGTAGCCATTCTATATGCCCACAGACAATCGACCGAGAAGCAAAGTCCTAATCCACGAAGTCATCGATGTATCTTCCTTTAGGTACCTCCTGCTGATATACTTCCTCTTTTTCAACTAAGCAATAGTAGGTATAAAGCCGTGAGTACATTAGTACTTAGCAAGTCATTTGTAACAAAGATGCAATATAGTATGCAAGGCTTACCAATGAATGATTGAAAGGTTATTTTACAGAAATTAATAATTTAAAATAAATATAATAATTAGATTGAAAGCGATCTTTAAAAAATGATAATAAATAAATAAATAATCAAAGGAATTGAATAATCACAACTGAACTAACCATTTACTCCAATGAACTACTCATGAACTAACCATTCATGTAATGAACCACCAGTGAACTAACCATTCACTTTTCCCAAATTAATCAAACCAAGTCTTTATCAAATCTATACTTTGTGTGAAATCACTGAGCATTATCCATATCCGAGGACATAACTATTCGAATAGTTTTACACTTTTGTAGAGATTGCACAACTGTACCCATATGATGTGATTTTCTCTAGGTATCAAAAAATCACAATAAGGTCTTTACAATGCTCAACCTCAACTCAATCCCGTCCGCTAGGCAATTTGAGTTACGTCACAATGGTAACCCACACCTTCCTGATCGAAGATCTCATGACTTAGGCAATAGGAAAAACAAGTTGATGATATAACAAGATAATAAATATTAATTGTATTCATGTGCTAGTAGATAAAGTACTCTCAATTGTATAGAAGGTTGGCATATAATCTTAATGTATTATGTTGTTCAAATAAGAAAAATATTTTAACCTACAGGATATCTAGAAAGAATATACCTACTTGAGCCTAACTATGTGGTTGTAGTTTACGAGAACGGAGCATTCTCTAGAAAGCTCATAAGCATATCAGGGAGCATGACTAACACTCCGTTTAGGTGTGGTTTATTAGCAGCTTAGTATCAGCTAAGATTTCAAGTAAAGTCTGATCATAAGAAGCTGTGAATTCAAGGTATAGTCCATTCATCAGCTGTGAGAAGACAAATCTTGCCATTCTAGGTGTAAGTTTAATCTGTACAGGACTTATACTAATAGACTGGTATATTAACAGTACTTCAGCACAATATCCTTGACATCTTTTTGCTTCTTGCTTTGAAATTGGTGAGGGGTTGTTAGAAATAGGCTCATATAAGTGAAGTCCATTTTTTATAATTCCAAAGCATGTATGGTTGAGTATCATATTGCTAAGATAAAGTGGAGGAGACTAATTACACGACTTGTGACCGTGCTATGATGTGGCGCGCCACTTGGCAGATCAAGTTTACCTTATTTTTGTTGAACCATGCATCTGTGTGTGTGTGTTTAAATTTGAGGCTTTATTGGGTGTTGATGATAGGTAGTTATCAGTGGATAAATGGTTGGTTAAATGTATCAGTTACCGGTGGATAAATGACTAATTAATCATATTAGTATACAGTCTGCATCTAAGATGTCCAAAGCAAAGAGCTAAGCATCATTTCCTCCTCCATTTCGATACTTGACAGACAAAGTCCACCTTATATTTTACTGAACCATGCATCTCTCTCTCTATTTGAATTTAAGGCTTTATTGGGTGTTGATGACAGGCAATTACTAGTGGATAAATGGCTAGTTAAATGTGTTAGTTACCAGTGGGTAAATGATTGATAAACATATCAGTTTATAGTTTGCATCTATATATATGCCTATAGATATCTAGAGCAAAGAGCTAAGCATCACTGTCTCCATTTCTTTTTCTTCCTCCTACAAACCCGTGCTATAGTGTTGTGTCGTATGAATCTTGTCAACTCTTCTTTTTGGCAAGCACCGTGAAGAAAGGGGGTGGTATTTCCAAGTTGTTGCTGCCGTGAAGACCTGTACAGAGGGCAACAATAAGGTTTTACAGTTGTCGACCGCTCCTTCGTTACTTCATCTACGTTCTGTACTGCATCAAGTCTGTGCTTCTTCCTGATCTTTACAGACCCAACTGTAAGTCGTTTGTGTGAACGATTAACTTGTTTAAATTCTATTTCTGCATATATTCTGAAGTACAATGAGTTGCCTACTATTAGTGTTGATTTATGCATCATTAGTTACTTGCAATATTTGCCTCCTAGTAAAATCTGAAATTAGAATATTGCTCATATTTCCAACAACACCATCCTTCAGTAAACAAGGACTACTCAACATATTGCTACAACAGTACAAGACTAAATAACTATTGTCCAATAATGTCTGAAAGACCATTCCATCCGTTGGCCTAAATTTTGAACTACATTGACCTACAAACTATGTAATTGAACACTAAGCTAAGTAATTTAATGAATTACATAATTTACATGGGAGTATGAATATTAGACTAAGTAACTCAACATAGATTACATAATTTTCCCATGAATTGCTGATCATGGAGGGAAATTGACATAGGAGTGAGTAACTGAATACTAGACTAAGTAACTCAACATATATTACATAATATTCCCATGACTTATTGATTACTAAGTATGTAGAAGAAAATTGGCACGATGGCTCTCCGCCCTCATATACAAGAGTCCAATCTTACTATGGATGAGTGGAATGAAGGGTCTAGGAAAAGGGGAGCAGTTTAGAAAAAAGGCCAATAGAGGGGGAAGGGGGGAGAGTGCAGTTGATTGTAGTTGATTTGGAGGAGATGTGAATTTTTTTAAAAAAATCTATTTTTATTTTAAATTACAGTAATATACTTGTGTTTTATTTTTTGCAGTAACAACCATCTATCGTTCCGCGGATGGGCAACTTGGGCTAGTCATCCAACCGTTAAATGACACCTGGCCAAGTCGCCCAACTGTAGAGCGACTAGGCCCTAGTCACTCAACCTGGTTGAGCGAGTAGCCTAAATCGCCCAACGGTTGGGCAATTTAAAATAATAATATTATTATTATTTTATTAATCCAATGAAAATAATTGTGGGGGAGTAAATGGTAATTTTTGTAGGTAATAAATTTAGTAAATCTTGTTTGTATGTTGTTATTTTTTTGAAACAGAGTGGCAGGTAATATCGGTTGGTCCGTTTGTGATTTTTATATATTCTGAAGGGTACGATATTTGTTGGACTAATAATATTTTGTGATCGTTATATGTTGTTGTAGTACAATAAATTTATGAAGAATTTTGTGAGGATGGTTGAGGTAGCAATTATTCATAAGTAGGAAGATAAGTGATATTGCGATGCAACAGGAAATTTATACACGAAGGAGAACTTTGGATAAAATACATACACAATGAATGCAAGTACACAAAGCACAAGGAAGACCTACTACTCACTGTCCGTTACACCACCCGCAGCACCTCCTCCGTCGTCGCCACATCCCACCCCCGGTCAGTGCCCACCCATTCAGCTTTGCTTGGGCTTCCTCAGCACAGGGTGTCTGCACCCCGACAGGGTGAATCAGTCAGGAGCCCTGCTGACCCATGCTCCCAAGGCCTCAGCCGAAAAGAATGTTGATGGGTATAGGCTGAGGTGCTCTGCTGACCTCCCCCAGGTCCTCCACAAAGCAGTCGCTCACGTCCATCGGGGGATCCTCGTGCGGGGATAGATGAACTCCACGGTTGGACAACTTGGGATAGATGAACTCCACGGGGATAGATCCTCACCCATATGCAAATCAATAGTTAATCTTTTTTAGAGAGAAGGTACCTTCCAAGCACCGGAGAAAGTCTCTTTGATGACATGTTGTTGGCTAAGCAATGGAGCTAATGAGATGGAATGACGTTTTGCAGTTTACCATTCTAACTTTGTAGGAAGTAAATTGTTTTTAGAGATTTGATTGAAAAGGTAATTTTGCATGAACATCTAATTAATTAGTTGAAAAATGCATGTATGCATGGCCTGTGTTAAAAATTCCTAGTACTATTCGCAGAATTTTGGTTGTATAACAGATTTGATATTCAGCCAATATGAAGGACTGGTTGAAGACTTTTGTAGGGAGGAGTATTGTATAAAGGATTTGTATGATAATTTAATTTATGTCGGACCCGGATTTTTAATCCAGAATCCTCTGTGATGCCACTGCACTATTCCCTGGATCAGTAGATAGTGCTCACAGTTACAGTACTGAACATCAAGATACATATCAAGCGGAAACATAAATACAATAAGATACTTACACAAGAGCCGATTAGGCCGGAGACAACGAAAGCAAGAATAAAACGGCACACAGTGAGACCCACGAACATGCCCACAGCAACCGATCGGGGTTCGCGACCTAATTCTTGGCCTTCTTGTCATCTTCATCATCATGGCTCAGCGTATTGCTGTGGTGCATCAATTTGACTCTTGATTCTGGATTTTGTTATGCGAGTGTGAGCACTCCAACCCCGTGCTCAGCGAGCCAACACATAGAATGCAAGTATATAACATGTATGGCTTGACAAAGGATAAGCTCGGGTTAAATTTTTATTTGCTAGAAATCGCACTTCAAAGACTTACTGATAATTTTAGGAAAATCCTAGACTTAGCCTTTTTGGACCAAAATTTATAATACCCTTTGTATTAAGATTTTATAGAATAAGTACAGATCTCATCCACCAATCCATGATTCTTATACCACAAAGCCAGTTTTTAGAGTCATAGCCGCTTAACTTACCACTGGGACGACACCCAGGACAACACAAATCAGGGCCTTTCTCTACCCTCAACTTTACCCATTCCACCCACCAAGTTTTTGAAATAGAACTATATCTAGTCAAGCTCCCATGTCCGCCCTTGACCGTGGGGACGGCTATTCGAATAGTTTTGACTCTGCAGAGTTTGTACACTTTACTCACAAGAGATAGATCTGTCCGTTGCCCCACATGATTCCTTGGCCATGAGGTTGAGTAGATTATCACGAGACTGTTACAATGCATAATCCTACTTGTGGTTACGCCCGCTAAGGTCTATCTTCTGTAGGATGCTTACATCCCTCGAGAAGGGTCCCTCATGAGCCATCACGGGCAAAGGCGGGGATGCGACCATCCTTCCCTTTGCTCGTGTTCACACCTTCACGTAACCACACTAGAGCTATGCAGATTAGTTAGCCCCGCCTACATTTTGCCAGCTTGTGGTTGTACTGTTGTACCTTGGGAGGTCATCACGTGATTCGGTCCTTAGAGTTACCTGGGCGGTACTACCACTACCCACTCTCTCGTGCACCACTACACCACACCCCCGGACCATCCGCCCAGGTATTTAAGCAAGTTGAGGTTTTTGGGAACATAAAATATCCTTACTCAAATACACCAACCATTTTCACCCTGACTTCCCAAATCCAATTCTCATAGTATAAAGTGACGAGGGGGACCTTTTGGTACCCCCGAGTATCTAAGCACAGCTAAGCATGGTATATAATTACGGACTTATTTTCAAAAGAATACCATTATAGTTTTATTAGGGTGATAAGGCTCACATATTCAATTATTCTAAAAGAAGGTATTACTAACAAACTCATTAAATGGGTAAGTAACTAGGGTATGGAAAATCAGGCATATACTTAGCACATAAAATAATAGCATGCAGTTGATAATTTAAATAAAAATAAATTGCAGAAAATGTAGGTCCAATATGATCAAAGTATTGACTCGCCTGTCGCGGTTTACCACGGTCTTGAGCTCACTTAAAACTTTCTTGTTTGTTGATCTCAAGCTTCGGATCCCATCTTCACCTGGATTTTGGTCTTGCTGGATCCATTGTTTCTTCAGGATTCCAAGTTCTAATTACGTGCTAAACAAATGAATGCAAATAAACTCAAATAACTCAGAAAGATCCAAGTAAAATCCAAATAACTCAACTGAAACTTTATTACGAGTTAAAGGGTGACTTTTTAATAGAATTGATTGGGCGCGGAGAATTGACGGAGTCAACGGGGTTAGAGCGAAGTGACGAATGGCGAAGAGGAAAAAGGAAATATTATGACGAGAGGAGCATTTGCCGGAACTTTCCGCTTCAGGTTCAAAAGATGGCTAGGTATAGCAAATCGCAGAATATCATGGCTCGACCCATTTTATTTAATACTTTCTTTTATAATTTTATATTTATCAAGGAAGTTCCATGAGTAAGGTTAGACTTATGGACAGGTGTATGAATTTAGCCGAGCATTATTTTATCAGGGTTAGCATTTAATCAAGGCATGTGGTATATGCACAATGTATACGATTCTTTTATTTATCAAGTTAGTATTATGGTTCATATTTCTAGTAATCAGAAACGTATTATTCTATGTGGGCCTAATATTTACTTGTTTACTAAAGTGTAGGTTAACAAGATCATTTTTAACGATTAACGACCCATGGGTTTCTTTTATTAGACGTACGAAGTGGCACTTTGGTATGGTATCATGTTACAATGCTCGGAGAACGGAGGGTCATTGATGCTTCATATATACATATTTGTATTTACTATCTTTCACTATTTTAACTTCAATTAGGATCTATTCTTGCGGACCCAACTATATAATTCAATTATCATTTCCATCCGCAAAACTTCATGTAACACTATTTTGTTTTACACTTAAATGCAGCACCCTGCTAACTATTTGTACTAACTACTATTTAAAAGTGCTTTCATGATATTTTAATTATATACGATTTACACAATGTATGAATAAGATATACCTTTTTAGGTTTGGATCTTACATAACTATATGCAAGATGATCTCTTATTGTAAGTTTATCTTGCCTTAATACCCAAGTTGATTCATTATACTCGAAAAAGAATTTTCATAAAGTCTTATGTCCAAAAACAATAGTTATGATTTACACTTATATTAATCATCTACAACCTTTGCTAATATGAAAAGAGATGCAATTTATTCCTTATAAGGCAATCAATTTGTTAATCATGATAATCATGTGACTTTACCCAACATCACACCTCTAATCTCTTCACCTTACATAATACAATTATTTCAGCCCACTCTATTCTTATGGTTACTCATGAGCTACAATTTCATCAAACTCCTTTTGAACCTTTCCTTAGACAATGCATTCAGGTTTTTATTGCACGCGAACTAATACAAATAGTATGCTACTCTCGTATTAGTCCACTCTATAGTCCTTTTATTCATGTGCAGGACCTGTGATGTATTCCTTATACAACCTTCAATTTCTTGTACTCAAGAGTAGTTACATAAGCACAATTTCTCAGAATATAGCAATGTATGTAGGAATGTGGTGTTAGTCATTCAGGTGTGTTAGGGCCAGCCGGAACTAGTCCAAAGCAACCGGAGTTCAGTTAGGCAGGCAGTAGCATTGTTTTCTATTTTCCAGCGGTCAAGTTGATGACCAAGTCAGGAGGATGTTTAGATGAAGATCTAGCATTTCCTCACAATCGTATTTTGCATGTAACAGACATTAAATTACGTAACTAATAGTATTAAAGAGACCTCAGATTAATTGAGACACAGCGCATTGCATCACCCCTCCTCTCCCTGCCATATTCCTGTTGTCGGATTTTCTTCAGTTACTGTTTACATCCGAAAAGAAAACCAATTGTATCTGAATGTGTGAGTTCAGATGAGTTGGAGAGTCTTCAGAGCGTGAAGTTGCAGTGTGCTTGCTAACACGGCACTCGGTGGGTGGCCTTGCCAGTTGCGGGCGGTGGCCGGAGAAGGGCAATGCGTGGTGACATGAGTTGCTGGGCAGATGGGGAGACCAGAGGAGGTGACTGTAGAGGCCGGGGTGGAGCATGGCGGCTCGGGTGGCAGCTTGAACAGCTGACGGCAAGGTGGAGAAAGGGCGCCGACGGCCGGGGAAAAGAAGGGGAGAAATGTAGGGAGCATGAGCTGGATATGGGTTGGGGAAAGCTTACCATGTGGTTGGCCGAGCCGGAGAGGTTGCAGAGGAGGCCGGCGACGGGAGCCCAGGGCGGCGGCGGGGAGGCTTGTGCGGAGGAAGGAGCTCGAGCGACGAGGGGTCCAAGCGACGGTTGGGGAAGCTTGAGGGCGTCGGGGTGGAGCTCCAGCCGTAAGGAATCGGAGCGGGGAAGGCCGAGGAGGGATCGGCGGCAGAGATGGTGGTGGCTGACCGGAATTGGGGAAAGAGCAATTGAGGTGTCCTCCAGCGACGGTTCTTCAATTAACTGTGTGGGGAGTTGTAGGGTGGTCGGTGGCTCGCCGTGGTGTGGTTGGATTGCGGGGGTCGTCGCCGGAGTGGCCGGGAGCAGCGGCGACGGCGGGGGAAGCGCGCACGGTGAGACGAGCGGGGGAAGAAGAGGGGGAGGCGCAAGAGTGATGGCGACTCGGGGGCTCTTTATAGCCGGAGGAGAGGAGAAAGGAGCCGTGGCTGCGTCGGTGGAACTCGGCATGGCATGGGCGCATGACCGGCGGAGTGACGCTTGCACAGTGCGCGGCATGGGGGAAAACGGTGGCAGGGCATGGCGCGAGGCATGGGCGAGGGAGGTGCGGAGAGAGCAGAGGGGGGCCGGCGCGGGATGGGCAGGAGCGTGGGCGATGGGACGAGGGAGCAGGAGGTGCGAACCGGGGAAGAAGAGACCAGGGGCGGCTTGCGCTGGGGAAAGAAGAGACCAGGGGCAGCTTGCGCTGGGGAAAGAAGAGTAGAGTGAGGGAGGGGAAAAGAAAGAGAACCAGAGGGGGACTGCCCGGTGGGCCTGGTACTTGCGCAGGGAAAAAGGTGGAGCACGGGGTAGTGTCCGCCGGGCAAAGAAGGGAAGGGAGGAGAGAGAAGGGAGAAAGGGAGGAGGCTGCTCAGTTGAGAAAACTGCATATAATAGATCTCTCCAATTGAGCATAAATTTAATTTAAAACTAAATCATAAATGGTATTTTCTAAGTTTTGATTTTTGCTTTGCACATATTTTTTTATTACTTTGTACCTGCTATATTTTTTGTTTTTATTATATGATTTTATGATTAGTATTATTATTACTATTTATATTTAGCATTTTCTCTTGGGGAGTTATGTCTTGATGTTAATTTACTTAACCCAAATTTTGGATAACTCGATTAAAATTTGCAAAAGAATTTTGGACACTAGCAAGATGCAAATAAAGAGTTTTAAATTCTTCAAGATTTTGCTTGCTCCAAATTTCAGGATGTTACAATTTATATGAAGGTCTTCCATGGAATGCATGAAGGACTTAAATTTTAAATCGTGTGAATGACTCTCTTCAGGGCTCATTTGGAACATAGGAATCCGAAAATGTAGGAACAGAAAGAAAGAAACACAGGAATTAGGGTGGCATATCTAGCTGAATAATCTGTAGTTGAGAAAGACACATAGGAAATTTCCACGAGGTCCAACCTCATGTTAGATTTCGTCAAAAATTTCCATGGATTAAGACATTCCATAGGAATCCTAGGGGCTTAATCCTTTGTTCCAAAGGATCACATAGGTAAAGTTTCTATAGGCTACAAAATTCCTAAAATCCTTTGTTTCAAACAAACCTTCAAAAGTTAGTATGGAACCACGATGTAATGCATAATGCCACAAATACTGAGATATTTTAAAGTTATAATTGACCAAAGAAATTACTAAATAGTTATTAAAATTGTACTCATCCTTGTTGTTGACAAGTTGATCATTTTGATCAGCAGAGTCGTTGATCCCAGAAGACTGGTTGGAGTTGCAGTTCTTGCCTGAAACTCCAAGAAAAACCTGAAAATTTTCCACGGCAAATGACAACCAGACACTACCCCCAAGTACCAAATGGCTGAATCCAAATAATCTGATGCTTCATTCTAAATTGATAATTGGTTCTGCCACTGCAAGTGCTTTAACTTGATTTCACCATCCATCCTGAATCTAAATACAACGTCCTGGCTACAACGATAGTGTAAGGAGCAACATAGATGTGTTTAGGAAATGAAAACGAGACTTGCGGAACACGCGACATTGTTCACCTTTTCCGCGAATTCGAGCTGTTCCGACCTAGTTAAGGAGATACAGCATCAGTACGTAAATGCAGAGGCTTATCTTTGATTAAATTTCTTCATGTTGCAGAAGAACAGAGACAAAAAAAATCTGAACAAGCATGTAGGCGGCGTTGGTCAGAACCAACTTTTCACTTGGCTGGTGAAAGTTGTAGAAAGAAGAAGAAGCTCAATCACATGATGATCAGATTAATTTTGTTCAGGTGTGCGCTGCGCATTACATGGTCAGCGCGACCTCTCTGCTTGCCGTTCAGAGCATTCATGCATCAGATGAGGAAATGCAGAATTGTCCTGCTTCTGCCAGGTCTAGCATTGTAAGTTTGTCAGGGTGTCGAAGCGATGGACTCTGAAGAAGTTAGGTTCCGTACAATCTTGACGATGCAATCAGCCAAGCCGCCAACATAGCAGTGTGCTGTGCGGAGCATACTACCTGACAGGTCATTTATGTTAAAGTACTAGAGATAAAGTAGGAATTGTATTATTCCTTTCCTTATATGTCTTAGTTTTCTTATCCACATATAGCATATTCTTCTATCATATCTTCTTAAACTCTCTATATATTGCCCATTAGGTCTTTTCAATATACATACAATATTTATAACATGATATTAGAGCTTAGATTAAAACTCTAATCTCGATTTACTTCCGTCGTTGCTGCGCCCGGGTGGATCGATCTCTGCTCCCAGGGGTGGCCACCTTGTTGGGCTGCAACGACCCACTGCCGTCGTTGTTGTCCTCGTGCTCCGCCTCCTCTGTTTCTGCTTCCCCTGCTCCGACCGCGCCACCATCGCCCGCACCGGATCTGGGCTCCCCACCGCTGGATCTGGTGGTTCCTCCATCAGGCTGTCGTCACCAGCACCAGATGCAGGCCCCACACCACCGGATTTGGGCTCCACGGCACTGGGTCTGGGCTTCCCGCCACGCTCGGCCTCTGGGAGTCGCCTCCTTTGCTGCTGACTATGCTCGCCCGCGTTGGCGACCGCGCCCGCATCCGCCTGTGTAAGCCTCTGTGCCGTGTCACCGCCAGCGCCTTCTCCCAACTGCCATCTCCCACATGGCCTGGTCTTTGGCCACTATTGCCTCCTGGCCACTACCGTCCCCTGGATCCATGCCTCCTCAGTCGCTGCCTCCAAGAAGCATACCCCCCAGATCCGCACGGATCCTGGCTTGCTGAGGACGCCGCCACATTGCCGCTCCTCTGGGAGGCCACTCCGAGATGCCGCCACCATCGCCGCTCCACAAGGACGTCGCCGCCTGGTCTATCTCCTTGGTCACCATCCGAGCATGTCGCCGTCTGGCTGCTGCTGGTCACCGTCCGCCCGCTGGTCGCTGTCACTCGCCTCTTCGCCAAGCGCTATTCATGGCTCGTCTGCCGCAAGATTGATGAGAGATAGAGATGGAATGGGAGAGAAAGAACAAGGCGGCTATTGTTGGGATACGGGTAGGCTACACTAGTGCGAATTAAAAAATTCTACCGTATAAACCAGGAAACCATGTGAGTAAAGAGATCATAGATTGTTATCACAAAACACACAGTGCAGTGGAAGTAAAGTTGAAGCAGCCGATTCAACGAAGAGCGCGTCGGTGTAGGCGAAAGTAGTCGATCGTCCTCCGGCCAAACGTCTCCTCCTTGTGATCATCCCGATCAGCGCCGCAGTCGTAGCAGCACCTCTACCAAGGTCCACACGTCCTCGGAGAAAACACCGTGCGTCGATGTGCTAGCACCAACGCGCACGGCAGGGGTTATGAGAGGTGGTGGCTAGGGTTTCTTGGGATATCTCTCTCAGCCCCCGCACCTCCCATTATATAGGCTTCAATCGGATCCATATCCGATACGAGTGGATATGGAGGCCCACTCGGAAATCATCATCTAGACCCTTATCATTCTAGCCCATTAAATGTGTGACCCTGTAGATTCATGTACATTTGACCATGGGCCGAAAACTCCTTTCTGGTCCATAGGTCGGTAGCGGTCCCTAGCAGGACATAACGACCCCCAAATATACATAAAGATCATATCGGACGAATCTATATAATGCTTATGTACGGATCCTTTTGCCTCACGATATCAGATCGAACTCAAGGCGAGAAGCGTGCCATCCTATGATAGCTCGATCCTTTACTCGAACCAGTAATGGATTACTCAGTTGTGATTGACTCTTCAACCACATTCGGTATAGCCATGCACTTTCTTAATCCAATCACATCGAGAGGCCCAGAGATATCTCTCTTGTTATATAGGAGGGGCAAATTCCATCTTGATCACTCATATCTCTCCGCATGTTTCATAGTAAGCTCGAAAGCTAACTTTATAAGCACCTAGTCACGGAGTAGTGTTTGGTAACCCCTAAGTAAACTATTACATATGTAGAAAACAATGACGATCTCAGGTCTAAGGATCCCACATACACTATATATATGAGATCAACTGATGACACTTAAGAATATAACAATTCCCACAGTGTTCATGGTAGGTCAATCCAACACCATGTTCTCTAACATGTGTCCACATTATTGATTTGATATCCCATATCCATGATCCGTGAAACATGATCATCAATTAATATATATGCTGATCTGTAAATCATAATTGTCCCACATAATGATATAAGATCAAGGATAATTTAGAATAATATCAAAAATATAAACAAAGAGTTTTACGAATAAGTCACATACTTGTTGATCAATATCAAAGATATTTATTCAAGGGATAAAATAATATATTATTCAAAAGGTCATAAACATAGAAGTGATACAATCATCTCCATGATTGCCTCTAGGGCATATCACTAACAGCTATGGCCTTGGGGGAGAGAAAGAAGTCGGCTACGACCGACTAAAGCTCGCTTGCTCTTGCTGCTACTAGTACTCTGCCTAGTAGTTTGCCTTTTGAATCTTTAGTAGTTTAGGCTCGCTAATTTTGTGTCCTTTTTCTTTTCTAGTCTTTCGTTGTATCAATCCATGTCCGTAGCCTCTCTCTGTCAGTTCGTCAATGTTGTACGAATTCACAAAATTCCTATCAATTAGCCAATTGTTTTGCTAGCCACGTTACATTCTTTTAGACGAGTGTGGTCCTCTCATTTCTTCGGCATAGCCATAGCCGTCGCTCTTCTCTCTGAGTCACGTGCAGATTGTAGAAGTCGATATAATGCCGCCACTTCTCTAGTTACCGCCCTAAGCTTCTAAGGCCGTCGCGCTTCTCCTACATTTTGTGCACTGCATCGCTGCCGTCGTGGGCTTCAATATGCGTCGTCATGCTTCTATCTATTTCTCTCCAGCTTGATTTGACAGTTTTTCCAAGATCCACACACTACGACGACATTGTCAATACTCGGACTTCAAATTTTTACTATTTTAGTAACAACTATTTACAAATGTAATATTATTGTATATGCTTTGCATTTAAGGGGGTGTTGAGGGTATTAGAGATAGATTAGGAATTGTATTATTTCTTTCCTTATATGCCTTGGTTTTCTTATCCGTATATGGCATATTATTCTGTGATATCCTCTTGTACTCTCTATATATATTGTCTATTGGGCATCTTCAATATATACATAATATTCATAACAATTTACACTGTTGGATTGGTCATGCCATGGCTTGGAGCTTGCAAAGAGAAATGGATCCAGCATTTTTGCTTCCAGTGATCCTGACCATGTAGCTGATTGAACATTTCTCTCTGTAGTTGGAAGGATTGGGGTGTTCGGAACGAAGGAATTTTTGAGGAAAAAAAAGTAGGATTGCATTTCAAAGAATAACCTATATGAGTTGTTTGGATTGTAGCATTGCACCATCTGATTTTCATAGGATAGGAAATTTTACTGCATATTTTGGAGCGAGTGAAATTTGAGCTCTTCCTCCAAAAGAAAAAAAAAAAGGATCAACGGCCAAATCATCAAGTACAAAAAGAAGTTAAAGAAAAAATCATATACACCCTTTGTTCATATGCGCATAAATTTTCAGTGTTGTCTTTACAATCTACTTTTAGTAAATTACAGTATGGTCCATCAGTTTGTGCACCGAGAGATGCAGCCACCACCACGGATCCGGTCACTATTTGCTCCTTTATCACTTCACCATGGGCTTGACTCCTCCTCACTTTACGTCTTGACAGCCACGGGTTCAGGCATGAAGGCATGAACTTTGGTGGGTTGAGCCGGCTTGCGCGGGTGAAGTCTTTTGGTTTGCTGGATTGGGTTAAACAACTTACATGGTTGTCTGAGGGGGGTGTTTATATTAGCTGCGACTGATGATTTTTTGTTAAAAATAAATAGTAGTGATTAAAAAGAGAAGGATTTGAGTGATAGAGAAAGTGAGGAAGAGATGTGTGCATAAGACGGAAACGAGATAAGTGGAGTGCGTGATGCATATGTGACCTTCTGTCTTATCCTCAGAATAAGAGAAGTGGAGAATTTACTTCGAAAAGTCAAGTATTTGTATTATTTTTTGTATTTTTAAATAAAAACTAATATAAACAGACGCTCGGTTATTGAAGTCATCCGTGCCAAGTTGCTAACAACCGTTCCTTCATCTCTCGAGTCCGTATGGATGGACAAGTCGAGAAGACCTCGACGCCTCACATGGCAACGATCTCGTAGCGGATCGCAAGACTGCACTGCGCTGGGATGCCGCTGCCTGATCGGCTCGCCCAGCCGAGGAATTTTGTTAATTAATTACCTTTGTTGATCTGATTAATTGTATGGTTTTTATCCGGAGTGATGTTGTGTGATTATAGGAAATTTAATTTGTGAAGAATAGAGCCCAGTGTAGTACCTGACTCTAGCAATTGGCACATACATGGATGGATTTGGTTATTAATTTCCAACAAATTACGACTAACCTGATGCTAGTTTTTGACTTGGCGCTGCTCATTTCCTTCACACCTTTTGTTCTGTTCTTGTTCTAAACCTGATGTTGTTCAAATTAGATGGAGTATAGAATCATAGGCCTAAATGATTTCTTTTGGCCGTGTGCGTGCTAAGATCTGGTGCTGTCTGACCTGATGTTATCCAGGCGAAGTACTAGATTGATAAGGATTTAAAGGTGCCCTCATTGCACTTCCATTTGTTGTCAACTTGTCATATGTACAGCCATTACATATCTTCGGAGTTCGAATTGAATCTTTTTTTTTCGAACGAAGTCTTCAGACTGAATATCTCTGTTTCTTGGCGTTCGTTCAGCAAGGTGCAAACAGCAGTTCGAGGGCTGCAGTTGAGACCCTGAAGACGAAAGCTGTGCGTCGGTTCAGACTTCAATACGTGTGCTTGCATGTGTGGTAGATTATAACTGGATTATTTATGGATGATTCTAAACCTGATGTTGTTCAATTGTTAACCTGGCTCACCTTGAACCGGGCAATCTACGTTGCATCCACTCACCCAGGTCTAGGCTAGTCTCGCTCATCCCTTCAACCTGGCCCAAGGGCTCTGCACCAGGTTTAACAGCGTGCACCCATTCTAACATCCAAGCTGACCGATTCGTCGGGGGAGAGAGAGATGGAATCAGAGTGCTCCGGTGCACAGTAAGTATCGTCGTCACCGCATCCGCAGGGCACCACGGCCAGGACCAAAGCATTGCCGTAGCAATCGGGCAAGCGAAGCCGTTGCAATCTGGAGCTGCCGGCAAGGCGACTACTGGCCCTCGCCGTCCTGTTTAGCGCCGTCATCCTTGCCGTGCCACCCGCCAGCGAGCGGTTAACTGCTTTTAGAGGACTGCAAGCCCCACCGCCACGAGCTCTGGCAACTGAAATAAACCTCCCACGAGGCGTTCAACATGGCTGTAAGGAATTATGGGCAGGTTGTACTAGTGTAAATTAAAATTTTTACCATATAAATTAAGAAACTGTTGAGGAAAAGTCTTCGTGCTATCTCAAGCTCACAACCGCCTCAGAGCGGTGGTGCCCGTTAGAAGGTCTAACCCGAGCCAAGTCTAGGGCCAACCCCGGGTGGAGTACACGAGATCGACCGTAGGAGGGTCCGGGACCAACCCCGAACGGAGTACACAAGACCAGCTTATAGGCGTCGAGGCCGACATTGGACTAGGTGCGCAAGATCGACTTTGACGGGAGGCTAATCCTAGGATGGTCTGGGGCCAACCCCGGTGTCTCAAATGCGGTGGGGCCCGTGAGGAAGAAATGATCGAAATATCCTAAGAAATAGGCTAACCCCCAAGAGCAAAGTTGTAACTACACTGACCCCCTTCCCCTTATAAATAGGACCCATTGTAATGGGAGAGGGAATGCCATTTTGTAACCCTAGAATACTTATATTGAATACACTTGTGGTTGTGTGCTTCCCCTTGGGTCCCTTCGCACCCTTCACGATCTTCGCATCCAACCGGGGATACCTTTAAGTTTACTATTCAGACTTGTACTGACGATAGAAACCATATGAGTAAGAGATTATGAACCGTTACTACTAGATACGCAGTGCAGCAGAAGAAGAATTGAAGCAACTCGATTCAACATAGCACACATCGGTGTAGTGGAAGTAGTTGATCATCTAATGTCTTTGAAAAGCAATAATAGGAAGCCGATCGTCCTGTAGCAATAGTTGATCTCCGCGAGCCGATTGTTTTCTTCTTGAATTATCTCGATCAGTGCCATAGTTGCAGTATCGTCTCTACCAAAGTCCACACATTCAGGGAATAAAACGTGTGTCCACCAGTGTGTTAGCACTAGTTTGCACAGCAAGGCATTGGGAAGAAAGTGGCTAGGGTTTTAGTGGGTGGTGCGATATCTCTCTATAACCCATAGCCTAAGGCACCCATTTATATAGAGCCTCCAATCAGATTCTTATCTAATATGAGTAGAGATCGTATCATACTCAGAGTCTATCATCTAGACCCTTATTGTTCAACTTATTAAGTATACGACCTTGTAGGTTTATGTGTACTTGATTGTAACTTGGAAATATCTTTCCAATCACTAGTCAATAGTAGTTCCTAGTAGGATATATCGACCATCAAATATATACAAATATCAAAATAGATGAATCTCATGCAATATGATCCATAATCAGGTTGTAATCACTTACGATCAGTTCATAACTCTTTAGGGCCGGTTTGTATTTGGTTATGACTAGTCTGTATCTTCATATGGCTAATTCGTAGACCAGTTTGTGATATGTCCGATCAGCTCATGACCAGTCAGTATCTGGTTGGACTAGATGACCTGTTTGCATATTCTCCTTTTACCTCACGATCCTCTGATCAAACTCTAGGTGAGAAACATGTCATTCATGGTCTGTTCAATTTTTTTCAGTCTAATGATGAATAACTTCATATGGTCGACTCCTCGACCACTCGTGTGATGGCCGTGCATTTCTTTTTATCCAACCATATCATGGGGTCAGAGGTATCTCTCCTATTATGTAGTAGGGGTAAATTTCATATATGACAAATCACATTCCTTCATATGTTTCATAGCATACCTAAAAGCTACATTTATAACTACCTAGTTATGGAGTAGCATTTGATAACTTTTAAGTGCACTATTACATGTATAGAAAATTATACTAATATCAAGTACAACGATTATACATCATTATTGCTTGAGACCATCTGATGACACATAAAAAAATATAACAATCTCAATAATATCTTAAAATAGGTCAATCCAACACCATATTTTCTAACATGTGTCCATATTATTGATTCAATTTCTCTATATCCGTACTTGTTGATTAATAGAAAAGATATTTATTCAAGAGACATAATAATATATTATCCAAAAGATTATAAATATAAAAGTTATACAATCATCTTCATAGTTGCCTCTAAGATATATCACTAAAAATGTCATCACCATTTTGCTACCACCTGCCAGATTGGCCCCACCTGTCACAAACGGGCTCACTTCGTTAGACTTGCTGCAAAACGCTAAATTAGAGCCAAGTAGATGGTGAAAAGTGAAGTTTTCGCCTATAAGTGGTGCAAGCTACCACTTTTACACAACACATGGTCCATAGCGCAATTTACTCTTATTTTTTAGAGCAACATTTTCTACAAAATCCCGTGAGAAAGAGTAGGGGAAAGTAGAAGAACATCTAGTTTGGAGAAGCTAAGAAATTTTCTAGTTAATTATATGTATCTCAATTATCTCTCTATTTGCTAGGAAAAAATACATCCGTAACTGTGCGGATGCACTGGAATAAATATCATTTGGCTCTTATTTCAATCTTTTTTGAGCCAGGAAAAGTCCTTTTCTAGTTGAAAAAGACCTAATAATAGAACATGAATCTAAAAGAAAAAAAAAATAGAGAGAGAGAGAGATCGCAAGTGGGTAAACATATGGCGCTACGCTGCGTGTGCAAGCAGAGCCAGCTTTGTTTGGTTGCGCTACGCTGCGTGTAAAACCAGAGCCAGCTTCGTTTGGTTGTGTTGATTCTGAGGCTGCTTGCGTGTGCCGCGCCGATCCCCACAAACATTACAGACACCACCACCATATCCCAACAACCGAAAAGCCTAACAGAACAAAAAAAATCCATTCCTCTTCCCCCGGGCCTCGCGCCTCTCCCTCATCGCCCCCTCCTCTCCGTCTCCCTCCTGCCGTCGCACTGCAAATCCTTCTAATGTGAACATCTCAATCTCATCGCCACCTCCTTCTCTCTCTCTTATCTTCTTTTTCTTGTCGCAATTCTTGTTTCTTGATACCGTGTTCTTCGTCTTTCTCTTTGCGAAATTCGAAGTTTTTGAAATGCCCTGCGCTTATAAGCTTGTTTTGCTGGCGAACGAAAGTTTCTTAATTTCGGCTTTTATTTTGCTTTTATTTTGGCTTTTTTAAGTTTTTGTTTTCTCTCTCTGCATTTTCTATGATGATATAACGATGTTTTCAAATGCCCTGCGCTTAACTGCTTGTTTTGCTTTTGAAATGCCCTGCGCTTTTAAGCTTGTTTTGCTGGCGAATGAAAGTTTCTTAATTTCGGCTTGTATTTTGCTTTTTTGGCTTTTTTTATATTTTTATGAAGGTATAACGATGTTTTTATTTATTTTTAATTAATTTAAATGATTTAAAAAAATTTAATAATTAATAAAATATAATTTCAATCAAAAGCTAACCTTCAAAAACCAAAAACCAAAAGTCTGTTGAAAAAACCAAAATAAACAGCTTTTGATTTATGTTGGTTCCATGTTGCCAAGGGATGGGAGTGGTACCAGTAACGGCGGCGACAGAAGCGGCGCCGGCGGCGGGTGGCTGCGGCCGATGGACGCGGAGCAGTTGCGGGAGTGCGGGCACCGGATGGTGGATTTCGTTGCCGACTACTACAAATCCATCGAAGCCTTCCCCGTCCTCAGCCAAGTCCAGGCACGCCACTCTTGACAAGTCCTGTAGTGTAACTTGCTCACATGCTACATGGTACTTCTATTGCTCTGTCGCTCTTGATGCCCTGAGGCTTTGCTCATATGGTTGAATGCCATGGCCATGGACGTGATGTGAGACTGTAACGTTGTGCATTTGAGGGGGCCGTTGCACATTGTGCCAATACCATTATAGGATAGGATGTGCATCGGTTAAAGAAGGAAGGCATGTTTGGCTGGCTGCCACAGATGGCCGTGTGATGAAAAGAGGGTGTACTTGTCTGGCCACCAAAACGTGCCGCTTTTATTTAGGCTATTGTATGGTTCATGGCCAGTCAAAAGTGTGGCAAATTGGTCCACCCTGTCATCCTCACATTTGCAACTTAAAAAAAAGTGTGGTAATTATGATAGTTGTTTTGTTTGGCACAAAATATGTAGCATCTATAGTTGCATGTAGCCACCATGCCCTGTTGAGGCAATACGTGGGTATATTCGGCCCAAAATATATGGCAACTTCATACTATACTGTACGTAACAAGCACGTACAAAAATGCATTATTTTTTGAGGGTCACAAAACTGTCTATCCCTGAGATTGTGAAGTGGTGACGATGTCAGTAAAGAATTATTAAGAGAACAGTCAAATTTAGTGTCCTTTTGTCTATGGAAGATGGATTCTGTTATGAAGTATCATTGCCACTCCACTAAGATTTCTGCTTTCATAGCCATTGATTGAGTGATTTCTTTGCAGCCAGGATATCTAAAGGAACTTCTTCCAGATTCAGCTCCAAGACAGCCTGATACTTTGGATGCTCTTTTTGATGGTGATGATTCCTTTCAGTCCACTTTCAAGTAACATTAGAATTTTAGGTTTAGCAAGTGTACTCCATGGGCTAAGCATAAAGAACCCTTCATGTATTCTGATAAATGTTGTAATGCCCAGATATTCGAGAGAAGATAGTACCGGGGGTAACTCATTGGCAAAGTCCAAATTATTTTGCTTACTATCCTTCAAATAGCAGCACTGCTGGATTCCTTGGGGAGATGCTCAGTGCTGCCTTCAACATCGTTGGCTTCAGTTGGATAACCTCTCCTGCTGCGACTGAGCTAGAGGTTATAGTCTTAGACTGGTTTGCAAAAATGCTTAAGCTTCCAAACCAGTTTATGTCAACTGGTAAGACTTCAACTATATATTGTGGCCAGATGCATACTAATTGAAATATTTGAAATCTCAACATATGTTTTTGTAATTTGGTTCTCTAATATTATCGTAACACCTTATAATTAATTGACATATCACATGTGGAACTATACCTCGCTTCTCAAGCCAAGAATTTCAATGTTCTAACAGAGGAAATACGAGTGAACATAATGCTATTGTTTTAATACATTCAGATGAAGCCAACGAAAGCCCAAAAATGATATGAAATGTGGAGGTTTTATTAACAAACACTTTCTATTGATTGAATGACTGTATGTGAAACTTTTCTTTATCCTAAAGTTGTTAAAATATTTGTTTATCTTGCAATGCCACTCGTTATTCATTCAGTACTGTTTCTTATTTCCTTGCTCTTTGCCATACTGGGTGTTTGTTATAGTTTTACATGGGTATCCTGAACTAGTTGATCATGCTATTCATCAAGCCATCAAGCCATGTAGACGACATGGGCAAGGATGTCAAGACCATGATCGTAGGTAGGATCGTTTTCATGTTGGTGGATCATAGGATGATGATAGGATTTTACCTCGAAATTCTGATACTAAAGATTCTAAGGTCTGAACCACTTTTTTATACGTGATTGAAATGATCTGGCAGGATTGTAGAATTCTATGACACGGATCATCATCTGGACAACATTGGATGTGATACATCTAATTTATAGATACCATATTAGCAAAATAGTAGATATTGCTGTTATCTTTTGACATAGTGTCTGTAAATATCCTTTCCCCTAAGTATAAAAATTTACAGACTTTGTTCCTTGCTCAAGTCACATTTCTGAGTTCCTCTATTGCTTCCCTCTTTGCAGCACTTGGTGGAGGAGTAATCCAAGGTACCGCCAGTGAAGCAGTTCTTGTTGTACTATTGGCTGCACGAGATAGAACTTTAAGGAAGCATGGGAATAAATCCCTTGAAAAATTAGTAGTTTATGCATCTGATCAGACACATTCTGCTCTGCAAAAGGCATGTCAGGTATGCAGATAGAACCCAACTGGAGTCTCACTTGTTGTGTCAAAGATGAATGGCCCATTCTATAGAAAGATTTCTGATTTTTTTTACGAGGAAAAGACCTGTCCTATTCTTTTTTTAGAACAAGACCTGTCTTATTATGTTTGTCAGACTTGATGTTTTTGTAAACAAAAGGAGAATGAAGCAATTAAATAATGTGTAATATATTCTTCTTGTACTTCTTGTTTATTTTCTGTTTCCATTAGTTGACATACTTCTGTTTATAGATTGCAGGAATTTTCCCAGAGAACTTCAGAGTTGTGAAGGCTGTCTGCGGTAAGAACTATGCTGTCACACCAGAAGCAGTTAGTGAGGCCATTTCCATAGACTTGTCATCTGGTTTGATACCATTTTTCATCTGTGCAACAGTAAGCAATGAACCCTACTTTCTTCATAAGCAAATTTTGTAGAGTTAGGCCTTGAAAAACTTGTATGTGAGTTTGAACATTGACATCTCAACACGATTTATTGTACTTTTTGTAATGAACTACTTGAGTTACTATACTGATAATTCACATCCTGATATTAGACCAATGTTCAATTATCCTATTGGTCATGCAAGTCGTTAAGTAATTTGGTTCCCAATCTTCATCTGCTGCAAGCAACAAGATTTTTTTTCATGGTTCAGGTTTAGCAAGTTTTATTATTCTCTAATGCTACAAAACTTATATATTTAATTCTTGTTATTAAAGATCTTGTGCAAAATAATGGCAACAGCTTTTAGGTATGAAACTTGTAGCTTCAAACTATAAGTTGAAGTTAGCTGTTTTCTGTATAGTATTGAATTATTCTGTCCTTTACTATTAACTAGCCACCTATCGACATACTAACAATAGATTGTGTGCAATGCACCCATTGATATGTTAATAATAAAGTGCCCCCACCCCGAGAAACAAGTCTGCAGTTATTTTGCACCTAAAAGCTGTTGCCTGAAACCCCACACAGCAGCAAATTTAACCCAAAAATATCAAATTCTAAACTCATCATCCCCATTTGGATACTCTCCAGCATGCTTGTTGGTTCATTAGATATCTCTTCTAGCTCCTGATTTATTCATGACCTTGAATGATGTTTTCTGATGTGTTATAGTTATACTTAGCTTTCACTCTCTTCATGAACAAAATTATATTTTCTCCATATTTACTTTCTGAAAAAATACTTATTTATTTCAGGTAGGCACAACATCTTCATCGGCTGTGGACCCCTTGCCTGAACTAGGACAGATAGCAAAGGTGTTAAGGCCTGTTGGATTATGATAAGTAGGAAATGATCAAAGATTAATATATTGAAGTGATCTATTGTTGAAATGATTCAATATGTTGCTGAAATCCTAAGAAAATTTTACATGGTTGATCTGTCTATATGTTTAATATTTTCTATTGCTGTTTTATTAATAAAAAATACATTGTCAAATTTTGTCAATCTCTACCAGCTAGGCATAGAACATTGTTTTTTTGCTGCTATTTGGAGGCCTAGTTATATCCATTGTTTGAGGAACAAGTCTGCAACTTGAAATAGCACGGGCATCAGTATTTTTTTACCACCTTCTGCATGCAGTTGTACACAGGGTTTGAAATCCATCTGGTAAGTGGTCGGTTAATGGCTGTTCCCAGAAATTTTGGTGGGGACCAGAATTTCGAAAACAATACTTTTTTATTAATTGAATTTAAAGTGTTCAGATTTGAAATTTTAAACTGTTTTTCAATTCAAATTTGTATTTGAATTTGAGCTAGGAAAAACAGTTTTTTCTCAGTTGTCCAGTGGGAACCGGTAGTGTCCTAGGTCTGAGATATTTTCTGGAACCTGTTTTTGAAAACTTGGTTCTACATCCCCAATGTCAATAGTTACCTTGTTTTAGTATATGATTTGTGCAATTTATATTACTGAATGGAACGTATAAATTTTTAAATGTCTTGCTGTATGTATATTCATTGATTGTTTCTGTTTATTTGTTTTTGTTAGGCACATGACATGTGGTTCCACATCGATGCTGCATATGCTGGAAGTGCTTGTATATGCCCAGAGTACCGGCATCACCTCAATGGAGTGGACGAAGCTGATTCATTTAATATGAATGCACACAAATGGTTCCTCACAAACTTCGATTGTTCCTTGCTGTGGGTTAAGGTAAGCCATGTGATGTTCCAATTTTCATAACATGTTTTCCTCATCTTAACAATCCTATTTTCTTTGTTTCCTCCTAAGCATCTTTCTATAATATTATTTCATCATTGCCAATGCTCAAAATGGCATCACCCGTTACAGGACAAGAGTTATCTCATACAAGCATTGTCTACAAATCCAGAGTTTCTCAAGAATAAGGTTACAATTCTCCCCCCTTCTAAGTGTTTTTTGGATTCAGCATTCTTGACAATATTGGATTTTGATTTACTTTTGAAAGAGGTGGTGTTGTTTGAATAGTGAATGACAAAAAAATTCTTTGTTTGCTGATCAATGCAGTTCCAAATAAAGAGTGTTTTGTATTATCAAATATACATTCTGCTCCAAAGCTAAATGAAATGATATGGTACTTAAACGATTGTGATGGGACTTCTACCGGGCATGTATTTTCCTTTAGTAAATTGCGCTGAAGCTGGGAAGTGCACTGTAATTTCCCTAAATGTGAAAATTAACTTGGCAGGTCCCTAGACTTGTAAAGTGAGTCATTTAGATCATTTTGGATTTCTTTTTTGTTGGCTAAATGTCTTGTGGCAGTGGAATGAAGGTATGAAACTGATGAGGATCGTTCAGATGGATGAACCATTTGGTATTTTAGGAGTTATATGATGATCCATAACAGTTTTGCATGTCCATTCCACTGACAAATCAGCAATTATAGATGATTGAAAGCTAGAATGAACTAAGTGGCATATTTTGAAAGTTGAGAGCCACCCCAACCGCTGTGCCACGCTTCCTTAGATGCATGTTCTCACCGCGGCCGCTAGGCACTTCCTGGCACACACCCTTGCAGTCGTCAACACGCCGTGCCAACCATACAAATTTTTAACCGGCGTCCTATAATCCATGTCGTCAAACTTTCTAAAGTTTGACTGCTAATATATTTAAAACTATCTAGATTTGTCGCTAAAAATACTTTCGTAATATTATAATTTTATTAGTATATAATAAGATAAAGTTACAAATAGTAATGGTCAAAGTCACGTCTCGTAGACTATGAAAAATAAAAAAATATCACTTAAAAAGAATGAAGGGAGTAATAAAATGTTAGAGCTGGGTAAACTATGCATTGTGAATATTATATTCATATGGTACTTTAACGTTATTATATAAGTAGTTAGGTTTTCATCCCAATGGCTGCTTTACATATTTAGTTGTGAAAACAATTTAATTTTATGGCGTCATAACTATAATAAATACTAATATTGACAAATAACGATAACCCACATGACAATGCATATACTCTACAACTAAAAAAGTACGTAGAGTTTTTAGTACATCTATACTTAGCACGCAATATTGATGTGGCCTATTAACATCGCATATGGTTTCAAAATTTGTAAGTAAAATGTCTCGTATAAGACACCCAATATTAGTTTTGAATTATTACACTTAGGAGCAGGATTCAAAAAACCAGCGGTTACCGGCCAATAACCATCAGTTACTGGAAAAACCAGTCGGTACCAGGATAAAAAAATCGGCCGGGATTACTCAAATAAAAATTTAGATTTATAACTACATAATGCACTTCTTAGATTAGTTTAGGTATTTGCTGTGCTAGATTACCTATTATACGAAGTAAATATGCATCAATTATTTTCTCCTATGTTTTCTCCGCCCTTTTCTAGTTTTCCTAACGGTTTTTCCGGTTTTTGACCATTACTGCAATGGTTACTAGTTTCAAACCGCCCAAAGTCAAATTTCAAATCATGAAATTCTTAGGGTTTTTCCTGGGATTTCCGGTGACCGGCCGGGATTAGCCCCAGTTCCAGGTTTTGGAACCTTGCTTAGAAGTAATGATTGCGATGGCTAAAACAAATAGAAAATCAGACATTTGATTTTTGAGTTAGAAACTAAAAAAGTTCCTAATAGCTAAATAAAATAAAGCACAAGAACTACCTCTTGGTGGCATGGTAGACTTGTGGATGTACGGCTTAAACCTATTAGAGTTCAAATCTTGACGCTTCAGTAGGAATCATAGTTATTAAGCCGTCGCTTTAAGCGTCCTCGAAGTGGTAAGGCGGCCCGGGGGTTCAAGGCGTCGCCCCCACCTTGCCGTTCGTGCCCAAGCCACTTCGGTGGTGGCCTTGGGGGGGGGGGAGGGGGAGGCGGCGGCGGCTGACCAGATCTAGACGGATCCGGTGGCGGGAAGCCCCGATCTAGCGCAGAGAGACTGGATCCGGCATCTGTAGGATCAAGGATAACCGACTAGAGGGGGGTGAATAGGAGGTTTGAAAATTCTTGCCTAATTAAACAAGTAATTCCAATATCAACACTAGACAAGAATACTAGAAGAATTAATCCTACTCAATTATAACAATTCTAGCCAAACAATTTAACAAACTACAAGCATAAGATAATATATCAAGTAACAAATTTGCTCAACTAATAAAAGAAATACTAAAAGAGAGTAAGAGAAAGATCACAATGACACGAGTGATGTTTTCCCGTGGTATCGAAGACTTACCGGTCTTCACTAATCCACGTTGAGGAAGCCCAAGCGCTCTTGGACCGGCTCCACAAATTAAGCATTACTCCTCGATCACTAGGGTAGCTCTTCCTCCTCTCCAGAGATGGCGAGCTTCAAACCACTCACAAATCGGCTCCGGACTTCTTCACAATCTTCTTTGAAGAAGTCACCGTGCAAACAACCTCCTTGCCGTCTAGGTGCCGGCAAGCATCAAGAGAATAGAACTTTGATTCCGCTTGACGACGCTCAAGTGCAATTGGATCAATTAGAATTGAATGCACTCGAAAAACTCTCCACAAACTCGAAATGAATGCTTAAGAGAGAAATAAGAGTAGAGTGAATGCTCTAGGGCTCAAATGTGTTCCATGCAAGCTCAGCAACCTGCCCAAAGGCAGATGGAGGGGTATTATACCCTCACAAACCAAAACTAGCCGTTGCTAAAAATTATTCTGAAAAATTCAGGGAAATCGGAATTACCACTGTACAAAGTGCGGTATTACCGCATTTTACTGTAGCACACAGTAATGGCTATGTCAGACTGTTCAGAACTAGCCGTTGGAATTTAGTGCGGTATTACCATCGTTGTAAGTGCGGTATTACCGCACTGCGGTAATACCGTAGGTCAATGCGGTACTACCGCACTGTGGTAGTTCCGCCATGCTAACACCGATATTACCGATTTCTGGCTAGTTAAGTTTTCACTCAGGGACTCTCTGGAAAAAACATTTCAGAAAACGGTAATACTACGGTACCATGCGATACTACCGCACTTCGGTAGTTCCACCGTTCAAATTCTGGTACTACCGATTTCAGTAAGTTGAAGTCCCCGGAAGGGTGTTCTCTGGAAAATACATACCGCGTGAAACTCTGTACTACCGCACTGCGGTAATACCGCAAGTTACACCAGTATTACCGCACTGCGGTAATACCGCATGTGAGTGCGGTGCTACCGATTTTCTTGAGAGAGCAGAGTGAGTTTTCAAATTTATTTTCAAATGCATGCATGTTCCTAGATTGATCCAATGTGTACCAAAACATGCTATCAAGCTACTTTTATAGATCCCTCTTAATAGTACAGTATCTAACCTATAATCCGGTCTTTCACTTTAACTTCTAAGACTGGTAAAATCAAAAAAGATACCCTAAATTTTCTGTACCTCATCTTTGAATTCTTGACGACAATTTTCCATGCAGCTTGTTCTTCACCTTTGCACATATGAGACTTTATCTATACAATCTTAGCACACACATTAGTCCCATGTTCATAATTCGTCATTAATTAGCAAAACCCTACTTAGAGAGGCCTAGATGCTTTCAGCGTCGTCCGGGTGGAGGCGGCGACGTCATCCAGTTGTAGGGCGGTGGCGTAGGACCAGATCCGTTGGCGGGGAGCCCTGATCCGGTGTGGGGAGGCCGGATCTGGGCTGGGGCGGCGGCCGAGCCAGGGTGGAGGGTCCGGGGTGGAGGAGGCGGCGGCCGATCCGGAAGGGAGGCATTGGAGGAGTGGCGGCGGCGCTCGGAGAGGAGGCGGCGTCCTGGGCGACGCGTCGAGGGGAGGAGGCGGTCGGCGCCTGTGGTCGATCTGGGGTGCGGCTAGGGTTATAAGGGATGGGGTAAGTTTGGCATTGTTGCATTTTAGTCCTCAGAGTTCTATGAAATTGCAATTAGGTCCTTCTCTTTAGAACTCTTTTGATTTAGACCTCCGTTTTCTTCGCCTTAGGATGCGTGTAAGGCGTCGCCTCGCCTCGCGTCTTACCGCTTAAAAGGTGTGAAGGGGGTGGGTCGCCTCGCCTCACCTTACCACCTTAATAACCTTGGTAGGAATTTTATGAGGTTGTAGATTTATCCCAGTTTGCGTGTGTCTAGGCTTGTGCTAAGAGGGCGCACTCGCGTGTACGCGCGTAGTGGTGTGTGCGTATGTGAGTCTTGTAATCAAAAAAACAAAATAAAACTTTCATACCATTCACATGGTGCCACATAGGGAGAGGTGTCGGATTGTCTACAAAACCTGACAGAGGGTATTGAATACAATTTACATCTCATTATCAAATTGCAATGAAGTCCAACTTCAATTAGAACATATAGCAAAAAAGGGTATATACATAATTTCCTTTGTAACTTCTTCATGTTATGAATAGTGCTTGTATTCATCATGAGGCCAATGGGTCAATATATATACACATACAGGTATGTCATATATGCAAGAAACCCCTTATACAACAGACTAATTATACATATATATGAGATATATCTAACACCCCTCTCAAACTTATGGTGGATCAACAACATTAAGTTTGGAGAGGTGAAAACTATACTGAGCTTTAGTCTGTGCCTTTGTGAAGAAATCTGCCAACTGAAGTTCGGAAGGCACATATTGAAAGGCAACAACCTGATCTTGCACTTGTCCACATGTATGAAGCATAAACACCAATATGCTTTGTAAGCTCATACTTCACTGGATCTTTAGCAATGTAATAGCACCTGTACTGTCAGACAAAAGAGTCTGTATAGAAACAGAAACACCAAAATCCTCAAGTAACCACCGTAGCCAAGTAACCTCCGCAGTCAACAACGCCATCGCTCGCAACTCAGCCTCAGCACTCGAACGAGAAACTGTTGTCTGCTTCTTAGTCTTCCAAGTAATGAGAGAACCACCAAGAAAAACACAGTAAGCAGAGAGAGACCGGCGATCAGAGAGATCACTAGCTCATGTGGCATCAGAATATGCCTGGAGCTGTAAAGAGCTGGAGCGAGGGAAAAAGAGACGACGAGAGATAGTTCCATGAAGGTATCGTAGAACACAAAGGAGATGACTGTAGTAGAGCTGTGTAGGAGCAGAAACAAACTGACTCAAGATATGCACAGGATACGAAATGTCAGGACGAGTAACACCAAGATAAATAAAGCTCCCAACAAGGTGACGATAGTGAGTAGGATCAGAAAGAAGCTCACCATCAGTAAGACAAAGATGAACATTAAGCTCCATAGAAGTCTCAGCTGTGCGCTGATCAGTAAGAGATGCACACTCAAGAAGATTCTAAATATATTTTTCTTGAGATAAATAGAAACCCTCAGGGGTAGAGATAACCTCAATCCTAAGAAAGTAGCGAAGTGGACCTAGATCAGACATAAGAAACTGCTCATGATCATACTGAGAATCATCTCCAGTAATGATCATATCATCAATATATAAAAGGAGAAGCGTCCAACCACGATGCGAAATGTGAATAAAAAGAGCAGGATCATGAGCACTGGCAGAGAAACCAGCTGCAGTGATAACAGAAGAGAAACGATAAAACCAAACGCGAGGAGCTTGCTTGAGACCATAGAGAGAGCGGCGAAGGTGACAACCATACCCTCAGGAACAGAATACCCAGGGGGTGGCTGCATGTAGACCTCCTCACGCAACTCGCTATTGAGAGACATTCTTGACGTCCAACTGGGAGATAGATCACTGGCGAACAGAGGCTACAACAAGAAGAGTGCGAACACTGGTCATGTGAGCAACTGAAGCAAAAGTCTCATCATAGTTACGACCATACTCCTGCTGAAAACCGCGTGCCACAAGACAAGTCTTGTAGCGCTCAAGAGAACCATTAAAGTGGGTCTTAACCTTATAGACCCACTTGCAGGTAATATGAGTGACACGTGCAGGAAGAGAAACAAGATCCCACCTGCTAGTATGCTCAAGGGAAGTAATCTCCTCTGCCATCGCATGCTGCCACTCCTGATGAATAATAACATCACGATAAGAAGTCGGTTCGGTAAGAGCAATGGCAGCAAAGCCAAAACGCGCAGGAGGCCGAATAGACTGGCGATCGCGAAGAGCATAGCGAGGAGAGGCTGAAGAGGATGGTCCATCAGAAGAAGAGGGCACATCAGAAGAGTCCTGAACCCGTGGATGACAGGTATAGTAGAGAGAATAAGAAGAAACAAGATCAGAACTAACCTCAGGAGAGGATGCTGGTGGTGAAGAGAGTGCCGACTGGGAAGGAGGCGCTGGAGAGACTAAAGGCTGTGATGATGGAGTGGCAATGATGGGAGTGGAAGGAAAAGTTAGGAAATAAAGTGGCTCGACAATAGATGCTGAAGTGGAGGAAGAAGAAGGGCGTGGATAGAAATGACAAGACTCATCAAAAGTAATGTCCTGAGAAATCCGCATCCGTCAGCCAACAGGGTCCCAACAGCGATATCCCTCAACAGACTGAGCAGTCAACTTGGTACGCTCACGAGGTGCAAGAAGAACATAGCACACACACCCAAAGAGGTGAAGACTGCAATAATCAGGAATCTTGCCACATAGGCGCTCAACTGGAACCCAGAATTGTAGTGGAACATTAGAAGCAAGTATAAGAGTACGAGCTGTGTCAAGAAGATGGCGATGCTTGCGTTCGGCCACACCATTCTGAGCATGAGCACCGGGACAAGAAAACTGAGAGAGAGTGCCTTGCTCAGCAAGAAAAGCACGAAGAGCTCCCGATAAGTACTCCCCAGTAGAGTCAGCATGAAAAACACGAATAGAAGAGTCAAACTGAGTATGGACCATGGTGGCAAAAGTCTTATAGATGGATAAAACATCACTACAAGATGACATAAAATATATCCACGTATACCGAGAAAAATCATCAATAAAAATAATATAATATTGATGACCTCCTTTGGAGACAAAAGGAGCTGGTCCCCATACATCAGAATAAACAAGATCAAAAGGACGCTGAGATACTGACTCGCTTGAAGGATATAGGAGTTGAAACTGTTTGCCAAGCTTGCAACCCTGAAAATGGAGAGAGGCATTACTAGACACAGATCCTAAAATGCCACGACGAAGTAAAGAAGACATACGTGACCCACAAAGATGCCCCAAACGATGATACCAATGAGCAAAAGAGGCGGTGGATGCGGCAACAGATGCGGAGGCAATGGTGGAGGCGACCAGACTGGCAGGGGCAACGAAAGGAAGTTGAACCAGTCAAGTTTCGAGAGCCGTTGGGAATTATGGCGGCGAGGGCCAGTACCAACCAGAGTTCCTGTGTGACGATCCTGAATACAACAAGAATCAGAATCAAGAATAACACAACAGCCATGATCAGTTAGCTGGCCGACAGATATGAGCTGCATGGTTAGTTTTGGGACATGAGAAATAGTAGGAACAAGAAAAAATGAATTGGAAAGAGTGCCTCATCCTGTGATAGAAAAAGAGGTACCATATGTTGTCTGAACAGTTATAGGAGCAACTAAAGGGCTAACGGAAGTAAGAGTGGTGGAATCAAATGTTATATGAAAAGAAGCTCCAGAATCAAGAATCCAAGGTGATGTACCTAAGGAAGGAGGAGAAGGTGGTCTCTCACCCGAAGACTAAGTAGCAGAACCAGCAATACCTGACGATGCAAAAGCAACAATACGACCTAGCAATTGTAGAAACTACTGTGTGTCAAAGGCACCAGGACTCCGCTGAGAGGAGGAACCTCCAGTGCCTCTCGGAGGACGAGCACCACGAAGGCAATCCTTCTTGTAGCAAAACTGTTCCACATCTACATCCTTGTTGCAATAAGTGCAGTGGAGTCCTCTACCAACAGTAGCTGTCACCGGTGAAGGTACAGCTGGTGAAGAAGTAACGGGTGACCTCAATAGCTGGTGAAGGTACAATAGATAGGACTGAAAAGTCTCCATGGCAACCTCAAAAGCCTCAGATGCCTTTGTACGATTTTCTTCGGTAGCATCCTTCGGGAGTACATGTGCAGCAGGTGGAGTAGGGTGAGACGGGCAAGGCAACTTGCCAGTAAGAAACTCCCAAAGACGCTGACCACGCATGTGGAGACGCATATGCTGAAACCAATCCCGATAGTCGAGACCGTCGAAGATCACCAGACAACGAGGAATAGAAACTGAGCTTGCAGGAGAAGACATTTTTTCTTTCTTTTTTTCTCTTCTTTTACGGACGAAACCAACCAAAAGCCAACAATCACCAAAAGCTAATGGAACCAAAGGGGTAAGTCACAAACCGAAGTGGACACAAGTCTGGAATGGCGATGGGCTCTAGGCGCAGTGAGTGGCGGCAGGATCCGGGCGCACCGAGCGGCGGCGTGCTCCGGGCGCACCGAGCGGTGGGGAGATCTGGGCGCTCCAAGCATCGGCAGACTCCGGGTGCAGCGAGCAGCGGCGGACTCCAGTCGTAGCGAGCGGCCTTGGCGACACCCACGGCGAGGTCCGGATCCCGAGGAGACAAGCCTGGCGTCGGCGGAGAAGGGGATCTACCCAGCACCTGAGAGACGGCATGGTAGTGGTGAGCCTGGCGGCGGCGAGATCCCTGGCGGTGGCGAGATCTCCGACGAATTCACCAGACGGTCTCCGGTCAGAGGGATTCGAGCAGCGGCTTCGATCTGAGCGGCGGCCACACCAGATCTGGGCGAGTCGGCCCGGTCCACCGAAGTGGCGGTGGCATCAGATCTCCGGCGGCGTGCGTGACTCCTTCTGGCCGATGCAGACGGTGACGGCCGGCGCGAACTTAGAGAAGACGACCGGCGTCGAGATGTAGGTGGAGCGATCCAAAAGGCCTGCACATCAGATGCGGCCAGAAGAAGAGGATCCGGTCTCCGACAAGCACGGAAAAGCCACGGCGGCTGACAGCGGCGGCTAAGATGAAACCTTAGGTATGACAAACCCTATGCTCTAACACCATGTTATGAATAATGCTTGTATTCATCATGAGGCTAATAGGCCAATATATATACACGTACAGGTATATCATATATGCAGAAAATTCGTATATCATATATGCAGAAAATTCCTTATACAATAGGGTAATTACACACACACACAAATATATATATATATATATATATATATATATATATATATATATATATATATATATATATATATATATATATATATATATATATAACACTTCAATCCATCGATCCCACCCTACTGATGCCATATCACTATAAGGACAATATCGGTAATAATGTAATATAAAAGACTTCCTGCAGTTTCAGTCAAATTGACAGAATGGACTAAAGTGTATATTTTCAAGAGAATGAAGGGATTGGGATTAACCAACAATGACAAGGGCTTCATGCCTGCAGTGTAATTTAACAAAAGCGGATTCCATGTAAAATCTCATTATTGAATAAGGGATTTTGATGAAAAGTCATGTTAGTTTTTTTATGTAAAATTATGTTTTGCTTGGTGCCAATGTGTAACACCAATCTTACATTTTCAGGCTTCCCAAGCAAGTTCTGTTGTTGATTTCAAAGATTGGCAAATTCCACTTGGGCGTCGTTTCAGGTGAAATCCTCTTGGCAATTTCTATCACCATTTTTCAGATGTATTATTTATCTCATATATATTTAGTATTTTTAATCCTTTTGAAATTGTTAGTAATACAAGGAATGCAACAATGGGGTTAGTATTTGCATACTTCCATTTGGTCGCAATAATCAGATAGCTTAAACATCATTGATTGAACAGCTGTACAAGATATTTCTTCTGACCAAGCCATTTTTTTGGTGTATGTAAAAAATGCATGACTAATGTTACACCGATGTAGTCAAATAATTTTTTCTCCAGCATGTTATAATAGAGCAAAATAGTGTGGGAATTATTCATCATATACCCTCCTCTTAGACTGAAATTCAGAATTTACCCTCCGGCCCACATGTCAGTGACTCATCCCGACCCCACATGTCAGTGACTCGGGAGGGTAAATCCTGAAACTCTCAAATGTGAGGAGGGTATATGACGAAATTTCCCGTGTGGGGTGTGGCCATCCGGGTAGTTAGAATCCATTACGACTTCTTGATTAAAAACCCAACTTCTTCACCAAACGATCAAAGACTGCTCCTGTCCCATTTGGCATTTGATGGCTGTAAGCTATGCCATTAAAAGAGGTCTGAACGGTTCTGTTAGGTGGGACTGCCCATTATTAGAATAATATTGTTTTAATTTTGAGAAGGCTAAATAGAAATTTTGATCATTTACTTTGCCGGCAGTTGCTTAAATCAAATTTGTACCTCTATTTTAAAATTGCTCAAAATTTTCTCTCCACTTGTAAAAATTGTGCAACACTGGTAATTCTGTTGGAAGTGGTGGATGTTTGTTGATGCGTCATAACAGTTTTTGTGTTGTGGACTCATACTGGGGGCAGCAGTATCAACACAGAAACAACAGGTGGGCACATCATGAAACAGAGGCCTGCACGAGCAGAATCCAAAGCCAATGCAAGCAGTAGCCAAGAGGAGGATTAGGAAAGTAGAATCCGTATGTGTTACTAGTCGACAAGCATCCTTCCCCAGGATGATTCATTTAGGTCCGTCCGTGTCAATCTAGGAGCTAGATTGGTTCGAGTAAAGAGCGTAAGTAGTCCTTAGAAAAGGATGGTCATGTACGTGGTTTTGGTTTCAATCAAGCAAGAAATAATTTAGTCTCTCCAGTCTAAAGTTCTCTCATCCCAGTCCATGTCTATCCCTCTCCTCTAGAAACCCTAATCTCCTTTGAGCCATGCCGCCAGGCCATCTTCCGCACGGTTGTTATCCTGATGTGATGTTGGCTAGCTGTTGCTAGTTTGGACAGGGTTTGACACACAATAGATGAGAGGAACACGGGCTGCAGAAAGATTTTGCTTCTTCATGTACTACAATTATTTGTGTTCATCCCAACCTTATCTACTGAGGCTAAAGTGTTTGTCATAGGTTGCCTCAGTTAGCATGTATGTTCCATATCCAAATCAGCAAGAGATGTTATGCCTCATCACATATCAGTCAATCTCTTCCAGTAGAACTAACCAGTAACCATACACATTATTGCAAGAAAATGAAACAATTTGGGCTATTATAGAGGGATAATGTTTATATCAACAGAAAGTAGACGAACCAAAAGTCAATTTACCCCCCTCTGTTCAGCGTTTCATTGCAATAATTTGAATCAAACACCAAAGAAATGACTTAATATTTTATTTTTCTCCATTCAGTCATCACATCTCAGAATTTTTACATGTTATGTTCTTACTGATCTGTAACCCTTAGACTTGTTTATTAATTTTGATCCCCTCTGACATCACTCAAAATACGCTACAAATTTTCTGTTATTGATAATGCTGCTTAGCACAATTTATCAATATAGTTGACATCTTGTTGTCCTAAATGCAGTCCTATGATTCATTGCAATGTTGTTCAGGTTATATGCGATAGTTCCTTGTATAACAAATTGTATAGCTTTCTCTTACCAAGCGGAGACTTTCTTTCAGATCACTTAAGCTATGGATGGTCTTGAGGCTTTATGGCGTGGAAAACCTGCAGAACTATATCAGAAAGCACATAGAGTTGGCTGAACATTTTGAACAACTTGTATTCTCTGATTCAAGATTTGAGGTAAAAGAAAACAAGAAATTAACTGTCTTATTTTCGAGACTATTAAACTCTTCGTTGACTTGAGTCTGAAAGCACAATATATTTTCTTCTTACTGTAAAATGTTTGTTTTGAAAAATTCTTATTTACTTCATTAATTCAGGTAGTGACTCCAAGGGCCTTTTCCCTTGTTTGTTTCCGCCTTCTGCCCCCAACTTATGACAAAGACAATGGTCGTAAAATGAATTACGATCTAATGGATAACGCTAACTCAAGTGGGAAGATCTTCATATCTCATACGGTGGCTTATTAGCAGATCCTTCAGTGATCTCGATATCTACACATGAACCATTCTATCCGCTGATTTTTCATTTTTTTTTTTTTTTTGCGCTTTCTTGAACAGGTTCTTTCTGGCAAGTTTGTCTTGAGATTTGCAGTAGGAGCACCGCTTACAGAGGAGCGACATGTGGATGCCGCTTGGAAGCTTCTACAAGATGAGGCCACCAAGCTCTTAGGAAGAGTGTAGACTACAAAATACGAGTGCTCATTGATTCAGCTCACTATTCAGGCCTCTGATCCTACGGAGATACCAATTTTTTTAAAAATGAAATCCCGGATAAGCTGCTACTGCCTACTCCAAACAACTTTTGTTGTTAATACAAGATAGCATGATTTCATTAACATGATTTCTACAACTTTCAACTGCAAAATGCATATCTCATTGAGTACTTCTAAAATCATGCAAGAAAATCGCAAAGCAACACATGTCCCTCCTCTTTGCTACACTAACATTACATAACTGGCAGGAATATCCCGGTTTCCACCAGTTTTTTTTAACCCTAGTGACAATAGACCGGGGTTAGGCCGTCGAGTAAAGCTTGGTTCGTCAGCTACTTGAGATTGCCTAGCTTTTTGGCTAGACTCAAAAAGAAATGAGCCAAATGTGAGCACCATTTGGAGCTCGGATGAAAAACGAGTTGAATTTATGCGAAATTTTGCTCCACCATTTCGTGCTGACAAATTTGATCTAGAAACTCTCCACCTTGGCAAGAAAATGATTGGGGATGTGCCAATGTGAACATAACAATTCAAAAAATTTTGCAACACAAAAATACATTGCAATTCTTGGCAACCAAAACAATTCTTTGACGAATGTGTTTTGTTGTGGCTACGGATCAAATTGTAAATGGGGGACTAGTATAGTGAGTATAAGAGAAATGAGCTGCTTGACTTCTTCCTTTCTCAAGATTGTATATATACATGGTTATAAGGTCTGATTACAATAATACCCCGTAGTAGCTTACTATGCCAAAGGTATAGGTGTCTTTTTACATGCCTTATTAGGCCTCTTGGCCCAGCAGGCCGAATGGATGTAGATGGGGGCCACCCCTACAACAGTAGCATCTCGTTAAAGGGCTTCCTCTCTTGTAGACTGAAACTATGTCGCCAGGCCTTTTGACCCCCTTCAGCCTGTTGAGTAGTTGGCCCGTGAGCTATATCGTGATAACCGTGGCGTGTCGTGCATTGTTGATTCACTCGTCGTGGGTTCCCGAGACACGCCCGAAAAGACGTGCACCTTTAAGGCCAATGCCCTTCTCGAGATGACCGTCCACTGCTTCTTCTTCTTGCTGCATGCGCCGATCGTTGCCATCGATTGTATCGTTCCGTCTAGCCATCGCCTAAACTGCCATTGCGCTTTCTCTCGTGTCGCCCCCACACCACTGCTAAGCGCGCTTACCATCACCGCTCCACCTCCTTATTCGCTACAAGGATGGCTCATGGTGGTGACTAGCGTTCCCGCCGCTGTGCCGTCGGTGCTTCATATAGTCGTGGGAGCTCATTGGCGATGGATGTCAACTACGAGTTGGTGGAGCACGATGTGTCCACAGCAAACAAGCGATGGAGTGCAGCAAAGAAGGTGAATGGCGCCTGCACGAACACACTGGGGCCAACTCTGGCGACCAAAGAGTTGATCAGCTCGCTAGTGCATGACAGGATGATCTCGGGACACGGCACAGTTCGACTACCTCCCACCAATAAGACAGAGCCCCAGCTGACGGAGTTAGAGACCGCGTCTCTGCCGCGTACTTCGACGTCGAGCTCCGAATCCCTGCCTTCGTCAGCAAAGTTCTTCGGCTGTAAGGGATGGAGCTTGCGCAACTTATATCCAATGCACTCATCCGGCTGGCCGTGTATATCTAGGCCTCGTGAGCGGAGACAGTGTGCTTGCCGAGGGCGAGTACTCCAACCTAGGGAGCGTCAACTTCGTACTCCGATCTGGATGTACGAAGTTATTCCTGGCAAATTCAACCAAGATTAAGTGGGAGTCGAACTGGATGCGACGGTGGTTCTACCACCGGACGGAGGCTAGCAGTAGTCTTACGTGGTCGAGTCGGTTGATAGACTTCAATATGTCTTCGTCCATGACGCTCGATTGTGAGGACGAGCATCGTGCGCGGAGGCTGTTCGGTGTCGCCATTTGGTTCAACATGTGGGACCTTGTGGAGGAGTACTGCATGCTCGGTGTATCCCCACCGGCTCATTTGTGGCAGGTCCAACTTGGCCCTATTCTCAATGACTACCTCTGCCCTAGCATTGTGTCGCTGCCGAAGCTGACCGAATCATGTAAGATTTTTGCATTAAATATTATGACTATTGTAGTCGGTGTTATGTGTTGGTTCATCGGTGACCCTGATGGCTACTCGTGGTAGTGCTCTCTCTCTCTCTCTCAATGACATTGAATGTGTTGCAGCCATCTTCCTTGACCCGTACATCATGAAGGAGCGTAGCCTACGAACGTTAGTGACATCGAACCTTGGCGGGGTGAACTGAGTGTGTGAAGCCCTCTGCCTCCCCGTACTGGACCGTCCTGGGCCCAGTAGTACCCAACTGCGCGTGCGAGGAGAGCGACAAAGCGGAGGCATCCCCCTCATGTCGAGGTGATCAATCTCCGATTATGGGCCATCCACTACACTTAGCGCCCCCTCAACTAGAGGAGTTGGGTGGACGGGATGATATCATTGCCTAAGTCCGTAGATTATACGAACTTTGACCTAAACCTGAGAAGGGCTATTGGACAGGTTGTGTTGGCGCCCCTAGCGACATGAGCCTCGTAGAGGGTTTGGGTGATGAGGTGATCGAGACCGGAGGCCCTGAGATCGCTTCGAAAAATGAGGCTGTGGCCACCCTCAAGGGTGTGCTTCCATCCTCCTCAAGTATATTCTCTGCTAGTGATCACCAGTCCAGGCTTCTGAGTGGCTCTAATAGCACTCATCGAGGACTCTGACTTGGATTGTGACCTCCCCCTTCCTAGGGCAGGCTTCGGTATGGCTGCTGGCGCTGCTGCCCCGGCTCTGCTACATCACGGTCGACCTCTCTGAGTTGAGCTATAGGTATGAATAACTCATTCTCTTCTCACGACTTTGTGAGGCTCTTCGATCTGCTCCCTCACATTTTCACCAGTGTTAGTGGGTCCTCGATCTCCAAGATGTCCATAGGGATCTAGCGACAAAGCTGGCCAAGGCAAGACTATTGCTGCCACACTAGACATGTCGTCGAGCCCAATCATCCCTGGAACAGCCGGTTTGAAGTCCCGGTGACTCTCCATTGTGGACTTCGTCACTCGCCCAGAGGCGTTGTGGGTGTTCCAGGGAGCTGCGGACTGCATGGACTCAGCTCTGGATCATTGCGTGCTTTCTTCTTGCAGGCCAGAGCTCTTGGAGAGCACTCTTGAGGCAACAGAGATGAAGGTATGTCTATGACCACATTTTTGTTGTTCGGTTTGTGTCGTTTTGATGCTTGGATGCCACGTAGGCCCTTGCTTTGGCTCGTGCTCTGTAGACGGCGAGGTACCATGAACAGAGCGGTCTATAGGAGTGAGTAATCACTACAGAGGCGGAGGCTTCATTTGCCCGGCAACCCACCATGGATGCGATGGCCGTGATAGAGGCTAAGGATGAACGTATCCACTTCCTAGAGGCAAAAGACATGAAGGCTATCACAGACGCCTGTGCGCTGGTGGAGTAGACTCAGTGTGCAGCCACCGAGGAGCGTGAAGGCCTACTACAGTAGATCACCGTGCTAGAAGAGGAGAAGGCTCGGCTATCATCCAAGTTGTGGAGGCGGGATCGCGTACTAGGCGATGCGTCCTTGCTGGTGTGGGGGTTGATGGAGGCCCTGGAGGCTACCCTGGTAGAACTTGCGATCAAAGTCCCTTCTCGAATGCATGGACCAAAGGACCTCTTGAGCAGCCTTCAAAAGGATTAAAGAGGCCTCGTCGCTTGCACTGAATGCTGCCCAGGCTTATGGCAACCACTGCTCGCTTGTGATGACGCAGATGGTTCTTAGGCTACTTCATCTCCAAGGTTGCTTGCACGTGGGTGAACTGGCCAATCCCTGCTTGGACTTACCTACGGGTAGAAGAACGATGTTCGAGGCGCTGCATGTGATATGTCAGTCCACTTGTGCGTTCCACCACCGCATATGGGAGTACATTGGCGAGGCTGCGATGAAGATTGCTATGAAGCGGACAATGGGCATGAGGATGGACCTCAGTACTTGTCTTGGTGAGGTTCCTCAATGGATTGCCTCCAATGACCCAGTTGACCAGCAGGTGTGATGCTGAGGCTTTTCGATCTCGCCCGTGTCCGTGGTAGTTTGTGTGCGTAGGTACATCGACGCCTTTTATTATAGGGCACTAGCTGCCTACGTGACATGTAACTAGCATTTTGCAAAGAAAAATATGGGGTACTTGTGCTGTGGTTTTATATTTATGTTTGCATGGCAAGCAGGTACTTGAGGAAAACTGTCTGCTCATTGCAGATCGTCTTCTTCATCGGTGGCTTCGACACTAGGGATGGGCAGAGGAATCACTGTGCTTCTGGGCGAAGCGGCGCTTCTGGACGAAGTGGCTTGCGATGACTGATGGCTCCCTTAGGGAGTATATAAAGATAGAGAGCTCGAACAAAAAGTAGCTTTAGAGTAGCCTTCTCCCTCTGTGATTGTGCCCTCCAAGAGTTGTACTATTGTAAAGATTAGTTAGGGCAAATATAATTGGGGTCATTATTCTTTACTTCAGCGACCATGCCCGCATCAGTCCGCTAAACTTCGGACATAGAAGTGGAGGCATTGTTGTCACCATGTAAGACACTTTTGGACCGCGGGGTGGGGCTGGCGTGGCAAGGCCATGGATGACGTGGCATTCGATTGGCGGCCAAGTCGGCTGCCACGTGGGTGCGGCCGAGGACGTGGCACGGCCGGCTGGAGGAAGGCGCACGGGACCCTAGGGTGGCCAGCGTTCCGGCGGGCGGCGGCGCCGACCGATGTGTGGAAAAGAAATAGGAGGGTGAGGGGAGGAGATTAGTACTGGTGCTTGGTCCCGAAGATGGCCGGAACGGCAAAGCGGCGGTGAGGGGCAGCGGTTGGGGAAGGCGATCGGCGACAAGGGGTCTTTCGCTGATGCAAATGCTCGGGAAGAGGGTGGGGGAGGTGCGCACGATCTCGGTGATGCTGTAGGAGGTGGCGGGGTTGCACGAGGAGTCCCGAGGTGACGACGATTTCTCGCCAGAGCTCCCCGAGTAATGGCCGAGTAATTGCTCACCGGAGTTGTAATGGTCCCGCGCACAATTTGATCAATTTGCGGGGTAACAGAGAGGGGAAACGGTCGGTTTGGGTGTGGCGGGGAATGAGGGGTTTAATGCACAATTCGCATGGGCGGAGATGGCGAAAGAAACTGAAGCTTTAGAGCTTCGGTTTTAGGCTTTAATGGCGGCGGCGTTTCGGGGAGGAAGAGAAGATCGGGGAAGATGGGCCTGACAAGCGGGCCCCGCTTGTCGACGAGAGGGGAAGCGGAAGAAGGGAGAGGCGACAGCTCGGATTGATGACAAGTGGCGCTTGAAAAATAATCGGGGCCATCCAAGGGGAAGCGAAGGGGTAACTGATGACGAGCGGCCCAGATCCGATCGGGCGAGGAAAGATTTAACCCGCACGCGACACTTGTCGGCCCAAGAAAGAAAGGGGGGTGAAGGGGTAAGTGAGGATGGGTGGTGGAGATTGATCCGACGGCGGTGGATTTGTCCAGAGAGCGACAAGTGTCGGCCGGAGACTGGATTTAGGATGAATTTCTTTTTCAAGATTTTCAGAAAAGCTAGGAGGATCAAAAGTATTTAGAAAAATACCAAATAAAGTCCAAAAATTCTAGAAAAATTTAGAGAGTTCTCTGGAACCATTCTAGACTTAATAAAAATATTTTTAACCTATAATAGCATTTAATTTTTTATAAAAACATAAATTAACCTCAAAAATAGAGTTTTTAATTTCTAGAAAATTCTAAAAAAATTACTAAAATTGTGGAAAGGCTTAGGAAAATAAAATAAACTTATTTTGGCTTTTGTAAAATGGTTAATTGTAATTTTGTTACTTTAAGGCTTAAAAATAAAATCCAAAAAATCCAATTAAATTCTAATAAATCACTTAAAATGGAAAAGAAATTTTAGAATGTTACAAACCTACCCCCTGAAAAGAAATCTTGCCCTCGAGATTCGCACTGGCTAGCAAAAGAGATGGGGATGGTTGACCTTCAGATCTTTTTCTCGCTCCCAAGTGGCTTCGTTTTCGGTGTGGTTGCTCCATTGAACCTTACAGAATCTGATGGTCCTCCTCTTGGTCTGATGCTCTGCTGTCTCGAGGATCTTGGTTGGTTGCTCCTGGTAGGTGAGATGTTCCTGAAGATCTAAGGTTTCTAGTGCAGCCTATTTTGTGGGTACTCAGAGGCATTTCTTTAGCTGAGAGATGTGGAAGACATTGTGCACTCCTGCCATGCTTGGCGGCAACTCTAACTGATATGCAACTTCCCCTCTACGACTCAGGATTTTGAAAGGTCCCACATATCTTGGTGCAAGCTTTCCTCTGACTTGAAACCTCTTGACTCCTCTGAGTGAGGACACCCTGAGATAGACGTAGTCCCCGACCTCGAAGGTCAAGTCTCATCGGCGGTTATCTGCATAACTCTTCTGTCAGGATTGGGCTATTTCCAATCTATCCTTGATCTTTCTTACTTTTTCTTCAGCATCTTGAAGTAGGTTTGGCCCAGTCTTCTGAGGTTCTTCTGGCTGTTCCCAGAGTAAGGGTGTTCTGCACTTTCTACCATACAAGGCTTCAAAAGGTGCCATCTGCAGATTGGCTTGGTAACTGTTATTGTACAAGAACTCAGCATAGGGCAAGGAATGATCCCAGCTATTTCCAAAATCCAGAGTACAAGCCCTTAACATATCCTTTAGTACTTGATTCGCTCGCTCGGTCTAACCATCTGTATAGGGATGATAAGCCGTACTGAAACTAAGCTTACTTCCCAACTCTTCGTGCAGCTTCTGCCAAAAACAAGAAGTGAATTGACTCCCTCGATCTGACATTATCTTCTTGGGAACACCATGCAGGCACATAATTCGAGACATGTACAACTTAGCTAACTTACTTCTAGAGTAAGTGATTTTAACAGGTATAAAATGAGCCACTATAGTCAGTCGGTCAATTACCACCCAAATTGAATCATAACCTGACTAAGTTCTCGGAAGTTCGGTTTGTGAAATTATGAAATCCATACCAATCTCTTCACACTTCCAATTAGGTACTGGCAATAGTTGTAAAAGTCCAGCGGGTCTCTGATGCTCTGCTTTAACCCTTTGGCAGGTGTCACAAGCCTCTACAAACTCAGCTATTTCCCTTTTCATACTGACCCACCAGTATTTTTCCCTCAAGTCTTGGTACATCTTGGTACGACTTGGGTGAATTGAGTATGGAGTTTCATGGGCTTCCTTAAGGATTACGGTTTTGATTTCTTGATTATTTGGTACACAGATGCGGTTCTCGAATCAAACAGTTCCATGCTCATCCTCACTAAATCCTAGGGCCTTGCCTCTTCTCATGTTCTTTCTTATTTCCTAAATATCTTCGTCAACCTTCTGAGCTTCCTTTATTTGGTCTGGTAAGGCAGGTTGAATTTTCAATGCTATGAGGACATTCTGATTTACCGGTTTTAGACTTAGACGGGCGACTCCCTCCTGAAGTCGGATCTGGTCTTCCTCCGATAAAACAACATTTGCATAAGACTTCCTACTCAAGGCATCAGTTACAACATTTGCTTTTTTGAGATGGTAGTGAATCCCTATATCATAATCCTTGATCAACTCTAACCATCTGCGCTGCCTTAGGTTAAGCTCTGCTTGCGAAAAAAATTATATTTCAGGCTCTTGTGATCTGTGTATACTTCATAACGGTTACCGATAAGATAGTGACGTCAGATCTTTAGAGCATGCACTATGGCTGCCAATTCTAAGTCATGAGTGGGATAATTGCACTCATGAAGCCTTAGTTGGCGTGATGCGTAGGCTACTACTTTGCCTTCCTGCATCAAGACGCAGCCTAGGCCAAGACGGGAGGCATCACAGGAGACCTCGAAGTCTTTATATACATCAGGTAAGACAAGCACGGGCGTTGAGACTAGTCTTTTCTTGAGAGCTTGGAAACTTTGCTCACAGGCTTTCGTTCATTCAAACTTCTTTTCCTTTTTTAACAACTGAGTCATTAGTTTCACTAACTCTGAAAATCCTGCTATGAACCGGCGGTAGTACCCCGCAAGTCCAAGAAAATTTCTGATTTCGGTTACTGACTTGGGTTGCTTCCATTCCATCACTGCTTCTATTTTGGAAGGGTCCACAATAATTCTTTCGGCTGTCACAATATGCCTTAGGAAAGCAATTTTCTTTAGCTAAAATTCACATTTACTGAATTTGGCATAAAGCTGATGCTCTCGAAGCTTTTCTAGGGTTATTCTGAGATGACTCTCATGCTCTTCTTCATTCTTGAAGTATATGAGGATGTCATCAATATATATTACCACAAACTTATCCAAATATTCCATGAATACACTGTTCATCAAGCTCATTAAATAGGCAGGTACATTGGTCTGTCCAAATGACATGACAGTGAACTCATAATGTCCATAACAGGTGGAGAATACAGTTTTGGGGATGTCTTCCTCACAGATCTTCAACTGGTGATATCCTGACCGCAAATCTATTTTAGAGAATACACCCGCTCCCTTTAATTGATCAAACAGGTCATCGATCCTGGGTAGAGGGAACTTAATTTTGATGGTGACATCATTGAGTGCTCTGTAATCCACACATAGTCTCATACTTTCATCCTTTTTCTTGACGAACAGGACAGGTGCTCCCCAGGCGATGAACTTGGACGGACGTAACCCTTATCCTCTAGTTCCTGAAGCTACTTTTTCAACTTAGCTAACTCATTAGCTGGCATCCAATAAGGTCTCTTAGAAATTGGAGCGGTGCTTGGGACTAGGTCAATCACAAACTCGATTTCCCTATCTGGTGGTATTCTAGGTAACTCCTCGGGAAATACTTCTGGGTATTCCCGCACCACAGGTACTTCTTCTAGCACTTGAAGATGATTAAGGGCATATCCTCCTTCTTCTGAAATTTCAGGAGAAAAGATCACTTCTATTCCTTGGTCATTGGTGAGGGTGAAAGATCAGGTAGCACAATTAATCTGACCCTTGTTCTTGGCTAACCAATTCATACCAAGGATTACATCTAACCCTTGAGATTCCAAAATCAAAAGGTCTGCTAGGAATAAGGTCTCATCTATGAGCAACTCTACTCTTAGGCACAAAGTCTCTGCTTTCATTTCTACTCTAGGGGAGTGAACTATCATAGGGTTGCTAAGGGTATCCATGCCCAAGCCAAACTTATCCACAAAAGCTTTTGAAACAAATGAATGGGAAGCTCCTGAATCAAAAAGAACTGATGCTGGTACTGAGTTTACAAGGAACATACCCAGTACGACGTCCGGTGTGGCCTGAGCTTCCTCAGCACTAACATGGTTCACACGTCCCTTGACAAAGTTCTGCGGCTTCTGAAGCGGCTGCCCTTGGTTCTGACTCCTAGATGCGCCTGAATTGGCCGCGACTTGGTTCTTCTTGGGGCAAGCCTTAGCATAATGCCCTGTTTCCTTGCAGTAGAAATAGGTCACTCCATTCGATGCAGGGCTGCTCTTCTGGGCTTGCCCACCGGCAACAGGAGTATGATTGGCTTGAAATTACTGGCGACTGGCCTGGAAGGGTGGGCGGCTGGCTGCTGGCCTGAAGTTGCCTCACTACGGCTTGAAGTTGCTGCTTTGAGGCCTAAACTTGTTCACTTGTGGAGGGTTACTGCAAGCCTTATGAAAACCTCCAGGGTTAACCTTCTGATTGGCCATCCTTCTCTATCTATTCTCCATTTCAACGAACTTGCCTTCCTGACGAATGTCCTTGCTCACTAACTGGTGGAAATCAGCATAGTCACTTGATATCAGCTGAACCAAGATGTTGTCATTCAGGCCCTCGAGAAACCTTTCCTGCTTTGCCTCATCGGTAGCCACATCTTCTGGCGCATAACGTACCAGTTGATTGATTTTTTGCAAGTACTCATTCACTGTGCGGCTCCCCTGACGCAGTGCTCGAAACTCTTTCTTCTTCAGGGTGATGGTGCCAGAAGGAACATGAGCCTTGCGAAAACTCTGCACAAACTCATTCCAGGCACAGCCTAGGGGTTGGCATGAGAGGCGGTGAACGTGTCCCACCACTCGAAAGCAGGTCTGTTCAGCTGGTGAGAAGCAAACAAGACCCTTTCTTGGTCGGTGCACTGCAGGATTTCTAACTTTTTTCTAATTGCCCTAAGCCAGTCATCAGCATCCATGGGCTCTAAACTGCTTGAAAATGTTGGAGGCTTGATCCTCAGAAATTCTGACAACCTATTGGGAGGAGCTTGAGCTGGTGGTGGATGAACATGTTGGGCTGGGTTGTTGATGGTTTGAGCAAGCAGTTGAATCAGGTTGTTCTGGTTTGCCATCAGTTGTGCCTAGTCTGGTCCGGCTGCTGGGGGAGGCAGAGGAATGGGAGCAGACTGACTTCCTTGAGCTCTGAAGTTGGTGTTGTCATTGACGTTCCTCTTTGTGTTCACCATCTACCAAAATCTTCCAGATTTAGAGGAAAGAGAGAGAACTAGGAGGAGGTTTTCGTAACATTCCCACAACCAAGCACACAGAAAACAAGAAAAACATCGAATAAGAGCCAATAAAACTTCTTTATTATATTTGTTATAGCTACAGACCAAACAGAGAGAAAGGTGTATGGTAGTGGAGAGTTAGGTGAGTAAATGTCCTCTTGGGTCTTTCCCAAGGGCTGGTCGTAATATATATATCCTTCCTCGTAAGGAGCATCTTTACAATCGTAACCCTACACCGAAGCCTCCGATCGAGGGCAACTACGTCCTTAGTACATGGTTTATAGCTTTCTCAACAGGCTAGTCAGGTTTAGGTGGGGTCCACCCCTACAACAGGAGCCTCTCATGGTGAAGGGCTTCACAAGCCGAAGCCATGTTGCCGAGCCCTTTGGCCCCCTCCGTCCCTGCGGCCTGTGACGTTGTGTAGTTGTGGGCGAAGATGATTTTGCGCATGTAGGTCGACGTGGCTCCGCGGAGTCGAAGCGGGGGGTCCGCGGCGGAGCCGATGTCGAAGTCTCGCGCTGGGTGGTCGTAGGCGGAGTCGCATCCACGCTGCGGAGTCGGAGACCTCGTTGATGCGGGAGGAGCAGGCAGGCGTGGGAGGTTGGGGCGTCGCATGCGCGTGAGTGGCCGCGCCGGTTCGACTCCCGCTGGTTGGGCGCGTGTGGTCGGCGCGCGGTTGGACATGCGTCGGTTGTGCTTCCCGAGGTGATGGCGGCGGCGCGTGTGCGGTCGGACGATCGCGAAGTTCGCGCTTTACGGTGGTCGGCCGCGCCCGGTCGTGCGGACTCTTCCGATCGACTTGCTGCGCCCGTGCGTTCGCAACCCAGCATCCATGGAAAGGCATGGGACATTGGGGTGCGGAAATGGTTGTGCTAAGAGTGAAGATACATGATGTGCAGCAAGTGCCGGGGTTGTCCCCGAGCCACTGAAGCGGAAGATGATGGTCTCGCCGGGCGGACCGAGTCGCTTCGGCGGCGAAGGCTTCGCGGAAGGCGGAGCTGGGGTTGTACAGCGAGGTGCAACAAGTTGAGGCGTCGACGCGCGTATGGGCGGCCGTGCCGCCGCTTCCGCCGTTGCGCCTCTCGCGCGTGGCGCCCGCGACGCTCGACTTCCACCGGTTGCGTCTCTCTCGTGTGGCGACGGCGCCGCCGACTTCCACCGGTTGCGCGTCTCACGCTGCGTGGCGTCCGCGTCGCCGATTTCCGTCGGTTGCGCTTCTCCACGCGGGGACAGCAGTATATATACTAGGAGGAGCCGAGCGGCTTAGGCGCGAAGTTAAGATGGTGTTGATTTGAAAATATGCTCGCTTCGGTTCATGAATTGATGAGCGATGGAGGCCTATTTTCGGCGCAATATTCCGGCGATCCGCGGCGTAGTGCGCCGCGGGAAGAAGGCGTTGCGCCGCGGCGGTTGAGCTCGCTTTGCTCGGCGCGACTCGCTTCACGAAGCGCTCGTGGCGCTCCCAGGTGGGGCGTCCTCGCGCACCGCCGGCGTCGCGGAGTGCGTGTAAGCGAGGCGAACCGGGACTGCCGTGCGGAGGCGAAGATGTCGTCGAAGGCGGAGCCAGGTTGCCTTGCATAGATTCCCGAGCGGACACATGGCAGGGCGCTATTGGCGCGCCGTGTGTTGTCAGGCCCCTTGATGCGACCACCGCTTGACCAGGCGTGGCGCGCATGGGTTGGTGTGCCACTACGGTTCGCCTCCCAGCAGTTATGCTTCATCGATAGCGTGGGAGACACAGGGGTTTTAAATTCCCCTTGCGTTACGCCGCTTGCACGTTCGTCGCCTTGCCTTCTAGCTCCCGGTCACACGCCCCAATCTCCTGTCTTCCTTGCTACCTTCTGCGTCGTGGAGCTCTAGGGGGTGATGGCACACGACGGAGCGCGCGCCCAGGCGGCCGATGATAGCGCCGTCTTCCAGCGGCCGTCGCCGCTCGAGGTGGGGTACACACTCAAGGGGCGTGACTCCGCACATGTGGACAAATGGTGGACGGCGGCGGAGAAGTAGAGTCGCGCTCGCGTCTTTGGGCTCGGCGGTGCGGAAGAGGCGATTTGTGGCCTACGCGCGCGAAGGAAGGCGCCGGACCACCGGGGAGTGCGGTTGCACTGCGGGCAGCGAGCCGAACTGCACTCAAAGCGTCGGGGCGATCATGTTCGTCGCCTGCGCCGGTGGGTTGCGTATTCCGGCCGCCAATCTTGTCGGGGACGTCCTGCGGACCTTTGGGCTTGAGCTGGCGCAGACAATGCCGAATGTGATAGCCCGTCTTGCCGTGTACAGTTGGGCGGTGCGCAAGGAGGCATGCTGGCCGACCGCGTCACTGTTCACATTTCTCCACGATGTCCGGTGTGCGTCGGAGGATCAGGAGGACGGGGAGTTGGGTGACTTCGGCTGCGTCGACCTTGTCTTGCGCCCGCAGTGCGGAAAGATTTTTCCCGCGGAGTCGAGTCGGGCGGAGTGGGAGCCAAACTGGATGAGGCGGTGGTTCTACAACCGCGTTGCGAGCGGTAGCGGTCTTGAATGGTGGGGGCGGCCGGTGGCGGTTAACACCACGCCCGGCGCGCCGATAGATGATGAGGATAAGCGAATAGCGCGAAGGCTTGTGGGGATCACCGCCCGCTTTAACATGCGTGACCTCGCTGAGGAGTTCATCATGTATGGCATGGCACCACTTGCCGCGGAGTGGTGTATTACCCCTGGGAAGCTTCGGCGCGACAACGTCCGTCCATCCGTGTGTTCGCTGCCGAAACCCTCCGGTCCGCGTAAGTTGGGCTGGGGCTTGCTTTCGTGTGCTATTCCTTGGGGATGTTTTGTTTACGACGTGCCCTCGTGCCCCTCGCAGGTGCTTCCCTGGAGGACGTGGAGCGTGCGGTGGGTGCATTCCTCGGACCGTATCACGGTCGAGGAGCTTCTGCTGCGTCGTTTGCGACAGCGAGGCGAGTGCAGGGCGGGTGAACGCGTGTCGAAGCCTTAGGTATTAGGGTGCGAGCCGCTGTCCCGCCCAGTCCATCTCTCCATGGCTCCGTGGGAGGAGTACAGTGGCGCGGAGTTCCGACTCGGCCGGAGCATGTCGTCTTGGTGGCGGCGGGTCTTTGCCGCGCCAGCGGCGTTGGCGGGCCGTCACCAGCGGAGGTCTTTGGTGCGCAATCCGTTCTGCCACGGTGGAACTTTGTCCCGCTGCGATTTGAGGCGGGGCCGCCCTCTTGCTCCCCAAAGCGGCGGCCCGCATCTGATCGCCCCCTTCGCTCGGCGGGGGTTCGTTGGCGAGCAAGGTCGGGCCCTATGGGACTCCGACTCGGACAACTGAGTGTCTCGGTGTCCCAGCGGCCCGATCGGGTTTGCAGTGCGGCGAGGGCTTGGTGGAGCTAGGTCCGACAGAGGCCCCACGGCGGGGTGGGGATGCCGAGATCCTGCGGTTGGGTGGGGTTGAAGGTAAACTTACATTGGTTGGGTATGACCCGCTGTGCCATCATAGGAATGACCGCCATATCCCCTTGCGACAACATGGTTCCCGAGCGGGAGCCCTCGAGTCGAGGCGGTCGCTTGGAGGATATCCGGCGCCGCCGAGGCTATCGCCGCGGATGCTGCCCGGCGTCTAGCGGACTTCATCCCCAGCGAAGGCCTTAGCGGGCGCTGCGAGCGGCCCATGTCCCGAGCGAGAGGCCTTGGAGGACCAGGTGTGTGTCGCGAAGAGGCCCCAGCGCGTCGGAGGGCGCATTCCGCTGGGGCGAACACGTCGGCTCTGGAAGTGGAACACGCGGGCCGTCTCATATGCTCTGCAGTGCTTGTGGCATCGACTCGGCGGCGGCGGTGGAGGAGCGGGGCGGCTGCTTGGCCAGGATTCTTTATCTTGGAGGAGGAGAAGCGGCCGCCTTGCTGCGTCTACGAGGAGTGGGATCGGGCGGTAGGTGCTGCCTCGATAGCGGCATGGGAGGCTATCGCGCCTGGAGGGTACCCTCGAAAACCTTGTTGCCGAGGGCTGCCCCGCTCATTCGGACCCAAAGAGCTTTCACGGACCCTTCGACGGATTGGGGAAGCGGCCGATCTTACTCAGGCTACCGCGACGTCCTTTGGCAATCACTACTCATACGTGACTGCGTGCCTGGTGTGTGCCCTTCTTCGACAGAGTGTACCGTCACGTCGGCAATTAGGTGACCCTCGGTGGAGTTACTGCGGGGCGGCGAGATGTCGGTGCGTGCGCGCTGCCGGTCCGCCATTCGGTTTTTCAGCGAGCGGATGCAGGAGTACATCGGGAGGCGCGGCGAAGGTGGAGCTGCGGCGAGAACATGTCTGGCGAGGAACCTTGGCGAGTGGCTAGATGGAGTTACCCGCGCGGCGATAGCAGGGCGGCGGCTCGGCGAGTGTGACCCGAGGTTCTTGTGCGCCGTGTGTGTTGTAACCTATGTACCCCATGCTGCGAATGAAGTGGAATTCTTTGTCCTTCTTTAGCCAACCCGTATTTGTTTTATTACGGCGTTTTGCCCGATGGAAGTCGCTCTGCGATTTACGAAGCCGTGACTCGGCGCCGTTCTGGCCTGGTGGCGAGCGAGACTCGCTGAACACAGGCGAATCGACCCTCGGCGGATGAGGCTCGGTGCGGGGAGGTTGTCGGTGAAGCGGATGAGTAGCGTTGGCACAGTGGGCTTTGTAATCACTGTGTAGTAGTGTGATGATATGCCGAAACGTTCGCCCTCGCCGTTGTTTTTGGGCGCACCTGCTTTGTGCTCTTGTTGTAAAGTGTGTTGGCTAGTTGGGGTAGATGCTTGAGGTAGGCACGGAGCTGGCGCCCATGCGAAATAGACGTGCGAGTGCTCGTCCCGCCCCGAGTGGTGGTAGCGGGTGGCGCCCTGTCAGAAGTGAACGCGGCGCTCCGTCCCCTACCCTTTGAAGTGGTGGCGGCGGGCGGCGCCTGTCGAAGTAGGAAGCGCGGCGCTCAGTCCCCTACCGCCGATGTGGTGGCGGCGGGTGGCGCTGTGTCAGTAGCGCGCGGTCTGTCCCCTACCCTTGAAGTGGTGGCGTGGGCTGGCGCCTGGTCAGCTGCGCCTGGCGCTCCGTCCTCTACCCGCCGAGTGGTGGCGCGGAGTGGCGCCTGGTCGAGATGTAGCGCGGCGCTCAGTCCCCTACCCGCCAGTGGTGGCGTGGAGCTAGCGCCTAGTCAAAGTGAACAGCGAGTGCTCGTCCCCTACCCGCCAGTGGTGGCGGCGGGTGGCGCCTGGTCGAAATAGACGCCTACGGCGCTCCGTCCCCTACCCTTTGAAGTGGTGGCGGCGGGTGGCGCCTAGTCAAAGTAGACCGCGGCGCTCCGTCTGTATTCTTGGGCGGGGATAAGGATAAGATAGGTTTGGGAGTAGCGGGGACCTAGCTCCGTAGAGTCTGTCCTCGGCGGTCAATGGGGACCTCACGGGCGCCAGCTGTTTGCTGCGATCCCGGACAGATGGGACGGTGGCGAGATCAACGGAGAGTCTGTACATGGCGCGTATGCGGTGGGAGGAGTGTCCCTTGCCTCCCGTCAGTTGCCAGGCCCCACAGGATATGGGGGCGCGTGGAGTGTAGTTGGCGGAGCCCTGTAACTGGAATAGGGCAACACTATTGCACCATGTGCCCCTGGGGCAGACGATGGGACTCTTGTGGCGTAATGTCCACGGTCGTGCTTCCGGGGCTCTTTAAAAGGGGCGAGCGGCCAAGCGGAGCGGCACTCACCTTCCCAGACATTGCACCCCTGCAACTTCTCCTGTCGAAATTGCCGTCCCGGTGTGCCCGGCCGCCCGATGCGTCGAGGGCTCGAGCGGCCCGATGCCACAGCGATCGGCGGTCGGACATCCCGCCCATGTGGGGGGATGCGGCGCCGCGATGTGTTTTCCCCTCGCCCGTGCGTCGAAGAGCCGCAAGTGGTGCGAGGTGGTGGGCAATTCACTTGTACTTCATCAAGGCCGCTCGTAGCTTTGGGAGTAGACTTCTATGTCGCGCCCGTGGCCGTATCGGCCATGCATTTGTCCCATCACAGTGCTGTCTTCTCCCAGATCTCCTTCTCTAGTGTTGGATGCTTGGGATGAGGAGGGTCTTGCGCTTCGGTGATCCAGGAGCCGTGCTGCTCACGGACGAGCTCAGACTCCTCGGCTTCGGCGGCATGCTCTTGGGGCGCTCTCGTCGGTCGGCGTCTCTGGGCTCCTCTCCACGTTGGGGCTCGCGCGCGCGCTCGCGGCGCATTTGGTTGCTCGGTTCTTCTGCAGAGGCGCAGGTCATTGAGCTCGTGCGTCGCCCCTCCCCATCGTCGAGACCGGCAGCCGGCGAGAAAGGCGAGTGGCGGTATGGCGCGGGAGGAAGCTTTAACCGTGCGGGAGCCTCTAGTGCCGTCTTGTTGTTATGCGTAGATTCCAGAGAGTGCATGGGAATATCGTCCATGTCTTATTTATACTCCGGAGAGTACGTGTGGTGGTAACACCAGCGCGTGCGCGGGACATCCGCGTCTTGTTTAGACTCAGTAGAGTACGCAGGGAAAATATCCGCGTCTTTGTTTGTACTTCGGAGAGTATGGGACTATCAACCACAGCTTAATTAATCTCCGGAGAGTACGCCAACGCGCGCGTGGGACATCCGCGTCTTGTTTATACTCGGTAGAGTGAGCAGGGAGAACATCCGTGTCTTATTTATACTCCGTAGAGTGCGCGCGGAAGCGTCCCCACGCTGCGTCTTATTTATACTCCGTAGAGTGCGTGCAGAGGCGGACCTCGACACTACATCTTATTTATACTCCGTAGAGTGCGTGCGGAGGTAGACCTCGACGTTACGTCTTATTTATACTCCGTAGAGTGCGTGCGGAGGCGGACCTCGACGCTATATCTTATTTATACTCCGTAGAGTGCGTGCGGAGGCAGACCTCGACGCTACGTCTTATTTATACTCCGTAAAGTGCGTGTGGAGGCAGGCCTCGACGCTACGTCTTATTTATACTCCGTAGAGTGTGTGCGGAGGCGGATCTCCGTGGGGTGCGTGTGCGGAGATGAGTCTCCATGCGGTGCGTGTGCGGAGATGAGTCTCCGTGCGGTGCGTGGTCGGAGATGAGTCTCCGTGCGGTGCGTGTGCGGAGATGAGTCTCCGTGCGGTGCGTGAGAACATCGACAACATCTTTATACTCCGGGGAGTATGCATGGTAATAACACCGACGCGTGCGCGGAACTCCGCGTCTTGTTTATACTCAATAGAGTGCGCAGGGAAAACATCCGCATCTTATTTATACTCCGGGGAGTGCGTGCGGAGGCAAGCCTCCGCACGTTTTTGGTGGGAGGCACGAATAAGCATAAGCAATGAACTTTATTAAATTCCGTTTGCGGGTGGCGAGTAGAAAGGTCAAGACTAACCCTTGGACTCGTTGTCATGGCGGTGAGATCACGGAGCCTCGGTGCTTGGGCTGCCGTAGGGCGTGTGCGAGCGCGCGACTAGGGCCTCCACGGACTCCAGCGTCACGAGCTTGATGCCGTGCTCTATGTGTTGTGCCATGTGCTGATCGCCAAGGACGGTGATGATACCTCGCGGGCCTGGAAGCTTCACACATAGGAAGCCATGGTGTGGTACTGCGCCAAAGGAATTGAGGGTCGGTCTCCCCAAAATGGTGTTGTAGAGTGCGGAAATCAGCGACATCGAAGGTGGCGTCCTGCGCATACGTTGTCATCTGGCGAAGGAGACACGTAACATATTTGGCCCGGCGCCCGATGTGGTGACCTCTGAAGCCCTGCAGCGGAACTGCCCCCATCGACTAGGACACGCTGGATGTCGCACCCGGCAATCGCGACCTGAATGACTAAGGGATCTTGATGAGGGAACTCCACGCCTTCGGCATCGGTGGGCGTGAAGGTGATCGCATGCTGCGCCTAATCTTGCGGTGCTTGATGACCCTACGCGGAGCGCCCTCAAGGGCATGGATCCACAGGGGGCTCTCCTGGGGCTGTTGTACCCAGCGGAGACCCTCTTGAGGCTGCGGCTCCTGATCCCGAATCCTTAGGGGACCGTCCAGTGGCTGCTGAACGTGTGCCACGATGGGTAGGCGGGTCTCGAGATCCTTGTCTCTGGCGACGCTTTGTCGAAGTGCCGCGATGGTGGTGCAGGAGCGGGTGTCATGAGTGCCTTGGCCGTGCACCTCGCACCACTATGGGCAGTGTTGGTCGCCATACTCCGCGCGGGCCCAACCGTCGCGGCCCCGGCCTCGGCCTCGCCCCAGCCTCGTTGAGCCCTGGCCCCGCGGTTGGCGGGGGCGGTGTCTTCCGAGCCGCCCTCGATGTCGAAGACGTAACGGGCTCGCTGGGACGTCTGACGGCCGCGCTGAGGCCTGTCAGTCGGCACGTCCTTGTGCTGGGAGGCGTCCTTCAATAACTCCTGCCTACGCTTGCTCCGCGAGGAACTAGCTTTCAATGGGTCGGTGCTCCTCGCGACAGCTTCCGTTGGATTGGCATCGGCTCCGTTGTCCTGACGCCGTTTCGCTTCTTCTTCCGCCCGGGCGTACTCCTCCATCTTGTCGAAGAGCTTCGCAACTGTCTTGATTGGCTTCCGCGCATTGTACTCGGCTAGCGGGCGGGCGGAGACCTGTCTTGCGCATTGATGATTGTTGTCGTTGACATCTTTGACGACAGCGGACCTTCGCGGCGTTGGAAGTACTCGCGGAGCCTTTCGATGGTTTTGCTTGATTGCGAAGAGCTGATCCGCGTCGACACGCTCGGCGTAGTTCCATGGAAGTTGTTGTAGAGCGGTCGCGAACTTGCTCCCATGCGTATATGGAGTTCGGCTCTATGGTGAAGAACCATGAGAGCGCCACTCCTGCAATGCTGCGGGGAGCCCTTCGCTTTGGTGGTGTCGTCTCGCCTACGCCTCGATGGTGGTCTCGTACACGCCACGAACTCTCGGGATCCGTGTCGCCCTTATGCGGCGTGGCGGGTGGGGAATTTAAAGTCCTCGGCCACGCGATGCTGTAGGCCCGCCGATAAGCGGGGACTCGGTCCACGCATCACGGCAGCCTTGGCCCGGATGTGGGCTCGGTGCGACCACCGGCGAGTCGGTGACTCGAGCCTCTTGCATTCTCCGCCACGGCCCCGGAGATCCGCCAACTCCTGTTTGGGCGTGCGAGGCTGCGGCGGCGTTCTCCACTGCGGGCGTAGATGGGGGAATGGGCGCATCCGGTCGCACGGTCGAGGTAGTCGCAACCAGCGCTTGTGTCTTTGGGTAGCTCATCACGTCAACACGGTGGACTCCGGCGTCGACGGCGGGGCCCCTATCGCCAACAATGCCGCTTGGTGCTCCCACACCGGATGTTGGGACGATGGTCGCGCCTCAACGGGCGTCAGAGCCACCGTTCCCTAGCACCCGGTCGGTATCGTCGGGGTTGGCTGTCGCACCAGTGGCGGGGTGGGGTGTGGCGCACAGGGTGGGGTCGGCCGTCGCGTCGGTGGCGGTGGGGTCGATGGTGTCGGTGGCGGCGGGGTCGACGGTGTCGGTGGCGGCGGGGTCGATGGTCGCGTCGGTGGTGGCGGGGTCAAGCGTCGTCATTTTCACCCCCCGACCACCGATGCCGAAGCCCTGGTGTTGACGCGGGGCCTCGCCACGACCCCCTCCTTCTTCTTCGCCGCCGATGATGAAGCTTTCTTCGATGCCATCCTTAAGATCTTGAGGCTTGCTCTCGTCCCTCCCCACGGACGGCGCCAACTGTTGTGGCTACAGACCAAACAGAGAGAGAGGTGTATGGTAGTGGAGAGTTAAATGAGCAAATGTCCTCTTGGGTCTTTCCCAAGGGTTGGTCGTAATATATATATGCTTCCTCGTAAGGAGCGTCTTTACAATCGTAACCCTACACCGAAGCCTCCGACCGAGGGCAACTAAGTCCTTAGTACATGGTTTATAGCTTTCTCAACAAGCTAGCCGGGTTTAGGTGGGGGCCACCCCTACAACAATATTAATCTTGAGGCTATTAACAAAGGACTACAGCTCATAAGTAACGTTTCATGACTTAAACTTATGGCTCCTAGATGCTGGTGCTACGCTTACACTTCTTCGGGGGTGGTTCTGAAGCAGTGGAACCCTATCTACTGCACGGAAGTTCGCTGACTCTTCCTCTGCTGCACGAAGCTTCTGTGCCATGGAGTTCAACTCATCCAAGGTGGCTTGGTACATATAGTCCATGGAATTAGTGAACTGCACCTGTTGAACGAGTTGAGGGTAATTCTCATACTCCGCAGAAGAGAAGTTACTGATGGGGCTGACCGGAAGCTTCATGGGGTAGTAGCGGAATGAGGTGCGTTGTAGTTCCAGCGCGTAGATGTCCCTCAACTGACGAATTGCTTCCCGGGTTGCATCCTGGACACCGGCGAGGAAGGTCTCTCGTGGTATGTGGGTGTCAAAGGTGTGGAAAGCTGCTGCATCTCCAAAAGTAGAGAACATCATAACTTTGACCCTCCAGCGCTCTTGACTTCCATACTGGCCCAAATATCCTCGATAAATGGGGCGGGGTTGGAAGTTCAATTCTTGCATAAGACTCCAAAGGCAGTCAGCTAGGTGTCCAGCTAGGATTCCATGGGAGACTCAGGTAGGACGCTCAGCCATCTAAAATTTTGAAAAAGGGAGGAAAGTTAGTAAACCATTTTTGACAAAAACACTGAGTTAAGTGAGAAGTGAATAGATCCAAAATATTTTTACTTATCAAAATATATCCTTAAAGTTGGTGCCTTTCTATTCTATCTACGGTTGCGTCTTACGGTCATTAAAGCTCTGATACCATCTCTGCCGGGACCCGGAGCAACAACTCCAGAACCCTCTGTGTAAATCGCACAATCCTAGGAAAAACTAGTGCACATAGGGTTCACAGTGATACATATCATGCATAACAACCAAAATTTATTATAAGACAAAAGTGTGGGCCTTAAGGCCAAGTTTTACAATAAAGGGCTCATGGCCAACTAAAATAAAGATAGCAGACGATAGATTGCAGAAGAACAGCCCATCCTGCCTACCCACAGACGAATGACTGTAAGACGTGGCCTAATCGTCAAAGTGCTCGCCGAAGTCGTCGACATCATTTTCTGGCAACATATTTAAGCGACGTGAGCACTTTAAAGTACTCCACAAGTTACACTGGAGAATATAACAGAATGAATGCATGCATATGGAATAACAAATGAAGGCTTAATAAGGTTATTTGTGCGGAAAGCAGTACTGAATTTAAATACAATAACATAAGTGCAAAAGCTGAATTTTAATACGTCATAAGAAACAACATTTTAACAGAAGTATTATCGTTAGTGTAGGCTCCGACCTACACTAACCTAACCATAGGTATCCCACCCGGACCACCATTAAAACAACTCTTATTTGTTCATAAACCAAGTTTTATGAAAACAAAGTCTAATCCGTGAAAATCATACTCAGCATGTCCATAACCGTGGACACGGCTATCTAGGATAGATTAACACTTTGCAGAGATGTACAACTTTACCCACAAGACATGTTCTCCCGCTTGAGCCACGCGATTAACACATTGCCTTAGGTGTGTGGCAGAGAGTTCATGACAAGGCCGTTACAATGTCCCATAGCCAAAATAGTCACGCCGACACTAAGGTTTCACCACTACTTGAATCCACAAGTTGGAGCCTCCTCTTGTGCCATGTGAGATTTCTCGCAGCCTATGCTACGCTCACACTCAGCCTATAGCGAAACTATATTTGGAATACTATAAATTACTTATTGAGAGACCATGTGGAAGTGACCACATATTTGTGATGAGTAATTGACCTTGGTTTAGAAAGATTGAGTTTGGTTTGGGTGTTTTCTGCGAAGTCGTAGCCCTAATAGTGGTCGGAAGCCATTTACGACCACGTTGTCCCTGATTGGAACCTTGTCAAAGCATTGAACGAGTGGTTGGAAGGCATTACGACTACGTTGGTCATGGTCGGAAGCCGTGCGCACTATTTACGTCCATGTTGTGGCGTTTACGACCATATTGGGCGTGGTCGGATGTCACCAGAAGGGTTTATGACCACCTTGGCCGTGGTTGAAAGCTGTTACGACCACGATGGCCGTGGCCGAACGATGCTACGACCACATTAGCCATGGTCGGAAACCTGGTTCACTGTTTACGACCTCAAGATCGAAAGAAGAGGGTTTACGACTTGGTGGTCGTAGGAGATCGAGTGGTGGTCGAAAAAGCTCTTACGACTTGGTAATCGTAGATGGCTTATGACTTGGTAGTCATAGATGACTTACAACTTGGTAGTCGTAACCAGTGATACGGCTTCATAGTCGTAGGTGGCTTACGACTTGGTAGTCGTAGATGGCTTACGACTTGGTGGTCGTAATCAGTGCTACGGCTTCGTAGTTGTAGGTGTCCTCGCGACTTTGTGATTGGCACTATGACTTGGTAGTCATAGATGGCTTACGACTTGGTTATTGGGAGAGAGCCTTACGACTTGGTTGTCAGCACTACGACTTGATAGTCGTAGACTGGTAATCGATGGTCGTAGCAATTTGCCGATGTAGTCGTAAGTCATAGCGACCAGGTCTGGTAGACATAGCGATCGGGTGCAGAAGGCAAAGTCTGTGTGATCGGTGATCGTAGCTATCGGTTGCGGTAGCTGCATGGTCGTAGCAAGCTACGTGGTGGTCATAGCAGTCTCGTGTGTGGTCGTAGGCTGCTGGCACATCTTGTCTTGTGCATTCGAGTGGTCGTAAGTAGGTTTACGACTTGCTGGGTTTGTATTTCGGAGTACATTCGTGTTTTGGAAATTGATGGGACTTGGTTTTGTGCGGTGCTATGTGATGCTTTCTTGTCTGTGATGGCTGCAGGACTTTGAGGCTATATCGTGGCGAGGCATGGGATGACCGGACTAGGCATAGGCGGTGCTGAGGTCGAAGCGGTCGGTAGATGTCGAAGACGATGAGGCGATCAAGGTGGTTGCAAGGCTTGGACAGCAAGAAGAGGAGGAAACTTTTGGGAAGGCAGCGGAGTGGCATTTTAGAGAAATGCGAAAAGCTGCAAAAAGAAACTGTGACTCTGTAAAGCACTGGAGACCGTTTTCACTAGTGGATAAAGCAATGGTAAAACCCGGTGTTAGATGGGGTTAACGGGTTATCCCCGGTTTCTGTATGCTATAAATAGAGAGGTAGAGCTCGAGTGCTGAGAGAGGTTTTTCGGAAGTCACTCGGGCTTTTCTCTCTATTTTGGTGTGTGTTGCTCTGGGAACAAGAATGTGTATGGAGTGGATGTAGAACCTCCATATGTAATCATTCATATCTCTGTATCCATCTGAGCTTTATGCTACCTGAGATGTATTGATTTCTGTATCTGTTCTTTCTTTTTGTCCTGCGTTCTTGGGTACTCTGATTGATCCGTTCTTTTCTATTCTGAGTGGAGTTCTTGGTTTGAGAAGCTTCGGTTTTCCCTCTGCTCTGAACTGGGATTCATCCTCAAGGCTATCTTGGCAAGTTCTTTCTGAGAGCAATCTTTTCGGTCAGTTCTTTGGCCAAGCGGTCAATCGCCTACTTCTGCGTTGTCTCAGTTCGAGCTGCTTTTCTCTGTTGTCAGTTAGGATTTAGTCGGCTAGCTCGATTTTCTAGTCTTGGTTTCCAGTAAGCAATCTCATTCTATCTTCATAGTTTCTATAGCTATCGAAGAACAAAATTGAGTGAATACTTGTGGCGGATTAATACTTGAGGAATTTTAAAGGACCATTCACCCCCCTCTTTGTCATTTCAGTCCTTCAATTGGTATCAGAGCCGGTTAGCTCTTCTTTATAGATCTTAACTGGTCTGTTGAGCCATGGCGACAGACAAGTATTTCACCAAGCCACCTATCTTCGATGGGGTCGACTATCCCTTCTGGAAGAGTAGGATGGAGACCTACATACAGGCTTAGGGCTATGCGATCTGGCAAAAAGTAAAAACTTGTTTTATTGTTCCTACCGTTGAGAACATCAATGTGAATAACATGCCTGATGTTGAGGCAAATGCTAAGGCAAGGAACATCATAATCCAAGGTCTGAGCCGGAGTGAGTTCGATCGCATTTCTCATCTCTCGTCGGCCTATGACATCTGGGGGACTCTCGATACATACCATGAGGGCACCACCCAGATCAAGACCGTACGACAGGACCAGTTCAAGTGAGATTACAACAAGTTTGAAATGCTCGCTGGTGAGTCCTTGGATAAGTGTTTTGCGAGATTTCACAAAATCTTGAGCAACCTCCGAGCTATTGGTCTCACATACTCTGACTCGGACAACGCTCGACAGATGCTTTTGGCCTTGGATTTGCGTATTTGGGAGATGAAGGTGACCACCATCAAGGACACCACTGACCTTTCGACTTTGACTCTTGATGCGTTGTACTCATGCCTCAAGACTCATGAGATTGACATTGTCTCTCGCAAGTTGAAGTTTCAATCGATGGCTTTGGTCACTGATCCCAGTCCTACTTCTGGTGTTTTCTCTGAGAATGCTAATGGTTTTTCTCTAGCTGCTCTCTGTGAAGTAACCGATGATCAATTAGAGCGGTTATCAGAGGACCAGTTAGCTTTTCTAACAAGAAAGTTTTCCCATGCCTACAAGAGTGTGAGGGATAGAAAGAGGAGTAGGCCGATAATTTGCTTCGAGTGTGGTGGCCCCAACCACATCCGAGCAAATTGTCCCAAGCTAGAGAAGGGCAAGAACGACTATGACGGTGTGGGCAAGAACAACTACATCAACAAGAACCGCAACAAGAAGCCTCCAGCTCATGCCCAAGGCAAAGAGAAGAAGTTCCGCAACTTTGGCAAAGCTAAGAAGCTCTTCCACCACGTCCTCACCGCCTTCGACGACATCGACTTCAGTGACGTGGAGGGGTGGAGTGACGACGACAGCAAGAATTATCAAGATCCCAAGGACGGTGACGACTTCATCGGCATGTGCTTCATGGCCAATGAGGCCGACGTCAGCGACAGCGAGCTCTACAGTGACTCCGATGAGGTAGATCCCTCCTATGACTAGCTCAATGATGCATTTCTTAAACTAGGAAAGTTTTATGCTAGATCTAGAGTTAGGGTTATTGATCTTGAGAAGGAAGTAGAGAGATTATCACAAGAGCTTACTTCGCTTATATCTGTTCTCTCTCGTGACGAATGTGATGTATGTTCTTCCTTACTTGGAGATATGGAGAAGCTAAGGACCTCTCATGATAGTGTGACTTCTGAGCTTGACATACTTAAGGTGGAGAATGTTAGTCTGCTTGTTGAATTAGAGATGAATAGGGTAGCTTCTATTTCATCTATTATTGAGACTACTTCTTGCACCTCATGTGAGGATAAGGACAATGCTTTTAGAGGTCTTTACACTATGCTTCTTGATCTGCCTGAAAATTGTGAAGGTTGTAATAATTTGAAGATGAACTTAAAGAAGGCAGATCATAAAATTACTGAATTGCATGCTTCTTTACTTGAGCCAATTGTTTCATGTATTAACTGTCCCAAATTAACTGCTGAACTTGAATCTGTCTCAAAGCAATTCCAAGAAATGATTGATCATAACAAAAAATAGCTCAATATGCGTCTAAGGACCCTATTAGGACCCTATGCAGTAATTGTGAAAAACTAAAATTTGAACTCATTGCTTTGAATAATAAATATGTGAAGCTAACCAAGGATCTTCTAGAGAAACCACAATATTGTTGTAATATATGTGCTGTTGTGGGGGAGAAGCATAAGGAAGTGGTAGAGACGCTTAGGCTCGAGGACCAAACGACTAGAAGTAGGACTGTCCCTCCTGCTCCTTGCGAAGACCTCAAAGTTGATGCGGCTGTGCGTGCATATGCCATTCCTTCTTCTACTGTTGGTTCTTCTTCTTCACTCTTTCCTTCTGCTGTCTCTTCTTCCCCCTGCTCTTCTTGCATCTCTCTCTTTCAGAAGTATCAGTATCTTATAAACACTCTTAAGAGATTTGTTGGAGGTAAGAAGAAGCTAAATCTTATTCTAGACTAGTCCAAGATTTACAAATTCAATCAAGGTCTAGGATATGATTTTCTTAAGGATGTTAGGAAGCATCCACCTGCTGTTCTCAGACCCATAGCAGCAGGTGTGATCGAGGTCAAGCCCAGAACCAAAAAGGTTGAGTTCAAATCTACAGGTTTTGTCCAAGGGATTTTTGATAGTAAGGTGGTTTCACATGTTGTTTCGACCTCTCAGAAGGCAAAGCCCCATCATGCTACTTATACCTCTTAGAAGGTGAAGTATCATTGTACCTTCTGTCAAAAGGATGGACACTTGATTGAGAGATGCTTCAGCCTCGCCAAGATCGCGCGGAGAGATCGTGTTCAGGCTCTTAGGCGTATTCAGGGTCAGACCCAGACCTTGAGTGCACCTAAGACCAACATGAGGTCTAGGGTTAATCGCTTTGATGTGTTTGGGCAGCATCGAGGACTTGGCTTTTCCGAGTTTTCTAATTTTTGTCCTAGGTCTATCTCTGGTCGTGATATCCGCCATCCTGAGTGTAGATCTCATTTCTCCCATCGAGATAGCTACCCGCGGCGAGATCAGCATGTTGCTGGTGCTCTGACTCGCTCTTCAATAGCAGTCAAGCTCAACAACAGCTTCAGGTCTGCTTATAGACCTTCTGGCTTTCCGAGTGACGGAAAGCGTAGGGTAGTTAGAGGTCAGTCGTGTGTGACTACTTCTTCTGCTCGTCGTGTGACTCAGTATTGGGTTCCAAAATCTCTTTTGATTTATCCCAGTACTGAGCCATCCCTCTCTTGTTGACTCAGGTTCGCCGGGTAGGGAAGGGAGAGGTATGGCTTGTGGACTCCTGTGTTCTCGACACATGAACAAAGATTTTCGTTGGTTTTCTTCCCTAGCCCGAGCTCCAGGTGATGAGACGATCACCTTCGAAGACGCCTCATCTGGAGGCGTCATCACTAAAGGTACTGTGCGTGTTAATGATTCATTTGTATTAAAAAAATATTACCTTAGTAAGTAAGCTGCAGTACAATTTACTTTCAGTTTCCCAACTTACCGATGACGATTTTGAGGTGAGCTTCAAGAAAAACAATTGCAAAATTCTTGATTCTTCGGGGAGTCTGGTTTGCGGGATTTTCTAGGTATGGGATGATTTTTCGTGCTGATTTTGTTTAGTCTTCTGGTGATCCTCTTAGGTGTTTAGTTGCTTCTGAGTCCCTTGACCTCATGTTCTAGTATAGGAGACTTGATCATATTGGATTTGATCATTTGACCCGAGTTAGCAGCCACGATCTCATTCGTGGTCTGCCTAAACTCAAGATGGTCAAATATCTAGTTTGCGCTCCTTGCCGGCACAGTAAGATGATTGCCACTTCTCATCCTCCGGTCACAGTGACTATGACCGATGCACTAGGACAGCTGCTCTACATGGACACAGTTGGACCAGCTAGAGTGCAGTCAGCAGGAAGGAAGTGCTATATTCTTGTCGTGGTTGATGATTTTTTGAGGTATTCTTGGGTGTTTTTCTTAACCTCGAAAGATGAGACATTTACCCATTTTTGGAGTCTTTTTAGTAGGCTTTCTGTTGAGCTCCCAGGTGCCTTACGAGCAATCCGCAGTGATAATGGCATGGAGTTCAAGAATTCCTACTTTAAGAGTTTTTTCGATGAGACAGGTGAAAGCATCTAGGCCCCTAATTTAGTGTTTTGGTAATTAATGACAAATTACGAATATGGGACTAACATGTGTGTTAAGATGTATAACTAAGGTTACAGATGTGCAAAAGTGAAGAACAAGCTACAAATGAAATTTGAAGCACAAGCATCAAGATTGAGGTACATAAACTTTTAGGGTCTCCTTTTCGGTTTACCGGTCTTAGGAGAAAAGTTGGAAGACCAGATTATAGGTTAGATGCCGTACTATTAAGAGGGATCATTGAAAGTAGCTTGATAGCATGTTTGGGTGCACACTGGATCAATCAGGGTCATACATGCATTTAAAAATGTGTTTGAAAACTCACTGTGCTCTCTCAGAAAAATCGGTAGCACCGCACACTCCAGAGGTACTACCGCAGTGCGGTAGTACCAGCGTATAAACAGCGGTACTACCGCACCACGGTAGTACCGATTTATCCGCGGTACCTTTTTTCCAGAATGCATATCCTTGGGGACTTCACCGAAAATAAATCGGTAGTACCGGAATATGAATGGCGGTAGTACCGCACAGCGGTAGTACCACATGGCACAACGGTAATACCGATTGTCGGAACGTTTTCGAGCTCCCAAAAAGAACTTAGCTGAAAATAAATCGGTAGTACCGATTTATGCATGTGATACATCCGCAGTGTGTAGTACAGCACCACCTTGCGGTAGTACGCGATGCGGTAATACCGCACTTTCAACAGCGTAATACGCACTAAAATCAACGGCTAGTTCGACCGCGACATAGCCGTTCTTGTTTGCTCTGATAATAAATCGGTAGTACCGCACTTTCAACGGTGGTAGTACCGATTTCCCTGATTTTTCAGGATTAATTTTGTCCAACGGCTAGTTTTGGTTGGTGAGGCTATAAATACACCTCCACCTGCACTTGGGCAGGTTGCTGATGTTCATTGAACTCATTTGAGCCCTAGAGCATTCACTCCACTCTCTTTGCATATTTGAGCATTCATTTTGAGCTAGTGGAGAGATTTTTAAGTGCATTCAATTCTAGTTGATCCATTGTGCACTTGAGAGCCGTCAAGTGGAATCAAGGTCTATTCTCTTGGTGCTTGCCGGCACCTAGGCAGTGGAAGATCGATTGCGGTGATTTCTTCAAAGAAGCTTGTGAAGAAACCGGGCAAATTTGTGAGTGGTGTGGAGCTCGCCATCTCGGAGCGGAGGAAGAGCTACCAAGAGTGATCGAGTGCTTGCTTAATTCGTGGGCGGTCCGATTAGTTCGGGCTAACCTCAACGTGGACTAGTGGAAACCGGCAAGTTTCCGATACCACGGTAAAAACATCAAGTGTCTCCAATATTGTCTCTCATTTTTATATTAACTTATCTTGCTCTTTATTGCTTATTATCAATTGCCTTGATCATTTATCATTGTGTAGAATTGCTCATAGGTTAATTGATTGCTTAGTGTCATCTAGCCCTTAATTGTTAAGTTTAGTAAAGAAATTTTAAAACCTCCTATTCACCCCCCTCTAGTCGGTTATCCTTGATCCTACAACAGGTGCAGAGCACTAGTTCTCTTCTCCGTACGTCCCCCAGCGAAATGGCGTTGTGGAGAGGAAGAACCGTACCTTGGTTGAGATGGCCAGGACGATGCTCAATGAATACTCTACACCTAGAAAGTTTTTGGCTGAAGCCATGGCCAGGAAGAAACCGCGTGCTATGTTTCAAAGAGAGTTTTTCTGAGGGCACACTTGCATCGCACTTCATATGAGTTGAGATACGGGCGAAAGCCCAGTGTCTCTCGTTTTCGTGTGTTTGGTTGCAAGTGTTTTATTTTGAAGTCTAGGAACCTAGATAAGTTTGAGTCATGATCTTGTGATGGGATTTTTCTGGGTTACTCGACTTCTTCGCAGGCGTATAGGGTTTAGAATTACGAGTCTAGCAAAATAGTAGAGACCTGCGAGGTGACCTTCGATGAGGCTAGTCCGGGGACTAGGCCCGATATCTCAGGTTCAGTAGAGCAGTCCGAGCCCATCTTTGTGGATAGTGCATAGGATGAAGATGAGGGTTGTCTACCCGATCCAGTTTCTCCTCCCCTTGAGGTGCCTGCTTCTTCCACCGCACCTCAAGGAGATCAGTCCATTCCTTCCGTATCCTCAGGAGCTGGTGGCTCTGTTCCTACCTCATCAGCTCATGAGGTAGAGGCCACTACTTCTCATTTAGGACCTTCCCGTCATATCCAGAAAGACCATCCTTTAGAGTAGATAATAGAAGATCTCTTTGAGCGCGTCACTGTCGAGACCCGAATATGCAAATTCGGTCTCTCTGTGTAAACTGCACTAGTCCAGGATCACGCTAGTGCACACAGTCAAACATAGATGTCATCACAGTCATACACACGACAATAATAAAGGAAAACTCAAATATCGATAAAATATCAAAGTGCGACCTTATGGCCAAGCTTACAATATCTCTAGCGGAAGGGCTTAACAAAATAGCAGCGGAAATCCAAAATAAAGTGTAGCGACCAATCGACAAGCCACAGGCTATCGAGTGGAGAACGAAGCCTAATCCGTGAAGTCGTCGTAGCACTCTCCTTCTGGCACCTCCTGCTGATAGTACTCCTCTCCCTCAACTGAGCAACATAGACGTAAAGCCGTGAGTACATTGGTACTCAGCAAGTCGTTTGTAACAATGAATGCAATATAATATGTAAGGCTTACCAATGGAAAGCTGAAAGGTTAATTTGCATAAAGGCATTTATTGATGAAATATATTAAATAATCTTGAAAGCGAAAGTTAACTAGAAACAGTAATAAGGAATAATCAAAGGAATAAACATAAACCGCTTGTGAACACCAATCCACAAGTTAAGCCAACAGTGGACTACCTGTCCACTACCAACATAATCCACCAAGTTATAAATGAAACACTAACCCTCGTGTGAAATCCCCGAGCAATGTCCATGACCGAGGACGCGGCTATTCGAATAGTTTTACACTCTGCAGAGGTTGCACAAGCTGTACCCACACGATGTGATTAGCCTAGGCCTAAGGAAATCACAACAAGGCCTTTACAATGCTCTATCTCAACACAATCCTGCCCGCTAGGGTTTCGCATCACACCCCCCCTTGCGCCACATGGAACTCAGCAACCATGTCCATCACAATGGCAGAATTGGATTGAAATATCACAAATTAATCAGCCAGGTCCATCCCATAATAGACATGTGGTTTGCACGATTAAGCTCAGATCAATGGCGCACAAAGTTAAGTCCTTAACATTACCCGGGCGAGACTACCACATCCCCCAAAGTACAACTGTGCTTCCCCTTTATCGCACGATCACTCGCCCGAGTGCAAAACCAATTTGTATAACCAAGCCAACGTCACACCAATGACGTGGCACAAATTTTAATACACGTGGCACCAACCACAGTTCCATATGTCATTAAGTCAAATTTAATAATTTAACATGTGTGATGAGATCAATCGTAAATATAAACCGGCTAAGCAATCTAATCGTACCAACCCATGTGACAAATAAACTAGCATCACTAATAGATTACCCAACCTATGGTGACAATGGCATCATGGTATTCCAAAGTATCAAGGAGGTATAATTTCAATTGGGACAATAACTACCTGTGCAAAGGTTTGAATAAGAATAGCAATGCAATGTAATTTAAAACAAAATAATTAAATAATGGTTTGCAAAATTGGGTTCAACATGATCAAGGGACACGACTTGCCTTCGTTATGCTCGTGAGGTACTCACGGTCTTCAGCGCGAAACACGCTCCTCGGAATCCGAATCTAACGAGAGAGAAAACGACCGAAAACAAGGAAACACATAAAATGATAAGCAATGAACTCCAAAATTCACAAAACCAGAACCAACAGCTAGAGCTTGATTTTAGATGAATTTAGAAAAAAGAACGAGTTCAATCGGAGCTAGGACGGAGGAGAACGGGCTCCCGGAAAATTAATTCTAAAATTAATTCGGGAAAATCGGAAAAGTTATTGTGCTGTGAACCCGGTCCACGAAATTCCGAGTCCACCGTGGACTCGGTCCACGTAATAGTGCACGGGGGCGGCGGCCGACGCGCGGGCGGCGGCGTGGCGGTGGCGTGGCGGTGGCGTGGCTGCCACGTGGCTTTGAGGCGAGTCACGGCGGCGTGGCGGCGGCGTGGCGGCGACACGTGGCATGCCACGTCGGCTAGGGCTGGCGTGGCGCGGACGCGGCACGGCGCGGCGCGCGGCGGCGGCGGCGGATCCGGCGATCGCGAGGCGACACGTGGCGAGATCGGATCCTCGATCGAGATCCGAGCGGCAGCGAGGATCTGTGGCGAAGCGCGGCGGCGATCCGATCGGCGGCGCGTGGCGGCTCGCCCGCCTGGCGTCGCAGTGCGCCGCGGCGGGAGTCGTCGGCGAGATCCAACGGTGGAGGCGGCGGGTGGCGTCGCGGCTGGTGCCTCGCGGCCTCGATCGGGACGGGCGGCGCGGATCGCGCGAGCTGCAGTCGGCGGTGCGATGATTGCGGCGCGTGGCGGGCACGCCGCCGCGCGCGTCGCAGCGGCGCTTGCGCGGGTGCGCTTGGAGTGCAGCGCGGCGGCGGCGAAGCGCGGCGGCGGCGTCCGGCGGCGGAGGCGGCGCGGCGGCGCGGAGAAGAGACCGGCGAGGCTCACGGCGGGTCTCGGCGGCAGCGGCGCTCCGGCGACCTCGGCGGCAGCGGAGCGGCACGCGGCGGCGGCGGGCAACTCCGGCAGCGCGGCGCGAGGAGGCGAGCGAGCGGGCGGCGGGCTCGGGTGTCGGGATGCGAACCGAGGGCGAGCAGCGGTTTTATCACGCGGCGAGGTGTCCAATCCGGATCTGGCGGCGGCCGTGGCGGGACGGGTTAAACGGCTAGGATGCGGCCACGCGGCAAGATCGGACGGCGAGCGCGATGCAGTTAGGAGTTAGGGTTCGCGCGCGAGAGCGGAGCGGTTGCGATCGCGCTGGCGCGCGATCGAGGCGATGGAGAAGCGGCGCGGCGGCGCGGCGGCGGTGCGGCCAGTGCCGCCGCCAGCGTCGGCCAGCGGATGCTGACGCATGGCGCCCGGCGGGATCGAGATCGTCTGGGCGTGAGCGCGAAAGCGGAGTCTGTGGCGGCGGCCTTGCGCGGATGGCCGACGCGTGGCGGAGAGAGGGAGATCGGGCGGCTGAGGTTTAATTCTTTTCTTTTCTTTTTCCAGAAATTCAAATAAACTTCTAAAAGCTCTAGAAAATAGCAAATAAATCCCAAAAATTCTCCAAAAATACCAGAAAATTCTTTGAGACCTGAGGAACACAAATAAAATATTTCCCACTTATGTTAATATTTATTTTAATCATATTAAATTATTAAAAACTTTAAAAATTCATTTGAAGTCTCAATTAAATTCAGAAAATTCCAGAAAATTCATTTTTAAAATTCAGGCTTTAAAAATCTCAGAAAAACAGGATGTTACAGTCACACACTCAAAATCTAGCATGTCCCACTTCTGTCTCCCTCTGCCTTTGTTGCCTCTTTCAAGCCCAAGGATATCAGTCATGCTCTTTCTGATAAGTCATGGGTCAATACCACGCATGAGGAGTTAGAAAACTTTGAGAGAAACAAGATCTGGTCGCTTGTTGAGCCCCCTAGAGGTCATAATGTTATAGGTACCAAGTGGGTGTTCAAAAACAAGTAGAGTGTGGATGGGGTAGTCATTCGAAATAAGGCTAAATTGGTAACTAAGGGTTTCTCCTAGGTTGAGGGTTTAGATTTTGAGGAGACCTTTGCCCCTGTAGCTAGGCTAGAGGCCATTAGAATCTTGCTTGCTTTCGCGGCGTCTAAGGGCTTCAAGTTTTACCAGATGGATGTCAAGAATGCCTTCCTCAATGGGTATATTGAGAAAGTGGTCTTTGTTAGACAGCCTCCAGGTTTCGAGAACCCTAAATATCCAAACCATATCTACAAGCTTTCCAAAGCCCTGTATTGACTTAAGCAAGCCCCTAGGGCCTAGTATGAGAGGCTTAAGTCCTATCTTTTGAGTCATAGGTTTGAGATGGGTAAGGTAAGCAAGACCTTGTTCATTCATTGGCATGGCAATGACCTTCTACTCATCCAGATTTATGTGGATGACATTATCTTTGGCGGCTCCTCTCATGCTCTTATTTCCCAGTTCTCCGATGTCATGAGCACAGAGTTTGAGATGAGTATGATGGGCGAGTTGAGCTTTTTCCTTGGATTCCAGATCAAGCAGACTTGGGAGGGTACATTCTTGCATCAGGGCAAGTACATTCGAGACCTTCTGAGGCGCTTTGATATGAGTGATGGCAAGCCGGTGTCAACTCCAATGGCATCATCAGCTTCACTCGATCCAGATGAGGATGGCGAGCCAGTTGATCAAAAAGAGTACAGAAGCATGATAGGCTCCCTCTTATACCTCACTGCCTCGAGACTGGACATACACTTCTCTGTGTGTCTGTGTGCTCGATTTTAGGCTTCTCCTCGCGTGTGTCACCGCCAGGCCGTGAAACGCATCTTCCGGTACCTTCGAGCTACCATAGACTATGGTATATGGTACTCTTCCTCGTCCTGTCTTTCCCTCAGAGCCTACTCTGACGCAGACTTTACTGGCTGTAGGATAGATAGGAAGATCACTTCTGGCACTTGCCAATTTATTGGCACTTCTCTTGTTTCCTGGTCTTCTAGGAAGCAGTCCGGTGTTGCATAGTCCACCGTAGAGGCCAAGTATGTTGCTGCAGCCAGGTTCTTTGGATGGCTTCAATCGTGTGGGACTTTGGGTTAATTATAGACAGTGTTCCACTCTTTTATGATAACACTTCTGTCATTAATATTGCTAAGAATCCAGTGCAGCACTCTCAGACCAAGCATATTGATATTAGATATCACTTCCTTAGAGACCATGTGGAGAAGGGTGACATAGTGCTCCAGTTTGTGGAGAGTAACCACCAGTTAGCCGATATTTTTACCAAGCCTTTGCATAGCTCTAGGTTTTCAGCCTTGCGGTGAGAGCTTGGGGTGTTCTGTCCTTATGAAATGATGTGAAGGGGAGCTTTGTGCTTTATGCTTTATCATGTTTACATGCTTCTGTCTCTTTTTGTTGCATTGCATAAGGGTGCATTTGGGTTAGTCCTTCTAGCATAGATTAGAGTGGTTCTCTCGTCTAGTTACTTAAACTTCTTCCTCTCATCTTGTGATTCTAGGTTGCTGCTTATTAGCTGTCTCTCTTCTCACTAGGTTGAGTTCACTCACTTCTTATAGGTCTAGTAAGGGTTGGGCCACCCTTGGATAGACAAGGAATGTGTTTACTCCGTAGTGTGTTAGAAGACCAGCTGATAGTCCTAGCGTCATATGGGGTATATGAGAGTCAGTCTGAGCCATAGTATCCTCTATATCTTGTCTATGTTTTAAGGACTGCCTTTTCTGAATTTTCTTTCCAGCTTCTTGTTTTTATCACTTTGATTCAGGGGGAGTTCATTTGGGTTTGCTAGAACTGAATATTGACATAACTCAACTTGAACTAAAAGTGCATCACATGTTGAGGGGGAGCTGTATTTTCTAGCATTTCAGCATTCTGCATTGTAATATAACTACATGAAGCCTTAATTATTATCCTTTTATGACCTGTTTATAATGCATTACATCTTGCCATGATCTGTGCTTACTTGCTTGATTTATCATGACTTTACATGTGTAGGATAGTCTTTGCCATGATCGGTTGAATAAAAATGCACAACTTGAATTAAATCATGTCATGTTAGTTCTTGAGACTAGTTTATCTTTAGTTATCCTTTTATGATTCATGTCATGTCAAATAGGCTAAGTTGAGTCTTGAATCTCTATTGAGTTTTAGATTGAGCTATATTAGTTCCTTCGTGAAGCATGAGTTATTCTTAACTCCTTGCTCTTGAACTAAATTCAGCAAAACCAAAAAGATCTCTTTTGTGCAAAAGAACTGATCTCATCAATTCTTTCTCATGAGACTGCTTACCATTGCACTAGGCATGAACTCAGGGGGAGTTTTGGTTGACCAAGATCACCTTCTTAAGCTTCTAGTTTGGAGTGATTGCATAAGGCTTGAGATCTAGCATATGCCTAACAAAAAATCTTGGTTGGAAACAACCATGAGTTTCTAAAAGGAAAAACATGTCAATTGTGCAAAATTTGCTTTAAATACAAAAAGACCACGTCTTTGAACAAATGATTCATTCTTGAGCTTATAGCACTCGAATTGACTCAATACTAGCCTCTTGGTTCCACTTAGATTATTGACATGGCTTGCATCATCCTTGAATACCTTTAGCTAGACAATAATCTTAGTTGACTTGACTTGCTAAGAAGTTTAGCCAATTCTCAGATTATGACTTATTTGGTTTAGCTTGTCTATACATGAATCGTCATGATCTTGATAGCATTCTTGCGTGATATGGCTTGGTGTAATACTCAAAAGGTCATTTTGGATAATCTTCATGGCTCCGAATGCTTAAAATGAATAACATGTAGTCATTTCATTCACATCATGCTTCATTCTCTCTCGTGCATCTTGATGATTTTATTTCCAAAAGGGGGAGAATAATGGAGAAAAAGCCATCTCAAGGGAATTAAGGGATTTTCTGGAGCTTTGGAGAAAAAGTTGCTCTTTCTGTTTTTGCTCCAGTTTCTCCCTTCTGTTAGCATGGTCTTAAGTCTCACTGTCATTCCTTTTAGACCGTGTTTGACTCTCTCAGTTAGAACAAAATTTCAAACTCAACTTTATACTTTTTCTGTGTTTGTCAATATACTCATCAAGGGGGAGATTGAGAGACCATGTGGAAGTGACCACACGTTTGTGATGAGTAATTGACACTTGGTTTAGAAAGATTGAGTTTGGTTTGGGTGTTTTCTACGAAGTCATAGCGCTAAGAGTGGTCGGAAGCCATTTATGACCACGTTGTCCCTGATTGAAACCTTGTAGAAGCATTGAACGAGTGGTCGGAAGGCATTACGACTACGTTGGTCGTGGTCGGAAGCCGCGCGCACTATCTACGACCATGTTGTGGCATTTACGACCATATTGGGCGTGGTCGGATGTCACCAGAAGGGTTTACGACCACCTTGGCCATGGTCGAAAGCTGTTACGACCACGCTGGCCATGGTCAAATACTGCTACGACCACATTAGCCATGGTCGGAAACCTGGTTCACTGTTTACGACCTCAAGATCAAAAGAAGAGGGTTTATGACTTGGTGGTCGTAGGTGATCGAGTGGTGGACGGAAAAGCTCTTACGACTTGGTAGTTGTAGATGGCTTGCGACTTGGTAGTCGTAACCAGTGTTATGGCTTCGTAGTCGTAGATGGCTTATGAATTGGCAGTCATAGATGGCTTACAACTTGGTAGTCGTAACCAGTGCTACGGCTTCGTAGTTGTAGGTGTCCTCGCGACTTTGTGATCGGCACTATGACTTGGTAGTCATAGATGGCTTACGACTTGGTTGTTGGGAGAGACCCTTACGACTTGGTTGATAGCACTACGACTTGATAGTCGTAGACTGGTAATCGATGGTCGTAGTGATTTGCCGATGTAGTCGTAAGTCGTAGCGACCAGGTCTGGTAGACATAGCAATCATGTGCAGAAGTTGAAGTCTGTGCGATCGGTGATCGTAGCTATCGGTTGCGGTAGTCGTAGCTTGTGCTGCATGGTCGTAGCAAGCTACGTGGTGGTCATAGCAGTCTCGTGTGTGGTCGTAGGCTGCTGGCACATCTTGTCTTGTGGATTCGAGTGGTTGTAAGTGGGTTTACGACTTGCTGGGTTTGCGTTTCGGAGTACATTCGTGTTTTGGAAATTGATGGAACTTGGTTTTGTGCGGTGCTATGTGATGCTTTCTTGTCTGTGATGGCTGCAGGACTTTGAGGCTATATCGTGGTGAGGCATGGGGTGACCGGACTAGGCATAGGCGGTGCTGAGGTCGAAGTGGTCGGTAGATGCCGAAGACGATGAGGTGATCAAGGTGGTTGCAAGACTTGGACAGCAAGAAGAGGAGGAAGCTTCTGGGAAGGCAGCGGAGTGGCATTTTAGAGAAATGCGAAAAGTTGCAAAAAGAAACTGTGACTCCGTAAAGCACTGGAGACCGTTTTCACTGGTGAATAAAGCAATGGTAAAACCCGGTGTTAGATGGGGTTAACGGGTTATCCCCAGTTTCTATATGCTATAAATAGAGAGGTAGAGCTCGAGTACTGAGAGAGGTTTTTCGGAAGTCACTCGGGCTTTTCTCTCTATTTTGGTGTGCGTTGCTCTGGGAACAAGAATGTGTATGGAGTGGATGTAGAAACCTCCCTATGTAATCATTCATCTCTATGTATCCATCTAAGCTTTATTCTACCTAAGATGTATTGATTTCTGTATCTGTTCTTTCTTTTTATCTTGCATTCTTGGGTACTCTGATTGATCCATTCTGTTCTATTCTGAGTGGAGTTCTTGATTCGAGAAGCTTCGGTTTTCCCTCTGCTCTAAACTGGGATTCGTCCTCAAGGCTATCTTAGCAAGTTCTTTTTGAGAGCAATCTTTTCGGTTAGTTCTTTGGCCAAGCGGTCAATCGCCTACTTCTGCGCTGTCTCAGTTCGAGCTGCTTTTCTCTGTTGTCAGTCAGTCTTTTGTCAGCTAGCTCAATTTTTTAGTCTTGGTTTCCAGTAAGCAATCTCGTTCTATCTTCATAGTTTCTATAGCTATCGGAGAAGAAAATTGAGTGAATACTTGGGGCAGATTAATACTTTAGGAATTTTAAAGGCACCATTCACCCCCCCTCTGTTGCCATTTCAGTCCTTCACTTAGTCAGGTTCGTCCCATACCGGACTTGTGGTAGTACGAGGTGACTTTGTAAAGTAGTTTAAAGAAATGGTCCTTAACTTGACTTAGGCTCAACCACAAACCCTCGTGCTCGACAATCAACAACGTGTCATCAAACACGATGCATGCCAGCACCCTACCACCTAACCAGTAGCCTAAGTCCAAACCAAGTTTTCTATTTTTATTTTAAACTATTTCATAAATCTACTTGACTCACCGAAGTCAAGAATGCATTAATAGAAACCATCATTCATGTGAAGCAGTTTGTCCCACCTAAATTCTTCTAAGCATGGTTAAGCAATTTACTAAAATTTTCTAGTTAATACTACTGTACTGTCGGACCCCCGGAGCAACGACTCCTGGATTCTCTGTGTAAATCGCACTAGTTCAGGATCAAGCTAGTGCACACAGTGGATAACAAAGATTCATATCATGCACAATGACATTTATTCATTAACTAATTATGGGCCTGATGGCCAAAGGTTACATCAATGATTCATAAACCAAAAATAAATATAAACAGCGGAAGAAAACCAATGAAGCGAAAGCCCATCCCGCACCCCACAGCGAATAGATCAGAAGACGCGGCTTAGTCGTCACCATCCTCACCGAAGTTGTTGACGTCATCCTCTGGCAATAGATTTTAGCAAGGTGAGCACATAAAGTACTCCCAAGGTAAACACATAAAGTACTTACGCAAGTTACACCAAGAGTTTTAACAGAGTGAATGCATGCATAGGGATAGCAAAGAAAGGCTTATTAAGTTTATTTGTGCGAAAAGCAGTATTGAATTTAAATACAGTAACATAAATGCAAAAGCTTAGTTTTTAATACATCATATAAAATAATATTTTAACCAAAGTATTATCGTTAGTGTAGGCTCCGACCTACACTAACCTAACCACAGGCATCCAACCCGGACCATTGTCAAAACCACTGTTGTTTGTCCGAAAAATCAAGTTTTATAAAAACCAAGTCTAATATGTGAAAACTCTACTCAGCATGTCCATGACCGTGGACACGGCTATCCAAGATAGATTAAAACTCTGCAGAGGTGTATAGCTTTACCCACAAGACACGATCATCCCATATTACCACTAGATTAACACACTTTCTTTGGTGTGCGGTGAGGAGATCATGACAAGGCTGTTACAATGATCCATAGCCAAAATAGTCACACCGCCACTAAGGTTTCACCACAACTCGAATCCACGAGTTAGAGCCCCTCTTGTGCCATGTGAGACTTCTCGCGGCCTATACCACGCTCACATTCAGCCTATAGCGAAACCGTATTTGGAACTTCACAAATTACTTAGTTAGGTCCGTCCCATACCGGACTTGTGGTAGTACGAAGTGACTTCGTAAAATGAATCACAGAAACGGTCCTTAATCCGACTTAGGCTCAACCACATACCCACATGCACGACAATCAACCAGGTGTCACCAAACACGAGGCATGCCGGCACTCCACCACGTAACCCATAGCCTAGGTCTAAATCATAAGTTTCTATTTTTATTTTTAAATCATTTTCATAAACCATCCTTGACTCACCGAAGTCAAGATTTCAAAAGGAACTGTCATTTCATGTGAAATAGTTGACCCCACCTAAAATCACACTAAGCCAAGCTAAGCATTTCTATAAAATTTATAGTCAATACTATGGTACTAACTTGTTTTCAGCTAGGGTGACCAGGTATACGAATTCGAGATTCAAATTGGCCATATTCAAAGGATTTTGGGTATATCTAACATTTAAACTGAATTTAAATTAAACATGAGTAGAAGTACACATGCATATACAGTAAAACAACGTAAATAAATTTGAAATATTAGGTTCAACATGGTCAAAGGTGTAACTTACCTTGCTTCAAAGTTTGCTGAGGTTCGTTGAAGTTATACTCTCCGAAATAGTCGTAGTCTACACGTGGAAAATCAGAACAACTAAACTTAAATAAATCCCAAATAAAATTCAAAAATTATAAAATAAATGCTGGGAGATAGAATATGAATTTAGGAATTTGAATTGGTCCCATCGGAGTTAGGGCAAAAGAGAACGACTTCTGGTAGTTTGAATTCCAGAGAAATGAATAAAGAGAATTATTAGAATTCTTTCCTTTGTGAAGGAAAAGTGATCGGAAGCTATAATATTTGTGTGGGGTTGAAGCCATGATCGAAGGTGTAGTTGAAGATATGGTCAAGACCATAGTCGAATCAATGGTTGAAGATGCCGAGGTCTAAGCCGAAGACAAAGACTCCAAGTGTAGGTGCAGTCGAAGTCGAAGATTCGGTCGAAAACCTGGTCGGAATTGTACAGTGGTCGGAAGAATTGGATTTATGCAGAGTGGTTGAAAGAATCGGACGGCTTGGAGAGGTCGGACGGCTTTGAGTGGTCGGAGAGATTGGAGGGTTTAGAGCGGTTGGAGGGTGCGGAGGTTAAAATGGTCCAATAGCCACGGTCGGTTCGAAGTCGAAGGCTCCGAAATCGAAGGCCGAAGTCGAAGTCTTCGAGGTCGAAGATCGAAGGCTGGAGTCAAAGTTTCCGAAGGTCAAAGTCAAAATCGGAGTATTCGAAGGTCGAAGTCTCTGGGGTTGAAGGTCGAAGTCAAAGTTGAAGGCTCCGAGCAGTCGGAGTCTGAGAAGTCTCCGAACAGCGGAGTCTAAAGAGCCTCCGTATGACGGAATCTAAAGAGCCTTCGGATAGCAGAGTCTTAAGAGCCTCCGGATAGCGGAGTCTTAGGAAGTCTCTGAACCGTCGGTGTCTAAGAAACCTCCGAACGGTCAGAGTCTAAAGAACCTCTGGACATCGGAGTCTTAAGAGCCTCCGGACGTCGGAATCTTATGAGCCTCCGAACGTCGGAGTCTAAAAATCGGATGGTTGAGAGAAGTCGGATGGCTTCGCGTGATAAGATCCAAGTGATTCAACGGCAACGAAGACCGGTGAGATGTACAAAAGCGGGAGAAGTGTATAGGTCCTATTTTACCTTGGCGCAAGGTTCGAGCTGCACAGAGTTGGCTAGCAGCGAGGGTGTAGCGGAGGCGGGGTACAATTATCGACGGCGGAAACTCTCCGACAACAGCTTGCTCGGAGAAGGGGCGTCGAAGGTTCACGCGCGCCTGAGGAAGGTTACTGGTGGTGGGGTACTCCGGTCATGCTTTGACTCGGGAAAAAGGGTGAAGGAGGTGCGCGCGGTCCCATCGAAGATTTGGCGGTGGTGGCGTCGGCGTCGGCGTCGGCAGAAGAGACACTCCGGCGGGGGGAATTGCTTGGCGGAGGGGTGGCAAGGTGAAGAAAACAGAGAGGGGATTGTTATGAGCTCATGTATATTACCGAAAGTGGCTAAAAGGTGATTGGTGGCGAGGTGAAGTGGTTGCACAACTCGGACGGCGGTGGCAATAGTGTTCCGGCGGTGAAGAGACTGAACCAAGGACGGTCGAGAAAATCCAAAAATTATGAAATGTATACTAAAAGGTAGATTATGAATTTAGATGAATTTAGAAACTTGAATCACTTGATTCGGAGTTCGAACGGAGGAGAACGAGCGATTGGAAGTTTGGCGGATCAGAAAATTCTGAAAAAGGATAAATCAGGAATATTCCAAAGGAATATCCCCGCGTGAACAGTAATGGACAGTAGCCCTTTTCACTGTTTTTGCCCGTGTCGTCGGCGAGAAAAGGCACGGGAGGTGAAGCTAACTAGCAAAATGGGTTGCTAGGGACTCGAGGCACATGTAGGAAGTGACAGCACGTCAAACGGAGCACGTTGACGACGTGTACAGCGACAACGACATAGGGTGCGGAGAGAAGAATAGTTTTTGGGTATGAGACATGGAGAAGTACGGTGAGCATGACCTAGAACGCGGCGAGGCGAAGTTAGGAAAAATATCGGCTAAGCCGAAAACTCTCTGGAGGTGAACCAATCGTCGTTTGAACGACGACGGTACCGAAACACGAAAAACGCAATATCTTGGTGCCTCCTGGGATGGTTTGGCACGTTTTGACGCGAACGGATTGTTGAAAGCATTCCCGGACAAGCGGGGACGCGAAGTGCAATTTGCGGCCATGGCAAGGTGTCGGGCGCAAAAATTTGGGGAAAGCTTTTGGACAAATGAAGGGGAGCACGGCGTAGAATGCATCGAGACGAACTCAACACCGCAGACGGCTCAACCAATGGACGAGCGAAACACGGTGGACAAGACTTTTTGTAGCCTACAGGCTGACATCGGCGTTCCGGGTAAACGGAGAGCAATTAACATACGAGATGAGGACAGGACTTGAGATTTTCGGGGTTGAGTGAGGATGAGGAAAGGCTCACGGGGCTCCTTTTTATAGGGGCTAAGGAGGTCCGAGGATGGAGATCAACCATCCATGTCTTTGAATGGCATGAGTTAAATTCTCGTAAAACGGCTCATGAATGAGGGGGGAAACGGTGGGAATTGAAGGAGCTTGATGAGGGGAATTGATTGCAATTTATTTCGTAAAAAACCGTTGAGAGAATCAAAAGTTATAGGAGCTTGAAATTTTCGCCATGGAGGCTCTACACGTGAAGAAACAGGTTCTGGACGTGAGGTTGAAGAAAGAGATTAGGAGGAGAGAGAAAAGAGGAAAAAGAAAAAGAAAAAAATTCAGGAAAATTTCAAGCAAATTTTCTGAAGATCCTTGGAACCTGAAAAGATTAAAAAAATAATTTTCGAATTTTTGACGTTTATTTTAATTTTTAAAATTATTTTTCTTTTATAGCTTTAAAATAATACAATAAATAACAAATAAAGCTTAAAAATCTTAGAAAAATTCATAGAAGTTTTTAAAGCTATTGTGAACTTATAAAAATATTCTCAACTGAAATTTAGATATTTTTCTTTATACAATATTTTTTTGTTTAACAGAAAGGCTCTTTTCTTCTTTTCTTTAAAACAAAAAATTAAGTTAGCTAAAAATTTTAAAATTTCGGGAAACCAAATAATTTTATTTTTTTAAACTAACTTATTTATTATTTTATTTTATTTATTTTTTGAAAAAAATTGGGCTGTTACATGTACCAACTAGTTTTTATCTAGGTGACAACATTAATAATTTAAATTACTGGGAGCAATATTGTCAAAGGTGTAACTTACCTTGCTCGAAGTCCTGCTGCTGAAGGTCGTCGAAATCGAATTCTCCCGAATCATCAAATTCTATACGCGAAGAACCAAACAAAATTCAAATAAAATTCAAAAGGAGTCCACAAATAGATAGTTCATGATTTTAGAAAAATTTAGAAATTTGAACGGGTCCAATCGGTGTTAAAACAAAGAAATACGGGCTTGCGAAAGTTTGAAATCAAAGAAAATGAAAACGACTGATTTACTGGAATTATTTTTGTATTGAGAAAGGTAATTAGGACATCAACATGAATTAATGGAATTATTTTAGTGAAGCGAAATCCTAATTAAGACGTCAGCAACGGATCGTCCGATTAGCAACGGACCATCCGATCGGTCAAGGCAACGTTCGGACCATCCGAATGGCAAGAGACTTTCGAACCGTCCAATTAGCAACGGACCGTCCGATCGATCAAGGCAACGTTCGGACCATCCAAACGGCAAGAGACTTTCGGACCGTCCGATCAGTAACGGACCGTCCGATCGGTCAAGGCAACGTTCGGACCATCCGAACGGCAAGACACTTTCGGACTGCGGGGTGGGGCTGGCGTGGCAAGGCCGTGGCGGATGTGGCGTTCGATTGGTGGCCAAGTCGGCTGCCTCGTGGGTGCGGTCGAGGACGTGGCACGGCTGGCCGGAGGGAGGCACACCGGACCCTAGGGTCGCCGACATTCCGGCGAGCGGCGGCGCCGGCCGATGTGTGGAAAAGAAAGAGGAGGGTGAGGGGAAGAGATTGGTACCAGTGGCGGGTCCCGAAGTTGACCGAAACGGCTTAGCGGCGGTGAGGGGCGGGAATTGGGGAAGGTGATCGGCGGTGGGGGTCTTCCGCTAATGCAAATGCTTGGGAAGAGGGTGGGGAGATGTGCACGGTCTTGGTGATACTGTAGAAGGTGGCGGTGTCGCACAAGGAGTCCTGAGGCGACGACGATTTCTCGCTGAAGCTCCCCGACGAAGGTGGACTCACGGAGCGGTGTCGCACGGTGCAGCGGGTTTGGTGGCGGAGCCTGACACAAATGTAGGAGGGGAAAGGTGGACTCCAGTGTACGATCAATGAGGATGGCATTTATAGGGGAGGGGAGGCGTAACGGCTGAGTAATTGATCACCGGAGTTGTAATTGTCCCGCACATGATTTGATCAATTTGCGGGGTAACGTAGTGGGGAAACGGTCGGTTTGGGTGTGGCAGGGAATGAGGGGTTTAATGCGCAGTTTGCATGGGCGGAGATGGCGGAAGAAACCAAAGCTTTAAAGCTTCGGTTTTAGGCTTTAATGGCGACGGCGGCGTTTTGGGGAGGAAGAGAAGGGCGGGGAAGATGGGCCTGACAAGCGGGCCCCGCTTGTCGACGAGAGGGGAAGTGCAAGAAAGGAGAGGCGATGGCTTGGATCGATGACAAGTGGTGCTTGAAAAATAATTAGGGACGTCCAAGGGGAAGTGAAAGGGTAAGTGACGATGAGCGGCCCAGATCCGATCGGGCGAGGGAAGATTTAACTCGCGCGCGACACTTGTCGACCTAAGAAAGAAAGGGGGCGGGTGACGGGGTAAGTGAGGATAGGCAGTGGAGATTGATCCGGCGGCGGTGGATTTGTCCAGAGAGCGACAAGTGTCGGTTGGAGACCGGATTTAGGTTGAATTTCTTTTTCAAGATTTTCAGAAAAGCTAGGAGGCTCAAAAGTATTTGGAAAAATTCCAAATAAAGTCTAAAAATTCTAGAAAAATTCAGAGAATTCTCTGTAACCATTCTAGAATTAATAAAAATATTTTAACCTATAATAGCATTTAATTTGTTTTATAAAAACATAAATTAACTTCAAAAAGAGAGTTTTTAGTTTCTAGAAAATTCTAAAAAATTACTAAAATTATGGAAAGGCTTAGGAAAATAAAATAAAGTTATTTTGGCTTTTGTAAAATGGTTAATTGTAATTTTCTTACTTTAAGGCTTGAAAATAAAATCCAAAAAAATCCAATTAAATTCCAAAGGAGTTACTTAAAATGGAAAAGAAATTTTGGGATGTTACAAAGTGTCATCAAACAACAATGCATTGTAACCTAGAGTAAGCCCCTCCAAGAAGGAGAATTTTGGGTTATAACCGTCTCTCGTCGGAGTTGAACCCTGCGAGAGTATCGGCGAACTCGTAGGGAGTCAACCCATGGTCTTTGCTGGGACAATCGGAGAGTGATGACCACCAGGTGTTGATGGAGTCCTGGAATGCGGGATTCGAAGACTTGTTGAGCATGATCAGATGGCCATTGTGGGACTCGAACATTTAGAGGTGAGTCCCTTGTCATGTTGCGGGTCCTATTTGCAGTCGAATCGACCCTTGCCCTTTTGGGTAAATTGGTTCCTCTGTTGAGTGTAACGCTATGAGGGATAAGGATCCCTCCTCAGCCTTATCTGTGGTGAGATCTCTGGGATCTCGTGATAGATGTTTGGAGACAGCCTCACCATCGAATAAAAGTATGGTCTGCTCGTAGTCATAGCAGGCATCCATGTCGAGATCTGCGTAGTTAGCCAGGTCAAACCAATTCTTCTTGTTCCATCCTCCTACTATGAGGACATCAGAAAGAAGAGAACTTGCCGACAAGGAATTATCAGAGTTTGGAAGAAGGGTCCCCATGGACAGCGCCAACTGTCGATATTTTAGTCAATCTTACATATGATTGTTTGGATTCGAGGAATCTCTCAACAACCTGGCTACAATCACACAGAGAAGACACATGGATTTTACACATGTTCGTGCCTTCTCCTCAAAGAATAATAACCCTACTCCTATGTAGCTATTACTCGGTGAACTGATTATAATCAAAAAAGAAAATAATGTAGAATGTCTTGCACTACTTCTGTTGCCCCTGTTCTTCTTGACGTCAGTTCTTATATAGCATGCAAAGCAGTGGTGGTTGTTCCACGTTAAGAGGTGTCTTAATGTTTCGGATGATAACCATCCGATGGAAGTTACTGTCAGAGAATTGGTTCGTCTTCACCGCCAGGTGGTTATCGTCAGGAGTAATGAGTTATATGCAGTTATTTCAGAGAATAAGTGCGCATTCTAATAGCTTTGTCAGACAGACCCACAATATAGCAGCTTGCTGTAGACAAAGTAGTCGGAGTCAGGCTAGTTGTAGAAGAGTTTACGAGATGACTTACAACTATGTTATGGTCGTAGGAGAGGTTACGACCATAGAGCGGTCGTGGAAAGGCTCATGACTATTGGGTAGTCGTAGAATAGTTTGCGACCACTTGGCTAAGTTTCTCCCTTACAAATAAGGTGTGTTTTTAAAGAATATAATGACACAATTATACTATTTACAGATAAATAATAATTTGAGAATTATTATATCCTCATTAGATGTGATTTTTTATTTCTTTTTAGTCCTTGTTGTTATGCGCCAGGGACTGAGTTTTATTATACTATTTACAGATAAATAATAATTTGAGGATTATTATATCCTCATTAGATGTAATTTTTTATTTCTTTTTAGTCCTTGTTGTTATGGGCCATGGACTGAGTTTTATTATGTCATTATCTCAGGGTCCTTTTTATAATCTTCAGGGTGGCTGTACCGTGACCGCCAATCTATTCCAGAGTTCATGGCCCTCCGAGCCATGTTTGCCTTAAAAAATAGCACATCTCCAACACAAGCACCAATAATCCACATCACCATTATTATAATATCTCATCAAACTAGGCCCACCTGTCATATCTCTTCTCCCCATCTCTCTCACATTTCCCCACCCAAAATTCCCCCACTCCTCTCTGTGTCTCTGCCGACCCCAACAAAAGCAAGGCAAGCAGGAACAGGAGTCCAGTGATTCCTTCCACACAACACAAGAAACCCACCTAACACATCAAGCTCATAAAAAGGAAGTCCAGCAAGCTGTGCAGATTGATAGGAGCTATATCATTTTGGCCATCGTCTTGCATTCTTATGACGTCCTTACATACACTCCTCGATCGACCTCTAATTGTTCAGTCCCAAGCTAGCTAGCTAGCAACCGATCAGCGCTTCAGGCAGAGAGAGAGAGAGAGAGAGAGAGAGAGAGAGAGCAGGGGGGAGGGAGGGAGTGTGAGAGGGCGAACGAGAGAGATGAAGCCCTCCATAGCCATAGCTCTGGTGCTTGTCATAGCACGATGGGCCACCCTGACCGCCGCAACCGCCGGTCCCAACGTCATCATCGTCGGCGCCGGCATGTCCGGTAAAGCCTACACACGCATGATTACGCATGTATCTATTACGCGTACAGCACCATGCATAAAACATGCCAGCTGAATGAACATGCATTTTTTATGTACAGACGCAGACTTGTATGTATAACACAATAGTTTTCCACTGAATTGCTGGGATCTCGGTGGGGAAGAGGCTGTCGGAGGCCGGGATCACCGACTTCGTGATTCTGGAGGCGACGGATCACGTCGGCGGGCGCATCCACAAGACCAACTTTGCCGGCATGAACGTGGAGATGGGGGCGAATTGGGTGGAGGGGGTGAACTGCAACCAGACAAACCCCATCTGGACCATCGCCAACGGCACCCTCAACCTCAGGTTCTTCCGGTCCGACTACGGACACCTCGCCAAGAACGTCTACAAGGAAGAGTATGCTACTTAATTGTTGATCTTAAATTTCTTTCTTAGCAAATTTACAAGCTTTTTTTCATTGAATGATCCAGAGATCCTGACCCTGCGTACGTGCATGCAGTGGTGGCGTTTACGAGGAGGAGTTTGTTCAGAAGAGGATCGACAGGGCGGATGAGGTGTGTTGAATATACTCTTCTAACAAACGCCCGCACGCTCCGCTTTTTTTTCTTCTGAAAACAAAAGCTCAAAGAAAAAAAAACAATGTCTGTCTTTTCTCTCGCTCACAGACTTCACATGCAGCTGTCCCTACTAACATGACTCGTAGACACGACCCTCTTGGTGGCTGCGTCGTCTGTGCCCACAATTAACAGAGCCACTGCCCCTTGCGTGTGCTTGTGCCTTCTGTTCTATATGAAGCAGTACACTGCCTTCTTCATAACCTTCACGTCACAGACATGCAAAGCAGACCATGTCTCTGTCCTTGCACCTTGCCTCTTCTGATCACTTCTTCTTGCTTCTGCCTTTCTCTTGGAACACAACCGCTTGCTGCTCTGATTGGAATTCTTCCATCGCTAGCTTCTTCTTTCCCTCTTTCTTTCTTTCTTCTGATTGCACTGCTGTATATGCTGCTTGCATCTCGTTGCTTCTCCTCGCTTGCTTTTCTACCTACTGCTTGCAACTCGTTATATACTAGTTACTTCCTTCGCTTAGATACGAAAACGACATCACTCTCCTATTCAGACACGGACTCACTTGTATACGTATACGCGGAAAGATGACTCGTATACGTACTCGGATACGGTAAGAAAAAAAACTAAAACAAGATTAGGTTCTAACAATCACCCCATTAATCTTGTTTCTTCATTCCGATCACGCCGATCTTTTCTTGCTCCCGCACCTGAACTGAGTCCATTCTTCCTTGCACGTCTACCTGGGCTGGAGCACCTGCTCCTACAGCTGCCTTGGCTTCACCGTTACCAGAGCCTCATGGTCCTATCTCTTGGACCAAAACCATCCGCTTTTTCATGTACATCTTAGCTGAGACTACACCGCCTCTCACTCTCACACTCGTGCGTCCTATCTCCAACGCTGACTACGTTCCATCTGTAAAACCACAAAAAAATTCACCAACTTGTACTCCAAGTATTTCTCTTGGAACTTGTGCACTTTTTCTTCCTGAGAGCCTACTGTCCGCACGCAATCCATAGTCCGCAGCTGTATGCGCTACACCTTCAATTTCGCATGCACCTGCTCTAGCCTTGAGTCCGCCACCGTGTGCGCCTGTGTCGCTCTCCATGCGCACCCCCTGAGTGTGCACATGTTACACCTGAGTCCCGTCATCTCCTGACTCTTCCATGCTGTCGGACCCCGGAGCAACGACTCCTGGATCCTCTGTGTAAATCGCACTAGTCCAGGATCAAACTAGTACACACAGTGGATAACAAAGATTCATATCATGCACAATGACATTTATTCATTAACTAAATATAGGCCTGATGGCCAAAGTTTAACTCAATGGTTTATAAACCAAAAATAAATATAAGCAGCAGAAAAGGAACCATAAAGTAGCCGTCCATCCTGCCTACCCACAGGCGAATGACTGTAAGACGTGGCCTACTCGTCGTTATTCTCACCGAAGTTGAGGAAGTCCTTCTCTGAAAATGGTGAATGAAGCAACATTAGTACATAAAGTGCTCCACAAGTTACACCAGGAGGTTTAACAGAGTTAATGCATGCATAAAGATTGACAATGGAAAGCATAATAGGTTATTTATGCGTCAAAGCAGAATTAAGGTAAATACAATAAGTAGATTCAAAAGCTAAATTTGATACAATAGATAGAAATAGTAATTTAACAAAATAATATCGTTAATACAGGCTCTGACCAAACACTAACCTATTCACAGGTATCCCACCTGATTCATCTTTTCCAAAAGATCTTATATGGATTCTATCCATCCATATACTTTTTCATCTCCTATGGATTCCATCCATCCATAGGCCTTTTCAGAAATCATTTTAAAAATTAAAGTCTAATCCGTGAAAAACATTACTCGGCTTGCCCATGACCGTGGGCACGGCTATCCAGGATAGTTTATACACTCTACAGAGGTTGTACAACTTTACCCACAAGATATGATTATCTCATTTTGTCGGCCATTACACGCTTCCGTAGGCGTGCGATTGAGAAATCATAACAAGACCTTTACAATGCTAAGCCTTCAACCTGATCACGCCGCCACTAAGGTTTCACCACAACTTGAATCCACAAGTTGGAGCCCCGTCTTGTGCCATGTGAGACTTCTCATAGCCTACGCCACGCTCACATTCAACCTATAGCGAGACCAAAGTTGGGACTTCACAAATTAGTCAGACAGGACTATCCCATACTAGTCTTGTGGTAGTACGATATGGCTTTGTAGCAATAGCTCACAGACCGGTCATTAACTTGACTTAGGCTCATTCCACATACCACTTGTGCCTGACGATCAACATTGTGTCACCGAACAACAATGCATACCAGCACCCACCATCTAACCATTAGCCTAGGTCCAAACCAAGTTGTATATTTTATTTTGAAACATTTCATACATCTTCTTAACTCACTGAAGTCAAGAATATATTTTAAAAAATCAGTGTTCTGAAGTGTAACAAGTATTCCCACTTAAATCATTTTAAGCATGGCTAAGCAATTCTATAAAGTTTCTAGTCAATACTATTGTACTAACTAGGTTTTCATCTAAGGTGACAAGGCATAAGAAAGTTCAATATCAAATTTGACCATACACAAAAAATTTCGGTATAACTAGAATTTAAATCGAATTTAAACTAGATTTGAATAAAAGTACGCATGCATAATAATTTTAAAAACAACATAAATAATTGAAATTACTGGGAGCAACATGATCAAAGGCGTAACTTGCCTTGCTTCGAAGTTTGCTGAGGTTCGCCGAAGTTATATTCTCCGGATTAGTCGTAGTCTACACGCGGAAAACCAGAACAACTAAACTCAAATAAAATCCAAATAAAGTCCAAAAATCATAAAGTAAATGCTGGGAGAAAGAATATGAATTTAGGAATTTGAATAGTTCCAATTGGAGTTAGGGCGAAGGAGAACAACTTCTGGTAGTTTGAATTCCAAAGAAATGAATAAAACGAATTCTTGGAATTCATTTCTTTGTAAAGGAAAGGTGGTCGAAAGTTACAATATTTGTGTGTAGTTGAAACCAAGATCGAAGGCGTAGTCTAAGCCGTGGTCGAAACCATAGTTGAATCAACGGTTGAAGATGCGGAGGTCTAAGTCGAAGGCAAAGACTCCAAGTACGGGTGCAGTCGAAGATTCGGTTGAAGACCTGGTCAGAACTGTACAGTGGTCGAAGAACACTATAACAGTCGAGAACCAAGGGTAGTCGGAGTTGAGCGGTCGTAGAAGGAGTTTTGTGTGTGGTCGGGATGACAATGAACGACAGTGGTTGGAAGTGACAATGGTCAGAGGTAGATGGAGACGGCAGTGGTTGGGAGTGACTATGGTCATGAGCGACCGTAGTTGAAAAATCAATTGTGGTCGAAAGGATTGGAGGTTACACCATGGTCGGAGAATTGGATTATGCAGAGTGGTCAAAAGAATCAAACAGCTTGGAGAGATTGGACGGCTTCGAGTAGTTAGAGAGATCGGAGGGTTCAGAGAGGTCGAAGGGTGCGGAGGTTAAAATGGTCAAATAACCATGGTTGGTTCGAAGACGGAGGTCGAAGTCCAAGGCCGAAGTCGAAGTCTTTGAGCTCGAAGGTCGAAGGCTGGAGTCGAAGTCTCCGAAGGTCAAAGTCTCTAGGGATGAAGATCGAAGTCGAAGTCGAAGGCTCCGAGCAGTCGGAGTCTCAAAAAATCTCCGAACCATCGGTGTCTAAGAAACCTCCGAATGGTCAGAGTCTAAAGAACCTCTGGACATCGGAGTCTTAAGAGCCTCCGGACATCGGAGTCTTGTGAGCCTCCGAATGTTGGAGTCTAGGAATCGGATGGCTGGGAGAAGTCGGACGGCTTCACGTGACGAGATCCGAGCGATCCAATGGCGACGAAGATCGGTGAGATGTACAAAAGAGGGAGAAGAGTATGAGTCCGGTTTTACCTTGGCGTAAGGTTCGGGCTGCACAGAGTTGGCTGGCAGTGAGGGTGTAGCGGAGGCGGGACACGATTATCGATTGCGGAGACTCTTCAACGATAGCTTGCTCGGAGAAGGGGTGTCGAAGGTTCGCGTGGGCCTGAGGAAGGTTACTGGCGGCAGGGTACTCCGGTCATGCTCTGGCTCGGGAAAAAGGGTGAAGGAGGTGCGCGCGGTCCCGTCGACGATTTGGTGGTGGTGGCGTCGACGTCGACGGAAGAGACACTCGAGTGGGAGGATTGCTTGGCGGAAAGGTAGTGAGGTGAAGAAAAGAGAGAGGGGATTGCGAGGAGTGCATTGGTGCTCTTGTGCAATACCAGAAGTGGTTGGAAGGTGGTCGGCGACGAGGTGAAGAAGTGGCGTAACTCGGGCGGTGGTGCTGACGGTGTTCCGGCGGTGAGGAGACTCAATCAAGGGCGATCGAGAAAATGTAAAAATTATGAAATATATACGAAAAAATAGATTATGAATTTAGATGAATTTAGAAACTTGAATCACTGGATTTGTAGTTCGGACGAAGGAGAACGAGCGATTGGAAGATTGTCGGATGAGAAAATACTGAAAAAAAAATCAGAAATATTCTGAAGGAATATTCCTCCATGAACAGTCATGGACAGCAGCCCCTTTTCACTGTTTTTGGCCATGTCGTCGGCGAGAAAAGGCACGGGAGGTGAAGCCAACTAGCAAAATGGGTTGCTAAGGACCCGAGGCATATGTAGGAAGTGACGGCACATCAAACGGAGCACGATGACGACGTGCACGGCGACAACGACATAGGGTTGGAGAAATAGAATAATTTTCGAGCACAGAATAAGGAGTAAGGTGAGCACAGCCTAGAACACGATGAGGCGAGGCTAGGAACAATATTAGCTAAGTCGAAAACTCACCGGAGGCGACGCAATCGTCGTTTGAACGACGTCGGTACCGAAACACGAAAAACTCAATATCTTCGTGCTCAGTGAGGCGAATCCAAAACCGTCTGAAATGTAGCCCCCTGGAATGGTTTGGCTCGTTTTGATATGAACGGATTGTTCAAAGCATTCCCGGAAAGGCGGGGACGCGAAGTGCCATTTGCGACCATGGCTAGGTGTCGGACGCGAATATTTATGGAAGGTTTTTGGACAAACAGAGCGGAGCACGGCGTACAATGCATCGAGAAGAACTCAACGCCGCAGACAGCTCGGCCAACGGACTAACGGAACGCGGTGGACAAGACTTTATGCAGCCTAAAGGCTGACATCGGTGTTCCGGACGGAGAGGAATTAACATACGAGAGTTGTGACGAATCGAAGAGTAGAGCGTGGGGATCGTGATGCTCACCTTGGTTTTGGTCAGGCATGCACAGTCGGCCAGTGGTGACACGAGGAACGTAGACCCGATATGGCCCACGGTGCCGACGATGCTCCAGCGAAGTTCCGGCGAAGGCGAGGTGAGTACCGCGTAGAACGCGACGAGGCGAAGCCAACGGTGTGGTCAAACGCGGTAGGGCTCTACCGAACGAGGCGTAGAAGGCTGAAGAATGCCGCGTGAACGACAAAAGTAAAACTCCGATTGCGGCTAAACGGGAGGGAGTGGGGATTTGAGATTTTCGAGGTTGAGTGAGGATGAGGAGAGGCAAACGGGGCTCCCTTTTATAGGGGTTGAGGAGGTCCGAGGAGGGAGATCAAAGGACCATGTCTTTGAATGGTATGGTTTAAATCCCGCAAAAATAGTCATCAATGAGAGGGGAAACGGTGGGGGAATGAAAGAGCTTAATGAGAGGAGTTATGGGAAAAAATAGTCATCAATGCAATTTATTTCGCGCAAATCCATCGAGAAAATCAAGAGTTATGGGAGAGTAAAGAAGCTTCCAAGAAACGTTCATGGCGCTGTGTTCTGAGAGTTCACGCACGGGAGGATTCTTCGAGATTCTTCGAGAAGAAAGGAAAAAGGAGGAGAGAGAAAAAAGAGAAAAGAAAAAAAAAGAAAAAGAAAATTTAGAAAATTTTTAAGAAAATTTTCTAAATATCCTTGGAACCTAAAAGGATTAAAAAAATAATTTTGGAATTATTTGATGTTTATTTTAATTTTTAAAAATGTTTTTCTTTTCTAGCTTTAAAATAATACAGTAAATAACAAATAAAGCTTAAAAATCTTAGAAAAATTCATGGAAGTTTCTAAAGCTATTTTAAACTTATAAAAAATTTCCAACTAAATTTGCATATATTCTTTAAAAATATTTTTTTATTTAACAGAGGGGCTCTTTTCTTTAAAGCAGAAAATCAGGTCAACTAAAATTTTAAAAATTCAAGCGACCAAATAACTTTGGTTTTTATTTTAAACTAAATTAATTATTATTTTATTTTATTTATTGTTATTTTCTTTTTTAAAAAACTGAGCTGTTACACATGCTCTTTAGGTAAACATGCTTGCAAGATTTAAAGGAAATCTGGTACAATCGGTTTGAAAATCTTTTCATCTTCATCAACAAATCATCGTTTTTGGTATAGACACGCAAGAACTCATCCTGCAGCACCACCCTGGACCCTTTTTCTGTCATCTGTCCAAGGCTAAGTATGTTGTTACACAGACTTGGTATATAGTAAATTCCTATCAACAACTTCTTAACTCCGTTCTTGCATTGCAGTATTATCGTCCATTTACCTCTTATCTCTACCATGGAGTCGTCAATAAATTTGACCTTGCCCCAAACCTTCTCGTCAAGTTCATGAAATATGGAGCGATCTCCCGTCATATAATTGCTTGCTCTAATGTCCAAGTACCATTGATCCGAGTGATCGTAGTTGTCTTCCTTCGTACGTAGTTTTGGAACTATATTCTCTTCATTCAGCATCACCATGGACGGTGCCTTTTTATCATATGATGAGAGAAGTAGTACTGGTCCGTCATCTTCTTCTTCGACTTGGGCGAGGTTTGCCTCCCTGTTCTTCCTTTTGTTTTGGTAACTCAAAGCATAATGCCTAAACTCGTTGCAGTTGAAACACTTTATGTTGTGCCGTGTTGCGTAGTGCCCATATTCGCCACATTCGAAGCACTTGATATGTGACTTATCACGAAATCTGTCACCACTGCCTTGCCAAGTGTTATCTCCACTGCTACCTCTATCACCTCGACCACTTTGGCCATCTCGCCCGTGCCATTGCCCGCGACTGCTTGATGAGCCACCGCTCCTTGTATCTCCCTTCATCAGTAACACTTGCTGGTCATGATACTGAAACTTCTGCTCAGTACGAGACTGAAACCCCTTCAGTAACTCCTCGTGCGCCTTGAGAGAACCAGTGATCTCCTCGATCTTCTTTTTCTTCAAATCAGGGGAGTACATGAGCGTGGTGACGGCAGGCGCGTACTTTTCTGGTAGCACTTGTAGGTTCTTCTTCACTGCTACAGATTCCTCCATCTTGTCGCCGAGAGAAACCACCTGATTGTATAGTGAAGTCAACTTACCAGCGAACTCGTCCACCGACTGGGTCTCTCCCATCTGGAGATTCTTGAACTCGCTCCGTAAATTCTGGAGCCGCACCCTCGTTCACACGATCAACTCCCTCGTGCATCTTCTGAAGCGTCTCCCACGCCTCTCGTGCCGTCTCCTTCCCGACGAGTTGAAACATCATCGAATCTGGCACCGCTTGGTAGATGATAGCCAAAGCCGCCTGATCCACCTTGTCTTCCAACTCCTTGTCCTTCCCCTTCAGATCGACTGCACCCCAAACTCCCTGGGCGTGCATGTTCGCCTTCATCTTCATTGCCCACACTGGGTAATTTTCGGTCGTCAAGAGAGGGTACTAGAGGGAGATTAACCCACCCTAGGCCTTTACCTTCTCGCCCATATTCTTCAGGTATTATCAAGATCAACACGCTCTGATACCAAATGTTGAATATACTCTTCTAACAAACACCCGCACGCTCCACTTTTTTTCTTTTGAAAACAAAAGCTCAAAGAAAAAAACAATGTCTTTCTTTTCTCTCGCTCACAGACTTCACATGCAGCTGTCCCTACTAACTTGACTCGTAGACACGACCCTCTTGGTGGCTGCGTCGTCTGTGCCCACAATTAACAGAGCCACTGCCTCTTGCGTGTGCTTGTGCCTTCTGGTCTATATGAAGCAGCACACTGCCTTCTTCATAACCTTCACGTCACAGACATGCAAAGCAGACCATGTCTCTGTCCTTGCACCTTGCCTCTTCTGATCACTTCTTCTTGCTTCTGCCTTTCTCTTGGAGCACAACCGCTTGCTGCTCTGATTGGAATTCTTCCGTCGCTAGCTTCTTCTTTCCCTCTCTCTTTCTTTCTTCTGATTCCACTACTGTCTACGCTGCTTGCATCTCGTTGCTTCTCCTCGCTTGCTTTTCTGCCTACTGCCTTCAACTCGTTATATACTAATTACTTCCTCCGCTTAGATACGGAAATGACATCAATCTCCTATTCAGACACGGACTCACTTGTATACGTATACGCGGCAAGATGACTCGTATACGTACTCGGACACGGTAAGAAAAAAACTAAAACAAGATAAGGTTCTAACAAGGTGGAGGAGAGTGGGGTCAAGCTCTCCGGCACTCTACACTCCAGCGACCGCGACGACATGTCTGTATTTGTAACATCCCAAAATTTTTATTCCTTTATGAAAATCATCCTGGAATTTATTGGATTTTCCTGGAGTTTTTTTCAAAGTCCTGATTTAAAGAAAATTAAAAACTTCTGTTATTAAAAGATCAAATTAAGTTCATTGCATTTCTTGTAAATCAAATAAATGTATTTCACTTTCCTAAAGTCAAATCTGTAATTATATTAATTTTCAGAATTTTATAAAGAATTAAAAACTTCCTTTTTAAGTCAAACTGTGCTTTTTGAAAATATACTTATCAAATTGGGTGGAAAATATTTTTATTAAGTCCCAATTAGTCCCAGAAGGTTCTCTGAATTTTTCTGGATTTTTCAAAATTTATTTGGTATTTTTCTGAGCTTTCTAAAGCTTATTCGCATTTCTGGAAATCAAAAAGAAAATAAAAATCCTAAAACTCCCTCGGGCTGCCGCGTGTCAGCCATCGGAGCCCCTCTCGCCGCGGATTCCCCTCAGCCGTCCGATCTAACTTAACCCTCTCCCCCGCCTTCCCTCTCTCCGCTCGCGACGCGTGTCGTGCATCAGGCCGTTCTCTCCCCCACCCGACTCAATCCCCACCGCCGCTGTCACTTACTGCTTCGCGGCACCCCTCTTCCCTTCGCCCGGCACGTGGCGCGATCCACACCGCCCTCTATTGCCGAAAACAATCTCGACCGTTCCCCGTCACTTAAACGCCTCACCAGCCCGGATTCTCTCACGATGGCAGATGCATGGCAACCAGGTGGCGGCCAGATCGGCGCCACGCCAGCGCCACCCGCACGCCCCCTCGCCACCTCACGCGCACGCAGCCACGTCTGCATAAAGCCGTGACGTGGCAGCCACGTCGCAACCACGTGGTGCCACGCGGCAGCCACGTGGAAGCCACGCCTGCGCCACCTCGCCCCCGACCGCCCGCCTGCCACCTCACCTCTTTCTCGGGTCCATGGACTCGGTCCACGATACCCGGGCCCCACATGTCAGCCTCTGCCCGAATATATTAATCCTAGGGCTGACGTCATAATCTGTAATTTCCTTTGGGAAAATAATTCGTGCTGACGTCATAAATCCTTTTCGGTTTAAAAATAAATCCAGAAAATACCCTTTTTCTTTTATTTTGAATTTAAACTTTGGAAGGCTATAACTTTTGCATTTTAATTCCAAATTGACCCATTCAAATTTCTAAATTTTTCTAAAATCATGATCTATCCATTTCTGGAATAATTTTGAATTTTTGAAATTTATTTAAATTTTTTTTGAATATATTTTGTAATCCCAAGATTTAAATTTAAATTATAATTTCCAATTTCTTTTAAAAACCTCAATTCCATTCCAAGAAATGTTGGTCCACATCCAGAATCCAAATTCTGTCGCCTAGTTTATTTTATAATTTTTGGTAGTTATTTGGGTTTCATTTGAATTTTGTTTTGAATTTTCTTTGAATTGGCTCTTTACGTTAGATTTCAACGATTCCGGAGACGCTGAGTTCGACGATTCCCCGCAGGGCTTCGATCAAGGCAAGTTACACCTTTGACCATGTTGAACCTAATATTTTAAATTATTTATATTGTTTTACTGTATATGCATGCGTATCTTTATTCAAGCGTAATTCAAATTGGATTTGAAACTTAGATATTCCCATGATCCTTTGTATATAGCCAATTTGAATTTCGAATTCCTATACCTTGTCGCCCTAGCTGAAAACTAGTTAGTACCATAGTATTGACTAGAAAATTTTATAGAAATACTTAGCCTGGCTTAGTATAACTTTAGGTGGGATCAAATGTTTCACATGGATTCACGATATAAAAATGAAGACTTGACTTCGATGAGTCAATGATGGTTTATGAAAATTGTTTAAAAATAAAAATAGAAACTTATGATTTGGACTTAGGCTAATGGTTAGGTGGTGGGTGCCGGTATGCCTCGTGTTTGGTGACACCTGGTTGATTATCGTGCACGGGGGAAATGTGGTTGGGCCTAAACCAACATAAGGACCGTTTCTGTGATTCATTTTACGAAGTCACTTCGTACTACCACAAGTCTGATATGGGACGGACCTGGCTAAGTAATTTGTGAAGTTCCAAACATAGTCTCGCTATAGGCTGAATGTGAGCGCGGCGTAGGCTGTGGGAAGTCTCACATGGCACCAAAGGGGGCTCCAACTCGTGGATTCGAGTTGTGGTGAAACCTTAGTGGCGGCGTGATTATTTTGGCGATGGATCATCGGAACAGCCTTGTCATGAACTCTCCGCCGCACACCTAAGGCAGTGTGTTTATCGCGTGGCTCAAGTGAGAGGGAATGTCTTGTGGGTAAAGTTGTACACCTCTCTGAGTTAAAAACCTATCTAGATAGCCGTGTCCACGGTCATGGACATCTTTGAGTAAAGTTGTCGCTGATTAGACTTGGATTTTATAAACTGATTTTTGAGCAAACAAAAGATGGTTTGGTTCCGGTCCGGGTGGATTCCCGTGGGTAGGTTAGTGTGGGTTGGAGCCTACACTAACGATAATACTTGTTAAAAATAATGTTCATATACTGTATTAAAATTCAGCTTTTCGTATTTACGTTATTGTATTTAAATTCAAGAATTGCTTTCCGCACATTACCCTATTAAGCGTTCCTTTGAAATCCCTTATGCATGCATCAACTCTGTTATAATTCCTGGTGTAACTTGCGTAAGCATTTACTTGCTTACCTTGGGAGTATTCGTACTCACCTTGCTAAATCTGTTGCCGGACTTCGAGGCGACTACGACGGTGAGGACTACTTGTAGTAGGGCGCGTCTCACGATCATTCGCTGTGGGAGGTGGATGGGCCATCTTGCCACCATTACTATCTTTCCATTGTTTTTGTTTATTTTGTTGGCCTTGTGCCCTTATTGTAAGACTTGGCCTTAAGGCTGTATTTTCGTTTAATAATATCTCGTGGTTATTTTTGCATGATATACATTGCTGTTAAACCTGTGTGCACTAGCTTTTCCTGGGATAGTGCGATTTACACAGAGGGACTCAGAGTTGTTGTTTCGGGTCCCGACAGAAATGGTATCAGAGCAATAATGACCCTAAGATGTGACCTTAGCTAAAAACCAACCTTAAGAATATATTTTCATAAGAAATGCCCTTTTAAAAACCTCTTCCTTTTCTCAATCTCTTTACCAAAACTGATTACTAACTCCTCTCCTCTTCCAAATTTTAGATGGAGCAACCCACCCGCGTCTCCCATGGAACCCTTGCCGGACTCTTCGCCGATGATTTGTACAACCTCATGCAAGAGCTCAACTTCCGCCCGTACCCCCTTTACCAGGGATATGTTGGCATGTATGGAGACGAGGAACGCTGGAGGGTGGAAGTGAAGATCTTCAAAGATTTCAGAGCACACGGAGCCATTCACGTGTTCGACGCACCCCTACCTCGAGACACCTTCTTCGACGGAGTGCAGGATGCAGCCCGAGAGGCCATTCGCCAGCTGAGGAACATCTACGCTCAGGACCTGCAGCGCACGGACTTTCGCTACTTCCCCATGAAGACTCTCCCGTGGCTGCGGCGACTTCGTCTCAGAGTATGAGAGCAACCCCGCCTCGACGATGGTGGAGTTCACCAAGTCCATGGATCACATGTACTGCACCACCACCGGACGAGCTACACACCGCCTGCCAGCGAAGCGCGCGCCAAGAAGAACTTGCCGAGCTCCGCACTGAGGATGCAGGCTCCTCTGATTCCGGGCCTTTTCCGAGGAGACTCGAGCGCAGCGCTAGTGTCTAGACGACCCTAAGCCTTAGAACGCTATCCGTGAGCTGTAGTCCTTTGTAAACAGCCACGAGACTATTATAATAAAATAAAAAGTTTTGTCTGACTCTTATTCGTGTTTTCCTTGCTCTTGTGTGTTATTTTGGTGGGATTGTTACTAGAACCTTTCCTTTAGTTCTCTCTCTAAATCTGAAAGCCTCAATAGATGGTGAACACAAGAAGGAACTCCAGTATGGACAACACCAACCCCGGAGCACAAGGAAGCCAGTCAGCTCCGATTCCACCGCCCTCGCCAACAGCAGGACCGGATTGGGCACAATTGATGGCCAATCAAAACCAGTTGATCCAGCTATTAGCTCAGACGATCAACAACCCTCAGGCTCATCATCAACATGCCCAAGTACCTCCCAATCGTCTTTCTGAGTTCCTAAGGATCAAGCCACCGACCTTCGCTGGCAGTGCTGAACCAATGGACACCGACGACTGGCTCAGGTCAATCGGCAAAAAGCTGGACATATTGCAGTGCACTGATCGGGAGCGAGTCCTGTTCGCCTCCCATCAGTTGAATGGGCCAGCGTCTCAATGGTGGGATACTTTCACCGCTTCGCACGCTAACCCACAGACGGTGACGTGGGACGAGTTCGAGCAGAGCTTTCGCAAAGCTCACATCCCCATCAGCACCATGGCACTGAAAAAGAAGGAGTTCAGAGCCCTGCGCTAAGGAAGTCGTACTGTCAATGAGTACGTGCAAAAGTTCAACCAACTGGCCCGCTATGCGCCAGAAGATGTGGCTTCCGACAAGGCCAAGCAAGAAAGGTTCATGGAGGGCCTGAACGACAACATATCAGTACAGCTGATATCGGGTGACTATACTGATTTCCACCAGCTGGTCAGTAAGGCCATCCGCTAGGAAGGAAAGCACATGGAAATGGAGACTCGGAAGAAAAGGATGGCGGACCAGAGGAACAACTCTGGAGGTTCTTCCAAGAATCGCAGTACTCCCCCGCACTCAAACAAGTTCAGACCCTAGGCAAAGAACTTCAAGAACGATCCAGCGAGTTCAAGTCTTCCACCAGCCGCCCGCCGTTTCAGGCCAACCGCCAGTAGTTCCAAAGCAACCACACCCCAACAACCGGTGGCAGTGCGAAGAGCGATCCGCCAACCGGCGGATTAACTCGCGCTACTCGCAAGGAACGGGGCACTTTGCCAAGGGCAACCCCGTGAGCCTCGGAAGTCGGAACCGGGGCAGGCCGCGCGGACCGTCAAAGGGAGAGTGAACCACGTGACAGCTGAAGAAGCTCAAGCTGCACCGGACGTCGTGCTGGGTATGTTCCTTGTCAATTCAGTACCAGCATCAGTCCTTTTCGATTCCGGAGCATCACATTCATTTGTATCAAAAACTTTTGTGGATAAGCATGGGTTGGGCAGGGTAACCCTTAGCAACCCTATGATAGTTCACTCCCCTGGAGCAGAAATGAGAGCAGGGACCTTGTGCCCCAAAGTGGAATTGCTCATAGACGGAACCCGATTCCTAGCCGATCTTTTGGTTTTGGAATCGCAAGGATTAGATGTCATTCTCGGGATGAACTGGTTAGCCAAGAATCGAGGACATATCGATTGCGCTACCAGATCCATCACCCTCACCAATGACCAAGGCATAGAAGTGATCTTCTCTCCTCAAATCCCGAAGGCAGAAGAAGGTGCCCTTTTCCATCTTCAAGTCTTGGAGGAAGTGCCGATCGTACGGGAATACCCAGATGTTTTTCCCGAAGAACTGCCAGGAATGCCACCGGATAGGGAAATCGAGTTTGTGATTGATCTAGTCCCAGGCACCGCCCCAATTTCCAAGAGACCATATCGGATGCCTGCTAACGAGTTAGCAGAACTGAAGAATCAACTCAAGAAATTGGAAGACAAAGGGTACATCCGACCCAGTTCGTCACCTTGGGGAGCACCCGTCCTGTTCGTCAAGAAAAAGGATGAGAGTTTGAGGCTATGTGTGGACTACAGAGCACTCAACGACGTCACCATCAAGAATAAATACCCCCTCCCCAGGATCGATGACCTGTTCGATCAGTTGAAAGGAGCCGGTATCTTCTCCAAGATTGATCTGCGATCAGGATATCATCAGTTGAAGATTCGTGAAGAAGACATTCCCAAAACTGCCTTCTCCACTAGATATGGACACTATGAGTTCACGGTCATGTCATTTGGACTGACCAATGCACCAGCCTACTTCATGAGTATGATGAACAGTGTATTCATGAAATACTTGGACAAGTTTGTAGTAATCTTCATCGACGACATCCTCATCTACTCCAAGAATGAAGAAGAGCATGAGCAGCATCTCCGAATAACGTTGGAAAAGCTTCGAGAGCATCAACTCTTTGCCAAGTTCAGCAAATGTGAATTCTGGCTAAAAGAGGTTGCCTTCCTCGGACATATCGTGACAGCCGAAGGAATCGCTGTGGATCCTTCCAAGGTAGAAGCAGTAATGGAATGGAAGCAACCGAAGTCCGTAACAGAAGTCAGGAGCTTCCTTGGACTTGCGGGTTATTACCGTCGGTTCATAGCAGGGTTCTCCGAGACAGCCAAGCCAATGACCCAGTTGCTGAAAAAGGAAAAGAAGTTCGAATGGACGAAGGCTTGTGAGTAGAGTTTTCAAACCCTTAAAAAGAGACTAGTCTCGGCACCCGTACTTGTTTTGCCAGACGTGCATAAAGGCTTCGAGGTCTTCTGTGATGCCTCCCGCCTAGGCTTAGGCTGTGTCCTGATGCAAGAAGGCAAAGTGGTAGCCTACGCATCCCACCAACTCAAGCCTCATGAGTACAATTATCCTACTCATGACTTAGAGTTAACCGCAGTAGTGCACGCCTTAAAAATCTGGCGTCACTATCTTATCGGTAACCGTTGTGAAGTATACACGGACCATAAGAGTTTGAAGTATATCTTCACCCAGGCAGAACTCAACCTGAGGCAGCGAAGATGGTTGGAGTTCATAAAGGACTACGACATCGGTATACATTACCACCCCAGAAAAGCGAATGTTGTAGCCGATGCCTTAAGCAGGAAGTCTTATGCAAACATGGTGATATCGGAAGAAGACCAGACCCGACTTCAGGAGGGAGTCGCCCGTCTAAGTCTAAATCCGATGAGACCAAACATCCTCACCACCCTGGTGATACAACCTGGATTGCCTGATCAAATTATGGAAGCTCAGAAGGTTGACGAGGATATCCAGGAAATCAGAAAGAATATGAGAAGGGGCAAGGCCCCAGGGTTCAGTGAAGACGAACATGGTACTGTTTGGTTCGAGAATCGCATCTGTGTGCCAAATAATCAGGAAATCAAAACCATAATTCTGAAAGAAGCCCATGACACCCCATACTCAATCCACCCAGGTCGTACCAAGATGTACCAGGACCTAAAGGAAAAATATTGGTGGGTTAGTATGAAGAGAGAAATCGCGGAGTTTGTTGAAGCCTGCGACACCTGCCAACGAGTCAAAGCCGAGCATCAGAGGCCAGCTGGACTCTTGCAACCCCTGCCTATACCAGAATGGAAGTGGGAAGAAATCGGTATGGATTTCATAACCGGACTCCCAAGGACACAATCGGGTTATGATTCAATCTGGGTGATCATAGACCGGTTAACTAAAGTGGCTCACTTTATACCAGTCAAGACCACTTACTCCGGGAGTAAGTTAGCTGAGCTGTACATGTCCCGGATTGTGTGCCTACACAGCGTTCCAAAGAAAATAGTGTCAGATCGAGGAAGTCAATTTACTTCTCAATTCTAGCAAAAGCTGCATGAAGAGTTAGGGAGTAAGCTCAGTTTCAGTACCGCTTACCACCCCCAAACAGATGGTCAAACAGAGAGAGTTAATCAAGTACTCGAGGATATGCTGAGAGCTTGTACTCTGGACTTTGGGAATAGCTGGGACCGATCATTGCCCTATGCAGAGTTCTCGTACAATAATAGCTACCAAGCCAGTCTGCAGATGGCACCCTTCGAAGCCTTGTATGGACGAAAGTGCAGGACACCCTTGCTTTGGGATCAGCAAGGAGAACCACAAGAAGTTGGACCAAACCTGCTGCAAGACGCAGAAGATAAAGTGAAGAAGATCAGAGACAGACTGAAGATAGCCCAATCTCGGCAGAAGAGTTATGCGGACAACCGTCGCCGAGATTTGACCTTTGAGGTCGGGGACTACGTCTATCTTCGAGTATCCCCACTCAGAGGCGTAAAAAGATTCCAAGTCAGAGGAAAGCTAGCACCGTGTTATGTGGGACCCTTCAAGATTCTAAACCGAAGAGGTGAAGTCGCATATCAGTTGGACTTACCGCCAAGCATGTCAGGAGTGCACAATGTCTTCCATGTCTCGCAGTTAAAGAAGTGCCTCCGAGTACCCACAGAGCAAGCCGCATTGCAAACATTGGATCTCCAGAATGATCTCACTTATCAGGAGCAGCCAATCAAGATCCTTGAAATTGCAGAACGTCAGACCAGGAGGAAGACTATCAGGTTCTGCAAGGTTCAGTGGAGCAACCACACCGAAGACGAAGCCACCTGGGAGCGAGAAGAAGATTTAAAGGCCAGCCATCCCCAGCTCTTTTGCTAGCCGGTGCAAATCTCGAGGGTGAGATTTCTTTAAGGGGGTAGGTTTGTAACATCCCAAAAATTTTATTCCTTTATGAAAATCATTCTGGAATTTATTGGATTTTTCTGGAGTTTATTTCAAAGTCCTGATTTAAAGAAAATTAAAAACTTCTGTTATTAAAAGATCAAATTAAGTTCATTGCATTTCTTGTAAATCAAATAAATGTATTTCACTTTCCTAAAGTCAAATCTGTAATTATATTAATTTTCAGAATTTTATAAAGAATTAAAAACTTCCCTTTTAAGTCAAACTGTGCTTTTTCAAAATATACTTATCAAATTGGGTGGAAAATATTTTTATTAAGTCCCAATTAGTCCCAGAAGGTTCTCTGAATTTTTCTGGATTTTTCAAAATTTATTTGGTATTTTTCTGAGTTTTCTAAAGCTTATTCGCATTTCTAGAGATCAAAAAAAAATAAAAATCCTAAAACTCCCTCGGGCTGCCGCGTGTCAGCCATCGGATCCCCCTCCGCCCGCCGGATTCCCCCTCAGCCGTCCGATCTAACTTAACCCTCTCCCCCGCCTTCCCTCTTTCCGCTCGCGACGCGTGTCGTGCATCGGGCGTTCTTCCCACCCGACTCAATCCCCACCCGCTGCTCACTTACAGCGCCGCGCTCCTCTTCCTTCGCTCGAGACGTGGCGCGATCCACACCGCCCTCTATTGCCGAAAACAATCTCGATTGTTCCCCGTCACTTAAACGCCTCACCAGCCCGGATTCTCTCACGATTGTCGGATCAAATCGGGCCGTTCACGCTCACTTACCCTTCGCGCGCGTGCGACGGTCCCGATCTCCTCCCATGCCACGCGTCACAAATCCGACCGTCACCCCAACCCTTTCCGATTTTCTTCTCTCTCGCGACCGCGGGCCACGCACAGTCGGTCGCCGTCCCGCCACCTTCCTTCTTCCCGCGCGATCTCGCCGCTGCCGCCGCCATTGATTAGAAAACCGAAGCTTTGAAAGCTTCGGTTTCTTGCCAAATTAATCCCCCGCGCCACGGCACATTCAAATAGCCACTCCACCGCGTCCGTTGCAGGCTTAATTCCCCCCAATTACGCCCTCCTTCACCGTCGCGTTAATTTCCCGAATCCGGCGAGTTGCGCGCGACGGTTACCACCCCTCCCCGCCTATAAAAAGGTCTCCCCGAGCACCCTCTACCCACACCGCCACCCCTCGTGCCTCCAATTCGCGAATTTGAGCTTCGGAGCCCTCCCTGCGCCCGATTTTCCCCGCCGGCCACCAGTAACTCCGGCGAGCAATCGCGGCCACCTCGGGCTTCCCCGCTCCTCGCCGGTGCCTCTCCGACGTAGCTGGTGCCCAGGCGACCCTCGGCGACCTCCTTCCCGAGCAAGTGCGCCACCGGAGCTCCCCGCCGCCGTGAACCCCTTCTCCGGCCGCCGCCCCTCTCCGCCGATTCTCCTCTCCGGTCACCCTCGGCCTCGCGCAAATCTGATGCACTCCCCGCGTCCTCCCCTTCATTTCGGTACCCTCGGCCGGCGCCGCCGCTCACCGGAGCTCCGGCGACCATCGGGCCCCGAGCGCCGCCGCCGCCGGTCGGGCCACGTCAGCCCGTCGGGCCGACCTGGCAGATGCATGGCAACCAGGTGGCGGCCAGATCGGCGCCACGCCAGCGCCACCCGCACGCCCCTCGCCACTCACGCCGCGACGCGCCACGCGTCGGCATAAAGCGCGTGGCGTGGCGACCACGTCGCAACCACGTGGTGCCACGCGCAGCCACGTGGAAGCCACGCCAGCGCCACCTCGCCCCCGAGCGCCAGCCTGCCACCTCACCTCTTTCTCGGGTCCATGGACTCGGTCCACGATACCCGGGCCCCACATGTCAGCCTCTGCCCGAATATATTAATCCTAGGGCTGATGTCATAATCTGTAATTTCCTTTGGGAAAATAATTCGTGCTGACGTCATAAATCCTTTTCGGTTTAAAAATAAATCCAGAAAATACCCTTTTTCTTTTATTTTGAATTTAAACTTTGGAAGGCTATAACTTTTGCATTTTAACTCCAAATTGACCCATTCAAATTTCTAAATTTTTCTAAAATCATGATCTATCCATTTATAGAATAATTTTGAATTTTTGAAATTTATTTAAATTTTGTTTGAATATATTTTGTAATCCCAAGATTTAAATTTAAATTATAATTTCCAATTTCTTTGAAAAACCTCAATTCCATTCAAAGAAATGTTGGTCCACATCCAGAATTCAAAATTCTGTCTCCCAGCTTATTTTATAATTTTTGGCAGTTATTTGGGTTTCATTTGAATTTTGTTTTGAATTTTCTTTGAATTGGCTCTTTACGTTAGATTTCAACGATTCCGGAGACGCTAAATTCGACGATTCCCCGCAGGGCTTCGATCAAGGTAAGTTACACCTTTGACCATGTTGAACCTAATATTTTAAATTATTTATATTGTTTTACTGTATATGCACGCGTATCTTTATTCAAGCGTAATTCAAATTGGATTTGAAACTTAGATATTCCCATGATCCTTTGTATATAGCCAATTTGAATTTCGAATTCCTATACCTTGTCATCCTAGCTGAAAACTAGTTAATACCATAGTATTGACTAGAAAATTTTATAGAAATGCTTAGCCTGGCTTAGTATAACTTTAGGTGGGATCAAATGTTTCACATGAATTCACGATATAAAAATGAAGACTTGACTTCGATGAGTCAATGATGGTTTATGAAAATTGTTTAAAAATGAAAATAGAAACTTATGATTTGGACTTAGGCTAATGGTTAGGTGGTGGGTGCCGGTATGCCTCGTGTTTGGTGACACCTGGTTGATTATCATGCATAGGGGAAATGTGGTTGGGCCTAAACCAACATAAGGACCGTTTCTGTGATTCATTTTACGAAGTCACTTCGTACTACCACAAGTCCGGTATGGGATGGACCTGGCTAAGTAATTTGTGAAGTTCCAAACATAGTCTCGCTATAGGCTGAATGTGAGCGCGGCGTAGGCTGTGGGAAGTCTCACATGGCACCAAAGGGGGCTCCAACTCGTGGATTCGAGTTGTGGTGAAACCTTAGTGGTGGCGTGATTATTTTGGCGATGGATCATCGGAACAGCCTTGTCATGAACTCTCCGCCGCACACCTAAGGCAGTGTGTTTATCGCGTGGCTCAAGTGAGAGGGAATGTCTTGTGGGTAAAGTTGTACACCTCTACAGAGTTAAAAACCTATCTAGATAGCCGTGTCCACGGTCATGGACATGCTGAGTAAAGTTGTCACAGATTAGACTTGGATTTTATAAACCTGGTTTTTGAGCAAACAAAAGATGGTTTGGTTCCGGTCCGGGTGGATTCCCGTGGGTAGGTTAGTGTGGGTTGGAGCCTACACTAACGATAATACTTGTTAAAAACAATGTTCATATACTGTATTAAAATTCAGCTTTTCGTATTTACATTATTGTATTTAAATTCAAGAATTGCTTTCCGCACATTACCCTATTAAGCGTTCCTTTGAAATCCCTTATGCATGCATCAACTCTGTTATAATTCCTGGTGTAACTTGCGTAAGCATTTACTTGCTTACCTTGGGAGCACTTCTGTACTCACCTTGCTAAATCTGTTGCCAGACTTCGAGGGCGACTACGACGATGAGGACTACTTTGAGTAGGACGCGTCTTCGATCATTCGCTGTGGAAGGTGGATGGGTCAGGCCGCCACCTTTACTATCTTTCCGCTGTTTTTGTTTATTTTGTTGGCCTTGTGCCTTTATTGTAAGACTTGGCCTGAAGGCTGTATTTTCGTTTAATAATATCTCGTGGTTATTTTTGCATGATATACATTGCTGTTAAACCTGTGTGCACTAGCTTTTCCTGGGATAGTGCGATTTACACAGATGGACTCGGAGTTGTTGTTTCGGGTCCCGACAGTATTGGCCATGCAGCGCCTCAATGACCAGTACGTGCACACCACCTTGATTTTGTAGTACGTAGGGCTATACATACTTTGAACGGTGAGGGGGATTTGTTTGGGATGAATATCTTAGTGGCTCACTGACATGACACCTTTGTTAAGCTTCGCATATGTGCATGCTGGACCCGAGGGACTACTTACGGATCTAAGCCATCCGATGCAGCCCTCCAAGATGGATCTAACCACTACTACAAAAATCATCATCACAGATGGTTTAAAAACATCATCGCAGATGGATTTTTGAACTGTCTGATTTTATGGGTCAGTGATAATCGAAAGTTATCACAGACGATTTTTGAACCATCTGTGATAAATACAATACAGACGGTTTGTAACTAGAACCGTCTGTGAAAAACACTATCATAGACGGTTTTAATTTAAAACCGTCTGTGATACTCACACATCACAGATGGTTCTAAACTAGAACCGTCTGTGATGTGTGAGAATCACAGACGATTTATACTACAAAACCGTCTATGATAATTTATTCTATACCTAAAATTTTTTCTATTTTTCAGTTAGTCTCAGAAAATGTTAGCTATGTCTTTTGAAAACAAGCAAATACGATATCAAACATAGCAGAGAATATTTTATTTTCATTACAATCCACCATTACAATATCATAAGATTACAATCCACCATTACAATATCACAAAAAAATATATCAAAGAACATTCCATTTACTTTTCATTTACATTACAAACCGAGTAGCCCTAACCCCACAGAATAGCTCGAGTAGGCCTTCTTGGCGGCCGCCTCACTGTAAGCTCCTGGGCAGCTCTAAACACTACAAATTAGCAGCAGATCATCGTACTTACAGAATCAAATACTAGAAAAAAACAATAGAGTGAGGTGCTGACAGGCTGACCTAATATGCGATCTTCAAATCGTCTGCACTCGCTTCCATCAGGTCGATCGAGGAGAAAAACAGTGAGGAGCCTGGAGAGATTTTGAGCGCATGAAGGGTAGGAGATGGGTTCAGGTGAGTATTTATAAGGGAGAGAGTGGGGATGATCTGTGGGGTGTGGGTTGGTCGGTTTCTATTGGCTAGAATTGGGTTAGGGAGGATTGACTGGTCTAGTAGTCAAAGACCAATTTATTACAGACTGTTCTTAGTAAAAACCATCTATAAAAACATCACAGACGATTCTTATTAAGAATCGTCTGTGATATTGGCCATATATATACCGATACAATATAAATAATTAGTCTTAAAATAAGAAATAACAAAGTTCTACATGGCTTATATATACTCATTTGAAAGGTTTTGATGAGATCTACGACTTTACAGTTGAGACAAACTCCAAATTTCGAAGGAAATATTGAAAATTTTGGCAAAAACAGAAATAAAAAACTTACGATGCAAATTTGAGACTAAAGATGGACAATTTTGGAGGTCTTAGTGGGTGACTGATACAAGCGGGTCATTTTTTTGGATCGGGCTCATCATTAGCTTTCCAACGAGTACAAAAACTTGAAAACGGACACCGTACGTAAAAGTTATGCCTATTTTACTAAAGGTGTATCAAAACAAAATCGTACTTCAACTCAGACGAGAAATTATGAAATTTTTGGAATGTGTGAAGCGGGAAACATGTTACAGACGGTTTGTAACACAAACCGTCTATGATAACGAAACTGTCTGTGATATTGTCAATATCACAGTCGGTTCTTATTAAGAACTGTCTGTGATTGCATTTAATACTGGTGGTTTTTAGGAACCGTCTGTGATGAGACGTCTAATATAAATCTTTTTTAAGTAGTGAATGGCGCGTAGGAAATAAGGGATTCCAGTCATTGAAAAAAGGGATAATATAACATTTTTTTCCATCCGCGTATATAAGTTAAGATCCCGATCCAACGCCCCTTGGATGAAGCAATTAAGATAATGTAACTACTGCAAGGATCGAGCGGCTTTGGACGAAGAAATAGTACTTCCTTTAGCCAAAAAAGAATATCGTTTTGAGATACACGGTTATAAGCATTTAAAACTTTGGTTATCAATTGGGTACATCAAAACTATATATATAAATTTATCTAAAAAATACTTTTATAATATTATAATATTATTGTTTTTATAATACAAATTAGTTATTAAAGTTGTGCTTGGGATATCGATGTTCAAAATATGTTTTTGGGGTGGGAGTAGCAGTGAAACAAAAAAACCGAGGAAGTTAATTAATTAAACTCTCAGAACCTCAAGACCGACAAATCTGGTGCCATAATAGATCCCAGGCTCGAACTCAACAAGGTATACGTATTTACGTAATTTGTTCATGATACGTACTCCGTTGTTTCTTTTCATAAGGTGTATTTTATTTGAACACGTGGATTAAGAAGCGCATGAAACCAAGGAAAAGGTAGAGGGAATGTACTCTCTCATTTCTTTTCATAAGGTGTATTTTTATTTGAACACGTGGATTAAGAAGCGCATGAAACCAAGCAAAAAGGTAGAGAGAAATGATCATAGTGACCATAGTGTTATTATCTCAGGATTAAAAGAGAGGATTGTTGTGTGGGTATTTATTCAAAAATGTTAAAGAGAGAGAGGGAAGATTAATAGAGGCAAAAGAGAGAAAAGATCATTAAAACCGCATACACAACTTATAATATGAAACAAGATAGGAAAATCTATAGGCTTTATATTTTGAAAAGGAGAGCGTATTATACAAGTTTCTATTAATAATTAAGTAGCGTTAATGTTGCAAATAATGCACAGAAAAATAGAAATGAGATATACGAATTTTTACGTGAAAACCATTGTATGAAAAAACCACGAGCTCTCGAAAGCAAATCACTATAATGAGAAAAGATTACAATGAAGCGTTTGCTCTTCCTATTGGCTATTAGGGTACATATATATAGGGTGAGAGAACCGAGTCCTACATAGAGAGAAAATCAAATCAAAGTCGGTTGCTACAGATTGATATCACGTCTGATACAACCTGTACATACACCTACCATGCCACGTCTGGCATGAGACGATGAAGTGTCTTACACGGACATGGTACGAATTTAGATCACTTTTTTTTAACAATATCTACCTTGAGCCGAATTCCCTCCAATACTCAAAGACTGTAATAAACTCTTCTAATAAAATCAGCATTTACACCTTGAGCGCCGAAAGTCTAAAGGACTAGTAAGTAATACCAACTAAGTCTGAGCAAAACTCAAACTTAGATACAGGAACTGGCTTTGTCAACATATCAGCTGGATTATCATGAGTATTCATCTTGCAGACTTTAATATCACCTTGATTAACGGCACATCGAATGTAGTGATACCTGATATCAATGTGCTTTATTCTCTCATGTAATATTTGATTTTTTTATAAGGCAAATAGCACTCTGATTATCATAAAATATTATAGTGCAAGATGTATTTTCATAAAGTTTAGTAAATAAACCTCTTATCTAAATGACTTCTTTATAAGCTTCAGAAATAGTCATATACTCAACTTCTGTAGTATACAAGGCAGCAGTAGCTTGCAAACTTGCTTTCCACCTAACGGCACATCCTCCAACAGTGAACACATAACCAGTAAGAGATTTTCTTTTTTCTAAATCTCCAACAACATCAGAATCCACATAACCAACGAGTCCATTTCTAGTCTTCTCAAATTATAAACAAGTATTAGATGTGCACCGCAAATATCTAAAAATCTATTGAACTGCTTTCCAATGCTCCTTTCTAGGATTAGCTATGTATCTACTAACCACACTTAATAATTGAGATAAATCAGGGCAACAACATACCATGGCATATATAAGCGAACCAATTGTATTCACATATGGAACTTTAGATATCGGAGTTATTAAAAGCCAACCCGTTCTCCTCGCACCACAGCGCTCCACGCCCGCGCGAGGGCCTTCGCGCGCGACGCGTGGCGAGGCAGCGCTCCTCCTGTGCGGTCCGCGCGCGCGGCGCGCCCATGCCGCAGCTCCCCCAACGCGCCCCCTTCCTCCCTTCGCCCATGCCGCCCGTTCCGTCTCCCGCGTCCCCTCCTCACCCGTTCTCGCCTCCCCCCTCCTCCCCCGCTCCCCCGCCGCCTCCCCCTCCCCCCTCCTCCCCCGCCGCCTCCACCGCCCCCGCTCACCCGCCGGCCGCCGCTTCCCCCTCCCCCTTCCTACCCCGCCGCCTCCTCCTCCCCCGCCGTCCACTCCTCCCTCCTCCTCCCCCCTCCCCCGCCGCCTCCCCCCAACCCCCTCCTCCCCCGCTCCCTCGCCGCCTCCGGAGGGGGAGGCCAGAGCCCAGAGGCCCTCCGCCGGTGACTCGTGCGTCAAGATCGACATGGGCATCGGCGTCGCCGTCACCGCCGTACGCACCGCCGCCGACATCTTCTACCTCGCGCACATGATCCTCAGGTTCTCCTCCCCCTCCCCTGCCGCCCACTCCTCCCCCGGTCCCTCCTCCTCCCCCGCACCCCCACCGCCTCCCCCTCCACCTCCCCCCTCCTCCGCCGCCGCCTCTCCCCAGCCCCCTCCCCCCGTCGCTCCCCGTGCGTCCGTAGCTTCCTCAGCGTAGATCTAGCGCCGCAACCACGGATCCGCCGGCTACCACTGCTCGGCCTACTCCCTGCCTCGCCCCCCCCCCGGTGCGCTCTTTCGGTTCCCCCTCCTCCCCCCTCCCCTGCCGCCCCCTCCTACCCCGGTCCCCCCTCCCCCGTCGCTCCTGCCTATAGGAACTATTGGGGCCCATTTTTCGTATGTAGGAACTATTGGGGCCCGAGCCTGATAAAAGGTTTGCCCTGAAGAGGAAAATGTGGAGGCCACCTGTCAGTTCTTCAATACGATCGGTAAACAGCTTGATGAGAACCCAAAATCTCGCCGAATTAATGATAACTACTTCAAACAGACGAAGGAGCTAACAAAAAAACCCTCAGTTGGCACCACGTTTGAGGTTCACACTTTAATGCTGTCATCTCTTGTTTTCTTGATTCTATATGTTTGTGTCCCATGATTGTCAGTTGAGGTAGCATGCCAAGATAATTTATACATCTGCACTGTTTGCCTTTTTCTTGATTTCTTCTCCTCCTTTACAGTTTTAAGGGCGCACTTTGTTCATTGTACAGTTTAATTGGTTTATTTTTATACCTGGGACTATATTATTGCTTAAGAGTGATTTTTATCGCAACATGTTTTCCATTTATTTCAATAACATTTTTATGTCACCAGCCCAAGCTTGGTACCTTGAGCTTGATATGTCGTGCATACTTGGCCTTTTTTAGTAGGTTAAATCATGTTTGAGCTTTGAACTAACTTCTATAATAATGATGATTCACAATATCACCATGCTACTATTATATTCAATAAAGTTTTCAATATGCAAGTAGAGTGGGTCACTAATTTGTTAACAAGCTGCACATGTGGCATATGCCGCCAATAACGTCGTTGTGGTTTATAATAGTTTAGCAGTACCATGTACTGCCTGGTAGATTGACGAAAACAATGCCTTGTGTAGACGAGGACCCCCCTATGTACCAGTACATAGTTTAACACTGCTGATGCCACTCTTGTTCTATCCTTCTATCATATAAATTCATAATGCGAACTGTTGTTCATGAGGCATACTTATGCATTTAATGGTATCATGTGTTGACTTTTGTTAGTACATGGCGTGGATATTGATGTTTGATCTGTTCTGTTTGCTCATTGATATCATAGTCTTTCTCTGATTCCTTGTTTGTTTTATGTATGTTGATACGAAGTTGAACTCGTACTGAATTCCTGATCCTTTATCTTCCTATATTGAGAGCAGATTATTTGATTGTACTATGAGAGACAATATTAGGTGGTTCAGAATGCTGTGGTGAAACTTCTGTCCTCTCAGGTACAAAAAATTGTGGAGAATGATGCCTCAAAGGATTTGTTTCCTGAGGTGAATTGACCTCTAGAATGTTAGATATACTTGACCTTAATGCAACCGGCGCATTTGCTTCTGAACTTATTCTCCTCAATTGTTCCGAGCATGTCCCCCTTCTTAGCATCGAAGCTTCAGAAATAAGATTGCAACTGTCTTCATACTTCCTCTTGTTTAGTGATAGAAAGTTCATAAGAGAAGATTGAACAGTACTTGAAATATATTCACCAAATTGGAATGAAGACTTGGTTGTTTGATATGGCAGGGTGTTATTCTTCTTGCTAGGGGAAAAACATGTCTGCCTACAATACTTGATTTATTTCATGTTCATGCCTTCATGGGCACCTCTTTATGTAATATTACACCATGCTTTCTTTAATATTGCTATTTAAGTTTGCATTGCATGTTCTCATTTTAGTGAATTGTCTTGTACGAGTGCAGCTGCAGAGTTTGCACCAGACATCACCATTATATTTGCGGGGTTTGATGCAGCGAGGGGTGATCCTTTGGGTTGTTGTGATGTAAGATTTCCCGTAATTTTTGTTGCTCAATTCTAAAATGTAACTGTTTATTTCCCCTTTTGTGTATGCATTATTTTAGACAACTGTGATGATTCTGGGATACATTTCTACCTCCTTACTGTGGAAATGCATGTTAAGACTTCAGACCCATGTAGAGGACTTTCACCTCATCACCTGTTTAGAACTTAGGTTAACCTTTTATATTCACACTGTATAGGAAAATTATGTATTGTTTGGGCTTCCTCACTTGTAGAAGCTAGATTTTTTTGGGGGACTGTGTTGAAGCACCAAACTTTGTCAATTGGTTCCAGTCTCATATACCATTGTTGCTCCTTTAGGGATGAGCTCATTGGTATGGATGTGAGATGCATCACTGTTCAGTTTGTTTTGTCATATTTGGTGGTAAGTACTACTGTACTAGAGGTCAGTCAAATAAAAAAATGATAACTTTGCTAAAGTTCTCAAAAGGTAGATTGCAAACTAAATTTTCCATGCAACCCTTGACTTTGATATTATTCATGCCTATTTGCTACTTGATTCCTGTAAACTGTTAGATGCTACCTTTTTCTGGTTGATATGCCAATGCACGCCAAATCATGTCAATCCATGGTAGTTTTGATTTAACTTCCTTCGTCATTGATAGGTCACTCCTGCTGGATACTCTAGGATGACGTCCATGTTAACTTCTTGCTCAGAGAGAAGATTGTTGGTTATACTTGAGGGAGGGTATGTGCAAATTCTTTTCCTAATTTAAGAAGACAAAATAGAAATTCAAAAAGTAGGCAATGCATAGAAATTTGAAATTTAAAAAGGATACTATGGAGACTTCTACGTTGTAAATTGGAGACTAGACCCTGTTTCATCATTGTGGTCATGGTCTTTAGCTCATTGGTGTTGTGTATGGCATGCAAAATTTCTGTTATCATCAGAACGTATATTTTTGTTCCATCTAATGGTAGTGCGCAGATGTACTTTTGTTGTTGGATCAAGATCCACATGAGATAATTGCCTGAATATTGCAAGTATTAGCATCGGGCTGTCATTTGGACACTACTATGCATAACATCCTTCTTAGAGTTCAAATTTGTAGGCAATGATTCCTTTTTTAATTCTTTTTTCATTTTATTTTGCTCAAATATGTAAATTCAGTATAGGTATTTATTTGTGAGGCCCCCATCAACACTTATTTATTGTTTTCATTTTTGTCCTATCTACGATGTGTAGATACAATCTTCGGTCTATATCCTCATCGGCTACTGAAGTTGTTAAGGTTTGTATTTTTCGCAATAAGATCTTATTCTTGTAAGAACGGGATGTAGAAATATCAAAATTAGCTCTAGCTATGTTTAAGTGTAATAAGCTGGTTTAGCATCATCTTGCTCAATAACAAGCTACAACAACTAATCATTTACTATATAGGTAATTTAGTTAGTGTTGCTCTGGGTGCATAGAGGATTGACATGTGAATTGGTTATGATTTCAGTTATATTTGGTGATCTTTCTAATTCTAGACTATAGTTTGATGTAGAGATTGCTTTTTAGGCAATTGGTTATGATTTCGGTTATATTTGGTGATCATGTAATTCCATGAGTTCTGAGGTTTGCATCATGGCCTTTAGGAGAGTAGCGTTATTGGCTTTGCAAGTGCATAATTTAAATGATCGAGAGTTTCTATTTATGGTTTTGATAGGACTGGTGTAATTTGGTATAGTTTGTTGAATGCTTAGGTTTACATTTATGGTTATTAAAGGTGGAACATATGTCATTACTCTTGGCAATGCGCAAATTTGAAAGTAAAGGGCAGCTACATGACATACATGTGTAGGTTCTGCATTTGATGAAAATTATTTTTTGGTGGGAATAATGATGCAAGGTCTGGAGGATAGTGCTGCTGAACTTGATATTGTGGAATGTTTAGTTTACTTTTTAGAATATTGATGGGGCTTTCTTTGATGTATTAGCACAATTATGATGTCTTATCATGGTTCAAATGATTTATCAAAGTCCTAGGAGTCCTTGTGGACGGAGTTGTGTGTAAATGAGGAGAAGTTGCTACCTGCTACTTTCGATTATCTTTGTTCGAACGAGATAAAGCTGCACATCAAGGCTTGCACTTGACATGTGCACCATTATATGGAAACCATTACACGTAATCTTTCTGAAAATACCAACATGATGGCATGGCATTACATATATAAAATAATTAAAACATAGTGGGTGTCTGGATGCATAGTTTGGTTTGGCTTTGGATTTTTGGGGAAGATGAAATGCAAAAAAGAAAATGCCACTCTTTGGTCACGCTACTTCACAATTTCAGTCATAATTTCTGTTGCTGCACGATTCATTTTGCTTGCTGCTTCTTACAAATTCTTAAAGATGTATCATTGACAACTTTGGTTACAATCTTTTTTTTTGGAAAATGTTCCAGGAGGGACACAAGCCCCATTGCATAATAAGTCCAAATCTGAATGTTGGAGGTGTTCTAGATCAAAAGGCGAGTAATGGGAACACCGGAATCCTGACAAATGGCCAAGAGATTACAAAATCTGAGCTGCAGATGCTTAAGGTTTGCAACGATATATACTCCTACCTGATTTCGAGATACATGAGTTAGTTTTTCTTTAATTCTGTTTGATTTCAGTTGGCAGGAATTCAATGTGCTAGGAAACCTCACTTTTGGGTGAATGCTGATGGGACTTACCAAGAGGAAGGCCAAAAAACTGTTAAAGGGAAGATTTGGGATAAGGTAACTCTGGGATTTGATTTTCGTAGTTGCCCTGTAATTTGTTGGGAGGAAACTAACCAAAGTTAAATTTATCTTCATGTTCATCAGCCTATAGTGAAGCTGCTTAGTCCTGTCTTGTCACTGCCAACTCCTAATAAAGCAACTAAATGTGGTGAAGAACCTGTTCACATGGTAAATCGAATAATCCCTGACTACTTGGAGCAAAGGACAATCTAGAAGTTTTTGTTGGTTGGGACAGGACAAGCACCATTCTCAAGCGGTACAAATGTTTACGGATATCTATTGTATTGATGTGCGTGGATAGATATGTTGATCAACCGCATGAAGATCACCATCCAATTATAATTGTTCGCATTGGAATGTGGTGCAAGATTTACGCTCGCATATACGATGATTAAACTTGCAAACACTACATGCCATTTGAAACATTAATGTAGTAATTGACCTTGAATCTATTGAATCTCAGGCCAAGTTCTTGTACAAGAACAAACCATTTTCTCTGGATGAGTGTGAAGATCTCAAACTTATCATACAAAGTAACATATACAACTACCTTGGTGTACTACTTGAAGGCCGTGAAAGGTTTGAAGAGGAAGTTTTAGCTGATAGAAGAAAAATCTGCCAACACGATCCTTCTAGCTCTGGTATGATCATACTCTTCCAGTTATATTCTTTTGGCTATCCTTCTAGCTCTGGTATGATTATACTCTTCCAGTACTGGTTGCTAATGTATGAATACACTTTGCTGCTAGCTTGCTTTGACTGATGGTGTGTTTCAACGTTCAGCTTTTAAACACTGCTGAATTGGGTAGCATAATCTATTTCAATGCTTTTTTCCATACTGATATTCATCTCCTTCAAGTGTCTATATTGAAGTGGGAATTCTATATTGAAGTAGATATTAATTTCTGCGATGGTCTCTATCTGTCATCTGCTTGAAGTGTCTATATTGAAGGGTGAATTAATTTCTGCAATTGAAGTCATGGCAAGGCGCGCAACGCGCGCTTGATGTTCTAGTGTACTTAACTTCATCATTAGATTATGGACATAACACTGAAAAAAGTCTGAAATGTACAGCTAAGCGAATACTCGTAGGTTTGGCCTTATGCATATTAAAATGACAAAGAACTTTATCAATATATCCTTTTTGACTTATATATAATTTGCCAAACCATATTTCTCTAATGATTTCTATACGAAGAATTTTATTTGCTGCACTGAGATTTTTCATCTCAAATTCACTGCTTAATTGTGCTTTCAACTTTGCAATTTCAACATTGTCTTTTGTAGCAATCAACATATCATCAACATATAGAAGCAAATAAATAGCTGAACAATTAACAATCTTCAAATAAACATAATTATCATAATTGAATTTTTTAAATTCTAGGATATCATAAAGGAGTCAAATATCTTATACCATTGTCTAGGTGATTGCTTCAAACCATAAAGAGGTTTATTCAATTTACAAATAAAATTCTCCTTTTCTGGAACGATAAAACCTTCTGGTTGCTCTATATAAATGTTTTCTTCTAATTCTCCATGTAAGAATACAGTTTTCACATCGAATTATTCAAACTTATAATCAGGCATAGCCACAATACTGAGTAAAGTGCGAATATAATTATGCTTCACAACATGGGAAAAGACACCTGTAAAATCAATACCTAGAATTTGGCTATACTCTTTGGCAACTAGCCTTACTTTGTACCTAATCTCTTTAGTTGGTGAAATACCTTCTTTTTTCTTGAAGATCCATTTACAACGAATAGGCTTCTTCTCAATTGGCAACTTGACCAACTCCCAAGTGCTATTCTTGTCAAAAGATTCTATCTTATTATTCATAACAATCATCCATCTTTCTGAATCACCAAAAGAGATAGCCTCTGAATAAGATGAAGGTTCTATAGTACCTCCAATTTCTTCTGCCATATTTAAACAATAAGCCATCATATTGGCTTCTTCAATCAATCTCCTAGGAGACTAAATGTTCCTCCTTTCTCTATTGACTGCAATAGAATATTGTGTTGGTGGCGTAACAATAGGAATTTCTAAAATATTTTTCTTGTTGATTTCTAGTGTATCCTGAATCAATAATATGCTCCACCTGTACGCTTGATTGCTTCTCAACGAAAACATCAATAGCTGGTTTATCATACAACATAGCAGACTCATCAAAAGTAACATCTCTGCTAAGAACCACCTTTCTAGTTTCAGGATTTCATAATTTATATCCTTTCACACCAGGTTTATAACCAAGAAAAATACACTTAATTGCTCTAGACTTTAATTTACCGTTATTAACATGATCATAAGCAGGATAACCAAATATTCTTAAGTTTGAATAATCTGCAGGAGAGTTAGACCATATCTCACTTAGAGTCTTCTTCTCAATAGCCAAATTAGGTGACTGATTACTCAAATAACAAGCAGTGGAAGCGGCTTCAGCCTAATAACTCTTAAAGAATATAGAGTTTGATAACATACAACGTACCTTTCGCACGATGGTTCTATTCATGCGTTCAGCTACACTATTTTGTTGAGGAGTGCCTAGAACGATGTAATATCTCACAATACCTTATGACTTACATAAATCTTCAAATTCTCTTGAACAAAACTTCAAGCCATTATCGGTACGAAACTTCTTGACATACTTGCCAGTCTGTCTCTGGATCATAATCCTTCACTCCTTGAATGTTTTGAATATATCTGATTTATGCTTGACGAAGTAAGCCCAAATTCTTCTTGAGTAATCATCAATAATAGTCAGCATGTAGCTTGCACCTCCAAGTGACAGAACGGAAGATTCTTCCCATAAATCAGAGTAAACATAATCCAATATGACTTTTATAGAGTGAGTGGTAGTGATGAATTTTACCTATTTTTGCTTGCTGAAGACACAATGTTTACAAAATTTTAATTTGTCGATGTTTTGACCATGAAGAAATCTTCTTTTGTATAATTGCATGACTTTCTGTTCCTAGATTCAGATCTGCCCCTGTATCTGCTTTTGTTTGCCTCTTGAATTGTTGTTTGAACCCTTCTCGTATTTCCTACCATGGACAGACAAATCTTCTACATGTATACTTGAACTTTCACTGAGAACCATAACTTTCATCTTTTCCTTAGCATACAGAGCTTCATAAACCTCACTAAGAGTAAGATATATCAGCTATATAGAATAGTATATCTAAATGTATAGTATAAACTGGGCAGAGATCATAACGAAATAAAACCCAAATATTCATCGTCATATTTGATCTCCATGGACTCGAGGTCAATAATAACCTCCTTGAAGGCTGTCAGTTAGTTCAACAATGAGACTCCCTCCACCATCTTGTGGGAATAAAGCTTCTGATTCAAATGTATCTTACTGGTCAGATTCTTGGTTATGCAAATATACTCTAGCTTCAGCCATAATGCGGCCCTAACCTCCTGTAAAATATTATTTGATAGATAAAAATGAATTTAAGATAAGACCTTATGATCTTTACATTGCTTCTCATCGGTAGACAATATCGCTGGCATCTTGTTAATCCCCAAAAGAGTATCATTCAAGTCAAGGTATGATAAAATAGCTTGCATCTTAACTTGCCATAGGGAAAACCTCGTGTCATGATCCAACAACGAAAGATCATACTTCAAAGTCACCATACGAAAAAATTTGATGGTACTAATTTTATGTGTACCTAGCAAAATTCTTGTAAGAAAAACTCCTAGTACAAATCTTGAGTGTGCATAGCAATTTCAGTCGAAAAGTAATAATAAACAAAAAGGCAAACTATAGCACCTGAACCTTCGTCTTTTGCTTTGCTTCTGCTACTGTTGAAATCACGTGTCTCCCTTCTGGACGTGTCGCCTGATTCTTGAACGATCACACCGCTCTTTTCGACTTGTTGCACGTGGACCGATGGGGAAGACCAGGGCGCTGGATTGTTGCTCTTCACGTCTGCGTGTTTCACATCTAGCCAAAAACTTTTTCGCTGGGATTGGCGCTTGCGTGCAGCTTACGTGTCCTCACTAATTGAAGACACCGAGGTCGAGACACTGTTTTTAACGAGGAGGACAGAGACATGACGTGCGCGAGACCGCAAGTCGGAGAAGAAATCAAACCCGCCTTGATTTCGACGAATGGCAACGACATTGGACCGGTAGCAAATTTTTTCTCTCTCGAATTTCTCGAACTCTAAATCCCTGTGCTTTTATACCACTTGTTGCAAATAATGCGCAAAAAAATAGAGACGAGCGATACGAATTTTTGTGGAAAACTCTTGCGGAGAAAAACCACAGATGCTCGAAGGTAAATCACTATAATGAGGAGATATTACAATAAAGCATTTACTCTTCCTATTGGATACTGGGGTATATATATATAGGGTGAGGGAACCGAGTCTCATACAGAGAGAAAATCGAATCAGAGTCGGTTGCTACAAATTGATACTACATCTGATATAACCTATGCATACACCTATCATGCCACGTCTGGCATGCTGCGATGAAGTGTCTCTTACACGGATACGGTACGAATTTGGATCACCTTTTCAATAGCTAATTATGTAATTAATTATTTTAATATGTAGTGCTAATTTGCATGAATTTGGGTCAAGAGTTCCATCAAGTTCACTAGTTAATTAAATCACTTTGTATATAATTTCACCACCAACCAAACATTTCCAATTACTCATTTTGTTTAGGTATTAAGATATTTCCAACGCAAAGTTTCAAAAAATGATGCTGGTTGTTGACGTGTAGCCTCGGGACCCATTTGTCAATCTCATAACCCATGGCATTGTTCAAAACGAATGATGTTTTCATTGATTTTCCCTAACTTAAATTTATCATTGCCAGGTGGTTGGGGAGATCACCTACTCCCCGAGCAGCGTCATGGTGAAGACAGAGGACAACAAGGTCTATAGGTCTGACTATGTCATGGTCTCTGCCATCCTCGGCGTCCTGCAAACCGATCTCATACAGTTCAAGCCGCAATTGCCAGTCAGTTCTTGTTCCCTCAAACTTAAAAACAAATTTATATAGCGCCTTTCTTACTGCTCAGTTTTTGCATTTTTTTTTGCGTGTGTGTTTTATCTTTGAATAAGAACACTATGTTGCAATTGATAATCAGGCATGGAAGATCATCTCGATCTACCAATTCGACATGGCGGTGTACACCAAGATCTTCCTAAAGTTCCCCAAGAAATGCTGGCCTGAAGGACCTAGCACATAATTCTTCCTCTACGCGAGTGGTAGAAGGGGATACTACCCGGTCAGGCAGGTAAAGCTGCATCCAATGCCATGCAGTTGTTCCCAATGATCAGAAAACTTGAACAAAAAACACAATCCAAGAAGCTTTACATGATTAGTTACATTAATTTTGAAGAACATACATTGCAATTATTGACATCAGCTGACCTGATAATATGTATGGATTTCAACAATTTGAGAAGCAGTACCCAGGATCAAATGTGCTGCTTGTGACTGTCACGGACGACAAGTCGAGGAGGATTGAGCAACAGTCTGATAACCAGACCAAGGCAGAATCTATGGAGGTGCTGAGGAAGATGTTCCCTGGCAAGGACGTGCCGGATGCAACAGACATTCTTGTCCCAAGGTGGTGGTCGAATAGGTTCTTCAAGGGCACCTTCTCCAACTGGCCCATCGGCGCCAACCGCTACGAATATGACCTTATCCGAGTACAGTCCAAGCTCTACTCAGAAAATTTAAATTCAACCTGAACAAATGGCTATCAAATATATACTTATAAGTTACTAACACATATCTTGAATGCAAGGGAAAATAAACAATATTTGGTATACTTCTAAAACATGTTCTATTGCATTGGTTGTCCCAAATGTGCTTCTAAATTTCATGGTAACCTGATTATGTTCTGTTTCTAACTTGTGATCAAGGCTCCTGTTGGGAGGGTCTATTTCACTGGTGAGCACACGAGCGAACATTATAATGGTTGTGTCCATGGAGCGTATCTTGCTGGTAAAAAATTTTTTTCATGGTCTAGATTGTTAGTTTTCCCCCTTAATACGAAGTCCTGATAATTCAAATGTGATACTTGTTTCTAGGTATTGACTCTGTAGACATCTTGATCAATTGTGCCATGAAAAAGATGTGCAAGTACCATGTCCAGGGAAAGTATGACTAATTAAGTTAAATCCAAAGGTAAGTCTTAGTATCATATCCTAACATTTAATCCACTGAAGTCATACCAAAATGTCGCTCCTCTAATTTTGCATCCTCTTATATACTTTCCCAATGCGTAATAATGGTATGGCATTTTTCTGTGTTACAGATTCTACCCACTGCTTGGACAAAACCTACTACTTGAAGTTGTGTTAGTAATATGTTCTAAAGTCAATTATGGAGATGATTATGTCACTTCTATATTTATGATCTTTTAAATAGTTATTTTATTCTTTGAATAAATGTCATTCATATTGATCAACAAATATGTGACTTGTTCGTGAAACTCTTTAATTTATTTATGTTTTGATGTTTTTCTAAACTATCTCTGATCTTATGTCATTATGTGGGACAATTATGATTTACATATCAGCACATTTATTGATTCATGATCATGTTTCACAGATCATGGATACGAGGATATCAAATCAATAATATGGACACATGTTAGAGAACATAGTATTGGATTGACCTACCATGAGATACTGCGGGAATTGTTATATTCTTAAGTGTCATCAATTGGTCTCATACATAGTGTATATAGGATCTTTAAACCTGAGATCATCACAGTTTTCTACATGTATAATAGTTTATTTCGGAGTTGCAAAATACTAATACTACTATAACTGGGTGGTCATAAAGATAGCTTTTAGATTTACTATAAAACATATGGAGGAATGTGAACAATCAAGATGGAATTTTTCCCTCATATATAACGGGAGAGATATCTCTAGGTCTGTCGATGTGGTTGGATTAAGGAAGTGCATGGCCATGCCGAATGTAGTTGAGGAGTCAGTTATAACTGAGTAATCCACTACATATTCGAGTGAAGATTTGAGCTATCATAGGATAGCACGCTTCTTATCTTGAGCTTGATCTAGTATCATGAGGCAAAGGGATTGGTATATAAACACTATATAGGTTCGTTCAATATGATCTTTATATATATTTGGGGATTGTAATGTCCTACTAGGGGCTACCGACTTATGGATAAAAAAGAAGTTTTTGGCCCATGGCCAAATATACATAGACCTATAGGTTCACACTTAATGGGTTAGAAAGATAAGGGTCCAGTTGGAGGTTTTTCGAGTGTGATACGATCTTTACTCGTATTAGATAAAGATTCAGTCTGAGACTTTCTGAGTTGGATATGATATCTGATCATATCAGATAAAGATATGATTGGAGGCTATATAAAGGGAGGTGTGGGGTTTAGGAAGGTATCCGAAAACACACCCATCGAAACTCTAGCTGCCACCTCTCATAACCCCTCCTGTGTGCGCAGGTGCTAACACACCGATGCACGGCATTCCATCCCTAGACATATGGACCTCGGTAGAGGGGTTGCTGCAACTGTGGCACTAATCGGGACCATCGCGAGAAGGAGATGGTTGACCATAGGACGATCGACTGCTTCCACTACACCGATGCGCGCTTTGTTGAACTAGCCAATCAACTCTACTTTCGCTATACTGCACTTCTGTGGTGACGATTTATGATCTCTTACTCGTATGGTTTTCTGGTTTACCTGGTAGAAAATTTTAATCTACACTAGTATAGTCTACTAATATCCCAACAAGTTGCACTGTGTGGATTTGCCGAAGGTTTTTCTAATGCAACTTGACAAGCCATGGCACATTCACTGTTCGTCAATACTTTGTTCTTTTTTACGCTCCCTAGTATTCATGTCGTTAAACTTTCTGAAATTTGACCATCAATAAATGTCAAAAAATATGGATTGATTGTATGAAAATTATATTATTAGATTTATTATTAAAAATACTTTCATAATATTATAATTTTATTAATATATTTTAGTGTAAATTTATCAAAGTAAAAAAATGGAGGGAGTATTAGTTATTATCTGTAGTTAAATGATTTTGTTGGGCAATCCATAATTTGTTCTTTTGGTGAGACAATTGTTAATCTCCATTTTCTCATACCATTAGTGATACTATTGCTTGCTCTCCACTGTTGATGTTGCTTTTGGTACAGTTAATATGTTGTTAATTGTGTAAGTTGCAAAAATGTATTCGACGATCAAGAGAGCAGAACTGCAGGGTAGCTCGCGAGTTGCCTAGGCCATCTCATGCTTGTACGACAAATAGGGGTGGGTTTTTCTCTTCTGAAGAAAAGGGCAGGAACTCTATCAATTTAAGGCCCTGATCTGATTGGCATATGTGCATGGCTAGAGCTTTTCTGAAAAACGGCTTCTAGTTGAGCTTCCTGAAAAATCCGCTTTCTGAAAAATCGGCTGTATGGAGAAGCTTGCTGATTGGCTATTCTTAGTTGGAAAATGTCTTCAATACCTTTGAGACAAACAGTGGCTTGGTTGGCGCTGATTAGTAGATTTTATAATACTTCATCAATCTTTTCCATCCACAGTTAAGAAGTCTCCGCTCCACGTACTTAGGGGTGCAAACGGATCGGATTCGGACGGATATTGCTTAAACCATATCCTAACCTATATTTTTTTCCCGGATTCGGAGTCGGATACGGTAAGACCGGATACGAATACAAATTCGGAATATTCGGAGTTTCGAATATGATACTGTCGGAACGGATATATAACGGATTCGGCTCGGAAACGGATAATATAGGCGGATAATACGGATGATTACAGTTTCAAAAGCTACAGTTTTGCGCAAGGGAGAAGATACCACATCTCATGGTATATCATACAAACTCCTTTTTGGGGGGATCCTACAAACTCCATACTAAACATTTTGCTATATTTTCTAGTATATCAGTGAATCGTAGGATTGACAAAGCTGAAGCAAGTACCATTCTAAAAGTACACTACATAAAACATGAATGAAAACAATTCGATAACATATATAGAAGATGGCGTGATAGAAATAATAACGACTGAAGCTTATACTTTAGTAAATTCATACAAGCCACAATAGGAACATAAAAAAACTAGATCGGAAGAATTAAATGAAGAACAAAGAACTATTGCAAGAGATATAACTGAATTTACAAAGTGCATCTGAATCGCAATTATTTTGTCCTTTCCACTTAGTATATCTCTATCATATGCAGTGAGACATTGTCCACATTAACCACTCTTAACCATTTTGTTCAGGCCTGAAATTGGTCACCACTGTAGTACCGTACACATAGCCGAACAAAAAGGTAGCACTACCAAACATAATATTCATGTGAATTTTTTCTGAAGAGATCCAGGAAACAGTCGCTTAGCAATTACACTTACCAAGTTTGCAGAGACCGCATAAGAGTTGTCTTACAACACAAAGTTCATGCATAGACTGTATTAATTTTACTTGATTGTTGTAGACACACAGTTTATTTTGAATTTGCTCTGAAAACAATTTCCATCTACAAGCAACTCTACCAAACACATCTTCAAATCTTGTGTCACAGTTGTAAACCAACTAAACATGTTACGACCATATTCATCTCAATTTCCAGGTTTCTCCCCATCCTACCATATCCCGATGTTATCAAAATATGCCCAGATCCAACCTCGAGCTGGTCCTTGTCGACGAACGACAGTATCCCGACATAGTACTCGGGCCCAACGGACGACGAGACAATGGTGTGGCTCTCGTCGATGATCTCCTCGAGCGAGCCGACGCTCATGGCCGTGCCGCGGAGGTCGTCGACCTTGGATCAGTCCTCCTCCGCCTTGTCCTCGCCGGGCGCACCGCCTCGGCCGACGACGAACTCCTCCTCCATGAGGAGGTAGTCCTTGATGCGCTCGTGCTTGAGCAGGCGGAGGTGGCACTTGGAGAGCGGCACCACGGCGGGAAGCCGCGCCGCCGCCTCAGGGCCCTTCTGCTTCCGCTGCTTGCGGCCGACGCGGGACGGCGCGGCCGGGGGCTCGAACTTGCGGTCCTTCTTGTTGTCGGCGCCACCCTCGCCCGACTTTCAGTCGCCGGGGGGCTGCCCTGCTTGCCCATGCCGCCCGGAGTGCCCTGCCCCATCGCCGCCGGCCGGTTGCTTCGAATCGAGGGTTAGGGTTTGGGTCGGGTAGATCAGGGAGAGGCGTTTCGTGTTTCTTTGGTGCTTGATAATGGGGTGTCCGGGTCACGGACTGGGATGAGTCGCTGGCTCGCTGTGGACGGGAGCGCCGAGCGCATGGGCCGGCTGGGCCGAATACGGAAGTGCGGAACAGGCCGAACAGCGGTGCAAGCGGAGAGCTCCGGATATTTATTCGGATTCTATTCGGATAATATCCGATTTACCGAATACCGAAGCTATTCGGTCGGATATCAACTATACCGAATCCGCTATCGAATCCGTCTACACATATCCGTATCCGAAACCGAATCCGACCGGATACCAAACCAGTTTACCGAATTCGCTACCAACCGGATTCGATACCGGATCGGTCGGGAAAAATCCGACCCGTTTGCCCCCTTACACGTACTGCTAAGAATATCAAATATACTGGTGCCGAAAGAGCTTATCCTGGAAATAGCTCTGCACTTGCCAAAAAAAGAAAAAAAAAACGACAACATGAGAAGAACTCAGGACTGAAATAGCTGACTTCAACTCACTTCAACAATATCAGTGAAGGGTACTCGATGCAATGAGCACAATATTGATTAAGTGAATACCATGGATGAAGAATTTATCTACGCATGATTTGAGATTCCTATTACGACGAGGATATAATGCCTTAGTTTGCTATTTATTTATTTAATCTACGTCTCAACAGGCTGGTATCCTGTACTAAAAATTGGTCGTATAGAATATGAATATATATTTGTCTTGAAACCTATCCCTACGTTATGCTGCACATATAGCTCGTAAGTACGGTATAGATTTACTCCTGATTTAATCTACAATGCTATCACGAGCCTACACATGCAAATTAAAGGAAACGTGCCTAATCAGCCCATATATATCTTTGACAACAACTGTCTAAAAACCACTTGGCCAACCATGGCAAAGAATAACTCTCATAGTAACTGCCAGCACATGTGCCGCCTCCAGGATCCATGGGATGCCTTGTCAGACATCATCAACCATCACCCCTTTGTAGTTATCTATCTATCTATATCTGTACTAATTATACTCTAAGAAAGCTATCATGCTAATCAGAAAAGATATATCCATCTATCCGGTGAACTTCAATTATAATGGCTTAGATTAAATCTAACATAAAGAGTCCTAAATCTAACATAGGCACTACTACAGAGAAGGTTATACTAGATACCTCATCACAGATAGTTCTACAAAATTCGTCAGTGCTAAGCTGCAACGTAGTTATCTCAGACGTTTTACTAGCGTGACCATCTATTGTAACTGATGGTAAGAACCATTAGTAAAGACCTACTTATCATAGAAGTTTTTTACATGAATCGTCTATGATACATCATAGACTGTTCATACTAAAAAATTGTGATAAGTCTATTAGTGATACATCACAGACGTTTTTTTTTACAAAAAAGCCATCTATAATGACCACTTATCACAGACGAGTTGTGAATAGAAGCGTTTGTGATATTCATTGCATTTTTAAATATCCTTGTCCCGACAGTATTCTTTCTGTTAGGCCCACTGTGGTTTTGAGGCGATTTGGTGAAAGGGGACCAGAGATTTGATAGGGTGCTTGTGTATCCATTTGTTTTTGCTGATCTAAGGTTAATAATTGGTACTATATATAATAAAATGCATTACATTTTAATTAGATTGGCACACTTTTTAGTTGGAAGGAAAGAGAGATCTAGCTTGGTATTTTTTGCTCTAATTTGAGAGTGGGTCTCACTATTATCTATTTTAATTATTATTAGATTGGTTCATAAATCATAGCTAGCTACTTAGATGGACAAATTATGCCGATTGACAATATGTGTAAGACCTAGTGTATGTATGTAATGGCTACCTAGGAGAGCATTAATCTAATTTAACATTAATTTGTTATATGCTAGTATAGATGGACCAAAGTTGGATGTACATTGAGAACCGTATGAGTGAAGTGTACATCAATGGCGTGTCAGCTTTTAAAAGAGTTGCCGAGCGGGATATGTTGAAGAGGGGGATGAAATTTATGTATTATCCATACATTGATTGCGAGAATGTTAAGATATTTACTAATTCAATGTAGATAGAAGTACACTTGATTCGAAGGGGTTTTAAAAATGGGTATACATATTGGAGCAGTCATGGTGAGAAGTAGATTATACAGGAAGGTAGTAACATCTTCGAGGGAGTCAATGATATATCTAATGCCGATTGTTCTTTCGAAGATGATAGGTTTGATGGAGGACATGGAGAAACCATTGTTCTTAAGTTGCAAGCCAAAATACACAATATTGTCATCCGTGCTTGAACTGTTGAAGTTGAAAGCAATCAATGGTTGATCCAACAAGAGTTTGATGGCGTTGTTATGTCTCTTAGCGGATATGCTTCTAGAGGAAAATGTGTTGCCCAAAATCACGTACCAAGACAAGAAAGTTCTCTGTCCCTTGGGAATAGAAGTAGAAAGAATACATGTATATCCGAAAGATTGTATCTTGTACCATAAAGAGTTTGCAAATATTTATGTATGTCCGGTGTGCAAAGTATCCCGATACAAAGCGTAAGAATCACTCTAGGGCATCGAGGTGAAGCAAAGAGCTCCTATTAAGGTGCTGTGATATCTTCCTATAATTTCCCATTTGAAGCGTTTATTTGCGAACCAAAAGATGGCAATATTGTTGCGTTGGCACTCGAAGGAGCGTAAGAAAGATGAAAAGCTAAGACACCCTATTGATTCTGCCTAGTGAAGGAACTTCTGTTGGATGTTTGTAGACTTTGGTGTAGTACCGAGGAATGTAAGGTTTGGGTTGCGTACAGATGGAATGAATCCTTTTAGTAACATGAGTAGCCGACATAGCACTTAACCTATGAATCTATATATCTACAACTTCCTCCTTACCTGTGTATAAAGCAGAAGTACATTTTAATGTCACTACTTATCCAAGGGCCAAAGCAACCTGGAACAATCCCGATGGACTACATGCTCTGTAGGCCGAGGTGGTGATGACTATATGTCATCTTGAGATGTATTTTCCTCCGTTATTTTATGATATTATGGTACATCTCATTGTTCACCATGTGAAAGAGATAAAGCTATGCGGCCCTGTGTTCCTACGTCATATGTACCCGTTCGAGAGGTACATGAGAATTATGAAGTCCTATGTACAAAATCAATCTCGAGCGAAGGACACCATCATTGAAGGTTATGCAATCAAAGAGGTTATTAAGTTCTGCATCGACTACATGGCACATGTGTAACCGATAGGTGTACTTCTATATTGTCATGAGGGGAGGCTGGAGGGTATCAGGACCACTAAAAGGAAAGCAATCACTCCTGATCTGAATACGTACGCTCAAGCCCATTTCACGGTCTTGCAACACATGATCGAAGTGTCCCGTACATCGACGAGCACAAAGACATGGTATGCTAAGAGAATCCAGGGTGGTCGGAGGTTTGGATCACGAGAGAAACAACCATCGGTTCAACAAGTGATGATATGTTGCGATGATTGGCAAAAAGGTCAAAATTTATAATTATGATATGGCAATGATACAACATAAATGTATACACCTTTTATACGATAGCTTAGGATAGGAATAGCACAGTCCAAAATAGCGGTGTCCGCATGGATGTGTTTCACGAGCAGTTCAATATCGCTAGGCCAAATGTAATGAAATGTGAGTTGAGCTCCTACTATAGATTTGTAGAGAAGATTTGGAAGCTCAACTATAAACTTTTTAAGATCCCCTTGTTTCAGTGTTGTTAGGTCCAACTTTCACAGGGTCAGAAACAAAGACGTAACATTTGTAATTGTTAAGCAAGTTGTTCAAGTTTTTTATGTAATGGGTCCAGCAAATAAGAATAGCCATGTAGTTCTTCATGGAAAAAGAAGGATTGTCAAAATTAAAAATATCATGGATGAGGAAAAGTACAATCAATTTGACGAGTTGCTTCCATTCAGAGATGGCATTAGGTCCAAGGAAGAACCCAGTGAGGAAGCTAGATATATTGTACCGATCATCATGAAGGGCTATTCTTGTAAAGGAAATAGCCAAGTGAAATTATGAAACTTGACATGTACATCTATTTCTAAATTATTCATGTTAAGAATACTCTCTAACTTATGCTTGCTTACTTTTTTGATATGTTTGTGTTTCTATTGTAGTTCATTCTATAAAAGAATGCCTTCTTTTCTTATGATATATTGAAAGACAAATTTGTTCATGAATGATTCAATAGTATGTATTATTGTGTGATGGTTTAGTACAAAGACAGGATAGTTTTGTTTAAATGTCTATCTATTGAAGGATACAACATAGTATATCACACACGGTTTTGTTACTAGAACCATCTATGAGAGCATATGTTGAGACCCAAATTTACAAATTCAGACTCTCTGTGTATATCTCACTAGTCCAGGATCACGCTAGTGCACACAGTGTAAACATATATGAAATATCGACCATATGCACAATTAATAAATGAAAAGGCTCATATATTATTAATTATCAGAGTACGATCTCATAGCCAAACTTATAACTTACGAGCCCAAAGGGCTTAAGAAACTAGTAACGGAAAATAAAAATAAGCGTTGTAGCCATTCAAAATGCCCATAGGTAATTGATTGGGAAATAAAGTCCTAGTCTGTGAAGTCATTGAAGTATCCTCCTTCACGTACCTCCTGCTAATATGGTTTTTCTTCTTCAATTAAGCAACAGTAGGCACAAAGCAGTGAGTACATTGGTACTCAACAAATCGTTTATAATTAAAAAATACAATATAATAACAATATAATATACAAGGCTACCAATGGATGGCTAAAAGATTATTTTATATAAAGCAGTAATTTAAATTAAATACAATAAATAAATTGAAAGTGAACTTTAAATAAAATGATAATAAGTAACTAATTAAAGGAATTGAATGAACCACAAGTAAACTAACCATTCACCTAATGAACCACACATGAATTAACCATTTACATAATGAAGTACTAGTGAACTAACCATTCACTTCTCCAAAATTATCTCAACCAAGTTTTTATGAAACATCTACCCTTTGTGTGAAATCATCGAGCATTGTCCATAACCGGGGACACAGCTATTCGAATAGTTTTACACTTTGCAGAGATTACACAACTGTACCCACACAATATGATCATCCTCGCGCTAAAAAAAACATAACAAGGTCTTTACAATGCTCAACCTCAACTCAATCCCGTCCGCTAGGGTTTCACATCACACCCCCTTGCGCCTCATAGAAATCAACAACCATATTCATCACAATAGTGAGACTGAAATTTAAATATCATAAATTAATCAACCAGATCTATGGGATAGACATGTGATTTGCATGGTAAGACACAGATCAATGGTACACAAAATTATGTTCTTAGACATTACCCAAGTGGGGCATCCACATCCCTAGTGAATCAACACTTCCCCCTTTACTGCATGATCACTCGCCCAAAATGAAAACCATGTTTGTATCACCAACATCAATGATACACCAATTTTATGGTACAAAAATTTTACAATTGTGGCTACAACCACAATTCAATATCTCATTAAGTTAAATTAATTAATTGATCACATGTGATGATAAACCCAATGAGACTATACGAGTGGATAAGTATATTAACCGTACAACCCATATGGTAACTAGTATTACATCACCAAATAATTTTTGATCCTATGGTGATAATGGAATCATGTCATTCGAATTATTAAATAGAGAAGCAATTTGGACAATAACTACCATATATAAGGATTTGTAATAAAATAGCAACGCATGATAGTTTAAAATAAAATAAAATAAATAAATAATAGATTAAAAATTAGGTTAAATATGATCAAAGGACATGACTTGTCTTGGCCTTACTCAGTTATTAATTCTAGATCTTCTAGTTGTACTCCCTCTTCTTCGAAGACGTGATCTAACGATAGAGAAAATGAATGATATATAAAATAAATTCAAATAAAATTTGAATGAACTCCAAAAACTTTAAATTAGAACCAAAAGATAGAGCTCGATGTTAGATGAATTTAGAAAAAAGAACGAGGTCAATCGGAGCTAGGATGAAGGAGAACGAGTTCTTAGAAAATTTAATATAAAAAAGTACTAAAAATTAGAAAAGATTACTGTACTGTGGACTATGTGCATAGAATAGTAGGTCTACGATAGATTTAGCACATAGAATAGTGAACAGTGCATGGCTCGAATAACATGGCTGCTAACTAGATAATTAGGGCTAATGTGGCAGCGACATGGCATGCTGATGTGGCGCCGGGATGCCTCGATTGGCTGATGTGGCATCCATGTGGCACAACACGTGGCAACCACATAGCATTAGGGCTTGCATGGCTGCTGAAATGGCAGCTGACTTGGCTAGGGTGATGATGATCGAACGGTTTGAAGACGATCGAACGGTATGGGGAATAAGGATGTTCGGACGGTTCGAATAGAATGATGATTGAACGGCTAAGGAGTAACGACGATTAGATTGTTTGAACGATGATGATGATCGAATGGTTCAATAATGATCGGACGGCCAAGGATGATCGGTCAGGCCAAAGATGTTCAGACTGGCCGAAGGGGTGATGATGATCGGACGGTTCGAATACGATCGAACGGTCCAGAGGGCTGAGGATGTTTGAATGGTTTGCACGACGACAACACGTGGTGCTCAGGGATTAGCTACTGAAGGCAAAGCAGTGTGGTGGCTTGCAGTAGAGGAGGCTCGGCCGGAGACTCATCGGTGGTGACAGCGAAAGGTCGACGTCGACGACCGAAGACAAAGACAGAGCTCCGCAATGACGAGAATGGCGGCGACGGAGCTCGGCGAGCGGCGACGGCTGCGGCGGTAGAGTGTATGATGGTGACGGTGGTCAGTGCGGATGTTGAAGGAGTGTGGGTGAGGTCGGCTAACTCAGCAACGATGGTGCGGCGAAGGGCGCATAGGCGATGCTTCGACAACGGGGTGCGGATATCGAGAGGGGCGGCACGGATTTATCGGCACAAACACCGAGGTATTTGAGATGGACATGGCGTCGGTGGCGGCAATGGAATCCGTGTCGAACAGAGCGACGAGCTTTGGGAAGGAGATGAACAATACCCGACCCTTGGATGGATGACACGTGGCTCAGGAGGGAATTGGACGGCTGAGGCAAACAGTATAGATGAACAGTGTCGTGGGCTCTAGATGCTTGACACGTGGTGCTGAGAAGATCAGACGATGAGCAAGCCGATCGATCGGATGGTTTGAACGGCACAGGAAAACGATTGGACTAGTCTGAACGGCAAAGGAGGTTTTTGGGGTTTCTCCTTTTTCAAAAATTGGAGGAAAACAAATGAGCTCTAGAAAATCGCAAATAAATCCAAAAAATATAAAACAATTCCTTACAGTACAAGGAACCTAAATAAAATATTTACAGCAAATGTTAATACTAAAAATGATAAGTAAAGCAAGTAGTAAGCTATATTTTGTCAAAGTTATCATAGTTTTTAAAATAGGACTTAAGCCCTAACCACAGCCAATCTAACTATGGTACTCTACAGTTTTATGCTCGAATACCAGCCCTGTCAGACCCAAAATTTCACATCCAGAATGCACTATGAAATAACCGCACTATTCCCTGGATCAGTGATAGTATTCATAGATATATGGCTGAATTATCTCATACATGAAACAGACCATACCATACAATTATATTGCAATACTAGAGTTCAATTAATCCACATCGGGATAGGTTCTACATAGAAGGGTAGTCATGCCAAATGTTTACATTACAAAAGCTTAAGGAGAAACAGTGGAAGCAAGAAGGAGGGAGCACACCTCACCACAAGCAGTTACTATGGAAAACTAGAGTAGAACCGATATTAGCTAAGGCCTAGCTAATACTGGACCCACTCAAAAGTTAGCTTGGTTGGCTAGTCTGAGAGGAGAGGCTAAACTACTATGTCCTAAGTCTAGTTGCCACCGTCTTCTCCTCTGTTGTTGCCTTGATCCTCGTAGAACACATACTAGTCTTGGTTCCCATACTCTGAAGGGGGTCGAGAGCGAGGATGAGCACACACAACCATGCTCCGTGAGCCAATATAGAATACAATTATACATATAGATGCAAGGCTATAACAAGGGTGGCTCGGGCTATTTTATTTGCGTAAAGTAGCATTTGTAATTAAGATTAGCTAAAATTCCTATGACTTAGCTTTGAACAATTCATACTTTTAAGAGATTGAAATTGTGCAATAAATATAGTGGTGCATGTTCCTTTCACCAATGCTAGATTAGGTTACATCCACCTTATTAAACATCGCTAGAGTACACCTCTCTAGAAAAAGTTAAAGTTGAAGTACATCCCTTCAACAAGTTTTTATCCCCCACAAAGGTTTGGAAATAGAACTAACTCAAGAAAGTTTCTATATCCGTCCTTGACCATGGGCACAACTGATTGAACAATTTATACTTTGTAGAGACTGTACACTTTACCCACAAGAGGCAATCAACCTGATGGCTCTACACAATTCCTTGCTCATATAGATCGAGCGACTGTCATGCGGCCTTTTGTAATTACCTTGCCCCAATGCCAGTCCACCCTTATGGAGAACCACTTGAGGTAGCCCCACAAGTTAGTACAGGAAGTCATAACCTAACATTGGGAATAGATGAACCATGGCTTTCGATAGCCCTAGGAAACAGGTACACATCATCTTTTACACGGTGTCCCATTCATGCCGGACCTTGGTCCATGCATGCACAACTTCTCTCCCCCACCTGCGGACTAACCCTGAGGTTCGCTAACTCTACTTGGCCTAATTGCAGTTTGCAGACTTATGGTTATACTATTTTACAATATGAGGTCATCACAGGATTAAATTCTTAGTTTCTCTGGGTGGTTCATACCACATGCCAAAAATTCTTATGTTACATCCACACAAACCTCTCTTACTATCTGCCCAGACTGTGTTAGCAAGTTTTTAGGGTTTTGAGAAGTATAAGATTAGTTACCTGAAAGTATCAGTCATCTACATCCCATGACTGTCCCAAATCAGGATTTGAAGTTTAAATGATGATAATAAGGGCAAACTAGTGCCCTGAAACTTGTTAAGACTTGGCATGGCATCTACATTAGACTTATACCTATTCTAGGTAATACTATTGCCTAAAGTGACAAGGATTATGGAACTATAGTTTTCAAGGGATGGCATAGCTATGGCCCTGTTCTTTTGCGGCTTCTAAAAGCCGCTTTTGACTTTTGCTATAGTAACTAACTTTTAAACGGAGTATTTTTTTTAAGATATGGTCTACAAGTTAATTATAGTACACGTTAAAAAACTAATATCTGTACCATAAAAAATCGTAAGCGAGTATCTCTCTTTCCGTAATCTCTGTGCATAAATGACCAAAAGCCATCACCATGACCAAAAGCCATCACCACGACCAAAAGAACAGGCCCTATATATTATTTATTTCAACAATGTGGGTGATAGCTACCTTACAAGTAACATATATTTGTATATGAAATAAAGCATGCATTTTGACTAATTTAAACGAATATAATTGACATGAAATATAGGATTAAAATAATTAAAATGTCGACTCGCCTAGGTCATAGGTCGGGGGTCTTGCTATTCTTGAGGGGCGTCAACTTGGGGTTCAGGCGTCTTCGAACTCTTCTCAAAGGGACACGTTGAAATGCGATTGACAAGCAAAGAGAGCGAATAAATATCCAAATAAAATTCAAATGAACTCCAAATTAAACAAAACTAGATCAATAGAAAGAGGTCGAAAGAAAATTTTAGAAACAAGTTTCACTAAATTGGAGCTATGACAAGGGAGAACGAGCCCTCCAAAGTTTATTTCTAGGAAAAATCCCCCAAAAAAACAAAGGAGAGAGTTCTTTCTCTGACATGTGGGTCCCACCATTTTTAATTATTTTTTGAAATGATTTTAAATATTAAAGGTTCAGTGTATGACATCTGGGGCTCACGGGTTATTTAATTAAATAAAATCATTTTTCTTTTTTGGAAATGGCCAGAGACTGACACATGAGGCCTCAGCACTATGCAAACAGTATTTTGAGCCCACATGTCAGTGGCCCAAGTTCTTAACTCGGGTTTTAAAAGATTTTAACCAAGGTGGGGCCCCATGTAAGCCTAACAAAAGGTTTAAACTGGTATGGGGCCCACCGATCAGTGGTTCATTGACATCTAATAATTATGATTTTAACTACTAATGATAAAACCTAATGCTAATTACGTGGGAACAATGCCTTCCTCGGCCGAGTGGCGATGAAGCTTGCCAACGGCGAGGGGAGGTGTGACGGCAAGAGAGCATTCTCAAAATGGATTTGCTGGGCTCGTGCGCACCTTGGAGAGAAGTGACGTTGCCACATTTGGCCATGGCAACCATTGGCCACAAGCCAAGCGATGGCGGAAACAGGACAAGGGGCTCGGCAGTGGCTCCGGCAACTAGGGATCAATTAAACGGGAAGGGAGCTACTGGGGAAGGACAGGACCTCACCAAAGAGGGAAGAAGAGCTCGAAGAGGGAAAGAAGCCAATTAGGCTCAATAAGAAAATTAGAGGAGTAAGGGGAGCTTAGGGAAGGGTCAATGCCACTTGCGGTTTCCCCAAAATTTAAATATATATGCACAATCCAAATACATCACAAAATTTAAATGCATGGATATATATTTTCTAGTAGATTTGAATTTCAACAATAATGGGCCAGTTCGGCAAATGGCTTTTGTGGTTTTCAGCGTCGGCTTTCTACTTTTCTAGAGTAATTAGCTTTTAAATGAAATGTCTTTTTAAGATGGAGTCTAATAGTTTGTTAAAGTGTACATTGTATTGACTTCATTTATATCGGCTAAAACCACACGTGATTATCTCTCTACATATTCTCTGTCGCGAACAGCTAAAATTCAAAAATTTCTAGCAATTTCAGCCATAAGCCTCAACCCAAAAGAACATGCCCAATGATACTAAACTCGATTGTGCATTGTTTAAGTGGATTATGACACAAGCTTGGCATTTCAGGAGCAAAAACATAGTCTTGTTCAATTCAGCAACAACATGTGTGCGTACGTCTTTCCACTACGACAAAAAGGGTCATCAGAGATAGTTCGAAACTGTTATCATAGATAGTTCCTTGAACCGTCTGAATAAATGGGTTAGCGATAATTGGAGATTATCATAAATTGTTTGTGAGCCATCTGTGATAATCACAACACAAACTGTTCGAAAATAGAATCATATGTGAAGGCATAATATCACAGACGGCTCTAACCACAAACCGTTTGTGAAGGCATAATATTATAGACGGTTTTAACCACAAACTATCTGTGATGAAAATATATCACAGACGGTTTATAATAAGAACCGTATGTGATGAAAGCATATCATAGACAGTTCTTGTCCCGAACCGTTTGTGATACCTACATATCATAGATAGTTTTTGGTGGCAGTCGTCTGTGATATGGCTTCACAGATGATTTATACCACAAAATTGTCTGTGATTGTATCTAAATGTTTACTGTTTTCTAGCTAGATTCAGGAAATACTAGTCATACCATGCCCTCTGAAAGCGAAACGACGTACTTGAATTTGAATTCAGATCTAAATTACATATAGCACTGTATACACAAGAGAACACTTACAAATTCACAGTTACAAATTTAGAAATATGCTTACACTACAAAAAAAACTTCAGGCTAATACAAGCTAGGCTTATACATTCTTTATTAAACTACAATCTAAAATAAGTGGAGAGAGAAAGTTTTAAAGTAGCACAAACATAAAAGCTACGAACACCATTTCAGTTTCTATGCCAAAATTAAAAGAATACCACACTTTTAGGTGTAACAAGCAGAAACCCCTTGTCGATGCTGACGACTTGGAATAATGCAGATTTACCATTGCCTTCTTCGTTTCCATCTTGCTTCAAGCGAATTTTCAACCACCCTTGCTGAACCAAACCCCTTCCCTCCCTTATCGCGCATAAATGAGTTAGAGTAGTACTAGTGGTATTGGTTCTTGGAGTAGGGAGAGAGGGATTAATAGAGGCGAGAGGCAGGGAGGAGACCAGTGCCTGTCGTTCGATGCAGAGAGAATGGACGGGTGAGATTGGAATTCTGGGTGAGATGCCGCAGATCGGTGGCGTGGTGGGGCTCATCACAGACGGTTCGGATTACAAACCGTCTATGATATACATATCACATGCGGTTCTTAACAAAAACTATCTATGATAACTAGAGATATCACAGATGATTTTTATTAAAAAATTATCTGTGATAATGGCTAACGGTAGAAGATAATATATCGGTGTAATGTAAACAGCTAGTCTTAAAAGATAAAATAGTAAAGTTTTATATAGCTTATATATGCTTGTTTGAAATGTTTCACTGAGTTCTACAACTTTGCAATTGAGGTGGATCCCAAATTCTGAAGAGAAGATTAAAAATTTTGCAAAAATAGAAACAAAAAACTTAAGACACAAATTCAGAGTCAAAGATGGCCGATTTTGGGGGTCTTAGAGAGCAACGTCTTAATATGGTAATTTTTTTTGGATCAGGCTTGTTATTAGCTTTCCAACGAGTACAAGAACTCAAAAACGAACACCATATGCAAAAGTTATGTCCCTTTTATTAAAGATGTCTCGGAACAGAATCTTACTCAGACTTAAGCAGAAGATTATAAAATTTTAAGGGATTGAGAGACAGGAAATATATCACAGACGATTTTTAATACAAACCGTCTGTGAAGTATCACAGACGATTTAAATAAAAATCATCTGTGATATTTAGTAATATCACAAGCAATTCTTGGTATGATCCGTCTGTGATACTTCATAAATGGTGCTCATTATGAATCGTCTGTGATATTATCTCTTCATATATGGTTTTTATCGCTGGTAGCAACACAGGCGATCTCTGAAACTAAATCATCTGTGATTGTATTTAACACTAACGATTTTAATGAACTATTTATGATGAGACATCTAATATAAGTTTTTTTTACTAATGTTCTTATAATCACAAAAAGAAATATCCGACGGTAGGAAGCTTTCTATTTGAAGATGAATTGCAACCGTAGGTAAGTCACAAGTGAACACTCGAGCGCTCTTCTCTGCCTTCAGAAAAGGAGACTTCGAGAAACGAATGCCTCCCAAAAAAATTTCAAATCGCATGCATCAGGAAAAAAAGAGAACGATTTATTCAGAAGAACGTGACTCCTACCACCCTGCCGTCGTGGGGCCCATCAGTCAGGGAGTGTCTCTCCAGTTCACTCCAGAAGGCCACACCTCACACCTCTCCCTCTCCGTCCCGACAAACCCCATCCCTTAACCGCCATCTCCACAACGGTCGAAATCTCTAGACACCAGTCCAATTACTCCAATCACAAATCGGAAAATCCCCATCCGAAATTCCAATTTCTAAGCCGTTTGCCTCTCCTGCTTGGATCGGCTGGTGCTGCAGCGCGCAGCCGGAGTCGGTGGAGGAGCGGGCCCGTGGCTGCGCGGACGCCGCCGTCCCCCCTCGTCGTCGACGACATCGCCAGCCTCGCGCGACGCGGCGTCTCCCGTCTCCCACTCCTCGCGGTTTGAGATCCCTTTGCTTTGCTAAGTGTAGCGACGTAGAGGGGCTTGGTATGCGCTTCGGCTCGGATTCGTCTCGATTCGCCTTCCTGGGTGTGTAGCGTGAGTTCGTCGGGTGGGTTCGGTGCGTTTCGGTTTGGGCTTGTCGATTACGGGAGGGGATGGAATTGGACCGATGGGTTCGATTTGTTCTGCTCTTTTTTTTTGTCGTTTGTTGGTTAAATTGAACCGTGTGATCGCGGGGTGCGCATGGATTGACTCGATTTGGTTCATGTTTTGGTTTTGTGTAGTTTTGAATCAAAGTCTTTTGATTCGTCTGCCGAATTGTGCTTGGTAGGGGAGGGGGTAAGGATCGTGTGCTAATGACGAGAGTCTGCGTTGGATTTGGCTTTCATTTGGTACGATTCGACCACACCTTAATTGCGCTTGCGAGAGGGTACGTTTTACGCGGTGGATTTTGTTAACGTTTCCCAGTTCCCCGGTTAGTCCGTGCTTTTGTTCTGTTCCTCGTGCGCTTGTGCTTAGGACGACGAGCCGACGACGCGTGCGTATGATTTGGTGTACGGTTTACTTTACGATTTGGCATTGTTGCGCTTATGGAGAGGAATGCGAGTTGAGTGGCGGATTTTTGTTTTATTTATTTCTGTCTGGTGGTTCAGTTCGTGGTTGTGCATGTGGCGATGAGTGGATTGTTTTTTGGACGGGAGATGAGCGCAATTTCATCGCTTCTTTTTATTAGGTTTTAGTTTTGTTGGCTTTGATTGACTGCTTGTCTTCATGATTTTCCTTAGAACAAGGAATAGATATGATCTATTTGGCTTTTCGTTCTGATTTGATTTGTCGGCACTTTGTGCTTATGGGGAAGGGTGTCGTTCAAAGCAGGTTTGCTTGCATGGCTTGTGTGAGCAGGTTGTCCTTAGGGTGAGGAATGGGATTTGAGTGACAGGTTTTATTTGCTTTTAGTGTATGTTTGATTAGGTATTGTTTGCTTGTCCGATTTTGGTTTGAGCTGATTTATGCATGCTGTATTGCTGTTGTGCTTCAAGATGAGCTTGTTGGGTGGTGGAGTTTCTGTTAAAAGTAAGGCATGGGTGTGCAGCTGGCCTGCCAGCCGAGTCTCAGATCTTCACATATCCGTGGTACTCTCTGCTTCGCATAGTGATGCTGAATGTTTGTGTGTGTCTGTGTGCATGGTTATATACTTATATGTATCCTTACTCTGTACTTCACAAGGTTGTGTACACAATTGCCAAAGAACTAATAACTATAGGCCTGTTTGATATGGTTATAATAACAGTACAGGACTTGTCTTATCTGGTTGCTACTCTATGGATCAAGGCTTCATGCTATATCCAATAGACCAAACATCACGTAAGCTCATTATAAATATACTTCTTTTTACTTATGCCATTTGTTTTCCGTACTAAGCTATCAGCTCTGATTTGTTCCAATTTTCAGGGGGAAAATACAGGGTTCCGTAATAAGTTAGGTATTGTAGCAAAAGCAAAAAGCGGCTTCAAACAAGCCCTACATGTGTGAGAGGTGAGTATATCAGCATGCATCTACTGATCTACAGGTACTTAGCTCCTCTATATATTGCCAGTGCATTTATAACTGTTGGTGTTACATTGGTGTTTTAGTTCCTTCATAGGCCGCTTGCCACTCGAGTTTGCATGACACTCTCTATTAGGAAATTGAATGAAATAGTCTGTGTTCATATTCCATGTGCCAACTTTACGAATGTTTCTCTTGATCGGCACTTTTTTTTGTGTTCATTGTATAGAATTTCAAAAGGATTTTGTTGTACCGATTCTACATTCGCCTCTGGCATTTCTGCTGCTGCTAGTTGCTACTTTACTAGCATGCTATAGATTAGAGAAGGTAACACAGGTAGTTGTGCTGTTGACATTAGATCAGGTTATTTTAAGATGCCTTATCTTTTACTCCTGTGCTTCTTTTGTTGTGTTTGTGCCTAACAATTATAGCTTAATTTATCTACACTTCATCAGGAGATTATTTATGCGATGAACCCAAGGGATGTGACCACAAAATTCAAACTCTCACAAAAGAAAGCTTTTTTGTGTGTTTATGTGGAAGAAGGGTCATGTATGTATGTAGTAGTTTTGTTTCTAGATTATGCATAGGCTCATTATTCGGGTAGTTCATTTCTCTCCAACTTATTTGATCTAAACTCAGGAGCAATGACCAAGATAATCCAAGATATGGAATTGATTGCCTAGAGACGACAATGGAAACTGTCAACTGTGGAATGTGATGCATATTTGGTTTGCGGTATGCTTCTAACAAGAAGACTTGTTCATGACTTCTTCATACCTTATGTATACTACCGCTATGAAATAGCCATGTTAAAACATTTTATATGTCATGAAAGACATGAAAAAAAAAGAAACAGGTCTACGGCTACATCTCTAATCTGGAAAATTTCATTTCTTAGCTATGACTCACAATTCTCGGTATCATATAGCAGTTCTTTTTACAACCTTTTTGTTTACTCAATGTTATGCTTATTGACACACCTTCTGTTTTTTGGGCAGTTTGACTTTCTCTCCATGCAAGTATGTTAACCGCATGTGCACCATGTAGTGGTAAAGTTAAGATGATGGCTCTAATTATTCATTTTAAGTTTTGAATATAGATCTTTCAAATAAAATATGTTTCATACAGTCTGTAATCTGCACTTGTACTATTCCAACATCACTTTTCCAAAAGAATGATTATAACAACAGTACAGGACTTGAGTCTCATATGGTTGCTACTCTATGGATCACGGCTTCATGCTATATCTATTAGACCAAACATCACGTAAGCTCATTATAAATATACTTCTTTCTACCTATGCCATTTGTTTTCCGTACTAAGTTATCAGCTCTGATTTTTTCCAATTTTTAGGGGGAGAATAGTGGGTTCCGTAAAAAATTAGGTATTGTAGAAAAAGCAAAAAGCGGCTTCAAACTGGCCTTACATGTGTGAGAGGTGAGTATATCAGCATGCATCTGCTGATCTACAGGTACTTAGCTTCTCTATATATTGCCAGTGCATTTATAGCTGTTGGTGTTGCATTGGTGTTTTCGTTCCTTCTTAGCCTGCTTGCCACTCGAGTTTGCATGACACTCTCTATTAGGAAATTGAATGAAATAGTATGCGTTCATATTCCATGTGTCGACTTTACGAATGTTCCTCTTGATCGGTACTTTTTTCTATGTTCATCATATAGAATTTGAAAAGGATTTTGTTGTACCGATTCTACATTCACCTCTGACATTTCTGCTGCTGCTAGTTGATACTTTACTAGCATGCTATAGATTAGAGATGGTAACACAGGTAGTTGTGCTGTTGACATTAGATCAGGTTATTTTAAGATGCCTTATCTTTCACTCCTGTGCTTCCTTTGTTGTGTTTGTGCATAACAACTATAGCTTAATTTATCTGGGCTGCATCAGGAGATTATTTATGCGATGAACCCGAGGGATGTGTCCACAAAATTCAAGCTCTCACAAAAGATAGCTTTTTTGTGTATTTACGTGGAAGAAGGGTCATCTATGTATGGAGTAGTTTTGTTTCTAGATTACGCATAGGCTCATTATTCGTGTAGTTCATTTCTCTCCAACTTAATTGATCCAAACTCGGGAGCAATAACCAAGGTAATGCAAGATATGGAATTGATTTACTAGAGATGACAATGGAAACTGTCAACTATGGAATATGACGCATATTTGGTTTGCGGTATGCTTCTAACAAGAAGACTTGTTTATGACTTCTTCATACCTTATGTATACTACCGCTATGAAATGGCCATGTTAAAATATTTTATATGTCAGGGACAACATGAAAAATAAAGGAACTGGTCTGCGGCAACATCTCCAATATGGAAATTTTCATTTCTTAGCTGTGACTCACAATTCTCGGTATCATATAGTACTTCTTTTTACAGCCTTTTTGTTTACTGAATGTTATGCTTATCGACACCTTTTTTTTAGGCAGTTTGACTTTCTCTCCATGCAAGTATGTTAACCGCATGTGCAGCATGTATTGGTAACAGTTAAGATGATGGCTCTAATTGTTCATTTTAAGTTTTAAATATACATCTTTCAAATAAAATATGTTTCACATGGTCTGTAATCTGCACTTGTACTATTCCAACATCAGTTTTCCAAAAGAATAATTATAACAACAGTACAAGACTTGAGTCTCATCTGGTTGCTACTCTATGGATCACGGCTTCATGCTATATCCATTAGACCAAACATCACGTAAGCTCAATATAAATATACTTCTTCTTACCTGTGCCATTTGTTTTCCGTACTAAGTTATCACCTCTGATTTGTTCCAATTTTCAGGGGGAAAATAGAGGGTTCCGTAATAAGTTAGGTATTGTAGCAAAAACAAAAAACGGCTTCTAAAAGCGGCTTCAAACAAGCCCTACATGTGTGAGAGGTGAGTATGTCAACATGCATATACTGATCTACAGGTACTTAGCTTCTCTATATATTGCCAGTGCATTTATAGCTGTTGGTGTTGCATTGGTGTTTTGGTTCCTTCATAGGCCGCTTGCCACTCGAGTTTGCAAGACACTCTCTATTAGGAAATTGAATGAAATAGTCTGTGTTCATATTCCATGTGCCGACTTTACGAATGTTCCTCTTGATCGGTACTTTTTTCTGTGTTCATCATATAGAATTTGAAATGGATTTTGTTGTACCGATTCTACATTCACCTCTGGCATTTCTGCTGCTGCCAGTTGCTACTTTACTAGCATGCTATAGATTAGAGATGGTAACACAGGTAGTTGTGCTGTTGACATTAGAGCAGGTTATTTTAAGATGCCTAATCTTTTACTCCTGTGCTTCTTTTGTTGTGTCTGTGCATAAAAATTATAGCTTAATTTTTCTAGGCAGCATAAGGAGATTAATAATGCGATGAACCCGTGGGATGTGACCTCAAAATTCAAGCTCCCACAAACGATAGGTTTTTTGTGTGTTTATATGGAAGAAGGGTCATCTATGTATGTAGTAGTTTTGTTTCTAGATTACGCATAGGCTCGTTACTCGTGTAGTTCATTTCTCTCCAATTAAATTCACCCAAACTCGGGAGCAATGACCAAGGTAATGCAAGATATGGAATTGATTTACTAGAGATGACAATGGAAACTGTCAGCTGCGGAATATGACGCATATTTGGTTTGCGGTATGCTTCTAACAAGAAGACTTGTTCATGACTTCTTCGTACCTTATGTATACTACCGCTATGAAATGGCCATGTTAAAACATTTTATATGTAAGGGACGACATGAAAAATAAAGGAATTGGTCTGCGGCTACATCTCCAGCCGCATCTCCAATAAGGAAATTTTCATTTCTTAGCTGTGACTCACAATTCTTGGTATCATATAGCACTTCTTTTTACAGCCTTTTTGTTTACTGAATGTTATGCTTATCGACACCTACTGTTTTCTAGGCAGTTTCACTTTCTCACCATGCAAGTATGTTAACCGCTTGTGCACCATGTAGTGGTAACAGTTAAGATGATGCCACAATTATTCATTTTATTTTAAATATACATCTTTCAAATAAAATATGTTTCATACGGTTTGTAATCTGCACTTGTACTATTCCAACATCAGTTTTCCAAAAGAATGATTATAACAACAGTACAAGACTTGAGTCTCATCTGGTTGCTACTCTATGGATCACAGCTTCATGCTATATCCATTAAACCAAACATGACGTAAGTTCATCATAAATATACTTCTTTTTACCGGTGCCATTTGTTTTCCATACTAAGTTATCAGCTCTGATTTCTTCCAATTTTCAGGGGGAAAATACAGGGTTCCGTAATAAGTTAGGTATTGTAGCAAAAGCAAAAAGCGGCTTCAAACAAGCCCTACATGTGTGAGAGGTGAGTTTATCAACATGCATCTACTGATGTACAGGTAGTTAGCTTCTCTATATATTGCCAGTACATTTATAGCTGTTGGTGTTGCATTGGTGTTTTGGTTCCTTCATCGGACGCTTGCCACTCGAGTTTGCATGACACTCTCTATTAGGAAATTGAATGAAATAGTCTGTGTTCACATTCCATGTGCCGACTTTACGAATGTTCATTTTGATCGGTACTTTTTTCTGTGTTCATCATATAGAATTTGAAAAGGATTTTGTTGTACCGATTCTACATTCACCTCTGGCATTTCTGCTGGTGCTAGTTGCTACTTTACTAGCATGCGGTAGATTAGAGATGGTAACACAGGTAGTTGTGCTGTTGACATTAGAGCAGGTTATTTTAAGATGCCTAATCTTTTACTCCTGTGCTTCTTTTGTTGTGTCTGTGGATAAAAATTATAGCTTAATTTTTCTAGGCAGCGTAAGGAGATTAATTATGCGATGAACCCGTGGGATGTGACCTCAAAATTCAAGCTCCCACAAACGATAGGTTTTTTGTGTGTTTATGTGGAAGAAGGGTCATCTATGTATGTAGTAGTTTTGTTTCTAGATTACGCATAGGCTCATTACTCGTGTAGTTCATTTCTCTCCAATTAAATTCACCCAAACTCGGGAGCAATGACCAAGGTAATGCAAGATATGGAATTGATTTACTAGAGATGACAATGGAAACTGTTAGCTGCGGAATATGACGCATATTTGGTTTGCGGTATGCTTCTAACAAGAAGACTTGTTCATGACTTCTTCGTACCTTATGTATACTACCGCTATGAAATGGCCGTGTTAAAACATTTTATATGTAAGGGACGACATGAAAAATAAAGGAATTGGTCTGCGGCTACATCTCCAGCTGCATCTCCAATAAGGAAATTTTCATTTCTTAGCTGTGACTCACAATTCTTGGTATCATGTAGCACTTCTTTTTACAGCCTTTTTGTTTACTGAATGTTATGCTTATCGACACCTACTGTTTTCTAGGCAGTTTCACTTTCTCACCATGCAAGTATGTTAACCGCTTGTGCACCATGTAGTGGTAACAGTTAAGATGATGCCACAATTATTCATTTTAAGTTTTAAATATACATCTTTCAAATAAAATATGTTTCATGTGGTTTGTAATCTGCACTTGTACTATACCAACATCAGTCTTCCAAAAGAATGATTATAACAACAGTACAGGACTTGAGTCCCATCTGGTTGCTACTCTTTGGATCACGGCTTCATGCTATAAGCGGCTTCAAACAAGCCCTACATGTGTGAGAGGTGAGCATATCAACATGCATCTACTGATGTATAGGTAGTTAGCTTCTCTATATATTGCCAGTACATTTATAGCTGTTGGTGTTGCATTGGTGTTTTGGTTCCTTCATCGGACGCTTGCCACTCGAGTTTGCGTGACACTCTCTATTAGGAAATTGAATGAAATAGTCTGTGTTCATATTCCATGTGCCGACTTTACGAATGTTCATCTTGATCGGTACTTTTTTCTGTGTTCATCATATGGAATTTGAAAAGGATTTTGTTGTACCGATTCTACATTCACCTCTGGCATTTCTGCTGGTGCTAGTTGCTACTTTACTAGCATGCTGTAGATTAGAGATGGTAACACAGGTAGTTGTGCTGTTGACATTAGATTAGGTTATTTTAAGATGCCTTATCTTTTACTCCTGTGCTTCATTTGTTGTGTTTGTGCATAACAATTATAGCTTAATTTATCTAGGCTGCATCAGGAGGTTATTTATGCGATGAACCCGAGGGATGTGACCACAAAATTCAAGCTCTCACAAAATATACCTTTTTTGTGTGTTTATGTGGAAGAAGGGTCATTTATGTTTGTACTAGTTTTGTTTCTAGATTACGCATAGGCTCATTATTCGTGTAGTTCATTTCTCTCCAACTTGATTGATCCAAACTCGGGAGCAATGACCAAGGTAATGCAAGATATGGAATTGATTTAATAGAGATGACAATGGAAATGTCAGCTGTGGAATATGACGCGTATTTGGTTTGCGGTATGCTTCTAACAAGAAGACTTGTTCATGACTTCTTCATACCTTATGTATACTACCGCTATGAAATGGCCATGTTAAAACATTTTATATGTCAGGGACGACATGAAAAATAAGGGAACTGGTCTGCGGCTACATCTCCAATATGGAAATTTTCATTTCTTAGCTGTGACTCACAATTCTCGGTATCATATAGCACTTCTTTTTACAGCCTTTCTGTTTACTGAATGTTATTCCTATCGACACCTTTTTTAAGGCAGTTTGACTCTCTTCATGCAAGTATGTTAACCACATGTGCACCATGTAGTGGTAACAGTTAAGATGATGGCTCTAATTATTCATTTTAAGTTTTAAATATACATCTTTCAAATAAAATATGTTTCATACGGTCTGTAATCTGCACTTGTACTATTGCAATATCCGTTTTCCAAAAGAATCATTATAACAACAGTACAGGACTTGAGTCTCATCTGGTTGCTACTCTGTGGATCACGGCTTGACGCTATATCCATTAGACCAAACATCATGTAAGCTCATTATAAATATACTTCTTTTTACATGTGCCATTTGTTTTCCGTACTAAGTTATCAGGTCTGATTTGTTCCAATTTTCAGGGGGAAAATAGAGTGTTCCGTAATAAGTTAGGTATTGTAGCAAAAGTATAAAAGTGGCTTCAAACAGGCCCTACATGTGTGAGAGGTGAGTATATCAACATGCATCTACTGATGTACAGGTACTTAGCTTCTCTATATATTGCCAGTGCATTTATAGCTGTTGGTGTTGCATTGGTGTTTTGGTTCCTTCATTGCCCGCTTGCCACTCGAGTTTGCATGACTCTCCCTGTTAGGAAATTGAACGAAATAGTCTGTGTTCATATTCCACGTGCTGACTTTACGAATGTTCGTCTTGATCGGTACTTTTTTCTGTGTTCATCAAATAGAAATTGAAAAGGATTTTGTTGTACCGATTCTACATTCACCTCTGGCATTTCTGCTGCTGCTAGTTGCTACTTTACAAGCATGCTATAGATTACAGATGGTAACACAGGTAGTTGTGTTGTTGACATTAAATCATGTTATTTTATGATGCCTCATCTTTTACTCCTGTGCTTCTTTTGTTGTGTTTGTGCATAACAATTATAGCTTAATTTATCTAGGCTGCATCAGGAGGTTATTTATGCGATGAACCCGAGGGATGTGACCACAAAATTCAAGCTCTCACAAAAGATAGCTTTTTTGTGTGTTTATGTGGAAGAAGGGTCATCTATGTATGTAGTAGTTTTGTTTCTAGATTACGCATGGGCTTATTATTCGTGTTGTTCATTTCTCTCCCAACTTAATTGATCCAAACTCGGGAGCAATAACCAAGGTAATGCAAGATATGTAATTGATTTACTAGAGATGACAATGGAAGTTGTCAGCTGTGGAATATGACGCGTATTTGGTTTGCGGTATGCTTCTCACAAGAAGACTTGTTCATGACTTCTTCATACCTTATGTATACTACCGCTATGAAATGGCCATGTTAAAACATTTTATATGTCAGGGACGACATGAAAAATAACGGAACTGGTCTGCGGCTACATCTCCAATATGGAAAATTTCATTTCTTAGCTGTGACTCACAATTCTCGGTATCATATAACACTTCTTTTTACAGCCTTTCTGTTTACTGATTGTCATTCCTATCAACACCTTTTTTTAGGCAGTTTGACTCTCTTCATGGAAGTATGTTAACCGCATGTGCACCATGTAGTGGTAATAGTTAAGATGATGGCTCTAATTATTCATTTTAAGTTTTAAATATACATCTTTCAAATAAAATATGATTCATACGGTCTGTAATCTGCACTTGTACTGTTGCAATATCAGTTTTCCAAAAGAATCATTATAACAATAGTACAGGACTTGAGTCTCATCTGGTTGCTACTCTATGGATCACGGCTTGACGCTATATCCATTACACCAAACATCATGTAAGCTCATTATAAATATACTTCTTTTTACATGTGCCATTTGTTTTCCGTACTAAGTTATCAGGTCTGATTTGTTCCAATTTTCAGGGGGAAAATAGAGGGTTCCGTAATAAGTTAGGTATTGTAGCAAAAGTAAAAAAGTGGCTTCAAACAGGCCCTACATGTGTGAGAGGTGAGTATATCAACATGCATCTACTGATGTACAGGTACTTAGCTTCTCTATATATTGCCAGTGCATTTATAGCTGTTGGTGTTGCATTGGTGTTTTGGTTCCTTCATTGCCCGCTTGCCACTCGAGTTTGCATGACACTCCCTGTTAGGAAATTGAATGAAATAGTCTGTGTTCATATTCCATGTGCCGACTTTACGAATGTTCCTCTTGATCGGTACTTTTTTCTGTGTTCATCATATAGAATTTGAAATGGATTTTGTTGTACCGATTCTACATTCACCACTGGCATTTCTGCTGCTGCTAGTTGCTACTTTACTAGCATGCTATAGATTAGAGATGGTAACACAGGTAGTTGTGCTGTTGACATTAAATCATGTTATTTTAAGATGCCTCATCTTTTACTCCTGTGCTTCTTTTGTTGTGTTTGTGCATAACAATTATAGCTTAATTTATCTAGGCTGCATCAGGAGGTTATTTATGCGATGAACCCGAGGGATGTGACCGCAAAACTCAAGCTCTCACAAAAGATAGCTTTTTTGTGTGTTTATGTGGAAGAAGGGTCATCTATGTATGTAGTCGTTTTGTTTCTAGATTACACATGGGCTCATTATTCGTGTAGTTCATTTCTCTCCAACTTAATTGATCCAAACTCGGGAGCAGTGACCAAGGTACTGCAAGATATGTAATTGATTTACTAGAGATGACAATGGAAACTATCACATGTGGAATATGACGCGTATTTGGTTTGCGGTATGCTGCGAACAAGAAGATTTGTTCATGACTTCTTCATACCTTATGTATACTACCGCTATGAAATGGCCATGTTAAAACATTTTATATGTCAGGGATGACATGAAAAATAAGGGAACTGGTCTGCGGCTACATCTCCAATATGGAAATTTTCGTTTCTTACCTGTGACTCACAATTCTCGGTATCATATAACACTTCTTTTTACAGCCTTTCTGTTTACTGAATGTTATTCCTATCGACACCTTTTTTTAGGCAGTTTGACTCTCTTCATGCAAGTATGTTAACCACATGTGCACCATGTAGTGGTAATAGTTAAGATGATGGCTCTAATTATTCATTTTAAGTTTTAAATATACATCTTTCAAATAAAATATGTTTCATACGTTCTGTAATCTGCACTTGTACTATTGCAATATCAGTTTTCCAAAAGAATCATTATAACAACAGTACAGGACTTGAGTCTCATCTGGTTGCTACTCTATGGATCACGGCTTGACGCTATATCCATTACACCAAACATCATGTAAGCTCATTATAAATATACTTCTTTTTACATGTGCCATTTGTTTTCCGTACTAAGTTATCAGGTCTGATTTGTTCCAATTTTCAGGGGGAAAATAGAGTGTTCCGTAATAAGTTAGGTATTGTAGCAAAAGTAAAAAAGTGGCTTCAAACAGGCCCTACATGTGTGAGAGGTGAGTATATCAACATGCATCTACTGATGTACAGGTACTTAGCTTCTCTATATATTGCCAGTGCATTTATAGCTGTTGGTGTTGCATTGGTGTTTTGGTTCCTTCATTGCCCGCTTGCCACTCGAGTTTGCATGACACTCCCTGTTAGGAAATTGAATGAAATAGTCTGTGTTCATATTCCATGTGCCGACTTTACGAATGTTCCTCTTGATCGGTACTTTTTTCTGTGTTCATCATATAGAATTTGAAATGGATTTTGTTGTACCGATTCTACATTCACCTCTGGCATTTCTGCTGCTGCTAGTTGCTACTTTACTAGCATGCTATAGATTAGAGATGGTAACACAGGTAGTTGTGCTGTTGACATTAAATCATGTTATTTTAAGATGCCTCATCTTTTACTCCTGTGCTTCTTTTGTTGTGTTTGTGCATAACAATTATAGCTTAATTTATCTAGGCTGCATCAGGAGGTTATTTATGCGATGAACCCGAGGGATGTGACCACAAAACTCAAGCTCTCACAAAAGATAGCTTTTTTGTGTGTTTATGTGGAAGAATGGTCATCTATGTATGTAGTAGTTTTGTTTCTAGATTACGCATGGGCTCATTATTCGTGTAGTTCATTTCTCTCCAACTTAATTGATCCAAACTCGGGAGCAGTGACCAAGGTACTGCAAGATATGGAATTGATTTACTAGAGATGACAATGGAAACTATCACATGTGGAATATGACGCGTATTTGGTTTGCGGTATGCTGCGAACAAGAAGACTTGTTCATGACTTCTTCATACCTTATGTATACTACCGCTATGAAATGGCCATGTTAAAACATTTTATATGTCAGGGATGACATGAAAAATAAGGGAACTGGTCTGCGGCTACATCTCCAATATGGAAATTTTCATTTTTTAGCTGTGACTCACAATTCTCGGTATCATATAACACTTCTTTTTACAGCCTTTCTGTTTACTGAATGTTATTCCTATCGACACCTTTTTTTAGGCAGTTTGACTCTCTTCATGCAAGTATGTTAACCACATGTCCACCATGTAGTGGTAATAGTTAAGATGATGGCTCTAATTATTCATTTTAAGTTTTAAATATACATCTTTCAAATAAAATATGTTTCATACGGTCTGTAATCTGCACTTGTACTATTGCAATATCAGTTTTCCAAAAGAATCATTATAACAACAGTACAGGACTTGAGTCTCATCTGGTTGCTACTCTATGGATCACGGCTTGACGCTATATCCATTACACCAAACATCATGTAAGCTCATTATAAATATACTTCTTTTTACATGTGCCATTTGTTTTCCGTACTAAGTTATCAGGTCTGATTTGTTCCAATTTTCAGGGGGAAAATAGAGTGTTCCGTAATAAGTTAGGTATTGTAGCAAAAGTAAAAAAGTGGCTTCAAACAGGCCCTACATGTGTGAGAGGTGAGTATATCAACATGCATCTCTTGATGTCACAGTACTTAGCTTCTCTATATATTGCGGTGCATTTATAGTGTTGGTGTTGCATTGGTGTTTTGGTTCCTTCATTGCCCGCTTGCCACTCGAGTTTGCATGACACTCCCTGTTAGGAAATTGAATGAAATAGTCTGTGTTCATATTCCATGTGCCGACTTTACGAATGTTCCTCTTGATCGGTACTTTTTCTGTGTTCTTCACATAGAATTTGAAAAGTATTTTGTTGTACCGATTCTACATTCACCTCAGGCATTTCTGCTGCTGCTAGTTGCTACTTTACTAGCATGCTATAGATTAGAGATGGTAACACAGGTAGTTGTGCTGTTGACATTAAATCATGTTATTTTAAGATGCCTCATCTTTTACTCCTGTGCTTCTTTTGTTGTGTTTGTGCATAATAATTATAGCTTAATTTATCTAGGCTGCATCAGGAGGTTATTTATGCGATGAACCCGAGGGATGTGACCACAAAATTCAAGCTCTCACAAAAGATAGCTTTTTTGTGTGTTTATGTGGAAGAAGGGTCATCTATGTATGTAGTAGTTTTGTTTCTAGATTACGCATGGGCTCATTATTCGTGTAGTTCATTTCTCTCCAACTTAATTGATCCAAACTCGGGAGCAGTGACCAAGGTACTGCAAGATATGGAATTGATTTACTAGAGATGACAATGGAAACTATCACATGTGGAATATGACGCATCTTTGGTTTGCGGTATGCTGCGAACAAGAAGACTTGTTCATGACTTCTTCATACTTTTTGTATACTGCCGCTATGAAATGGCCATGTTAAAACATTTTATATGTCAGGGACGACATGAAAAATAAAGGAACTGGTCTGCGGCTACATCTCCAATATGTAAATTTTCATTTCTTAGCTGTGACTCACAATTCTCGGTATCATATAGCACTTCCTTTTACAGCCTTTCTGTTTACTGAATGTTAAGCTTATCGACACCTTTTTTACGCAGTTTGACTTTCTCCATGCAACTATGTTAACAGCATGTGCACCATGTAGTGGTAACAGTTATGATGATGGCTCTAATTATTCATTTTAAGTTTTAAATATACAGCTTTCAAATAAAATATGTTTCATACGGTCTGTAATCTGCACTTGTACTATTCCAACATCAGTTCTCCAAAAGAATGATTATAACAACAGTACAGGACTTGAGTCTCATCTGGTTGCTACTCTATGGATCACGGCTTCATGCTATATCCATTAGACCAAACATGACATAAGTTCGTTATAAATATACTTCTTTTTACCTGTGCCATTTGTTTTCCGTACTAAGTTATCAGCTCTGATTTGTTCCAATTTTCAGGGGGAAAATAGAGGGTTCCGTAATGAGTTAGGTATTGTAGCAAAAGCAAAAAGCGGCTTCAAACAAGCCCTACATGTGTGAGAGGTGAGTATATCAACATGCATCTACTGATGTACAGGTACTTAGCTTCTCTATATATAGGTAGTGCATTTATAGCTGTTGGTGTTGCATTGGTGTTTTGGTTCCTTCATAGGCCGCTTGCCACTCGAGTGTGCAAGACACTCTATTTGGAAATTGAATGAAATAGTCTGTGTTCATATTCCATGTGCCATGTTTACGAATGTTCCTCTTGATCGGTACTTGTTTTTTCTGTTCATCGTAAAGAATTTGAAAAGGATTTTGTTGTACCGATTCTACATTCACCTCTGGTATTTCTGCTGCTGCTAGTTGCTACTTTTCTAGCTTGCTATAGATTAGAGATGGTAACACAGGTAGTTGTGCTGTTGACATTAGATCAGGTTATTTTAAGATGCCTTATCTTTTACTTCTGTGCTACTTTTGTTGTGCTTGTGCATAACAATTATAGCTTAATTTTTCTACGCTTCATCAGGAGATTATTTATGCAATGAACCTGAGGGATGTGACCACAAAATTCAAACTCTCACAAATGATAGCTGTTTTGTGTGTTTATGTGGAAGAAGGGTCATCTATGTATGTAGTAGTTTTCTTTCTAGATTTCGCATAGGCTCATTATTTGTGTAGTTCATTTTTCTCCAACTTAATTGATCTAAACTCAGGAGCAATGATCAAGGTAATCCAAGATATGGAATTGATTGACTAGATATGACAATGGAAACTGTTAACTGTGGAATGTGATGCATATTTGGTTTGTAGTATGCTTCTAACAAGAACTTGTTCATGACTTCTTCATACCTTATGTATACTACCGCTATGAAATAGCCATGTTGAAACATTTTATATGTCAGGGATGACATGAAAAATATAGGAACTGGTCTACGGCTACATCTCCAATCTGCAAATTTTCATTTCTTAGCTATGACTCACAATTCTCGATATCATATAGCACTTCTTTTTACAGCCTTTTTGTTTACTCAATGTCATGCTTATTCACACACCTTTTTTTTGGGCTATTTGACTTTCTCTTCATGCAAGTATGTTAACCGCATGTGCACCATGTAGTGGTAACTGTTAAGATGATGGCTCTAATTATTCATTTCAAGTTTTGAATATACATCTTTCAAATAAAATATGTTTCATACAGTCTGTAATATGCACTTGTACTATTCCAACATCAGTTTTCCAAAAGAATTATTAGAATAATTAGATAGCTTTCCATATATGCGCTTTCTATGTATGCGCCTTCCATGTATATGCTTTCCATATATGCGCTTTCCATGTGTGCGCCTTCCATGTATATGTTTTCTATGTATGCCTTTACCAGGCCAATATATATACAAGCCATCCCAACCCTTTAGCTGTGTGGTGTTTACCCCAGTCTCTCTACCTTTCTACATAGTATCAGAGCCTACCTCAATATTTTCCGTTGCTCAACCTGGGCCGACACCCCACCCCCTCTCCTCTTCTGCTGCTGCTCCACCTCTAGGCTGCGGCCGCCACCTTCCCTCCTGGCCGCTGCCGCCTCCGTTGCCCCTGGCCGCCGCCCTCCCCGGCCGCTGCCTTCCCCAGACGCCGCCTTCCTCGGCCGCCGCCTCGGGTCGCCGACTCAAGGCCGCCGCCGCCAGCCCTGGAGCCACCGCCTCCCCTTGACGGTCTCCTCGGGGCTCCCCGCCTCCAGCCCGGCCGCTGCCGCCCCTTCTCGGGCCGCCGCCAGTTCGGGTGCCACCGCCCTTCCCTCGGGTCGCAGCCGCCAGCCGCCGCCCTTCCTCGGGCCGTCGCCGCTGCCTCCAGGCCGCCGCTCCACCAGGTCACCGTCGCCTCCAGGCCGTCGCTCCATCAGGTCGCCGCCGCTCCCCCTCCGGTCGCTGCCTCAACCCCCCCCCCCCAAGTGCCACCTGCTCCGCTCAGATCGATCAGATCTAGATCTGAGTGAAGTGAGGCCTTATATATAGGCAAAAAAAAGAAGAGAGCGATCCAGATCCGGTCTCCCCATTACTCCAACCATGGCGGCCCCTCCAGCTGCTACCGCCATTACCGTCGGCGAAATCGCACCCGTCACGGCCCCTCCAGCTGCTGCCGCCGCTATCGCCGGCGAGATCGCACCCGTCGCCCCTCTGATCGTCCTCAACCCCTACTGTGCAGTCGTCGTCAAGGCCCATGTGCCGACCACCCTCGATCTGAAGACACCAAACTACTCCCATCAAATTCTTTCGGACCATGTGCGTGAAGTTCGGCCTCCTCTCCCACATTGACGACACTGACACGATGCATCACGACGAGGCCAACTGGGTTCTCGCCGACTCCGTCGTCCTCAGCTGGTTTTATGGGTCTGTCTCCAACGACGTCCTCGACTCAGCGATGACCGATCAGGAGACCGCACGAGATCTTTGGGTCGCGATTGAGGCATTGTTCCGTGACAATAAGGAGTCGCGCGATCTTCCTCAACAACCAGTTCCACTCGCTCGTTCAAGGCGACCTATCCATCGCCGACTACAGCCAGCGGGTGAAGGTCCTCGCCGATGAGCTACGCGACATCGTCTACCCCATCAACGACACGCAGCTCGTCCTCAACCTGCTACGTGGCCTCAACCCGCGCTTCTACACCACCACCGACGACTTCGCCAACTTCGTACCATTCCCTTCACCGGGGTGCGGTCCATGCTCGCTATCAAGGAGACTCGCCTTAGCAATGAGGCAAAGATCGCCACCACCACGGCCCTGTTCGCCTCCGGCGGCTCCACCGGCTACACGTCATCGACTACTCAGACCGCCAATGCTCGTGATAAGCATCGCGGTGGCATAACCATTGTGGCGAGCGAGGCGAGCTCGGCCGTGGCGCCGATCTGCGGTTTCGGGGTGGCGCGTACCACCATCTCCACCGACCGGTCCCAGGTTCTACTTCAACCCATGGACTACCCCTATCGGCGGTAAGTGGCGCCTCTAGCCCGCTCCTGGCCTCGGTGCTCCACCTCAGGCTCATACCACCTTCACGCTGCCCCGACCTTCCACCTGCGGACACAGGATCGCGGGGCCTCATTCTTGTCTTTGAACCAAGCGGTGTCCAAGGACACGGTGGCTGGGTCATGGATAGCGGCGCCACCTCCCACATGACGACAGATGACAGTACACTCCTCTCCCCACCCTCCTTATTTGGTCGTCACTGTTGGCAACGGTTCTCGTCTCCCTGTTGTTTCTCGTGGTCACACGTTCCTTCACACACCATCAAGTTCACAATCTCCTTTCTGTTAGACAGTTCACTCGTGATAACCATTGTTCTATTGAGTTGACGCCTTTGGTTTTTCTATTAACGATCCCCGGACACAGCGTGTGATGCTTCGCTGCGATAGTGCGGGCGACCTCTATACCATACCTCCAGTCGCCACCGCCACCTCAGCCCCACCTAGCACCCACCTCGCCATCTCCCAATTATGGCACCAGCATCTTGGTCATCCCGGCGTCGCCAGCCTCGACATCCTCAATAAAAACTCGCTCATCTCATGTAATAAAGTAGACCGCTTCCTTTGTCAGTCCTGTCAACTTGGCAAACATACGTCTCCCTTTTGTTACCTCTTCTTCGCGCTCCTCTGCGCCATTTGAGCGAGTTCATTGTGATGTGTGGACATCTCCAGTTCTTAGCATATCTGGTTTTCTTTACTATCTAGTGTTACTTGATGATTTCTCTCATTATTGTTGGACTTTTCCTCTTAGAAAGAAATCAGAAGATTCCCAGCTTTTAGCAGATTTTCACAGCCTATGCTAGCACACAATTCGGTCTTCTTCTAAAATCCATACAGGCCGACAGTGGCACCGAATTTGTGAACCACACCAACACATTCTTCCTTGCTTCCTGCGGCATTACCCTACGTCTCTCTTGCACATACACCTCCCCGCAGAATGGCAAGGCCGAGCACGTCATTCTCACCCTCAACAATGCAGTTCGCACGCTCCTGCTCCACGCCACTATGCCTTCCAAGTATTGGGCCGAGGCGCTAGCAACTGCCACCTATCTCATTAACAGTTGCCCATCCTCTTCTGTCGGTGGTGACATTCCCTATACCCTCCTTCATCGCTCTCCACCACAGTACAGTCATCTCGCGGTCTTCGGTTGTTTTCCGAACCTTTTTGCCACTTCTGCTCATAAGCTTGCTCCACGTTCCACGGCCTGTGTCTTCCTCGGTTACCCTTCTCACCATAAGGGGTACCGCTGTCTCGATCTCGCCACCAAACGTGTCATCATCTCCCGCCATGTTGTCTTTGATGAGAGCATATTCCCGTTTGCCAATAGTGACCGATCTTCACCCCCTCTCTCTCCGACTTCGACTTCCTCGTCGTCGACCCTGCCATGTCGGTGCCTCGCACTGCTGCAATGGCACCCCAGCAGGTACCCCAGATGACTGCTCCACCACTGCATGGTGTCGAGCAATCATCTCCTTCGTCTACAGCGCCATCCGTCGCTCCGCCACCACGCCCGCCCGTGCATCTGGTTTACTCTAGACGGCCACGTGCGGCTCCCTCCGACCCAGCTACACCAGCACCGTTACCCGTGCGGACTCCAGCTACCCCGACTTCATCAGCGTCCGCACCTCTCCGATCAGCTGCTTCCTCGGGCCATCCGATGGTGACACGGGCTCGGTCTGCCACCGATCCCTCTGTGGAGTTTTTCTCCCTAGCGGCCGACCACTTCCCAGCTTCGCCCGTCCCGACGAACTATCTAGCGCCCTCACCGATCCCAACTGGCGTGCCGCGATAGCCAAGGAGTATAAGGCCCTCATGGACAACGACACCTGGCGACTAGTACCGCACCCGTCAGGTTCTAACGTCGTCTCCGGGAAGTGGATATTCAAGCAGAAGTTCCACTCTGATGGCAGCCTGGCCCGCTATAAAGCGCGCTAGGTTGTTCGTGGCTTCTCTCAGCAGCACGGTGCAAACTACGATAAGATGTTCAACCCGGTGGTCAAACCGGCAACCATCCGGACCGTCCTCTCCATCGCCGCATCCTGCTCCTGGCCGATTATTCTGCTCGATGTCAAGAATGCCTTCCTCCATGGCACTCTAAATGAGACTGTCTACTGTCACCAGCCTTCCGGATTCGTGGACCCTGCTCGTTCCACCCATATGTGTCTTCTCCAGAAGTCCCTCTATGGCTTGAAGTAGGCTCCCCGAGCATGGTACCAACGGTTTGTCTTCTACATCCGCGGCATCGGCTTCGTCGCCTCCTCCTCCGACATGTCCTTGTTTGTCCTCCGTCAGGGGATTGACATGACCTACCTACTGCTATACGTCGACGACATCGTTCTCACGGCTTCCACCCAAGGTCTTCAGTATCTCACAAGCTTGCTCCACTCGGAGTTTGCCATGACGGACCTCGGCGACCTGCACTTCTTCCTCGGCATCTCCATCGCACGCTCCTCTAACGGCCTCTTCCTGTCTTAGCGACAGTATGCTATTGATCTCTGCGACGCGCTGGCATGGCTGAGTGTCACTCACGGCCACACCGGTGGACACTCACGCCAAGCTATCCGGCCACGACGAGCTCCGTGGCGATCCATCGAGTATCGCGACCTTGCGAGGCTCTGCGATGCACGACACTCACACGCCCTGACTTGGCATACCCCGTCCAGCAAGTGTGCCTCTTCATGCATGATCCGCGGGAGCCCCACCTCGTGTTGATCAAATGCATCCTGCGATACGTCAAGGGTACTCTCGACGCCGGTCTTCACATCGGCCTCTCCCCGGCGACATCCCTCACCGCCTACTCCGATGCCAATTAGGTCGGCTGCCCCGACTCACGACGCTCCACCTCCGGCTACTGTATTTAACTTAATGATAACCTTGTCTCTTGGTCCTCCAAGCATCAAACAACCGTGTCTCGATCAAGTGTAGAAGCCGAGCACCGTGCTGTTGCCATGCTGTAGCAAAGTGCTGCTAGCTGCGGCAACTTCTCCAAGAACTTCACGCCCCGTTGCTTCAGTGACCATTGTCTACTGCGACAATGTCAGCGCCATCTACATGTCAACTAATCCAGTCCAGCACCGGCGCACGAAGCACATCGAGATTGACATTCACTTCGTCCGCGAGAAGGTCTCACTTGGTGAGGTTCGTGTTTTGCACGTGCCATCCTCTCATCCGTTCGCAGACATCATGACAATAGGTCTCCTGACGCAGTTGTTTCAAGATTTTTGATCTAGTCTTTGCGTCCGGACTGCCGTTACGACTGCGGGCAGGTATTAGAATAATTAGATATCTTTTCATATATGCGCTTTCCATGTATGCGCCTTCCATGTATATACTTTCCATATATGCATTTTCCATATATACGCCTTCCATGTACATATTTTCTATGTATGTCTTTACCAGGCCAATATATATACAAGCCACCCCAGCCCTTTAGCTGTGTGGTGTTTGCCCCAATCTCTCTACCTTTCTACAAGAATGATTATAATAATAGTACAGGACTTGAGTCTCATCTGGTTGCTACTCTGTAGATCAAGGCTTCATGCTATATCCATTAGACCAAACATCACGTAAGCTCATTATAAATATACTTCTTTTTACCTATGCCATTTGTTTTCCGTACTAAGTTATCAACTCTGATTTGTTCCAATTTTCAGGGGGAAATAGAGGGTTCTGACTTTTGTACTGAAGAACAAGAAATTTGAAGTTACTTTATTTCTCTTCCCTCCCAAGATACTCTTTATCTTTACAATTAAGACAATCGTTGAGGTGTCTCCTACCGATTCGTGCTCCATTATAGGTTTCTTCCCCTCTCCCTCCCTCCCTCCCTACCCCCCCCCCCAGATTATAGCACTGAAAGAGATACCCCAGATATTGGCATAGGGAGCCACCCATGGAAAGTGAAAGAAGCAATTTGTAGATGTGGTTAGGTCACTGGACAGATGTGTTATGGACATCCTGCTATAGTGGATTTCAGAAAGCATGTGCTGTGCCTGAAAATACTCGACAACTGAATGCAGTGCACTACTAAACGTATCTTAATTTGGGTTTTCTGATTTTTGCCAAAATTTTCTTGGTGTGAAAATAATCATTATGTAAAGCATCGATTCGAACTTATTTTCATTTGCAATCATTTGGAGATTTCAGATACTTTGAGAGCTTTTGCCGCATCATTTCTATTAGAGGTAAGAGAGTACAGCATACCGCAATTGCTTCAGTTACAATCTGTTCTGCATTGAATTCCTTGCTTACCTATTGGCACTTATTTTAATACATGAATACGTACATATTTTACTACACAAAGTACAAAAGTATGAGGTTTCCATACCCAGAATGGAACCAAGAAAATGCAAAGATCATGTTGTGGGCAAATATCTACTTCCATTCTTTCTAGAAAAGTGCGCAGGTAAATATTACTACTACCACAAGTTTATCCCATACATATTGAGGCTTGCTAATGAGGTTCTAACAAACTTCTTCACAGCATTCCTTGCTCTGCAAAAGTTGGGCCAAATAACTGAGATACTTTGCCTGACCCTTCACAAATTATAAAAAATGGTTCCTCCCCAGGATCCCCTTTTACAGGGAAACCTGATGATGATAGCAATGTGGTTGCATTTGCAGCTGCTTGAGGTGCACAGATCAGGCAGAAGCTGATCCAGTAGGTCTTACAAACAAGTTGAAACTCCCAGTCCCATTAATGTTTCAGGTATGATTTTTGGCCCAAGTATATTTTACATCATGCAGCATTTTATATCCTCCTCCATTGGAATTGGAATAGTCTCCATTATTAAAAGAAAAAGAATGTTTTCTTATAATATGTAGACAATGTTACATCTTAGTCGCGGGCTCACTATCATGACTTGCAGAGGACCGTGCACTAAATAGGAAAATATTAAATAATCCTGAATTGGCTATCAATGAGGGGTGATCAGCTTATCAAGTAAATATTCCCAAGAGTATGTACTAATGATGTTTTGCAGCAAAAGTCACTTCACCTATTTTCTAGTTCATATATCCTTTCTATCATTCTTGTTATCATGGTATTTTTTGTTCTCTTGTTTCCAGTTTTGTTTGCATCATCTGAACACACATTGTTTTGTTTCTACAACATCTTGATACATTTGGGATTTTAATTTTGGTTCATGACAGGTTGCTTAGTACGCTGAATCACACCCTGCAAATCTCAGGTATATATTTGTCCCAAGCGAGTATCTCAGTGCAGGTCAATCTCAGAAGATGGCTATAAAGAGATTTGCTCCTAGTGCAACCTCCACTTCTATGGTAAGATTTCTTTCAATTGTGTAAGGAGGTGTGGCTCTGGAATCTTTGTATTGCATTGATTAGGGGCAGCAGTACAAGGCATATATATATAGGCAAGGATGTCTAGGGTTAGGTTAATAGAATCATGGGCCAACCAGAGAGTTCCTTGCCTATACTAAGCACACATGGGCCCAAGGCCATAAGCCCAAAAGACCTGTCTAACAAATTGTACCAATATACACAACTAGTACATAATATCTGCATTCTGCTGAACTTAAGATGGCCGGCCATCCTATTTGTACACCATTTTGTGTTTGATGCATGTGAAATTGGTGCCATCAGCTATGTAAGCTTTTTGTATATTTTCTACATTAGCTTGTATAGTTGTAGATGGCAAATTTGGTTTTGGTATTGCACAATGTTGTGGCTGTTGTTTATAACACAACTGGGCACTCCATGGTGGTGTTTAGAGAATATTTGAGCATTTTTGCAACCTTTATTATGTTAAGGGAATTAGAAGTAAAGTAGGAATTGTATTATTCCTTTCATTATATGCCTTTATTTTCTTATCCGTATATGGTATATTCTGCTGTAATATCCCCTTGTACTCTCTATATATATTGCCCATTGGGCCTCTTCAATATACACACAATATTCATAACATGATATCCGAGGTTAGGTTAAAACCTAGGATGCCTCGATACGCGGTACGGGTACGGCGATACGATATTTTTCAAAAACAAGGATACGTCGATATGGTATATATATATACTAATATATATATATATATATATATATATATATAATAGTTGAAAATAAAAAATTGTAAACAGGCTATGAGAGGGAGAAACTGATATTACCTTGATGAATTGAATGCTACAGACTAGTTTTCTTCTTCAGCCTCTTCAACTTCACTCTGAAGCTGCTGAAGGATAGCTAATGTAACTTTTGGGCAAATTCTGATCCCGGCATTGGATTTTTTAAGCAAGTGTGCTTTAACTTTATAGTAACTTCCACAGTATTCCCAAGCACAATACTTGCATCTGAATCGCACATTTCCTCCACCACCTCCTCCACCACCTGGTAATTTCTCCAAAATAGCAACATACTTCCACAACGGCTTGTTGTTTACATCAATTGGATCCATCTCCTAAAAAGAAACACCATAGAATAATTAAACTATATTAGTAAACAAGTAATTACCATGATGATGCAACACCTAAGTATTTGATGACATCAAGATATACCTGCTATTTTACTTGCAACACCTAAGTATTTTATTTGATGACACCTAAGTTCTACTCGCCATTTTACATCGGCTCGTGGTGGAGGCAGCGGGGGATGTCCTCTTCCATTCCTATTACCGTTACTTGGATGTGCTCCCGTCCTTCCTAGTCGTTCTCTCCTTCCTATCTCGCTGCTCTCTATTGCGTCGCGCCACCCTTCATCTCCCCCCTTCCTCCAGCTGGCACCGGTGCTTGTGGCCGCGGGGAGAAGCGGCGGGAGGAGCGGCGGGGAAGTGGTGAGATAAGCGGCGGGGAGAAGCGATGGGAAGCAGTGGGAAGTGGCGGGGAAGCGGCGGGGCAGCGGAGGAGCAATGGGAAGCGGTGAGAGGAGCGGCGGGGGGAAGCGGCGGAGGAGCGGCGGGGGAAGTGGTGAGAGGAGCAGCGGGGGGAAGCGGCGGGGAGAAGCGGTGGGGGGAGCGGCGGGAGAAGTACCTCTAGGCGGCGGATCTCCGGCCGGCGTAGTGGCGGCGTCGCGTGGAGCCGGCTGGGAGGTGGCGTCGCGTGAAGGCGCGCGTGGAGCGGCGGGGAGGCAGCGTCGTGTGGAGAGCGGCCGGGAGGCAGCGCAGCGGCGTGGAGAGCGGTGGGGCAGCGTCGCTGACGGGAGGCCGCGCGTGGAGGCGGCGCTCGGCTCCAGATCCAGATCTGTGCTCGGTGACTGCAGCGGCTCTTTTGATCGGGTGTAGGCGAGTGAGGCGTGCGTTTGGGCCGAGTGGGCTGTATAGTAGGCCAGAATTTAATTGGGCCGCCGTATCGCCGCCGTGTCGTCCCGATCGGTGCCGTATCGGGATTTGTTTTATTTTTTTCTCGGATGAAATTCGCCGATACCCCGCCGATACCGTATCGCTGCGTATCGGAACGTATCGCCTTATTGGATACGTATCGGACACGGGTACGACAGTTCAACGGAGTATCGGTGCTTCCTAGGTTAAAACCCTAACCTCGATCTACTTCTGCTATTCCAGCCCCCGGGAGGATCGATCTCTATTCCCGAGGGTGGCCACCTCGTTCGGCTGCGCCGACCCAGCGCCAGCTTGTCTCTGGCCGCCGCCATCATCGAGTCACCATCACCTCTTTCAGATATGATGCGATAAGGCTGTCGGCAGCCATATCTTCCTGGTCGCCGCGGATGTCTTAGATGGAGGAGCCGCTACCGCCTCGCTCGAATCGGGAGCGCCGCTACCAGGCACCGCAGGGTTCCAGGCGCCGCCGTCCACGCTTGTCGGATCCTCGGATTGGCGTCGTCCGCGCCTGCCAGAGCCTCGGACCGGCTAGGGCTGTCCTTCACGGACCGCCGCCCTCCTTAAGCCGCCGTGCTCATGCCCGCCCCCATGCCCGCGCTAGATCTGACTGCCCCAGCCTAGATCTGGCCTCATCGCGCCGGATCCGTGGCTCCCGTCATCGGATCCGCCCGCGGGCTCTTCCCCGCCCATATCTAGCCACCTCCACGCCGGATTTGTCCGGTCGTCGTGCCCGCCTCCTGCCCAATGCTGTTCATAGCCCACGTTGTCACCCACATACACCCGTGGCACGCCGTCGCCAAGTCGCCTCCCAGTCGCCCGAGCCCACCAGAGCTCGGATTGGCAGTCCGCGCCTACCAGATCTTGGGAACGGCCACGGCTGCCCTTCATGGGTTGCCGCTCCTCCCGAGCATCGACTGTCAGGACAACGTTGTCTCCTCCGCTCTGGCCGACGCTCGAGCGATAGAAAGGGAGGCATGTTGGATTGGTGGTGGTGGGGTGGAGTGGATGGGCAATTTTCGTTTCAGTAGGGTTGGGTTGGGTTTAAAATGATATTGCTACTAGTATTACCTTTGAGTCTTTCATTTGTGTCCATTCTAAGTCTGTAGCCCCCATCTTTCAGTTCATCCAAGCTGTGCGAGTCCACAACTTTATTATCAGTCATAGAACATAAGAATTTCTTTTTACATGGCAGTAGCAGCTGCTTTCTGAGCTACGTGCAGATCGTAGAAGTCATTATAACGCCGTCGCTTCTCTAGCCGCTGCCCCGAGCTTCTAAGGCTGCTGCGCTTCTTATGCACCTTGTGTATTGGGCTTTGATCTGCGCCGTCATGCTTCTATCTATTTCTCCTTAGCTTTATTTTGATAGTTTTCTCTATCCAAGAGCTACACGCTACGACGACATTATCAAGACTTGAGCTACAGATTTTTCTTATTTTAGTGTCAACCCATTTTCAAATACAATGTATTGCATACGTCTTGCATTTGAGGGGGGTGTTAAGGATATTAGTGATAGAATAAAAATTATATTATTCATTTCCTTATATGTCTTTGTTTCCTTATCCGTATATGGCATATTCCCCTTATAATATCTCCTTGAACTATCTATATATACTGCCCATTGGGCCTCTTCAATTGTACCAGTAAACACACTAAATATATAATATCTGTTGAACTCAAGATGGCTTGCTATCCTATTTGTACATAATTTTGTGTTTGCTGTATGTGAAATCGGAGCCATCAGCTGTGAACTTTATGTACATATTCTACATTAGCTTGTATAGTTGTAGATGGCAAATTTCATTTTGGTATTCCACAATGTTGGGGCTGTTGCTTGTAACACAACTGGGCACTCCAAGGTGGTGTTTAGAGAACATTTGAACATTTTTGCAACCTTCATTATTTATTCCTTGTAGAGTTCTTACAAAATATGGGCACATTATAGGAGCTCATCCATCCCGTGTTAATAGAAACAATAGGCCATCAATTGAGGTTGGGTGATGGCGCTCAAGAACATCCACAAGCAACAAAACGACATTATTAGAATAATTAGATATACTTCCATATATGCGCTTACCATGTATGTGCTTTCCATGTATATACCTTCCATATATGCGCTTACCATGTATGCGTCTTCCATGTATATGCTTTCTTTGTATGCCTACTCCAGGCCAATATATATACAAGCCACCCCAGCCCTTTAGTTGTGTGGTGTTTGCCCCCAATATCTCTACCTTTCTACAGACATAAACCAGATAATTGTTGATGGTTACTCTCCTCAGCCCCGGTGATTTGATCAATTTTTGCTCCAGCCTGGTTACAGAGATCCTGAAGTTGTATGTATATTATGTTACCTGTGACTAGACAAACTAGACCTTGATGTATTCTTTCATTTAATCACTTAGCCATTCTATACAACAGTGTGTCTAACAATAAAGGAGAATCAACCCACGCACACATGAAAAAAGGAATTAGGAGTAGAGGAGAAAATGCGACCTAGAAGTGGTTGTGGACCAATTCGTCTCTCTGAAAGGAAAATTTTCTGTCCACTTCTACATATAATGCATCTTTTTAGTTGCTTGTTTTGAAAAAGTAGTGTTCTTTTTCTTCCATATGCACCAAATTGTGAAGATAACCAAGGTGTAGAATTTCTATGTACGGCCTTTAACTTTCCTTTCTGATACATAATTCTCATGGTTGGTATCACAATATGCTTCAAAATACCAAACACTTTACCGGGAAACATCAATTCTGTATTGGATTCTAATATATCTACTTTTGGCAGCTCTTCAGGATTTGTCTTTAGGAATAACTCTTCAGGATTTTACTCTTAAAAGAGTAAAATATTCTGGCATAGCAGGTACTTCTCTCGTTACTTTTGAGTCGTTAAGAATTTTAGCCCACTTTTAGGTTCCATTGTTTACACGTGAGGGGGAGTGTTGGATGAACTGGCTTAAGTGAATTGCTCACCTTTCCTCATAAGCTTAAACTTTTAGGTGAATTGGTTGATGCATGCAACTCAATAATTTAGTAGTTTTGTTTCTAGATTACACATAGGCTCATGATTCGTGTAGTTCATTTCTCTCCAACGTAATTGATCTAAGGTCAGGAGCAATGACCAAGGTAATGCGAGATATGGAATTAATTGACTAGATATGACAATGGAAATTGTCAACTGTGGAATGTGATGCATATTTGGTTTGCGGCATGCTCCTTACAAGAAAGTAGCCATGAATTGTTTTCAAACTTCATGTATATTACCGCTATGAAAGTAGCCATGTTGAAACATTTTATACGACAGGGACGACATGAAAAATAAAGGAACTGGTCTCCGACTTCAGCTCTAACATGGAAAATTTCATTTCTTACCTATGACTCACAAATCTCGGTATCAGATAGCACTTCTTTTTATAGCCTTTTTGTTTACTCAATGTTACGCCTATTGACACACCTATTTTTTTGTGCAGTTTGACTCTCTCCATGCAAGTATATTAACCGCATGCGCACCATGTAGTGGTAACAATTAAGATGATGGCTCTAATTATTTGTTTTAAGTTTTGAATATACATTTGTCAAGTAAAATATGTTTCATACAGTCTGTAATCTGCACTTGTACTTTTCCAACATCAGTTTTCCAAAAGAATGATTATAATAACAGTACAAGTACAGGACTTGAGACACATCTGGTTGCTGCTCCATGGATCAAGGCTTCATGCTATATCCATTAGACCAAACATCACATCACATAAGCTCATTATAAATATACTTCTTTTTACCTATGCCATTTGTTTTCCATACTAAGTTATGAGCTCTGATTTGTTCCAATTTTCAGGGGAAAATAGAGGGTTTTGACTTCTGTACTGAAGAACAAGAAATCTGAAGTTACTTTATTTTCCTTCCCTCCCAGGGTACTCTTTATTTTAATACATGAATACATAAAAATTTTACTAGACAAAGTACAAAAGTTTGAGGTTTCCATACCTAGAATGAAACCAAGAAAATGCAATGATCATGTCATGGGCAAATATCTACTTCCATTCTTTCTAGAAAAGTGTGCAGGTAAATTTTATTACTACTACCACAATTTTATCCCATACATATAGAGGCTTGCTAAAGAGGTTCTAACAAACTTCTTCACAGCATTCCTTGCTCTGCAGAAGTAAGACCAAATAACTGAAGATACTTTGCCTGACCCTTCACAAATTATAAAAAATGGTTCCTCCGTTGGATCCTTTTCTGAAAACGATGATGATAGCGGTGTGGTTGCATTTGCAATTGCTTGAGGTGCCTGATCGGTGGCCCGATCTGTAGGTCTTACAAACAAGCTGAAACTCCTAGTCCCATTAATGTTTCAGGTATGATTTTTGGCCCACGTATATTTTACATCTTGCAGCATTTTATATCCTCCTTCATTGGAATTGGAATAGTCTCCATTATTAAAAGAAAAAGAATGTTTTCTTATAATATAGACAATGTTACGTCTCAGTCGCGGGCTCACTATCATGACTTGCAGAGGACCGTGCAATAAATAGCAAAATGTTAAATAATCCTGAATTGGCTATCAATGAGGGGATGATCAGCTTATCAAGTAAATATTCCCAAGAGTATGTACTAATTATTAGAATCCTTGTATAGTTTATGCTTTTCTTGTATACGCTTTCCTTGTATACACCTTCCTTGTATGCGCTTTCCTTGTATATCTGCACCGGGCTATATATATACAAAGCCACCCTAGCCCTTTAGCTATGTGGTGTCTGTGCCAATCCTTCTACATGGTATCAGATTCCTCCTGAGCCTTTCCGCTACCTCCCCACTACCCTCAGGCCACTGCGTCCCCTCCGGCCGCCGCCGCCTCCCCCCTGGTCGCCTCTCCCCAGGACGCCGCCACCGCCCCCTCAGGTCGCCGCCGCCTCCCCCCTCAAGGCCGCATCCGACCATGTCGGCCCCTCTCGCCGATCCAGCTGCTGCTGCCAACAACCCTCGGACCATGTGCGCGAAGTTCGGTCTCCTCTCCCACATTGACGACACCGACACGGCGCATCGTGGCGAGGTCAACTGGGCCCTCGTCGACTCCGTCGTACCCAGCTGGTTGTACGGCTCTGTCTTCGACGACGTCCTTGACTCAGCGATGACTGATCAAGAGACTGCGCGTGACCTTTGGGTCGATATCGAGGCGTTGTTCCACGACAACAAGGAGTTCCGCGCGATCTTTCTCAACAACCAGTTTCACTCGCTCATCCAAGGTGATCTGTCCATCGCCGACTACAGCCAGTGGGTGAAGGTCCTTGCCGACGAGCTACGCGACATCGGCTACCCCGTCAACGACACGCAGCTTGTCCTCAACTTGCTGCGTGGTCTCAACACGCGCTTCTCCACCACCGCCGACGACATTGCCAACTCTGTACCGTTCCCTTTACCAAGGCGGGTTTCATGCTTGCTCTCAAGGAGACTTGCCTCGGTAACAAGGCAAAGATCTCCACCGCAACGGCCTTACTCGCCTCCGGTGGCTCCTCCTGCAACTACTCTGGCTATAGCCCCACCTCGACGTCATCGACCACCACTCAGGCCGCCAATGCCCATGACAGGTGTCGCGGCGGCCACAACCACCGTGGCAAGCAGGGCGGGTTCGGCCGTGGCGCCAGTGCCGGCTCCCAGGGTGGCCGCGTGCCACCATCTCCACCGACCGGTCTCTGGTTTTGCTTCAACCCGTGGACTGCCCCTACTGGCCGTCAATGGCGGCCCTCACCCGCTCCCGGCCTCCTCGGCGCCCCACCTCAGGCTCATACTGTTTTCACGCCGTCCTAGCCTTCCACCCTGTAGACCTGGGATCAGCAGGGCCTCATCACCGCGTTGAACCAACTAGCTATCCAAGGACACGGTGGTTGGGTCATGGACAGTGGCGCCACCTCCCACATGACGACAAACGACGGTATACTTCTCTCTTCCCACCCCCCATCTCATTCGATCGCCACTGTTGGCAACGATTCCCGCATCCATATCGTTTCTCGTGGTCACACGTTTCTCCACACACCGTCTACTCGTTTTCTTCACAACACTCTAGCTGTTCCTAACCTAGTTCACAACCTTCTTTTTGTTAGACAGTTCACTCGTGAAAACTATTGTTCCATCGAGTTTGACGCTTTTGGTTTTTCTATTAAGGATTCCTGGACGCAGCGTGTGATGCTTCGCTGCAATAGTGCGGGCGACCTTTACACTATTTCTTCAGTCGCCACCCCTGCTACACCCAGCACCCACCTCGCTATCTCCTCCCAGCTATGGTATCAGCGTCTTGGTCATCCTGGTGTCGCCTGTCTCGACGCTCTCAATAAAAACTCGCTCATCTCATGTAATAAAGTAGACCGCTCCCTTTGCCAGTCTTGTCAACTTGGCAAACATACGCGTCTCCCTTTTGTTACTTTTTCGCGCTCTTCTGCGCCATTTGAGCGAGCTTATTGTGATGTGTGGACATCTCCAGTTCCTAGCATATCCGGTTTTCTATACTATTTAGGGTTACTTGATAATTTCTCTCCTTATTGTTGAACTTTTCCTCTCAAAAAGAAATCAGACATTCCCCAGCACATAGCAGATTTACCGCCTATGCTAACACAATTCAGTCTCCCTCTAAAATCTATACAGGCTGACAACGGCACCGAATTTGTCAACCACACCAACACATCCTTCCTTGCTTCCCGTGGCATTACCCTACGCCTCTTTTGCCCATACACCTCCCTACAGAATGGCAAAGCCGAGCGCATCATTCGCACTCTCAACAATGCAGTTCGCACGCTCCTGCTCCACGCCACTATGCCTCCCAAGTATTGGGCCGAGGTCCTAGCAACTGCCATTGCCCATCCTCCTCTGTCGGTGGTGACACTCCCTATGCACTCCTTCATCGCTCCCCACCGCAGTACAGTCATCTATGGGTTTTCGGTTCTCTGTTTTTCGAACCTTTTTGCCACTGTTGCTCATAAACTTGCTCCACGTTCTGCAGCCTGTGTCTTCTTCGGTTATCCTTCTCACCATAAGGGGTACCGCTGTCTTGATCTCGCCATCAAACGTGTTATCAACTCCTGTCATGTTTTTGATGAGAGCATCTTCCCGTTTGCCAGCAGTGACCGATCTTCACCCCCTCCCTCTCACACCAACTTCGATTTCCTCGACGTCGATGCTGCCATGCCAGTGTTTCGCACTGCTGCAATGGCACCCCTACATGTACCCCAGATGGCTGCTCCACCAGTGCATGGTGTCAAGCGATCATCTCCTTCGTCCACGGCGTCATCCATCGCTCCGCCACCACGTCCGCCCGTGCACCTGGTTTACTCCAGACGGTCACGTGCGGCTCCCTTCGACCCAGCTACACCAGCACCACTGCCCGCGCCGCCGGCTACCCCGGCTCCTTCAACACCCGCACCTCCCCGATCGGCCGCTCCCTCGGTTCATCCGATGATGACATGGGTTTGGACTACCGCCGATCCCTCTGTGGAGTTTCTCCCTAGTGGCCGAACACTCCCCGGTATCGGCCGTTATGGCAAACTATTGTAGCGCCCTCACCGATCCCAATTGGCGCACTGCGATGACCGAGAAGTACAAGGCCCTCATGGACAACGATACTTGGCGTCTTGTCTCGCACCCGCCAGGTGCTAATGTCGTCTCCGGGAAGTGGATCTTCAAGCACAAGTTCCACTCTGATGGCAGTCTGGCACGCTATAAAGCGCACTGGGTTCGTGGCTTCTCTCAGTAGTATGGTGTCGACTACGACGAGATGTTCAGTCCGGTGGTCAAGCCGCCACCATCGGTATCGTCCTCCGCGTCGCTCATGGCGATTCATCGACTTGATATCAGAATGCCTTCCCCATGGCACTCTTAATGAGGCCGTCTCGCCGCCGACCTTAGGGTTCATGGACCTTTGCTCGTTCCACCCATGTGTGTCCTCCAGAACTCCCTCTATGGCTTGAAGTAGGCTCCCTGAGCGTGGTACAAATGGTTCACCTCCTACATCCGCGGCATCGGTGTCATCGCCTCCTCCGACATGTCCTTGTTTGTCCTCCGTCGGGGGACTGACATGGCCTATCTACTGCTATACGTCAATGACATCGTCCTCACAGCTTCCACCCAGGGTCTTCTACAGCACCTCACAGACTTGCTCCACTCAGAGTTTGCCATGGCGGACCTCGGTGACCTGCACTTTTTCCTCGGCATCTCCGTCGCACGCTCCTCTGACGGCCTTTTTCTGTCTCAGCGCCAGTATGCCATTGATCTGCGACGCGCTGGCATGGCTGAGTGTCACCCTACAACCACACTGGTGGACACTCAGGCCAAGCTATCCGGCCGCAACGGAGCTCCAGTGGCCGATTTGTCCGAGTATCGTAGTCTCGTGGGGGCTCTGCAGTACCTAACACTCACGCCCTGACTTGGCGTACCCCGTCCAGCAGCTGTGCCTTTTCATGCATGATCCACGGGAGCCCCACCTCGCGTTGATCAAACGCATACTACGGTATGTCAAGGGTACTCTTGACGCCGGCCTCCACATCGGCCTCTCCCCGGCGACCTCTCTCACCACCTACTCCGACGCCTACTGGGCCGGCTGCCCAAACTCACGGCGCTTCACCTCCGGGTACTGCATTTATCTTGGTGACAACCTTGTCTCTTGGTCTTCCAAGCGTTAGACAACCGTGTCTCGATCGGTCTGAACCGAATATCGTGTTGTTGCCCATCTTTGAGCAGATCTTTCTTTGTTGCGGCAACTTCTCCAAGAGCTTCACGCCCCAGTTACTTCGGTGACCGTTGTCGACTGCGACAATGTTAGCGTTGTCTACATATCGACTAATCCAATCCAGCACCGGTGCACGAAGCACATCGAGAATGACATTCACTTCGTTCGCAAGAAGATTTCGCTTGATGAGATTCGTGTTTTGCATGTGCCATCCTCTCATCAGTTCGCGGACATCATGACAAAAGGTCTCCCGACCCAGCTTTTTCAGGAGTTTCGATCCAGTCTTTGCGTCCAGACTCCTGCTACGACTGCGTGCGGTATTAGAATCCTTGTATAGCATATGATTTCCTTGTATGCGCTTTCCTTATATACACTTTTCTTGTATACGCATTTCTTGTATGCGCTTTCCTTCTATGCGCTTTCCTTGCATACCTGCACAGGGCTATATATATACAAAGCCACCCCAACCCTTTAGCTGTGTGGTGTCTGTGCCAATCCTTCTACACTAATGATGTTTTGCAGTAAAAGTCACTTCACCTATTTTCTACTTCATATATTCTTTCTATCATTCTTGTTATCATGGTATTTTTTGTTCTCTTGTTTCTAGTTTTGTTTGCATCATCTGAACACACATTGTTTTGTTTCTACAACATCTTGATACATTTGGGATTTTAATTTTGGTTCATGACAGGTTGCTTAGTACGCTGAATCACACCTTGGAAAACTCAGGTATGTATTTGCCCCAAGCGAGTATCTCAGTGCAGGTCAATCTCAGCAAGCTGGCTATAAAGAGATCTGCTCCTAGCGCAACCTCCACTTCTATGGTAAGATTTCTTTCAATTGTACCAATACACACAACTAAGTACATAATATCTGCATTTTGCTAAACTCAAGATGGCATGCCATCCTATTTGTACACCATTTCGTGTTTGCTGTTTGTGAAATTGGCGCCATCAGCTATGTAAGCTTTTTGTATATTTTCTATATTAGCTTGTATAGTTGTAGATGGCAAATTTGGTTTTGGTATTGCACAATGTTGTGGTTGTTGCTTATAACACAACTGGGCACTCGAAGGTGGTGTTTAGAGAATATATGAGCATTTTTGCAATCTTTATTATGTTAAGGGTATTAGAGTTAGAATAGGAATTGCATTATTCGTTTCATTATATACCTTTCTTTCCTTGTCCGTATATGGCATATTCCGCTGTAACATCCCTTTGTACTCCCTATATGTATTGCCCATAAGGCATCTTCAATATACATACAATATTCATAATATGGTATTAGAGCTTCGGTTAAAACCCTAACCTTGATCTACTTCCGCTGTTGCAGCGCCCGGGTGGATCGATCTCAGCTCCTAGGGGCGGCCACCTCATTGGGTTGCGTCGATCCGCCACCTTGTCTCTGGCCGCCACCATCCTCGGGCCACCGTCACCTCTCTCGGATACGATGCAGTGAGGCCATCGGCGGCCGTATCTTCTCGGACGCCGCGGATGTCTTTAATGGAGGAGGCTGCTACCGCCTCGCTCGAATCAGGACCGCCACTGCCAGGCACCGTAGGGTTCTGGGCGCCGTCGCTCTCCTCGGACTAGCCCCGCCCACGCCCACCGGAGCCTTGGAACGACTGTGGCTGCCCTTCATGGGCTACCGCCCTTGGGGTCGCTGCCCCCCTCCTTCGGCCGTCGTGCTCATCCCGCCCCCACTTCCGCACCGGATCCGATCGTCCTAGCCCAGATCTGGCCTCACCGCGTCGGATCTGTGGCTCCTGTCGTCGGATCCGGCCGCGGGCTCTTCCCCGCCCAAATTTGGTCATGGTGGTGGGGTGGAGTGGATGGGCAATTTTTGTTTTAGTGGGGTTGGGTTGTGTTTAAAATGGTATTGCTGCTAGTATTACCTTTGAGTTTCGTTTGTGTCCATCCTAAGTTTGTAGCCTCTATCTTTCAGTTCATTCAAGCCGTGCGAGTCCACAACTTTATTGTCAGTCATAGAAACATAGGAATTTCTTTTTACATGGAAACAGCCGCCGCTTTCTGAGCCACGTGCAGATCGTAGAAGTCGTTATGATGTCGCCACTTCTCTAGACGCCGCCCTGAGCTTCTAAGGTCGCTGCGCTTCTTCTGCACCTTGTGCATTGCGCCTCCGCCATCTCGGGCTTCGTTCTGCGCCGTCATGCTTATATCTATTTCTCTTCGGCTTTATTTTGACAATTTTCTCTATCCAAGAGATACACGCTATGATGACATTATTATGACTCGGAGTTTAGATTTTTCCTATTTTAGTGTCAACCCATTTTCAAATATAATGTATTGCATTCACCTTGCATTTGAGGGGAGTGTTAAGGATATTAGAGATAGAATAGGAATTGTATTATTCCTTTCCTTATATGCCTTTGTTTCCTTATCGATATATGGCATATTCCCCCTGTAATATCCTATCGTACTTCCTATATATACTACCCATTGTGCCTCTTCAATTGTACCAGTATACACAACTAAGTATATAATATCTGCTGAACTCAAGATGGCTTGCCATCCTATTTGTATACCATTTTGTGTTTGCTGTATGTGAAATTGGAGCCATCAGCTGTGAACTTTTCGTACATTTTCTACATTAGCATGTATAGTTGTAGATGGCAAATTTGATTTCGGTATTCCACAATGTTGAGGCTGTTGCTTGTAACACAACTAGGCACTCCAAGGTAGTCTTCAGAGAACATCTGAGCATTTTTGCAACATTCATTATTTATTCCTTATAGAGTTCTTACAAAATATGGCCCATTTACATTATAGGAGCTCATCCATCCAGCGTCTAATAGAAACAATAGGCCATCAGCTAAGGTTGGGTGATGGCGCTCAAGAACATCCACAAGTAACAAAATGACATAAACCAGATAATTGCTGATGGTTACTCTCCTCAGCCCCAGTGATTTGATCAATTTTTGCTCCAGCCTGGTTACAGAGATCCTGAAAGTTGTATGTATATTATGTTACCTGTGACTAGACAAACTAGACCTTGATGTATTCTTTCATTTAATCACTTAGCCATTCTATACAACAGAATGTCTTAACAATAAAGGAGCACTGACCCACGCACACATGAAAAAAGGAATTAGGAGTACAGAGGAGAAAATGGGACCTTGACGCGGTTCTGGACCAATTCGTCTCTCTGAAAGGAACATTTTCTGTCCACTTCTACATATAATGCATCTTTTTAGTTGCTTGTTTTGAAAAAGTAGTGTTCTTTTCCTTCCATATGCACCAGATTGTGAAGATAACCAAGGTGTAGAAGTTCTATGTACAGCCTTTAGCTTTCCTTTCTGATACAAACTTCTCATGGTTGGTATCACAACATGCTTCAAAATACCAAACACTTCACCGGGAAACATCAATTCTGCATTGGATTATAATATGTCTACTTTTTGGTGGCTCTTCAGGATTTGTCTTTGGGAATAGTTCTTCAGGATTTTACTCTTAAGAGTAAAATATTCTGGTATAGTAGGTACTTCTCTCATTACTTTTGAGTCATTAAGAATTTTAGCCCACTTTTAGGTTCCATTGTTTACTTGTTGATGAAAATTAATTGACATATTTATGTGTATAGATGGTTTTGTATAAATGTTGTTATGCAAATTTTATGGTCTTTTAACATCACTGCTAGAACATATAGTTTCAGTTTGTTTTTTGCGCTATTTGTTTGTAAATTATCTCTACTCGCTACTATTGTCAAATGTTACTGCAATCACTAGAAAATCATCTCTTCGAAATAAAACTCATGAATCAACTAAAAGCATGCAATTCTATTTTTATGGACTTTGTGAAGAGTTGAGTTATTCATTTGGGATACCTAAATTGAGGAATTGGCTCGTTATCAAAGGTACATAAGTGCTCTTATTATGATCCTTAGTTCATATGGGGTAAACACCGCCGAGAGGATGGCCGCGCAGTGTCGGCGTAGAGGCAGAGGAAGAGATTAAAGATGAGAACAACTTTGTTATTTCTTGCTTGATTCCAATAGCATGCTGTAGCCCCTCTTATATAGATAGGCTCTCCCTAATAGATAGAATCTAATCTTAATCATATCTCTAACAAATAGAAACTAATATCATATCTCTAATCATCTCTTTAATAGATAAATTAATCGCTAACTTCCTAATGAACCGACTAGGCCCGGGGGCTATGCCCATGATATTACACCCTTCCCGGACATGCAGCTCGTCCTCGAGCTGCTAACCCGACATGCATGCGTTGGTGCCAATAAAAAAACACTACGCTGAAAGAAACATAACCTTTACATCTCAACTTTTTTCTCCTTTTATATGACAATAAATTAGAAACCATTTTTTAACTTCGGTCGGTCAACAAAAAGCCACCGAGCTCTCACTTGGTCACACAAGAACCGACTGAGCACACAAGACCCGACCGAGTAGACTTCGGAGTCTAAAGCGGCGTCTGACCTCACCGCGAAGTAGGGTGCAAACACACAGTCCGGCTCGCGCACAGCTATCCCATGCCGCACACTGCCGAGTTCGCCGACGAGGATGATGACGCTACGATGATCACCGACCCCGACGGCGCTGGCACTGACGATGAGGCCTCTTTCTCGCCTGGTGAGAGGTCTTATGTTCTTGCCTGAAGCCAGCTGGGCCTCTGATGGAGCGGAGTGCCACCTAGTGCCCAATGTTGACGAAGCTCTGTGCGCCGTTCGGCATCATGTGGCCGATGAACTCTGCCATCGCCTACGGCTCGTTCGGCCCCATAGTCGCCGCAGCCTGATACTTGGAGAGCTTGTCCTTGACACGGGCGAGGTCCTGTTGGGCCAAGATAGCCTAGCCGCCTCTCCACGTAGCGCATCCACAGTCACGGGATGTAGCTTGCAGCCAGTGCGTCTACCTTCAAAGATGCCACACCGGCGTCGCTTGAAGACGCAGCGCTGCCTGTGCCGGATGAAGGAGCAGCAGAAGCAGCGCCATTGCCATGGCATGGCCACCGTTGCTCGTGTCCCTTGTGTCATCGTCGTCTTCTTCAACATGTTTTCTATATTCATGAGTCTTACGATGAATTCTTCATAACCAGCCATGATCTTGCCACATGTTAACTCGGCATCGAAAGCCATGGTGTTGGTTATGATACCAAATTGTTATGAATCTTAGTTCATAGGGGGTAAACACCACCGAGAGGATGGCCAGGTGACGTCAGCGTGGAGGGAGGAGATTAAAGATGAGAATGACTTTGTTATTTTTTTTTTGCTTGATTCCAATAGCATAGGGCAGCCCGCTTTATATAGATGGGCTCCCCCTAACAGATAAAATCAAATCTTAATCATATCTCTAACAAATAGAAACTAATATCATATCTCTAATAGATAGAAGCCAATCACTAACTTCCAAATAAACTGATTGGGCCTAGGGGTGCTACGCCCATGACAGCTCTCCCTTTTGATTTTCTTATTTTGTTTCTAGTACCAGTAACTTTATCCTATTTTCTGAAAACTAAGTGCAAAGTTGATCCAATTCAAGGTTTTGGTTACCGACTGCAAGGAAAAACTAGGGGTCATTGAGATTTCTGGTTACTGGAAATCTCGGAAAATATCGGCTAGGATTTTGGTTTGATTGAATTTCAAATTGTAAAATAAATATAAAATAAAATTGCAAGCAAGAGAATTATGCAAAGCATCGCTAGTTCGGTTGTAGCAACAGAGGGTTGCGATAATGAAGTTGTTGGTTCGCATCCCATAGAGGCTAATTTTTTCACATTTTTGGTCAACTTATGATTTGTGAAACAAGTTGTGTTTCTAGCAAAAAAAGAAAGCGGATTCGAACGCGAGACGCACCAGACGCACACCTATGCTAACCACTGGGCTAGCAGCATTACTTTGACTACTACGTGCTGGGGCTTTCTTTTATATTGAACTTCAACATTAAAAATTCAAATCGAACCAAACTTTTTTGACCGCTTTGCATTCTAATTGGACACCATCGACTTTTTTAGTAACGGCTGATTACCGGAAAATCTCGACAGGTAACCAGAACCCTGATTCAGTTGATGACTCCAATCACTAGGTGGTGTAACAGCCAAGCAATGCGGGGCCTTCTGTTCGGAGGTGATAAAAGAGCAATTCATGTTACAATAAGCAGGTGGCATGTGTAGAGTTCTGCATTTCCAGTTTCTTTTAGCCATGGGGTGTATCCATATTAATCCTTTTTGTGTAGACAACCATTTGCTCCTATTTACACTTCTCTGAATAACATCAAGAGATCTGTTTATGAGTTGATTTCTTATTAGAGAGGAGGAGATTCAATGGTGTAACAGAGATAAGCATCACAATAAAAACCCTTTGAGAATTTTTTTTCTCGAACATGTAGGAGAACTGCGTATCATTATATTAAGAAGAGAAAAGGAGTCAAAGAGACTCAAACAAGCACAAAAAGGCCAGGAATACAAAAGGCGACTAAAAGACCACCCACACAACCAAACTATGGCCAAATGCACCTGAGGCCTTTGGCCCCTGCCACACACCACATTTTTTGCTTCATCTCTAATCTCTTACACTAAAACGCTAGAGTTAGGGGAGGCCCCCTCAAAAACACATCTATTCCTATGCTTTCAAATCCACCAAGCCACCAACAGAACTAAAGAATGAAATCCCTTGTGGTATTGTTTATGTAGTTGCTGCAGAACATGGCGCCACCACCCAAATAAGTTAGAATCAGTAGGCCCAGGGGCATGGTGCTGCATGCCAACAATGGATAAAACCGTGAACCACACTGTTCTTGAGAACACACAGGTGGTGAGTAGATGCTGGACATTTTCCTCCTCTTGATCACAAAGTGGACATTTTTCGGGATGGTCCAGTCCACGATGAGCCAAACAGTCGGCAGTCCAACATCGATTAAGAGAAGCTAACCACATGAAAAATTTGCAGTGAGGGGGGCCCAAGATTTCCATATCTCTTTCCAAGGCTCAAACTCAACAGCCCCCACAAAGAAATGCCTATAGGCTGATCTGGTGGAGAACTCACCTGACGGTGAAGAAACCCATAAGTGCTGATCCTCCACTCCAGGGGCAAGAGTCACCTCAGCTAACAAATCCCACAACTGAAAATACTCCAAAAGCTCCTCTGTAGACAGACCACCACTAATATCACAGACCCAAGTAGTATCAGTTAAAGCCTCCTGCACAGTTCTGCAGTTTGCAATTTTTCGCTTCATATGCTTACACAGGGATGGCGCAAGGTTAGGCAAGGATTTTCCATGTAACCATTTGTCAAGCTAAAAAAGTGTTCTGCGACCATCACCTATAATTGAGATGACTGAGGTGGTGAACAAAGCAAGCGAAATGGGGTGAACTTAGATATCGAGACTAGCCCATGGACGATCAGGTTGTGTCTTCATTAGCCATAACCATCTCATCCTCAATGCCCACCCAAGCACTTCTAGATCAAGTATTCCCAGTCCACCAAGATTAATTGGCCTCTTTACTCGTCCCTAAGCAACAAGGCAATGTCCACCATTCGCTTCCTTGCGACCTTTCCAAAGAAAAGCCCTTCGAATCTTATCAATGGTTTTGATAGCCCATTTGGGAAATTCCAATGCAAAGAGTTGAAAAATAGGTATTGCTATGAGTACTGCACGAATAAGAGTGGCTCTCCCAGCCGGATGCATCATGGTTGCTTTCCACCCAGGTAGCTTATTTGCTATCTTGTCGATGATTGCATAGTAATCAGCCTTGGAAAGCTTTTCAATAGACAAAGGAAGCCCAAGGTACCTACATGGGAAGTCTTGTACTTTGCAAGGAATGGATGTTTGTACTGCCTCAATGTCCTGCACTCAGCATTGGATTGGGCTTACCAATCATTTATTGATATTGGTGACCAGCCCCGATGCTTCACCAAAGACTCGGAGAATTTCTTTAATCATTTCCATATCTTCCACACAAGGCCGCAAGAACAGTACTACGTCATCAGCATAAAGAGATACACGCTGGCTTGAACCTCGCAAGAGAAGGGGCTGTAGCAGGCCATCATCGCTCGCCTTGTTGATTAGAGCATTAAGTACATCCATGACAATAATGAACAACATTGGTGATAGGGGATCGCCTTGTCGCAACCTCCGTTGATGATAGATTACTTCTCCTAGCACTCCATTCACCAACACTTTTGTAGAACTCAAAAGCTTGGACAGAGTGTTGCACCAAATAGGGTCGAACCCCAGGTGTCTCAAAACCTGTATCAAGAAAGCCCAAGATACCGTGTCGAAGGCCTTAGATATATCCAATTTGAGGAGCACTCGAGGTTCCTTTTGCTTCTGGAGCAGTCTTGCTTTTTGTTACACCAGCAAGAAATTATCATGAATGCACCTTCCTTTAACAAAGGTACTCTGGTTGGGAGAGACCAAATTTTTTAGTTTAGGAGCCAACCTATTGGCCAACAGCTTGGTGATCAATTTTGCAAAGCTATGCACCAAGCTTATTAGTCGATAATCTTTTATTTCCAATGCATCCGGTGTTTTGGGCAGCAAAGTAATGTATGCCGAATTAAGCAAGAACAATCTGCTCACATCTCCCTGCAACACCTGATTAAGAGCAGCCATGAGGTCCACTTTTATGATATTCCAACAGCTCTTATAGAAGCATCCCGTATAGCCATCGGGGCCTGGTGCCTTATCCAAAGGAAGAGATTTAACTGTTGCCCAAATCTCCTCAGAAAAATGCATCTCTAGGGGAGACAGGTCATGAGAATCCTGATAAAAGGATTGTAAATTGAGCGTACAATCCCGCTGCGATACTGTACCGAGGAGATTATAGTAGATATCCCATACTGCCTCTTGCTTCTCAACTTGATCAGTAAGAATGTTATCTCCCACCTTGACCTTGGCCATGAAATTCTTCTTCCTATATCAAGCATGCTGATGAAAAAAGGACGTGTTTGCATCACCTTCTTTTAGCCAACATAAGTTGGAACATACCCGAGCAATTGTACGCTCAAACGAAACCAAGGCGAGAGCGTGCAGTTTGAGCTGTCGTCGCAACCAGTCCTCTTCCCTAGATAGCAACCGGTTGTCTTGGGCAATTTCCAGCCGGTGCAAGAGTTCTTTCGCCAATTGAAGTTGTGTCTTTATATTTCTAATTCTCTTTTGGCTCCAAGATTGCAAATCCCTTGCAAGTCTACTTAACTTCATAGAGAACATTTGCAATGGACAAGAGGCTACGACAGGTTTACACCAGGAGCACTCTACCTCCTGCAAGAAACCTTCAAATCTAGGCCAAAAGTTCTCAAAATGGAACCTCCTCTTGCCTTGAATGTTGTCCTTCAGACCAAGGATGATGTGGTAATGATCTGACACCACTGCAGCAGAACTCTGAAGAATACAGTCAGTGAACATTTGTTCCCAATCTGAAGTCATGAATACCCGATCCAACCGAACTAAAGTAGGCACTGCCCGTTCATTTGACCAGGTGTATTTTCTACCAAGAAGGGGTAATTCTCTCAGCTCCCAGTCATCCAAAAAATGGCGAAATCGACCCATCATTGCCCTGTTAACATTTGTGTTATTCTTGTCTTCAGCCATATAGATCAAGTTGAAATCCCCACCAATAGCCCAAGGCCCCTGGCAAGCTTGCCATATGTCTCGCAATTCTTGCAAAAACTGAATTTTGTGCTCATCGTCCTGAGGCTCATAGACACCTGTGAACCACCATGGCAAGCCTTCTTGAGAATCAAATTGAACTGAAAACCGAGAAAGTGTGTATCAAGAATTGGAGAACCTGACACAAGCAGCCCTTCCAGGCCACCAAGACCCCTCCTCTTGTTCTGATTGCCAGCAGCACCACAAAATGATCAAAGTCACTACCAAGCAGCGAACTCACCATATGTCCCGAGATAGCCTCCTCCTTTGTTTCCTGTATGCACACCACCTCTGGCCGAATAGAATTGACCATACTACGCACGCTGTCCCGCCTTGCTTTGCTGTTAAGCCCCCTTACATTCCAAATAAGGATCTTGGAAACCATAGATTCAATGTTTTAGAAGCGACCAAACAAACACACCACAGCACTAGTCACCAGTAGCCACGCTTGGAAGGATCACAACATCCCGTGGAGCCTCCCCCAGTGCCGGTGGCTGCCAACCAAATAATGCCGCCAATGCCGCAATGTGAGCTTGCGATAAGGGCTTAGAAAAAAAACTGGGCATATCTTTCCATGTCAAGTTCGCTTATACCCTCCTGATTAACAACAATCCCCAAACACTGCATGAGATTAACTTGAGCTTGTGATGCTGCAGGTGAGGATATCCCACGTTTCTTCTTCAACCTGTTGCTGCGGCGAAGAGCAAAGTTCAGCGGGAGTTGCTTGGGTCTTCTCTTTCAAATTGCGGGGACAGGGATCAGCCCATCGGTGGCTTGAGTCACTGAAGAGATGAAATTTTTGGCTGGGGTAGAAAGGACTGGATTGGGCTCCTTGCGTTGAATTTGCCATCGACGACGCCTGCTGTAAACATGTGAAAAAACCTTGGAGTGTCTCCTGGAAGAAACGTTCCATTCCCCAGCAGCTGATTCATTGGACGGCCCAGCGCATCCAGCAGATGGCTCAGGCACCGGTGTTGAAGGCTGAAGGGCCTTCGTTGGCTGATGCTCAGGGGGCTGATCCTCCACCAAACATGGCTCTCTATCCGGCCCAACAGGAGCAGGTGGGATGTCTACCAATTTCTCCTTGCCATAAGCCGCCGATGCAACAACCACCATCGTGGTCGCCAATAAGACCGACATGTCATTAAGACATGCGGGGGAACCAGCCTCGATCCGGGGAGAGGAAACTAGAAGCGCCGGAGAAAGATCTTGCATGATCTGGAGATCTCCCACAATAGGTTGATTCAAATCTTCAGCAGGTCGATCTTCCGTGATTGCTACGCGAACGGGCCCACACTCGTCAGACGACAGGGGACTCGAGCAATCAGCGAAGGCGGCACCTGTGCGCACCAATAACATGTCCGTCGAGACGTTGGCACCCCTCTCCAGCAACACTGCATTTGCCGTGCCCCCAGGCCCACACCCATCAACTGACAGGGGACACGTGGCAGCCATGCAATCGTGCGAAAGGGGAGAGGGCGCGGAGACGGACTGCATGCCTATCGAGGGCACTCCCGTGGAAGACGAAGCACCAACGACAGCTTGAGGCAAAGCCCCCTGGGGCTGGCCTCCAAGGTCTGGACTGCGAGACCCATGGCTGGCCCACTACCGCCTTCGACATCGCGGATGCCGAGAACCATCGTCATCACCGTCTGAATGCCTTGGAGCTGAAGATTCAAGGCTCACAATTCTCGTCACCTGAACATTCACCCCATACTCGAGCAAACGCAACTCAGCACCTTCAGCAGTAGATGCCTCCATCGGCTCCTCCACCCAAAGGCTAAGACGAGATGGCACAGAATCTGGCCGTCATGACCATGCACTGAGCTTGAACTCAAACAGATCAGAGCACGACGTTGTGGACGGATGCACCTCATCGATCCAACAAAACGGGCTCAACAATCTCCTCACCGTATCAAATCAATCCGGAACGGAAGATTGCGACCGATGGCATGAGCAAGCCGCGACCATGGCTTGACAAGACAACTGAACCGTGGTGTTCGAACAGGCTGACCATTGTTCAGTACCTGTCGTGTCATATCTTCATCCAGCAGCAGCAAAATGAAATCCTCCGGCTTCGCACGATGAACAGAAATAATACTAACATCAATGCCAAAATGATCGGCGAACGCCGCCGCCGCCGCCTCCAGTGGCTCCACCGACGGACGCGTGCCAATGATTGTAACGAACACAGCCCGACGAAGGTTTTCTTCCTCACGAGACAACTCCGTTGTGCACTCAATGAAACAGTGTCCAGGCACGGCGGAATGGAGGTCCAAAGCCTCAACAGCCGCTGGCGCCACCTCGGATAGCAGTTCCCGCCCAGAGCCATCCTCCGGCACAGAAACATCCAGAGGGGCCCTAGCAGATGACCTTGAGGATTTCCCACGTGACCGACGACGATGCCTTAGCGGCCCAGAGTTTGTAGTGGCCTTCGTCTCCTAAGCACAGTCTCAGCCATGGGAACCCGTGGGCGCGAGGAGATGCCGCCGCGAACAAAGCCAGCACCTTCCTGCGAGGAGAGGACGCCGCCAGCAGGAACGCGCCTCCCCCAAACGAGATCACGTTCCTTCAACCAAGAAAAACTTCAACCAGAAGCCCTATGTCCCAACCGGCGGCGGCGAAAACACCGAGTCCGGTTACGACATTGTGTAGCGCAGTGCCTGGTGGAGAAACAGTTGAAGCATCTTCCCTTGAGGTCCTCGGGAATCGGCCTTTCATGACGTCGGGGTGGCCGGAGCTGCCGCCGAAGCTTGTGGCGACTGACCACCGTGCACCAACCACCAGCATCCGAACCACGCGCAGGAGGAGCTTGCACAACCTTGGAGTGCAGAATAGGTGTCTGCCTGGATTGCGAAGACTCCCGCACCACAGGCGGTTCTGGAGCCTGAAGGTCAGGAACACCGAGAAGCGCATCACGAAAGGAGCAGGAGACAGCAGCGGAGGGGCAATGCACAGGGTTGCTAGGGCTGGGAGGAGAGGCGCTATCGTCCCGCCATCGCAACTCCTTAGGACGACCTGTAAGGAAGACAGGCTGGGCAAGTGCGGAGAATGGGGAGACTGACACTCGGGCAGGGCTGGGAGGAGAGGTGGCCGCTAGGGCCGGAGTAGCCACCGGCGGGAGCTTGGAGGTGGGAGCGCCGGGAGGGGGGATAGGTGGAAAGATGGAGCCATCTCTAAAACCCCTTGAGAATTGTTAGGAGACTTTGTTAGAAACAGATCTAGTGAAGATACAACCATCTATAATTCATTATAAACTTGACCGACACAAGACAACAAAGTTATGGTGGCAAATTGCATTCCTAGAGTCCAGCATTCATAGGTTTGTCTTCAAACATTTTTTGTTCTATGTACCAGAATACTAGCATTTGGCTTCTCTTCCTTCTTTTGTTGCTCACTAGTGCTTCCCAGCTCCCAGCACTGCTCAACCTCGCAAACTCTTGTGTAGCTGATAGGATGGAGCTGATGGTCACTACTCACTAGACCAATTTGCTACATGTGTCCAGATCGCTTTAGCTAAATGGCAATGTAGAAAGGTTGAAGTGTTATTTCTTTCTGGTAATTGACATATCATGCAAACTGTGTCATAGCTTCATCTTAATTTATTTGTTATGCCCCGCAGCGTTGGGACTGAGTGATATAAACAACCATCTGGGGAATGGACCACAATCCAACTGAGGTATAAATGGTAGTTCTTTCCATCTAAGTGGTGTGGTATGTTTCCATTCAAAGTAGTGTGGCTGTGGCAGTTCTTTCCATCTAACTTTTAAGTTTTTTTTTTTTTGGTCTAACAAGCTCTCTTCAGTCAATCCAATTTTCAGAAGATGTCAACATTCTGATCACTATTTAAGGCAAGAAGAAGCCTTCTATCCTTCATTTTATCTTCCCTCCTAGTTACTAGGTTTACTCCAACATATGAATTTACTGATATGTTTGTGCGTGTGTGTTTGTGTGTTTCATTGTTAGATTCTATTTGTTGTTCATGCAAACATTGAGGTGATTGGGTGGTTGTCGAACTATCAAAAGACATCACACCTTATCAATGTGAGTAATAGAAAACTAAAAGCAACAAAATGGTAACAACACCTCTACTCTTAGATCTCATTAGGTTGATAAAAGAAGCCAGCAGACCATGTTGCAACTATCTTGTTCGTATTTGAGGTTCACCCAGGTTTATTTTACATTGGAAAAACTTGCATCCATCCTTTTTGGTTAAGCAGATAGATCAAGCATGCAGCAACTTATTTTTGCTTGGTATTACAACTCCATAACATAATATAGTTTCTCACTTAGCATATTATTCCAACATTATTAATATGTTTCTGAGGTATAGATGGAATTGTGCATGGTCATAGCTCTCTTAAGGTACCTTAATATTCTGTCATGTTCTAATTTTAAATGCAGCCAAATCTTCTCAGGATGCACCGCTATTTATCCATATTACGCTTATTAGTTTGTTTTCTTAGTGGGTATTCCCGGAGATTAAATGTTACGAGTGTACTCAACTTTAGTAAAAAAGAATAGGCTCAATTTCAACACTTTTGGAACTGTTATACTATATCCTCCAATAAGTATATTCTAGCTAAGGTCTCATACAAAAAAAAGCAGATATTTCAATAATGTTTTCTACATGGAAGACATGTGAAGGTTATCCATTGAATTCGGAAAGCAACCATTTTTCTCGATACCAATGGAGGTTGCATTTGGTAGTTTCCATCAACAACAACAATAAAAATGTTTTTTGTCCTAAACAAGTTAGGGTAGACTAGGAACGAAGGTTAAAGAAACGAAAGCTTGTAATAAAACATACAAGGCTAAATCCTAAGCCACACATCCTACCATCTGAACTTGGTAGGTTCCATCCATTACTAGAAATGTCATTTGCCTTACCGTCACCTATGCCAATCCAAGATGGCAAGACTATCAGCCTAGCTATGTTACTCCGTCCATCTTATCTTGCTTATCTTATCTTAAGGATGGTATGACATTCCAGGATGGTAAGACTATGAGACCTAGCCATGTTACTACGTCCATCTTATCTCATCTTGCTTCTTTTATCTTTGAGGTTGCTAACTTGGTATGCTTGTTAAATGTAGTGTGTGTGATCAGATTTATGATTTGATTTGGTCAAGCGTGGTTTGGTTCAACCTATTCATGCTCTTACATTTTCAAGCGCGTAGCACAATTGGTAGATGCATTTTACTTTGGCTTGATCTACTTTCGTTTTAGTCCATCCAAATGGTTGTAGTGCTCAGTATGTCCATCTTGTTGTGCTTTGTTTGGATTCAACCAAGTATCCCTCATTTGCAACTTGAGTTCCTTCATAGGCCGCTTGCCACTCGAGTTTGCATGACACTCCCTATAAGGAAATTGAATGAATAGTAGTGTTTATTGTGCCGACTTCATGAATGTTCCTCTTGATCGGTATTTTTTTTGTATTCATCATATAGAATTTGAAAAGATTTTATTGTACTAATTCTACATTCATCTTTGGCATTCCTGCTGCTGCTAGTTGCTACCTTACTAGCATGCTAGAGATTAGAGAAGGTAACACAGGTAGTTGTGCTGTTGACATTAGATCAGGTTATTTTAAGATGCCTTTTCTATGCTCCAGTGCATCTTTTGCTGTGTTTGTGCATAAAATTATAGCTTATTTTATCTAAGCTGCATTAGGAGATTTTTTATGTGATGAACCAAAGGGATGTGACCACAAAATTCAAACTCTCACAAAAAATAGCTTTTTTGTGTGTTTATGTGGAAGAAGGGTCATCCATGTATTTAGTAGTTTTGTTTCTAGATTACACATAGGCTCATTATTCATGTGGTTCATTTCTCTCCAACGTAATTGATCTAAGCTCAGGGGCAATGACCAAGGTAATGCGAGATATGGAATTGATTGACTAGAGATGACAATGGAAACTGTCAACTGTGGAATGTGATGCATATTTGGTTTACGGTATGCTCCTTACAAGAAAGTAGCCATGACTTCTTTTCATACTTCATGTATATTACCGCTATGAAAGTAGCCATGTTGAAACATTTTATATGACAGGGACGACATGAAAAATGAAGGAACTGGTCTCCGGCTACTGCTCTAATATGGAAATTTTCATTTCTTACCTATGACTCACAAATCTAGGTATCATATAGCACTTCTTTTTATAGCCTTTTTGTTTACTCAATGTTACGCATATTGACACACCTGTTTTTTGGGGTAGTTTGACTCTCTCCATGCAAGTATATTAACCGCACGTGCACCATGTAGTGGTAATAGTTAAGATGATGACTCTAATTATTCATTTTAAGTTTTGAATATACATCTGTCAAATAAAATATGTTTCATACAGTCTGTAATCTGCACTTGTACTATTCCAACATCAGTTTTCCAAAAGAATGATTATAATAACAATACAAGTACATGACTTGAGTCACATCTGGTTGCTACTCTATGGATCAAGGCTTCATGCTATATCCATTAGACCAAACATCACGTAAGCTTATTAGGGGTCTATTTGCATTTTGTACATGGATATATATTAGCCTGTTGGGGCCTCTTGGTGCATACAAGGCCAAACTCTATCATGGTATCAGAGCGATACTCGCCAGCAGAGTCAACACGAAATAAACAAATAGCCAAATCAAACTGAGTGCAAACCATAGTAGCAAAACGCTAATAAATAGAAAGAACCTGACTGTGAGAGGACATAAAATTGCGTCAAATATAACGAGAATAATTATCAATAAAAATCACATAGTAATGATGACCCCCTTTCGAAACGAAGGGGCAGGACGAGTTTACAAGATCAAAAGGACGAGTAGAAAGTCACTAGAGGGATTTGTGGGCTGCAACTGCTTGCCAAGCTTGTAACCTACACAATGTAAAGAGGTCCCCAAAAACAGGCCCAAGAACACTATGACGACCAAGTGACGAAAGACGTGATCCATAAAGATGACCGAGACGATGGTGCCATTGACCGAAGGATGTCAGCACGGCAAGACCAGAGGGAGTGGTGGCTGCTAACTAGCTGGTGGAGATAGCGGAAGGCAGATGAAGCCAGTCTAGCTCCCAAAGACGCCGCAAATCACACCAGCGGGGGCCAGTACTAAGCAGAGTCCCCGTGCGGCGATCCTGAACAGAACAAGAGTCAGACTCAAAAACAACACGACAATTGTGAGTAGTGATCTGACCAGCCGACATAAGCTGCATAGTAAGCTAAGGAATATGAGAGATTGCAGAAACATGAAAGGAAAGGAGGAGGTAGACATTGTGCCTTGACCTACAATAGATAGAGAGGTACCATCTGCAGTCTGAACAGTAGAAGAGACTGTGGCTTATATGGAAGTGAGATGTGTGAAAACTGGCGTCATGTGAAAAGAAGCACCAGAGTCTAAGATCTACAGAGATAAAATACATGATGAGGGAGAAGGCTGAGGCGTGCTAGACTGCTAAGAGGCAAGAGCCAGATGAACTGAACCCAAGGACTCTTTGAGGAAGAGGCGCTAGAGAAGCGAGAGTAACTACTGTGCGGTATCATCGGTGGAGCCTTGGCGAGAGGCACCAGCTCCTGGGGAAGAGAAATCGCCAGATCCCTTCGGGGACGGCCACTCCAACGACCCTGATCCCTTCTCTTGAAGCAGTCCTGATATTTGTGACCATCACGCTAGCAGTAGGTGCAGTGGAGATCTGTAGTAAAGCGATCGCTATAAAAGCGCTGGGAGGCTGGGAAGGAGCTCGGTGGTCTTTGAAGAAAGCAGTGAGGCGACAAGGCGACTGCATCTGAACTACGCCACATAGATAAGTCTCAGCACGCGCAGCTGTGAGAACCTCCACTAAGCTCGGGCACAGGTGATGAGTCAGGAGTTGAGCCCGCACAATCTCGAACTTAGGCCGGAGACACGTCAGGAAGTCGTAGAGACGGTGAGTCTCCTGATGAGCATGGAACCGCATATAGCAGGGACAAGTCCGGCAAACATCCGACCCCAGAGTGTCAAGCTGACGCCACACTGACATCTGCTGGTAGAAATCACTGCTGGTGGCATCAAGCTGCTGAAGGGAGTGTGTCCGGTGCACAACTGAGAGATACATAGCATCACTCATCGGCTGATAGTGAGCTCGGAGGTGCTCCCACATAAGCTGTGTCATCGGCAACTCCGCCACATCCATGGATATAGCCACTATCATGCTACCGACCAGGACGGCAGTAGCACGAGTCTCAACCTCCTGCCATCGCTCATAAGCGTGCAGGGAAGACTGATAAGAACTACAGAGCCACCTCCGACGCAGCATTGGCCTTGTCCTGAGCCGCCTGATCCGCATCAGTAGAGAGAGCGGGCTCGATGGGTGGTGTCGGATGCGGCGGGCAGGGGTGCTCACCAGTGAGATGGCCTCACAGATGCTGGCTGTTGAGGAGAATCCTCAGTTGAACCACCCACTCCCGGAAGTTCATACTGTCAAAACGAATAGCGGAGAGTGGGATGGCAAAAGAACCATTGATGGTCGCCATTTTTTCCCCTGGTTGTTTTAAAAAATGACCGACCGAGCCGGGTGGGGCGGACGACCGATTCAGAGGGCTGGGTGAGGCGACAATGGCAGCGGCAACGGATCCAGACGGTGGTGACCCGACACTGAGTTGCAACGAGATGGTGTTTGGGCAGAGGACAGCTGGGGCAGAGACCAGCTGGGGCGGTCACCAGCGCCGAGGAGGAGCGACGACGGCGTGACGCAACGTCGGCTAGCGGAAGGTCGCCGACGTGGGAGTCTCCGGCGATCTGGAGCGGCGCGAGCGGAGAGGCAAGTGGCGCTGGGAGCAAGAGCACTCTGAGGTGACGGCGTCCAGATCCAGTCAGATTCGAGGTGGCATCGGCCGGATCCTACGAGGAGACGACTACGGCGTCGGTGGCGGTGGACAGTGGCGACCGGCAGCGGCGGATGAGGTGATGCCCAGCAAAATCCCTAACCTTGCTCTGATGAGGATTTCTCGGGATATCACTTTTGATGAGTCCCGACCTTACTATCCTCGTTCTCCCACAGTCAGGTCTGATTCTCTTGTTGAGTCGATCTCCTTTCTGACTTTCCCTCATTCTCCACCTACTTCCATTATTGCTTTGCCTCATCCACCTCATTTGGCTTCCTCTCTGGCTGATCCTCTTCCACCTACGCCAAAGGTCCCTTCCTACTCTTGTTGAGGTTTTACCTTTTCCCTTGCACTACTCTCGTCGTTCTCGGCCTCCTCCCTCTCCCGTTGGCTCTCCCTCCTTACTGGGACCTATTCCTAGTTCTCCATCCTTGTAGAATCCTGCTCCCAGATACGATCTTCGTGATCGCCACACTGTTAGGCAGCTTGAGTGCTATGGCTTTGCAGCCTTTCTGAGCCTCTTGACTTATCGTGAGGCTGTTGCTCACCCTGAGTGGCAGCTTGCGATGTCTGAGGAGATTGCTGCTTTGGAGCATACTGGCATTTGGGTCTTGTACCCTTACCTGCACATCACTCCTATCATATGCAAGTGGGTATATAAGATCAAGACCCGCTCGGATGGTTCCCTTGAGCGCTACAAAGCTCATCTTGTGCCGTGTGATTTTCAGTAGGAGCATGGTCGTGACTATGATGAGACCTTTGCCCCTGTTACTCACATGACCATCGTTCGCACTCATTGCTGTGGCCTCTGTTCGACAGTGCTCCATCTCTTAGCTAGAATTCAAGAATGCCTTTCTCAATGACGAGCTGCGTGAGGTCTACATGCAGCCGCCCTAGGTATTTTATCCCTGCTGGTATGGTCTATTGCCTTCGACGCTCCCTCTATGAGTTAAAGCTGTTAGACTTAACAATGGAATCTGGTTTTGGGAAGGATTTGCAGTGCTATTGCAGCTGCTCCTTTGGTTCATTATATAGGCTTAAAAAGCCAAAACAGAACATAACAACTAAAGCAAAAGTACTTAACAAACTAAAGCAAAAAGTCTTAACAAACTAAAGCAGAAGAACCTTCTATCTAATGCTAACCTGAATTGGAGCTCCATCTACTAAAAACAAAGATAGACCACACACCACACAAGCTTATTCTATCATTTCTCCCCCTAAGTCTTGTGTGCGGCTTTCGACTTGATGTGAACCAGCCCAATTCGAGCGCGCAGTTCATGGAACTTCACCCTCCCGAGAGATTTGGTAAGAATGTCGGCGAGCTAGTCCTTGGTGTTGATGTGGCTGGCCTTCACACTCCCCTCTTCCAGACAGTTTCTGATGAAGTGGTACTTGATCCGGATATGCTTGCTTTTCTCGTGGAAGACGGGATTCTTGGCCAGCGCTAGAGCAGACTTGTTGTCCACCTTGAGCTCGACTGCCTCGGCCTCCTTGCCAAGGAATTCACCCAACAGCCGAGCCAACTAGAGTGCTTGAGTTGCGGCAGAGGTGGCGGCAATGTATTCAGCTTCGCAGCTAGACAGCGCCACCACCTGTTGCTTGAAAGACTGCCAGCTCACGAGACAGTTGCCAAGGAAGAACAACGTGCCGCTCGTGCTCTTGCTCGTATCGATGTCGCCGGCGAGGTCGCTGTCGCAATAGCCGACGATATGTGTTGCACCGGGACGTCTTGCGTAGTGCAAGCCGTAGTCGAAGGTGCCTGCGATGTGACGCAGAATCCGCTTGATGGCCTGCTGGTGCTCCACCGTCGGTCGCTTCATGAAGCGGCTCAGGTACCCGACGGCGAATGCCAAATCCGGCCGGGTGTGCACCAGGTAGCGCAAGCTGCCGATAATGCGCCGGTACTGCGTCGCGTCGACCTCCTCCGCCTCACTGTAGTGGCTCAGCTTTAGCCGCTCCTCCATCGGAGTGTAGGCGGGATTGCACCCATCCAAACCTCCCATCTCGACGATGCGTTTGGCGTAGTGAGCTTGACGAAGAGTGATGCTGGAGTTGTCTTGGCGCATCTCAATGCCGAGATAGAAGCTGAGGAGGCCAAGGTCACTCATCTGAAAAATGGCCTTCATTTGAGCCTTGAATGCCTCCACCTCTGCTTCTTCTATGCCAGTAATCACGAGATCGTCGACGTAGACCCCCACCAGCAGAATGGATCGACCGCTGCCTCGCCAATACATTGCTGCCTCGTGAGCGCTTTGCTGGAAACCCATCTCCTTGAGCGTGCTATCCAGCTTGACGTTCCAAGCTCTTGGTGCTTGTCGCAAGCCATAGAGTGCCTTCCGCAATCGCAGCACTTTGTCCTCCTTGCCGGCAATGACGGCGGGAGGAAGCGCCGCGTACACTTCCTCCTTCAAATCGCCGTTCAGAAACGCCGACTTGACGTCCATATGATGGACGCGCCACCCCTCCTGGGCAGCCAGAGCAAGAAGAATGCGGATGGACTCAATGCGAGCCACTGGCGCAAACGCGTCGTCATAGTCGATCCCTTCCTGCTGGACAAAACCACGAGCAACAAGCCTTGCCTTGTGCTTGACCACCTCTCCCGCCTCATTCTTCTTGAGTTTGAACACCCACTTCAAAGTGATTGGGCGGTGACCGGCCGGCAAGTCGACGAGCTCCCATGTACGGTTGTGCTCGACGTAGTCCAACTCCTGCTGCATTGCCGCACGCCAGGCTGTATCGCTTTCGGCCTCAGCGAATGAGTAGGGCTCCCCGGTGTGAGTCAAGTGTAGCTTGGCGTCGAGGTTGCGCTGTACATACCCCGGCACTGCTTGATCGCCGAGTATGTTGTCGATGGTGTGGTAGCGCAGCGGGGTGTCTTCATGTGCAGCATCGATGCGATCCTCGTCGCTCTCCAGCGGTGTGGCGAGGATGGGCATATGCTGTCCACTGGGAGCTGGGGTGGTTGTCGGTGCAGCGGGCGGAGTGGCGATGGGCGACTGCGTGCACGACATACTTCCTGGGTCCGGAGCTGGTGGGCTCGACGAAGTCGATGGCACCCAGGGTGCGGGAGCAGGTGAGCTGGGTGTTGGCACAGTGCTACCCGCTCCCCCGGCTCCTCCAATTTGCACATCTCCGATGACAAAGTCATCCAGCGTCGTCGTTGCGTTGCCGCTGGTCTCTTTGGTCCAGTCCCAGCCGCGTCCTTCGTCGAAGACGACGTCGCGCGCCGTGCGCACACGCCAGGTTGTCGGGTCGAGGATGCGATACCCCTTGACGCCTTCCGCATAGCCGATGAAGACTCCAGGCGTACTCTGGTCATCCAGCTTGCCGACGTAGTTCAGCTCCTTGACATATGCCAGACAGCCTAACGTGCGAAGATATCCGACCGCCGGTGTGCGCCCATGCCAGGCTTCGTATGGAGTCTTCCCGGCTAGGCTCTTGGTCGGCGATCGATTGAGAAGATGAACAACAGTCATCACTGCCTCCCCGAGGCGTCGCGGCAAACCCCTGCGCTTGGCGAGCGCGCGATCGTCACCACGATGCAGTTCCGACGCTCGACCACACCGTTCTGCTACGGCGTGTAGGGTGCGGAGTAGTGCCTCTGAATGCCTTCATCAGTGCAGTAAGCAGAAAACTCAGCTGCGGTGAACTCCCTTCCATTGTTGGTGCGCAGCACTCGGAGCTTGTGGCCACATTCCTTCTCTGCTGCGACCTGGACGTGCTTGATGGCGTCCGCAGCTCCAGCCTTCGTCGCGAGGAGGAAGGCCCACATGAACCGTGACGCGTCATCCACCAGTAGCAGAAAATAGCGCCGGCCTCCCGGAGTCGCCGGGGTGATCGGGCCGCACAAGTCACCATGGACGAGCTCGAGCTGCTTCTGCGCGCGCTACATGGCCTGACGAGGGAAGGGACGCTGCTTCTGCTTGGTCACCACGCATGTGTCACATAGCTGCTCGACGTGGTCGATCCGGGGCATCCCGCGCACCATCTCTTCGCGCCCCAACTTCCGCAGAGCCTCGAAGTGGAGGTGTCCGAACCGCTCGTGCAGCGCCGAGCCGTCGTCTGCCGGCGAGCGGCGGGCGAGCCACCTCCATGTGCGGCATACTCTGCGGGTGCGCCGCGGTGACTTTGGCGTGGGCGCCGCGTCGATCGGTCCGAGCACACCTTGGTTGATCCCCACTCGTGCACCACCCTCGTCAAGTTGGCCGAGGCTGATGATGGAGTTGCGGAGCGCCGGAATGTAGTAGACGCCACGAAGCAGCTTGTGCTCGCCGGTCTTGGCCACAAAGGCAGCGGATCGGCGCCGCAGATCTCCGCTGCGACGCATCGCGAATTTGACGAGCCCGGGCGCCACGATCGGATCGGCGAAGTGCTCCATATGCCCGGTCATGTGGTGCGTGGCGCCGCTGTCGAGGTACCATCCCTCGAGCTTGTCGTCGCCGGAGCCGTCGCCGAGGAAAGCACGCGCCTGCGGCTGGTCGATGTGGAGAAAGGTGGACGCCGTCTGAGGGGAAAGAACGAGTGGTGGCGCGGAGTGTGGATAAGGGGAGATTAGGGTTGGACCCTCCCCTTTATCTCCCACGGGCCCTGGGCCTGGGCTCGCATGGGCCAGGAACAGTGCGGGCTCCTCGTCCTCCTCAGCATGGGCCATGTGGGCCATTCCGCCGCGCTTGGGCTATCTGCACTCCCTCGCCTAGTGACCACGGCGGCCGCAGTTTAGGCAGACGTCGCCGCGGGCCGCCTTGCGTTCCCCGCCGCCGTCTCCTTCGTTTCCACCACCGCCGCCGCTGGGTTTTTCTTTCCCTCGCGGTCGCCGACGGCGGTCCTTGAATGAAGTCGAGCCCTCTCCCTTCTTCTTCTCCTTTTGGCGAGCGCGCCATTGCTCCTCAGTGAAGAGCAGCTTTCCCCCCAAGGTGACTGGCTCGGTCGTGGGCTCTTCTCGTGGTCGTCGACGGCCTTGAGCCTGTCCGTCACCTCCTTGATGGACAGGGTCGAGAGATCCAGAAGGGTCTCAATCGAGAGGGCGATCTGGGTGTACTTCTTGGGGACGATGCGCAAGAGCTCCATCGCCTTCTGTTCGTCGATGTCGCCGTCGCCGTGCCGGACCAGCTGCTGTACCAGGCCGGCGAGACGGAGAGCGAAGTCATCGACATCCTCGCCAGGCCGGAACGCAAGTCGGTCCCATTCTTGCCGCAGCTTCTGCAGCGTGGCTTTACGGACACGGTCGGCGCCGATTCGTGCTGCCGCGATGGAATCCCAGGCTTCCTTCACGGTCGGCTTATGCGCAGCGGCAGCGGCATCTCCGGTGGAGCGGAGGCGAGAAGAGCATCGGCGCCCGGCCGGTCATCATGAAACTTCGGCGTCGCCGTACTCAATGGCATCCCGAGCGCGGGCTTGCGGCTTCACCTTCATCAACGAGACTCCGCTCGTTGTAGTGCGTCTTGGTGAGCATCGGCCATGGGGTGCCTCGCGGACTCCTTGATCATGCGGCCGGGCGGCGGCCAGGCGAAACCGGTCTCCAGGCGGCCTCGGCGGCGGTGCGGAGATGGCGGCTTCGGCGGTCGTGGACCACGTGTGAAGTCCGCGGCGCATGGCGATGCTCCGGCCTTCCTCGTCGTCACGGAGCTGCTGCGCGGCGGCGGCAACAACATCTGCCGCCGCCATGGCAGCCCTGGCTACCTCTGCTGCCTGCGCCACTGTTGCTTCGGCAGCCGTGATACGCGCCTCGCGCGCATCTTCTTCGGCAACGGCATTGCCGTCTGCGGTGTGGAGCCGCCCTCGTCCGGCGAGGTTGACATTTCGAGGAAGTGTGAGGCTCGATACCAATTGTTAGACTTAACAATGGAATCTGGTTTTGGGAAGGATTTGCAGTGCTATTGCAGCTGCTCCTTTGGTTCATTATATAGGCTTAAAAAGCCAAAACAGAACATAACAACTAAAGCAAAAGTACTTAACAAACTAAAGCAAAAAGTCTTAACAAACTAAAGCAGAAGAACCTTCTATCTAATGCTAACCTGAATTGGAGCTCCATCTACTAAAAACAAAGATAGACCACACACCACACAAGCTTATTCTATCAAAAGCAAGCCCCTCATGCTTGGTTCGCCCGGTCCTCCTCTCTTGTCACTGCAGCTGGCTTTTCTGTCAGTGATCATGACCCTGCTCTATTTGTTCACACCTTTCTTAGGAGTCGGACGCTTCTCCTTTTTTATGTCGATGATATAATCATTATTGGTGATGACTCTCAGTACATTGCCTTTGTGAAGGAGCGTCTCCGTGAGTAGTTCTTGATGTCTGATTTGGGTCCTATTCATTACTTTCTTGGGATTGAGATTACTGCTACGCCCGAGGGTTACTATCTCTCCCAGGAGCGTTACATTAAGAATATCCTTACTCGCGCTTCTTACTGATCAGCGTGTAGCGGATACTCCTATAGAGCTTGGTGCTCACCTTTGGCTTACCGATGGCGAGCCTCTTGAGGATCCCACTTGCTACCGCCATCTTGTTGGGAGCCTTGTTTACCTTGGCATCACTCGTCCTGAGATCTCTCACCCAGTTCACATCCTGAGTCAGTTCGTCTCTGCTCCTACTCAACTCCATTACAATCACCTTCTTCGTGTTCTACGATATCTTCGTGGGACCATCACTCGTCGCCTTTTCTTTCCTCTAGTTCTTTGAACTTTCAGGCATACTCTGATGCGACCTAGGCTAGTGATCCTTTTAATCGCTGGTCTCTTTCTACCTATTGTGTTTTCTTTGGTTCCTCCTTGATTGCCTATAAGACCAAGAAACAGACTCTTATTTCTCGTTCAAGCGCTAAGACTGAGTTGAGAGCCATGGTATCGTTGACAGCTGAGATTACCTGGCTTCGGTGGCTACTTGAGGACTTCGGTGTTTCTACTACTGCACCAACTCCTCTCTTATCAGATAGTACTAGTGCGATCAGCATTGCTTGAGATCCTATGAAGCATGAGCTCATTAAGTACATTAGAGTAGATGGTTTATACATGTGATCGCAGGTGCAAGTTATTGATCTTCAGTATGTGCCTTCAAAACTTCAGTTAGCAGATTTCTTTACCAAGACGCTGACTGGTGTTCAGCATTGGTTTTACCTTTCTAAACTCAGTGTTGATCCACTATGAGTTTGAGAGGGGTGTTATATATGTGTATAGTCTAGGGGTCTATTTGCATTTTATACATGAATATATATTGGCTTGTTGAGCCCTCTTGGTGAATACAAGGCCAAACTTATCATCTCCTACCATTCATACTCCATTATAGGTTTCTTGCCCCCCCCCCTTCTCTCTCTCAAGTAATAACACTGAAAGTGAAAGAAGCAATTTGTAGATGTGGTTAGGCCAGTGGACAGGTGTTATGGACATCCTACTATAGTGGATTTTAGAAAGCATGTGCTGTGCCTGAAAATACTCGAAAACTGAATGCAGTGTGCTGCTAAACGTATCTTAATTTGGGTTTTCTGATTTTTGCCAAAATTTTCTTGGTGTGAAAATAATCATTATCTAAAGCATCAATTTGAATTTATTTCCATTTGCAATCATTTGGAGATTTCAGATACTTAGAGAGCTTTTGCCAGTGAGGTAAGAATCCACCTCCTTTCCTTAAGAAATTTTAGATCTGAAATTTTTTGCATCCTTGCTGTTGAATGAAGAATGAGTGTAGTAGTTGTTGTTTCCCCTGTGTTGATTTGGATTTTGGCAGGGTGGGATGTCATTTTGTGAGGATGTGTTACTTGTGTGTAGTACATGAAGCAATCACTTATGCGTAGTAGTTGCGCGCCCTCTAGAACGCCGCTTCCCTTCTGCGGCGGCTCCAGCCAGCTGTAGATCTGGCTGCCCTTCTCCCTTGGTTACAGATCTGGCCGGCTGCTACACGGCCTTGCGATGTTCATTTATTGAATGAATGATCTTTGAGTACTAGTTGTATCAGAAAATATATCCATGTTTATGTTCAGATTTATGAGTACTAGTAGTGTCGGTACATTGGTTATTTTGGTAGCAGGCAAATCACAAATCGATCCCATATACTTAAGTAGTTTCAGTAGTTTCTACGCTTCTCTGCTTTGGTTCTTGCAGTGTTATGGTTTTGTTCTTAGGAGTTAAGAATGAGCGTTTCTTGATTTCTTCTGTTGCACTTGGGAAGAGGAGTCCAACTTCAGTTTATCAATTTTGCATCCTTTTTATTATTTCTAAAAGTGAAAAATTTATTGTTTCACTCTGCCATTATTGAATGGCAAGTGGTGAGCAAAATTTACACAATTTTAATTGAGGTGCATATGGTTTGCAATCCAGTCCAAGAACAGCAGCAAGAATGCGACTGATACCAGCACCTTCGGTACCGAGGATTCTTGTTCTTCCTCGTTGGTGCCACCAATCCCTTGGACTGAGACGGAGATCTTGCAGTCGTCGAAACTCCGGAAGTTCACCTTCAGCGAGCTGAAAGGATCCCCGAGGAACTTCTGGCTGGAAAGCTCGCAGTTCGTAATAGTTTTTTTTCTTTTTGGTGTTAGACTTTTGCAGCACTGTCTGGTGTCCAAAGTTTCATCCTGTGCTTGTTGAGAAGACTGCGAGGGAAAGATGACATTATGTGCATTACTTTAGTTTCATTACTCTGTTAGCGTACAAAAAAGAAAATGTTTAGTATCAACTAAACACTTTTCGTGGCAGTGATCAATGCTGGCGTGGCTGTTTGTTGCGCAGGACTTGCTTTGAGCTTTCCAGGTACAACTACATGGAACTACAGTTATTAGCTTACTGTAGCATAGGATTGTTTGGAATACTATATCCAACGCCATTATATGGTTATTTCTTGGTAGCTTTTGCAAAAGCAGTGCACTGTGCATGTGATACTCGCTTGCTCAGTAATATTTCTAGGAAACAACTTTAATTTCTCTAGTTACTCTACTATCTACTGTTCACTTTTCTATCTTTGAGATCTTGTTGCTATGCACACTTTGCTGTTTATTTTGGTCTCTAGAAAAATATTATTTCAAGTATTTTGAATTCTTTGTGTGCTATACATGGGGTGAATTTTTTCTAGAATGCCTGTTTTAGTTCCATGTGAAACCATAGAAAACAGCATACTTTGAATGTTCATAAATGCTTTAATCTCATTATAGTCAATTGTCTTTGTGTGTTCATATAGATAATTGTTAATGCTAATGCGGCTTTAATTACAGTAAATATTTTGTTAAGAGTGGTGTGTGTGTGTGGGTTGCTTACCTTGTCTTCTGGCTTCAATTCTGGAAATGCTTAGCAGACTTGTTGCAATCTAATTGTTGTGCTTTGGCTCTGAACATTCTTGGAAGATTATTTTGCGATTGTTTGCTTTTGATTGAATGTCTCCACTGTTATCATGACAATATGGCCATTGCTATGGCCTATGAAAAATTTAGATCAATTAGAAGAGCACTGTTAGGGTACTAAAAGTTAGGGTGTTACACTGTTAGGTCACAATTGTGCAAGCGTTGTAAGCTTGTAAAGCCGCTCACCAGAGTAATATCTCTGAAACTGCTTGCATCTTAGACCTCTATATTTCAGCAGAGTTTCTTGTTGGGCCAGGGACTCTAAATTTGTCCATATGAACACTTCCATACCAGTTGCCCTTGTTCTTCACATGTTGAATGCATCATTCCAAAATTTGACATTACCAATACCATGATAAACCAAGAACCCTTTTTATTTTTTATAAAGCCTTGCAGTCCATTGACAAGCACGGAATATTAAATTGTGTCAAGTTGACCTGATTGACGGCAATGCTGTTGTTCTTTACTTGACTCTTAGGGAAAAACCATTAACACTCAAAGAAGCATATTTCTATCAGATTGGTATATCTACTAAAGTAAAATTAGTTTGCCTACTGTGTTTACAGTTCTTTCATATTATTGAATTGTTCATCTAGAATGAAATGCTACTTCTACCGTTCCTATGTGGGTAATTCATCTATTTTAAGTACGACAATGTTGTTGTTCTTTTCTTGACTATTAGGGAAAAAACCATTACTGCTTAAAGAAGCATATTTTTATGAGATTGGTATAGCTGCTGAAGTTAAATTAGTTTGCCGGCAGTCCATTACTGCTACAGTTCCTATGTGGGCAATTCATCTATTCTAGTAAGCCGTTAGTAACATGTGATGATGTAAAATTATTAAGGGTGCAAACGGGTCCGGTTTTTCCCGACCGATCCGGTACCGAATCCGATTGGTAGCGAATTTGGTAAACCGGTTTAATATCCGGTCGGATCCGGATTCGGATTCGGATTTTTGTATTCGGATTCGGTAGCGAATTCGGTTTAACTGCTATCCGACCGAATAGTATCGGTATTCGGTTATTCGGATACTAACCGAATAAAAACCGAATTAGTATCCAAATCTTTTATCCGCACCGCACGCGCACAGGGACAGGCGGGCCGCCCAGCCGAAAGCCGGCCCATCACCATTCACCCTCACGGCCTCACCCCCCATGCCCACCCGTGACTCACCCAAGTACCCAACTGAGCCGCCGCTTCCAGGCTCCCGCTCCTCGGTTCCTCCTCCTGGCCTCCTGGGCGCCCCCCGCGCTGCCGCCGTCCCCTGATCTGCCGCCGTCCCCCGCTCTGCCGTCGCTCCTCCTCACGCCCCTCCTCCCGGTCGCCCCCCGGTGTGCCACAGCCCCCCGGCCTGCCTCGGGGCCTCCGCCCCCGGTCACTCCTCCTCGCTCTAGATCTGTCGCCCCGTCACTCCTCCCGGCCGCCCCCGCTCTGCCCCGTCACTAGGCACGCGCGCTCGCTCAAACCCTCCCAACTCTTCTCCTCCTTTCCCCGTTTTTTTTTTTTGGGTTTTTTAGGGGTTTGTTGAGATGGACTTGATTTTGATTCACTGCTGCGCGAGACCCGATAAGGTGTGGCGATCTTCGATTCCGCTTGATCGGGGAGTTCGGAAGGTGAGATTTTGCAGATTTGCTTAGCTTTACCGATAGTTTGGTGCGTGCGGAAGCAACCGTGTTTTGACTTTGGGTCTCGTTCATCGGTTAGATCGTGCAAGGGATCATCGTAGTGGAGCAGCAGGGCGCCGCCACGGAGCAACTCGTGGTTTCGTCACTCGCCACTGCTGCCAAAGGTAGTAGAACAGCATTGCAGAGTAAACTCAAACATGTAGAAAGTAGAAAGCGATGTTACTCACTTACTCGATAGTCGATCTAATGATATAGCTGGATTTGTATTTTGTAACCAGTAAAGCAATATGCATTTCTTCCGAGATCAACATGCCAACAAATAAGTTTGCACAATTGCATAGCATAATGGGAAACTTCAGAATTTGAACTTAAACTATGTAAACAGCATGCACACAAATTCCCCCAAGAAACTGATGAATATGATCGTAGCTAAAGGTTCACAAGAGCTTAAAAGATATATTACCTAGTGCCCAGTTCTCTGGTCTCTTTAGATGCTCAGATTTGTAGCAGTTTGCTGCAGATAAGTTTGCAACCAGTGACCTGATTACAGACAGAAATAACTATGTTTTAGATATTCTTACAGATGAAACTTTTGAGAATCAAAATGCTGTGAAAGAATGGAATAGGAAAACAGCTTGAACTCATTAAAAGATAACAGACGATAACACTTATTCCTAAAAAAAATGTCAAGAGTGTCATGGCATTTGTTGTTCAAATAACAAGTGTTGCACTCATTAAAATAATTTCGTTCATTGAGTATATTTCTTGGTCACATGCCCATCCTCGGTAGCCTAAATCCTAACAACATGTCTAGAGAAATATAAAATCCACTGAATTACAAAATGACAGGTATCACATTGTTATCACATTGTTGATATTGTTAGTTCATATTGTTATCACATTGTTCATATTGTTAGTTCATATTGTTATCACATTGTTCGTATTGTTTGTTCATATTGTTAGTTCATATTGTTATCACATTGTTCATATTGTTAGTTCATATTGCAGCTGTGAATTGTGATGGCATCTGTAAGTGCAAGTGTAAGTGATAGTGTGGGTGTAGTTGCATCTCGTGAAGCGTCAACTGAATATCAGTCCATTGGAAGTGGCACGCAAGAGAATGTAGTACAACATGAGGATGTTGAGCCTAGTGCAAAGAGGCAAAAGAAGAGTACATCAGTTGTTTGGGATGAGTACACTAGGAGTACAAAGACTGTTGAAGAGGATGGGAAAAAGGTTGTTCAACATTGGGCACAATGCAACCATTGCAAATACAGTGCAAGATGTGAGACCACCAATGGCACAACATGCTTTTGGAATTATTCGAAGAAAAAACATAACCTCCGTCCAGGCCAACAGCAGCTCAAAGTAGAAAAAATCGTAAAGACAATATCACTGTTATTGAACCGTACAGGTATGATCAAGAAGCTAGCTTGAGAAAATTTTATTTGGCGATAATTATGCATGAGTACCCTTTCAATATTGTTGAGCATGAATATTTTGTTGACTTCATCAAATCCCTACGCCCTAATTTTCCAATCAAGAGCCGCACCACTGTTAGGAAAGAGCTAATGGACCTCTTTTTAGAAGAAAAGAAGAGATTGTATGAGTATTTTAAAACCGTTGAGTGTCGCTTTAGCACAACTATGGACATGTGGACATCAAATCAGAATAAAGGATATATGTGTGTCACTGTGCATTGGATTGATGATGATTGGCAAATTCAGAAAAGAATTATCAAATTCATGCATGTGAAAGGACGACATACTGGTGCTAAATTGTTTGAAGAATTTACTAATTGTGTCATGAGATGGTATATTGAAAAGAAAATATTTTCTTTATCTTTGGACAATGCATCTGCAAATGAAGTATGTGTTAAAGATGTCATTGCTGAGCTCAGAAATCATAGTCCACTAGTGTGTGATGGTTTATTTTTCCATGTGAGATGTGCCAATCATATTTTGAATCTTGTTGCTAGAGATGGCTTGCAAGAAATTGCATCTATAATTCAGAACATTAGATCATTTATATTAGCAGTCAAAGGCTCTCCATTGCAGTGGGAGGAATTCCAGAAGTGTGCAACAGAATGTGGGTTAAAAACAACAATGGGTCTCTCATTGGATGTTGCTACAAGGTGAAACTCCACCTATACCATGTTGAGGGATGCCCTGTATTATAGGAGTGCTTTTGACAGGCTTTTGTGCTTGAAACGCCGCAGGTATGAGAATATTGCTCCTTCCAGTTATGAATGGGATAAAGCTCTAACACCTTGCAAATGCTTGAAGAAATTATATGATGTTACCGAACTATTCTCTGGTACTTTATATCCAACTGCAAATTTTTTTTACCAAAGTTTTTATGATATTAAGATGTTGATATCTGAATGGTGTGCTAGCACTGATACCACTATTAAAGAGATGGCACAATCTATGAGTGTTAAGTTTGAAAAGTACTGGAAGAAGTCCAATATTGCTCTAGCTGTGGCAAGCTTTCTCGATCCTAGGTTCAAGAAAAGAATAGTGGAATATTACATGAAAAAGTTTTATGGTGAGCTATTGTCTAAAGTTGAACTTGAAAAATTCATGAATGTTGTGAAGCAAATGTATGAAGCATATGTTTCTGTTGCATCTACTGTCCCAAAGAGTAGTACTACATCTGCTCCTAGTGAAGAACTAGAAGATCTCTTTATGGACAATGAAAATGAGGAATTGCATAACTTCTTATATGACACTCAAGATGGCACTGGTCAAGATGAGCCAAATAACTTGAAAAAATACATGGCAGAACAACCATTAAAGCTTTCAAAATCTAGCAATCATAAATTTGATATTTTATTGTGGTGGAAGAACCAGGAATATGAATATCCTATTCTCTCAAAAGTTGCTCGTGATGTGTTGGCCATTCAAATGTCAACAGTTGCTTCAGAATCTGCTTTCGATCTTTGGTGGCGGGTCATTGATCCATTTCGTAGTCGCCTCGAGCCTGAGATGGTAGAAGCATTGATCTGTACCAAAGATTGGATAGCTGCATCTAGAAAAGGTGATAATTTTAATAGTTTGTTATCTTTTAGTTTGAATAAAGTTGTGTTTTTCTAATGTACCTTTCATTACATTTTTTGATTCTAAGAATAAGATTGCATCTATCACTCACGATCCGGAGGTTGTTGAGACACTTGTTACTAATATGTTGATTCAGGTATTGCACTCTTGTTTTTGTAAATATTTTTCATCTTTTTCGTTATAAAGTTGCTTCTAACTTAGTTTGACATATTAATTGGCGAATTGTAGGAAGAAGAAATAGCGAGTGATGACGAGCGATAGAGTGTGAAGGCACTTTCAGCGTTCAGTTGTTGTCTGCTTGAGGCTATAAGCCTATACTATTGTTATTTTGTGTTTCTATTATGGCAAGATAAACTTATGTTATGTATGGTACTTCGTACTCGTAATCTCGTATGAACATTTATGTTCCTATTGTGGCTTGTATGATTTTACTAGAGTATAAGCTTCAGTCGTTATTATTTCTATCATACCATCTTCTATATATGTTGTTGAATTGTTTTTATTCATGTTTTATGTAGTGTACTTTTAGAACGGTACTTGCTTCAGCTTTGCCAATCATCCGTATTATTATCCGCCTATATTATCCGTTTCCGAACCGAATTCGTTATATATCCGTCCTGACGGTACCGTATTTAAAACTCCGAATATTCCGAATTCGTATTCGTATCCGGTCATACCGTATCCGACTCCGAATCCGGGAAAAAAATGTGGGTTAGGATACGATTTATGCAATATCCGACCGAATCCGATCCGTTTTCACCCTTAAAAATTATTGCACATCGTTATTGTATATCAGCAGTAATCAAGGTCATTAATATTGTGCTGGTGCCATGCTAAATTATTCTTTATTTTTCCGAGTTAACACATTAGAACAAGAGAGCTACTCGAAAATGACTGAAAAGGAAAAATAAAAGAAATTTGCCAATTTAGCTTTCATTATCACCTGGAGGATAAATGAGTTAGCACTTGCTCTCCGGATGACGGGCTGTAACATCAGGGAACATGGCAAGATCTGTTCCATTTCTTTCCCACGGAGTGGCTGAAGGCTAGAAACGCAATAGCTGGCAGTTGTTGCCAAATTTCTAATTCTATTTTGTAAAGGAATTATTATTAAGAATATGTTAACTATATTTACCACATTTCAAGTTATCCAACATCAGACTTTTTTTGATTTTGCAATTGTTCTGGGTCACGTTCTTTTTTCATTTTTGGTTGCAAGTGGTTAGGCAGTATTGGTGCCTGCAGTGCACTAAACCAACCTTAATTCATATTCTTTGTACTGGTGCCAAGTTTCGTCGCTACTTTGGATCTTTATAACTTCCACAAGTGCAACTTTATCATTTCCTTTCTGTCAATTGCTTCATCACATTGCGAATAGCCGAATACCTCCTGTACACGTATCCAATACGGCTTGTGAATAACTATGTCGTACTTTTAGATCTTAGTATGATAGACGTGATGATCATAGTCCCCCGTTGCAGAATCATGAGGTAGCATTAAAGGGTATTCCCAGTCTTTTTTCTTCTTACACACTCCCTCTGTTTTAGTTCTTTTGTGGTTCTCTTAAGCTCAGGCTGGCATCTTATGGATCTATTTTACAAACCCTGTTTTTTCTGGAGCCATGAATTGTAAGATGCATCATCTTTCTCATAAAACAGTGCGCCACAAGGAATGTTCCATAGCTGTGTAACCTTCGCGGCATTCTCCTGCATGATGGATGGGCTCAACAAGCAGCAGGCTGCCATGGCACACGCTTACCGGGAATCCTTTTGACTATCAAGCATCAGGAGGGCGGCGTTCTCCCCCGTTCACCCTTCCGCCACTTCCGGATGCTTCAGATGCTTTAGCATCATGCTGCCAGGCCTTGCTCAAGCCTAAGCACTAGGCTGTGCTAAAGACAGAACACCAACACCAAGAAAGCTAGCTCCGCAGTTTTATCTATCTTTGCTCTAGCTCCGCAGTTTTATCTATCTTCGCTCCCTTTAGCATCCTGAATTTCTGATCAGCTTTGTAGCTGCATTTTGGTGACGAGTTGCTCAACTATGGTTCTGGCATCATAACAGGTACACCCAAATTTTTTGCATCTAGTGTTATTTGCCTATATACAGTTTGTAACAAGCTTAATGAAGATATAATAGCATGTGCTTGATTATAAGCAAAAATTTTCTAGTTCTGTCTGTCCGGCATTCTTGTTAAATCTACTGCATGACATGGAGAACTTTCTTAACGAAATAATTGAAATATACAAGACAGTTGCAAGTTCAATGAAGTTTTGGCCTCAGTTTAGTCTATATAAGATGGTCAGTTGAATCTGACTTTTGCTAACTTAGTTATGTTCTCTCTGATCATCAACGCATCATTGTACATCCAACTAAACAGACATCAGATAACACAATCATTATCATCATCACCAGTGTCTTGCCAGGATTTCGTCATTCACTGATTCATTTTGGTACAATTAAATAATCACACCGGCACACTGTTCAAATTGACCTGACATCGCTGCTCATACACTACGGAAGTAGACATCCCAAATGCACCAAATAATTGCGGAATCAATCATCTGAATTCTGATCCTAACGCCTCCAAAACCCCAGTGGTGGTCGTTTTTTGCCCACCATGCTGGCGCACCACTCTGCACTGCCTTTTCAACCCCACTTGGAAAAGTTCAGCGGCTTCACTATGCCGAAGCAACACAAAGGCAAAACCACTTCCACCAAGCTCTTCAATAATTAAACCATTTCAAGAAGCAAAAGCTTATCTCCTGCTTGCTCTGGGGAACTGAGAGAATATTCTCTCCCAATGTCGGCATGACATGTCTGCATCAAAAGTGCATGAGGGGTACTACACAGTGAAAATAGGAGTAGGGCACCGGTCTTCGATTAGAAAAATTCGTGGATGGATGTAATGCAAGTGAAACGAAATGAAACCGTACCAAGTCCAACTAGATTTTGCCTACGATACATGACGACCATGTATTCAAATGGCATATGAAAAGGTTCGTTTAGATCAGGATTCAGAATACTACCATCAGATTTTGGAACACAGGTTCTATATAATATCCCCCACGGTTCCATACCTGATGCAGCTCAATGGTACTACCCACAGAATCACACATCATGCTGCTGCTTTTCCTAGAAATGACACACGGTTCCATTGCATTCACAAATCGCAACCGAATCATCATCTTTCCAACGATAGCTCTTTAAAAAGAAAATGATAACTCATAGTCTCATACTAGCTCTTTAAGAAGAACAAGAAGTACATGACTAAACAGGAGAAGAAAGAGAAGAAGAAGGCTTCCAAATCATGGACCACGGGGAGAGTGTGATGAGGACATCTTCATTACATACACATCTTCCACTTCAAGCATGTATGAGAATGTCCAAGAACCTGAGGGCTCAATGACGAAGGCAAGAGCCAAACTTTTAAACAAACAGATGCTGTTGTTTATTAAGGAGTTTCCTTTAATTTATGATTAACTTGGGATACTACCTCATACTAGTATTTTATGTATTCTTATGTATGACTCATGTGAAGATTTGGGAGAGCAAAAGGGAGGAGCTCAAGGACATAAACTACAAGTTTTGGATAAGATTTTTAAGCTAAATTCGTACCTCCCACAAGCCCAACTGGATTCAAACTCGGATTCAACTCAGAATTCAATTCGAATTTGGTTCGGGACAGTCTGATAGACAGTTACTAAAAAGATCATAACTTTCACAAACGGAGTCCGATTCGGGTGTTCTTGTACTCGTTGGAAAGAGAATTTCAAGGGCTACGCAATAGATCTAGTCCCAGCATCAAATTCATCATGAATTGAAAGTTATGATCGAAACAATATGACGACCGTAAAATCTAGTTTCCTTTTTGTAAGAGTTCGTATCTAAAACCATATAGGGTTGAGTTGTACTCGGTTTTGGGACCCTATGGACTTTCCAAGGAGCTATATAAGCTATGTATTGGCAGCCTTAGGGGTCAGACCACCTTTAAGAATAAATCTACTATTGTTCGTGTTTGAGTTTCGTGAGGAATTAGAGAGTTTCTTCAATTAAGATTGTTCAGCCTTTTCGCTGGGAATTGGGTGCACGATAGATCTTCGCTTGGTGGTCGACGAAATCGACGCGAGTGTGTTTTGGCAGATTAAAGAGTGTTCGTTCCTTGCATTGGCATTGAAGGATCATTGCGATTCATCAAGACTCCTGCGAGTATCCATCCTACGTCGAAAAGATCGGGCGACCCCGTATCATCTTGGTATCAGAGCATGGTTTACTCGGTAGGATACTTACCATAGTTTTTAGATTGATTTATTTCTGTTCTATAATCCATATAGCCAAAAATTGCCTCATAAAAAAATCCAAACCGTAATTTCTTATCTGTTATTTTTGTGAGTTTTATTAAATTTTGATCCATTAGAAATTTTGTTTACGTATTGATCTTAGTGTCCTTTTGCGTTACTGAATCGTTGTTATTTTTAAACCTTTGAAAATCTGCTAGTTGATCCTTCAATTAGCTCAAAAAAATAATAGATTCAATCTTACTTTCGGTTCTTGGTGGGCGGTCGTACCCTAAACCCTAGCCGCCTTTTAGCGTGTGTCTACAACTCTTCCGAGAGCAATCCAAGTACAACCCTAGAATTCAAGTCGGTTTGGCTAGCTGTGATCATCCGAACTCTTTGAGATATTGCCATCTGAAACCAACTCTAGGTAAGTGCTATCCGAAATCCAAGAGAAGAGTTTTTGTTCGAGTTGGTTTCCGTGACTTCCTTGTCGTCCGCAATTGAAACAGCCGAACACCATACAAACTGATCTTCACTCAAATCCTTTGAACACTTGAGACTAGTCATTGATATTGCATCGTGGGCTGCTCTGAAATAATTACTCTCAATTGAACATTAGATTTGTGCATCACTCACTCGGTCGATAAAAAAAAATTCAAAGTTTAGAGAGTGTGTGTATCTTTTAATTACCTTTATACCCCTGTATGTTTGAAAAAGTTTGTGACTCATATACCTCATTTGGCTCAGAACGAGATTTTGAGTCTACTTGAATCAGTTGCCTGGTAGCAAAAAAAAGAGCAAAAAAAGATGTAAGAAAAAGGGCCAAACTTGAGTGAGTATTTACGCTATAAATTCAATTGAAGTATTGAAATTCTAGTGCAATCTTGTATCCTTATTTCCATATTATTGCAATTTGGCTAGTGTCTCTAATAGTACTTGGTGCAAACGAGCTATCTATTCCTGATTGTTTATAGTTAGCTCATTCTTTTGTTGCATTGAGTCACATTGATCATTGCGCGTGCGTTCATACTCTTCACTTATATCTATTGGATCAACACATAGACAATACTTTCTAGCTTGGATTATTACTTAATTTTACAACATCGTGAAATTCAGATTGTGAAGGACAAATACTTCCTAACTAAGCTCCAAAAAATTTCCTTTGTTGTGCAATTGTGAATCACTTTTAAATCCACTTGATCATCACTTGCTATTGTAGCCACCACTAAGTATAAGTTTCTTTCTGGCCTCAATTTACTTCAGAAAGGTAATAACTTTACTTGGGGGAGGAAAGAGTGAGATTGACTAAAATCCACATATCATACATATCTTGATGTTGTTTCGTGTTTCTTTGCACAATCTAACCATGTCAGGTGAAAATGATAATATAGGCGAGGAGCATGATCCGAACGTTCCGGTGACTCGACTCCACTTCCAAACTTTGAGGGGAACTTTGCACAATGAGTTCGGCGCCACTACTAACACCTTGGAAGAGCAATTCAACAATTCTATGCAAGATATGCACATTGAGATGAACCAGCAAATGAGTATACTATGTACAAACATTATGAATGATGTTGTGCGTGTGCTTCATTCACAACAAGAAGAGGGATGGTTTTCTCTTCTTGATGGTTTTCTCTTTCGCATGAACAAGCTATGCGTTCCAGAATCTTTCGTACGTTTGCTATTATTGCAGGAGTCTCATGTAGGAGGACTTATGGGATATTTTGGAAGAGAGAAGATGTACATGATGTTAAGCGATCACTTCTATTATCCTAAGATGAGGCGAGATGTTGAGAGATTTGTTCAACGATGCATCACGTACCATAAGGTGAATTATCATACATTCTGATCATGAAGCATTGAAATATTTGAAGGGCCAAGCAAAATTGAATCATAAATATGCTAAGTGAGTAGAATTCATTGAAACTTTTCCTTACCTTGTCAAATACAAGAAAGGCAAAGAAAATGTGGTAGTTAATGCACTGTCTAAAAAACATATGCTTTTCACTCAATTGGAAATAAAAATTCTAAGATTAGAAAGCTTGAAAGAGTGATATGCTTCTGATCATGACTTTTCAACACCGTATTCTAATTGCAAAGATGGCAAAAGGTGGGATAAGTTTCATGTTCATGATGGTTTTCTCTTTCGCATGCACAAACTATGCGTTCCAGAATCTTTCGTGCGTTTGCTATTATTGCAGGAGTCTCATGCAGGAGGACTTATAGGATATTTTGGAAGAGAGAAGACGTACATGATGTTAAGCGATCACTTCTATTATCCTAAGATGAGGCGAGATGTTGAGAGGTTTGTTCAACGATGCATCACGTACCATAAGGTGAAGTCGAAACTCAATCCACATGGTTTGTATACTCCACTTCCAGTTCCTAGTGCTCATTGGGAAGTCATTAGCATGGATTTTGTCGAGACCCGAATGTACAAATCTGGATTCCCTGTGTATTCTGCACTAGTCCCAGGATCATGCTAGAGCACACAGTCAAATATAGATGTCATCACAACCATATACACGATAAAATAAAGGAAAAGCTCGAATATCAATAAATCTCAAAGGGTACGACCTTATGGTCAAGCATACAACAGACTCGCTCGAAGGGCTTAACAAAACTAGCAGCGAAAATCCAAAATAAAGCGTAGCGGCCAATCGACAAGCCCACATGCTATCGAGTGGAGAACGAAGCCTAATCCGTGAAGTCGTTGAAGTACTCTCCTTCTTGAACCTCCTGCTGGTGATACTCCTCTTCCTCAATTGAGCAACACTGGGCATAAAGCCGTGAGTACATTGGTACTCAGCAAGTCGTTTGTAACAAATGAATGCAATATAGTATGCAAGACTTACCAAAGGATAGCTGAAAGGTTAATTTGCATAAAAGACATTTAAAGGTAAATACAGTAAATAGATTGAAAGAAAACTTTAAATAAAACGATAATAAATGATAATCAAAGGGATTGTAATAAACCACTTATGGACCTCCCATCCGTAAGCTAAACCAACCAGTTATGAACCTCTCATCCATAAGCTAAACCAACAACGAATTAACCATCCACTGTCCAACCACAATCCTCAAAATAAATAAATAATAGATTACAAACTGGGTTCAATCATGATCAAAAGACACGATTTGCCTTGGTTATGCTCAGCGAGGTACTCCTGGTCTTCGGGCGTATATCCTGCTCCTCTGGAATCCGAATCTAACGAGAGAGAAAACGATCGAAACAAGAAAAACACATAAAATGATAAGCAAATGAACTCCAAAATTCATGAAACTAGAACCAAAAACTAGAGCTTGATTTTAGATGAATTTAGAAAAAAAGAACGGGGTCAATCGGAGCTAAGACGGAGGAGAACGGGCTCTCGGAATATAAATCTAAAATTTAATCCGGAAAATTGGAAAAGGGCACTGTGCTGTGAACTCGGTCCACAGGAGACTCGGCGCTCGGAACAGTGTGCGGGGGAGGGCGCGCTGACGTGGCGGGGCGGTGCTGACGTTGCAACTACTGATGCTGCCACGTGTCACCTGCTGACGTGGTGGCTGACGTGGCTACCATGTGGCACCTGGGGGTGGGGATTTGCTGACGTGGTAGGACACGTGGCCTACCACGTGGCGCTAGGTCTGACGTGGCATGCCACGTGGCTAGGGCTAACGTGGGCGGTTCGGGCGCGCGGCGGTGCGTGGGATCGGACGGTCGAATGTGTGCCACGAGGCACGATCCGAGCGGCGGGTTTTGGATCTGGAACGGGCGGCTGAGATCGAGCGGTGGGTCTGCCGGATTGGCGACGCGTGGCGGCACACCGCATGAAGCATCGCGCATACGCGCGGGCGGACGCGAGGGCGCGGAGCAGCGTGCGGACCGAGGCGGGGCGGGTGGACGCGTCTGGCGGGGCGGCGCGTGGACCGAGGGGTGGTGCCCCGCGGGCGCGGGTGCGGGAGAACTCCGGCGAGCGCAGCGCGCGGCGGAGGGAAGGAGGGCCGGTGAGCGCGGGGTCATCGACCGCGGAGGAGGGAGGTAGCGGGACGACTCACCGGAAGAGGCGGCGCGTTCAAGTCGACGACTGGCGCGCATGCGGTGCCACCGACGGGGACGGGCGACGTAGCTCTGACGAGGACACCGGCGGGGAGGAGAGGACACCGGCGCGGGGTCGGGGAAGACGCGGAGGAGGCGCCGCACGGGAGAGGTAGAGGCGGCGGGTTCACGACAGCGGCTTTTATGGCACGCATGCCGAGGACGTCCGGATCGAACGCGACGCGGGGGCGGAACCGGATCGGAGACGACGACGGGGAGGCTGACGCGTGCACCACGGGCGGCTACGATCGAGCGGAGCTCGGGCGGATGCTAGGGTTAGGGTTCGGGCGGCGCGGGCACGAGCGGGGCGACGCGTGGCCATCGCGGGCGGGATCGCACGACTAGCGACGAGTCCGGGTGGGAGCGCGCGGTGCGGGCTGTGTGATGGCTGACGTGTGTGCGAGCGATGGCATCGGACGGCAGGCGCAAGAGGTGGGGCGAAGCCGGTTAGGGCAAACGCGGGTGCGCGCGCGGGGCGGGATGCGGGTGCCGCCACGTGGGGGGGCGACCGATCGGACGGTCGGGGTGGACGCGCGCGGGCGGGGTGGGCCGAGGGGCGGGCGCGCGGGAGCGCGCGGCGGATCGCTGCCGCGTGGCAGATCGATCGGCCACCACGACAGCGACGGGGGCAACTAGGGTACGCGGGCAGCGGTGGGGTTGGGCCGAAGGGAGAGGTGGGTTGGATTGGTGACACGTGAGCGGGGAGAGGAATCGGGCGGCGGGGAGTGGCCCGGTTTTTTATTTTTCTTTTCTTTTTCGCAGAAATCCAAATAAAATTCTAAAAGCTCTAGAAAATAGCAAATAAATCCCAAAAATTCACCAAAAAAATTCCAGAAAATTCCTTGAGACATGAAGAATCCAAATAAAATATTTCCAACTTATGTTGATGTTTATTTTACTCAGATTAAATCATTCTAAAATTCAGAAATTCATTTGAAGCTTGATTTAATTTCAGAAAAATTTCAAAAATTGATTTTTAAATTCAAGGTTTTAAAAATCCCCAAAAATCAGGATGTTACAAACCTTACCCCCTTAAACGGGATCTCGACCCCGAGATCCGGGCTAACTAGGAGAGATGGGTTTACCGGGTGCGACGACGGAGCTGACGTGGTTCAGGCTTCCTCTTGCAACGCTTTGGGACTGCTGGCTGCCACGGCTTGCTCCTGGAGGAAGGGTCTTGGTAGGCGTACTCTCCAGATTAAATGGAATTGGTGTGATTGCTTGACTCTTCTGCGGGCAACTGCGAGCGAAGTGGCCTGGCTCTTTGCAATTATAACAATTAGCTGAACCTGCAGGGTTTGCACTCTTCTGGGGTTGATTGCTGACATTGATGGGGCGTGGTCTCGAATTGTCATGACGGGTCACTGGAGCTGGGGTCTTGAAAACTAGCTGCTGCTGCTGAGGCACTCGTGCAGGCTGATAGGTGTTGAACCTTGTCCTCTGTGACTGCTGTGAATGAACTCCTTGCTGGCTCATCTTCCTTTTGTGAAATTCTCCCAACTCGCGGCGGGAATCCTCAATCAGTATGGCTTTATCCACCAACTGCTGAAAACTGGCATAGTCGTTGCCCACAACCTGTACTTTCAATCCTGGGTTCAGACCCTTCTTGAACCTCTTCTGGCGAGCTGAATCTGTGGCTACGTCCTCTGGCGCGTATCAAGCTAGCGAGTGAATTTATTGAGGTATTCACTCACTGACATGTTCCCTTGCTGCAACTCACGGAACTCCTCCTTCTTCATCTCGACCACTCCATTCAAGACGTGGGCATTATGGAAGGCTTTGGCGAACTTCTTCCATGTGATGCTGTTCTGGTCCTCATGGGCGGCACAGTAGTTCTCCCACCACTCTGCTGCTGGTCCCTCGAGCTGGTGTGTGGCATGTAGCACTTTCTCCCTGTCTGAACACTGGGCCAAATTCAGCTTCTTTTCAATCGACCGGACCTAATCATCGGCCTCCATAGGCTCTGAAGAACTGGAGTAGATAGGCGGTCTCGTCCTCATAAATTTTGCATAGCTGTACTGCTGACGAGGCGCTGGTGGTGGTGCTGACTCCTGGTGTTGTCGCTGCATCATAGCTTGCATATTCTGCATCATCGTCTGCATCATCTGAGTCTGGGCCACCAAAAATTGACTGAGGGCCACCAAAACTCGAATATCAATAAATCTCAAAGGGTACGACCTTATGGTCAAGCTTACAATAGACTCGCCCGAAGGGCTTAACAAAACTAGCAGCAGAAATCCAAAATAAAGCGTAGCGACCAATCGACAAGCCCACAGGCTATCGAGTGGAGAACGAAGCCTAATCCGCGAAGTCGTCGAAGTACTCTCCTTCTGGAACCTCCTGCTGGTGATACTCCTCTTCCTCAACTGAGCAACATTGGGCATAAAGCCGTGAGTACGTTGGTACTCAGCAAGTCATTTGTAACAAATGAATGCAATATAGTATGCAAGACTTATCAAAGGATAGCTGAAAGGTTAATTTGCATAAAAGACATTTAAAGGTAAATACAGTAAATACATTGAAAGCGAACTTTAAATAAAACGATAATAAATGATAATCAAAGGGATTATAATAAACCACTTATGGACCTCCCATCCACAAGCTAAACAACCACTTATGGACCTCTCATCCATAAGTTAAACCAACAGCGAATTAACCATCCACTGTCCAACCACAATCCTCAAGTTTTCAGAAATAACTACCCCTCGTGTGAAATCACCGAGCATTGTCCATGACCGAAGACGCGGCTATTTGAATAGTTTTACACTCTGCAGAGATTGCACAACTGTATCCACACGATGTGATTAGCCTCGGCCTAAGGTAATCACAACAAGGTCTTTACAAAGTTCAGTTGCAACTCAATCCACCCGCTAGGGTTTCGCATCACACCCCCCTTGCGCCACATGGAAATCAGCAACCATGTTCATCTCAATGGCAAGATTAAAGTTGAAACATCCCAAATTAATCAACCAGGTCCATCCCATACTAGACATGTGGTTTGCACGATTAAGCTCAGATCAATGGCGCACAAAGTTAAGTCCTTAACTCTACCCAGACGAGGCTACCACATCCCCCGAAGTGCACCTGCACTTCCCCCTTTACTGCACGATCACTCACCCGAGTGCAAAACCAAGTTTGTATCTCCCTGCCAATGACACACCAATGCCACGGCACAAATTTTAATAAACGTGGCACCGACCACAGTTCCATATATCATTAAATCAAATTAATAATTAACATGTGATGATGAGACCATTCGTAACTATAAGCAAGCTAAGCAACTCTATCGTACAACCCATGTGACAAATATTCTAGCATCACTAGTATATTACCCAACCTAAGGTGACAATGGCACAAGGGTGTTCCAAGTTGTCAAGGAGGAGTAATCAATCTGGGACAATAACTACCAGTACAAGGGTTTAAATAAAAATAGCGATGCAATGTAATTTAAAACAAAATAAATAAACAATAGATTACAAACTGGGTTCAATCATGATCAAAGGACACGACTTGCCTTGGTTATGCTCAGCGAGGTACTCCTGGTCTTTGGGCGTAGATCCTGCTCCTCTAGAATCTGAATCTAACCAAAAGCTAGAGCTCGATTTTAGATGAATTTAGAAAAAAGAACGGGGTCAATCGGAGCTAAGACGGAGGAGAACGGGCTCTCGGAAAATAAATCCAAAATTTAATCGGAAAAATTGGAAAAGGGCACTGTGCTGTGAACTCGGTCCACGGGAGACTCGGTCCACGGTAGACCCGACGCTCGGAACAGTGTGCGGGGGAGGGGGCGCTGACGCGGTGGGACGGTGTTGACGTGGCAGCTGCTGATGCTGCCACGTGTCACCTACTGACGTGGCGGCTGACGTGGCTGCCATGTGGAACCTGGGGGGATTTGCTGACGTGGCAGGACACGTGGCCTGCCACGTGGCGCTAGGTCTGACGTGGCCTGCAACGTGGCGCTAGGTCTGACGTGGCATGCCACGTGGCTAGGGCTGACGTGGGCGGTTCGGGCGTGCGGGGTGCGTGGGATCGGACGGTCGAATGTGTGCCACGTGGCACGATCCGAACGGGCGGCTGAGATCGGGCGGTGGGTTTCTGGATTGGCGACGCGTGGCGGCACACCGCACGAAGTGTCGCGCGTACGCGCGGGCGGACGCGAGGGTGCGGTGCGAAGTGCGGATTGAGGCAGGGCGGGTGGACGCGTCCAGCGGGGCGGTGCGCGGACCAAGGGGCGGCGCTCCGCGGGCGCGGGTGCGGGAGAACTCCGCCGAGCGCGGCGCGCGGCGGAGGGAAGGATGGCCGGTGAGCGCGGGGTCGTCGACGGCGGAGGAGGGAGGTAGCGGGACGACTCACCGGAAGAGGCGGCGCGTTCAAGTCGGCGACTGGCGTGGATGCGGTGCCACCGACGGGGACGGGCGACGCAGCTCCGACGAGGACACCGGCGGGGAGGAGAGGACATCGGCGATGGCAGAGCGACACAACTGCGCACGGCACGAGGTCAGAGAAGACGCGGAGGAGGTGACGCACGGGAGAGAGGTGGAGGCGGCGGGTTCACGGCGGCGGCGCTCGGGTGAAGCACGCGAACCGAGGAGGCGGCGGCTTTTATGGCACGCACGCTGAGGACGTCCGGATCGAATGCGGCGCGGGGGTGGAACCGAATCGGAGACGACGACGGGGACGCTGACGCGTGGCACCACGGGCGGCTACGATCGAGCGGAGCCCGGGCGGACGCTAGGGTTAGGGTTCGGGCGGCGCGGGCACGAGCAGGGCGACGCGTGGCCATCGCGGGCGGGAGCGCGCGGTGTGGGCTGCGGGATGGCCGACGCGTGTGCGAGCGATGGCATCGGACGGCAGGCGCAAGATGCGGGGCGAAGCCGGTTAGGGCAAACGCAGGTGCGCGTGCGCGGGGCGGGATGCGGGTGCCACCACGTGGGGGGGTGACCGATCGGACGGTCGGGGTGGACGCGCGTGGGCGGGGTGGGCCGAGGGGCGGGCGCGCGGGAGCGCGCGACGGATCGCTGCTGCGTGGCAGATCGATCGGCCACCGTGACTGCGACGGGGGCGACTAGGGTACGTGGGCGGCGGCGGGGTTGGGCCGAAGGGAGAGGTGGGCCGGATTGGTGACACGTGAGCGTGGAGAGGAATCGGGCGGCGGGGAGCGGCCCAGTTTTTTATTTTTCTTTTCTTTTTCCCAGAAATCCAAATAAAATTCTAAAAGCTCTAGAAAATAGCAAATAAATCCCAAAAATTCACCAAAAAAATACCAAAAAATTCCTTGAGACATGAAAAATCCAAATAAAATATTTCGAACTTATGTTGATGTTTATTTTACTCAGATTAAATCATTCTTAAATTCAGAAATTCATTTGAAGCTTGATTTAATTTCAGAAAAATTCCAAAAATTGATTTTTAAATTTAAGGTTTTAAAAATCCCCAAAAATCAGGATATTACAGATTTTGTGTTGGGATTGCATAGTACTAAGAGGGGGAGGGATTCTGTTTTTATTATTGTGGATAGGTTTTCTAAGATAGCACATTTTATTCCCTGTCATAAGAGCAACGATGCATCGCATGTAGCTATCCTATTTTTCAGGGAGATCATGAGATTGCATGATATGCCTAGGAACATTGTTTCAGATCGCGATGTCAAGTTCATGAGCTACTTTTGTAAGACTTTGTGGGCCAAGTTTGGGACAAAGTTATTATTTTCAATGACCTGTCACCCACAAATAGATGGACAAACAGAAGTGGTGAACCGTACACTCTCAATGCTGTTGTGGACGATGATCAAAAAAATTTGAAAGAGTGGGAAGATTTTCTACCGCATATTGAATTTGCATATAATAGGGTGGCGCATTCGACAACTCAATTATGTCCATTTGAGGTGGTGTATGGCTTAAAACCAATAACGCCACTTGATTTAATGCCACTTTCCTTACAAGAATGTGCTAATATGGAGGCTTCGAAGCGTGCTGATTTTGTGAAAAAGCTTCATGAAAAGACTAAATAGGTAATTGAAAAGAAGGTACGTGTTTATACTTCCAAGGTTAACAAATCTAGCAAGAAAATGATTTTTGAACCAGGTGACTTAGTGTGGGTTCACCTTCGCAAAGACTGCTTTCCGGAGAAGCGAAAATCCAAATTAATGCCCCATGGTGATGGTCATTTTAAAGTACTTGTCAAGATCAATGATAATACATACAAGATAGAGATTCCGAGAGATGACTATGGGGGGAGCACTACTTTTAATGTTGCTGATTTGTCACCATTCTTTGGGCAAGAAGACACAGAGTCGAGGACGACTCCTTTTCAAGAGGGGGAGGATGATGAGGACATCCCCATTACATACACATCTTCCACTCCAAGCATGCATGAGAATGTCCAAGAACCTGAGGGCTCAATGACGAAGGCAAGAGCTAAACTTTTAAACAAACATGTGCTTTTGTTTCTTAAGGAGTTTCCTTTAATTGATGATTAACTTGGGATACTACCTCATGCTAATATTTTATGTATTCTTAGGTATGACTCATGTGAAGACTTGGGAGAGCAAAAGGGAGGAGCCCAAAGACTTAAACTACAAGTTTTGGATAAGATTTTTAAGCTAAATTCGTACCTCCCACAAGCCCAACTAGATTCAAACTCGGATTCAACTCAGAATTCAATTCGGATTCGGTTCGGGACAGTCTGACAGGCAGTTACTAAAAAGATCATAACTTTCACAAACGGAGTCCGACTCGGGTGTTCTTGTACTCGTTGGAAAGAGAATTTCAAGGGCTACGTAATGGATCTAGTCCCAGTATCAAATTCATCATGAATCAAAAGTTATGACCGAAACAATATGACAACCGTAAAATCTAGTTTCCTTTTTGTGAGAGTTCGTATCTAAAACCATATGTGGTTGAGTTGTACTCGGTTTGGGGACCCTATGGACGTCCCAAGGAGCTATATAAGCCATGTATTGGAAGTTTTAGGGCTCAGACCACCTTTGAGAATAAATCTACTATTGTTCGTGCTTGAGTTTCGTGAGGAATTAGAGAGTTTCTTCAATCAAGATCGTTCAGCCTTTCCGCTGGGAATTGGGTGCACGATATATCTTCGTTTGGTGAGGAATTGCGCAAGTGTGTTTTGGTGGATTAAAGAGTGTTCGTCCCTTGCATTGGCATTAGAGGATCATTGCGATTCATCAAGACTCACATGAGTATCCATCTTACGTCGAGAAGATCGGGTGACCTCATATCAGGGTGCATCCATGCACATCTGCCGCTGCGACTGCGATGGCGCCGGTGCCAAAGGGTGGCCGATGAGGTTGGTCATGGTGCAAGTACAGCCATGGAAGAGTCATCTTTAATTAGGTCATGAGAGGGTTGGGAGTGAGTTTAGTTTGTTTTAAATTTTCTTTCTTAGTTGTCTCAGCATTCAGCAAGGATATAGAGCTGGTGTGTTATGTCTAATCTCTATTGTTCTACACATGGTGTCCTTTTTCGTTGTGAGGAACGAAGAACTGAAGAATAGGCTGTTGGAAGTGAGACAAGTTATGTGTGGAATAAATTTAGATGGCAGAAGTGGAAGCTGGAACAATATGACTATTTTGTATACCTTTATGTTATAGTATGCTTGCATCCGTATGGCCTCACATGCTTTTCATAATGTTATGAAGCATTTTCCCCGTCTATTCACTACTACAGAAAGGGTCATCACAAACGGTTCAAAACCATCATCACAGACAGTTTCTGAACTATCTAAATTTATGTATCAATGATAACAGGTGGTTATCACAAATGGCTTACAAACTGTCTGTGATAAGATACAACACAGATAGTTTTTCAAAACAACCGTCTATGATATGTCAGATATCACAAACGATTTTTGGTATTAGCTGTCTGTGATAACTTACATATCACATACCGTTGTATTTAAAAGCCATCTGTAATAGTAGGCATATTATAGACGGTTGTATTTAAAAACCATCTATGATCACAAACATATCACTGACGGTTGCATTTAAAACCCGTCTATGATAGCAAACATATCACAGACGATTGTATTTACAAACCGTCTGTGATAACAGCATATCACATACGGTTGTATTTATAAACATCTATGATAGCCATATGAAAATCTACATTATTTTCTGTTTTTTTTGCTAACCTCAAGAAATGAATACAAACATCACTATTTAGAATCAAAATAATACATGCAACTTTTAATCCATAGATCCAAAAGACTTGAAACTTGAACCAAGATTAAATCACAACCTTATGATCCTATCTCAACCAAAAATGTTGAAATAACTTAAAAGAATTGGAATATTTTGGTTCGTGAACCTCTGTTGCACCAAAATCGGGTCAAAATTATAAATTGAGCAAACTCTCAAACCATGACAACAAATCATTTGAAATTTAGTATGCACCTTCTCTAGAATGTCAGAAACCTATGACAATCAATGATCAAAAAACTCATTGCCAAAATTTTGATATTTTTCTATTTGAAGGAAGGTTGCACTAAAACCAGGCAAAAACAAAAAACGGTGAATATGACTTCCTCGTGGATAAATAATGGCCAAGATGGCTGTAAATATATTTTCACATATCACAAAAAGCTAGAACACATAAGAAATTGTGGTAAAAACATCTAGATCAAGAAATCACTCAGAGAGGCCAAATCAAGCAAAAATTGAGCAACTTCAAGAACTTGCTAAACTGGATGTCTAGATGGATAAATATTGATTTTTAAGATATATCTACATCGCTTACTCACCCCGGGCATCCAATAAGATCAAGAAATGGGAGAGTCAAGATCAAAATCAACCAAAACAAGAGAAATCCATGAGAGATGAATAAAGTTGATATATTGCCACTTTGCGAATGAAAGTTTTACAGCCACTCACCTAGAGGACAAGAGAGCACACCACCATACTCACACTTCTTAAAGCCTGACCCTAGAACATTTGGTTTCCTTGAGTAAAGCTACGATGGTTAGATAGTTAACCTGTAAGTCTCCATCCCAAATCATTAAATAGACAAGGCAACCAGCCCATCTAACCCTAATGGATATTATCCACTTAGCACAAATGGGTGAAACCCCTGTTAATCCTACACAACACAGATTTTACTCACACACTATATTTATGAACACTTTTCAAAACACGTAAGTCTGAATCTGCTAATTCCTTAGCCTTTGCTCCACTTCATCATCTTAGCTCCTTCTTAACCTAAACCACTTTCTTAGTGTTATGGTTTTGATCTAAGATAGTTTTCAGTATTTTGGTCAATTTACCAAAATATCATTTCTTAACTTGGTCTTTATCTTTTCTTGCAAGTAATCGCAATACTTGCCACGTGTTGATGCATCACTGGTTTGCCATGCATCGGTAAGTATTATTCCGGTTCTACCAAACCATATGGTGCAACCTGTCACTCGAACTTACCTTTAAAATTTCACGCCTTCCTTATGTCATACTTGAGCTCAGTTATTTTACTTAGCATCTTTCATCATTCTGGCCCTCAGTTCCTCCATGAGTATAGTTTCGATCCTCGTCATTGACCATGGTTGATTCCAAACACCCCTGCACATCCAAAGACCACGAAATCGTTTTCGGGTAGAAGTTGTTTAAAACTTAACCCACGTTAGCTGAAACATGCATCATGCCACACGTATGCATAGACCTAGGTCAAACTAGATCATCTTATGACTCAAATTTTTCAAAATTATCCATTTCGGCCGAAGCAACACATGCTGGCTGGTCAGATCACCGCCTCTGCAAGTTGTCCAAAAAATCCGCAAATTTGCAAATTACAAATTTTTACTCCTCTAAAATAACAATGGTTCATCACAATAAAACTCTGGACCTTCTCATATGGTCGTTCAATCTCGCCCTTAATGAACCCCTTGGTAATTTCTCAAAAATGCAATAGAAGGTAGTTTTAGAATATAGAGGGAACTTTGCAAATAGAAACTCAAAATGGTCGCATAAGCATTATAAAGATTGAAAATGACTATACGAGTTAGAAATAAAGTGAAGCTACTAAAAATGGAAAGTTTTTCACAAACAGCTTCAAATCCGTCAAATAAAATAGGAAATCTCACTCTAGACCTATATGAAAAAACAATTGTTCTATTTAACCTTAGTCAAAAGATTAAGAGAATCATAGCAAAATATTAGAGCTCCAACTTAGCTAGAATTCACATAAAAACTCCAAAAACTCTAAATCATACTCGAATATGTATTTTTATCAATCTTTCTCTCCAATTGACAATGGTATCATCAAAATGCATGGCAGCAGATAGAGTATGGATGAAATGAAGTGGTTATATTTTATTCAATTTTAACTTAAGGAGCCATAAAAAATTATCTAAAATGATTCTACAAGTATTATACCTAGCCATATTATGTGAAGTAGCTATCTAGATCATAGCAAAATATATATAGCAAAGCTAAACCATTTAAGCAATAATATGAAATTAAATAGATATTTAGCATGCCAAGTTGCTCATAGTAATAGTTTAGCCAAAAGTATCGAAAAATGAACCAAACCATGTCAATAAAGTAAATTGAACCAAGAAGCTATAATTGAGTCTATTTATAGTTCTACAAGTTTATAATTGAATCATTTTGTTCAAACACTTGGAATTAAATATAATTAGCATATTTAGCACTTGCTGAAATTTATTTTTAGTTTTATCTTAGCAAAGCTAGTTCGGGTCTAGGAGCCATCCATAACTAACTCCAAAACTTCAATCATTTTTCATATTTTTGTTTTCTTAGCTATGCGCTAGATCTCAAGCCTCACTATGACCATCCCAAGCAAAAAGGTTAAGAGAGTGGTCTGGGTCATCCAAAACTTCCTCTAAGTTTATGCTTAGTGCAAAGGCAAACCGTCCAATGACAAAGAATTATTAAGATCAGTTTTTTTCGCACCAAAAGGGATCATTTATTATTTTCTTTATTTAGGTCAAGAACAAAGAACTACTTCTTAGTCCGTAGGCTACACATGACCCGAGCCACAACAGCCTAGGAGAAGTAAAGTCATGCTTCAATAAAGAACTAACATAGCTCGATCTAAAACTTAATTTAGATTTTAGATTCAACTTAGCCTATCTGATATGTCATGAATCATAAAAAGATCACTAGAGTAAAACTAGTCATAAGATCTAACAAGACATATTTAGTTCAAGCTTTTCACATTTAAGAAAACTAGCATGGCAAGAGATAAGCTATATATGAAAACAGATGATTAATCTAGCAAATTAGCACAAGTCATGGCAGAATATAAAGCAAGATATTATGTCACATAAGGATAATAGTCAAAGCTTTATGTAATATTATACAATGCAATTTGCTGAAATTAGAAATGCATTATGCTACGATGGATGTAAAAGAAGTCAAACTCTCCCTCGAAACAGGCCAAAATGACTAATAACTCCCAACCCCATCCTCCTCGTAAAGAATCAAAATAAGAAGAATCAAGAGCCTTAGTGAAAATGTCTGCAACTTACTGTTCTAACTCTACAAAATGAAGCACAATATCACCTTTCTCTATATGGTCTTTAAGGAAATAGTATCTAATATCAATATGCTTGGTCCTATATACTCCACCTCGATAGTGGACTATGCAACAGAAGATTGCTTTCTACATGACCAAGAGATAAGAGATATGCCTAGAAAATGGCAAGTGCCAAAAGTATTCTTCCTATCTATTCTATACCCCACAAAATTAGTATCCAAAAAGTGTAAAGAGAGTGCAGAATCAAAAGAATACCAGAGTATAAAGTCAAGAGTGTCCTAAAGGTATCTGAAGATGTGATGCACTGTTTGGCAATGTGAAGCATGAGGGAAGCCTGAAATCGAATGTATAGACACACAACAAATTGTATGTCAGGCCTTGAAGCCACGAGTTAAAGGAGGGAACCGATCATGCCATGGTACTCCTTCTAGTCCACAGGCTCTCCATCCTCATCAAGGTCCAGTGTAGTAGAAGTGGCAATTAGAGCAGATATTGGCTCATTGCTTCACATGTCAAAGCAGCGAAGAAGGTCTTTTGTGTACTTGCTCTAATAAATGAAGGTCCACCCCTTCAATTTCTTGACTTGAAGACCAAGTAAGAAGGGTAGCTCACCCATGATACTCATCTCGAATTTTCTGCTCATAGAATCTAAAAATCTAGACACCAAAGTATGAGAAGAACAACTGAATATAATGTCATCCATATAAATCTAAATAAGTAAGAAGTCACTGCCATGCCTGAGAGTGAGCAAGATTTTAGCTACCATTCCTATTTTAAAATTATTTTTAAGAAGAAAACTCTTAAACCTATCATACCAAGCTCTAGAGACCTGCTTTAATCCAGATAAGGCTTTACAGATCTTACCCACATGATTTGGGACCTTAGGATTTTCAAACCTAGGAGGCTACATGACATAGACCTCTTATTCAGTGAAACTATTTAGAAAAGCACTGTTGACATCCATTTGAAAAAATTGAAAACCCTTAGATGCCACAAATGCTAGTAATATGTGAATGGCTTCTAAACTATCTACAGGTGCAAAGGTCTCTTCAAAGTTTAGGGCCTCTACTTGGAAAAAGTTTTGAGCTACAAGCTAGGAAACAGATAGCATGTTATATCTCAGCTGTAGGATCAAGGATGACTGGCTAGAGGAGGGGTGAATAGGAGGTTATAAAAATTCTCGCCTAATTAAACAAAATATTGACAATTGAATACTAGGCAAGTACTCTAAATAAGCCAAACCTATTCAATTCTAGTCACTCTAAGCAATAGATATAACAATTCAATCACAAGCACAAATAAATGATGCAAATATCAAATAGCTCAAAAAGTAATATAGAAACTAAAGGAAGCTAAAGAAATGATCACAATGAGACACGCGATATTTTCCCGTGGTATCGAAGACTTGCTGGTCTTCACTAGTCCACGTTGAGGATAGCCCAAGCACACTTGGATCAGCTCCACAAATTAAGCTTTCGCTCCTCGATCACAAGTAGTTGCTCTTCCTCCGCTCCGGAGATGGCGAGCACCGAACCACTCATAAATTGCTCGGGCATCTTCACACGCTTCTTGAAGAGGTCACCTCGCGATCAATCTCCTCACTGTCTAGATGCCGACAAGCACCAAGAGAATAAACCAATGTTTCTCTTGACGACGCTCAAGTGCAAATGGATCAAACTAGAAATGAATGCACTTGAGAATCTCACCACAACTCAAAACGAATGCTCAAATGAGAAAAGAGTGTGGAATGAATGCTTTAGGCGCAAGAGTGTTGAATGTAAGTTCAGCACCCTGCCCTTGGGCAGGTGGAGGGGTATTTATATCCTCACCAACCAAAACTAGCTGTCAGAACGTCTATGTCAGAACGTCAGAACTAACCGCTTTAAATTTAGAGCGGAACTATCGCTGTTATATCTGCAGTACTACCGCACTGCGGTAGTTCTACATGTCTATGCGGTACTACCGCACTGTGGTTGTTCTGCTGTACTAAGTCCGGTACTTCCGATTGCTGGCTAGTTCAGTTTTTTGGGGGTACCTTCTAGAAAAAATGTACCGCTTTAAAAGTCGGCACTACCAAAAATTGGTAGTTCCATAGTACCGTGCGGTACTACTGCACCGTGGTAGTTCCGCCATTAAATTTTTTATGAGTCGAAGTCCCCTCCGAGGGTGCTCTCTAGAAAAAATGTACCACTGAAAATCCAGCACTACCGAAGTCCGGTAGTTCCGCTGTTAACTTACCGGAATTACCGCACTCCGGTAGTTCCGCGGTTATACTGGCGGTACTACCGATTTTACTGAGAGAGCACAAATATTTTTGAAACAATAATTTCATATGCATGCATGATCCTAAATTGATCCAAATGACACATAAGCATGTTATCAAGCTATTTTCAATGATCCCTCTTAATAGTATGGCATCTAAACTATAATCCGGTCTTCTGCCTTTTCACCTAAGACCGGTAAAATCGAAAAGCGATCCTATATTTCATGTACCTTGATTTTGATTCTTCTCGATGTCCATTTTCCATGCAACTTGATCTTGTCCACTGCTCACATATGAAACTTTGTCTATACAATTCTTAAACAAACGCATTAATCCTATATTCATAAATCGTCATTAATTACCAAAACCCGATTTTAGAGGCCTAGATGCTTTCATCTGCTTACTTACCAAAGTGACGTCCTTGAGCATGAAATTATTGTTGACACGTACTGTGCCCTTTGCTGTAATGGTCCCGATAGAAATATTCCCGAACATGATCAACTCATTGTCGGATGAATAATCGAGGAAAGAGAACCATCAAGGATCTCTGATCATCTATCGTGAACACCCAGAGTCAACAATCCACACATCCTCCTTTCCCACTCAACGAACCTCATTAAGATCATTGTAAGGCTCGTCGGAGGAGGTGTTGACATCAGTGCCGTTGCTGTTGCCCTTAGCCCTGAAGTACATGCCAGTAAAGGCCTAGATCTCATTCTTGTTGTGAGAGTCATCCTCACCGTCTTCTGTCCCTAAGTCTATATTGCTCATGTGGACATTTTCAAGAATGGCAAGGATACGATTGAAGAACTTATGTAGTTGGATTTCTTGGACTTTGCATCACGAGCTTGAGGATGCCTTCGGAAGTCCTTCTCCTCCTTGCTCTTTAGCTTGGGCACTTGGCCCTAATGTGGATCAACTCACCACACTCAAAGCAAGTGACGAGACTATTCCTTCTCTTATTCCTCACCTTATTTATATGCTCTCATGAATTTAGCTAATAGAAGGGCTAAGTCATCATTAGGAAGCCTCTTTAGCAACTCATCGCTCAAAGAGTGCAAGACAAACAATGAAAATCCGTAAGAGCCAAAATCCAAGGAACTTAAAGAATTGCTTTGAGAATGGTCCATCACAAGTGCCATCGATTCTTGTCTTGAGGAGACATGAGATGAAATCAATCTCATGTATCTTCAACCTCAAGTAGATCTTAACCATGGTAAGCTCACTAATGACAATGTTGTCATTGATGGAAGTGGTCTTCATTCTCTAAACCTTCATGTCAAGTGCACCCAACACTTGGTGTGCATTTTAAGAATAAAAAATTGTCAAACTAACAAGATGATGGTATGAAGAATCTTTTTGAACCTTCCCCACAATTCATCGTAGTATTCACCAGGCTTTTACTCGATCTGTGAGTATTCTTTCTTCAGTTGGTTCTATCTCACTTTCTTGATCATAGTAGAACCCTCATGGTAGTTAGCAAGGGTCTTCCAGATCTCAAGAGCAGACCTCAAGTCAACAACTCATGCAAACTCAGATCGACAAAGCCCTTGAATCAAAAAATTATGAGCCTTGCTGTTTGTCTCTACATCTGGTATAACCTTATCATTGGCTAGCACAACATAAGGATTATTGACTTTGTTCCAAATTGTGTGCCTTTGAGTCTCGATGTAGGATTACACACGAGCCTTCCAATAAGAGAAATCAACTCCATTAAACATAGGTGGTTTAGTTGAATACTTGTCTAATGCCATGACTCTTAAGATTAGTTAAGATCTATGAGAAGAGCCAACTGGGCTCTAATACTACTTGTAGGACCAGTATAACAACAGAGGGGGTCAATGGTGCCATCAAATTTTCTCCCCAAGTATTCGCCGATTCTTCATCCCAATAGCTTGAGAAGCTATAAAAAACAAGAAAATAAAATTTAAAAAATTCACTATACTACAATGAATTTGCTTGATGAACAGTAAAAGCAGCATAATTTCAAATCCAAAAATACATGCTAATTTTGATCCGTATATCCAAAAGACTTGAAACTTGAACCAATGTTAGATCATGACCTTCAGATCCTATCTAAACCAAAAATCTTGAAATAACTTAAAAGAATTGGAATTTTTTATTTCGTAAAATTCTGCTACATCAAAACTGGGCCAAAACCATAAATTGAGTAAACTCTCAAACCAAGAGTCCAAATTACTTGAAATGTGGTATGTACCTTCTCTAGGATACATTTTTCGTTTGAAGGAAGATTACTTTAAAACCAAGCAAAAATAAAAAGTAGTGAATATGACTTGCTTATGGATGAATGATTGCCAAGATAGCCCTAGATACATTTTCATATATCACAGAAAGCTAGAAAACACCCAAGGAATTGAGGCAAAAACAACTGCATCAAGAAATCATTCAGAGAGGCCAAATCAAGTAAAAACTAGGAACTTCAAGAACTTGCCTAACCAGATGCCTAGTTGGATGGGGATTAATTTTCAAGGTATATATCTCCATCACTTACTCATCCTTGGTATCCAGCAAGATTAAGAAAGAGGAGAGGCAAGATCAAAACCAACCAAAATAAGAGTAAATCAACCAAAACAAGAGGGATCCATGAGAGATAAATAAAGTTGATATATTGCTACTTAAGGATGAAAGTTTAATAGCCACTCTACTTGGAGGACCAGAGAACACACCATAGCTCTAACACTTCTTAAAGTCTAACCCTAGAACATTTGGCTTCTATGAGTAAAGTTAGGATGGTTAGATGGTTAACTCATAAATCTCCAGCCAAACCAGTTAAATAGACAAGATAACCAGCACCATCTAACCCTAATAGATACTATGCACCTAGAATAAATAGGGGAAACCTAGTAATCCCACACAACACTGGTTTTACTCATATACTACACTTATGTACGCTTTTCCAAGCACATATGCCCGAATCTGCTAATTACTTAACCTTTGGTCCACTTGATCATCTCAGCCCTTTCTTAGCCTAAACTTCCTTTCTAAGTACCACGGTTTTGATCCAAACACCACGAGGCAAGAAGGGGGTGCGCATGGGAGGAAGCCAAGCTAAGGATGTGAGGAGCCAGGACACTAGTTCGAATTTAAACCAAAAAAAGAAAGGATTCTACGTCAAATTAGTTTAGATCATATTTGGTTCTTTGAGCAAAATTCAATCCGAGTCAAAGCTATCTTAGAGTTGGTTTCTATCTCTTAGCTTGTTTCCATCTAGTTGAGTTTGAGTGCTATTATTGTGTATGCGTTTTCTTTCGGCCAAACTAGTTGGCCGACTGATTGTGAGTTAGTTTTTGATAGTTCTTGTAAAAACTATGTTGCTTTATTTAGGGAGTTTCGGTTTTGAGGAGATGGAGTCGAATAAAAATTGTGTTAGTTTATTTAGGGAGTTTCGGTTTTTAGAAAATGGAGTCGAATTGTAATGTGTTTAGCATGAGTTGGGGTTAGCTTAGCCAAGTTTGTGCGTGAGAGTTGTGGCCATGACCCTAGGCACCTATATAAGGCCAAGGGCAGAACCAGCAAGGGGGAGCCCAGATGTATTACATATGATATAAAGTTGAATATATACTAGAAAATCACCAAGGTTTTGGTGGTTATTGATGGCATATTCTTGAAATTTTCACATAGGAATTGCTCTTAGTGTGCTAAATTCAATTATGGTGTTGGATTTTGCTCGCTGGAACTTTGGTTCTACTACCCTTTGTTCACATGCTGTGGTGTGCGCGGGAGAAGGTTCTATCTCAGAGACATTGCTGTTCTTGGGTGCGCAATAGCCCTAGAGCAAGGAGAAGGCGATCAGCGAGGTGTATCATGAAAGATCAAGGCCAAAACATGTGATATAGCTAGTTTGCTAGTTGGATCCACATCAATGTGTGCCATGTCGAGCTAGCTCACTGGGCCGAGGTCTCAACTCAAGCATGGCACGGCGAGTCGGGCCAGGCCGACACGATTTGTTTAGATGGTGGGTTGTGCCGTGTCTAAGCTAAGCCAACAGTACAGTGCTTCAGGCTAGCCTAACTGGCATGGCCAATTTGGCAACCTCTAGCAAAAATAACATCTTTCTTTGAGTAAATTTCTCAAAACCATATGTCCTCTAATAAAAACTCCTAAAGAATTTGTTAAGAAATACTAAAGTATTTTCTCATCTACGAACTATTCGAATTTTGATCCACCAGATTTTCCTCACGATTCATGCTTCCGCTTCATCTTTGATGACAGATTTCGACGAAACCTACTTACTATCGCCACCGATTGCACTTGGCGCCAAATATCCCCCCCCCCCTCGGGTGAGAGCCCCTTCACTGAATGCCCCCTTTTTCATTAAATTAAGGAGATGCGCTGGGAGGCCTGTCACTGGAGGCAATGGCAAGGATGAGTAGTAAAGAGGGCACTGTCAGAGAGGAGGCATAGCAAGAGGGTCGCCACTAGAGCCAATAGCTATGTGGTACGGTGGGGTGGCAGTGTGCTAGACGGCAATGACTCGATGGCGGAGGATGGCGCAGCGGCGGGGGTTGGGCTCAGGTGGTGGGTAAGGTTTAGCTGGGAGGTGGAAGAGAAAGAGATCCATTGAATGAAGATCTAAGGGTTACAAATTTGAGTGCTTACAAATAAAATAAACACTCAATTCCTCACTAGACACCTTCTTAAAAGATTATGGGTCCTATAGAGATAATTTAAGAGACAACCCATTATAGTATTATCTCTGGATGACAAGAAAAAGTGCATAGAGAGCAATTGTCTCTACCCTTGTACATGTCCTAAGTTTTGGTGGACTTCCACTCCAAATTTTAACCGGCGAGCATGCATGAGGAGCTGCCTGTAGTGCACACGGATCAATCCCTAAGCTGGCTGCAATGCACCCGCATCCATCACCCCCAAACCCCAGATGCAATCCAAAGCAACAAGAGATGCAATTGCAAGCACGTTCCCAAAATAGCGACGACGAGCCCAAGTGTCCACACGCCGTGTATCCAAATTCCATTGAATGCTACCCAACAGGATCTCTGCTGCTAAATTTGGCATAACGTTGTCGTCTTGATGCGCCACTCATCATATTCCCGGTCTGTCCTCGCTTGTCGCCGGAGTTGGGCAACGGGACCCCACCGGTGAGTTGGTGACCGCGCCCGCGCCGCCGTCTGGGGATTCTAGAAGGTTCTAGCTGGTGGTGGAAACAGTTCCAGCAAGACATTAAGCAGGTATGCCAAAGTGTTTCTCCGATTTCGTACGCTATGATCGATAAAATATCTGGGCCGTTGATCATTCGACCTAATATCAAGCGACAAAGGTATATGACCGTAACGAGGCATAAACAGATTAAGGGCATGATCGTCGCACACTGAGAGTCTGAGAGCAGTTGTTAATTTCGTGTTCATGTTGTTTGAATGAAACCAATTCGTCAGGATAGTCCACTGATCGATACTAGATCTGTTCGAAAGTCATATTTAGCATGAATCGCAGACTTCCCGCATTAATTCCACAATCATATTCGATCTTCAATGTTACAATGGCATGATGGCCAAACTTGATTACTCCCCCGTTCTTTTTTGTTTGATATTTTTAACTTTTTGCAGTCTCAGATATGTGACTTTTACCGTTAATTTGTATAACTATATATTAAGATATACTAATAAAATTAATATTATAAAAGTATTTTAAACAACAGATCTAATGATATAGTTTTTCATATAGTTAATCCATGTAATTCTAAACATATTGGTGATCAAACTTTAGAAAGTGACGGTACGGATTCTAGAGTGTCAAATAAAAAAATGGACAGAGTATTTTATTTTCAGATGTATAAGTATCCCCCCACCCCCAATAGCCCAATAGTATATTAGTGAAATTACAGACTGCACATTTGCTCTGGATTTTTAGTTTTTTTAGGAAAGGAAAATGAGAAAAATAACTGGCTGTAATTATGGACATCAAATCTATTCTGAAAGAAAAATGCCGGTAAACCGGTAAAATAAGTAATGTAGCATTATCTACACTAGGTATCCCACTCATGATTGTGTAAGTACAATGACTACCCCTGTATCTCTGTGTAATGCATCATTTCACTTCGCTAAATCACATCTGTATAATTACTGTAGTCTAAAAATAGTTTCCATCGTAATCCCAGTTCCCATTACTCTCATGCTCTCATAACTTGATCACATGCTAGAACTTTTGGAAGACTGCTGGCAGCAGCCCTTATTGCTCCATCCAGGAAATCTAGTGTTTGAAGCTGCACAACATGGAGGGTGGCATCCACAAGCCAGAGAGCACTGAATTCAGGGACTTGCTCTACCTGACATCGAAGCAACCTTACATACTTCGCCTTGCGTTCTCTGCCGGCATTGGTGGCCTCCTCTTCGGCTATGACACAGGTCCAAACAATCTTAATTTGATCTCCACATAATGTGAATTCAGCTCCATATATAGCATCCTACATGCATCATTTCTTGATTTCTTCTCTGTAAAGGTGTCATATCAGGAGCGCTCCTCTACATGACTACATCCGAGGTGACTTCGAGCAGATCGAAAGGAGCACCGTGCTGCAGGTTCTTGATTCTTGCTAGTTGCTCACATCTAAAATCAAGTAACAGCAATCAGGAAGATATCAAATCTGAATTCTTCCGCGTGAGGACAGGAGACGATCGTGAGCATGGCGGTCGCTGGGGCGATCGTCGGCGCGGGCTTGGGCGGCTGGATGAACGACCTGTTCAGGAGGCGGCCGTCGATCCTCTTCGCCGACCTGCACTTCTTCGCCGGCGCGATCGTCATGTCGGTTGCGCCGGTCCCCGGGGTCATCATCCTCGGCAGGATCCTGGTCGGCCTTGGCGTCGGGATGGCCTCCATGACGTCGCCGCTCTACATCTCCGAGGCTGTTGGAAATCTCACGGCCAACTCTGCAAAAACGCCTGCACTTCTTGCTTGTTTCTTTCACACGAAGACAACGGCACCTTGTTTCTCCAATCAAAAACTGCAGCACGCTATCTCTGTCTGCCCAAAAGCCTTGCCGAGCGCAGCCACCTGACACGAAACAACAGCAAACCTTTCTTTTTTGTTTTTCCGTAGCCACACCTCCTACTCCTACTACTTCTGGCTTCTTGCTTCTCACGCCTCCTGCTACTACTTCTTTCTTTTGCCTTGCTGCTTTCTCCTTCTTGCACTGCTTGTTGCTCTTCTTTTTTTTTCGTAGTTTACTCTTCATTGCTCTGCTTATAAAGCCACGCACTCACCCGACTCCAACTCAAACTCGAAAACTTTTTGTATACGCGCACTACTCGGACTCTTCTACGTATACGGCAAGACGACTCGTATACATATTCGAATACGGTAAAAGACCCGAAACAAGATTAGGCTCTAACAATCACCCCCTTAATCTTGTTTCTTCATTATGATCATGCCGATCTTCTCTCTCTCCTGCACCTGAACTGAGTCCATCCTTCCTTGCACGCCTGCCTGGGCTGAAGCACTTGCTCCCACAGCCGCCTTAGCTTCACCGTTACCAGAGCCTCCAGCTCCTCTCTCTTGGACCAAATCTATCCGCTTTTTCATATACATCTTAGCTGAGACTACACCGCCTCTCACTCCCGCGCTCGTGCGTCCTGTCTCCAACACTGACCGCGTTCCATCTGTAAAACCACAAAAAATTACACCAACTTGTACTCCGAATCTTTCTCTTGGAACTTGTGCACTTTTTCCCCCTGTGAGCCCCTCGCCCACACGAAGTCGATCATCCACAGCTGTATATGCGCCACCTTCAATTGCGCACGCACCTGCTCTAGCCTTGAGCCCGCCACCTTGTGTGCCTGAGTCGCTCTCCATGCGCACCCCCTGAGCGTGCACGTGCCATACTTGGATCCCGCCATCTTGGCTTTCTGTGTGCCCTGTTTGGCTGCCTCTAGCTACGCTCAGCGAGTCTTGCCCTTTGGTTCTGTCATATCCTGACTCCTACAAGCCGCTCTTTAGACAAACCTGTTTATAAGTTTTTAAAGAAATTTTGTACAATCGGTTTGGAGATCTTTTCACCTTCATCAATAGATCATTGTTCTTGGTATAGACACGCAAGAACTCATCCTGCAACACCACTTTACACCCTTCTTCTGTCATCTGTCCGAGACTAAGTATATTGTTGCACATACTTGGTATATAGTAAATTCCTGTCAACAACTTCTTATCTCCATTCTTGCATTGAAATATCATCGTCCCTTTGCCTCTTATCTCTACCATGGAGCCATCGCCAAACTTGACCTTGGCTCAAACCTTCTCGTCGAGCTCATGGAACATGGAGCGATCTCCCATTATATGATTGCTTGCTCCATTATCCAAATACCACTGATCTGAGTAATCGTGGTTACCTTCCTTCGTGCGTAGTTTTGAAACTATGTTCTCTTCATTCAGCATCACCATGGCCGGTGCCTTATCATCATATGATGAGAGAACTAGTACTAGTCCGTAATCTTCTTCTTTGACTTGGGCGAGGTTTGCCTCCTCGTTCTTCCTTTTGCTTTGGCAACTCGAAGCATAATGCCCAAACTTGTTGCAGTTGAAGCACTTTATGTTGTGCTGTGACGCGTAGTGCCCGTATTCGCCACATTCAAAGCACTTAATATGTGACTTATCACGAAATCTGTCCCCACCACCTTGCCAAGCATTATCTCCATGGCCACTTCTGCCGCATCGACCACTCTGCTTCTCCTTGTGACGTGCTATCCACTCCTCCTCGGTTAGCAAGAGCTTGCCTTCAGAGGTGATTGTTGATGGCGCCGGTTGTGAAAGACAACGATCATCGGCGCCTTTCAGATGCCTAGTGACCTTCTCAATGGACAGCCTGGAGAGATCAAGCATGGTTTCCATGGTGTAGACAACATGACCGAATCTGGGCGGGACGACGCGAAGGTACTTCTCGACGGCCTTCTGCTCGTCGACGGGTTCGTCGTACTCCGAGAGCTGGCTGACTAGGCAGCTCAAGCGAAGCGCGAAATCCTCAGGATCCTCGCCTTCCTTGAACGCGAGTGTCTCGAACTCGGTGCGCAGCCTCTAGAGCTTCGACTTGCGGACGTGATCGGAGCCGATTCGGATGGACTTGACGTAGTCCCATGCTTCCTTGGCCGATCTCTTGATGGCGAGCGCGCGAACCATCTCCTGTGGGACCGCCTTGAGGAGCACCTCAAGCGCCGCACGATCCTCCTGTATATCGGCGTCGCCGTACTCGATGGCGTCCCATAAGCCCCTCGCTTGGAGCATCACCTTCATCACGAGCGACCAATCCGTGTAGTTGTCGCGTGTGAGCATCGGGTAGGATGCGCCTCCAACCTCCCGCACCGTCTTCTGGATCACCACGTCGTGGCCACGCGTGCGACCACGACGAGGGACAATCGGTGAGTTTGAGCGCCGCCCTTGACCTCGGCCTCCACGGCGCGGCGACTAACTCCGATCACCATCGCCCGCTGGAGCCGACATTGCGTAGGGATTAAACAACCTTAGCTCTGCTACCAAATGTTGGAAATCTCACGGCCAACTCTGCAAAAACGCCTGCACTTCTTGCTTGTTTCTTTCACATGAAGACAACGGCACCTTGTTTCTCCAATCAAAAACTGTAGCACGCTATCTCTGTCTGCCCAAAAGCCTTGCCGAGCGCAGCCACCTGACACGAAACAACAGCAAACCTTTCTTTTTTGTTTTTCTGTAGCCACACCTCCTACTACTTCTGGCTTCTTGCTTCTCACGCCTCCTGCTACTTCTTCTTTCTTTTGCCTTGCTGCTTTCTCCTTCTTGCACTGCTTGCTGCTCTTCTTTTTTTTTTTTGTAGTTTGCTCTTCATGTATTGCTCTGCTTATAAAGCCACGCACTCACCCGACTCCAACTCAAACTTGAAAACTTTCTTGTATACGCGCATTACTCGGACTCTTCTACGTATACGGCAAGATGACTCGTATACGTACTCGAATACGGTAAAAGACCCGAAACAAGATTAGGCTCTAACAGAGGCCTCCACGGCGAGGATCAGGGGCGCGCTGCTCAGCACGAACGGCCTGCTCATCACAGGAGCGCAGTTCCTCTCCTACCTTATCAACCTCGCCTTCACCAAAGTGTGTGTTCAATAACCACCACACACACACACACGAACTGAAGTACTGAACAATCATTGACGTGTGCTAATTTGAAGATTTAACAATGTGGGCAGGATGGACTGTGGATTTGTGATTGATATTTGTGCTTGTTTCTTGCAATGTAGGTGCCGGGAACATGGTGGTTGATGCTCGACGTCGTCGGGCTGCCTGCTCTCCTTCAGTTCTTGCAGATGCTCATGCTACCGGAGTCGCCGAGATGGCTCTACAGAAAGGTGAAATGGTGATTCGCGTGATGATGCATGAAAACATATCAGATTTGTGGCAAAAGATTGTATTTTGTTTCTTGGTCAGGATCGGAAGCGGGAAGCTGAGGACATCATGCGGAAGATATACCCGCCGGCCGCCGGAGGAGGTGGAGAAGGAGATCGAGGCGCTGCGGGTGTCGGTGGAGGCCGACATCGCCGAGGAGAGCTCTCTCGGCGGCCCTGGCCTAGCCAGCACGGTCAGGAAGGCGTTCGATAGTGTGGTGGTCCGGCGCGGCTCACCGTCGGCGTGCTGTGCCAGGTGGCTGTGATACCTGGGCAAAATTTGGCCCAGTCCAGTCCACCCCAACCCATATAAAAAGGAGGGAGACGGGTGACGGAGGAGGGAAAAGCCCCATGTGCTTATCCGAACGTCTCCTACGCCAACTGTTCTCCCCCCTGTGTGCTTACTTGTGCTCCTCCCGTGCGCACGCCGTCGTCGGCCATCCGCCGCCGCCGTCCCTGCATCAGCTACTGCCGCCGCTGCAGCTGCTCCTGTTGCCGCCTCTCACCTTGCGCATCAGCACCGCCACTCCCCTGCCCCGCTTGGTTGCTCGTCATGCGAGGAGGGGAGAGCCGGGCCGGGTGCCGACCGGAGGAGGAGGAGAAGGAAAAAGAAAGAAGGAAAGAGAGAGGGGTTGGCCAGGTAAAGAAAGAAAAGGAAGAGAGGAAAGAAAGAAGAAAAGAGAAAGAGAAAGAAAAGGAAAGAAGAGAAAGGGAAAGAAATGAAGAGAGGAAAAAATAGAGAGAAGGGGGATTGCCTGATTCGGTGCAAGATCTGCCAGATCCGGTGCTCGATCTGCCAGATCCGTCCTAGGGACGACTGATCGGGGCCTGATCCAGTCATCGGGTTCGGGTAACGGTTCAAAAACCCCTTTTTAGTTATTTGCCGTTTCTCGCGTAACGTAGTATGCCGATTAAAAACCGGGACAGCGGGACTGTCCGGTGAGAGGGAGGTCGGCGACACTGGGGTTACGTGTAACAGTGATGTTATTTGCTCGCGTGTGTTTGTACCGCGTTAGCAATGTATTGAAATGGTTAATGTTTGCATAGGTGGCAGTTCGAGTCAGGTACAGTCCACGCACCATCCGCCAGGTTAATAGGCAAGTGCATGTTAAAACAATAAATTGTGTTGAGCAATGGCTATTTGTGTTTCTATGCCATGATTTATAACAAGCAAGAGATGATGTATATAAATATGCATTAATCATATCTAGAGCAATACAGTTTATGAGTAAACAGTCTCATTTGAAAAGCATTGCATCATGCAAAGTGTATAAGAGCCCGATCGGTGAGAAAGTCATATGATTAATCCGGAGTGCTCTTGAATAAGCCCTACAGAGGTAGGCACCTCCACGGGATGGAGGGAGAGGGTGACATCGACGGGTGTACCCTCCGCTATACCGGTATAAGCTTACAGTTACAGGTGCATTGCATATCATTGCATTGCATGAACAGAGAAACAGACAGCGATACAGTTATAAATGCATTGCATTTTAATGCACTGCATACTGATTACTCTGACGGTGATCTGATTCTGAGAGATTTGACTAATGACTTACGCTTCTGATAAATGAATTTTATAGTTTACAGTTACAATAGACTTGATTTACAGTTTACAGTTACAGTAGAGTTGATTTACAGTTTACAGCTACAGTGGATGCGGTTTGCAGTCCATAGTCACATAATTAATTTACAGCTCACAGTAGATGTGATATACAAATTACAGTAGACTGGCTTCACAGTTCATAGTAAACTTGATTTACGGTTTACAATTGTTTGGCTTTATAGCCTACAGTAAAGATGTTTTATAGTTTACAGTCATAGAATTGGATTACAATTTACAGATATGGATTGATGTACTGTTTTATCGTGTGTTTGCTGAGTCTTCGGACTCACTCTTGCTTTGTTTTTTTAGGGTGACCCGGAGTGACAGCATGCACGGATATAGGAGTAGTTCCTTTTGCACTGTACATATGTATTAATGGCTTAGTTCTACACTAAGCATCATGTTTAATCTTATGTTCAGAAATTTATGTAAACTTTCTAGTAAAGACTTGCTATCATTTTGAGAACGATTTCCCCTGTTAATACAGTTTTGTGTGTTAAATCTGTTTATAGTGTGCATTTTGTGAGACAGTAATAGTGTGGTGGTAGCATCTTAGACTCTGTGGAGGGTCAGGGTGTTACAGTGGCGTAGCAGCTCGTCGGCATCAACACTGTCATGTACTACAGCCCGACCATCGTGCACCTCGCCAGGTTTGCGTCCAACAGCACGGCGCTCGCGCTGTCGCTCATCACCTCTGGCCTCAGCGCCGTCGGGTCCATGGTGAGCATGTTCTTCGTGGACAGGGCTGGCCGGCGGCAGCTCATGCTGCTCAGCCTCGTCGGCGTCGTGGCGAGCCTTGCCATGCTCAGCGGCATCTTCTTTGCCGTCGAAAGCCACTCGCCGCCCGTCGGCGAGGCCGAGACGGAGCAATTCGGCGCCAACAGCACCTGCTCGGAGTTCGGTCTGGCCTCCGCCAGCGGGGTGGGCTGGCGGTGCACCCAGTGCCTCAAGGCTCCCTCCGACTGCGGCTTCTGCGCGTCAGCCGAGAAGGTGAAGGATCGGAAATGGCAACAGAGGGGAGGGTGAATGGTGCCTTTTAAAAAACGCCCCGAATATTCACACTCTTTTCCTCTCCGATAGCTATGTTAGCTATGAAGTGAGAAACTCCAATTCTTCTTCTCGGATAGCTATAGTAGCTATTAAGAAGGAAGAACTTAGCTCACTAGCTACTAAAAGGTTTTTCCAAAAAGAGCAAAAATATCATAAAAGAAGACTTTGATTTTTTTTAATAGAGTGTGTGCTTGATAACAGGGAATAGAGGTGCTGCACTCTAAAGCCCAACCAGCTGTCAACAAGACTGCAAGAAAACTTAGACTAGCTATCAACAACCAGCAATAAAAAGAAAAAGACAGAGACTAAACTTGCCGAACTGAAAGCAGCTATAAATAACAGAAAGTTGCACTAACCCAGTTGGAAAACAAAAGTAGAAATAGCAGACAGAGAGCTGCAAAAGCGGACTGCTGTAACTAAAATTTTCTGCAAACCCACCTGGCCGAATGCTCAACAAGACACAGCCAACCAGGGGAAATGCACTAGCAGGAAGAACTGAATACAAACTAAGAACTGGACTACCTGCAGACCTGCACTGCTTCAACCGAAACTACTCCAAACTGCAGCAGAGAAAAAAACAGCAGATAAACACTTGTAATCTGCCGAAACCAGAGCAGAAAATGCACTTTAAAACTGACTGCTGCTGCTGCCAAAAGATATCAGATTGCAGAACTAAAAGCAGTCAACATTAGCACCAAACCGAAACTAAACTGAAGGAGAAGCAGTCGAACACCCTGTAGAAAATAGCAGCCGAACACACATAGGACTGGAGGCCTAAACTTGAAAAATCTGCACTGGAAACTGCAGGCCAAACAGCAGCAACAAACAGCACTTAAAGTCAGTCGAACAAGTACTTGACAGCCTGAAATCTACACCCTGCTGGCCGAACTAGTGGACTGCACAATTGCCTAAAGCAATAAAAGAAGAAAGCAGTGAACCAAATGCAGTTTCAAGAACACACGCTGGTCATTACAAAAGAAATCTGTCCGCACTTGCTGCAGGCAACAACAGAGAGTTTGCACAATAAATACTAGAGGCTAGAGACTACAAGAACTGTCTGAAATTTGATAGAACCAAAAACCAGACAGTAGAAACAAGAAAAGAAACAGCCTACACAACCTGCCCGAACAAAACTCTTGCCAAGAAATCAAGGATCACTCAAGTGCTCTGCATTCACACACCCTAAGCAAAAGAAGGGACAGTAGTCTGACTGCAAACCAAAAGCTGATTAACCAGCATAAAGACCGAACACAGCAGATCGGTACTTGGACTGTGGCTTGAGAGTTCAAAAGGAGAACAGATAAAAGAGAAAGCTCCTATCCTTGCTGTTCTCTTTAGGTAACACAAGACGTCTGCAAGTAAACTAAGAAAGGAGAGGAACTGCAGCAAAATCTGAAAACAAGTGTGTTCTTTGATTTTTCTACTCTTGGGATGAACTGATCACTTGATCTTGAGGCCAACTCCCATCACCGAGCAGCAAGAAAACTCAAGATAAAATCCACTAGAAATCAACACAAGGATTGCTATTTGGAATGAACTAGCCAAAGCGCTTTGAGATGAATCCCCGTTCAAAGCAAATATATACAGTAGCAATTAGAACAAGAACATTAATTCAAAAGGAAAATAAGCAAATAGCACGAGATATAAAACAAGAACTTTCATATTGAGACGAAGAGAGATGAATGATTAATATATGAATGTTTACATCTACTCTTCCATGTCTCATTCAAGAACACACACAAGGAGAGAAACAAATAAAACTCTAGATCCAGCTCTCTCCTAGAGCACAAGCATTAGGAAACCCTAACACTCACACCCCTCTCTCTCTTTCTCTTGCTTCAAGTGCACTTCTCCCACTAGAGAGCACATCTATTTATAGCCTCCACTAATGGGTTTACAAACACTTTACCCAATAGGTCACACCAACTCTTCACTAATGGGTTTATATACCATTTTACCCATTAGGTCATAACAACTCTCCACTAATGGGTTTATACACCATTTTACCCATTAGGTCACAACAACTCTCCACTAATGGGTTTATACACCATTTTACCCATTAGGTCACAACAACTCTCCACTAATAGATCATTCCATAGCCAAATCTACTTCCTTTTATGCAGCCCTGCGTATTTACCAAAATGCCACTCCTGCACCTTCCGGGAAGCTTCCTCGTTTCTTGCCGCGCACGCCTCGCAACCACTTCGAGTCCTCGCCGTCTTCGACACATCCCGACCGCTCTAACCTCAGTACCGCTTGTGCCTAGTCTAGTCACCCGTTTCTCGCCACGACTCCGTCTCAAAATCCTGCAGTCATCACCGATAAGAAAACGCATCACATAGCACCGCACAAAATATTATAATTAAATCGTTAGCATCCATAAATAGCACAAAATGCCCGAAACAAACTCTCTAACTTTTCAGAACACGAGTCAATTACTCATCACACAACTAGGGTTACCTCCACATGGTCTCTCAGAAGGTAAGCGCGCACTGATCGGCATTGCCACCGGACATCGGTCGTCGTTAGTTTTTCACTTGCTTCGGTCCTTCTCCTTGCGCAGCACCGCCCCGGTGCGTGCCTGTCGACGACGGACGCGGCGCAGGGCACGTGCCACGCCGGGCGACGCGAGTGGTACACGCAGGGTTGCCAAAGTGACTTCGGGTGGCTAGCACTAGTGGCGTTGGGCGCGTACATCGTGTCCTACTCCCCCGGCTTGGGCAGCGTGCTGTGGATCATCAACTCGGAGGTGTACACGCAGGGTTGTCCAACCTCGTGGTGACACAGACGTTCCTGAGCCTGACGCAGGCGCTCGGCACGACGGGGACGTTCCTGCTCTTATGCGGCGTGCCGGCGGCGGCGTTCATGCTACTGTTCCTGCTCGTGCCGGAGACGAGAGGGCTGCAGTTCAAGCAGGTGGAGCAGTTGCTGGGGAGCAAGGAGCACAAGGCGTGGAAGAAGTTCAATGTTAAAGACCAGCACTCTTAGACACACGAGCAACGACTCTTGAGAGATCTCTCTCTGTGTGAGCGGATGCTCCTTCTATTCTCTATGGCTTTTGATTTCTACTTTTAGTTTTTCGGTTCTCAAAAGTGGAAAAACCAAACATCGAAACGAAACGGCTTTTTAAAGAAGATTCTCTAAACGGCTACGGAAGCTAAAACTGTATGCGCCACCTACGTCAATATCTTTACTATCCACTGTCGCATCGAAAATAGCAAATAAAAACCACTAGCCGTAGCTATAAGCCACAGCTCAATCAGCTCAAAAGAACACCTTAAGATATCTAGTACCATGTAAATAAATTGGCATGTGCTATGCAGTGAACATGTACTAAGTAGTTGCTGTGTATCAAGTAAAAAATGCGGTATAACCATCCCAACAATTGGTCCATTACACCGAGCACCCTAACAAAATGAAAAATCATAAGGACGTCCAAACAAGGATTACTCAGCAAGAAACAACGGAGAAAAATGGGGCAAAACGACGAGCACAGATGAAGATCTTCTTCCTCCTCGCCGATGGGGTCTGGTTCTTGTGGCAGCAGCCGTCATCACCGAAGAACAACATCAACAGGGAATGAGAAAGTGCCCCGTTGGCTCCGATCAACTGAGCATCTGGGGGGTTGAAGAAAGACGGCACAACAACCTGCAGTATTGGGACATTTGAAGAAAGACGCTCATCGCTGAATTTTGGATACATGTGGTATGTTTATTCTCCGAAATTCTAAAAATAGCCTCTAAAACATGATTCCAAAAGTAGCCCCCTTCCCGACCGCGCAACCGTGCGGAGGCGACACGTAGCCTAGTGGTACGGTCTGGGACCGCACCACCTGAGTGGTGCGACCGGGGAGCGCACCACTCACAGTTCACGTACCAGTGGTGCCGTCCCGGACCGCACCACTCACTGTTCACTCGCCCCGCGCTGTCTGCTCGCTGCGCGTCGCACGTCGGTCTTTTGCACCGAAAGCAAACAGTGAAAACACTATTCACTGCTTTGTGTCATCTCTTACGTCCCGTTTTTCACTGCTTTGTGTCACTGTGCACTCTTTACGTTGCGTTGCTGCTTCGCTTACTTTACCCACTGAGAGAGGCTATCTGCTCCCAGGCGCACCACCCTTTTCTGCACTGTTCACGCCCGGCTGTTTAAATTTTGTAAATTGAAATTCGTAGTTAATTTTTGAAATTTGTTGTAATTAGAAAATTTTAAAATTTTCGTTCGTAATTTATTTATTTGTACAGCGTGTACGAATTTAATTTTTGTCTGTAAATTATTTATTTGTCCCTGTCGCAAATATGTATATGAATTTTTTTTGTCTCTCTCGGTATTTCATATGTATATGAATGCAAATATTAAGTAGTTATCTATAATATTTTTACATATCGTAAATCTGGTAAACTTTGATTTTATGTAATTTTATGTTTTTTTGAATTTGATACTGCTGTGTTGTATTGCAACTGAAACGTGAAAAGATATTTGAAACATATTCAACACATGGAGGTTGATACTAATTCATTCATCTTAATGTGGTCATAAAAATATGAAAATAGATATGTATTCAAAAATATTACTCATGATAGTTTCCTTGAAGGCTTGGATATTCTAATATAAGTAGCAGATTTTTAGGTTTTTGTATTCCAATTAAGCTTCAAAAGCTAACTAAAAAACTGACTTACAAGAGTCCAATAATTATGAGAAAATTTGTCCACATAGACCAATATCTGAGGATAAAAAGTCATAATTATGCCTACCTCAGATTATGAGCACATTAAAAGATATGAAAATCACAAATATGCTCAAAACAATGCAAAGTTCTGAAATTTCAACAATTTGTCAAAATTAGAAAAGTACACAACTTTCTCAAAACAAGATGAAATGCTTTGGAATACATATTTAAGTCATTTCATTTAGTTTTTCATATATTTGGATATTTAAGTGCTCATATGTCGTATTATTTGATAAGTTTGAACTCGTCATTGCTACTACTGGTGGGGCATTACTAGTCGTGCAGATGAATTGCACGTAGGGGCCAGGGGACCAAGAGAACGACAAAGCTGACACGTGTTGACGAGGGTAGGATACTCACAGGGGGTCCTCAAACGCACGCGCATGGAAAATGGCAGATGCCAGCTTTATGCAGCGACTAGACATGACGGGCCATCTTTGCCCAGCGACAAGACGAGACGGGCCGGCTTTGCGCAGTGACAGGACAACACTGGGATACTTCACTGAGGCTATATGGACCGCACTGAGACTATTGGGATACCACACTGAGGCCATTTGTGGTTGTGCTGATCGGTATTTCATGTAGCAAATGTGGTTATGATTTTATGTAAAGTTTTGTGAGGATTATAGGGAAATACCATTTTTGCCCTCGCACCGAGGTTATAAGAGGGAGGCATACCGCACATACTCCTTTGCATTGCTCTCCTTCTCGCAAATTTGTCGTTCCCACGTCAACATGAGCTAAATGAGCGCCTCTTCATCAGCACCCGTGGTGATTTGCCTGAGATGCAACACGGTTGTGAGGTGTAAGACCTCATAGACGGTCGTGAATCCTAGACGACACTACTATAAGTGCCCATTGCACTTGGTGAGTAAGTTTTTTGGAGTTTGGTCAAATCGTTCGAGTATGTTTGAAAACCTTCTTGTCATGGAATTGTAGGAAGCCCTAGGTGGTTGCCGATTCTGGATGTAAGAGGATGAATTGGGCAGTAGGACTGGTATTGTTTCGCATGAGAGAGTTTGTCGTGGGGGCTGGCAATGCAGTGGAGATGGCGCATCGTTTCGACAGACTGGAGCGGAAGATGAACTTAATGTTGGTTGCTATTTTCTTTGTGCTGTTTGTTGTTATCCTCAAGGTGTAGCACTTGAAGTGTTGTTTTTGGTCGTTTTGGTACCTTTGGTGCCTTGTATGACATATGCATCGGTACACACTAATCGTATTATAATGGTACCATTTGTACTGGTAAAAGAGATTCTGAAGAAGATTACAATGACAAGATGAACATACAATTATTGTAGAAACGACTGCGCAATAAGAAGGTAAGTGATATTGAGGACATGAAGAATTGAATGCGAAGCAAAGTAATAAACATGGGAATAACATGGCGCACATAGTTTGTTTACACACGTAAGAAATTGCATCATGCACGACTGGCAACAAACCGAAATACTCCTACGATACATATGCGCCTTCTTACCATGGAAATTAATTGGACATTCCGCGGAGCAGTGCGGAACAACCCCTCCTACTACGTAGACCGGGGCCATTTTCCTTTCCTTGTGACTTCTGCGTCGAACTCCTCAGCTGCCTCTTTTGCCTTGGCTGCCACCTCCCTCTTCCTTTGGCGCTCCCTCTCGCTAGCTTCGCGCTCCCTACGCGTGCACGCCTTGAGATGAGCTTTCGTCTCCCGACGCTTGCGTGCGGCCTGCTCGTCGTTCTGGCACTCCGCCTCACAGATCTCGAATGCTATTTTGACATCCCACTCTTGGAAGTCTAGAGTCCACTGGTCGTGAGGGTGGATCTCCAGGTCGATCCATTTGCGAAACCCGCACAGCGGTTCCGGGGACTACGAATACACAGGAGATGTTAGTGCGTACTTAAAAAGAGAAGTAGTGGGGAGGGGAGGAACACACTATAAGTGGTTCTTGCCGACTGCCGGTAGGCGCTTGTGTCCCAACGTCGGTCCGGATATTCGCTGGAGTAGTTTGCGCAACCCCAGTAGCGCATACCCAGGCTGAGCCGCTGCTTCGACTTAAAGAACTTGCATTGGTCTCCGCACCAATAGAGGGACGGCCTCTCCCCCTCTGGCGGGTGTTGCGGCGATCTCTTTGTTGGAATCGCCGGGATGGGGTCTGTGCGACGCAGGATGTCTTCTCGGGGAGCTGGCCTCCTTGCACGCACCGTTTCTTGGGCCCGCGCCGCAGCAGCCCTTGCTCGTTCAGCACGGGCCACAGCAGACCTTGCTAGGTCGCGAGTCTCCTCCCATTGCTTCTACATCTCCCACTGTTTCTTCTTCCTCTTATCCATCCCGATGCAATGAAGCAAGTAGCGGTGTAATGTGGGGTTTGGATTCTGTAGTGACTTCTCTCCAATCTCTTCCACCTCCTTTTATAGGCCCCGAGAAGTAATGTAACTGCGCAGAGCTTCCCCCCTCATCTTGTCTCATCCTGTCTTGTCCTGTCGCTGCACAAAGCTGCCTAGTGTTGTCATGTCACTGCGCAAAGCAGGCCCGTCTCGTCTTGTCACTGTGCAAAGATGGCTCGTTATGTCTATTCGCTGCATAAAGCTGGCATCTCTTTTCTCTCACTGCACAAAGCTGCCCAGTCTTATCTTGTCGCTATCTACTCGCTTCTTGAAACTATCATCTCTTTCCCCTCACTGCACAAAGCTATGCAGCCTTGCCTTGTCACATCTGTCGTTTTCCATGTGCGTGCGCTCGAGGGCCCCCCATGACTACCCTGCCATCGTAAACACGTGTCAACTTTGTCGTTCTCTTAGTCCCCTGGCTCCTACTTGTACTTCATCTGCATGACTAGTCATGCCCCTCCAGTAGTAGCAATGACGCGTTCAAAGGGATCAAATAATATGACATATGAGGACAATGACGAGTTTGAATGAAAATATGATATTACAAAGTCTATTTTCATTTGCATCTTCACATTTCAGTTACAATACAACGCAGCAGTACCAAATTCGAAATACATAAAATTAACTTCGAGGTGGTCACCGCTTCCTAGGGTGACGTAAGTGGTCATTAGAGAAGGTGAACCTCTAAGGTGAATTTGGTATGTCTCGGAGGTCGTACTGTGAGGCCTACGGTGCTGCGGAGTACTCTGTCGGGAGCTGCGACAGAGGGCCAAAAATGGAGCTCAGCCATTCGGTCGAAGATGGTTCTATGTCCTGTCCACATAATAAAGGTTGATTCGTACGTACACCGCGACGTTTGTAGTGCTAAGTACTGTAGTAAGTCATGAACCTGGGTAGTTGGCAGTGAAGACAAAGGACCCTGGCCTTCGTGTCCGAGTTGCTCCGCGTAAACCTGCATTTATTTACATTACGCGTTAGTGCGTCCTAACGTACATACATATTTTGTGTTGTCAATTATAGCGTACGGATGTATGCGGCTGTCCGAATGATGATCGCGGCGGTAAGCCGTGCATGTACTCCTGCGCAGTATAGACATACGAGTACTACTATGCATTATTAAGGTAAACACAATTACCAACTCGTCGTTCCACGCAGCTCAATGACAGTCTGGACCTGCCTGTACAGTGACCTCGTGTACGACCTCTACTAGACGAAGTGGAACTAGCCCAGTAAGCCTGTTGCGGGTGCGTGGAAGGTACCACGCAAGGTACGCACTGTAGTTGTCAAGGTCGTAGGGGTGTGGCTCGTCCACAACCTCCGTATCCCCGTAGTCACGCCACAAGTCCATCCACAGCTACTGTGTGGCCCTCCAATCATTGTCGTGTCGTCCTCTCCTCGTTTGCCTGCAAGTTGTTTCACACATAACACAATTAGTACTATTATGCATCCATATAGCAATCACAATTACAGTGTAAAGATGTATCGATGGGTGTCCGCGTTAAGTGGCCGTCCTAGTAGGGGTGGCACAAGCTGGTACAGCCCAAACTGTCTCATTACTCGTTGTGGGCTGTACGGCTCGACGAAGTGCGAGAAGATCAGGTGGCAGATTGTCAACCAGTACGAGCGGTCTTGGCCGCATTGAGATGATAGTCCGTGCGAGGCCACAGACGCAATGAACTGCGGAGTCCATGGTGACCAGACTATCTCACTCTCGTGGAGAGTCTCGAACTGGTTGTGGAACTCCGGGTACACACGTCGAGGCCTCTCCTTCGCCTCATGTTGCGGTGCCTACGTATTGGCGCCGTAAGCTCACAAGTGTGATCCTTCAGCACCATTATCCGGAAGTCCGTGGCAGCGCCCATCGCTACGCACGGACCTTGCCAGGACAGGAGCCGTCGACACACTTCACAATGTAGGTGTCAGAGTTGGACCTGTGCACCCAATAGGTCCGGCTAATGTTCACGGCATGTGTAGCAATAGCCTGTTGGGCAGCACTCTTGTTGCGAAAGCACTGCCCTAAAATGAGTGTGCCCTCGTTGAATCCCCACTTCGCCCCTTCTGCCTGTGGTAGGACTAGGTTTGCCGCTGCGATGTCGTCCAGACTGGAGGACACGTACGCAATGTCCGTAGTCACAACACTACCTACAACACCTCCCATTGAAACCTCGTCATCTTCCTCCCCTCCAGAACTGCATGTTTCCATATCCTCCTCCTCCTCACTATGGATTTCTTCCAGCTGGTCTGCGAGGTACTCGTGACAATCAACACGGGCGGCCCACCACCTCCCAACACCTTCGTTCGCCTGGAATCCTCCGCACGCCTCTGGAGGTCTCCATCACCCACTTGCTCACCAACATCTTCTTCCGCATCAGCATCTTCATGAGTGTCAGTGAGCATAGGCGCTTCATATTCGCCACCACCACCACTAGAACCACCAATGGTGGATGACTCCGTCCTGTCCACGAAGTGAATGTACACCATTGGCCCATCTGCGACAGGGTTGCACATGACCTCCATATACCGGGCCCATCTAACGTCACTGCTCACTTTTATAAGTTGTCACACAATCTCCCCAGTCCCGCAGTAGGATACACTGCCTCAATCCGTAACTTCTTCCGACCCATCTCCCGATCGAACGCAGAACAGACACACCTCCGAAACTCATACAGGGTCATAGCGTTCAGACTGGGTGCCCGAATCACAGTCCAGTCACAATTTGACAGGTCCGCCCCGCACGGCCCGTCGCGTATGAGCCCACTCCCATATAATACGAATAAGTCTTGAATGTTAGCCACGGGGTACCTAAGATTAGTGCGTACAAAAAACCTTAGTACACAACGGAATTTAACAAAAAAAAAGACTACATAATTCTCTATGCTACAATACTAATTCTCTATGCTACATATGTGTAGCAAATAACTACAGCATAACACAGAATTTAACAAAAAAATAGACTACGTAATTCTCTATGCTACAATACCTTAATTAGTATTTGATGTGTAATGTTTGTTTGAATTTTTAAATATAGTACAGGATTTTCAGACATTAAAAAAATTTAAGTGTAGTACTCCAACACGACGTACATAATTATGTAATTTCTCGACAAATTTATCCGCTATGAACATTTCTGAAAAAATCATATGAATATGATATTTGTACGAGTTGTTACATATAACAAATGAGCTCTAAAAATTATAAAATTTTATGTCCAGCCTTCCGACAGAGACACCATATTTTCAGGGCACCATGATTTTTAATACGCTAATTCAACTATTTATGGGTATGTTTTTTCAAAATATCAGTTTTACAGTATAAATCCATCTATAACAATTCATAATGACATGCATACCTTTCAAAATATATACTCGAATTAAAATTTCTGACTTTCGTGGGACATGTCAAAATTAACACAACACACATTGCATATTAATTATTCTGTAACACATAAAATATTTTTATTTTTTCGTCGAATAGTCTAAGTACTTCCAGCTACTAATGTTCAGATTTCTAAAATTTCTGCCTTTTACGGGATGGAACAAATTAACACTCTACATATTGTATAATAATTAATTTGTGATGAAATATTGATTTTTTTTATTTTTTATTTTTCATCAAACAGTCTGTATATTTTCAGCTAATAATGTTTCACATTTTTAGTTTTCTAACTTTTAGGCGATATGTACAAAATAACAACCTAAATGTTGCATATTAATTATTTGCTAATGTGCTAATTGTAATCATTTGGTTTCCATGCAAAGTCATTTAGCTAAATATAAGTTATCGTGACTCATAACTAATTTACGATAATAACAACACTTTCTCTTCTAAGTTAACTATGAGCACAGACCAACTACACAAGGCTAACTACTACATTAGGCTGACTACACAACATAGCATTTAGCTAATTATATGTTAAGCACATTGCTAAAACTATAATCACATGTGGAAAAAAATATAGTTACACCGGGACAAAAAAATTTACTTCTTCTCGAAGCCCATGATGAGATGATCTACAACTTTCGTAACTGCAAAAACTCCTGATTGCAAACGAAGAAAACTGAGAGTTTGCCTAATTACGTAATAACCACACTGAAAAAATATAGTTACACCGGGCCAAAAAATTACCTCTTCTCGAAGCCCACGAGACGATCTACAACTTTTGTAACTGCAAAAACTCCTGATTGCAAACGAAGAAAACTAAGAGTTTGCCTAATTACGTAATAATCACACCGAAAAAATATAGTTACACCGGGACAAAAAATTTACCTCTTCTTGAAACCCACGAGACGATCTACAACTTTCACAACTGCAAAAACTCCTGATTGTTAACAAAATTAACTAAGCGCCGCGATTAAAGCCTCAGTTTCTTCACTCCTTCTCAACCTCTCAGAGTGCAGCGACGGGAGAAATGAGCCAAATGAGCCTAAGAGCAGATGAGAGAAATGAGAGCGAGCAGTATAGCCGCTCTCGGTGGGTGAAGTAAAGCGAAGCAGCGACGCGACGTAAAGAGTGCACAGTGACACAAAGCAGTGAAAGACGGGACGTAAAGATGACACAAAATAGTGAATAGTATTTTCACTATTTGCTTTCGGTGCAAAAGACAAGCGTGCGGCGCGCAGCGAGCAAACAGCGCCGGGCAAGTGAACAGTGTGTGGTGTGGTCCGGGACCGCACCACTGGTATGTGAACAGTGAGTGATGTGGTCTGGGACTGCATCACTGATACGTGAACAGTGAGTAGTGCGCTCCCCGGCCGCACCATTCAGGTGGTGTGGTTCTAGACCGCACCACTAGGCCACGTGTCACCTCCGTATAGTTGCACAATCGGGAAGGAGGCTACTTTTAGAATTTTCATGCTTTAGAGACTATTTTCAAAATTTGGGAGAATAAACATACCATATATGTCTAAATTTCCTCATCGCTGTGGTCGCCAGCGTCAATTCTGGTGTCTGCAGTACAAGGAAAACTCTGAAAGCAGCAGGGGAAAGGTCCCACTACTGGCTGCTGGTGTCAATTGAGGGTATATTCTTTTATGGCTTACTATGATTGCTCAAGAAAACCAAAAAATTAAAACTGCAAAAAAGCCAAAAAGAACAAGGATAAGATTTGCTTCTTTGTAGATGGTACTCTTCAGCAAAGTAGGAAATAAAGGTAATAGATCCTTGAATCTCGATCATGTTTGGTACCGTAACATATTCCAAACACACGAGGTGCCAAAGATTATAGTAAATCCTTGGAGTTCGCAATCAAATGCCTAACAGATGCTATTGAGTTCCTAGCAAGGAACAAAGCAAGAAGTCAAACCCCCTGACAACAGTACATCAGTGCGAATTTGCTTGTTCTGCCTTCTGAAAACCTAGATCATCCACATAGCACGGAATCATCGCTACCGTGAATGCGGAGACTGTACAACTAACGTCTAGTCACATGCGCTGGGACAGGCTTTGCTAAGTTGTTCATAGTAATGTTCGTCTGTTCCATCCGAAAGGACAAAAACGACTTGCTTTTAGTTTTGGCAACAACCATTCATATCGTCAAGCCCATTTCATGCCCAGTCGGGTTCGCATCTTGAGACATTCGTTACATCTTCATTAGCTGTCACCTGATTCTGAAACGAAAAGTCAGAGCCATCAGTAATCTCTAACTCATCATCATAAGACTGGTATCACCAACATGCGCAAGCCCTCAGTCGATGTTAATACCTGCTTGCTTGGTTATTCCATTTTGATTGTTCTCTGGACCATCCTTCACAGTAGAAGATTCTGGAGGATCAGAAGATAACTTTGATCCTTCTGCTGAGGTCGAAGCATCCAGCACCTTGCCTGTCCCAGGTATGCACTGCTGCTCGATCATCTTCTGAAGGCACTTCCCTTGCTCCTCAATTCTCAGCTGCAAACTTCTTTGAATCTGAAGTGCAAATAAGGATGGAACCCAAGTAAGGGTAAAAGTGAGGAAAGATTGAACGCATTGCAGTCAAGGTCCCAAGAATCAGTTTCAGGGAAAATATAAGGACGGTAGACTGGTAAGCAGGTTCCTGGCTGGGATAGAATCATATTCTTTAGTAGTTCAAATCTGAATTTATAAGTTGTTTATCGGCGGGTTACCACCAGGAACCATAACTCAAATTTAAATTAGACATTCATTTATTTATTTTTGAGAAAGAACTTTAGATTAAATACAAATCTGGACAATTTTGTAAATCCTGGTACCCACTGGGATTTCCAGGAACCATGGGTAACCAGCCGGTTCCCAGTGGAATTTGAAAAACATGTACTCAGCTGAACACTATGCAAGAATGGGAGTGACCATTAAGTTGTCAAAATCACGAATAGCATAGGCACAAGCACATTAGACAAGCTCCAAATACCAAAGCCTTATATCGATACCCCAAACACACACAAAAATACCCACACATGCACAAAAAAAACCCTACTCTTTTCTATATTAAAACTTATTCAGCTCCACCAAAGGTCATCTAGCAGACTGAAATGGTTTGGCACATACATAACCCTCTTATCTCCCTCCACTCATCATATTGCAAAACATATCCACCCCCCCCCCCCCCAAAACAAAAAAAACTACTCTTTTCCTATATTAAAACTTATTCAGCTCCACCAAAGGTCATCTAACAGATTGAAATGGTTTAGCACATACATAACCCTCTATCTCCCTCCACTCATCATATTGCTAACCATATCCCCAAAAAAACATATTGCTTGCTAACCACACCACTGTGGTTCCCAACTCGTCTTGCATGAAGGCTATAAATTCTAAGTGCTATCTTTCTTTCAAAATGTCCTCTCTTCCCATCCACTTCTGTCCGCGCAGACACTTTACAGGGTTTTGGTTCTTAAAATACTGAGAACTTGAATTACCTCACTATTTTAATGCATATCATGTATTAGACCTGACCTATTTCTGACTTTTAGAGCCCTATGGTGGTCTCGTACGCTATCTACAAAGCTAACTTTTCTAACAATGTTAGGGAGCTGAGACAGTTTGACAGCAGGGAAGCTGGCTGATGAAATTGAAAAATAGAAGAACCAGATGAAAATTATACACAAAATGAGAATCAGTGGAGAAAATAATTAATAAACAACGAAACCCAAATAAGCTTACAAATGCGGGAAAATGTGATATACAGTCTCAGACTGTCAGACAACAAAGTTTTTTTCCTACGAGTCACACTTCCTTATTTCATGTATCTGCAGAGCACCTTGCATATTGTGATCAAAATAGTAACAGCAAAAGCAGAGCCATTCATGATTTGTCCAGTAACTAAGAAATTATGGATTGCCCCATAAAAAAAGATATCATCAATTGGTGACAGGGAGAATCAATGTAGCTACTTACTCAAAACTAAAACTGCGACAAGCTGCAAGCATTAGGTGCTTAAGTTCTACCCAGCAAAAAAAGGCCTCTATTTATAAAAACATGGTCATCAAATTTTGTTGCCATTATAGGTCGTTAGTATAGATATGTACTTCAAAGAATCAGCCAAATTGCAGTTTACTGCATTAATATTTACCTAAACGGAAAGTTATCTTTTTTGGAAGATGATATTACTATTATTAATATTAGTTCAAAATTAAAGGAAATTAAAATTGTAAACAGCCTAACAGGAGAATAGTTTTGAACATAAAAAGAAAAAAGAAGTCCAAAGTTAGGCATTACTGAATCTATACAAGATCAAGTTGCAAAGCTAAAAACAATGATTGAACAAAGTAATAACTGCATTTACCACCACCTCTGGTCCAAAATATATGCTGTTTAAGAAAGTTGGTTTTGGTTTGCAAATACTTGTCATTTTGGTTTTTGCAAGGCTACCTTTTTCCACCAAATGCCCCTATTAGTTGCTTATTAAAATTGATGTTTCAGAGATGGGTATACAATTAATAGTATGTCAAAGGCCAAAAGCATTAAGCCATTAACATCCCTTGTTCCATGTGCATGGACCACAAATGACAAGTAATTCAGACCAGAGGTAGTACTAAATGATTGCTTGCTACCTTGCTTATTTTATGCCAAAGTGGACCGAACTACAAACACATCAGATATCAAATAACTACAAAAGCATCTGCGCCCTCCCTCCCTTCCTCCCTAGCATTAAATAGAAATTTGTTACAGTCTTGACATACCTCAAGCTGTTCATGAAGCCGCTTTTGAAGTTCTAACTGGAGACGCAATGCTTCAGTGAGATCAAAATTTCTGCAACAGAATACAAGAACTAATGCTCAGAACCCCATAACAACAAGTAATTTGCGGATGCCCATACAACTTGGCTAAAACATTAGGCAATTCCATATTTGCAATCAGAATAAGAATAGTAGCAAAAATGTAAACAAGAAAAGAGAGTAGCAATTGGAACAGACAACGGCCAAATAAATGTTACTATGGAAGATGATGCAATGTCCATCAGGTGCAGTTGCATGTCACAGGAAGAAACAACAAACATGAAACAAAAAGAGAAAAGCCCATCTAACGAGAAACCTCTTAAACTAAATAAAAAAACTTAGACCCACAAAGGAGCAGGAATCTGAATGAGTTTCATGAATATCTAGTGGCAATAATGAATCACTTCTAAGCCACTTTTAGCAATGAACATAGTATTGTAATGAGTACTGGCCTATCACCTAAACAGATTGCTGTTCAACAAAATATCTTTAATGTTTGATCTACAAACTATTTGTGCTTATGTTCTTGCAAGCAACATTGTTTTCCATTGCCTTTAATGTTTGATCTACAAACTATTTGTGCTTTTTTCTTGCAAGCAACACTGTTTTTCATTGTCTTCATTCACTAAGCTAGTTTTGCTGACAACATGATCGTACACATGTTTCCACATCAGACGTTTTAAATAAAATAAAAATTATAAAACACAAGAGTGCATTCTGTTTTTTCGTGACCAGTGACATCAGTATCATCAACAAAAGTTAAATGAGTATCATGTAGGTTGTAAACTTACCCTTTCAAGTCTATAGATGGTATGTCCTCTTTTGAGGCCACCACCTTTTCTGAAGAACCTGGAAATCTCAAATTGATGAGCAACGCACAGTATTAAAGGAAACTGCAGCAAGAAATCTACAGAAAATAGAATATATGGGAAGTGGAACACGGCAGACCTTCAGATAATTCTGGTCTGTATCGAGCTGTTCTGTATTTCTGCAAAACAAGTTACCTCAAAATCAAATAGAAGAATAAATTTTCTTTCATTTCAATAATATTCAGCAACAGAGCCAACTAACGGACCTGAAGATGACTTTTTACATGATAAATGGTCAAATTATCTGTCTTCATTAGCTTCAGCACACCCTTAGGAGTAGCTTCTGCAGGAATTTAAAATAAATGTCAAAATTCATAAGTTCAATCATAGGAGGAAAAAATGTATTCAAACTGTACACACTTTCACTGCCACCAAGTAGATTGACAGCATCCACAAAGCGCTCATGAAGTTCAGGAGTCCATCTCATGCGTGTCTTGGAGGTATTGGAGCTAGCAGTAGGTGAGGGTGCAGTAACTGCAGAAGGTTCTACAGATTGAGATGAAACTGTTTGTTGGGTAGCTGATTGGTGAACTGAGACGGTTGATTGCGCAGGTGGTCCAACCTATGTCGAAGCACATATAAAGCACCAGTCAATCCCATGTTTAAAACATCTAGAAGTCTAGGACTGAACTAAGTTGCAGAAATTATCAAAAATAATAAATAGCATCGTGCAGTTAGGGATAGCAACAACAATGTGACCCAGCCAAGATAAGCTTGAATTCTAGCTCAGCTGACTAGCTGAGAACTGATTGTGCCAAAATGAGCTAAGCTTGTCCCTCATTTCAACTCGAAACCAAATTAGAGGTTACCGTAGGCTTAACCAAGTTTGGCTTGGATAAGTTCACTAGTATGTGTATATTATGCTTTAAGAAAATGAGCCCCCCTAGAAACCAAGCCTATTCAAGCCAAGCAACTTGGGCATATTGGTTTTTCAGTTTGCAACAAACTAGGGACTGGTCAAACCAGGAAAATTGCAGAAACTCTTTGGTTGGCATGGTTAAACCAGAAAAATTGCAGAAACTGTTTGGTTTGCATGCCACTTCTAAGAGCAGTCTCATCGGCGATAACCTGTGTACACCTTGCAGAGGTCACCGCATCCTGAATGGTTAAGCAGCAGTTATAAGCTGAAAGATTCTAAGGCCTCGAGCTATACCAATATGATATACTATCGTATACAATATGCATCAAACAAGACAAATAATGACATTGCGAAAGACATGTTCCAGAAAACAAAAGGATTTTTCAGAAAATCAATAAACGATGATCATAGACTTGTTGCTTCATCAGCAACTAGCTGACAAAGAACACAGCACTAAATGAATCAACAGAGAAGTTAGGAAATAGTGAACACAAATAAGACGGAAATAGCTCAATAGTTAAAAGAAGAGAAGCTTTTACTTCTCAAATCCACCCACCAAAATGGCAGAATCAACTAGCATACCTGTGATTGAGTTCCGGTACCAGCTGTGTTGTCAACAACGTCCTTCCAATCATAATTCATAAAATCAGTCCACCATTCAGTTTGCTTAGCAAGTTCATCTGCATCTGCAATAGAACTGTTTTCAGTCAAATTGTTCCCACCAGGGACATCACCCGAGTATCCAAGAATGCTCTCAACTGGATCAGGGCACCATGTTGGTCCAACGTCTCTTGGAAAATCGGTTAAGGAAGGTTCCAAGCTTCCATACTGTGATCCATAATTCAGCGTTGAAGAACTTCCAGTACTTGGTGCTTGAGAATTATAAGGGTTGGCACTGGCATATTGCTCAGGGTTCGAAATCGAAGAGAACCTTACAGCCGGGGGAGAACTCAAAGGCCCAACAGATCCAGCAGTGGAGTGAAACTGCCCATGAAGAGGAGCAAAAGTAGTCTGATTGTGCGCATCTGGAAGCCTCGGGAAGCTTTCGTCCAGAGCAGCTGGTATAGCGGGCACAGGTGATGGCACAGTTACTGGAACTCCAGAACTGTAGTGCTGGTTGGTGGTTATTCTCTCCATCTACAAACGCGCACAAAGCTCTGCTCCCACCGACAAAATGATCCCCTACTCTGGTACTTGCAAGACCTTTCTTGACCTGCGAAGTTTCCTCTCTCCTAGGGTTGACGCATCTGCAATGATAATTAAAAAAAATGCTCACGCTCACCACAACAAAGAAACCTTTGACCACAAAAATGCAATAAAATTCACAATTTTTCATCAGGAAAATGGATCCACCTGTGAAGATATCAAGTAACACAAAGTCCCAACTCTCAAACGAATCCTCCTGGCAAAGAAAAACCGCGGTTCTTGCTCACAGCACTACGACTACAAGCCTAATCAAAATTAAAACGCCTTCGTGAAAATCCTCCTACATAACCAAACAATTAGTCACTAGTCACAAGACGGCGTTATCGAGAAGACCACGAATCCTATGGTCCCATCGCCAATGATCCCTTTGAACTTGCACCTCATACTAATCCATCACCAATCGAAAATCTAAGCTACTCACTACTCCAGGAACAGCTCAATTGCGTCGCCGGCCTAACTACGACACAAAATTCGAAACCACACGAATCAAACCGGATGGAAGCCCAACCCAACCGAACGGAATCCTAATCATAATCCTAACCGAGCGAAGAGGAGACAGAGAGCTCGAATTGGGGCGGATTGAATCGAGCACTGAGAAAGAAAGAGAGAGAGAAGGATAGGTCTCACCTCCGCGCTGCGGCGGCGCCTCGCGAGATCGGCTGATCTCGAGGCGGCGGAGGAGCTCCCGGTGAATCGAATCCTTCGCCACCAAGAGAAGAGAGATGGGATGGGGTTGGGAAATGGAGGCGGCCTTTCGCGTGGTGGACCGCCGCGCTAACCAGGGCTACCGGCGACACGAGAGTGTCATGTACCACTGACAGGTGGGACCATTCTAGGTGGGGCAGGGTTGCAGTAGGGAGGGTGCTTAGGCAGTGCGTAGGGGAGGAGTTTTCCCTCCGGTGACAGGAAATTATTCTATCAAGTTGGGCGCGGGGGGGGGGTGGACCGGGTCCAGAGGATTGGGGCGTGGAACTGTGAGTATAGGAGGGGTGTGGAGCCATGTGGCAGTGGGTTGGGGTTCGGTGGGGAGGGTGCGGGCCGAGGTTGACGAGGGGTTGTGCTTTGGGTTCCATGTCTGCGTCCACAATTGGCACCGAGGAGGGGGGAGAAGAGGCGAGGAGCGGCAAGTTGTTGTAGCCAGGTCGGTGGGCCACCATCGCTGACGCCTTTTGGGTGGCTGCATGCGGAGCGCACGGGCTCCATCGGCTTACGTTGTAAAAGCTCGCCCTTTTTCTTCTCTTTTTATAGCAACCTCCTTTCATATCATCGCCCACGCCGAGCCCCCTTCTTCAATAATTAATGTGTGTTGTGCAGGTTTGTAACTTTGAAAAATGGATTCTAAGTTGTTATTCTTGTATGCCAGACGGTTCAAAGTTTTGTTTGCACAAAACCGATTGATAGTAATCTAGGATGACGATTTCTAAAAGAGCATTGCTAGTGTTCGGACATATCTACCGTATGCTTGGACACAATATTTTTTAGACAATATACGCAACATTTTAAACAATGTGTGCAATAAAATACATTAATAACAATACAATGCCCAATAGAAATTGCATGAAACCATTAGCTTAGATTTTAGCTTTATTTTTAAAACAAATCCAAATATCCCAAATAAATAAATTTTGATGTTACAACATTGCAACATTTGAAAAAAATAGTGGCAACATTCAATAATAATTGCTGCAATATTTTTTTTACAAAGATGTAACAACCGATATAAATTTACAACAAAACAAGGCAGATAATGCAAATAATTGAATATGTAACAAATTTACAATGAGGCGCAACATCAATCCGATGAACATGAAACAAAATTCTCCCACAGTTGCAATGACCTATTGCAACAAGTACAATGCGCCAATATAGCAAACATATTGCAACAAAAAAAATTCTTGTGCAACAAATCTACAAACCAACTGCAAAAAGTTCTCTTTTGCTATAACATTTACGAAGACACATTGCAATAAAATAAAACATCTTATGTAATAATTTGATAAAGTTGTTGCAACAAATAAAAAAATACTTGCAACAAGTATACCAGAGGAGGGATTGGGCATTCAGGCGTCGCTGATGAGCCAAGCTCAGAGGAGGATGAGGTGGCAGTGACCCCAATTTGGACACCCCAACCGCCCGCGACCAATGGTTGTAGATCCTGGCGCCATTGCCTCTCCTTGAGATCCGGTGTGCTCCCACTGTGGTAGCTACAAATTCGATGAGCTCTGGCCACCCCTCAGAAAGGGAAACCTCCGATGAGCTCCAACTATGGTGGAAGGCCTCCCTCGAGCATGAATTCAACACTCATGCAACGCTTGGTAGGAGCTCACTATAATGATGTCTAGAGAGAGAAAGAGAAATGAGAAGGAGGAGGAAGTCCCATGGGCGAGGGGTGGGACTCTAGTCGATGCATGATGTGTAGCTGATCCTTGGAAGGGAAGACCTCCGCACGGTGCACGAGCTCTGGCCGTGGCAAAACGGCCTCCTCGGTCGTGAGTAGTGGTGAGCTCTGTCTGGCGGTTGGTGTCAGAGCTTACAATACTAGGTTAAAAGCCAGAGCAGAGCAAGGTTATAGCTCGCCAATGGCAGTAACTTGGTCGAAGCTTGCTAGTCCCATGGGTTAAGGCTTGAGAGAGAGCGTGAGCGTAGAAGATGATACAGTCGTGGGGAGTTAGAGACAAATGAGTGGATGAGGCTTGAGGGCTAAGCGGATAAGGCTTCTGATTTTTTTCACCTAGGTGGATGGTAGATGCAGGTGTCCAAACGAAACTCTCGTATCGTACGTCCTAACCATATCATTATCCTTTTTGAAAACAAACCAAGCAACATTAGCTTGGTTAGACAATATTTTGATGCCAACTAAAGCACTCAATTACTCTAGCTCGTACCAACTAGTTATAGCTGAACAAGCACAGGGACAACCATGTGGTCTAGCGTAGAGCATATGGTTATGGTGGCTAAGGATATGGGTTTAGGTCCCATTGTTCTTCTTTAAAGAAGGAGAAAATTCATTATATGCCATGTAAAGTTGCCAGCTTTTCTGATTTGCCACTGAAAAAAATGCTTCTTCCTTCAGTGCCACTAGTTTGAAAATATTTTGCTTTTTATGCCACTATCGTCAGCTCTGTTAGACCCTTTAGTCATTAGTCTCACAAAAGCAATTATATTTTTATGAGAATATGGAGCTTACTCTCTCAATAGCCCACATATCAGCGATGCCTACCACCATCTTCTTCCTTCTCCACCATCCTCTCTCTTCTCTCATTCCCCACTGAACACCACCACCGGCTACCCCTACTCCTTTCCTTCCTCTCTCTCTCTCCTTGCTCACCTATAGCCCTTCCATCATGGGGGCGAACCGAGGCGACACTGACGTGGTAGGTGGGAACTGAAGTGGTGGCACAACTATGTCCTAAGCTCATGTAGAAGTTTAGGTGGCGGTCCCCCAAGCTCGATAATAGCTTGGGAGCTCGGAGATCGAGAAGAAGCACGAGAGAAGCTCGGAGGTGGGAAGAAGCACCGAATCTAGACAAGTTTCTCCAAGTCAGCAGTGCCATCACCTACCTCTTGACTAGCGAGTTCAAGCTCCTCCCCAAATCTTGGTGCTACCGCTACATCTCTTCCACCTCTGGCTACCCACGATGAATTCGCCATTGCCTACCCTAGCCATGCTTGCGTTGCGCCACTCGAGCTCCTATTATACACTTACTAGCTGGATCCGATGGTGGTGGTTTGGGGATAGCTAGATTAGGAGGCAATAATAGGGTTGGCGTTGGCCAGATCGGGAGGCAGCGGTGTCAGGGACGATGAGATATGGTGTGAAGGACAGCGAGAACCGAAGAAGAGGACTGTGGGTCAACAAGTGCTCACCGGGCATCTCGTGTGCTAAATCACCGAGAGGCGTGTAGGGCTGAGGGAGGGGAGGAGGCTATCAGTGGGGAGCCCATGAGAGAGAATAGAGAGAGAGGAGAACACAAGGTTGAGGAAGGGAAGGAGAAGGGCGGCTAAGGGAGAGGAAGAGGTTGTCGGTAATGAGATCATGAGAGATAGCAGAGAGAGGGGAGAGGAGAGGAAGTTGAGAAAGAAGGGTATTTTTGTCTTTTTTTTGTCCAACTTAACACCCAACTCACAGTCAAGGGACAACAGTGGCAAGAAAGGGTAGAGAAAAGTGAGCCAGTGGCACAGGAGGGGAGAGCATTTTTTATGGGTGATCAGGAAAGCCAGCAACTTTGCATGGTAAATAAGAAATTTTCTCTTAAAAAGAGATAGGTAGCTATATTTGGTTGAGGGATGAGGTTGGTATTTGGTAAAATCCTTTCTGGAGGTGGTGAGATGAGATTAGCTCCCCACATGATATATGAAGAAAAAAGTGTGGATTTGTTGCCCAAGGCTAGCTACCACATGATATCCAACCATCAGTTTATTATAGGGATGTGCGCCCTTCCCCTCCCTGTCCACCCTCTCTCTTCTTTGGTGACGTTGCATGGGGGGTGTGTGTGTGTGGATGGATGGGGAGGGGAACGACGGAGGTGGCCACATGAGAGCAAACACGTCTGTAGTGACCGCACGTGGATGCACATGGCGGCGTGTGGAGAGGAGCATGTCAGCAACGGAAATTTGTGGGGTGGGTAGCTACCCTCCTTGGGCATGGAACTAGTTTTTGGTGAAGAAAATTTGAAGTCCAAGCATATGTTGCTATGTTGGCATCATATCAAATGCAATCACCTTTTAGAGTGCATCATGACCAAACTTGCCTGGTTGGTTCAAGCAGGTCACTGAACTCCCAAACTGGATATCTTGGTCACTAAACTTGTTTAAGTGGATCACTCTATGTCATTATCACACTAACCTGGATACAACGAATGATATGGTATGTTGACTTGTGTCACCGTGGCATGGGGTGTACATTACGTGACTATGGGCATGGCCATTGTAATCTGCACTCAAACCCAAAGTTTTGGCCTTTTATAACATTCTCCCTGACCAAAACCGAAAGTGCAGGTCAACATTCAGGTGCACGAATAAAGAGGACTATGCATCAAAGCCTTCATAGGCAATGTAGTCTTTTTTTCCAAATTTGTCAACTAAACACACAAATTTAAAATTTTGGTTCCCTCCACGACAGCGGGAATAGCGGTAGGTGACACATGTCACCTACTGAGCTCCCGCATCGTAGCAGCACCTAGCTTAGCAGGAGGACGTGTTGAACCTAAGCATTTTAATTAGTGTAAAAATGAATAAGTTAATCAACATTATGTGCTGCTGAGGCTGGATTGTTTGACAGGTTTTCTTGCCGAGCTAACGTAGCTCGGCAAGCGCTCTCGCTGTGGCACCCTATGCTGTGGCTGTCAAGCTTAGGGAGGGGGCTAAATTTGCAAAACTAGGTGCACCGCAGGTTGAAGCGGAGTGCCAGCATTGACCACATCCCCGAGGATGTGTGCTGCATCATACACCGCCTTGCCGGTGAGCTCTAGGGCGGCGATGTCCACCCCTATGTGAAAGTATCTAAGCCCTTAAGATTAGAGTTTTAGTAATTAATGACGAATTATGAACATGAGACTAATATGTGTGCTAAGATTGTATAGATAAAGTCTCATGTGTGTAAAGGTAAAGAACAAGCTGCAAGGAATATTGACGTCAAGATTTCAAAGATGAGGTACATAAGATTTTGGGTATATTTTAAATTTCACCGGTCTCAGGAGTAAAGGTGGAAGATCGGATTATAGGTTAAATGCCGTACTATTAAGAGAGATTTGTGAAAGTAGCTTAATAGCATGTTTTGGTGCACATTAGATCAATCTAGGATCATGCATGCATTTGAAAATAAACTCTAAAGTTAACTGTGCCCTCCCAGTAAAAACGGTAGTACCGCAAACACAGCGGAACTACCGGCCTGCGGTAGTTCCGGCATGAACACAGCAGAACTACCGCAGTCCGGTAGTTCTGATTTTTCAGCGGTACGTTTTTTCTAAAGAGCACCCCTTTGAGGACTTAGACTCAAATAAAATCGGTAGTTCCGGTTTTACAACGGCGGAACTACCGCAGCACAGTAGTACCGCATGATTTGCGGAACAACCGGTTTCCGGTATGCTTTTTCCATAAGTTACCCCGAAGAAAAACCAAACTAGCCAGAAATCGGAAGTATCGGATTTAGCAGAGCGGTAGTACCACACTTATAACGGCGGTAGTACCGCGCCAAATTTCAAACGGCTAGTACTGATCGTCTGACATAGCCGTTACGGAGTGCTACAATAAATGCGATAGTTCCGCACTTTGCACGGCGGTAGTTCCGATTTCCCTGATTTTTCAGCATTAATTTTTGGCAACGGCTAGTTTTGCTTGGTGAGGGTATAAATACCCCCTCACCTGCACTTGGGCAGGTCGCTGAGCATTATATTGATCTTCTTGAGCCCTAGAGCATTCACCACACTCACTTTTCTCATTTGTGCATTAAATTTTGAGTGGTGAAGTGTTTTTTAGTGCATTCATTTCTAGCTTGATCCAATTGCACTCAAGTATCATCAAGTGAAATCATTGGTCCATTCTCTTGGTGCTTGCCGGCACCTAGACGGCAAGAAAGTTGTTTGCCGGTGACTTCTTCGAGAAAGTTGTGAAGAAGCCCGAGCCGAATTGTGAGTGGTTGGAGCTCACCATCTCCGGAGCGGAGGAAGAGCTACCAATAGTGATCGAGGTGCTTCGGCTTAATTCGTGGAGCCGGTCCGATTAGTTCGAGCTAACCTCAACGTGGATTAGTGAAAACCGGCAAGTTTCCGATACCACGGTAAAAACATCGAGTGTCACATTGTGTTTGTTTCTTGTCTATTATAGCAATTGCTCTTGTTCACTTATTGCTTATTGTCAATTGCTTAGAATTGCTTGTATTGTATAGGATTGTTCTTCACTCATTTATTGCTTAGTGATCATCTAGTCATTAATTGTTTAATTTAGTTAAGAATTTTAAAACCTCCTATTCACCCCCTCTAGTCGGTTATCCTTGATCCTACACTATGCCCTCACCATGTCCCAGCTCAAGGGCGCCATGATCAACAAGGTCTTTCAAATCGCCTAGCCTAGCTACACGTTGAGGGAGACCAGCGCAAGGTGCTCGTGCACATCTATGGCTAGCGTGTCGAGGTCTTCTTCAACCGCACCGACAAGGTTCGCACCTTCAAGTGCTTATCCCGCCAAGGCCAGGGCCCCCGCCTCCTCGGCCGCCAGCTCATCAACACGAGGGTACGTACATATTGTTGGAACTAATCTTGTTGTGTTGTTGGTAGTATGGTCGGTGTCGAGTACTCGGTGTGTTCGAGTGCTGTGTCGTTGTGTGTAGAGTACTTAGTGTGTTCAAGTACTAAGAAGTCATGTGTCGAGTTCTCATGTGTCCAAGTACGTGGAGTAGTCGGAGACCTGGAGTTGGAGAGTAGTCGGAGACTTCAGAGTCAGATTTTGGTCATAACAATCGCAGTCGTAAGTCGAGCTGCGCAGTGGTCATAGCTACCGTGGTCGTAGCTTCATAGTGGTCGTAGTTACCGTGGTCGTAACTTCACAGTAGTCCTAGCTACCATGGTCGTAGTTGTAGCGGTCGTAGCTACCGTGGTCTTAGCCGCATAGTGGTCATAGCTACCGTGGTCGTAGCTGCAGTGGTCATAGCTGTAGTAGTCGTAGCCACAGTAGTTGAAGCTATAGTGTCGAAGCTATAGTGAACCATCGGTGCTCAGAGACCTGTGTGGTCAGAAGACAGGTACTACCGGCTCAGTGTGAGCGGTACTATCGGACAAGCGATTGAAGGGAAGCCGTGGTCGGAGATGCGGTTAAAGTACCATGGTCGACAAACCGTGGTCGGTGAAGTGGTCGACAAGAGGCGTGGTTAAGAGCTGTGGTCAAAGTGTTGTGGTCGAAGGACTCGAAGTTGTAAGAAGATGACTTGGTTAGGTGTGTGTGTGGTTGTAGACTTGTCAGGTTTGTGTGCGCTCGTAAGCATCCGAGTTGGTCTCAGCAGGACCGAGTCTTGCGGGTAGTGCGCGGTGTGCACCGAGTCGTAGGGAATCATGGCAGCAAAACCAGATCACAGGGAGTCTAATTAGTGGATTAGTAGTGTAGTTAGTGGCTGCATGTAACGGGAGCATTAGTGGTGGTAACGCACCATCAAAGATTTGTAACCATTTGTTATATTCAGTAGTATAAATAAGAAGAGAAAATAGAAAAGCTATGATGGCATTACACAGCGCTAAAACTCTTGTGTGTCTTGAGTTGGTTGAAGGTGTTCGTGTGTGTTTCGACCACTGAGTGTGTGTGTATTGATTCGTCGACTGGGCTAACAATTGTTATCAGAGCTTGGTGATTCTCCATGTGTCAGAGAAGAAGCCGAGACCTCCATGTGTTAGAGAAGAAGCTTTGGTATTCTCCGTGTGTCAGAGAAGAGCTTTGGTATTCTCTGTGTGTCGAAGAAGAGCATTGGTGAGTCTCCGTGTGTCGGAGAAGAAGCCGAAGGGAGACCTCCATGTGTCAGAGAAGAAGCTTTGGTGTTCTTCGTATGTCGGAGAAGAGTATTGGTGTTCTCCACGTGTCGAAGAAGAGCATTGGTGTTCTCCGTGTGTCAGAGAAGAAGCCGAACGAAGACGTTCGTGTGTCGAAGAAGAGCTTGGTGATTCCATCAGTCGGAGAAGATGCCGAGAGAAGGAAAGAGTTTGTCTCCGACTAGAGTACAAGGCATGCTACGAGGTGGCCCGTCCACTTTGCGGGAGGTGGAGAGGAAGAGCGCGGTGACGTTGCCATATCCGTAGCTCACCTGTACGAACTACACAATTTGGGTGATGCGAGTCGCTCTTCAGGCTTAGGACGTATGGGAAGCAGTCGAACCAGGTGCCGTTGAGTACCAGAAGGATTGGTTGGCATTGTACGCTATATACCAGTTTGTACCGGAGGACGTCATGTCTTCCATCGCCGAGAAAGACACGGCGAAATTAGCATGGGAGGAAATCAAGACGATGCACATGGGGCATGAGCACGTGCGCGAAGCCAAGTTGTAGACCCTCAAGAGAGACTTCGAGGGGCTGAAGATGGAAAAAGGAGAGACCATTGAAGACTTCACCGGTCGGCTGATGTTTGTTGTCACCAGCATCCGAGTGTTGGGCGATACCACAATAGATGAAACTACCCTTGTTCGTAGGTTTCTTCAGGCTGCCCCGGCACGCTACATGCAGCTCATGGTCTCCATCGAGCAGTGTGTGGACTTGAAGACCCTCACAGTCGAAGATCTCGTCGGGTGGTACATGGCCTATGATGAGCGCATCGGAGTCAGTCTCGATGACGCAAAACAGATCGAGCATCTGTTGCTCATGAACACGTAGTGGCAGACCCTCGACAAGAAGAAGAATGAAGAGTCAGGTAGCGGCGTGAGGAAGAAACATGATCATGGCGGTGGCTGCATCAAAGATGGTCGTGGTTGTAGAAATGACCATGAGGACGATGACGATGAGGATGACAATGACTCATAGACCAGTGAGCGGAGGTCCAACAAGAATAAGATGAAGTGCTACAACTATGTCATACGAGGGCCTTTTACCAGCGAGTGCCGCAAGCCAAAGAAGGAGGAGGCGCATCTCGTTATGGCTACTGCTAATGACGAACCAGCGCTGCTCTGAAGTCTGACGAGGAGGTACTCAAGAATAATGGCAACAAGATTAGGGGTGATTATTATAACTAATCTTGTTGTGTTGTTGTTAGTGTGGTTGGTGTCGAGTACTCGATGTGTTCGAGTACTGCATTGTTGTGTGTAGAGTATTTGGTGTGTTCGAGTACTGAGAAGTCGTGTGTCGAGTACTCGATGTGTTTGAGTACTATGTAGTCGTTACTTAGTATGTTCGAGTACTGAGAAGTCATGTGTCGAGTACTTGTGTGTCCGAGTACATGGAGTAGTTGGAGACCCAAAGTCGGAGAGTAGTCAGAGACTCCGGAGTGGGAGTCTGGTTGTAACAGTCGTAGTCATAAGTTGAGCTGCACAATGGTCATAGCTACCGTGGTCGTAGCTTCACAATGGTTGTACCTACCATGGTCGTAGCTTCACAATGGTCATAGCTACCATGGTTGTAGCTTCGCAGTGGTTGTAGTTGTTGTGGTCGTAGCTTCATAGTGGTCGTAGCTGCACAGTGGTCATATCTACCGTGGTCGTAGCTGCAGTGGTCGTATCTACCGTGGTCGTAGCTGCAGTAGTCGTAACTATAGTGAGTAGTCGTAGCTACAGTAGTCGAAGCTATAGTGTCGAAGCTACAGTGGACTGGTCGGTGCTAGGAGACCTATGTGGTCGGAAGACTGGTAGTATCGACTCAGTGTGAGCGATACTATCAAACAAGCGATCGAAGGGAAGCCGTGATCGGAGATGCGGTCGAAGTGTCGTGGTCGACAAACCGTGGTCGGTGAAGTAGTCGACAAGGGGCATAGTTAAGAGCCGTGGTCGGAGTGCCGTGGTCGAAGGACTCACAGTCGTAAGAAGATGACTTGGTCAAGTATGTCTGTGTGGTCGTAGACTTGTCAGGTCTATGTGCGGTCATAAGCATCTGAGTTGGTCTTAACAGAACTAAGTCTTGCAGGTAGTGCGCGGTGTGCGCCGAGTCATAGGGAATCATGGCGGTAAAATCGGATCACAGGGAGTCTAATTAGTGGAGTTAGCGGTGTAGTTAGTGGCTGCATGTAACGAAAGCATTAATGGTGGTAACGCACCATCAAAGATTTGTAACCGTTTGTTGTACTCAGTAGTATAAATAAGAAGAGAAAATAGAAAAGCTGTAATGGCATTACGCAGCATCAAAACTCTTGTGTCTTGTGTTGGTTGAAGGTGTTTGTGTGTGTTTTAACTGCTGAGTGTGTGCGTATTGATCCGTCGGTTGGGCCTGAACATATCACCATCACCCCTATAGTAATGCCTGGTGATGCTGCCATTTATCCTTTTGATTTTCTCATTTTGTTATGCCGCTCGTGTTCTTGTTTGCTCAGACGCTCTTGGTGGCGGATTTGCGCGACCCGGAGATATCCGCGCTAATTGCCAAGAAGCTGCGCAAGTTGCACGATCTTGATATGCCTGTACCCAAGCATGTGTCATTGTGGCAGAGGCTGAGGTAGGCTTGCTGTTCTTTCTTGGGCTATATATGGCAACAAATGTGCGCAATTGAGATCAGAAGCTAATTGTGCGATGTTGTACGAATCAGGCGGTGACTTGAGGAGGCTCGTGGCAGGTGCTCGGCGGAGGAGGCTAGGGAATTCCGGTTGGACAAGATGGGTGATCAGATTGCATTGGTGGAGAATGCATTGTCAGGGGTTGATCAGAGAGTAGGATTTTGCCATAATGATCTGCAGTATGGGAATATTATGATATACAAAGAGACCAAACAAGTGACTTTAATTGTAAGTAGCTCTTATTGTCCTTTGTTTGTATTCATACAAATAAATAGGCAAATAATCCCTATTCTTGATTTAAACATAAACTGGCATGTGGTTGCATAATCACAGTTTGAGACCCCCCCCCCCCCAAAAAAAGCTAAAATGTGATTGTGTGGTTAGTTTTACTAGTAACCAAATGTGTCAAATTATATCAACTTCCTTGTTTCTTGTGTTTTTTTATTATGTTTGCTACTAGTTTGATTCCTTTGCATAATTTCAGACACCGATGAATAGCGCAGATTTGTTCAGACATACCTCAGTTCTTTAGGTAATTGCAAAGCAATTTGGGAATGCCACGCCCGTGCTGCACTATGAAAGCTTTAAGATTTTAGAATGCACATTAACACAAGAGTTTGCTATTCTTAAATGTTTCATCTGTTCGTTAGGTGAAAAACCATCAGATGTGAAAGTTGTGCATTAGCGCGAGCAGACTCACTCTGAAGCAGCTGTGCTCGAAGGGTGTCTGAGTGGTCGTAGCTCGAAGTAAGAAGCATCCGAAGAAGTCCTACCTCCCGTAGTGCTCTGGCGTAGGTTGATGAAGTCGCCTGAGTAAGCTGCACCTGGTGGGACAGACGAGGGTCATCCACCACAATCTGGAAAGGTTCCGGGTGAGTCTGTCCTGCTCTCGTAGTCGGAAAGAAGCTGAAGGGCGACTGTCGCAGTTCTTCCTTATGCCTCTTGCACAACTCTGCAATCGCCATCTGAGCTGCATCTTGGATAGCATCCGAGCAGTGGGTCCGAGGATGCTCAATATGACATTCCACCGAGTCAATCTTCCCGTCTTGGGCGTAAATAAACACCTCCATGGACCATGAATCCATAGTCATAATCCTGGTCTTCCGCCCTCTGAAAATGGGCTGCTGAGTGTACTTCAGATGCTGCATCAACTACCGTAGAAGACTCACAAATGCTCCCTCGCTCTCACCGTGAGAAAGGTGATCCCATGGAGCTGACGACGAAGAACCTGCCATCTACAAATTAGAAAATAGGAGAGATCAGTAAATCTTTTATAAAGTGACCAGGAAGAAAAGAACAAGATACTAAGTAAGAGAAGAGTAGAAGCAAAGAAACTTAAGTTTTTGTTATATAAATTTTTATTAAACATAACTCCTTAAGGTTTACTAAAACCTAGGGCTCGTCCTACAGTCAAGTTGGCTCTGATACCACTTCTGTGGGACCTGGGAGTAGAAACTCCTAGACCCCCCTGTGTATTGCAGTACTAGTCCCAGATCAACGCTAGTACACACAGATAATCAGACAAGTGATACATTACCAACAACGCTTTATTACAACAATAACGGAAATACATAAGTCCTGGCCCAAGGTCTTACAACTGCGGTTCACTAAACCTCTTACACAAAGTATAACAGCGGAAGCAAAATATTCAGATAAACAGCCCATCAATCTGCCACAGGCAATTGACTTGAGCAACGAGACCTAGTCCTCCGGAAAGAATCCATCACAGCCGCAAGCGGAACAGTAGTCGTAGTCTCCTTCCTGAACTTCAACCTCCTCTGAGAATTATTTTGAATTGTAGTATGTGAGTATAAGAATGTACTCCGCAAGTCTTGGGAAAAATGCATTAGATGTAGGGTTGAACAAAGGAAAGCTATATGGCTCTTTTGCACAAATCAGCATTTTATTTTAAATTTATATACTCCTTCTAAAGGCATTTTGTTAAATATTTAATTTTCACAATCCGAAGTTTATCAAGTAATTTAGTGAAGGTTATAACCACCATCACTGATGAATAGGCTATATCCGCCAAGGTTCAAAATAGAGTTTAAAACCACCTGAACTGGTTACAACCACTAGATCAACTTCATGAGAGTTCTGTCCACTCTTTAGTTTTCCAAAACCATTTCTTTTTAAATTCAAAGTCAAATCTCTACTATGTGAATGCATTCCTTGTCCGCCCTTGACCGTGGGCACGACTATTCGAATAGTTTTATTACTCTGCAGAGTGTGTACAACTTTACCCACAAGAGATATGTTATCCTAACAGTCAACACGTTCCTTTGGCATGAGACCCAGATAAAATATCACAAAGCTTTTCAACTACTCAAGTATAGTTTCATATCACCCGCTGAGGTTTCACCGCTGAAGGGTTAAATCCACCACATTCAGAAGCCCCCTCTTGCGCCATGTGAGTGCAGTAAATCCTCGCCTCACTTTGAGTAATCAAGAAACTCGACACCCATTTTCCAATAGTGACACAAAAACTGTACTATTATAGGTTAATTAGCTAGGTTGTACCCATTTTAACTTGTGGTTGTACTGTTTTACTCAGATTGGACAAACACAAGAATCAGTCCTTAGACGACTAGGGTGGATCATTCACAAACCCATTTTTCATGCTAAACCGCACCAACCAAACATTCCATCCACCCTCGTCAAATTTTACATTGAACTTCATTTTTTTATTTTTTATTTTAAAATTTACAGTGGTAACATCTATTACCACCTTTCAATCAAAACATGAAATCACAAATTATTCATTCGCCATTTTTCTCATATAAGTATTTCTACATTTATCTGCTAGACTAAGCGTTTACCAATATTTTAAATTCAACAAAAGTAATACTAACTCATCATTGAGCTGAAGATTATCCTAAGTTTACAAGGGTATAGGGTATGTAATTTCCAAAGAAGGTCATAACAAATTGGGTGCTTATCTAAATTTTAGAATTAAAATTATCAATTTACTAAACATAGCAATGCAAATAATTTAAAATAATTTGCAAAAATTATTTATAAAAAATAGGAGCAAAATGGTCAAGGAGAATTGCCTTCTTGAATTAGATCAGAATCTTCCCGAGGTTGCTCTTGAAAATCGTCGGTCAGATCGGATTCTACACGAGAAACGAGAAGATTCAAATAAATAAAATAAAATAAAAACTCAAAAATTAAAAATAAATATACCAAATGAAAGTTTGGAATTTTAGATGAATTTAGAAATTTGAATGGGTCAATTTGGAGTTAAAATGCAAAAGTTATAGCCTTCCAAAGTTTAAATATAAAATAAAAGAAAAAGGCTATTTTCTGGATTAAATTTTAAACCGAAAATCATTTATGACGTCAGCAGGCCATTTTCCCGAATTAATTTTCTAAAAAAAACTGAGATTATAACGTCAGCACCATAATCAATTTTCGACCGAATTATTTTTGTAATGGAAAATCAAGATTATGACGCAAGCATGACGTCAGCCCTGATTTTAAATTATCCGGCTGAGGGAATGACATGTGGGGCCCGCTCTCGGGAGTAAGGCTGACAGGTGGGGCCGATTGGCTGACGTGGCGTGCGAGGTGACGGGGCGCAAGGTGGCGTTGGCGTGTACGCCGAGGTCGAGGTGGCGCGCGCGTGGCGGCTAAGTCACCGCCACCTCGGCCCGATCTCGACGTGGCAGGCGCGGCGGCGGGCTCGGGGACCAACGGTCGCCGAGCTCGGCGATCGGCGGTGCTGGCGATCGTGCAACAGCAAGAGGAGAGCGAGGAGTCGGGTGGTACTCGCACGGGGCCCGAGGTGACCGGAGGGATCGCGACGACGACGGCGGCGGGCGGAGGAGGCGACGGCGGCGAGGGTCTTCCAAAGGCGCAACCGCCGGGAAGGGGGCCAGGAAGGTGCACTCAACCTCAGTGAAGCTCGGAGTGGTGGCGGTGCGGCACGAAGTGGCTCGAGGCGGCGGGGATTGCTCGTCGGAGCTTCACCGGCGAAAAAGAGAGGAGGCGCACGGTGCGAAGATTTTACAGCCGAGAAGAGGGGCAATCGAGTGAGGTGAAGTGGCCGGTGAGGCGAGGGGGTCCTCGGGGAGGGTTTAAATAGGCGGGGAGAGGAGTAACGGCCGAGCAATTGCTCACCGGAGTTGAATCGGCCCCGAGCACCAATTGGCTTAATTGCGAGATAAAAGAGGGGGTAACGGGCGGCGCGGGTGCGGTAGAACACAGGGAGGCATATGCGCACTCGCTCGGGTGTTAACGGCGAAGGAAACCGAAGTCTTAAATTTTCGGTTTCGGGCGTTAATGGCGGTAACGGTGGCGTTGATCGCGCGGGGAAGAAGGAGGGGAGCGGGGACGATGGGTCTGACCGAGGGGGCCCGCGCGTCAGCAAGAGAAGGAAGGAGAGGAAGGGAGGGGCGACGGCTCCGATTGGCGACAGGTGGCGCAAGAGGAAAGATCGGGCCGTCGGATCTGGAGCGAGCGGTAAGTGAAGCTCAACGGCTGAGATCTAATCCGACAACGGAGGTTTAATCGGGGCCGATCGAGCGCTTAAGTGGGAGGGAACGGCTGCGATCAAGTCCGGCAACGGGCAAGGACTCGGATCGAGCCACGTGGCGGCGGAGGAAGGATCGAAGCGGGCAAAGCGGTAAGTGAAGGTGGGCGGCGGGGATTAGCTCGGGCGGGAGAGGGGACGGCCCGATGAACACCACGCGTCAGCACGAGCGAAGGGAAAGGCGGGGAGAGGGAGCGGACGGCGGAGATTGAAGCGGCCGCGGAGGAAGGTTCCGATGGGTGACACGTGTCAACCCGAGAGGAGATTTTGGAAATTAAATCTTTTAAGATTTCAGAAAATGTTTAGAAGGCTTTAAAATACTCAGAAAAATACCAAATAAATTTTAAAAATCCCAGAAAAATTCAGAGAAATTCCTGGAGAGATTTTAGACTTAATAAAAATATTTTCAACTTATATTGATATTAATATTTAGTTTTAAACAGAAACTTTTAACTCTGAAAAATCCAAATAATTTGAATTAATTAATTTAAAATAATTCTTTCAAATAAAAACAAAATTTGGGATGTTACATATGGCCTCCTTGGATATCTGTGGCATTAGTCTTGCGAATTTTGCTTGCCAGTAGCAGCTAGCAGCTGCCAATTTTGACTGCAAATCTTTCAGCTCATTGTGTATTGACTGCCAATTTTGCTTGTCACTTTTACACGCCATATCACCTGATACATGTCTCCTAGGATCTCGTTTGGCATCACCGCGCAGGTTGTTTCACATGATGTTCTAGAGCCTAGGCTAATGACCGCGCAGATTGGTTTGCAGTGGACAGTAGTTCAAGTTGAGTGCTGCTGCAAATTAATGATCACTCGTGTATCACTGAACTGTTGTAAGATCGAGCTGAGATGGTCTGTTTTGTAGTCACTAGTCTAGTAACATTATTTCGAGGAAGAGCTTTATGCTGCTTTCCTTTTTGTATGTCTATTTTATCCGTCTATATTATCTGTTTTCAATTTGAAACTGTTATGTGTCTGTCCCGATGGTATCGTATCTGAAACTCCGAATACTTCGAATTCATATTCGTATCCAGCCTTAACGCACCGGAGAAAAAATATAGATTAAGATACGGTATAAGTAATAACTGTCCGAATCTGATCCGATTGCACCTACAGGAACTGTTGTAATATATGCGGTATAAGCATAAACATCGATATAATCCCAGCATAATTAAATAAACTAAAAGAAAATACCAAGATGTATACAAATAATATAAATTGCATATAATTATTTGATTCAATCATATCATTTGTAATATAGCACATATTCAATAAAAGGAGTAAGAATACTCTTGGTTTCAACATGTATGCCAATGTAAAGAGTATGGAATCAATTAAGACTAGCAAAAAGCACAAGTTGTAATTGATTAAGATTGAGTGCTCTCAGACACAAGATTAACACTTGGCCGTCCCGCTACTATGGTTTTAAACTCGTCATCAATTGAATATGTCAAAAGAAGATCCAGTCGATTACGATGACTATTCTGTCGACTACGACCACTTGCTGTCTACTACAACCACGTTCAGTCGATTCTGATCACGAGTGCTCGGATCTGACTATGACCACGAGTGCTCGGCTACAAGTACCTAGTACTTGTTTACGATTTCGACACAAACGACAACTCTCACAACCACAGTGTTTTACGGCTACTATAGTGATTTCACGACTTCTACAGTACCACTGCTACAGTGATTCTACAACTGCTACAGTACCGTTGCTACAGTGATTCTACGGCTGCGAGCAGTCGGCTACGACTTTGAGCAGTCGACCACGGCTTCGAGCAGTCAGCTATGACTTCGAGCACTCGACTACGACTTCGAGCACTCAGCTACGACTCTGCTTGTTTTCGACTACCAGCAGTTGAAGAGTTGGGAATCTCAGTAATCGACTGCATAGACAATTGTGATTCAATTTAATTCAAGACCATTTCCATCACAGAGCTAGTTAATCCACAAAGCCTCTTTGCAATATTCGATCAATTAAATCACTGATATATGAAACAAATTACGAACTGCAAAGAGTCGACAATCAAAATACTCACAAAGTTAGATGATACTCGAAATCACCGAGAAGAACTCGGAGCCAGGCACGCCTCAAGACGCTGTCCTAGAAAACCTAGCGCTCCTCTGTGCCACTGCGAGAGAGGAGCGAGGTAGTTGGAGGTACAAAGCCTACCTTTGCCGATTGGAACTCTCCAAGCCAGTAAAGTCGAGGTGAAGGAAACGCTGCACAAGCACATGAGAAGCACCGGCCCAGTGTGCCTCACCGAGCACTAGAGGTCATCGCTCACTACTAAGACCGGCGATCACTAGTGAAGAACCGACCTCGAAGACCGAATCCAAGAGCAAAATCCAAAGTTAAATCGAAAGAGAGGAGTGAAAGGATTTAGCTTACGATTTTGTCTATGTATCTGTGTCCTTTTCTCAAAGGAGGAGGCCTCCTTATATATAGCCAAGAGGAGGATGTGAAAATGAAGATCTGAGCGATCGCCGCCAACGGCCGGAGCTGAACACGTTGCCAGCGCCCATATCCTCCCCTCATTTCGATCAATTGAGAGAAATGGAGCTCGGGTAGGAGATGAAGTCTCCTTCTCATCCCTTCGCTTGGCTCATCGATAGGTGGGTCCCTCATTCCTTCAATTTGGAAAATTACCGAAATGCCCTCAAATTTACAACAGTCCCCACTAATTTCTCATATTGATAAGAGATGCTTAAAGTCTTGTTCAATATACAGCTGTTCGATGATGGGTACTTTACAGGTTTGAACCCAAAGTTTCGTAACAACAACTACGACTCTGCATAAACAGAGGAGGATTTCGTCTTGATCCAATACCTTGGTGTGAGAACTTTCGCCCTAGTCACACTCTATACAGGGTGGCTTGCCCTTTTCCCTCTCGGGTTGGAACGTTACAGTCCTATCCTCATATCTTACTCATGAGTACTTTCAGAAAGTATACCCCTAACTTTCTTTGATCGTGACCTCACGATCGTACTCACGTAGGTGAATTCTTCAGGGAATCATGTAGGATGATTCCCGAAGTCATATAGACATCGAATTTATTAAGAGTCATTGCTCAACCTTCCATACAGATAAAGCACTATAGCTAATGGGACCCGTTAAATGTGCTCTCTAATCTCACACAGTTTGTTGTCCTAGAGCCTAGTTTATGAATCTCCAATATTCTAGAATAAGTTACCACCAATGTGAGCCTTTACACGGGTATAAGCCCTATTCCCATAGACGCTGTAAGGATGACCTTCTGTGCCAATTCTTTAATGAAAGGATCTGCCAAGTTTCTTTCAGACTAGATGTACTCAACAGAAATAATACCTATCTCTCTAGCATGCCTGACCGACTTAAGTCGTCACTTTATATGTTTTAAGGACTTTATATTGTTCTTCCTACTCTTCGCCTTAACCAGAATGGTTTGGTTATTGCAGTAGGTCAAAATAGCTGGAATTGGCTTTTCCATAAGAGGTAGGTCAGAAAAGGAGTTCTCTAATCCATTCTGCCTCTACTGCCGCTGAAGTAAGTGCTACTAATTTAGCTTCCATGGTAGACCGTGTAAGGAGTCTGTTGGAGGACTTCCATGAAATGGCGTCACCTGCTAGAGTGAACACATAGCCACTTGTAGTCTTCATGTCATCCGAGTCATTGATCTAGTTAGAATCACTTAATCCCTCTAAGACCGCCGGATGACCACAATAGTGTATTCCCAAATTTGTGATCCCTTTTAGGTATCTAAGTACTCTCTCTAGTGCTATCCAATGATCATCTCCTGGATTGGACGTATAACGACTCAATCTGCTTACAGCATACGAGATGTCTAGCCTTATTGCACTAGTTAGATACATCATGGATATAATAATTTGTGAATACCTAAGCTGATATATGTGGTATGAGCATAAATATCGATATAATCCCAACTTAATTAAATAAATTCAAAGAAAATACCAAGATGTATACAAATGATATAAATTGCCTATAATCATTTGATTCAATTATATCATTTGTAATATAGCACATATTCAATAAAAGGAGCAAGAATACTCTTGGTTTGAACATATATGCCAATGTAAAGAGCATAGAATCAATTAAAACAAACAAAAAGCACAAGTTATAATTGATTAAGATTTAGTGCTCTCAGAAGTATGGTTACACAAGATTAACTCTTGGTTGTCCCGCTACTATACTCTTAAACTCTTCATCAATTGAATATGTCAAAAGAAGATCCAGTCAATTACAATCACGATTCTGTTGACTGCGACCACGTTCAATCGACTACGATCACGAGTGCTTGGATCCTACTACGACCATGAGCGCTCGGCTACGAGTACCTAGTACTCGTTTACGACTTCGTCACAAACGACAACTCTCACGACTGCGGTGATTTTACGACTGTTACAATGATGTAATGCCCTGAACGTCGTTACGGCGTCCCTGGGAATATTTAGCGAAATCGCAGAGTTTCCCGATTTTTCGGTGAATCACGGGAGGCAAGAATAAAATTATGAAATTTTCTAAAATTAAAAAAAAATTGAATTAAATACTTAAAATGAGGGATTTTGGGTTGTCCGGAGGGGTGGACCAGCCACTTTGGGCCGGCTGGCCCAAAGAAGGGCCGCACACCCCCCCAAACCCTAGTCCCTCCCCCATAAAACCCCTTTTGGCCGCCACCCCTCCCCTCCCCTGCGCCTTTCCCATCTCCCCATGTTGCTGCCCTGCCAATTGCTGCAAAGGAGGATCCAAGAAGGAGAAGGGAGAAGAGAAGGAAGAGAAGGAAGGGAGAAAGAGGAAGAGGAAAAGAGAAGAGGGGTGATCTTGAGGGATCACCTAGGTAACTTTTTTCCATTCCAATTCTCTCTGTTTTAGGTGTAATTAGGATTCTTGGCATGAGATTAATAGGAGATTAGCAAAGTAATTAACCGATTAGGGTTTTCTGCTGTCGGCACGTAGGCTGATTCGCACAGTGTGGCTGTTTGTATAGATTAGAGTATCAAAATAAATTTTCTTGCAGGTCTTGCCAAAAGGAAAGTTATAGAGGACGACGAGACCTATCTTCTATAATTTTTCTAGAATTTTTGGCCATGGGGTTTGGGCGCAGCAAAGTTGGGAACATTGCTGTTTGGTAGAGGTGTAGTCCGAGATATATTGCTGTTCGGGTGTAGATTCAGAGTAGAAAATGATTTTTACCATTTTTCTCTCAATAACCAAAGTTGTAGAAAATCTTGTGATCTAGTTGCTGTAAACAAATTATGAATTGTAGAGCTTTGTACAGTAGGTGGGGTGTGTTAGAAGATGACTGGCCAGATTGTCGAAATAGAGTATGTCCTCTGTTTTGTGCGTTAAATTACACCATGTTAGCAGCAAAATAAAAATAAGTAGTCTAGTTGAAGATTGAAGATATTTCATTGTAGTTTTCAGAAATATCTCATTTGCTGTAATCGGTTTAATAGTTTTCAAGATACAAAAATATTAAGCAGCGCTGCCGAAGTGGACTGGGTAAAGGATCGATAAGCGGAGAGGTTATTGTCGGGTTTGGGGAATAGCGGCATCTTTATTTTCTTAAGTCGCAATTATCTTGCTGTAGTCGTGTGCTGAGAGGTAATTTTGGATAGGTGGCTTCGCTCCTGACCGCGTGTGATCGCTTCGCTTCAGGATGTGCTACTGTTTAACTCGTTAATTATACTACCTTCACATTAAATATTTCTCTTAATCTAAGATGCTTGCCGTTGCTGCATGATTTCTTACTGTGATCTTTGTGATAGCAATTTAAGAATCTTTTGTTTATATCTTGATGAATTACTTGTGGTTAGTAGTAGTGTTCTTGATGAATCATGTGTGGATGATAAGGTAGAATACTTGATGAATATATTGCTGATATTTGCGGTTATATTATTGTGAATCATGTGAATCATATCATGATATGTCAGTTTGCATTGTGGATGTCGCCGCACATCGCCCCGATTGTACCGGTATAGTCTCGTACATTGCTGTAGTACGATGTACACTCTTACCTTATTGGATAATGGTGCAGTGGATCATACACATTCATATGCATTTTCATTGTGGAGGGATCATTTTCATACTTATGCAATGTGTAGTGGATGAATTATTTACAAACAAATGCAACTTCTTAACTGTTTTTGCAGAATTAGCTCATGAGAGTCCCTTGTGGTATGAGGGATAGGGTTCACCCACCTTGTGGTATAGTAGGGGATGTGACTGTGGTAGGAGGAATATCTCGTGTGGTAACTGCTGTTAGCGGTTGTGGTTGTGGAAAATAATAAGGTTAGTGAGGAAAATTAGTTAATGCTTTACAATTGTTGATAGTAGTGGTTGTTGTGATTAAGAAGTAGGCATTCGAGTCCTAATTGCTAATATTTTGTTATTGTTGATAGTAAGGGTGGTTAAGTTTATAAATTGTGGTCATTGTGAAAATTAAATATTAATGCTTAAACAATTATAGTTTAATTAGCTTGTTAAATAATTTGCTTACTAAGATTTTTATCTCACTCTTGTTTCCTTCCTTCTAGGTGATTCTCGATCATGCATGAGAAGGGTAGAGCGGCACAATACTTTCACACATCTTATGATGATTCATGTTGTAATAAATAAGTGGAGTCTTTAGTTATTCATTCTTTTCACTTATTGTTCACTCTTATTTCCTCCCTTCTAAGTGATTCTCGATCATGAATGAGAAGGGTAGAGCGGCACAATACTTTCACACATCTTATCATGATTCATGTTGTAATAAATAAGTGGAGTCTTTAGTTATTCATTCCTTTCACTTATTGTTGATCATTTTTTTTATTAATGATACTAGGATGTGGTTCGCTTAAATTAGTTAAAAATTATTAGCGGTTGTTCTTTAATTAATAATTACCTTTACTTTTTGTTTCGTTATGCTTCCGCTTAGCTTATCATATTTTAGAAGTTGTTGTCAGTTTATTTTATCTTGTAAATTGGCTAGTGGTGGAGTGATTTAGTGGCATCTCAAGGTAATGTGTGTCCTGGAGTGTTACAAGTGATTTTACGACTGCTACAGTGATTTCCTGACTGCTACAGTACCACTGCTACAGTGATTCTATGGCTGCTACAGTACCACTACTACAATGATTCTACGACTTCGAGCAGTCGACCACGATTTCAAGCAGTCGGCTACGACTTCGAGTAGTCGGTTATGACTTCAAGCACTCGGCTACGACTTCGAGCACTCGGCTACAACTTTACTCGTTTTTGACTAACATCACTCGAACAGTCGGGAATCCACTTTAATATTTGGGAATCTCAGTAATCAACTGCTTAGAAAATTTTGATTCAATTTCAGTTCAAGACTATTTTCATCACAGAGCTAGTTAATCCACAAAGCCTCTTTGCAATATTCGATCAATTAAATCACTGATATATGAAATAAATCACAAACTGCAAAGAGTCGACAATCAAAATACTCATAAAGTTGGTGATACTCGAAATCACCGAAAAGAACTTAGAGCCAAGCACGCCTCAACGCACTGTCCCAGAAAACCTAGCACTCCTCTGTGCCACCGTGAGAGAGAAGCAAGGTAGTTGAAGATATAAAGCCCTCCTTTGCCGATCGGAACTCTCCAAGTCAGCAAAGTTGAGGTGAAGGGAACGCCGCACAAGCACACGAGAAACACCGGCCTAGTGCGCCTCGCCGAGCACCAGAGGTCACAGCTCACTACTGAGACCGGCGGTCACCAGTGAAGAACCAACCTCAAAGATCGAATCTAAGGGTAAAACCCAAAGTTAAATCGAAAGAGAGGAGTGAAAGGATTGAGCTTACGATTTTTTCTGTGTATCTTTGTCCTTTTCTCAAAGGAGGAGACCTCCTTATATATAGCCAAGAGGAGGATGTGAAATCGAAGATCTTAGCGATCACCACCAACAGCCAGAGCCAAATGTGTCATCAGCGCCCATCTCCTCCCCTCATTTCGGATCATCCGAGAGAAGCGGAGCTCGGGAAGGAGACGAAGTCTCCTCCTCATCCCTTTGCTTGGCTCACCAACAGGTAGGTCCCCCATTCCTTAAAATTGAAAAATTACCGAAATGCCGTCGAATTTACAACAGGAACAATAATAAAAACATGTATGTTGTAATTTGAATGTTTGGTGGCTATTATATAACGCTCTGGGCGCTGTCAATAGAAATGCATGAATAACTAAAAGAGTTACTATTCTCTCTCGTTGTATCTCCCTATTGTTCTTTTGATCGTGTTCATGGATTGCTGTGCTCATCTCGATCGATCCGTTGCCAACGCGATGACGATGCTACGATTTATAACAAGATACATGCACCCTCTAAGAAATGAATAATCTCTCTGAACTTTCTTGCAGGGTTCTAGCAAAAGTAAGACTATGCATCCTATTCCAGTGACTAGCTAGAATCACACGCGAGTATTTACGAAGTGTGAAAAAAATGATCTGCATAGGTTCGTAGGTACATCGTACACTTGTACAGAGCATATGAAGATAAATGCATACAACTCAAGTTTGGATCGAGACCTGGTGCCAAATCCGCCATGCAGCGCCGCCTTGACCACGACGACCTCCGTAAGCTGTGGTTTTGCAATAAATACGATAACGTATTCCACCTCTTTGTGTTTTCTGCCTCAGAAAGTGTATTACTGTCGTACGTTTTCTTCCATTAATTTTGCCAGGCACATGCTTCTAACCAAACAACTCATCGTCGAGTTTACATTGTCAGGCAAAAATAGTCAAATTTTAGATTACTTTCAGGCAACACTTTTTGCCATAGAAGTTATCCATACCTCCAACCATGCAAGACTAAGCCCTGCTCGATGGCTTTTAGTTTCTTTTTTTTTCACTATTTCTTAATTTTATCTTTTTTTGTTTTATAGTCTTTTTTGCTTTTTTTTCTTTTCTGTATTCCTTTGTATTATCCGTGATGATATAACATATTTTTTCTATTTTTAAATTTTTAAAATTTAATTACGCCAAATATGTTATCTCAGTTACAGTGAAAAATAAGTTAGCTATAGTAAAAAAAGTCATAGACTATCGTTATTCTGAATGCCCCTAATATTTTGGTGTGCATACTATCCTAAGAACAAGGCAAATTGCAACTGTAGTAATTCCTCCATTTCGTAGTGTAACTCTATCTTTTAAGTGTCGTTTCACAATTCATGTCTGTATAGGAAATCAGTACTATAATTATATCAATATTTCCACTCTTCACCCTGATTTAATGATGTAAAAGATGTTTTCTGATGCTGTAAAAAGATGTTAAATAGTTGTAATATGTCGTTTAATATGGGTATGTATAATCCAATGCAACTAGCTATTCCTTGTATTTGGTGGCTCTTTGGTTTGTGCGTGTGGTGAATTTGGACTAATATTTTGAAACCGTGAGAGTACTACATTTCTATCGAAATAGACGTTGTTTCATAATACATCCAATCAAACATTTTGAACTTTGACCTTTTAATATACACTAAAGCATTTTGATTCGTCATACAAGTCACTTGTAGATTTGTTATCAAACTTTCAAATTATCTTTTTTATATAATTTCTATTGACATGTCTTCTATCAAATTATTAAACAATAGAAGAAGAAGCCACTACATTTGTTTGAAGGGCTAGAAATTCCTACGTTAATCAGAGAAAAAAAGAGAAAATTCTACATCATCGACTATGGTTGGTCAAAATTATAATAGTACAGATTAATAAGATATAGATAGAAGAATTGTTACAGTTGTATAGCGGATCCAGCTACTCTTATATCATAAGCATTAGAGTTGTACAACAAGTATAACTCAATTTTTCGATATAAACATATGCATTGTAATATCTAGCTGGTAGGAAATTTAGCAAGATTACTATGAAAGTCAATAGCTAACTATGCACATTTAAAACCACATGTTAATGTCTAAAATAGCATCAATTTTGTAAGGTACTCCCGCCGTTTTTTTACTTACGTTTTTTATTTTTTACGGTCTTCAAGATACGACTTTTTATAACTTTACACAAAGATATACTAATAAAATTGTAATATTATGAAAGCATTTTCAATGACAAATCAAATGATATAATTTTCGTATAGCCAATCTAGATAGTTTTGAATTTATTGATGATCAAACTTTATAGCACAGATTCAAGGAGGTCAAAAAGAAAGGAGTAGCAACAAAAGGTTTCTTTTAGACCAAGCAATTAGCAATAGAGGTTTGCTTAGAGGATTAATGTCAAAGCTTGACAGGGCTCATAAAACCCAAACCTCCAGACCCCTCCAATGCCGCTTCCCGTTGTCTCTCCAACCCAGCCCCTCCCCTCAGACGACCATCGCCTCGCCTCCCTCCTCCAACCCAGCACGCTGCTCCCCTACTGCCTGCAGCTCCTCACTATCACGCTTCGCCTCGGAGTCCACCATTCATCCCACTCCTTTGCGCACGCTTCCTCTCCGGCCTGCCCCACCCCTACCTTCTCCGCCTCCTACACCTCTTGCCATCGGCCTCTGTACTGCCCTTCAGCTCCGCCCTCCACACCCTCGTCAACGCCACACTCCCCTTCGCCTCCTTCTGCGCCTTCCTCCATGCCCCGCTCCGCCCCAACTCCCTCACTTTTTCCTTCCTCCTCAAGGCCGTGCTGGCCTCCAAGAATCCTCCATTCATGGTCAGGCAAGTCCACGCAGTCATCGCCAAGTCACCATTTATTCGTGATCCTTCCATGCTTAATGGGCTAGTTCTGGCATATGGGAAGGGCAATGTGCATGTTGAGAGTGTTCGGGACGTGAGGAAGGTGTTCGATGAAATGCCAGACTGGAGGCTGGCGTGTTCGTGGAGCTGTCTGATTTGTGCTTATGCATAGTGTGGTTTGGTAGATCATGTGCTAGGGCTATTCTTTCGGATGGTAGGGGAGGGTGTGCGGCCGGAGGATGACACTATGGTTGGGGTGGTTTCAGCGTGTGCCAAAGTTCATGGTGCTGACATTGAGAGGTGGGTGAACATTGTGTGTGAACTTAGGGGAAGGCCATTTGACAGGATTTTTGTCAATGCGGTGGATATAGTTCTTGCGTATTTGTATGGAGCTAGAAGATGTTGAGGAAGCCAGGGCCATGTTTGATGAGATGGTGGGTAACACAAGAGGGGGTCTAAGCATTGTTTCATGGAGTTGCATGAATGGGGCATATGTTCAGAATGATCAGCCAGTGGAAGCTCTAAGAGTCTTCCGTCATATGTGTGATATTGGTGATCCACAACCAAACCATGTTAGAATTGTGAATTTGCTGTTTGCTTGTGCTTTTGTAGGAGATTTGAAATTTGGGACGTGGGCTTATGAATATTTGGGAGGTGCCCCTCTCCAACTCCTTGTCTTCTCGGCTTGTAATCACTACGCAAGCCTTAGTCATATTCTAGTAGCACCTTGATTCCACGAGACTTCAGCTCCTCTCTAAGCCTAGTCTAGACTTTAGCTCCTCCTATGCCTAGTTCAAATCTCAGACCTCAGAGTCCTCACCTAGTCCAATACTGTTCGCCTAACCATAATCTAGCTCCGAAGTCCTACAACTAACAATAACAAACAAACTGCCATGTAGCACCGCATGAGACAAACATCATCAATTGACCCAATTGAGGACACGAAAAACACTCACCTCCAAAGCTTTCATCCCTGGAAGCACCACTGTAAAGCATGACATGCATCTTCAATACATCATAGTATTTTCTCAAACTTTACCATTCATGACCCTTGTCTATTTTGTGCCTTGCTTGAGCAAAACTATTCTATATGGTATCATGACCGTTCTGGACCTCAGTTACCCCCCCCCCCAACTTAGTTTCGGTCTCTCTACCGTTGACCATAGTTGCTTTCAAGTCGCCTGCATAATAATAGACCAAGCAACTATTTTCGAGTATAAATTCCTTACAACTTAACCCACATTAGTCTATGAATGCAACATGCAACTATACCTTAAACCCCTATGCACACACCTGGCATAAAAGACACCGTTAAAAATTGCCAAGAATGCCTCTCATGTGTTTTGGTAGCTAGCAATCAGTCATACCGCCAAACCCTAGGCTAATCTGGCTGCCCCATTCCATCCCAGGAACAGGGGCAGCAGTCTGACTGCGGCAACCATGTTAGTGTAAGTTCAACCTCTATTAAGTTAGCTTTGGTGATAATGACAAATACAATTGTGAGACTAATATATTTATTAGTTATGATATCATCTAGTCTTATTTGGATGTAATGAATGACAAATGCTGTTGTGAGACTGACATGTTTGATTGATTATGATCTATTAAGTCTCACTTGGATGAAGTGGTGAAAATCATATAGGTATGCACTCGACATTACATTTTTATACCTTAGTGCATTTCTTGGATTCAAAATATATATTGAACTCCACTAAGAGTTTAAGATGAATATGTGCATATGTTTTGCACTATATTCTTATACGCACGCATTTAAGGAGAGTCCACTCTATGTTTTATAGTTTTATTAGTATTTATTCATATTTCTCTTTCTATATATTCAAAATCTTTACTTGAAACATATCCCTTGAGTATATATAGCTTGTGTAGTTCACATGAACTCATAATCAGGTTGTCATCTAATTTCTCTGCCATGTGTTAATGGTTAGATGATTAATGATAACCAGATGAGTAAGCTTTGCAAGCAATTAATCTTAAAGATAAATACATATATTCAAATGAGTAAATTGTTTAAGAAAACTTATTCTAGAGTATACAATTATTGTGTACATAGTGTATACTCGCAAACCAATTCTATCTCATTATTTGGTGAGATTATCATGAATTACAAAAAAGGGAAGATTGTAGATCTAGTCCCTCCATTATGTGTTAATATTGAAGTTTTGGTAATTGATGGTATTTGATTTATGAACTAACATTTTTCATGAGTTGGATGAATATGTTAGGTTTCACAAGTGTAGATGACTTGGGATGACTTTATGTATTGAAGATCGTCAAGTCAAGATGCGAGATAGAATATGGCTTCATGAGTTGATGCATGTTTAAGAGGAGATGATCATGAGTTGATCATCAAGTCAAAAGAAAACACATCATATGTTGATGGAGTTCAAGTGAAGGATGCATCATGAGTTGATGCATATTCAAAAAGAGACGATCATGAATTGATCATCAAGTCAAGTGAAGACCCATCATGTGTTGATGGAATTCAAGTGTAGGATGCATCGTAAATTGATGCATGTCTAAGAGCAGATGATCATTAGTTGATGATCAAGTCAAGTGAAGATCCATCATGTGTTGATAGAGTTCAAGTGATGGATGCATCATGAATTAATGCATATCAAGACAATGACCTAGACTTGTAGTGAGGATGTGTGTCATTACACTTCAAGAGGATGATTAAGGCAAAGGTATAACTAATTAGGGCTACGGACGTATTCCTAGTCTATTACCGGTCTTGGTGTTTGGTTATAAGACCAGATTGCTAGTATAGGTTGCCGTACTATTAAGAGGGGTTATGTCTAGTAGCTTTAGTCTCATGTTGATAACTCAACCTCACTTACTCTAGCTCTCCATGGCATGATGTTTATATTTGTGAATGTATTTTACAAATAGTTGAAACTCATATGTTAGATCCTTGTAACATAGAACTATATATTACAAATGTCTTTTGCAAGTGTTTGAAGTTCATATTTTCTATTCTTTATGGTATGAGGATTATATTTATAAATGTGTTTTACAAATGGTTGAAACTTATATATAATCCTTGTAGCATGTGATTTTGGTTTATGAATGTGTTTTGCAAACGTAAAGAGTCCATGTACCTATACCTTGTGTCATGATTTTAAAAGTGTGCCAATGAGTTTTGTAACTTATTGGAAACCATGATTGATTCTTGTGTGCATGATACTATAACTCGCAAATGTGTTTTGCTAGAATGGTTGAAGTATATGTACTTGTTAGGATAATCGAAACTACCGCAGTGTATTTTGTAGTACTACTAAAAATCAAAACTACCGGTATGTGTTGCGTGGTGCTATCGATTGTTGAAAGTACTAGCTCTGTATGAGTGGTCCGAGTGGCGTGTGGAAGTACTGGCTCTGTGTGAGCGATACTATCAGAAATCGAAATTACTGACATGTATTGCATGGTACTACCGACTGTTAGAAGTACCAGTTATGTGTGAGCGGTCCGAGCGACGTGCGAAAGTACCAGAAGTTAGTAGTACTAGCATGTGTTGCACGGTACTATCGAACTTTGGAAGTTCTGAACAACCCGACGGTACATTTGTTTCGAGAGAGACACCTATATGGTGGTCTTCTCCTCCCTGCGAGTGGTAGTTTTGCATGTGTGGTGTGGTACTTCGGAAGTACCCAAAAAATGAACAACGAAAACTTTGATTTTGCTGATAATGGCTAGTTTTTTTATTGTTGTGAGGGGAGTGGTAATTCTGGTTTTATAATGGTGGAACTACCAAAAATCCTGATTTTGCAGGGATTTTGCTTCCAACAACTAGTTTTTGTGGTGTGGGTATGTATGCTCTATTGTGGCCGGTTGGGGTAAGATTTTTGGCATTCCATTTCATTCCCTTAAACTAGTATGAGGTCCTCCACTTAATTGTACATGTGTTGCATCTTGTGAGCAAAAAGAAGGCTCTAGATTGCATGTGTTGCATCTAAAGGCCGGTTGAGTGTTGTGCATTCATTTCACGTGGTGAGAGTCAAGCAAGAGGCTTGACTTAGTATTCTTAGAGTTTACCGACTCCTAGATGGCATTGGAGGCGTCGTGCATGGTGATCTCATCAAAGAAGCTTATGAGAAGACTCGGTAAAGTGTGAAAGTTGGAGCTCACCTACCGAGATTGAAAAAGAGCTACCACTAGTAGATTTGAGGTGAAAGGCTTAATTTTTGGAGCCAGTTCAATTCGTTTAGGTTTATCTCAATGTAAGCTAGGGGAGACTGACAAGTCTCTGAACACCACGGTAAAATATCGTTTGTCAATTGTGGTTTGTTCTCTTGTGCTTAATCTACATTCAAGCAATTTACATTTATAGAATTAAATTGATTGCTTGTGTTTTTAGGATTGCAAACTTTTGGCATCGATTTAGGTTGTTAGTACACTTAGGTGAACCAAGTTGATTTAGGTGATATTTGTGCTAAACTAATTTGAGTTAAGTTTCCGTATTATATACTTGGTTTTAGTCAAGTAGAGAAATAGTAATTAGGGAAAAGAATATTAAAACTGCCTATTCACCCCCCTCTAGTCGGTCTCCTCAATCTTTCAACTGGTACCAAAGTTTGATATCACATTCATTAAGTTTCAACGCCTAGATAGTAAAGAATGGCAACTAGTCATATAGTGCACCTAGATGACACACCTCTATTTGATAGCACCAATTATGATAATTGAAAAATCTGTATGATTTATTATTTTAAAGCCATGAGCCTAAAAATATGACGGATTGTAAATGTGACTTTTCTCCTTCATTGAATCCTCTTGCTCCAACAATTAAGGAAGATAAATGTTAACATCTAGACGTTTAAGCAACTAACACTTTATTTAGTACTTTGAGTGCAGAGGTATTCAACAAAATTTGTAATCTCAAGAGCGCTTATGGAATGTGGACACAAATTCAAGATAAATATGAAATGTCCACCTCAATCGATGAGAATTGCGTACAAGAGTGGATGTCGGATGAGAATGCTCAACCTCTAGCTCCGACGATGAAGAATCCATAATTCCCTCCATATCAACTCGATGCTTCTTGATAAAAGGTACTAAAAAGGTAAATAATGGTTATGATAATGATACACCTTCTTATGATAAGTTGATGGACATGTTAGAAGAGTTTAATGAATTCCTTGAAGAAGAGAAGGCTAAATTTAAGATTTTGAAGAAAGAATATATCACTCTTCAAAATGATTATAATGTGTTAAAAGATAAGCATGAAATTCTTCTTTTCAAGGAATATTCTGAGTCTAATATGGATATAGACATTGCTTACAATTTACTAGATGATATGTCATGTGTAGCTCCTAATTCTTGCATGTCATCTATGGTTACTATGTCCACCTCATGTGATAATTTGCTAGATATACCTTGTTGGTCTAAAATAGATGATTCTACTTTCTCTATGCATTGCAATACTAACATGTAGAGAAAAATAATGAGCTCAAGGCCCATATCACAAGATTGAAAAATGACTTGGAGAAAAGCTATAAAGGGAAAGCCTATCTTGACAAAATATTGGGAAGTCAAAGAAAATTAAATGACAAGAGAGGTATTAAATTCATGTCCAAGAAGGAGAATAGTAAGATAAGGCACAATGCAACACATACGAAGAAATATGTCCAGTGCTATGGTTGCAACAAGATAGATCACTTTTCCTCCAAGTGCCCAACAAGGTGGATGACAAGCAAAAGTCATCAAAAATAAGGCAAGTCAGAAATAAGCAAGAAACAAAGACAAAGAGTAGTAGCAAATGCCAAACTTGCTACAATTGTCAAAAACGGGGCACTTTGGTAAGGATTGTCCCAAAGATATCATTCCTAAGCCATCTCTTTATAATGAATACTATTTGCTTAGGAAGGATAAATATGGCAATATGCTTGCTATGAATGTTAGTTCATAAAAATTCATTACTAGGACCATTTGGGTGCCCAAATCTATTGTGACTTGCATTCATGGACCCAACCAAGTTTTAGGTACTAAAATGCTCTTAAATGCTTAATAAGTATTTGGAGAGGCATTAGAAAGTTGGTTTATTCATGAAGAAGTGGATTCCACCATGTGCAAAATGAAAGCCAAGCTTGAGGGTAATCATTCCATATCAAGAACCAATGCCATCTCGATAATAAGTATTTACATTTGATATAATTAGCCCCTAGTCTCGTGTAGGTTGCATTACAACAAAATCGTTTAAAAAGGGGTGCTCTTTCTAAGAAATTCATCATTGTAATCTTGAGCAAGATGTAAGTGGCACATTAAGGGGGAGTGATAAATCATATTCATGTATATCAGATCTCTAAGTGTGCCCAAATTAAATAAGCGCTAGTATCGATTTTAAAAAATGAGTCATTGAGCCAAAAGTTAAAATATTTGAAATTATTAGTATATCTTTGAAAAACTAGTTGAAAAATTTATACAAAAATATTTCAAAGGTTTTGGCTTTAGAAAAACTTATTTCAAGTGAAATTGAGTTTCCAATCCAAAACTAGAAATCTAATATCTTGTTTTGACTTTAAACTCAAAAATTGGCCAAAATCAACTCTAAACGAAGTTTGAAAAAGTGTTCAATACCAAAAACCTAGAGTTGGCTATTTCAAACATTATTGGTATTCAAAAGTTTCCCAAAAGGTCAACAAATTAAAAGCTATTTGGATTTGAAATCTATCCAAAATCTTTAGTTGACATAAGTGGTCACAATATATCACTTAAGTGAGTTTTATCATTTGAGCCAAAACTATTGACATATATCGGCTCACAAGGGTATTTACAACTCATACATGAAATTCAATGCTAAAAATTACCCTCTCTTACTGATTCTTGCAATCTTTAAGATTTCATTGAAAATGAGTTTGTTTTTTAAAATTGAGAGCCTAGTTGTTAAAAACTATATCTAAAAGAAGTTTTACTCTTGACATATAGTTGAAAATGCTCCACAAGTGGTTTATGTTTCTTTGTAAAAACTTTTGGAGCAAGTTACAACATTATATCAATCCTTTCCTCTAAATTCCAATTCTTGGCATGCTTTTAGCCGAAATATGTACTACCGCTGAACGGTATGACCGCAGTTTAAATGACGGTACTACAATTTTTTTTTGAAAAATGGCTGATTTGATTCAAAAAATTTTGATTTCAATTCTCTTGGCTATTATCTTTGATCCTCTAAGTCGAGTTGATCCATGTTATCCTTGCTAACTTATCCTTAAGTAATCTTTTTACTTTATATGTTATTTATGATTTTATGATACTTTTTCATGCAAATAGCATTCTCTCTAAAGTGATAGCCTTCTTGATTACCTTGACCTCGCATAAGTTTCACTCTTATCCTTTGAAATGATATCATATTTTTCTTTCAAAGTGGTATATAATAATTTTCTCTTATCGAGCAATATCTTTCTTAACCAAGCTCTTTCCTATAATATCTTTTAGTTGGTATCTTCTTATAAGTGGTATTCCCTTCAACAATTTTAAGAAAAAAATCATTGAAGATCTCTCAAGATTATTTGAAGTAGGATACAAGGTGATCATATAAATATCATCAAGTTTTTACAAATAGAATTAATCACACTTGATGTCATGTATGTTCGTAAGCGGTATCAAGTCTTTACAAAAGCATTTAATCATACTTGATATCGTTCAAGCTCATAAATGGTATCAAGTTTCTACAATTAAAATAAATTATACTTGGTATCACTTTTGTTTTTAATTGGCATTTTATTTTACAATTGGTATTAAACATCATCACAAATGGTATAAGTATCAAAGTGATGTATGCTTTTCATGAAAAAAGACAAAAGAACCATAAGAGGTTAAGTGGCTCCTACTATGGATAAAAGGTTCACAATTGGTATTCTTGATTCTTGGTGCTAGATGACATAAAAAGAGAAAATTCAAATAAAAACGAAGAGATATGAAAAGAGAAGAAAAATAAGAAAGAGAATAATCATTTATGCGTCGAAGGAGACGAAGAAAGAAATACCAAGAGGAACCCTTTGTGTAAAGGGGAGTTTTTCTCAGTGAAAACATATATAGTATTTTGGGCTTACTTAAACAAAAGGGTAAAGTGTTATTATTTAAAAACTATTTTACCTAATTTATCTAAAATATTTAATGATTCTTGTGAATGAATGTGTTTCATTCTCACTTGCTCCGATTGGTATTTATGGAGTGAAAATTGTTAATGATATGCAACTTTAGCTTTTCAAAAGAGCCATTTTGGTCAAAAATTAAATATTTATTTAAAAGGGTAAATTTTGTGAAAACTAAAAGTACTCAAATATATATTTCAAGTGTTTTCAAAGCCTTTTCAGTAAGAATTTCTGTATTAAAAAAATAAAAGGATAATTTGGCCCCCCAAAAAGATCTTATATGACCTTTATTTTGGATTAAATGACATATTTCCCTAAATTCAAATCTTTTGAGTATTTAAAAAAGTGGTCAATACAAAACTCAAAGGGTTGGTCATTTCAAACATTTTTCTAGTTCACAATTTTTATAAAAGACCAACTGTTGAAGAGCTATACTGATTTAAATCTTATCCAAGAACTAGTGTTGACCTAAAATGACCTGCTCTTGCATATAGTGAGTTTCGCTATTTGAGCAAGAATTATTTATATATTTTGGCTTGAAATAGTATTCCTAACTTATACAAAGCCGTGAAAGTGCAAAACTTCATGAAATTCAAATTGGTTTGCATTTTCAGCTCTTGTTGTAAAATCAATCTACCCTGTTGCAAACAAAATTTATTTTAGCATAACTTTGAAATAGAGGCTCCTTTTTCAAAAATTATTGTACGAAAGGCCTCTCAGGAGTCCAAAGTTTATTTTTGCAAAGTTTGAAAGTGTTTTAAATTTATTTGAGAAATTTGTGTACTTCTCTAATTTTGATAAGTACTAAAATTTCATAATTGTACGTGGATTTGAGCATATTTGTAATTTTTGTATCTTTTTGTGTGCTCATATTCTGAGATAGTTACAATTATAACTTTTAATCCTTAGTTATTGATCTATATTAACAAATTTTATCAGATTTATTGGACATTTGTATGTTAGTTTTTCAGATAACTTTTGAAGGCCAATTGGAATGTCAAAATCTAAAAATCTGAAACACCAATTGGAGTGTGTTTCAAATGCAAAAGGAGAGAATTCAAAACTGAAACTTTCAAATGACAAGCCTTCAAGGAGATCTAAAAAGTAAGATTATTTGAATGTATTTCAAATATCTTTTTCTTTCATTACCCTAATGTTCCTCTTGGTCATATGCATTTAGTTTCATACTCTCTATGACCAAAATCTAGTTAAATTAATTGATATCAAGCTCCATATGTTGAAAAATCTCCATTCTAGCTAAATTTGCTTTTTCCTTGTTTTTTGATGATAAATGCCAAAAGGGGGAGAAATATGCATAATAGAATTGTTATTAAAGTATATAATGCTAAAATGGGGAGAATAGCTTCAATGCCAAAAGAAAGAGCATTGTTAAAAATGAAAATTCTTTATGTTTATGCTATCACCTTCATTGAATTTTCTATCATATGTTTATTTTCATCCAGATACTATCATTATTAATGGATTTGTCATTCATTACCAAAAAGAGAGAGATTATAAGTTCAAGCTCCATTAAGTTGATTTTGGTGATAATGACATATGCAATTGTGAGACTAATGTGTTTATTAGTTATGATATCATCTAGTCTTATTTGGATATAATGAATGACAAACGCTATTGTGAGACTAACGGGTTTGATTGATTATAATATCTTAAGTCTCACTTGGATGAGAAGGTGAACATCATAGAGATATGTACTCGATATTACATTCTTATACCTTAGTACATTCCTTGGATCCAAAATATAGATTAAAGTCCACTAAAAGTCTAAGATGAATATATACATATATTTTCCACTATATTAATTGTATGCACATATTTAGGGGGAATTCACTCTATATGTTTTCCACTATATTAATTGTATGCACACATTTAGGGAGAGTTCACTCTATGCTTTGTGTTTTTATTAGTATTGATTCATATTTCTCTTTCCATATATTAAGAATTTTTACTTTGAAACATATCACTTATGTATATATATAGTTTATGTAGTTCATATATACTAATAATCAGGATGTCATCTAGTTCTTTCATTATGTGTTAATGGTTGGATAATTAATGACAATCGAATGGTAAGTTTTGCTAGCAATTATTCTCAAAGATAAACACAATTATTGTGTACATATTGTATACTCGTAAATCAATTTCTAGCTCATTATTTGTTGAGATTGCAATGAATTACCAAAAAGAGAATATTGTACATTTAGTCCCTTTATTATATGTTAATGGTGAAGTTTTAGTAATTGATTGTAATTAGTTTATAGACTAATATTTTTCATAAGTTGGATGAATAGATTATGTTTCACAAGTGAAAATGATTTGGGATAACTTTATATGTTGAATATCATCAAGTTAATATGACTTCATGAGTTAATGCATATCTAAGAGGAGATGATCATGAGTTGATTATCAAGTCAAGTGAAGACCCATCATGTGTTGATGGAGTTCAAGTGAAGGATGTATTATGAGTTGATGCATGTCCAAGAAGAGATGATCATGAGTTGATCATCAAGTCAAGTGAAGACCCATCATATGTTGGTGGAGTTCAAGTGAAGGATACATCATAAGTTGATGCATGTCCAAGAGGATATGATCATGAGTTGATAATCAACTCAAATGAAGACCCATAATGTGTTGATGGATTTTAAGTGAAAGATGTATCATGAGTTGATGTATATCAAGACAATGATTTAGACTTGAAGTGAGGATTTGTGTCATCAAGTTTCAAGATGATCCTTAAGGCAAAAGTATGACTAGTTAGGGTTAAGTATATGTTACTAGTCTTTTATCAGTCTTGTTGTTTGGTTGGAAGACCGAATTACTAGTATAGGTTACCGTACTATCAAGAGAGGTTATATCTAGTAGGTTGAGTCTCATCATGTGTTGATAGTTCAACCTCACTTGCTCTAGCTCTCTATATCATGATGCTTATATTAGTGAATGTATTTTGTAAATAGTTAAAGCTCATGTGTTGGATCCTTGTAACATAGGACTATACATTGTGAATGTGTTTTGCAAGTGTTTGAAGTCCATGTTTCCTACTCTTTGTAGTATGAAACTTATATTTGCAAATATATTTTGCAAATGATTGAACCTCATATATAATCCTTGTTGTATGTAACTTAGGTTTGCTAATGTATTTTGCAAATATGAAGAGTCCATGTACCTATACCTTATGTCATGATTTCAAAAGTATACAAATGTGTTTTATAACTTATTGGAAATCAAGATTGATCCTTGTGTGCATGATACTATAACTCGCAAATGTGGTTTGCTACATTGGTTGAAGTATATGCACTAGTCAGGATAATTGAAACTAATACTGTGTATTTTGCGGTACTATCGAAAATCAAAACTACCGGCATATGTTGCGCGGTACTACCAATTGTCAGAAATACCACTCTGTGTGAATGGTCCGAGCGGCGTGTGGAAGTACCGGTTCTACGTGAGCGGTACTACTGGAAATCAGAACTACTGGCATGTGTTGCACGGAACTACCAATCGTCGGAAGTACTAGCTCTATGTGAGCGGTCTGAGCGACGTGCAGATGTAACAGCTCTGTCTTAGCAGTACTACTAGAAGTCAGCAATACCGGCTTCTGTTGCGTGGTATTATTGGAATTCTGAAGTTCAAAAAAATCCTACGGTATTTTTTTCCAGAGAGACACTTGTGTGGTGATCTCCTCCTCCTCGTGAGAGCGGTAGTTCCGCATGTGTGTTGTGGTACTTCCGATGATCGAAAGTACTAAAAACTGAATGGCAGGACTTTCAATTTTGCTAATAACGGCTAGTTTTCTGACTATTGCGTGGGGAGCGGCAGTTCTGGTTTTGTAATAGCGGAACTACCAGAAATCTTGATTTTTTAGGGGTTTTGATTCTAACGCCTAATTTTTGTAGTGTGAGTATATATACCCCATTGTGGTCTATTGGGGTAAGACTTTTGGCACTCTATTTTATTTTCTTGAGCTAGTGTGAGATCCTCTTCTTAATTGTACATGTATTGTACCTTGTGAGCAAGGAGAAAGCTCTAGATTGCATGTGTTGCATCTAGAGGTGGATTGAGTATCCACTTGAGCGTTGTGCATTTGTTGCACGTGGTTAGAGTCAAGTAAAGGGTTTGACTTCTTACTTTTTGAATTTGCCGACTTCTAGATGGTGTTAGAGGTGTTGTGCGTGGTGATCTTCTCAAAGAATCTTATGAGAAGACCCGACAAAGTGTAAATGTTGGAGCTCATCTACCCGGAGTAGGAAATTGCTACCACTAGTGGATTTGAGGTGGAAGACTTAATTCGTAGTGCCGATCCAATTTATTTGGGTTTACCTCAACGTGGATTAGGGGAGACCAGTAAGTCTTCGAACACTAAGGTAAAATATTGTGCGTCAATTATGGTTTGTTATCTTATGCTCTATCTATATTCAAACAATTTACATTCATAAAATTAAATTAATTGCTTGTCTTTCTAAGATTGCAAATATTTTAACATAGATTTTAGTGGTTGGTGCACTTAGGTGAATCTAGTTAATTTAGATGATATTTATGCTAAACTAATTTGAGTTAAGCTTTTGCATTATATACTTGGTTTTAGCTAAATAGAGAAATAGTAATTAGGAAAGAGAATTTTAAAATCGTCTATTCACCTCCTCTAATCGGCCTCCTCAATCTTTTAGTCAGTCAAACTACTAATTGATGGTGATAGTACCAGTGTCATACCACCAGCACAACGCTGGTACTACTGCCGTACAATGCTCGGTATGACCGCATGAGCTTTACTCCAGCTTAACCCAAAATGACCATCTTTGGAACCCCTGTCTGACTGCCATTGGAGTCCGGTACTACCGCAGCCTGCCGATCAGACCCTAGCTCCCATGCCAACCTGACCACTGCTCCACCGCTGGTCTGACTAGTAGCCCTAGGATAGTTAGATCGCTCATGGTTGGTATAGCCGCGGCCCCAATGCTGGTCATACCGCTATCAACAGAATGCAATTAGAAAATTGCGAACTGTCAAAAATCAAACTCTGCAAACTCTCTAAACCAAAAGTTAATTACTCATTATAATCATATGGTGACCACCACACGATCTCGCAAAAGGTACTTTGATTTTTTATTTTGTTATTTGTAGGTTGTCTGATTTTTCATTAACTATTTTTAAAAAAGCAGAAGCCGGCTTAAGGCCAATACACGATTTGTAGGTTGCCATTCACTGATAGTTAGAAGAAAGAACGGAGTTCAGCTTAAGGCCAATACACGATTAGAGAGAGCATCACACACCGGCTGAGAATACAGCCCACAAAATACCCTTATCTAATAGCTCCCCTATTTGTCTAGAATTTGGATTGGCTTCGAAATGTGTATATGTTTTATTTTGATGAAATGGTTTAGAAATGTAAGTTATAAGACAAAATGTAAGTAGCAAAGGGAACTCTCTTTGTCTATTTACATGATAGATTTTAGATTTATATTACGAGATAGAGAGAGCAGTAAGTAGCAAAGGGAACTCTCTTCTACTCTTCCTGCGTTCTTAGACAAAATGTAAATCCTCACAAAAAAAAGGCAAATAGGAGACATCGCAGAAATAAAATGGTTCTGTGTGTGGTTGTTGCAGAGTGTTATTGCTAAGGCCACCCGACTTGTTTTTAATTTGAGAAAAATTTGCGCATACCATCTGAGACTTGCCTATTTCTTGCCTGCGCCATCCTTAAATGCCTATTTTTGTGTATGCCATCGGATCTATCCAGCTGGCTTGTCGGTGCCATTTTCTACAGGTTGAGCAGGTTTTGCAGTCAAGGGCACTGGAAAATGACGTTGTTGTCATCGGCATGGAAATTTTGTGTATGCCACATGCATGTATACTAGCATCAGAACATCACCAACAGAAATGGAAACAAAGTCCGTACATCCATCCATGAAAATGAACATGCAACAGAACGAATGCATGTATATTACCATCAGAACATCAAGTCAGTAGTCACAAATTTTTTCTGGAACTAGCTTTACCTGCTCTAAATAGCTCTGGCTTCTGCCATTTGAAACACACTAACTTCTTAATTTCAGTTTTTTTACTTTTTTGACCTTTTTTCTCCCTTTATTCATTTGCATTGTTCATGATGATATAATAATTTTTTATTTTCTTTCATATTCTTCTTTATTTTTTGACATCGAAAAAACTAACAACCACTATAGTATATTTGTAGTCAAAAGCCAACAGCCGAAACCAGAAATCGGGGCATTTAAACCGGTTGGGGCAGCAGAGAGCTCGAGAAGAGATATGAATTTATCATCGTCTTATTTAAACTACTTACAAAAAACAGAAGTTTTCTTATGAGAAAAAATTTTATATCAAAAAATAATAGAACACAAATAATAATCATCATAGATGATAATTTAAGTTTAGTTTAGTTTGGTACATATGTATGCTTCACTGAGCCATACAAGGTGTGATAAAAGCCACATTCGAGGAACAAGTGCTTGATAAAACTCTGAACACGTAGGATATGGAATATCATGCACTTGTAGAAAATAGAATCTAGATGCTACGTAAGATAGTTTCACGTGCCACAAATTATCTCTTAGGTTTTATAATTTTACTTAATTATGTAATTGAATTTGTAAAGGTTTAATCTTATTGAGGCGTTCGTTTTAGCGATGACTTCTAGCTTTTGGCTGAAATTTCACAGTAGCTGGCTTTTTTTACTGTAACTGATTTGGCTTTTTAGGCATAATTAAATTTTTAAAAAATGTAAAAATAGAAAAAATATGTTAGCCCATTACGGACAATACAAAGGAACACGAGAAAAAAAGAAAAATACAAAAAATCTAAAAAAATTCAGAAAAAGACGAATTACTGAATAGTGAAAAAAACTGAAACTAAAAAAAAAGCTGAAACGAGCGGAGCTAAAATTTCAATGCTCTACATGCTAACCAAAGCTAGTAAAAAACTCCCGAGGGAGCCCTGATGAAAGTAGTAAAAAATCCCCACGGGTAGGCCCGTGCCAACCCCGTCTCTGCCCCTGGTAAGGAATGACACTTAGAACACTGATGTAAACAGAGTTATAGTGTGTCTCTTTTTCTTTGTCAAGATTTTCTCATATTGAGTTTTTACTTTGTAAAATTTTTAATAAGGCTGTCATGTAAACATTAATAAAGCTCTTTTATCATTAATAATGTATATCTCGTAGCTCAAAATCTCAATTCACATATAGATATACTATTTTTTGTAGTAGTAAATTTTTATGTCATGAACAGTAACTTCCGATTATCATTAGTTTCAGTTATAGTAACATTCATTGTAAGGGTCAATAAATTTGTTGTATCAATGTGATAAATTTAGTAGTGCCTTGAGGTATTTATATGTTGACATGATAAGTGTGTTCATGTGCAATTCAATTTTTTTTACTTTTATATGAAACATTGAAACAGGCAGCCGCGACCTATGAGCCCATGACGTTTGGGTGTCCCGGTTTCTCCATTGCTGCTTTTTTCTATTAATCAGTTCCCTGTCCGAGTGACCGAATCTCCCTTGTAGTCTTCTCTAGATTAGTCAATCGGCTTCATCCAAATCTAGAACCACCCAAGGCGAACTTTTTGCTCCCCGTGCCCCGACAATCTTGACAGCATGTCTGCACCCATTCAGCAATTCCCAGCGGCGTCTGCACCATCGAAGGTGTACGTATCCTTCCCCCTCAATGGCTCATCTTGTATGTAGTTTTCCTCAATTTTGGATCTAGAATTTTTTAGATCAATGCATATTCCTACCCATGGTTGTAGCTTAGTTGCAATAAATTCGATCAGGAGTTATATTGATTTTGTGCCGACCTTACAATAAATTCTTTATATTTGTAGTCAAATGAGGACTTTTGGAAATGCCCCCTCGAAGGTGAAGAAGATCGCCATTGCTGACAGTCAATTAGCCCTAAAGATCGTTCTTGACCCGAGCCAAAACCAACCCTCTGAACCACAAGCATCTACGCTTGCTAAAGTTCCTTGCAAGAAACATGCGGGAAGCAAGAGGAAGACCGCAGATGCCCTCTTCGAGGTAACATAGTTGATAGTAACTATTGATAAATGTTCTATGACAGTAAAGTTGTATACATATTGCAGTAACATTTTTTGTACCACAGACAAATATCGTGTGATGTGTGGTAAATTTGATACAATGTGATAGTAAAAAGTTACGTGGTGTGTATATATGAGAAAACAGTAAAACTACACTCATTGGGCAATAAAGGTTTAATATACATTCAGTAAAAACATTATTTTGATTTTGAGTTACCCTTTCTATGCAAACTGCAGCGGGGGGCAAAAAGAGATGGCACACAGCTACCGTCTGATGTGCCCCTGCCATCTTCGTGCAAACCAGATGCATGCTCATACTTGAGTAGAGAACAAAGTTCTCCAAGCTCAGCTTTAGTGTCCTCCTGGATTTCAACTTGGGGGGCGTGGAGAGTAGGGACCTTCTCTGCCTCATGGATAGGGTCGACCCTGCCAACATGTTGCTACGCGTCAGTGGGGGCAGGGGCCTCCCTATCATGCCGCACGCCATTAGCAATGTGCTAGGCCTCCCTTCTGACAATACGAATGCCCCTTTGATTTTGTATGTTGAACCCAGCGCCGAGCTCGTTGAGCTGAAGTACTCGCTCGGTGTGCCACAAAACGGCGACATCAAGGTTGATGTTCTACTGGAGAGAATTAATGCTAAGGGAACTAACATCCTAATGATCAGGTGCTTCTTCTCGGTCGCCTTTAGCAAGCTCCTCTTCCCGGTGACCAGCAACAATATCACTGGGAAGGACGCATTGCTGACGAAGGACATCGCCAATTTCGGCGATGTCGACTAGTGCAAGGCCATCGTCAATGACCTAAGGGAGGCCATGTGCTCCTGAAAAAAGGAGAAGGACATGAAGTCCATCTGCAGATGTGCCTCCTTCCTGCTAGCAAGCAACTATGTGTTTTTCCCTGGCATATGCTTTTTGTGACAATAATCTTGATGTTTCTTGGTAGTAATTTTTTGATTTGATACTCAATAAAATGTATGACACGTATTTACTATCTCAAGAACTTAAGGTGCATCCACATCACTAATGCCCTCAAGACCCCCTCCCCCCCGCGCCGCACACTTCTTGACGTCGCTCGTCAATAAGATTGTGGTGGCTCATAGAATGACAGATGAAGATGGGAAGGAGACTTTGGCAAGCTCAGCACGAGTGCACCAACCCGTACCATTGATACCAATTTCTTTGATAATTTGAAGACAGTAAAGTATGTAGCGACATATAGTAAAAGTACATTTTACATAGAAGTAAATGTTTCTCATATATGCAGTAATTATTTGTGTCACATGTAGTAAAATATATAAATGTCATTTTACTAAGTGTCACATGCAATGAAATGTGTACCTACTTACATAGACAGTACATGTTTTGCGAACTTGCAGTAATTTTTGTGTCATATGTAGTAAAATATATCAATGTCATTTTACTGAGTGTCAAATGCAGTGACAGGTCTACCTACTTACATAGGAGGTACTTGTTATGTGAACAGGCAATAATTGTTTGTGTCATGGACAGTAAGATCAGTTTCATGTTGTAAATGGGTTTTGCACATGCAGTAATTATAACATTCCATTTCCTGTGCAGCTGAGGTCTAGGGACATCACTTGCTACCTACCCAGTGCCCTGGCGTAGAGCGAGATGCCAGAGGAAGCACCTCACGCCACTGTTGGGTAGTTCCCCAGCATGCGCACCTTGCTTGGCAAATTCGTATATCACTGAGCAAAGGCAAACAAATGGCCACCATAGAGGTCTTTCAAAAGTATGGTGATAAAGTGGGGAAGGCCATGGAGCTGATCCAAAATACCCATAGGAGACTTTAGATTGCGCAGACCGTGGTCGTGCGTGTGACATGCCTCTCTCGCGCCAAACAAGCCTTCGACATCTGCCTTGTCCACTAAGGAGAGGAGGGCAAAATGCAGCAAGGCTGCGCCAGCGTCCAATGTACCAGATGCCAAACCTATGCCTCTCCAAGTCATGCCACCAACGGTAGTGCCAATGGAGGCATTTCCATTTCACCCCAACACACAATATGTGCCGTTGAGGTCCATGTTTCCTCCTACTCAAGGTGTTGAGAAGGAAGTGGGAGGTGCAACAAGCTCCCAGCAAGTACATGAAGATGTTGATTCTCACTATGGTAAGATCACTTAATAGATATAGTAAGTATATATATAAAGCCAGAAGACATATCTCGTGCAACATGGCTACATTTTTATAATGCTAATTGCACCTTTTTTGTTTACGCAGACCATCAGGAGTAGGAGGATGAGGGCAATGTGATCAACATCGTGGCTTCTATTGACAAAATTATTATAACATTTGAGGCTGACGCTGTCCTCGGTATATACCCCAACATATTTAGCACCGACATAGCCCCTGAGCTATAGGCTACCACAAGCTCTCATCCAATGCCCACCATTTCAGAGGTGCATGAGGAAGACACTATTGAGGCGGTGGCTACCAGCATTGGTTTGGATGTTGTGATGATGACAGAGGTTAGTGTGCAGCAACGATACATTGTTTCTGATAGTAATTTAAAAGCAAGAGTGTAGTAACATTACATTCACATGGCTACATGGCACATTTTAATATGTATACCATAAAATTTCTTATTAAATGCAGTAATTTGGACTAATCATGATAGTAAAATGTAGTAATACGTATACTATAAAATTTCTCATCAGATGTAGTGATTTTAAGTATTTTTTTATTTATTATACAATAATATTACAATATGAGTATAGTAATTGTTACTGTTATGATAATAACTTATATATTTGTTCATGCAAGAGCTCACAACCGCACAAGCAGGTGAACACCAAGAGGTGTTGCCTGTAGTTGATCCAGCCACTGCCACCAACACCAGCGCAAGCATGGTGATTATGACGGTGTAGTAGTAATATATATCATAACGCATAATTATTTTAATATAGTTATAATAGTAAAAAGTTTTTTATGCATGCTGTCATTTTGCCTGCTAAGGCCAAGCAGACCACAAAGGGGAAGAGGATGACTAGAGTTCCTAGCAAGTTGGTCTCCCCATACAGTAATTTCACATTATATAAGCAGTAAATTTTGTCTTCACATCATCGTTAACCCTTTCTGTTTCAATTATCAGGTCTTCCCCCCTTGCTTCACAACTCCCATTAGTTGGTGTATTGCATAAATATTGTGTATAGATACATCGATGTGTTAGACTTGAACAACTATGTTCAAAAATGCACTAACCTTGATGAACATCATCATGCAGTCGGTAGCAAGGTAGTTGCACATTTGAATGACGTCTTCCAGGCCGCGACAAGTGGGAAATTCCGAGAAGGCCACTATTCGCCATGCTGAAACAGGTTATCCCAAAAGACTACATCTTCTTCGCCATGAAGTTCCTGGAATTATATGACGGCGAAGGATAGAAGATCCAAACTGCTATAGAACTGGTAAGCAGTAATTTCTTCTATTACATGCAGTATATTGTTTCGTAATATGTAGTAATTTAGGGTTATGATGTATTTTTTTCATATGCACGAGACGGACAACATATACAGAGTAGAGCTACTATTCTACACTCAACATTGTCAATCTCCTCCCCAATATTCTAGAGAATCGTAGGACACACAACTCGTCGGATTAGAATTATATGTTGTGAGTTTCTTTCTGTATATTATGTAAAGTAATTCATTACATGAATGGTATTAAAATTGTGTATACAACATGGTAAAATTACTTGTGATCGGTAATAAATTTACTTGTGAGCGATAGTAAATTTACTTGCTACTGACAACAAACTTGTGATTGATAGTAAACTAAGTTGTGACCACCGCCGCCTCCTCCGTCCCCGCCAACGCCATATGCCTCCTTCCTGCTAGCCGACAACCATGCTCAATAGGCCACCGTTGCTCCATTAGGCTAATTGTGCTTGTGCCGGCCGACCGGCACCATCCTCTCTTCATGCCTGGCATGGTAAGCACGTGGGTCGGTGCGACACGGCACGGTAATTTAATCGTGCCGGATGGGCCATGTACTATCCGGGCCCGTGCCGTGCCATGTTGGGTGGCCTATTGGCCAGGTCTGTCCCTCTAGCATTTTATCACTAATTTTTTGCACGAGCTATTCTCTAATGTTTTCATGGCATTTATACAGGGGTAATATAGCCATTTTCCTTTTACAATACTCTTTATCATATTGCTGGCTTAATCTGTGCGCATAGTCAAACTGCACCTACAAAAAGAAACAGAGTGAGCACTCTGTACGGTTCTGTTTTTCTTGACTGTAAATAACGCTTCATGTCCAAACCTTGAAATTTGCTAGTCGTTGGTTACTTAGCATATGTGTTCTTAAATCATCTCACTTACTACATCACTGCATTACAGCGCAAGAAGCACATGTCGGATAATCTGGTGTGCAACTCCTTCCAAAAATCAGTATGGTGAACAAATTTGCCAAATAAGACCTCTAGCCCATCAGATTGTACATCAATATATGCAGAGAAATTAATAAGGCTTGGAGTTACAAGTACAGCACTGTAAGTACACTAAATTATCTTCGGTCGTACACTGGCTATATATAATTGAAGTATGTAGATAAGATCAACAAAGAGCCACATTAAATTCTTTGAGGGCAGATCGTGTAGCTTGTTCTACTGTCAAACACCCGAGTTGCTTAGTGTGGGCACATGCGCACATACACACACACAATGTAAAAACCTGAAGAAAGAAGATTGCAATATTGAACTAGTACATATCCTCTTGAAGGGCAAGAGCATTCAGTTGAGGTTGTCCTGAAGGGAGTACTTCGCTTCAGGCAGCGCCTGAATGACGTCAGGATGCTCTGTAAAGAAAAATCCAAGCCCGAAGTAAGTTTCCAAGGTAAAGCATGTACATGCACCAAAGGAAAGAATAAATGATAATGTTAACTATATACTGGGTTTCTTTCACTTTGACTACAGAGGTGAACACCGAAAGTTTGCTTGTCTTCTTGACAAGAAAATTCACACAAAGAAAAGGAACTTGCAAGGGGAATATCAGATTTAGTATTCACTCACTTTAATTAAATTATGCTTTGCAACGGTGGATAGTCAAGAAGACCCCTTCCTTCAGTATAAATTATCATAGCTTTGCTCAAGTTATACCTTTCGCAGTCTTTTGGTTAAGAACTTCAGGTTAAGTGTATCTTAGTTATACTTTTCTCGGTCATAACAGTATATGATATGCAAAACCGCTATCCAGTCAAGTACGCCTTAACATTGACCTCGAAATTGCCAAGAGGATCCCTTCCTCTGACTAATTGCCAAGAGGATCCCTTCCTCTGACTAAAATTCGTCAACTGATCTTGAAAAAAGGTATGCATTAATTATCAAACATGCATCGATACAATTTACTGGCAAAGAAAATTAACGAAATTAACGCGACCATGCGCGGGAAGATTCTACTGCACAATAGGCGAGGCTTGCATCGGCGACAACGTGAGACACAGTCACACAGGTACGTAGCATTCAGCGTAAATCTACGCAAGATGTGAGAACAAATTACTATTGACCTACAGATGATAAGAAACTAGATTAAAAGAGATCAATTAGTTGTGAGGGCAGAAAGAATGGGACTCACTCTGCAACGCCGCGAGCTGCACCGGCGTGAGCTTCGCCGCGAACCCGCTGGCGACGGTCTTGTAGCTGTAGATCAACGCCTCCTTCGCCTTCGCCTCACTTGCAAAGAAACCAAATCGCAATTCGCTCAGCAAAACAGGGGGCATCAACCTCTCACTCGAGACCAAAGATGGAAAATGTTGATGCATGGCTGTCTGCTTCCTACCTGCGGAGCGCGGTGGCGAGGATGCCGAGCTGGTACGCCGCGCAGTCGACACCGTCGGCCGGGGGCTTCACCATCACGATGTACACGCCGGCCTGCTGCTTCTCCCTGCCGGCGGCCGTGGCAGCCGCCGCGACGGCGAGGAGGGCGAAGACAGCGGCGACCGCGGAGCACGGGTGCCTCATCGTCGATCGGAGATGGCGACGGTGGTGGTGGTGGTGGTGGAAATAGCCGATGTGTTGGTTTCTTGTTTGTGGCGGGAAGGAAGCCAGGGAGCCGGTAGTTGCTTATATAACCGCGGCGTGTAACGCGCGCGTTGTAGAGGCTTACTGTCCAAAAATAGCACAACTTGTGCACTATTTCTGCGGTTTTGTGTAAAACAAGTGTGCTACGTGTGGAATCAAAGTGGACAAACGGGTCTAGATTAATTATAGCACCAAGCATGTCTACATCAATTACATTATTGTGTTTATCTCTTAGTATACAAACATTGTGACATATATAGTTGTCATATGCTATACGTAGCGTAAATATTATTGGTTGCATTGGTAAGATTTTTCATTACTAGATTTATCGTGATCGTAAAAATAAATTTATCACTCTTGAAAGAAACGAAAGATGTATAGGTGAGGCCGAATTATACACAAGAGCATAATTTTATTCAGTACATGAAATATGATAATTTAAAAAACTACTATATATTATGATTCTCATCACATATTGGGTTCTTATTCCCTTTGCCTAATTTCAACTAAACCAAGATTCCTACACGTAACTAGAATTTTCACCATTCGTTGCATCTTCCTATATGCATAGATAGGAACGCTGGGCGTCCTCTTTGCCTGTTTTGCATGGTCAATGCACCTTGGCAGTGTCAAACCAGCATGTGCCCATTAATTACCCCCTCTTTTTTTACTTCCTAAAATATATGCTATTAAATTTTTTAAAGTTTGATCATTAATAAATTTAAAACTATCTAGATTATTTATACGAAAATTATATCATTAGATTTATCATTAAAAATACTTTTATAATATTATAATTTTATTAATATATCTTAATGTAAAGTTATAAAAAGAAGAGATCAAAGTTATGTTTCGAAGACGGTAAAAGATCAAAAACATCGGGTAAAAAACAGAGGGAGTAACTAACCCCACTACATGATCCATTTTTTTTACATGAAAAGAGATCAGAATTTCGCAGGTTCCCAGCTTACCATTTACATCTGAAATCTCAAATTGCAGTACATGTTCTTCCATATATTCTTTGGAGCTACAAATGGGTTTACATTAATTGTAGCAACAAATGGATCTATAGGAACTGTTATTATATTTGTCTCACAGTAATCCGGAGATTTGGATGTTATGACTTGTCATCCGTAGCGTAAAATATTATTGGTATATACTAAGAGTTGTGATGCCTAGATATATCTTGGCTGTAAAATAAATTTATCCTCTCAAGAGAAAAAAATGCATGCACGAGGACGAATTATACACGTGACAAAACTGTTCCGTGAATGACGCGTGATATTTTAAGCAACTTCTATTATGGTTCCCATCACATATGGCACATTGGGCTGTTGATCCCTTTGCCTGATTTCGGTTTAACAAAGATTCATACAAATAACTGGAATTACCACCATTTCTTGGGTCTTGGTAGATGAATAGATTGGAGCCTAGGCGGCTAGGAGTCCAATTTTTCCTCTTCTGCATCGCCAAGCCTACAAGATACACATGCATCTTGGCATTGTTCGGCAAGGATGAGCCCAATTACAAGATTGCCTATTACATGATCCATTTTGCATGAAAAAGACTATTTGGTAGGGTTCGTTGCCTACCATTTATCTGTGAAAGCTCAAATTTCGAGGAACCGGTCATCTAAATTGCAGCAAATGTTCTTGTACTTAATGGCTAGAACAAGATTCATAATTTATTAGTCAACTCGGTTTTGAACAGTACTGGTCAATTCCTTCCAGAAAACAGTACTGTCAACTTTGACTTTTTGCAGCCTCCAAAATAAATTATTTCTGGGAAGACTCCACCATTGCACTACTTTAATCATAATAAGTCAATAGATATTTCATCGTTAGTCTCAAACTAACGGCGATTGTCAGTTTGATTCTTACTATTTATTCTGTGCGTCAGATGCAGGGGGTGAAGTGCAAATAACGAAAACAATATAGCTGACAACCAGTAGTGTATATTATGTGTAATTCTCAAAAGAAAAGCTTATCAAAAATAGCAGAAAGCCACATTATCATACAGGACATACAAATGCGAAATGGCGTAAAAACCGCCTAAAAAGTGCCCACGAACAGAAACGCCTTATACATTCCTTTATAAAGGAAACATAGAATAACAAAGCTTCAAATGGTATTGTACCGTATTTCTTATTCACAGTTTGCGTACATTGCAACACACTGCTTTCTGTTTATGGGGGAGGAGCTTTCAATGATAATGTTTCTCCAAAGTCCAAATAAAGCTTTATCTCCCCCCAGATAGGATCTGGTATATAACTGGATATAGCCGGTCCATGAGATGGTATAAATCGAAGCACTAATTTTTACACCACTCTATAACATACATGTCTATTACTTTCCAACAAAGAAACTACAAATTGGAGCCTAAAAGTACTCGCACCTGCACCCTTTATTTGGGGGTCACCTTCGCTTGATTTGCCGCGACCGACATGGACCGAAGCCGTCCAGCTATCTCTGTGAATGCTGGCCGTTGCGCCGGATCCGGGGCCCAGCACTGCTCCATTAGCCTTCTCCACTCCGGATCACATGACGCTGGCACAGGCGGCCTCAATGTGTTGTTTACAATTCCCCCTGCAACAGGAGTTTCAAGAGCTCCGTATCGTATGCTAATGGACGACGAGAAAAAAATATGAGAAGGAAAAAAAAATGCTAGGGTCTTGGAAAATAACTGAATTCACATATGAGTATGACATATGTGCTACGAAAATTCAGCACAAGATTCATACGGTGTATCGGAGCACAATGCTGAATACTTGGAATATCAGATAACCACGGTGCAGGACTGCAGGAAGCAAGAAAAGGAGGCGTACAATACTAACTGTTTTACAGAGTCTCAAACATCATTTTTTGGTCACCTAGCATTTCCAATCAGCAAATGTGGAAATTTGTTTCCTTACAATTGTTTGTGCAAAATTCACCCCCATCACTCCAAAATTTAATACAGTGCTCGAAAGATCCCGAATTAAGGACGAAACCAAAATCATAGAAATTCTGATATTTATTGTTGTAAACTAGCACAACAAGAAGGTAATCATCCGTCGAAGGGAGATCGGATGGCAATGATTTGAAGTAGAATGACGCTAGGTGAAAGAGGTCACCGATTCAAGGAAGAATAGATCTAGAATAGCCAGTCGAGGGAATGACCACAGCTGGACTTTAAGGACTAGAGATTGCTTATTCATCTTTGCTTGATTTATAATGGATATATACTATCTCTTTTATAGGGATGACCCGACTTGACTCATAAGAAATAATGTATAAAGAAATTTATATCTAACAATCTAATTTAATAATAACTTGCCTAACTAACAGATAATACCAAACACCTGATAGATAGATTCCTAAATAACAAACCATGCCTAAACCATGCCTAATACGCACGGCGCTACAGTACTCACTATAAACAATACCACTACAGTGCCACGCGCGTAACATTACACGCCTCCCAATGAGGCAGCTCGCCCTCGAGCTGCGGTGGTGGCTACCGTTAAGGACCTTCTACTCTTCGCTGTTAGCCTTCCACCTCTCCAAGAGGGATGGTGTGACACCAGAAACTATGGTGAATAGTTTTGATACCAATTGTTATGATCACTTTACTATAAACGGTCTCATTGTATGCCTCAAAGAACCATATGTTCGCAGATATGCTGACAAAGTTCCACATCATTAACCGGAAATCTCAACATCAACATAAAGGTTATCAATAAATAGTAGCCCAGGTAAAATTGAACCTCACCGGAAGAACATAAATTTGAACAAACATGGGGCAGGGTCAATGACTCATGGGAAGAAGATATTTTTTCTCAAAAAGGGAAAGGTAAACACATACAACATTCTCAAGCTAGCACAAACAATTCCAGGAACATGCTGTAGGGGATAAATTACATACCTATAATTGCACCATAATGCATATTGGCATAAGGTTCTTCTCTAGTGAGGATTTCCCACAACACGATGCCAAAGGAAAATACATCAACCTGTACCCGTGACAACCATATGATGACTCAGTACCCTAATCCTAACTTTTCATTTAAAAAACTAAAGCAATTATGGATATTACCACCACTAAATTAAATGAATATAAAGCTGCAACCTGGAAGTTAATATAAGCAGTAGCCACATCTTGACACTATGTATGGAAAAAAAATCCAAGAATATTAATTTTACCTTCTCAGACACCTTACTGCTGCTTCCATTGAGTAATTCTGGGGCCATCCATGGTAGAGTTCCCCTCACACCACCTGAAACCAGGGTATTTCTTTTTATTTTGGATAAGCCAAAGTCACCGACCTGAAGAGAAATGGCAAATTCACTGAATGAGTGGAACACAAAGCAATTATTTTAAAAGAAAAATTGTACAAAACAGTGATATAACATTACAAATGGAAATGCAGCTCACTTTACATATAGGACGCGATTGATCTTTAAGATTCACGAGCAAGTTATCACACTTCAAATCAAAATGCACAATATTTTTCGAGTGCAAATACTCTAGCCCAAATGCTGCATCCATTGCAATGATGAGCTGCTTACGGCGATCAAGGGTTCTGTCCAGTAAGAAAAATACTCTGTTATTCACAACAACAGAACAAGCCAAACACAAAGAAGCACAGAAAGCAATTACTTGTCCTTGCGCTGCAAGACGTGCCGAAGTGAACCATTAACCATGAACTCAGTTACAGTCGCCAAGGTACCACCTGGCCCATCTTTCACAACACCATAAAAAGCCACAACATTTGGATGGTGAAGCTTTGAGAGAATTTCAGCTTCCCGCCAGAATTCATTTGCCTGAAAACCCAGCAAAAATGCTCAAAATGTCTATAAATGTTACTCGAGCAATGGTGGGAGTGAGGACATATTAATCAACATCTGGGCATGGCGGTACCCTGTCTGGTGTACTGCATGTAGTGATCATCAATACATGACATCACTGCATAATAGTAACCCTAAGTCCCTAATATAGGGTTGGTACACTGCAATAGTGCTGCAGCCTTTGATCCTCATGGCCTACTGCCATATTTCATATGATGCAAATATAATGTCAATGATACCAGAAATACTTATCACAGATGTACAACAAATCTGGAGTGGAGCTTACTAGTCTTTCTAGCTCTGAAGATCGGCCGGCAAAACAGCTTTTCTTTATTCTCTTAATAGCCACATCACTTCCCCTCCATTTTCCATGGTATACAGTTCCAAATGTGCCAGAACCAAGTTCCCTAAGTTCTTCAAGGTCTTCATTCTTGATTATCTGTGGGACAGATTTTTCTAAGTTCAAAATTCCAGTAAGAGTATTCAGAAAGAAATTAATCAAATGAATAAGAGGTTTCAATGTACGCTTTCTAGGCATAACCATTGGACATTGCAAAGACAAGAGATGCCACTCTTTCTGGCCTATTTTAACAAATAGATATTCACAAAAAACTAACATGAAGGTACATTATGAATCACGGACAAAAAATCCCCGGGCCAGTAACAACTGGGGATAATAACTCATGGAGATTACCACAAGATCCAATGCGTACTCTAGTTCAATGTGAATCTAACAGGGAGCAGAAAGCAAATGCAGGAGAAGATGATTGTATCTAATCCAATTTAGTCCGGAAAAAAATGTTTCAACAAGGCTAAGGCTCATCTCTGGACTATTTTTCTGAAGCAGATTACAGAAAGTGAGAAAACATTAATTCGAACTGCGGACATGTTTAATAGCAATTATCCAAGTAGTTGTAGAATTGATTTGGCTGGTTTTCACAGGATATGCACTCACAGTTAAACTATTAATTGATGTACCATATAACGTTTGTGCCTTTACTTCCAAAGATCGAGTGAATATTAAAGATAACATAAAAAGGGATAAAAAAATCAATGCAAAAGGTAAAAAGGTTGAAACTTTACATCCAGTAGATTTCATCCGGTAACAACCGATACATTTTACATTGCATAAATCATCTTGGTACACACAAAACACAAGAGATGCTATCATGCAAACTAAGCACAAGACGCATATGCTTCTGCAGACACTTGTTGACGGTCACCTCTACACTGTCCTCATTGGCCTCAAATTCCAGTTAACAATTTTTAGTGTTTTGGAGCTTAGCTTGTTGCTTGTAAATGGGAATGTAGGTTTTTTAATGATAATACAGTACTGTTTTAATTCTACTGTTTTATTAGTTTCCTATCAGTCCCATGGTATTTTAGAAGATATTAATATATAACATAGTTAAACGTCTAAATAAGCGCTTGAACACCCCACCCCACCACCACACACATAACAAAATCCCAAGACTCTTATCTCAAAATCAAACTCCCAATAGACTCCTCATATCTCACGTGAATGCTCCGATGCTGTCATTTGATCAACAAATTCCTCATCTTGCGCTCTCACTCCGTGCGATTCTTTCACTCTCGCATCCATTGCCCCTTCACCTTCCTCTCACAGATCTCAATGCCACTGGTATGCAAGCCAATGGCAGACAGTGACAGCAGCGAGACATGGCCTAATGTACTGCATGTAGACTGAAGAGCTTTGATGATAAACTGTTCTAGTTTATTGCCCATTAGTGGTTTGTTTTCCTATCTCTTTGTTTGACTGGGGTTTTATTTGTCCGCAGGTGCCGCAATAGTCCCATGTTCGCGGAGATACATCAAATTGTCACCGATTCGCAGCACATCACCAAGTGCTCCTTGGCTGCTTTATATTACTTCTCTCCAATGCCAACGATCGGCATCAAGCCACATCAAGGAATCCTTTTTGCAGTCATTTTACCACCAAGGGCTCCAACCATGGCGGCCACCGCACAGCCCGAGGACAAGCTATCTTTCGAGGAGGGGAGAAATGTCATGTGCACCAAGGATGGCAGCAACAGCAAGTGCATGGCGGTAGCAATCAGTAGGATTGCAGGTTTCTGATAACTTTCCAATTAGTTTATTTCCATCTTCTCAATTAGTTTGTTTCAGTCTTGTCTACAGCCAAGTTTGTAAGGTCCACCTCTATTTAAGAGGATGGAGAGAATGCTTTTAGATTAAACAATGATGAATAAGCCAAGTCTCCCTACCGTGTTCCTCTCCTTGACTGGCTGTTCTAAGTCTTTCCCTCCTCCAATCGGAGCCCTCCTCCATCTAGCATCGTTCTACTTCAAGTCGCCGCTGTTCGATCTCTTCGACAGATGTTTAACCCCGTTAACATTGATATCCACTCTCAGTCTTTTGACAACCATTTTTTTCTATCTCTATACGAATCCCAGATATGAGCAGTTGCTAAGATGCATGGTTGTCACGGCGGGGTCGGCGACCACGGCGAGCCAGAGGCGCCTAGACGCCTAGGCGAGTCGCCGCGCGTAACAGTCGCGAGCTGGGAGTTGCCGCGCCCGCGCATAACAGGAGGAGCGACCGAGCGAGTGAAGTCAGCGGCCAGATCTAGTTCCTGCCGACTTCTCTCCGCAGCATCTCCCGCGCCGCCTCGCCTCTCCCGGCCGCCTCCTCCGGTCCTCTCCCCGCCGCCTCCTCCCCTTCCGGCAGCCTCCTCTCCCCTAAGTCGCAGCCTCCTCCCTCCGCCGCCTCCTCCCCCGACTGCTTCCCCTCACCGCCGCCTCCTCCCCCCGCAGCCTCCCCCGCCCAAGTCGCGGCTTCCTCCCCCCTAAGGCGAGGCGAGCATGCATGGCGTCCCCTCCGAGCCGTCGGGACGCCAAGGCGTCGCCTTGACAACCTTGCTAAGATGTAGATTGTCACACCATAACTACCAATTGGATCTAAGATGAAGAATTAAGTGGCATAGAAGAATCTAAAATGAAGGATTTAGTATATTGCAATAGAATGATTAACATGCATTTATCATCAAGCTTTGATGTATTTGCAATCTGCTAACGGATTTACCCCACTGCAACATAATGAAATGGTTTTATATGGTATTTCGTTAAACGCACTTGGTTAGTTCATACTAAGACCACATATTGTGGGATATCTTCCGCAAAAGCTCTTTTTGCGAAGTAGCATTGCGACATGATAATCACCACTAAAACATTTTTTTTGTTTTGAGATTGCAACAATATTTCTAGATTAGTGCCCATTTATTACTTCCCCATTTTAAATGAAATGGCATAGTAAAAAAAAGAGAGAATTACAGCATAACAAAATAAGTTGAACCTTAAACTTTTGAATGTGTTGTACTCTAGTAAGACATGCCATTATGCCAACATAAAAGTTACCTTGTGTTCTTGTCTGTATTGAAAGTGAGAGCATCAGAGCATATGACAAGTAATTAATCTATAGCCAACAGGATTGGTAGAATAGCATAGCATCATACATAATATTAGCACTCTTATCGTAGATAATATTTTGTTAGATTTATGACCATATTAAGACTCTTCCATGTTAAAACTCTATTTATGAGTTAAGACACAAGCTGTTTCATGCAACTGGAGTCAGAGAATCAAATTTTCTAAGGCTTGGTTAGGTTTTGACTGCCTTGGTTTTGGACATGAGTTCCACAAAAAACAATAACCAGAAAAGGCAAATAGCTGGTTTGACCAGAGTTATGACCAGAAAAGGCAAGTTACGGACAAGAAATGACATATTTGAATGATTTTACGTGGCTTTGGTCAAGTTTATATGGAGTCACATGTTTAGCCAAAATTATCAAACAAGAAAACATTTAAAAAATTTTTAAAAAAGATCATGGAACAAACAAGTTGGGACTCAGCTAGTTACTTGGCCATGGTGAATCCAAATTTGATTTTTTTTTTTACAGTTGGATTTAGACAATTTCAGACCAATTAGTGGCAGGTAACTAGTACTCAGTCCTGAAACTGGTCAGGAACTGGTACGGGATCACTGGTTTTAGCTACTTATTTCATATCTTAAAACTGCCTTCCTTGCTGTTCTTCCACTTGTTGCAGAGTTCACTCAAGTGGGCACCATGGAAAGAACATGCTGGTTTACCTACATATAGATACATAGCCAGTATGCAGACACAAGCATGAATCAACTCAGGGTGTTTGTACTTATAGAATACAACCAACCGTTCTTAATATGTAGAAAGGCATCACTACTAGGACAGAGCTTAAACTTCCCTGCAACCAAAAGCCATTTATACCTGCAAGTATTCAAAATCATTATCTTTAAAAGAAGCATCCATGACTGGTCCAACAGCTCTGCCCTCTTCAAACTTTGGCTCCTGAAACCATGTAAACAATCCCAAATTTATGCACCATAAATGTCACAACTGAAAAGAATTTCAGACTTCCTTTTTGACATGTATACCTCAAACTCAGGAACAGATGGCATCATCTCATGCATATTTGCAAAAGGATTGTCAACCTGAAACCCTTCAACATTCTTCATCATCGGTGGGCTGTCGTTCTGTGATGAGATAAAACTTGGAGGCAAAATACTAGAATCAACATTGGTGCTTGAAGGGACTGGATGTGTTTCCACATGACTATCCTTCTGAGGGGACAAATTCTTCACATTAATTGTATCATGCTCTAAATGTGCCAAAGGATACACTCCCTCGTCAATCTTTGCCAGGTCTTTGTCCTTATCTTTATGTTGAAACTCGTTTTGGGCAAGATTTCTGAAGAATGACCACCGCTGGGGTTCATAATTAGGCATGTTCAAGCTAAGAACAGGATCATTAAAAGGACTTGATGATTGTGCTGCAGTGTTAGCCTTGGCAAAGAAATCAGAAAGAATGTCAGGGGAGGTCTTCTCATCAGTACCACCAGCAATATCTCTATTCTCTGTTTTAGGGATAATACGTTGCCTGCAAGAATCATCTACAGAGCTGCTGGAACATGGAACAACTGGATCACATTCAACATCAGTTGGGAGTGAAGACTTGGGAGCATCCCAACTAACATGATGTGGCACAGCAGCATTAGCAGTTTCTCCATCATCAGCAGTTGCCTCATTCAGTTTACCTTTAGCTACAACCTTTTCAGCTGCATGGATACTTTTCTCTGCATTTCTAGTATTCATGTCATTTGAGGACCTCTTGTCACCAAGCAGTTGTTCACTAAATGGAGAAGTCTGTTGTACAGTATTAACATTTTCTTTCTCAAACTGTATGAGACTATCATCAGTAGATGGATCATTCCAATTTATTGCCGGGGTGGCTAAATTTGATTTTTCAGTCCCCTCAAATGCAGGATCAATGGCTTCTGCAATGGATTCATTTGCCACACCAGACTGTGATTGAAGAATTAGAAATTGAGAATTAAGTGAATCATCCGATTTAGATAACCGATTCAGAAACCCTGCCTGCTTCCTTGGAATCCGCTCAGAATGAAAAACTCGTCCAGGGTGTGGTGGTGGATTCTTATTATTGTGATCAATCATGTCAACTTGAAAGTCAGAACAGCCAGATGCAAAAGCTTCACTGGATTGGCAATCATCTTCATTACACTCTGAACCATGAGTGGGAGACATAGCTTTTGACGCTGTATAAGTCTCAAGGCTCTTCACACTGTCACTTTGTTGAAGAGAAGATGTTAGGCCTTCTTGACCAGAAGCTGTAGGGGGGACTTCTGGATGCATATAATTTGAAATAGAAGAGTCATGATGCATCATAGGAGCACTTAGATTCTCAAGGGATTGAAAGTAATCCAATTCATTCTTTTGAAGCGGCATTTTGACAGAAGCCTGTTTTTCCTCCATTGATTTTTCTGTCATACCGTCCTGATAAGACTGTTGATGAAAAGATTGCAGTGAAGCAGTTCCTGAGTAAGGTGCATACTGGGAATTATATCTATAATCAGAAGGTGCCGATAGAGGAATAGATATCTGGCCCTCAGTGTCATAAAATCTTTCATTGGAAGTTGGATAAGAGTAATCAGAACCATGCACATGATGCATCTCATGGCTATGGTGAGAATGCAAACTTGCAGTATTATCACTGGATAGACCTGCTAGTATTGGTCTTGACATCATAACAGGAGGCACAAAAGTTGATGCATTCACACTATGCAAATTTGAACTGTCTCTGCTTAAATTTGCTTGATTACTATCAATATTGAGATTAATGAACTGATCCAACTCACTGATGGACGTGTTTACTAAACCATGCCCGCTCGAAGGCTTTGCAGCTCCCACATCCATCCCATTGATGGCAACAACATACTGGATCCCAGAATCACTATCCATACTGCCCAGGCTGAAACTCATGTCATCAAAATCAATGGAGGAAACGAGGAAGATCCTAAGCTTGTGGGACCCCTCTCCACTATCAAGGAAACCACATTCCTCCATCATGTTTCTCAAATCTTCATCATTTGAAACTGAGATCAAGGCATCAAGATCTTCACCTGGTAGCTGATACTTGATATCATGAGGTTGATTATAGATGGCTGTCGTCTTCTGTTTGAGCTCCTGCCAGGAAATGTTCCTACTTATACGAATTATATGTGTCTCACCACCAACATACCTAAGTTTTCCATCACTTGGTCGGGGTAATATTTTTCCCCCAAAGCTACAGAGAATTTTTATTCTTGTGGAGGTGTCTGAAGCCTCAGAAGAAGCATAGCCATGGGTCAGTCCCTGGCGACTTCCACCACTGGATGGAGCTAGTGGAACTGACATAGTCGAGACGTGCCTGCTTCTGTTCTCATTTTCAGCAAAAGATTTTCTTTCAATCTCCTCTGTTTGTTTATTATCTGTAGTCAAAAAGATCGATGCATCGAACCTACTTTCTCCTCCTGTACAGTGAGCACCAAGGATTCCTCTAGAATCTTTGAGACCAGCACCAGATGCAACATTTTGATCATGAGACATACCAGGAACCAGATGCTTCTTGGATATAGCTCGATCTCTCATGAATTCAAAAGCAAATTCTTCCCCGGTCTGGATTGAATAATTAAGGACAGGCTTAACGGTGCCTGAAATAGGGTACTCTTGAACTGGAGAACTGGTGGATACTGAGCTTGAGGATCCATGCACAGTACTTTGAGCTGCAGAGCGAGCATCAACTTTTCTAGGTTCCATCAGGCTGTCCTCTATCCTTTTATGTGACAAGCAATGTGTCAATAGTTGGAGAACACCTAGTAAAATGTAGCTCGACCTACAGCAAAGAAGCACAATGATCATGCTTAACAAGAAACACGCAACATTAGAGTGTGTAAACACCAAAAATCGAAGTACCTAGGTCAAAATTAAGGAAACAAGCATCGGGTTGTGTTCCGTAGCACATAAAGTGATGGTACAACACTGTTGTAGAGCAAGAATAGCTAATAGTCTGGACAAGATTCTAGTGATATTCCAGAATTGATTTTTAGTAGCCTGCCATCGGGGTTTATGGCTAGGGTTCACCGAGGGTTGCGGAGGGGTTCGCCGTGCCCCCGGGTTGTAGGGGGAGGGGTGGGAGGCAGCGGCCGGGCGGTGGGCGGCGGTGGTGGCGGTGCGGCGGGCTGGCTGGCGGTGGCGCCCGCCTCGGGTTCGGAGGGAGCCAAGGGAGGCGGCGGCGGGCGGCACGGCGACGACGGCGGTGGAGGATTTAGGCTGGGCGGGAGCCGCGGGAGGCGGTGGCGGCGGAGGCTAAGGGAGCAGCGCCGGAAGCCGCAGGTGAGGCGGGCCGGCCGTCGAGGGGGAGGCAGGGCGGAAGTGGAGGAGACGAGGCGGCGGGGTGGTCGCGCGATTAGCCTGTCGGGCTACCGCTCGCGATGTAGTCGCGTCCGAAAAGAAATACTAACCTGGATGCGTCTCCGGGCTTTGAGCAGATGAGCACCTCACCGCCGCCGGGAGGGGCGGCCGAGGCGAACCGCCGCAGCCGCGGATTCGGGTGGAGGAGCAGTTAGGGCTGGATTGGAGCAGCGAAGCCCAGGCGGCGATGGCCTAGACTAGAGAGGTGGGAGGAGAGAGGGGAAGAGGAGACGCAAAGAAACGACGCTGACTGGCTTCACGCTGGCCAGGCCTTGCTGGAGAGATTATTGTTTGGACGGACAGGCAGGAGCAGGACACGTCAAGCGAAGTGTTTTGTGTTGTGTCACTGTGCGGGTGCTTATCTGGAGGCACTCCGCCAGCAAGACTTGGAAGAAAGGTAAGTAATGTCATCATTGCTCCCTCCTTTAATCTATAGTGTTGGTTTTTGTCTGATCTCATTTGTTTAAAAGTGGGGATAATTGATTCTTTGTCTTAGCTGCTTTTGATCATTTATCCTCTTCTATTTTACCATTTATATTATATCTTAAAATTATCTTACCAATTGATATTTTCCTCTATCTACATATTATCATTTTTCATTTGTTTAACCCCTTTAAGCTCATGTGAATAGACCAGATTGCCCTTTTGTGAAACCAAGCCCAAGCAGTGAGCTCTCGTCATGCCGCAACCTTACATGCATGCGGGATAGCAAAAATCCATAGCAAACAAACATGCATGCGAAATGTACAAGGTGGTTCCTATTTCTTTACACTTACTAGTAAGGTGCCCGTACGTTGCAACGAAAAACCAAATAAAAGTGATGCATAGTATCAAATATGATCTCAAACTGAATAATAAATATCAACTTTATCTTACGTCATCATGTATCAAAAGAAACATACATATTCATACTCGTAAATAAATCAAGCATCATATTAGTGAAGCATGATACAACAAACACTACATAAAACAATATATACAGAAATGATAGTAAACAATATTTTTTATAGTATTCTTAATACATATGATATGGATAACAATATGACAAAGAAGAATATGTGCATTGAAGATCACATCTAACCTTCTTAAGGAATATGAAATTCTAAATGCACCTAGCAAATAACTGAAATATTCATCAGTGGACATCAAATATACAATATTTTTAAAAAGAGATGAAAGCAAAAACTCTTTTATAAAGTATCCATGAACATAAAGTGAATGCTGAGACAAGGAATTAGAATGGAAATTGCTTATGTTTGATTGCATACTTTGCACGATTTGTGCATGGTGCGTCTACACTGGATCCATGTCAAGTCGCTTCGATATCAATATCAAGAAAATAAGGTCTTGGTGGATTGCCAACAAAGATAGATGTGTAATCGCATGCAATTGTTGTAAGATAATATTAGCCTTAACAGGACAAGAATGGCATACGAGTACTCCTTTATTGTCTACCAAAGACACATTAATATAAACGATGACCATTTTTATGGATATAGAATAGCCAATCGAATATAAAGATTAGTTTGTTAAAGAGGCCACTTTAACTAAAAATGTTGGACATTGGATCTTAATAATGATATAAAAGGTATTCCAGCTTTGATGAATTCTCATTACATCCTACAACAGTACAACTAAACTAAGACTCTTTGAGTTCTTGACGTATCTAAGAAACAAAAAGGCTTGGAATTTAGCAAAAGCCAAACATCTAAGCCTATTTTTAGTACTTACTAAATCTAAACCCACTATACAGAGGATCATCACATCATCTAAAGCCAGTTATGTCATATAAAAATTCAAAGTGATCTAAAAGAAAGTTGGTTGTGCTAGTGTTTTATGGCATGTGGCACAGAAATCCTCCAGCAAGTAGAGAGGGACGTGCTGTCGGCGTACATCGGGAAGAATTTCTCTGGTAGCTAATGTCCGTGTGGGGAGGAGGAGGTGGTGGTGTGTGGGGAAAATGCAAACCAAATTTTCCATTAGAAAACGCACACAAACCTCTGTCGAGAGCATCAAATCACCCAAATCGTAGAAATCAGAAATGAAATAGCATACCTTCATCGTCGGACACCACCATGCGTCCATCGGCACGGATCAGGCGAGTTGGGAGAGCTCCGGGAAGTCAGGGTAGTCGAAGTCGTCGGCTACCGCATGTTGAACTCGAGGAAGGTGTGGCGTCGCGACAATGGAGGCGGAGGGGTGGCCGCAAGGCCATCTGTTGAGGTTGGTGGCGCGGCCATGGCCTAGGAGGCGGTGCGTCACCATCCCCATCGGTGGGAGAGCTCGGGAAGTTGGCGTAGTCAAAGTCGCCGCCTTACGGTTGATTCATGCGAATGGAAGGGAATTGCATGAACGCGTCAATCCAACTCAGATTTCGAGCTCTCGCGCGAGGAGGAGCGCGCGGAAGGAGGTGGCGACAATGCAAATTAGGGCGCGTGTTAGGGTTTCGGGAGGCGCACGGATTCACGACACCGAGCACACGCTGTTTCCGGCGAGAAGGCGGCGAGGACAAGTGGAAGAGGCAATCACCACGAGACGAGGTCTCGGCGGCGGCAGGGGCCCGTCTTTGGGGTTGGAGGGCACGGTCTTTGGAGAGCGGGCCTACGCAGGGAGCGACCACCGTCGTTGCCATAGATCTAGGGCTTCCTGCCGACCCGACCATAATCGCCGCCGCGACTCCAAGCCCTCCGATGGAGCGGGGACACGCGGGGCTTACGGTGGTCGCGGCGCGCGCCGCGAGCTAGGGAGGAGGCGGTTCGAGGAGGAGGAGGAGGCGGGCTGCGGGGTGGGAGGAGGCGGCGGTGGAGCAGAGGGGGGGGGAGGAGGAGGCGGCGGCGGCGCAGAGGAGGAGGCGACGGAGGAGCGGAGGGGTGGGGGGAGGAGGCGGCGGCGTGGGGTGGGAGGAGGAGGAGGCGGCGCGTGGGGTGGGGAGGAGGCGGAGCAGAGTGGGAGGGAGGGGAGGAGCGGCGCGCTGGGTGGGCAGAGGGGAGGAGGCGGCGCTTGGGATGGGATGGGATAAACGGTTCAGATTTAATCTCGTAATTAGATCGAATCGTAGAAAAAAGAGGAGTGACGACGGACCAACCACCAATTACTTCTTTTATAATAGTAAAGACTTGTAAGAGTAATCTGTTGTGTTTCCAGTGACAACAACAAATCAGTCTGCTATCGCTCTGAAGATGCTACGGGAAAACAGGGATATGTTTGATCTAATTATCAATATATCCACGTGACAGACATCCTGCACCGCTCATTTAAGCTTAAGTTTCTAGTTTATTTTTTACTATTCATAATTTTCGTCTTTTTTGACTTTTCAATATTTTTTAAGCTTTTTACCGGTTTTTTTCCATATTCATTTGCATTATATTAGATAGGCTAATCTGTTTTTCTATTTTTTTTAGATTTTTTTAAATTAATTACGTCAAATAAGCTACTGTTAGCTAAAGTGTAATTTCAGCTAGCTACAATGCAATTTCAGCAATAAACAATCAAATTTCAGTCCAACTGAACGGCCTTAAGCTTCTTGAGCTTGTGGGGCTTGAAATGGACCTCCCTGCCATTAGTAAGTCCCAAATTTTATCCATCTCACAGCTAGCCATCTCTCACAGATCTTGATAGTAAGAGCCACTTTTGAGGGAATATATTCTCGAATCCTCAAAGCTGTCAATTTAACTGAAGGGCACTCCATCTCCTAATTTGATAATTCCAACATCAGCGATACCTATGACGCATGAACAGTGGCAAATGTCAATTTAATTATTATATTAAGGAAATAGCAACAATTTCACACACAAATCAGAGATTACTTGTTCCATTTACCAATTGAAAGTAGAAACGAAGTCACCATATGACTTATGAATGTGTAGTTTATCAAACACAAAACCAAGTGTTAACTATGGGTTACAGGCTTCATTTCTCAAACAACAATTAGATTCAAGAGAGCATAAAAATTAAAGGCTTCAGTTCATGCTTACAATTGTGTGCAAAGCCAAAAAAAGGCACTGAAAGATGTTGGTTTCACTGTTTCAGTTCTGACTTGCATCAATGCGACAAAACCAAGACCCACAACCTCTAGCAACATTCACAACTTTACAGCATAGAAAATTAGCAATATTTACCACTGTATCAGAGAACATCACAAAGGACCACAGCTTGGATGAATAAAAATATAAAATTGTTTATCCAAATCACATTTGCCCAGCTCAGCTTTCCCTAGCCAAACTATCCAAATTGAATTGACGGGACTATAACCGTAACAAAATATTGAACATAACTTTTTCCTCGGAGCTGTAAAAGTAGTACAAATGGGGTTCCTCTTCACAAGGAGCAGCATGTTCTAGTTCTACAATGGAATCAAACATAGCATAACCAGGGCTACAAGTATCTCCCTGATCCCACTGGAGTCTTAACATCTCCACTAGAATCGAGTTCTCCAGTCTAACATAATGTAATCTAACCTGCACTGCAAACCACCTTTCTGACATTGTCATGTCTATACTTCTCGCTTCAAATTAGAGAAGTACCTGTCGGGGTAATTTCATAGGATTCAAATATGCATCAGGTGTGTGTTACCAGTTTGTAAGTGGATATCTTTTTTTGGTTTACATGCATGTGATTAAACGGTTCTAAATTTACAAAACTGAAATGATACAACAAACAAGTTCCTCGGAAGCTAAAAAAGATAGGGAAATGCTACTGTTACTGTTTGTTAGACAACCATATTTGGTTTGCGTGTGTACGAGTCCTGAGCCAGGCGTCAACCGCCGGCCGGATTCTCTGCTGATTTGGTTAGAGAGTCTTGAGGAGATCTTTTCGGTATTGTTTCCATAAACCGCAGATCTCCTCACCCCTATATATGTATACTAGGTCTCTCAATCAATCCATGAATCTTTTCCACGCAATCTCATTTGCTTTCATGGTATCACGAGTCTAGGTCATCACCTGATTTTTCCGCACTGCGCGTCGCGCCTCACCGCGCCGCTGCTCCTCCATACAGCGCGCGCCCTTCCCAGCGTCGTTGCTCCTCAGCCAGTAGCGCCCTTCCGCGCGCGCTGCTCCTCCAGCCGCGCGCTCTTCCGGCGTTCTTGCTCCATGGCCACACCACCGGTCCTCCTCCGCTGGCGCCGCCGTCCCCTACAAGCAGTCGTGCGGCGATGCCGTCTGCCGCTGCGCGCCTCAGCGTCACGAGAGGATGCTCGCGCGCCAAAGAGGCCGGCCGAGCGCGCGCTCGCGACGCTGCTCGCCCGTGCCCACGAGGCGAACGAGAGGCCCTCGCCAACAGAGCGCGATCGGCGACGACCGTCTTCGGGCGCGCTTCGCCGCGTCGCTCATGGCGCGGCGGCCGAGCCCGCCAAGGATGACGCCGCCCCCGGTGACGCCGCCACCAACGCCGGCTCTCACGCCGGCGACCCCCCTCTCCTCGAGGCTCTTCTTCACCACGAGGCTGTTGCGCTCCTCAACCTGCACGCACAGGCCGTGACCGTGCAGAACATCCACGCCCTCGTGCCCCTTGTCCTCGACCTCAACTCCGCCTTCTTCGCACGCTGGCGTGAGTCTTTCCTCCTCACCGTCGGCAAGTTTTCTTTGCGCAAAGACGCCCTCTCGGCGCGCGCACCTCGCTCCGGTTGGTGTGCGCATGGACTGCGTCGTGCGAACGTGGCTCCTCGGCGCCATCTCCGACGACCTCATGGTGAAGACGTCTCCCGCCGTAGCTCTGGCCGCCACCACGGGTCACGGCGGCCCGCGCCTCCATCGTCCCGCCGCCTGCTGCGACCGCCTTCCCGAAAGCCCAGAAGACGCTGATGCGAGCTCGGAGGCGGCGTGCCCAAGCGCGGCAAACGCGGGGGCAAGCGCGGCGGCAGTGGCGGCGGCGGATCAGGGGGCACCAGCGCGACTTCCCCTGCTGCACCGCGCCCTGGCACTCGGTGGCCGACCCCCTACAATCCCTGGTCCGGGTCTATTCAGATGTGGCCCGGACCAAGGGCTCCGATGACACATGGCCCATCCCAGCAGCCGCATGCCCTGCTGGCTGGGCCCCAAGGGCAGTGGGCCGGCCAGTGGGGTGTGCCTCCCCCCAGCGGGTATGGGCCACACGGTTGGGACCAACAAACCCTCGCGCCAACTTTCGGACGATGTCCTCCAAAGAAGCGCAATGTGAGCGAGTGGTATTTTGATTAGCGCCACTCATCATATGACCGCCGACACCAGTATACTTACTCCCACTCGTTCCCATTCTTTTCCACCTCACATTATTGTCGGTAACGGGCATCTTCTTCCTGTTACTACTACTGGCATCGCTCATTTACCTCATAACCTTCGTCTTAATAATGTTCTTGTTTCCCCGAATCTTATTAAGAATCTTATTTCCGCACGCGCCATTCACCGACAATAAGCGTTACGTGGAATTTGACCCTTTGGATGTTCGTGAAGGCTCTTCCTCTCGGAGAGATCGCCAGTGTGTGACTTGGTTCCCTCTACGTTTCGACTGCGGCATCCTCCTTCCATGTCGCCACCTCATCCTCGCTTTGGCATCAGCGTCTTGGACACCCTGGTCATGAAGTTCTATCTAAACTAGCACAAAGTTTTGGTCTCCCTTGTAATAAAAGTGCTAGTGACTCCCTTTGTCATGCGTGTCAGCTTGGTCGTCATACACATCTTCCCTTTCATGCGTCGTCATCACGCACCATTCATAATTTCCAATTAATACATTGTGATCTTTGGACCTCACCCATTACTAGTGTCTCAGGTCATAAGCATTATTTGGTTATTCTTGATGACTGCTCGCATTATCTTTGGACGTTCCCGCTACGCCTTAAATCTGACACTTTCTCCACTCTTTCTAATTTTTTTGCTTACGTTCACACCCAGTTTGGCGTCACCATAAAGGGAATTCAATGCGACAACGGGCGCGAATTTGATAACTCCACCGCCCGCTCGTTCTTCCTCACCCATGGCATACACCTGCGCATGTCCTGCCCTTACACCTCGCCTCAGAACGGTAAAGCTGAACGCATTATCCGCACCACAAACAATGTCATTCGCTCCCTCCTGTTCCAGGCCAGCATTCCTCCCACCTTCTGGGCTGCGGCTCTTAGCACTGCCACCTATCTTCTGAACATTCTTCCCACCAAAACGCTAAATTTTTCTACACCTCATCTCTCCCTGTTTGGGACACAACCATCGTATGAGCACCTCCGCGTTTTCGGTTGCAAGTGCTATCCCAACCTTTCTGCCACCGCCGCCCACAAGCTTGCCCCTCGCTCCGCCCTGTGTGTCTTTCTAGGCTACTCTCTCCACCACAAGGGCTATCTCTGTCTTGACCGTCACACCAACCGTATCATCATCTCTCGCCACGTGGTTTTTGAAGAATCCTCCTTTCCCTTTTTCGAGATCCTTCCTCCCGCTCGAGCGGCCTTGATTTCTGGAAGAATTTACTAATCCGTCTGGTCCCTTTTGTACCGTCACCATATTTGTTGCTGCAGCTCGGCTCCAACCGCACGATCTCGTGCGGCCACCGCGTCCATCGCGACGACCACGTGCGGCTCTGGCGCCGGACTCACCACCCGGCATTCTGCCGGCGAGTTGCAACCATCCGGCTCCACGATCCGCGCCGCGCCGGTCGGTGGGCCGCCTCCAGCCTCTGGTGGACCTCGCTCCCCGTCGCGCTCCCCTGATGGGCCAAGCTTGTCTGCTTGGCCAATGTCGTGCTCGCCCAGCGGCGCACGGTTGAGCGGGCCCAACGCCCAGCCAGCGCGCGCGCCGCCTCGTCGACCGACGCGCTCTTCGAGCGGCGGACGTCGGCCCTCCCATCGCCCGCCGGTGTTTCGACGTTGTCTACGCCCGGCGACTTCCCACGGAAAAGGTCCAGGCGCCCGCGCCCGTGGCGTCACCTGTGCCCATGACGCGCGCCATGGTGCCAGCACCGGCGCCCTCTCTGACACCTGCGCCCCTCCCTGTGGGCGCTGTGCCCGTCTTTCCCGTGACCAATCAACACGCCATGGTCACTCGAGGGGGCACGGTTTCCGTCAGCCGGTCCTGTTCGAGGCCACGTCACTGTCTCCGGTTCCCAGGACTTACCGTGCCGCTCTCGCTGATCCAAATTGGCGTGCTGCTATGGAAGCCGAACACTCCGCTCTGCTGTCCAACCACACATGGGACCTTCTTCCACGGCCGACCCGGTCAAATGTGGTCACCGGCAAATGGGTGTTCAAACACAAATTCAGAGCTGATGGGTCTTTTGAGCGCTACAAAGCGCATTGGGTTCTTTGCGGCTTCACCCGCCACGGTATTGATTTATTGAGACATTGATCCGTCGTCAAGCCCGCTACTGTCCGGACCGTTCTCTCATTGGCTCTTTCACGCTCTTGGCCCATTCATCAGCTCGATGTTGATAATGCTTTTCTGCATGGTACTTTGTCAGAGACAGTTTATTGCGCTCAGCCTTCTGGATTCGAAGATGCTGCTCATCCAGATCATGTGTGCCGCCTTAATCGGTCTCTTTATGGACTTAAGCGAGCACCTCGAGCTTGGCACGCGAGTTCGCTTGCCATCTTCTGACTCGGCTTTGTTGAGGCCAAATCGACACACGTCTCTGCTCGTCTATCGTGGAGCGGACATCGCATTTACCTTACGCTATATGTTGGCGACATTGTCTTGTGACTTCCTCCACTACTTTACTCCGCGTACCATCGCGGCTCTTCGGCAGGAGTTCCCTATGAAGGATCTCGGCGTTCTTCATAACTTCCTAGGTATGCATGTCCAGCATACGACCTCGGGTCTTTTTCTCTCTCAACGACAATACATGACTGAGATCCTTGAGCGTGCTGGAATGGCCGACTGCAAGCCAAGTTCGACGCCTGTTGATGTGAATCCGAAGCTCTCTGCAGATGGCGACCCTATGACTAATCCCACGGATTTCGCGATCTTGCAGTGCCCTTGATGTCGACTTTCACGGGCGGACATTTCTTATGCAGTTCAGCAAGTCTGCCTACACATGCATGATCCCCGGGAACCTCATCTTGCTGCCCTGAAGCACATCCTGCGCTACGTGCGTGGCACTCTGCACATGGGTCTGTTCCTACGCTCCTGTCCTCAGTCCGACTTGTTGGTCTACTCTGATGCCGATTAGGCCGGCTGTCCTGATACGCGCAAGTCCACCTCCGCCTCGCGATTTTCTTGGTGACAACTTTGGTCTCCCGGTCGTCCAAGCGTCGAATCCGTCTCCCGCTCCGGTCTGAAATTTGAATATCGAGTTGTTGCCAGCGCGTTCTGCCGGCCACACGGTTACGCCGACTATTATCCGAGTGCATACTCCTTGCGCAAGACAACGTTGGTGTCTTGTGACAACATCGATCTGATCTACATGTCTTGAATCCGTTCAGCACTGTGCACCAAGCATGTAGAGATCGATCTACGCCGTTCGGGGCGTGTTGCACTTGGTGATGTCGCGTTCTTCACGTTCCTACGACATCCCAGTTTGCTGACATTTTCACCAAGGGCCTGCCGTCGTCAGTCTTCACGGATTTCCGATCCAGTCTAAACGTTCGTTCAACCGACGATTCGACTGCGGGGGCGTGTTAGACAACCATATTTGGTTTGCGTGTATGCGAGTCTGAGCAGCGTGAACCGCCACGGATTCTCTGGCGATTTGGTTAGAGAGTCTTGAGGAGATCTTTTCGGTATTGTTTCCATAAACCGCAGATCTCCTCACCCCTATATATGTATACTAGGTCTCTCAATCAATCCATGAATCTTTTCCACGCAATCTCATTTGCTTTCACTGTTCATATGTACGGATAAACAGATAAAAAACAGACGTTGCAATATTTCTCTCGCCCATATATACAATATTTCTTAGATATGTATAAAAAAAATAAAGAACAACGAGAGTACTCCCATCATACGCTAAGATGCAATCTTCTTTGCCCACTTGGCTTTCTTGGCTATGTATACAACAAAAAAAACCAAAGAATAATATGAGTATTCCTATCGAACACTCCGATGCAGCATTTCTCAGCTATATATATAACATTTCTCGGCTGTGTATGTAACAAAAATGTTTGATAAAAATCTTGATGTTACACTGCTGATTGCTGCATGCACGTAAAAAAATGTTGCAACAAAAACAATCATTTTTTTTGCTGCATAAATGGCTAACAAATGTTCTATATATAGGCAACAAATATTGCAGCGTACCGTCCAATGCTAGTGCGCCTGGCGTCCAAGCGCTAGCAATGGCCAAAAGATATAGGGCATGTTCTTTTTTGCTGCGGTTTATGGTTTTTTGCTGAAATTTTTGAATTTTAGCTGTTTGCGACAGAGATTACGAAGAGAGATACTCGCTTGCGATTTTAGATAGTACAGATGTTGGGCTTTTAACGTGTACTATAATTACTTGTAGACTTCATCTTAAAAAATACTCCATTTGAAAGTTAGATACCGTAGAAAAAGCCAAAAACTATTTTGAGAAACTGAAAAGAACAGCTCGTTCCTATCTTTATATGGAAGAACCAAGAAGTCACAAATCTTATCCACTAAAAAGACAAATATTTTCTATGCCGATTCACACACACAAGCAACACAGATGGATCGCGCCGAAAGGGAAGGCCGCACCTTTGCAATTCTGCATGGCGAGGAGCCGAGGACTCGCAGATTGTGGAAGCCCTCGGCGATGATGTCCAGGTCGTCGTCGATGACGCCGGGGTAGAAGAAGCGGGACGGCGATTGGGAGAGGCCGAGCTTAAGGACGCCAACGAAGCGCACGGCGAGGTAGCGCAGCATGGCTGGGCCGAAGCGCGCGCAGGCGCCGTCGCTCGGGAGCTCTGGATCCGGAGCCGGCGGCAGCACACGAGCCCGAACGCGTCGCGCTCCGCCTCGGGCCCCAGCCGCGCGATCCATCTCCTCTCCTCAATCCCTCCTATTCAGCCCAGATCCATCAAGTAAGAACCTAGGGTTTTCGAAGGATAAACAAAGAAATCAGGATGTGAGAGAGGGGGGACTGAGCCGCGCAGAGGGGGGCTTACCTCGCCGGAGGAGCACAGCAGGCCGTGCACGGCAGCAGTCGCCGTGCGCGCAGGGGACTCACCGCGCGCCGGACAGCACTGAGGAAGAAGACGACGTGCGGGAGAGGAGCAACGAAGAACAGGGCTGCTCGCTCGGGCATTTTGGTTGAATAGACATGACGGCAATATCGTCATTTCACATTGGTATAGGCCACGCTGAATAAAAAAACGAATTAAAACGGGCTAGAGAACAAAATAACAATTGATCAAAGAAGTTCAGTGTAAAATATGAATGAGAAAGTAAAAAAGATCAAATGATCAAGACCCCGCTCAACTGTGCGATGAAGTCAGCGATAGCGACGGACAATAGCTTTTTTTTACTGTGTATTTTTTGTCATTTTCTGTTTTTTTGTTTTTTGATTTTTTGTGTTTTGTTTTTTTCCTGTATTCCTTTGTGTTGTCTGTGATAGGCTAACATGTCGCTTCTATTTTTAATTTTTTTTTAAATTTAATTATGCCTAATAAACCAACTAGTTACAGCAAAAAATTAACGAGTTACAGTAAAATTTCAGCCAAAAGCTATAAACCATCGTTATTCCGAACGCTACCCAAAGGTAGCCAAACCAAGGAGCAAAATATCAATTATCCCTTTTGGCTTTCAGTTTATTTAAACCAGAAGCAACTTAGAACATGTCGGTTTCTAATTTTGGTTTTTTGGTTTTTAGCTTTTCTTTTTGTCCTTATTACTTTGCATTGTCTGTAATGATATAACGGATTTTTATTTTTTATTTTTTCTCAAAAAAGTAACAACTATTACTGCATAATTTTAGCTATAAGGGTGTCTTCTTTTCCACTTATGACTTATGGCTTATAGTTTATGTTATAGTAACTAACTTTAAATAATGTGTTTTTCAAGACTGGGTCAATAGGAAAATTATAGTAAAAAGTGTACTGAGTTTAATTGTATTGATCAAAATCACATATAACTATTTTTTCTGTGTATCGTCTCTCACAAATAACCACAATTTCAAAAATTCAAGTCATAAATCATAGTTCAGAAAAATTTACACTAAGTTGACAAAAGCACCTCTTAAAATTAGTAAGGCACGTTTGGAACATAGGAATATTTTATGAATTTTTATAAAATTCTGAGTCGCAAACAAGCTCCAATACTCTTTTTTAAGTAAAATATAAAATTTGGTAAGAAGGACAGTGCATCGAGGATTTTAGAGGTGAGATGCACACGCTGAATCAATTTACTATTTACAATACTAGAACACCAGGCGCACGTCGCACGCCTTGCCATGACTTCAATTGCAGAAATTAATTCAGCTTCAATATAGACACTTCAAGCAGATGACAGATAGAGACCATCGCAGAAATTAATATCTACTTCAATATAGGCTGATGAAAATGAAGATAAATTTAACTATAGGCTGATGAAAATGAAGATAAATTTAACTTTGGTTAGTTTCCTCCCAACAAATTACAAGGCAACTACGAAAATCAAATCCCAGAGTTACCTTATCCCAAATCTTCCCTTTAACGGTTTTTTGGCCTTCCTCTTGGTAAGTCCCATCAGCATTCACCCAAAAGTGAGGTTTCCAGCACATTGAACTCCTGCCAAATGAAATCAAACGAGTTAAAGAAAAACTAACTCATGTATCTCGAAATCAGGTAGGAGTATATATCGTTGCAAACCTTAAGCATCTGCAGCTCAGATTTTGTAATCTCTCGGCCATTTATCAGGATTCTGGTGTTCCCATTACTCGCCTTTTGATCTAGAACACCTCCAACATTCAGATTTGGACTTATTATGCAATGGGGCTTGTGTCCCTCCTGGAACATTTTCCAAAAAAAAAAAGATTGTAACCAGAGTTGTCAATGATACATCATTAAGAATTTGTAAGAAGACAAGCAAAATGAATCGTGCGAGAATGAAATTATGGTGAAATTGTGAAGTAGCGTGACCAAAGAGTGGCATTTTCTTTTTTGCATTTCATCTTCCCCAAAAATCCAAAGCCAAATCAAACTATGCATCCAGACACCCACTATGTTTTAATTATTTTATATATGTAATGCCATGCCATCATGTTGGTATTTTCAGAAAGATTACGTGTAATGGTTTCCATATAATGGTGCACATGTCAAGTGCAAGCCTTGATGTGTAGCTTTATGCTGTTCTGAACCAGCATAATCGAAAGTAGCAGGTAGCAACTTCTCCTCATTTACACACAACTCCATCCACAAGGACTCCTAAGACTTTGATAAATCATTTGAACCATGATAAGACACCATAATTGTGCTAATACATCAAAGAAAGCCCCATCAATATTCTAAAAAGTAAACTAAACATTCCACAATATCAAGTTCAACAGCACTATCCTCCAGACCTTGCATCATTATTCCCACCAAAAAAATAATTTTCATCAAATGCAGAACCTACACATGTATGTCATGTAGCTGCCCTTTACTTTCAAATTTGTGCATTGCCAAGAGTAATGACATATGTTCCACCTTTAATAACCATAAATGTAAACCTAAGCATTCAACAAACTATACCAAATTACACCAATCCTATCAAAACCATAAATAGAAACTCTCGATCGTTTAAATTATGCACTTGCAAAGCCAATAACGCTACTCTCCTAAAGGCCATGATACAAACCTCAGAACTCATGGAATTACATGATCACCAAATATAACCGAAATCATAACCAATTGCCTAAAAAGCAATCTCCACATCAAACTATAGTCTAGAATTAGAAAGATCACCAAATATAACCGAAATCATAACCAATTCACATGTCAATACTCTATGCACCCAGAGCAACACTAACTAAATTACCTATATAGTAAATGATTAGTTGTTGTAGCTTGTTATTGAGCAAGATGATGCTAAACCAGCTTATTACACTTAAACATAGCCAGAGCTAATTTTGATATTTCTACATCCCGTTCTTACAAGAATAAGATCTTATTGCGAAAAATACAAACCTTAACAACCCGATGGCCGATGAGGATATAGACCAGAAGATTGTATCGCACATCGTAGATAGGACAAAAATGAAAACAATAAATAAGTGTTGATGGGGCCTCACAAATAAATACCTACTTGAATTTACATATTTGAGCAAAATAAAATGAAAAAGAATTAAAAAGGAATCATTGCCTACAAATTTGAACTCTAAGAAGGATGTTATGCATAGTAGTGTCCAAATGATGACCGATGCTAATACTTGCAATATTCAGCAATTATCTCTGTGGATCTTGATCCAAACAACAAAAGTACATCTGCGCACTACCATTAGATGGAACAAAAATATACGTTACGATGATAATGAAATTTTGCATGCCATACACAACACCAATGAGCTAAAGACCATGACCACGATGATGACACAGGTCTAGTCTCCGGTTTACAACGTAGAAGTCTCCATAGTATCATTTTTAAATTTCAAATTTCTACGCATTGCCTACTTTTTGAATTTCTATTTTGTCTTCTTAAATTAGGAAAAGAATTTGGCACATACCCTCCCTCAAGTATAACCAACAATCTTCCCTCTGAGCAAGAAGTTAACATGGACGTCATCCTAGAGTATCCAGCAGGAGTGACCTATCAATGACGAAGGAAGTTAAATCAAAACTACCATGGATTGACATGATTTGGCGTGCATTGGCATATCAACCAGAAAAAAGGTAGCATCTAACAGTTTACAGGAATCAAGTAGCAAACATGAATGAATAATATCAAAGTCAAGGGTTGCATGGAAAATTTAGTTTGCAATCTACCTTTTGAGAACTTTAGCAAAGTTATCATTTTTTTATTTGACTGACCTCTAGTACAGTAGTACTTACCACCAAATATGACAAAACAAACTGAACAGTGATGCATCTCAGATCCATACCAATGAGCTCATCCCTAAAGGAGCAACAATGGTATATGAGACTGGAACCAATTGGCAAAGTTTGGTGCTTCAACACAGTCCCCCAAAAAAAATCTAGCTTCTACAAGTGACGAAGCCCAAACAATACATAATTTTCCTATACAGTGTGAATATAAAAGGTTAACCTAAGTTCTAAACAGGTGATGAGGTGAAAGTCCTCTACATGGGTCTGAAGTCTTAACATGCATTTCAATGCAATAAACTAACAACAAACAAACAAATAAGAGAGCAGTTACATGCCTATGATTAGTTTATTACAGAGCATCACACTATATTCAACTACAAAAAAGGTAAACATTTTGAATTGCAAGTATCATATATGCATGTATGCTTTGTACAGGGTAACAGAAAAACAAAACAAGAAACATAATCATCTCAGGATGCCTGCAGCCATGCGCAATCCCATTAGTGTTGTCAAACCAGCCCAAACTCCAGCCAGGCCAAAAACAGATGGAGCATATAACAAAACTATCAATGACATTACCCCAACCACAATCTAGGTAGTCAAAACAAAATCAAGAATTCAATGAATAATAGGGGGAAAGGACATATACAAGCTAGCGAGGACTACTTCCATACCGTAACCCAAGCAACGTAGTCAAAATCTGAGGCACCATAACGGAGACCATCAAAGATGAATGCCAGGGCATTGATTGGTTGATAGATTGTTCAATGAATTACTCACCTATTAACAATCTGTGTTAGCTCATGTGGCTGCTTGCTTTGACAAGAGGTTCAAAATTATGTGATTTGTGAGTTCTGTAAAAAAAATTATGTTTACAACCTTACAATCTATTTATGTCTCAACAGCAAGCATTGACATTTTACATTCTTTGGGGATCCGTTCTTTTTTCCAAAAACAAACAATTGGCTTGTTAGAGACTCAGTGCTCCGAATTCACACAGCTGTACTTCATATATGCAAGAATTAAGCAAATAAAAGCACATTTCCCTGAGTTTAGCATCTACTTAAGCATATCGCAATCTGCTTGAGACTTGAAAGCACCATAATTGGTCAAAATTCACTATCACAGGCGCATAAGCAAAACTAAAGCATTCCACAATGGCATATCATAATTAATAAAAAATCACAATCACGAAATGCTCACCATCTGTATCGCATGAAGTGTCCATCACAAGGTGCAGCCTCTGGCACGTCGTCGGGGGAGAGGATGCCGTTGGGCAGCCGCAGCAGCACGTACGGAGTGATGCCGACGGAAGGTGCACCTGCACCACGCTCAGCATCCTCCCCTCCTGATCCTCCTCCCTTGCTCAACTTGCTTACCATCCTCGGAGACACGGAGGGCCAACGAACGCTGCAGCACCTCGGCAACTGCAAGCACCGTCTCCTCCGGCACAGTCTCCTGCTTCACGGCCGCATCTAGGCCTAGGTGCGACCTCAACCGCGAGAAGGAGCAGATGAGAGCCAAGTTGACCACTACCCAATCCCAATATTCCCCCCCAAAAAAACAACACCAAAATCAGCATCAGAACCACACAAAGCAGCGTGATCGTCAAAACAATCATCAAAGATGAGAGGAATTCTTACAGCCATCGTCGCTCTCCTCGACGGTCCTCCGCAGGAACCCGTCGCGGGGGAGGTTGCTGTCGCTGAAGTAGAACTCCACCTGCGGCAAAAAAAAAAGAGCATAAGCGACTTCGATCCGAAAAAATCCCCAAATTTTGAGGGGGAAGACAATAGGGATCGGGGATGGAGCAGGAATTGCCAACCTGGCGGAGAACATTCTTGGGCTTGCTCCTGCACAAAATCCCCCGGGTCAGGTCAGGATCCCACCGCCCGAGCTCGCGGGCTGGGGCAAATGGGAGATCCAGGCCGGAGGGGGCTCACCTGGGGATTCTCCGGAGGGCCCTCGAAGACTTTCATTTACGCAGCTTGCCCAGTCGGCTCGCCTTCTCTCCAGTTGCAGTGCGGCCGTCTCGCGTACCAGCATCCCGCGCCGACCGGATCCGGCCTCCCCCTCCGGCCTCTGGGCTCTGGCCTCCCCCTCCGCCTCGGCGCCTCCCCCTCCGCCTCCACGCCGACCGGATCCGACCTCCCCCATCGGCCTCTGGGCTCTGGCCTCCCGCCGGAGGGGAGGGGAGCGGTGGGGAGCGGGGAGGAGGGGGACCGGGAGGAGGGCGGCGGGGACGACGGGAGGGGGAGGCGGCGGGGCACGAGGGGCGGGGAGAGGCCGGGAGCGGGGACGAGGGCGCGGGGGGAGGAGGCGGGGGGGCGGGGAGGAGGGGAGGAGGAGGCGGCGGGGGCGAGGAGGGGGGAGACCGGGAGGACTCGGCGAAGTCACGGGCAGGGGGGGCCCGATCCCGGAGGGCGGCGCAAGCTGCCTCGCCACGCGTCGCGCGCGAAGGCCCTCGCGCGGGCGTGGAGCGCTGTGGTGCGAGGAGAACGGGTTGGCTTTTAATAACTCCGATGCTTGGACTACGGTCGATGAGCGCTTGGCAACGTCACCCTGTTGCACGTGATCAGATGGGCAGGACATGCTTTATTGCGCTAGATGCACCCACCAAAATATTGCACATCACCGAGCCCCCTACCTTGCTTTTCACTTCCCCTCCTGCACCCTTACTTTGCTCTCCTAACCCGACACACTTCATCAGCGCCGCCCCATGTTCCCGGTGACCATTTTCGATGTTTGTGAGGGCACATGCTGTTCCATTGCAGCTTCATACTGGCCATGCACTAGCCCTCCTACGGGGGCCTAAGGGTCTGAGCGCTCTCGTTGGAGATTATTATTTTTAAACATATTATTAACACAAATCGCTCTATAAATTACAAGGTATCAAAAGCGGATCCATAGGGTATACCGGGTGGATCACGACATACCCTGGGCCCAGCCAGTCAGCCACAGCCCAACGCCCGGGTCAAACGGTTCGTGACCCTCAGAAGTACTGCCCAGCCAAACTTTCGCCTGTTGCACCGCACGCATCAGTCTGAGTAGGTGAAAGGGCCCAGCAAAATGGTTCGCCTCCGAGAGTCCTCGCAACCGCCACAAGCGCCTCCGAACCTCTCCTCTCGCTGTGCCGCCCTCCTCGTCCTCATCCTAGCCGCCTCGTCGCCCCGCCCAGCCGCCACTGCCTTCTCCCTCGGCATCCGTACGAACACCTACATCTCTTTAACTACCGGTTACAAGCTCACAACTCACCAGCGACCGTACCCCTCACTCTTCCCTCCTCTGCTTGCTTTTCTTGCTGGTACGCGTAGCTTGGCCGAAGGAGTTGCTGCGGGAGTAGAAGAAGTCGGCGCGCTTCCTCCTCGCGCCCATCGGCCGTCGCCGCCTCCCGCGACAGCCTTCTCAAAGCCCATACCATTCTCGGTATTTCCGTTTGCTTAGTCAGTCCTTACCTAATTTGGTTCGTTGTGTCTGTATGGTTCTTGGCAATTGTGGCTTTGCAATGCAGCTTCGGCGAATGCGTCTGCGAGGACTCGAGGAGGTGAGGGGAGGTGAGTGTGGCGAGGAGGGATGCGCGTGTCGCAGCAGAGGAACTCGATTGTCGCGCTCGATCGCGGACTAGCGTTGAGGTTGGGGGCTTGCATTAGGCATCGGTGGTTCGTTTTGGTACTCTAGGTGTTTGATGGAATTACCTGCAGTCTGCACATTCAACTTGATATTGAAGAATACCGCGTCATTGCTTTCGATAAGGATCCTCTCAAGGTTGAAGGCGATACTAGGCTTGCCGAGCTAATCTGATGAGGTTTATCGCTAACATTTCAAGAAACTTACCTTCTTGCTCTATATTATGTTGAGTAAAGCGAGGGTTAACTAACCTTGTGCGAGTCATTCTCAGACACAGGAAGCGTGGTGCATAACGGTAACTTTGAACTCATCGGTGATAGGTGCATAACGTTGCCATGCTGCTTCTTAGTTTTTATGATGTTATGTGTCTGAATATGCTGGACTCTTAACTATATGTAATAGCTCGATGCATCATATGGTGTAGGTAAAAGGCTTTTCTTTGAGTTCATGTTTTTGTATCTTCTAGCTGTGGCATATTCAATAATCCATCAGTCCATGCGCGACCAATTCAGTATGTGCTGTTGATTTTCTTCTAAACCAAGAGATAGGTCTTGTGTCATCATAGGAAGTTACTAACTATTCAGTGTTGTTATTCCTCAGATTATTTTCTCCAGTTTGGAACGTCTTCTGGTGTTCCCATCAAGTGAATTTACAATTTTTGCTCCTTAATAATATGTAGTAATTTAATAAAAATGGTGTTGTACAGTGTGCTCATTCCTTTCAATTTCCCTACAAGATGAGTTTCAGGATGTTGATTACATTTTTTGATTTTCTATGGAACTGCTTTGGGCTTTGGAGTCTTCGCAAACTAATATATGCACTGGCAAATGGTTTTACCAAATTGCATATGAAAATTTTAGTGCAGCATACCTTTTGGTAAAATCCTGGGTCCGCCACTGCAAAGTATACAAACATCAGCCAATCTATTACACATTGCAATCCCAAAAATCAATCTAGATCTAAATTCTATTTATTTGCAATGCTATGATTAGATCGATTGTTCTCTACTCAGTAGATCGGTTGCGATAATCACTGATTAATCTACAATTTGCTGACATAATTATTTACCATCTTTATGCACTTTGTAAATCTATTAGATCGGTTTGCCTAGTTAGATTGTGATCGGGATTGATTCGAATAATCTTGGAATGGATTTGGCGCTATGTTGTGGGAATTCATTGTCAGCCGCTCGAAGCCACTGCCGGGCCTCGGCCTTCTCCCACCGGCGACGCCGCTTCCCCGCCTCGTCACTCATCGGGCGCCTGAAGCCGCCGTTGCCACAGCTCAGTCTTCCCCCACCAGCGATCAAGGTTGGCGCCATCATGGCCACTCGAAGTGGGCCTGCTGCTGCTTGGCCTTCACCCCACCTGCGTCGTCGTGGCCGCTTGACAGGAGCAACCGCGGACTCCACACTCGAGGCTGCCAGCCGGGAGGCGTCGTCGCCTCTGCACTCGAGGCCACCAGCCAGGAGCGGTCGTCGCCTCCGCATCCCCGCAGCCAAGGCCGACCGCAGCCGCCAAAAGCCGGATGACCCGTTCGCTAGGGTTTTAACCCTAGCCACTAGCCTTTTGGACCGACAAGGCTTCTGGGCCAAACAGCCCAATCCGGCCCAATAGTGAGAAAAAGAAAAAAAACTCTGGCTGGCTATTTTTTGGTTTAGCCCCCTAAGTTTAGGAAAATTTGAAAGGTTTGCTAAAAAATACAGTAATATTATAAGTTTTGATCTTGAAATTTGTCGATATAATAGATAAGTCCAACAGACTGACTTTCTCTCTAAAGAAATTATTTTTAGATTATATGAGCTTCATCATAATCTTTTTAGCACCTTAGTATTATCATGTTTTCTTGATTTATTTTCTTTAGTGTTTTGTTTCTGCTTATTAGTAATTTTGAAAACAACGTATTAATTAGCAAAAATTCATTAAAATTACTAAAATATTCTAAAAAATCCTAAATAATATCTACTGAATAGATAACAATCCATACCTTACTAATAAGCACAAGTTCAAAGTTAAACTAGTCCATCAAGAATAAACACAAAATGAGACACAATCACAGCTCCCGTCCGAATAAAAAAATTCATATCTGAACCCCGCACCTTCCAGTCTCACGACACTATTCTGAGCACAAAATAAATCGAGGAGACACAAATAGAGGCGCGGTAACCAAGGAAATTAGGACTAACGAGGCAGAGTGTGAACATGACTACCACACAAAACCGGGTCTCGTTTTGCTGGTCCGGATTTTTACGCATTTTCCGCGCCCGTACATTTACATCATGAGCATCGTCGTCCAACCGCACATTTACACCACGGATCACAAAAGTGCTACCATCCAACGAACAGAAAAACAATTACCGTTATTTAGAGCGACTCCAGCAGAATCCCTACTTAAGCCTTTAAATTCAAATTTGAGAGCCAGAGTAAAAAACTGAACTCCAGCAAGGCCCCTACTTGAGCCCTCAAAAATAGATGCCTCTCAAATGAGGCCTCCAAACCTTCATTCCTAGAGGACCCCTACTTGAGCCCTCAAACTCAGATTTATTCGTATTTGAATAAATATGTCCCTCATTCGGAACAAATTTCAATTTAAATTTGAATATTTGTATTTGAATTCATAAATTTAAACGTCCCTCATTGTGCTTTCAATTTAAATTTGGAACAAATTTGAATTTAAATTTGAATATTCGTATTTGAATTCATAAATTTAAATTCGGAACAAATTTGAATTTAAATTTGAATATTCGTATTTGAATTCATAAATTTAAATTCAAAATAAATTTGAATATTCGTATTTGAATTCATAAATTTACATATTGTCCCTCATTGTGAAATCATAAATATTTTATTGTGTATTGTGCTTTTGTCCCATACATATGCATATAGTGTGTGAGGAAATAGAGAGAATTGAGAAGTAGGGGCTCTGTTTTGAGGGCTCCTGCTGGAGTGCAGCCCAGAAAACATGGCTCTCAAAAGTAGGGGGAGCCCTCAAATAAAAAGTAGGAGGCCTGTTTTGAGGGCTACTTGCTAGAGTTGCTCTTAGCAGATCCCTTACTGTGAATGGGCTCTCTTAATCATTTGAACGAGCATGACATGAATACGTACATACTGGGATCATATCACCATCACTAAATTAACACAAGTACGAGATAATCTCTCCAGACGAGAAATCCCAACAAACACAACACAACACAACACGTACTAGCAAGCAAGAACTGCCACAATGACGACCTTCATCATGCTGCTCTCGCTCAATATCATGACCTGACGGCAAAACACAGAGCTAAAGACGCACGCACGTACTGACGTATCAGTGGCCGCCGCCGATCCCTCCTCCACCACCGCCACCAAGGCCACCACCTCCGCCGCCACCGCCACCAAGCCCGCCGCCGCCACCGAATCCACCTCCACCGCCGCCACCACTTCCTCCGCCTAGTCCGCCGTCGCCACCACCACCGAATCCACCTCCACCGCCGCCACCAAGCCCACCACCGTTCCCGAAACCGCCACTGAGCCCACCACCTTTGCCGAATCCGCCGCCGAGTCCTCCTCCCTTTCCGAAGCCACCGCCGAGTCCATGACCAACGCCGCCTCCAAGTCCGCCGCCCTTTCCGTAGCCACCGCCGATGCCGTGTCCCACACCACCACCAAGACCGCCGCCACTGCCATACCCACCACCGATGCCACGGCCAATGCCGCTACCAAGACCACCGCCCTTGCCGTACCCACCACCAATGCTGCCACCAAGACCCCCGCCTTTACCGAAACCACCACCAACGCCACGGCCAATTCCACCACCAAGACCTCCACCTTTACCCAAACCACCACCAACGCCATGGCCAATTCCGCCACCAAGGCCGCCACCCTTACCATAACCTCCGCCAAGTCCACCACCTTTGCCGAACCCACCGCCGATGCCATGACCAACACCGCCGCCAAGCCCACCACCAATACCACCGCCTAGTCCTCCACCACCACCTCCACCATAGCCGCCACCACCGCCAAACCCTCCACCAAGTCCCTTGCCGAAGTGCTTCTTCAGCCAGAGGAACTTCTGGTCACCGGCGGCGTGCTTTCCCTTGGCGGCGACCGGCCGAGCCCACACTCCCACCGCCGCGCTGCTGAAGCAGAGCAGCAGAGCGAGCGCCACTGCCTTGCTACCCATCGCTCCACTTCCCCTCGCCATGGCTGTCTGGCTACGAGCTACTCCTGGAGAAGAAGCTTCTGGCTTGGGTCACCATCGCTTCGCAGAGCAGTGTCTTATATAGACGTGGCTGTATCGCGTTGCATCTTGTAAAGCTGTGGAGCAGCCAAGCCATTAAGTGAGGGTCACCTGTGCACTAGTCTGGCCATGTGGGAAGGGGTGGTGCGGGACGTAAGCCATGGCGGTGGCGCAATAAAGGAGCACGCAGTTGGGTGGTTGGAGAGATGAGGGAGGAGTAAATAGGGTATACAGGGGACAAACTGGCAGATGGATGGATCGATAGGGAAGAAAGACCACACCAGTGCACAGGTGCCTAGGCGTAGCTACATGGTATGGAAAGCGACGAGAGGTTGCGCTGGCGTTGGGTGTGTAGCATTGGTGGACGGGGAAGGGAGATCGGCAGCCGGCGGTTCGGCGCTGGTCCTGCTCTTTTAAGCTTACGGTGGTAAGAGTCGTGCACGTGATGTGATGCATGTTGCACATATGGATGGTCGGCAGCGGATGGTACAGCGTGCGTGCATGCACTTTAATTAGGTGTGTGTATCAATATCGGTGTATATATGGCACGGATCACTAACGGATGTGTAGAGGATAGTACGTACGTACGTACGTGCGTCGCTGAGCGTGATAGGTTGTACGTTGTTCGAACTCACACCCATTTCTTCTTCCTCCTACGCACACTTGAAACGAGACCCACCATTCCAACAACCTCCAAGGACCGGCCGGCCGAATGACTAACATGCATGCATAATTCTCCCACCGATTAACATGACCGGCCGTGCGAGCACCTCCAAGGCTCCACCGCATCTCGACGGTGCACCGATCGGCAACGTCTCCTCTCGGTCACTCGGGGAGCCAAGGCTGTGTAGACAATAGAATGATTTGGACTCTACCCGGCCCCTAGCGTTCTCCACTGACGAATAATTATATATGCGTGTCAAGGATGTGTAGATAAGAGAATGATTTGACCCCTCTCTATGACATCCTGAACTTAAATTTATCGTTAATCTCTGGGGGGTACGGTATCGTTAGTCGGTGTTTAAATCATTGCAGGACAGGCAACACTCTCTTATCCTACTGTGGTAGAAATTCTGGATTGCATGCAACCAAATAAGGCCCAACCGCCCAGGCCAGCCTTGCTTTTTTATCTCGACCGTACGTCTAACCAAAGCATATGGGTTCTTGCACTAGCACTTTTACAAAAAAAAAATTAAATATCGATAAATCACTTTAAAAAAATTATTCCAATAAACTACTTAAAAAAACAACAGCAACAAAAAAATTATCTCATTTGTTTGTAAAAAAAACGTAAGGCACTGTTTGCATCTCGTTCACGGTTTGCATCTCACACGCAGGTGAGTGCCGCTGCTAGCATTGACTGCACGTCGATCAATTGCCTGACAGAAGCTGCCGCTGCCCCGCTACAGTAGACAACTCATCAGAACGCCGCCTCGACAGGGACTACGGCACGAGCTAACCGGGACCTACCCAAGTGGATGCAGCCTGGACCCTCTTCGAGATCAGGACAGGCCATGCGCGATATTTAGTGGTCAGGCTAACGACAGTCTACGCCGTGCATGAAATGATCAGACCGGATCGACAGCTGCGCGATTCAAAGACCAAAGTACAAATCTTTAACACTACTTTAGAAAGCTTAATGCTAGACATAAGATCACAGATAATTTTATAAAATCGTCTATGATGTATATTATTACAGACGATTTTAGTTTAGAAACCGTCTGTGTTGTTATCAGTACTAAAAACCGTCTAAAGATTTAATATCACAGACGGTTTTTAGTTTGAACCGTCTGTGATAATTCACAGACAGTTTATAATATAAACCATCTGTGATAATTAAGTCATCACATACGATTTGTATTAAAAACCGTCTGTGATAATTCCACTATATTAATTATGCGCAAAACCGTGGACTCTCTGTCTTGAATTCCAGATCTAAACTGCTGCTTTGAGATGAAGGCAAGGCTTTCAGGCCATTTGGTGAAAGAAGACTATTTGACAAGAGTGAGCTAGAGGCAAGCTTTCAGGCCATTTGGTGAAACGAAACTATTTGTCAAGAGTGATTAAAAATTCATCAAGTTCTTAACTACCTATGATTAGTAATGTAATTTGTTTCTCGTTGCATTAAAATTTAGATCTAACTTTTAGTGACTGAATTTGAAGATGGTTCAGATCTACTTGACCATACATGATCAGTTCTTGTCATGTGGGTAGGCCAAATTGGACAAAATTGTTGGTTATAATTGCTTCTTGGAAAAATAGATTTTGTATTAAGCTAGGAAAGTCTTAATGCATGTGGTATATATCTAATATACTAATTAATTAATTTAATATTTAATAAGTAAATTGTTATATATATACGTAACATAGGATCAAAGCTGGATGTATGATGCAAACTGTGTGAGTGAAGATTACATTAATGGTATGTTTGCTTTTGCAAAAGTTGTCGAGGAGGATATGTTGAATAGATGGGTAGAATATATGTATTGTTCATGCATTAACTGCGAGAATCTAAAAATGTTTAAGAACCGAACACAGATTGAAACACACTTGATTCGAATGGGTTTCTAAAAAGGGTATACACGTTGTTGGACTAGTTATGGCGAAGAGGAGATTACACATGAAGATAGTAATAATAACATCGTCAGTGAAGTCAATGATATGCCACCGAATGATGTCGATTGTGGTTCGGATTCGGATAGGCTATACGATGCCAATCTGGATCAGATGTTTCGCGATGTAGAAACGAACTATGATGAGAGAGAGTATGTTAAATTACGGGATTTGATGGATGACTCGAAGAAACCTTTGTTCACATGCTGCAAGTCAAAGTACACTAGGTTGTCAGCCGTGCTTGAACTGTTGAAATTAAAGACAAGCAACGGTTGGTCCGACAAGAGTTTCACGACACTGCTTGGTCTTTTAGCGGACATGTTTCCGGAGGGAAACGAGTTGCCTAAAACCATGTATAAAACTAGGAAGGTTTTTTGTCCATTGGGAATGGAAGTAGAAAGAATATATACATATCTGAATGATTGTATCATATACCGTAAAGAGTACACAAACATGCATGTATGTCTGGTGTGCAACGCATCTCAATACAAGCGTAAGAATAAATTAGATGACGACAAGGAAATAGAGGTGAAAAAATGATCTCCTACTAAGATGGCATAGTATCTTCCTATAATTCTCCGTTTGAAGCAGTATTTTATGAAACCAAAGGAGGTAAAACTGCTGCATTGGCACTCGAAGGAGTGCAAGAAGGATGGAATGCTAAGACACCTTGCTGATTCCGTTCGGTGGAAAGACATCGATAGGAGGTTTGCAGACTTCGGTGCAGAACAGAGGAATATAAGATTTGGATTGAGTACAAATGGAATGAATCCTTTCAGTAACATGAACAGTCGACATAGTACTTGACCCGTGACTCTCTGCATCTATAACCTTCCTTCTTGGTTGTGTATACAGCGGAAGTATATTTTGTTGTCAATACTCCAAGGGATGAAGTAACCTAGGAATGATATAGATGTGTACCTAGCACTGTTAGTGAAAGATCTAAAAGGACTGTAGAACAAAGGGGTACAAGTATGGGATGCATACAAACAAAAGAATTTTACTTTACGTTCCTTGTTGTTTTGTACTATAAATGATTATCCTGCTCTTACTAACCTATCGGGCCAGAGTACAAAAGGGGCCAAAGCTTATACTCACTGCTTGTATAAAAGAGGTACAAGTGTGATTTTCACAACATGAACATGGACCTTCTTACATGGTTTCTCAATCACTCTCTTGATGAACTCATTGGCAAGTCTTCAAAAATGCAAATAGCAAGTGGTTCTAGACAAAGAGAAAGAATTTTGCAAAGAGAGGCTCAAACTGGTCACAAGAGTAATGCAATGACTGAAAATGATCATATGAGACAGAAATGTATAGAAGCTGCTAAAAATGATAATTTTGCACAAAAAACTTCATATCCACCAAAAGAGTTGGAAAATCTCACTCTAGATCTATACGAAAGAATAATTGTTTTGTTTGAACTCGGTCATGGTGAGAAGAGATTAAAAGCTCTAATCTTAGCAAAATTTTACACAAAACTCTAAATCATGCTCTAGATATGTATTTTTTTAACCAATTTTTCGCTCCCTTTGACAATGGAAGAAGATATGTATGGAAGAAGACAGAGCATGAATAAAATAAAGTGGTTGCAATTTATTTATTTTTAGCATTACGAGCCATAAAAGTTATCCAAAATGACTCTACAAGTATTACACTAAGCTATATTATGTGAAAGAACTATCTAAATCATAGCAAATTATATATAGTAAAGTTAAATGGATTTGTAACATATCAAGACGCTCAAGATAATAATTTAGTTAAAGGTATCCAAAAATGGGCCAAACCATATTAACATACTAAATGGAACCATTAAACGATAATTGAGTGAATTTAGAGTACTACAAGTTCAGTGTTGAATTATTTTGTTCAAGCAATTGATACCACTAGTAATTAGGCAAATTTAGCACATTTGGCATTTTCTGAAATTTATTTTTCATAATTTCTTTTATTTTCTTAGCCTTATGCGACCACTCCAAGCAAGAGGCTTAAAGAAATAGTCTTGGTTATCCAAAACTCCCTCTGGGTTTATGTCTAGTGCAATGGTAAGCCGTCTCATGAGAAAAAATTGGTAAGATCAGTTTTTTTCTCATAAAAGAGATCATTTTGTATTTTCTTGACTTAGTTCAAAAACAAATAGCTAATATTAACTCATGCTTCAATAAAGAACTAGCATAACTCAATCCAAAGCTCAATGTAGGTTCAAGACACAACTTAGTTTATTTGACATGGCATAAATTATAAGAGGATCATTAGAGCAAAACTAGTCACATGATCCAATAAGATATGATTTAATTCAAGTTTTTTATATTTAATAGAGTTAGCATGGCAAAAGCTAAGCTACACATAAAAGGACATGAGAAATCTAGCAAGTTAGTACAAAGTATGGCAAAATGTAAAGTAAGATATTATGTCACACAAGGATAATAATCAAGCTCTATATATTTATATTATAATGTATATTGCTGAATTTAAAATACAACATGATGCAATAAAGATTCTAGTTCTCCCTCAGCAAGTGAGTCAATTTCAAAAATATTTTGGTTCAAATTGAGTTATGTCAGCATTAAGCTCAAAAAATCTCAAATGAACTCCCCTTGAACCAAAGAAATAAGCAAGAGAGAAGAAGCTTCGAAACACAAAGAAATGATAGTCCTTAAAGTATAGATAAGATAATGAGATCACTATGGCTTAGACTCATTCTCATCTACCTCATATGACTCTACGACTATTAGCTGATCATCTAAACACAAGGGAGTAAACACGTTCTCTATGTACCCATGAGCCCAAATCCTACTAGACCTAAATGAAGTGAGTGAATTCAATCTAGTGAAAAGAGAAGTAACTAATAAATAGCATCCTAAGGTCACAAGATGAGAGAAAGAAATATAAACAGCATAATATGATACCAACCCTAGTCTATGCTAAAAAGCACTCAGAAGCAAGGTGCATAATAGTAAATGAATATATGATATAGAAAATGCATGATGTTCCCCCTTAGATTATGCCATAAGGACAAACCACCAAAGCCATGAACCTCGAGCTATCTAAAGTGAAAAATATTACCTAATTGATGGTCACTCTCCATGAATTAAAGCACTATGTCACCCTTCTGCACATGGTCTCTAAGGAAATGATACTTAATATCTATGTGTTGGTTCCTAGAGTGCTGCATTAGGTTATTAGCAATGTTAATGGTAGAAGTGTTATCACAGAATAGTAGAATACTATCTATAGCTAACCCAAAGTCCCATAGGGTTGAAACCATCCGTAGCACCTGACTACAGCAACTAGCGGCTGCAATATACTTGGCCTCTGCAGTGGACTGTGCAATTTTGGACTACTTCCTAGAAGTTCATGAAATAAGAGAAGTTTCAATAAATTGGTAAGTGCCAGAAATGCTCTTCCTATCTATCCTACAACTAACAAAGTCTGTGTTGGAGTAGACTCTAAGGGAAAGACAGAAAGTAGAAGAATACCAGATACTATAATCTAGAGTAACTTAAAGTTACCTGAAGATGCGCTTCACCCCCTTACGGTGAGAGGCACGAGGAGAAGCCTAAAATCAAGCGCACAGATATACGATGAAGTGTATGTCCAGCATCGAAGCAGTGAGGTACAGGAAGGAACCAATGATGCTACAGTACTCCTTCTAATCTATAGGTTTACCATCCTCATCAAGATCAAGTGTGGTCGAGGTCGCCATTAGAGTCGACACCGGCTTGCCATCACTCATGTCAAAGCATCTCAGGTGGTCTTGAGTATATTTGACTTGATACAAGAAGGTACTCTCCCAAGTCTGTTTGATCTGAAAGCTGAGAAAAAAGCTCAACTCGTCCATCAGGCTCATCTTAAACTTTGTGCTCATGACATCAAAAAACTGAGAAACAGGAGCAGGAGAGGAGCCACCAAAGATAATATCATATATATAAATCTAGACGAGTAGAAAGTCATTGCTATGCCTACGAATGAACAAGGTATTATCTACCTTACCCATATCAAACCTATGACTCAAAGCATAAAACTTAAGCCTCTCATACCAAGCTCTAAGCGCTTGCTTAAATCCTTACAAGGCTTTGGAAAACTTGAAGACATGGTTTGGGTATTTAGGGTTCTCGAAACCTAGATGCTGTCTAATATATGCCTCTTTCTCAATATACCCGTTGAGGAAGGTACTCTTGACATCCATATGGTATAGCTTGAAGGCTTTAGACGCTGCGAATACAACTAAAATCCTAATGGCCTGTAGTCTAGCTACAGGAACGAAGATCTCCTTAAAATCTAAACTCTCAATCAGAGAAAAACTTTAAGCTACCAGTCTAGCCTTATTTTGAATGACTACCCCATCCTCACTTTGCTTATTCTTAAAGATCCACATGATTCCTATAACATTATGAGCACTGAGGGGCTCAACAAGCGACTAGACCTTGTTCCTCTCAAAATTCTTCAAATCCTCACATATGACATTGACCCAAAACTCATCAGAAAAAGCAAGGCACACATCTTTGGACTCAAATATGGTGACAAAGGTAGGGTGTAGACAGAAATGAGATAGACCAAATTTTGAGTGCATGACACACTCAAAGAGATTACCTATGTTCTGCTCAGAAGGATGACGACGTTGAATGTGACAGAACGGTCCTAAATATGATGAAGAAATGGCCTCTACCCCATAAGTATTAGAGGTAGGAGCAGAGTCACAAGCTCCAAAAGAGCTAGAAGGTAAGAGCTGATCTCCTTAAGTTGTAGTGGTAGAAGTAGGCACCTCAGAGATATGTGGGACTGGATTAAGTAAGGAACATTTATCCCCATCATGCTCATCATCTACAAAGATGGTCTTGGACTACATAACTAGACCTAAGATATCAGGCCTAGTACCATGACTAGATTTATCAAAAGTAACCTCACAGGTTTCTATTATCCTACTCGTCTCACAGTTCCAGATCATATAACCCCATGAAGAAGTCAATTAACTCAGAAAAATACCATTAGATGAGCGAGACTGGAACTTATCTAGATTTTCAAACTTCAGAATAAAACACTTTTAACCAAAAACGTGAAAATGTGAGATTGTAGGCTTTCGCATATACCTCAACTCATAAGAAGTGTGATGCAAGTGTGTCATAAGAAAAACTCTGTTCGAAACATAGCAAGTGGTAGATATAACCTCAGTCTAAAATTTTCTAGGTGTACCATACTCATCTATCAGTATTCTAACCATCTCGACCAAGGTTCGGTTCTTCCTCTCTGCAATGCTATTTTGTTGAGGGACGTATGAAGAAAAAAACTGATACTCTACACTTATTCCATCACAGAACCTCTCAAAGTAGGAGTTTTTGAACTCCATGCCACTATCACTGCAAATCGCTCGTAAGACACAAGGGAACTCATCAAACAATATACTAAACAGACCCCGAAAATAACTAAAAGTCTCATCATTCAAAACTAAGAAAAACACCCAAGAGAACCTTGATAAGTTATCAACAACAACAAGACCACTTCTGACTAGTCAACTACACTCTAGCTAGACTAACCATGTCCATATGAAGAAGCTGTTGTGGTGCTTGGTCATAGTCACAGTGACGGAAGGATGAGAAACAATAAGCATCTTGCTATGTCGGCAAGGAGCATAAACTAAGTCTTTCACCATCTTGAGCTTAGGCAAACCACGAATAAGGTCGTGACCACTAACTCAGGTCAAGTGATAAGAGCCAATGTGATCAAGTCTCCTATGCTAAAAATAAAGATCATAGAACTCAAAAGCAACTAAGCACTAGAGTGATTCACTAGAAGACTCGGTAAAATTAGCACAAAAGATTCTCTCAAACCTAGAAATCTTGCAAACTAGACTTTCGAAAGAATCAAGAATTTTACAAATATTTTTCTTAAAGCTTACCTCAAAATCGTTATCAGTGAGCTGGAAAACAGATAGCATATTATATCACAGCTTATTTACTAAGGTAACATCCTTAAGAATGAAAGAATCATTAATACCTACAATACCTTTAGCGATGACTCGATCTAATGAAGTGTCTCCAAAGCTGATCATCTCATCACCTGGAGCTTGGACTAGGGAAGAGAACCAACGTGAATCTCTGGTCATGTGACGAGAACAACTGGAGTCAATAAGCCAAACATCTCTCTTCCCAGCCCGACGATCCTGAATAAGTGAGAAGTAAACATCGATGGCTCAGTACTAGGGTAAATAAGAGCAGATGTAGGAACCTAGTACTAAGTCACACGATGAGTAGAAAATCTAGTCATAGAAATAAAAGATTGAACTCTAGCGACATTACACAACTCACTAGGGTAAATAAGCCTAAAAACGAAGTCCTCAGTACTGCCTAAAACGAAGTAAGTCAGGAGAGCTATCTACAACTCTAGACCTCGTATCGTTCTTAGGAGCACTCTGATTCTGGGGCTAACCCTGAATACCCTGAAGAGCACGAACACGGTCACGATACGTGACCTTGGCATGCTAGAAGCAGAACTCAACTAAGTGTTCATCCTTCTGACAGAAGATGCAATGATACCTGGCCTTCTGAGAGGTCGAAGCAGTAGGAGGAACAACCTCGATCGCACCTCCTGTTATAGCTCTAACAACTATAGGCGGATGTTTTCTCACATCCTTTAGAAAATTATATCCTAAACCTTGACTAAACTTACAAATCTTGAATTTGTCTAGGATAATATTGAGCCTTTTCTTGCATCTAATAAAGTTTTCAAGAGTGTTCATGAGGTATTCACACTCCTGAAAAAGGGAAGCACATAAAGAACACGGGAAGAAGAAGAAGAACTAGGATGAGATGATCGAATAGCATATGCATATCTCTCCTTATGCACAGCGGCCTCAAGCTTGAGGGCTTCGTAAGACACACACGAGGCAGTCCTAACCCTAGACATTTGGGCCTCGTATCCCATCCTAAAAGTCTCTTGCATATCCTTCATTTTATCCTCTACTTCAGCACGGAACAAACACATAGATTGTGGCTTTTCTAATAGGTCCTTAGTTATCTTCATACATTTTTCATCCAACACAATCAATTCAAATTTTAGTTTTTCTCAATTATTGCATGGTGAGATAATAGGTGTCTTAGAAGCATATTGAGATATATTTTATTATGATCACAGATGTTTTGAAATTGCTTATATATGGATTCAAGTTCAGCAGTTAATGTAGGACAATTGACACAAGAAGCAACAGACTTAATCGAAGCAGCTACAATTTACTATCTACCTTCTTTAAATTATTCTTCAAACTGACACAGCTATTACAAGTTTTAGGCAGACCAAGGAGAAAGGTATATTGATCACTAAAAATATTGTCCTTATCCTTACGTGAGGTGTAGATTGTGGTCACAACAGAATCAGACTTAAAAGGTACTCTAGCCATCTCTAATTCAGCTAACAAACTAACATTCTCTATCTTAAGTAAATCAATCTCAAAGATCACACTATTGTATGTGATCCTTAGTTTCTCCAAATCTCCAAGCAAGGAAGAACAAACATTACAATCATCACAGGAGGAAACATATGCATGTGAAACAAACTCCCATGACAAGCTCTCTACCTCCTTCTCTAACTCACCATTGCTAGTCCTAGACCTAGTATAAAATTTTTCTAGCTTCAGAAAAGTATCATTGAGCTGGTTATAGGAGGGGTCTATCTCATCGGAGTCGCTGTAGAGATTGTAGTCGCTGATGTCATTTTAGTCAACCATGAAGCACATCCCGGTGAAGTCGTCACTGTCCTTGGTGTTCTTTTACAGCTCATCCTCACCATCATAATCATCACTCCAGCCCTTTATGTCACTAAAGTAAAAGTTGTCGAAGGTGGTGTGGACGCGGTGAAAGAGCTTCTTCACCTTGCCCAAGTTGTGGTACTTCTTCTCCTTACCTTGATCATGAGCTGGTGGCTTCTTGTTGCTGTTCTTACTGATATAGTCATTCTTGCTCATACCATCGTGGTCGTTCTTTCTCTTCTCCAGCTTAGGGCAGTTTGCTTGAATATGATTGGGACTACCACACTCGAAGCAAATCATCGGGAAGATGGTCTAGAAGCAGATGTGGGATCGGTGACCTCTCTTTCTCTCTCTAACCTTCTTGTATGCATGTAAGAATTTTCTAGCTAAGAGAGCTAAGTCACTTTCTGGAAACTGCTCAAACTGGTCATCACTTATCTTGCACAAAGCAACCAATGAGAAACCAAAAGCATATCATAAGATGGTCTAGAAACAGATGTGGGATCGATGACTAAGGCCATCGACTGTGACTTTATTTTGCGAGAGATGATGTCGATCTCATAAGTCTTTATACATGAGTACAATGTGTCAGGACTCAAGGTCGACAAATCAGTTGTGTTCTTGATGGTGGTTACTTTCTTCTTCCAAACTATAAGATCTAGGGTAGAAAGCATCTGTTGAGCATTATCCAAGTCTGGGTATGTGAGACTAATAACTCGGAGGTTGGTCAATATCTTGTGAAATCTGCCAAAGCATTCATCCAAGGACTCACCTTTAAGTATATCAAATTTGTTTTATTCCCTCTTACACTAGTCCTGTCGAACAGTCTTGATGTGGGTGGTGTCCTCATGGTATACATCGAGGGTCACTCAGATATTGTATGGCGACGTGAGATGAGATATGGAATCAAACTTACTTCGGCTAAGACCTTGAATGATGATATTCCTTGTCGTAGCGTTTACCTCAACATCTAGCGTATTCATAACCATGATGTTCTCATCAGTAGGAACAACAAATTGAGTCTAAACATTTTTCAAATCGCATAGCTTTGAGCTTGAATGTAGAACTTTATCCTACTCTTTTAAAAGGGATAGTCGATTCCATCGAAGATATGAGACTTGGTAGAATACTTGTCTGCTGTCATGGCTCTCAAGGTCGATTAAGATCTATGAGAAGAGTTAACTGGGCTCTGATACCATTTAGGACCGAAGATAGCAATAGAGGGGGTGAATGGTGCCTCAATATTTTTCTCCAATTATTCGCCAATTTATCACTTCAATAACTACAGAGTTATGAAGATTAGGATGGAAAGCTACCACAAAAACTAGCGACACAAGACATTAAAATCCCAAGAAAAATCAGCAAAACAGAACTATCGCTACTGTACTTGTGGTACTACCATTTTCTATAGTAACTATGGTACTACCGCTGTAGTAATCGTGGTATTACCACTGCTACAGTAAAATCAGGGTGAACAGTGATTTCGGCATGATTTCAAAAACTAAAATCAATGGAACTTTTGATCCGTAGATCGAAATGATATGAAATTTTCAAGGATCTTCTCTAGGGTATTATGAAACTATTCTAAGAAAGGATCATAAAAGTCATGGCCAAAATTGAGACCTTTTTCAGTTTGAAGGAAGAGTACACTAAAGCCATGCCAAAAATAAAATTGGTGAATACAATTTGCTCGTGGGTTGATGATAACCAAGATGGGTCTACATGTATTCCCACATGTTACAGAAGGTTACAGCACCAAAGAAATCAATCTAAAAACTCTTATATCAAGAAATTGCTCAAAAAGGCTAAAGTCAAGTAAAAATAGGTTTCCTTATGAATTTGCTATCAAGGTGACTAAATGGGTGGAGATAGATTCCTGGAGATTATCTCCATCTATTACAGGTCCTTAGCATAACAAGATCAAGAGGAGGGAAGAGGAGAGATCAAACCAACCAAAGCAAGTGTACATCAATCAAAACACCAGAGACTCAAAGAGATGCACAACGATTGATGTATTACTTATTTGAGAAGTTAGGTTTTATAGCCACTCCACCTTGAAGGACAACGAGCATGTAAGACACTCAACTCTCAAACCCTACCCATAGAGATGAAAGCACAAGAGAGATAGGTTGGATGGTTAACACAAATCTCCATCCCATTCCCTTTATATAGGTGGGCTAACCAGCCACACATAGCCTTTAGTGGATACTATCCACTTAGTATAAGAGGAGAAACGTGATAACCTCACATATATGGGTTTTATTCACATATGTTCACCTATGCACGCTTTTTAAAGCACATAAGCCGAATCCACTAAGTCTTTTAGCCTTGAACCATCTTAATCAAGTCAGCTTCTCCTTGACCTAAACCGCTCTCTCAAGTACCACTCATGAGCTGTGGTTTTGATCCAAGGTAAATTTTGGTATTTTGGTTAAACTACCAAAATGCCCTTTCTGAACCCAATCTTCATCTTCTATTGCAAGCAATCGTCATACTAGCCACGTGTAAGTGCATCACTAGCTTGCCACACATTGCCAAGTCTCTCCTGTCCTAGTTCCATGAACCACATTTCACTTGGACCGTCCAATCTACATGGTGCAATCCCACTATTTGAACTTGCCTTCAATATTTCTCATATTTCTCGTGTCATGCTTAAGCTCACCATCTCACCTAGCAATCTCAATCGTTCGAGACCTCACCTCCTCTATGAGCATAGCTCTGATCCTCACCGCTAACCATGGTTGACTCTAAGGGATCCTGCATATTCAAAGACAAAGAAATCGTTTTCGGGTACAAGTTCTTCACAACTTAGCCCATGTAGCCAAAACATGCTTCATGCAATATATATCCACTGACCTTGGTCAAGCCAACTTAATCCATGACACAATTTCCTAAAACCCTATTTTTCTGTGAAATCCGGTAGTACTGCATGCAACATACTGGTACTACCGCTCCCCAAGCTAGTACTATCGCACCTTCGCACCTCACATTGGACATCTCTAAAAATTAGCTACTGTCAACTAGAAATCAAACTACTATTTTGTGGTATGATCACTGAAACACCCCGCGTATTTTGATTAACTTAAAGAACATGATTAGTGCTAATCATACTAATTAACTACGCTAAATTAAAACTAGGAAATCAAATTAGATAGTTCGAGTGTCACTGTGAAATTCAAACCAATTGTGAAAACTAAACACACTAACACAATATATGGCAATTCTGAATTCATTTATTCCTTGTCAGTAATCTATAATTACAATATAGAGAAATTAATTACAATAGAAGGATCATCTCATACATGAGCATTTACATTGAGAATTACACACAAATGCATTGTTACATCATCACTAGAATAGACAGTAGTACATGCTGTGCATTTCATCCATTAGCATCCACCGTCGAACCCACACCACATCACCATTTCAATTAGGAATAACTCAAGAATTTAAATACCAAAAAAGACCGAACAAAAGAATAAATGGTAGTAAGCGGACTAAAGGAGAAGAGAGATTGCCGTCAGAGCCCTATAGGTTAATTTCAGGCAGGGCATTCCGTTCACGGAGATACCTGAACATCTGGGGTCTAGTCGGCTCCTCTTACAACCATAGGGTCATCATTCGGCGTTAAACAAACCTGTTTTATATTCATAATACTGTAGCAAACCCCAGCTGTCCCAGACAACCAGCAAACCATCACATGGCAACAGCTAGTAAAACATCCCACAGCAACAGCTAGTAAACCACCACACGGTAACGAGCCAGCAAGCCACCACATAAGCCAGCAAAACCATAGCGACAGGGAAGCCAGAAAGTTCCCTAGGCGCCACGGCCATCAAGCACAGAGCCAGCACAACACATCCAGAAGAACCAGCACAGAACATCCAGAAAGAGTAGTTCCAGCCTAACGTCTCTAGTGATCATAGCCACGGGTAAAAGGGGAGAGCACACCAGCCAACCAAAGGGAACAAGAAGAAGCTTGAGCACGGTAGTGAGACCTAGACATTCTTCTTATCTCCACCCACAAATGAAAACCCAGTCACAGTCAAGCATCACTGGCCACCATAGGACTAGCACTAGGGTCGGCCAACCAGGAGCAAGAAGCTAGCATGGAGCTTGAAGGTAGGACAACGAGCCATAGGTAGGTGAGGCCACCACTGAGGCCAGTCGACACACCGGCAACCAAGAAAGCAACCACCAAGTACAAGCCATCATTCTTCCCCAAAGAAAGTCAACCATCCATCGACAAAGGTAGCCCCCAATTACCCATAATGACAACATCAATTCCTCCATACTAAATCATGCATAGTCCTTAGCCAATAAGCAACCAGTAGAATATCACATAGCAATTCTAGGGCATCACTAGGCATCACAGAGCATATGCGCATAAGTGGTAGAGTAGAGGGGAGGAAGGGTTACCGCAGTTGGAGATCAGTGGCGGCGCACTACCTGTTGCGTAGCATGTGCACTCGACAACCACCATACACTCCCCCAGCGTGTGAGCGGCTTCGAGGCCTGCCATGACTAGCCATGGCAGCGCACCTCCATGCCATTCTTGTCTTGGACTAAAAATCAAAGAAAACCAAAACAGTAACCCAAGCTCAACCTAGAAAGTAAATAACAGTAAAAGGAGAGCACGGGGGGAAGATGTAGCCGGGCAAGGAGGGGCCAGATCCGGGCCTTAGGCCACAGATCCGGTGACTGGAGGACGTGTAGACAGCAGAAGGGACCCAGATCCGGGCCTTAGGCCACGGATCCGGCAGGCCAGAGGACATGCAGATGGCGGGGAGGAGTGATGCAGATACGCATGTGTCTTGTACTTTTCAGTTAAATATACTATTCAATTGAAAAGAATTATTGAGCCGTATGAAATATGGCCAGGTGAACTCATTCCAAACAAAATTTAATATTTTTATTTATAAGGATGGAATACTATCTCATATTATCACAAGGTGCATTATCAGGTTTATCAAATGGAAGATATTGGAATTGAGAGGGAGGAGCTAGAGGCTGGGACCAAACTAATAGAGAGGCACAAGGAAGAGGATAACCACATTAGGTACCAAAGACATGAAGGAACAAAACACATACGGTGGAGCCAACAAGAACAAAGCCCATATGACTGGATGGAGCAGTTGGCCGCTTAGATTAATTAAGAATGTGGACAGACATTGCCTTGGTAGGTGACAAAGAAGCAGATGGGAACCTTTGCATAAGAATGTGATATAAGAAATTACAAACTTCATCTGTCTGAATGGACCGTATTAAAGTGTATCGACCAACATTTCGTGTGAGGACAGATAGAATTAGTAATGCTACCAAGGTTATTATATTCTCCACATGGGTACATATTATTTGGAGGAGGAACCCAGAGCTGGTAGAGAACCGGGAGTGGGGGATCCACAACCGCAAAAACACAGAACTGGTAAGTAGGCCAGAAGTGGGGGATGCGGATCGCAAGAACCCGGGACTAGTCAGATACCAGGAGCGAGGTACGTGAAGGTGATATATTACGCAGTTGGGCATTGGGTGAGGGTCAGAAACCACCCCAGCCAACAGCTATATTGCTATCGGTGGGCGATGGGTGAGGGTGAGAGACCACCCTAGACTACTGATTGAGAATAGCTAGGTGAAGATATAATATACCGAGATAGATATAGAAGTTCTGTATTCTGATCTAGGCACCGCATCTTAGGAAATGCGGAAATCCATAAGCCACCAGGATCCAGATGATGATGTTAAAGCGGTACAAGCTTGCGCATACTATATAAATAATAAATTCATGCCTGTCTCCGGTAAAGGAGATTACGGAAACTCATGGAGGTTTTTAGCTATTCATACGAATGTTCAGTAATTTTCAAAATAAGAAATCCAAAATCTTTCACAACCAAAACCCATTATTTTCTGTGGATATGAGATTGGAAAAGAGCATGAGAATAAAAGATAACAAGAATGATAGCTAAGAGCATACAGTGCATATTTGTTATATAATCTTGATGAATACTCTGTACTCATCCTTACTATTATTTTCTTTCTTTAGAGGATAGCCAGCTAGGAACTACTTTTAACGGGAATAAGACCTATAGAGAGGAGCCATACTTCCAAGGAGAGGGAGATTGTACCGAGGCCGAGCCGTATGAGGGTTACACCTTATACGAGGACTGGGATGAGTAGAGATCTAGGGGCAGCTCGAACTCGACCACTTCGGTATCTGTACTATTAGCATATTGTATTTGTATACTTTTCTCATGTATAATTAGAGTTCTGAATTATACTTTCTATCCTAGTATTGTAATAACTAAGGTGTGTAAGTTGTATGAAACTTTAGCCCTGCGTGGCTACGTGGATGTATGTAATATACTGTCTCTAATTATTGTTCTGCTGCAATACTCTGATGGGCTTATTATTCATTAAAGCGATGTTTTATCAGGTAAAACGAATAATAATCCGTTGACTAGCATTATTACCGCATGGTAATTGTGTGGGTCGTCTCAGGTGTTATCAGAGCAATGGTTTGAGGGCCACACATACAGTTAGGGACAATTATAAACTTAGCTAGAACTTCTACTAGGTTACCTTAAGTGCTCTTTAATACTCTCATCATTGTGTCATCTCCTTTTGTAGGTTTTAAGTGCTCTTTAATACTCTCATCATTGTGTCATATACTAGGTACTATTATCTTTTCTCATAAGGTTTTAAGTGGACTACCCAATTCTAATTAATAAACTTCCTTTTGTAGGATGGCTTGTATTAGGATACCACCATCACGGATCCGGGGGTAGCATGTATTACTGTTCTGGCAGATGTTACAGGAGTTAGATGCACCAGGACCTGAATATTTCCATGAGGTACCTGAAGATGGTTCACCACCAAGCCTAGGAGTGGTCGTTACAGGGATTCCCCTAAATATAGGATACTATTGGGAACAAGCAATACCGTGGCGTACTGCGGATGGTTATCTACCTATGCAATAGGTAGCCAAAGAGGCTTTGCTTGTGATTTGATCACACTTCGGGGACCAGTTGTGTCATACGAGTTACCAGGATGTACCAGCATTCGCTCTAGGTAGCTTTGGGCAGCAATACGCATCAGGACCGAGTAGCTCTAGCTTTAATGCGGAGTCAAAATCTGCATCACCCGCTGTCCGCAGTATAGTATCTAATAGATGATGATATTAGATACTATGCTATATTATGGTACTAGGGATGCACTGGAGAGATCAAAGGAGATTTTTGAGAGTTGGAGGCGCCAATATTTTATGAGTGAGCATAGGCATAACGAGCTTCAGGAGGCCCTATTTCACTATGTAGCCCAATGACCTCACCAGTTTAACCCACCCACACCAGATCAAGGAACTAGAGGACCCCTACCAGGATGTTTAGCTAGAGTTTTCTCATTTTATTGCAGCATGAATCATAGAATGAAGTGCATTTGTGTTGTGCCGCTCTACCCTTTCCATGCATGTTCAAGAATCACCTGTAGGAAGGAAAACAAGAGTGAGATAAAAATTTTAACAAGTAAACTGTTTAACAAGCTAATTAAACTATAATAGTTTAAGCATCAACATTTATTTTTCACAATAACCACAATTATAGTCATGACCACATTTATTACCAACAACAACAAAATATTAGCAATTAAGTCCCGTTTGCCTACTTCTTAATCACAACCATCACTATCATCAACATTAGTAGAGCATTAACATATTTTCCTCACTAACCTTATTCTTTCCCACAATCACAACCGCTAACAACAGTTACCACAAAAGGAATACCTTCTACCACAGCCACATCCCCTACCATACCTCAACGGGTTGAACACCACTCCACGACCACAACCACATCTCTCATACCACAAGGGACTCTCATGAGCCAACTTCACATAAATAGCTAAGAAGTTGTATTTTATTACAAATAATTCATCCACCACACATTTGATTACCAATAATGCATATAAATGCGTATGATCCACTGCACCCTTACTCAACAAGGTAAGAGTGTGCATCGTACTACGGCAATGTACGATGCTGTACCGGTATGATCACGGTGATGTGCGGCGACATCCACAATGCAAATTTACATGTTATGATATGAATGATATGATTCACATGATTCACAATAATATAACTGTAAAGATCAGCAATATATTCATCAAGTATTCTACCTCTTCATCCACACATGTTTCATCAATAACACCACAACTAACCACAAGTAATCCATCAAGGTATAAACAAATGATTCTTGAATTACTATCACATAGATCACAATAAGAAATCATGTAGCAACGGCAAAGCATCTCAGATTAAGAGAAATATTTAATGTGAAGGTAGTATGATTAACGAGTTAAACGGTAGCACATCCGCTACGTTTACTTGTCTCTACCGATGAAACGAAGTGCTCACGCACGATCAGGAGCGAAGCCATCTGTCCAAAATTACTTCTCAGCACAAGTCTATAGCAAGGTATCCTCAAATTTAGAAAATAAAAACACCGTTATACCCCAAACCTGACAATACCCTCTCCGCTCAACGATCCTACGTCCAGTCCACTACAGCAATGCTACTTGTTTTTTTTGTATCTTTAAAACTACTATGCCAGGCACAACAAAAGAGATATTTTTGAAAACTACAGAGAAAAACATACAATTTTTAAGTAGACATCTTATTTTTATTTTGCTGCTAAAAGGGTGTGAATTATCGCGCAAAACAAAGGACAGACTCTGTTTCGGCAATCTGGCTAGTAATCTTCTAACGAACCCTACCTTCCGTATAATGATCTAAAAATAATGATTTTCTTACAGAAGCTAGTTAACCTACCACTTTCATTATGGTGGAAAAAATTATAAAATTCATCTACCCCTATGAAACTACACCTGAACAGCAACTAGTTTCAGACTACTCCTCTGCCACACAGCAAAGTTCCCGACTCTACTGCGCCCAAACCTTAATCTATACGAACAGTCACGCTGCAACTTTCTTGTTGGCCAGAAATATCTAAAACAATTACAAAATCTAGGTCTCAACGTCCTCTACAACTTTCATGTTGGCCAGATCTGCAGAAAAAATCATTTTGAAGCTCTAATCTATACGAACAGTCGCGCTGCACGAATCAACCTACAAGCAGACTGCAGAAAAATACTAATCGGTTAATTACCCCACTAATCCACCACTAAACTCAATCCAAGAACCCTAATTACATCTAAAACAGTGAGAATTGAAGTGGAAAAAATTACCTTGGGGGATCCCTCCAGATCACTCTTCTTCTTCTTCTTTTCTCCCCTCCTTCTTCTCCCTTCTCTTCCTTCTCTTCTCCCTTCTCTTCTTTGATCCCTCCTTTGCAGCAAACAGCAGGGCAGCAGCTTGGAGAAGGTGTGGAGGCATAAGGGGCCAAGGGGGTGGTGGCCAAGGGGAGGAAACGGGGGAGGGGTACGGCCAAAGGGACTTATAAGGGGGCGGCTAGGGTTTTGGGTTGTGGGAGGGGGTGCAGCTGGGCCCTTCGGGCTGGCTGGCCCAAAGTGGCTAGCCCACCACTCTAGGCAGCCCACTCTCTCTATTTTTATTTATTCAATTTATTTTTTTATTTTAGACAATTCCACAATTCTATTCCCTCCTCTCGCGATTCACCGAAGAACCGGAAAACTCCGTGATTCCGCTAAACATTCCCAGGGATGCCGTAAAGATGTTCAGGGCATTACATTCTCCCCTCCTAAAAAGGATTTGACCTCGAATCTAACTCCTCAAACCACAAATAAGAGAACAACTAAGGAAAGAGCAACCAAAGGAAACAATAACTACGAGTACTCTCCTGCCTCGAATAGCTCGAGTTGTTCTTCCGTATCTGATCTTCAAGCTCCCATGTCGCCTCCCGCTCGAACTAATTTGTCTGGAGGGCCTCCACATTCCTGGTGGCCCTCCTCCTCATGACCAGCTCTGACGAGTCCACGATACGCGATAGCCAACGCCAAACATTCGCAACTCTTCTGCCGGCTCTAAGCGACCAACAGGTTCTGCCGTTTTCCTTAAATTCCCTCTGCAACAACTATTAAACCACTTTCTAAATTCATCCTCCTTCTTAAAACACTTTCCTTTATTAAATGTACTCGGGATAATACATTGTACCCCTTTTAAAGAATTTGACCGCGAATTCCATTCACATCATTCTACTCGAAGAACCACCAAAATTTTTTACAAACAGAACCCAACTGAAAAAATAAAGAATTCTCAAGCAACACACTAGCAACCAACTTTCCTTCAAAGGACGACGGCTATCCAGGATAGATTAAAACTCTGCAGAGGTGTACAGCTTTACCCACATGACACGATCATCCCATATTGCCACTAGATTAACACACTTCCTTTGGTGTACGGCGAGGAGATCATGACAAGGCTGTTACAATGATCCATAACCAAAACAGTCACGCTACCACTAAGGTTTCATCACAACTCGAATCCATGAGTTGGACCCCCCTCTTGTGCCATGTGAGACTTCTCGCGGCCTACGCCACGCTCACATTCAGCCTATAGCGAAACCGTATTTGGAACTTCACAAATTACTTAGCCAGGTCCGTCCCATATCGGACTTGTGATAGTACGAAGTGACTTCATAAAATGATTCACAGAAACGGTCCTTAAGTTGATTTAGGCTCAGTCCTCATACCCACATGCACGACAATCAACCAGGTGTCATCAAATACGAGGTATACCGGCACCCACCACCTAACCATTAGCCTAAGTCCAAATCATAAGTTTCTATTTTCATTTTTAAACAATCTTCATAAACCATCCTTAACTCACCGAAGTCAAGATATCAATTTTCAAAGTCTGTCATTTCATGTGAAATATTGATCCCACCTAAAATTATACTAAGCCAGGCTAAGCATTTCTATAAAATTTTCTAGTCAATACTATGGTACCAACTAGTTTTCAGCTAGGGTGACAAGGTATATGAATTAGAGATTCAAAATTGGCTATAGTCAAAGGATCATGGGCATAACTAAAGTTTAAACTGGATTTAAATTAAATTTGAATAGAAGTACGCATGCATATACAGTAAAATAACATAACTAAATTTGAAATATTAGGTTCAACATGGTCAAAGGTGTAACTTGCCTTGCTCGACGTCCTGCTGTGAAATGCCGAAGTCGTTCACTCCCGAATCATCAAACTCTACTCGCGAAGAACCACAACAAAAGAAATTCAAATAAAATTCAAATAAAATCTAAATAAACTCCAAAAAAATTATAAAATATACGCTGGGAGTTGGAATATGAATTTAGGAATTTGAATGGGTCTAATCAGAGTTTGGGCGAAAGAGAACAACTTCTGGTAGTTTGAATTCCAGAGAAATAAATAAAGGGAATTATTGGAATTCTTTTCTTTGTGACGGAAAAGTGGTCGGAAGCTATAATATTTGTGTGGGGTCAAAGCCATGATCGAAGGTGTAGTCGAAGCCATCGTCGAAAGCATGGTCGAAGTAGCGGTTGAAGTTGCGGAGGTCTAAGTCGAAGATAGAGACTCCATGTGCAGGTGCAGTCGAAGTCGAAGATTCGGTCGAAGACCGGGTCCGAATTGTACAGTGGTCGAAAGAATTGGATTTATGCAGAGTGGTCGAAAGAATCGGGCGACTTGGAGAGGTCGGACGGCTTCAAGTGGTCGGAGAGATCGGAGGGTTCAAAAAGGTCGGAGGGTGCGGAGGTTAAAACGGTCAAACAACCATGGTCATTCAAAGACGGAGGTTGAAGTTGAAGGCTCCGAGATCGAAGGCCGAAGTCGAAGTCATCGGGGTCAAAGGTCGAAGGCTGGAGTTGAAGTCTCCGAAGGTCAGTCGAAGGCTCCGAGCAATCGGATTCTAAGAAGCCTCCAAATGGTCGGAGTCTAAAGAACTTTTGGACAGCGGAGTCTAAAGAACCTTCGAACGGCGGAGTCTAAAGAGCCTCCGAACGTCGGAGTCTTATGAGTCTCCGAACGTCGGAGTCTAAGAATCGGATGGTTGGGAGAAGTCGGACGGCTTCACGTGACAAGATCCGAGCGATCCAACGGCGACGAAGACCGGTGAGATGTACAAAAGAGGGGGAAGAGTATGGGTCCTGTTTTACCTTGGCGCAAGGTCCGGGATGCACAGAGTTGGCTAGCAGCGAGGGTGTAGCGGAGGCAGGACACGATTATCGACGACGGAGACTCTCCGACGATGGCTTGCACGGAGAAGGGGCGTCGAAGGTTCACGTGGGTTTGAGGAAGGTTACCGGCGACGGGGTACTCCGGTCATGCTCTAGATCGGGAAAAGGGTGAAGGACTGCGTGGTCCTGTCGAAGTTTTGGCGGTAGTGGCGGCGGTGTTCCGGCGGTGAAGAGACTCAACCAAGGGCGGTCGAGAAAATCCAAAAATTATGAAATGTATACTACAAGGTAGATTATGAATTTAGATGAATTTAGAAACTTGAATCACTTGATTCGGAGTTCGGACGGAGGAGAACGAGCGATTGGAAGATTGGCGGATCAGAAAATTCTGAAAAAAGAAAAATCAGGAATATTTCCACATGAACAGTAACGGACAACAGCCCTTTTCACTGTTTTTGGCCATGTCGTCGGTGAGAAAAGGCACGGGAGGTGAAGCCAATGGGTTGCTAAGGATCCAAGGCATATGTAGGAAGTGACGGCACGTCAAACGGAGCACGGTGACGACGTGTACGGCGACAACGACATAGGGTGTGGAGAGAAGAATAATTTTTGAGCATGAGACATGGAGAAGTAGGGTGAGCACAGCCTAGAACGCGACGAGGCGAAGCTATGAAAAATATCGGCTAAGCCGAAAACTCTCCGAAGGCGACGCAATTGTCGTTTGAACGACGACGGTACCGAAACACGAAAAACACAATATCTTGGTGCTCGGTGGAGCGAATCCAAAACCGTCTGAAACATAGCCTCCTGGGATGGTTTGACACGTTTTGATGTGAACGGATTGTTGAAAGCATTCCCGGACAGGCGGGGACATGAGGTGCCATTTGCGGCCATGACGAGGTATCGGGCGCAAATAGTTGTGGATATTTTTTGGACCAACGGAGGGGAGTACAGCGTAGAACGCATCGAGACGAACTCAACGCCACAGACGGCTCGGCCAACGGACTAGCGAAATACGGCGGACAAGACTTTGTGTAGCCTATAGGCTGACATCGGCGTTCCGGGCAAACGGAGAGGAATTAACATGCGAGAGTTGCGGCGAATCGAAGAGTAGAGCGTGGGGATCGTGGTGCTCACCTTGGTTTTGGTCAGGCATGCATGGTTGGCCGGTGGCGACGCGAGGAACGCGGACCCGATTTGGCCCACGGTGCTGACGATGCTACGGCGAAGTTCCAGCGAAGGCGAGGTGAGCACCGCGTATAACGCGATAAGGCGAAGCCAGCGGTGTGGTCAAACATGGCGGGGCTTCACCGGACGAGGCGCAAAAGGCCGAAGAACGCCGCTTGAACTACAAAAGTAAAACTCCGATTGCGGCCAAACGAGTGGGAGTTAGGACTTGAGATTTTTGGGGTTGAGTGAGAATGAGGAGGGACTCCCGGTGCTCCCTTTTATTGGGCCGGAGGTGGACTGAGGAGGGAGATCGATGGGGCATGTCTTTGAATAGCATGGAGCGTTTTTGGTGAAAATGCTCATGAATGAGGGGGGAAATGGTCTGATTTGGAGGAGTCTTGATGAGAGGGAGTGAATGCAATTGATTTAACAAAAAACGGTGGAGAAAATCATGAGTTATGGAAGCTTCATTCGGCTCTAATGGCGCATGCGCACGGGAGTTCATTCTTTGTGAAGCAACGTTTGAAGATGAAGAAGAAAAGAGGAGAGAGAAAAGAGAGAAAAGAAAAAAAAGGAAAAGAAAACAAAATTTGGAAAAATTTTAAGAAAATTTGTATAATAATCCTTGGAACCTGAAAAGACTAAAAAAATATTTTCGGATTTAATTGACGTTTATTTTAATTTTTAAAATATTTCTCTTTTCTAGCTTTAAAATAATACAATAAATAACGAATAAAGCTTAAAAATCTTGGAAAAATTCATGGAGGTTTCTAAACCTATTTTGAACTTATGAAAATATTTCCAACTAAAATTTAGATATTTTCCTTTATTAAATAATTTTCTGTTTAAAAGAAAGGCTCTTTTTTCTTTTTTTAGCAGAGAATTAAGTTAGCTAAAAATTTTAAAATTTCAAGAAACCAAATAACTTTGATTTTTGTTTTAAACTAACTTATTTATTACCTTATTTATTTATTTTTTTATTTACTTGAATCACCTTTTCATAATCTTTTTTTGAAGCAGAAAATCAGGCAATTAATTTTTTTTAAAAAAACTTAAGAAACCAAAAGTAATTGTTTTATTTTGAATTAAATCAAATATTTTGGAATAAACAGCTGGGCTGTTACAAACTACCCCCTTAAAGAGAATCTCGTCCTCGAGATTTGCATGGCTAGCAACGAAATAGGTTTGGATTTTACTCTACATGACTTGAGCTGTGATCTAGTTCAGATGTCCCTTCGTGAACTTCGTTGTCCTTTTTCTCACTGTCTGAAGGGTATTGGCGATCAGTGTTTTAGCTTGATGCTTCCAAGAATTAAGGAAGAAGAGACTTTAAGACAAAGGAGGAATAGGGGTCGTTTGGCACATTCCCACAAAATACCAACTAGCAAAAACTTTTATTAAGATAATATTAAGTAACAGTTACGGCTATCAATAAAAGAGAAAACCTGATAGCTCATAACATCGTTTAATAGCTACCTAACAACTTATCCTAAAGGGGCAAGGGTTTCCTTGGTGTGATCCTTCGTGGCTCTTTGGGTACAAAACGCGTTACTTCGATGCGAAGATTGAAATGCTGGCAGAGACGAAGAACTACTTTTTGACCGGCTTCTTGCTTGGCTCTTTCAACCGAGTAACTGCTTCCTTTAAAGCGGTAGCGAAGACTTCCTTGTCCAGTTCGCTTGGTGATGAGTAAAGTAAAGTGGTGTCCCATCGTTTGATTTCCATGGCTGTTTGTCCGATGCATGTAGATAGCTCGATGCTGTTATCCCAAACGACGGAGTAGTCAAAGGATACTTCACAACGGCAGAATTTAACCTGAGGCAGCGAAGATGGTTAGAGTTGATAAAGGACTATGACATTGGTATACATTACCATCCCGGAAAAGCAAATGTTGTAGCCGATGCCTTAAGCAGGAAGTCTTATGCAAATGTGGTTTTGTCGGAAGAAGACCGGACCCGACTTCAGGAGGGAGTCGCCCGTCTAAGTCTAAATCCAGTGAACCCAAGCATTTTATCCACTTTGGAAATATAACTTGCCTTGCCTGACCAGATTAAGGATGCTCAGAAGGTTGACGAGGATATTCAGGAAATCAAAAAGAATATGAGAAGAGGCAAAGCCCCAGAATTCAGTGAAGACGATCAGTTCTCTGTCTTATTCGACTCCATGAGTTCTCTCGTTGGTATTCTGTACGAAGTGACTTCGTAAAATGAATCACAGAAACGGTCCTTAATCCGACTTAGGCTCAACCACATACCCACATGCACGACAATCAACCTGGTGTCACCAAACACGAGGCATGCCGGCGCCCCACCACCTAGCCAATAGCCTAGTTACATCTCTGTATTAACCTTCACGGTGCTTCTTGCTGACTGACTCTCTGTGCTCCTATACGCTTGCTCTCAATGTCTTATCGGTAGTCGTTGATCTATGTCTCTTGCTCGTCTTATTCATTGAGGCTCTACTCTTGTTGCTCTAGCAACTCATGATGCAGCTATTTCTTTTCTCTACTAACGCTTCTCTTTCTTCTACTCGACGTATTTCCTCTAGCTCCGTCTTCTACTTCTTTCTTTCTCTTCTTCATCACACTAACGTGTCATGCGTTTCTATGTCTAGTTTCCTTGCGCGGAAATGATTGAGAGTTTTCCCTATCCACCAACAGATTTAGCAAGGTGAGCACATAAAGTACTCCCAAGGTAAGCACATTAAGTGCTTACGTAAGTTACACCAGGGGTTTTAACAGAGTAAATGCATGCATAGGGATAACAAAAGAAGGCTTAACAAGTTATTTGTGTGAAAAAGCAGTACTTGAATTTTAAAGATAACCGGGTAAGTATGAAAGCTGAATTTAATACAATATACGAAAAAATATTTTGAACAAGTAATACCGCTAGTGTAGGCTCCGACCTACACTAACCTAACCACGGGAATCCACCCGGACCATTACCAAAACCATCGACATTTGTCCAAAATCCAGGTTTTAAAAAAATCCAAGTCTAATATGTGAAGACTCTACTCAGTATGTTCATGTCCGTGAACACGGCTATCCAGGATAGGTTTTAACTCTGCAGAGGTGTACAACTTTACCCACAAAACATTCCCTCTCACTTGATGCCACACGATAAATACACTGCCGTAGGTGTGCGGTAGAGAGTTCATGACAAGGTGATTCCGATGATCCATAGCCAAAATAATCACGCCGCCACTAAGGTTTCACCACAACTCGAATCCACGAGTTAGAGCCTCCTCTGGTGCCATGTGAGACTTCTCGCGGCCTACGCCATGCTCACATTCAGCCTATAGCGAGACTATATTTGGAACTTCATAAATTATTTAGCCAGGTCCGTCCCATACCGGACTTGTGGTAGTACAAAGTGACTTCGTAAAATAAATCACAGAAACGGTCCTTAATCGGACTTAGGCTCAACCACATACCCACATGCACGACAATCAACCAGGTGTCACCAAACACGAGGCATGTCGGCACCCCACCACCTAACCAATAACTTAAGTCCAAATCATAAGTTTTCATTTTCATTTTTAAACCATTTTCATAAACCATCCTTGACTCAGTGAAGTCAAGATTTCATTTTTAAATCGTCATTTCATGTGAAAGATTTGATCCTACCTAAAATTATGCTAAGCCAGGCTAAGCATTTCTATAAAATTTCTAGTCAATACTATAGTACTAACTAGTTGTTGCTCTGATACCATCTTTGTCAGAACCCAGAACAACAACTCCGAGTCTCTCTGTGTAAATCGCACTAGTCCAGGATCAAGCTAGTGCACACAGTGGATACAAAGATTTATATCATGCACAATGACATTTATTCATTAACTAAATATGGGCCTGATGGCCAAAAGTTATATCAATGGTTCATAAACCAAAAATAAATATAAACAGCGGAAGAAAACCAATGAAGCAAAGAATTTCATCCCGCCGCCCACAAAGCGAATGACTATAAGACGCGGCCTAGTCGTTACCATCCTCACCGAAGTTGTTGACGTCATTGTCTGGCAACAGGTTTTAGTAAGGTGAGCACATAAAGTACTCCCAAGGTAAGCACATAAAGTACTTACGCAAGTTACACCAGGAGTTTTAACAGAGTGAATACATGCATAGGGATAACAAAGGAAGGCTTAATAAGGTTATTTGTGCGAAAAACAGTACTAAATTTAAATACAATAGCATAAGTGCAAAAGCTAAATTTTTAATACATCGTATGAAATAATATTTTAACCAATGTATTATCGTTAGTGTAGGCTCCGACCTACACTAACCTAACCACAGGCATCCCACTCGGACCATTGTCAAAACCACTGTTGTTTGTCCGAAAACCAAGTTATACAAAAACCAAGTCTAATCTGTGAAAACTTTACTCAGCATGTCCATGACTGTGGACACGGCTATCCATGATAGATTAAAACTCTGCAGAGGTGTACAGCTTTACCCACATGACACGATCATCCCATATTGCCACTAGATTAACACACTTCCTTTGGTGTACGGCGAGGAGATCATGACAAGGCTGTTACAATGATCCATAACCAAAACAGTCACGCTGCCACTAAGGTTTCATCACAACTCGAATCCACGAGTTGGAGCCCCCTCTTGTGCCATGTGAGACTTCTCGTGGCCTACGCCACGCTCACATTTAGCCTATAACGAAACCGTATTTGGAATTTCACAAATTACTTAGCCAGGTCCGTCCCATACCGGACTTGTGGTAGTACGAAGTGACTTTGTAAAATGATTCACAGAAACAGTCCTTAAGTTGATTTAGGCTCAGTCCTCATACCCACATGCACGACAATCAACCAGGTGTCATCAAACACGAGGCATGCCGGCACCCACCACCTAACCATTAGCCTAAGTCCAAATCATAAGTTTCTATTTTCATTTTTAAACAATTTTTATAAACCATCCTTCACTCACCGAAGTCAAGATATCAGTTTTCAAAGTCTGTCATTTCATGTGAAAGATTGATCCCACCTAAAATTATACTAAGCCAGGCTAAACATTTCTATAAAATTTTCTAGTCAATACTATGGTACCAACTAGTTTTCAGCTAGGGTGACAAGGTATACGAATTAGAGATTCAAAATTGGCTATAGTCAAACGATCATGGGCATAACTAAAGTTTAAACTGGATTTAAATTAAATTTGAATAGAAGTACGCATGCATATACAGTAAAATAACATAACTAAATTTGAAATATTAGGTTCAACATGGTCAAAGGTGTAACTTGCCTTGCTCGACGTCCTGCTGTGAAATGCCGAAGTCGTTCACTCCCGAATCATCAAACTCTACTCGCGAAGAACCACAACAAAATAAATTCAAACAAAATTCAAATAAAATCTAAATAAACTCCAAAAAAATTATAAAATATACGCTGGGAGTTGGAATATGAATTTAGGAATTTGAATGGGTCTAATCGGAGTTTGGGCGAAAGAGAACAACTTCTGGTAGTTTGAATTCCAGAGAAATAAATAAAGGGAATTATTGGAATTCTTTTCTTTGTGACGGAAAAGTGGTCGGAAGCTATAATATTTGTGTGGGGTCAAAGCCATGATCGAAGGTGTAGTCGAAGCCATCGTCGAAAGCATGGTCGAAGTAGCGGTTGAAGTTGCGGAGGTCTAAGTCGAAGATAGAGACTCCATGTGCAGGTGCAGTCGAAGTCGAAGATTCGGTCGAAGACCGGGTCCGAATTGTACAGTGGTCGAAAGAATTGGATTTATGCAGAGTGGTCGAAAGAATCGGGCGGCTTGGAGAGGTCGGACGGCTTCAAGTGGTCGTAGAGATCGAAGGGTTCAAAAAGGTCGGAGGGTGCGGAGGTTAAAACGGTCAAACAACCATGGTCATTCAAAGACGGAGGTTGAAGTTGAAGGCTCCGAGATCGAAGGCTGAAGTCGAAGTCATCGGGGTCAAAGGTCGAAGGCTGGAGTCGAAGTCTCCGAAGGTCAGTCGAAGGCTCCGAGCAATCGGATTCTAAGAAGCCTCCAAATGGTCGGAGTCTAAAGAACTTTTGGACAGCGGAGCCTAAAGAACCTTCGAACGGCGGAGTCTAAAGAGCCCCCGAACGTCGGAGTCTTATGAGTCTCCGAACGTCGGAGTCTAAGAATCGGATGGTTGGGAGAAGTCGGACGGCTTCACGTGACAAGATCCGAGCGATCCAACGGCGACGAAGACCGGTGAGATGTACAAAAGAGGGAGAAGAGTATGGGTCCTGTTTTACCTTGGCGCAAGGTCCGGGATGCACAGAGTTGGCTAGCAGCGAGGGTGAAGCGGAGCCGGGACACGATTATCGACGACGGAGGCTCTCCGACGACGGCTTGCACGGAGAATGGGCGTCGAAGGTTCACGTGGGTTTGAGGAAGGTTACCAGCGACAGGGTACTCCGGTCATGCTCTGGATCGGGAAAAGGGTGAAGGACCGCGTGGTCCTGTCGAAGTTTTGGCGGTAGTGGCGGTGGTGTTCCGGTGGTGAAGAGACTCAACCAAGGGCGGTCAACAAAATTCAAAAATTATGAAATGTATACTACAAGGTAGATTATGAATTTATATGAATTTAGATACTTGAATCACTTGATTCGGAGTTCGGACGGAGGAGAACGAGCGATTCGAAGATTGGCGGATCAGAAAATTCTGAAAAAAGAAAAAACCAGAAATATTCCCTGCGTGAACAGTAACAGACAGCAGCCCTTTTCATTATTTTTGGCTGTATCGTCGGCGAGAAAAGGCACGGGAGGTGAAGCTAATGGGTTGCTAAGGACCCAAGGCACATGTAGGAAGTGACGGCACGTCAAACGGAGCACGTTGATGACGTGTATCGCGACAACGACATAGGGTGTGGAGAGAAAAATAATTTTTAAACACGAGACATGGAGAAGTAGGGTGAGCATGGCCTAGAACACGGCGAGGCAAAGCTAGGAAAAATATCGTCTAAGCCGAAAACTCTCCGGAGGCGACGCAATTGTCGTTTGAACGACGACGGTACCGAAACACGAAAAACACAATATCTTGGTGCACGGTGGAGCGAATCCAAAACCATGTGAAATGTAGCCTCCTGGGATGGTTTGACACGTTTTGACGGGAACGGATTGTTGAAAGCATTTCCGGACAGGCGGGGACGTGAAGTGCCATTTGCGGCCATGACGAGGTATCGGGCGCAAATAGTTGTGGATATTTTTTGGACAAACGGAGGGGAGCACTGCGTAGAACGCGTCGAGACGAACTCAATGCCACAGATGGCTCGGCCAACGGACTAGCGAAACACGGCAGACAAGACTTTATGTAGCCTACAGGCTGACATCGGCGTTCCGGGCAAACGGAGAGGAATTAACATGCGAGAGTTGCTGCGAATCGAAGAGTAGAGCATGGGGATCGTGATGCTCACCTTGATTTTTGTCGGGCATGCACGGTCGGCTGGTGGCGACGTGAGGAACGCAGACCCGATTTGGCCCACGGTGCCGACGATGCTCCGGTGAAGTTCCGGCGAAGGCGAGGTGAGCACCGCATATAACACGACGAGGCAAAGCCAGCGGTGTGGTCAAACACGGCGGGGCTTCACCGGACGTGGCGCAAAAGGCCGAAGAACACCGCTTGAACTACAAAAGTAAAACTTCGATTGCGGCCAAACGAGTGGGAGTTAGGACTTGAGATTTTTGGGGTTGAGTGAGGATGAGGAGGGGCTCCCGGTGCTCCCCTTTATAGGGCCAGAGGTGGACCGAGGAGGGAGATCACGGGGCATGTCTTTGAATGGCATGGAGCATTTTCGGTGAAAACGCTCATGAATGAGGGGGGAAACATCCTGATTTGGAGGAGTCTCGATGAGAGGGAGTGAATGCAATTGATTTTACAAAAAATGGTGGAGAAAATCATGAATTATGGAAGCTTCATTCGGCTCTAATGGCGCACGCGCACGGGAGTTCATTCTCTGTGAAGCAACGTTTGAAGAAGAAGAAGAAAAGAGAGAAAAGAAAAAAAGAAAAAGAAAAAGAAAATTTAGAAAAATTTCAAGAAAATTTTATAATAATCCTTGGAACCTGAAAAGACTTAAAAAAATATTTTCAGAATTAATTGATGTTTATTTTAATTTTTAAAAATATTTCTCTTTTCTAGCTTTAAAATAATACAATAAATAACGAATAAAGCTTAAAAATCTTGGAACAATTCGTTGAGGTTTCTAAACCTATTGTGAACTTATGAAAATATTTCCAACTAAAATTTACATATTTTCCTTTATAAAATATTTTTTTGTTTAACAGAAAGGCTCTTTTTTCTTTTTTTTAGTAGAGAATTAAGTTAGCTAAAAATTTTAAAATTTGAAGAAACCAAATAACTTTAATTTTTGTTTTAAACTAACTTGACTTTGATTTTTGTTTTGTAGGATCGAAAACGGCAACAGAGGGGGGTGAATGGTGCCTTTTAAAAATCTACCCCAAGTATTTCACTTTAAAAAAAATTCTTCTTCGATAGCTATAGAAGCTATGAAGAAAGAATAGCTTTGCCAATCACTGAGAAAAACAGTCTTGCCTGAAAATTACAAATTAAGAACTAACTTGAGAGAAGCCAAACAGGGTGTTTCAACTAAAAGAGAAGACAAGATAAACTTAAATAAATAAAAAAACAAATGACAAAGGATTTGAGCACTGCTAATAGCTTGAAGACTTAAAATAAAACAGAGAGCCTACTACAAAAAGGAGCATGATGCTGAAAAAGATAAGCTAGAGAACACTGTGCTGTCCCAAAAATCTAACAGCTCAACAAAAACACGAGAGAGTCACCCACGGAGAACACAAATAAAGGAGAAATAAAGCGTCTTAACAGAGGGTCTTGTCATTCTTGGCGAAAAAGCAAACTGAAAAGTACAGCTCACAAGCAGTCCCAAAGAAAAGAGAAAGGGGGAGACACTTCCAAAGGCAGTAGAAATCAAGCAGAGAATAGAGACTACTATTAGAACCAAAGATCGGTGCCTCAATTAAAAGCGCACTTCTCTATACCGAATTCTACTACTATCTACTGCTATTGCGAGCAGAGAGATGTAGTAGAACAATAGAGAGAAGGTGCACAACCTGCTGCCCAAACAGAACCGAAAAATGCTGCTCAGAGTGCTGGCGAAAATTGAAAACTCAAAAGCAGCGGTGTAGGACCGAAACTTGCTGTCTACAGAACACTCGACTTCTGCGAAAACAACAGAAAGCAGCAGCTGAAAACAAAAGGCTAAAATCTGTAATTACAAGAAGGTAGAAACTTGAAAAATCTGCACTAGTACATGCACTAGTACTTGCGAGACTCTTTGTGCAAAAGCAGCTGGACACGAGAGATCAAGTGCAGATTTAACAAAAGAAATACCAAGGGCGAGCAAGCAGAAACCCAAGAAGCGTGTCCAGCGGTCCAAACTAGAGAATATCTTTGCAGGACCAATAGAGGAACACTCGGTCTAGAGAAGTAGGTACATCTTGGAAAGAAGAACCGAACCGAAGAGGCGCTCCTCAAGCAAAATGCTGCTATCCTAAAGTTGATAGACTAGAGCGGAGAGGAAAGGAGATGAACAAATTAAAAAAAGTTGCAGCAAGGAAGTTCTCAATTTATCTTTGTCCCATTCCAACCAATGAGCTAAACAATAAATCAACTAGCGAGAGGCAGAGAATAGCCCCAACCGAAACAAAACTTTAAACATAATTCTTACTCTTGATCAACAAGCAACTCAGCCAGAAGTGAATCAAGAAAACATGCATGCTCTTGGGATTAAACGGGTCAACGGACCTTGAGACAATTTCCCATCATAGAGCAATAACCAATAATATTAAACTTTGCTTTCGGGATAAACTAGCCAAAGCGCTTTGAGATGAATCCCTGTTCAAAGCATATATATATAAAAGCATCTAGAACAAGAACATTAAATTAAAAAGAAAGGAAGCAAATGGCACGAGATAAACCACAAGAACTTCATATTCGAGACGAAGAGCGATGAACAATTAATATAACATATGAATATTTACATCAACTCTTCCATATCTCATCCAAGAACACACACAAGGAGAGAATAGAACCCTAAAACTTGCAAAAATATTTCTCTCCGAAGAGCATAAGCATTAGGAAACCCTAATACTCATACCCATTTCTCTTTCTCTCTCTCTCAAGTGCACTTCTCCACTGTAACAGCCCAGCTGTTTATTTCAAAATATTGGATTAAATTTAAAATAAAACAATTACTTTTGGTTTCTTAAGTTTCTTTCTCAAAAAATTTTTTTTTAATTGCCTGATTTTCGGCTTAAGAAAAAAGGTTATGAAAAAGTGATTTGAGAAAAAAAATAAAAACAAAAAAATAATAAATAAATAAGGTATTAAACAAGTTAGTTTAAAATAAAAATCAAAGTTATTTAGTTTCTTGAAATTTTAAAATTTTTGGCTAACTTAATTTTCTGTTTTGAAGAAAAGAAGAAAAGCGACTTTCTGCTAAACAAAAAAATATTTTATAAATAAAAAAATCCAAATTTTAGTTGGAAATATTTTTATAAGTTCCAAATAGCCTAAGAAATCTCCATAAATTTTTCTAAGATTTTTAAGCTTTATTTGTTATTTATTGTATTATTTAAAGCTAGAAAAAGAAAACCATTTTTAAAAATTAAAATAAACATCAAAAAATTCCGAAAATATTTTATTTATTCTTTTCAGGTTCCAAGGATTCTAAAAATATTTTTTTGGAATTTTTCCAAATTTTTTTTTTCTTTTTCTTTCTTTTTCTTTTCTCTGTCCTCATTTTTTTCCTTTCTTCTCCATTGGGCCAGAGAACGTTTCGTGCGACTACGTACAGACCTCCATGAAAAACATTTGAAGCTTCTTCAATCTTCCATATCTCGTGATTTACTCAACGGTTTTCAGTGAAATCAATTGCATTTAATTCCCCTCATCAAGCTCTTTCATTCCCCCACCGTTTCCCCTCCAATTAATGCCTATTTTTGCGGGATTTAAACCATGTCATTCAAAGATATACCCCGTCGATCTCCCTCCTCGGTCCACCTCAACCCCTATAAAAGGGAGCCCCGTGAGCCTCTCCTCATCCTCACTCAACCCCGAAAATCTCAAGTCCCCACTCCTTCTCGTTTGGTCGCAATCGGAGTTTTATTTTTAAGTACCAAGCATCGTTCTTCGACCTTTTGTGCCTCGTCCGGTGGAGCGCCGCCACGTTTAACCACACCGTTGGCTTCGCCTCGCCGCGTTCTATGCGGTGCTCACCTCGCCGCCGGAACTTCGCGAGCACCGTCGCCACCGTGGGCCAAATCGGGTCCGTGTTCGTCACGTCGCCACCGGCCGACCGTGCATACCCGACCAAAACCAAGGTGAGCATCATGATCCCCACGCTCTACTCTTCGATTCGCCGCAAGTCTCGCATGTTAATTCCTCTCCGTTTGCCCGGAACGCCGATGTCAGCCTGTAGGTTGCATAAAGTCTTGTCCACTGCGTTTCGCTAATCCGTTGGCCAAGCCGTCTGCGGCGTTGAGTTCGTCTCGACGTGTTCTACGCCGTGCTCCCCTCCGTTTGTCCAAAAACCTTTCCTAAATATTTGCGCCCGACACCTTACCATGGCCGTAAATGGCGCCGTGTCCCGCCTGTCGGGAATGCTCGACAATCCGTTCACGTCAAAGCGTGCCAAACCATCCCGGAGGCTACGTTTGAGACGGTTTTGGATTCGCGACCGAGCGAAGATATTGAGTTTTTCGTGTTTGCACCGTCGTCGTTCAAACGACGATTGCGTCTCCTCCGGTGAGTTTCGGCCTAACCGATATTTTTTTCTATACTCGCCTTACCGCGTTCTACGCCGTGGTTACCTTACTTCATCATATTCTGTGCCCGAAAATTATTTTTCTCTTCACACCCTATGCCGTTGTCGTTGTCTGCGTCGTCACCGTGCTCCGTTTGACGTGCCGCCAATTCCTACATGTGCCTCGGGTTATTAGCAACCCATTGGCTTCACCTCCCATGCCTTTTCTCACCAACGACACGGCCAAAAACAGTGAACAGGGCTGCTGCCCGTTACTGTTCACACGGGAATATTCCTTCGGAATATTCCTGATTTTTCTTTTTCTAGAATTTTCTGATTCGACAATATTCCAATCGCTCGTTCTCCTCCGTCCGAACTCCGAATCATGTGATTCAAGTTTCTAAATTCATCTAAATTCATAATCTATTTTTTAGTATATATTTCATAATTTTTGGATTTTCTCGACCGCTCTTGGTTGAGTCTCCTCACCGCCGGAATACTGCCGCCACCGCCGTCCGAGTTACGCCATCGCTCCAACTCGCCACCGACCACCTTTCAACCACTTCTGGTATTGCACGAGAGCACCAATGCACTCCTCGCAATCCCCTCTCTCTTTTCTTCACCTCGCCACCCCTCCGCCAAGCAATTTCGCCCGCCGGAGTGTCTCTTTCGCCAACACTGACGCGACCATTACCAAATCTTCGACGGGACCATGCGCACCTCCTTCACCCTTTTTCCTAAGCCAAAATATGACCGGAGTACCCCACCGCCAATAACCTTCCTCAGGCCCGCGCGAACCTTCGACGCCCCTTCTCCGAGCAAGCTGTCGTCGGAGAGTCTCCGCCGTCGATAATCGTGTCTTGCCTTCGCTACACCCTCGCCGCCAGCCAACTTTGTGCAGCCCGAACCATGCGCCAAAGTAAATCGGGACTCATACTCTTCTCCCTCTTTTGTACACCTCCCCGGTCTTCGCTGCCGTTGGATCACTCGAATCTCGTCACGTGAAGCCATCTGACGTCTCTCAGCCATCCGATTCTTAGACTCCGACATTCGGAGGCTCATAAGACTCCGATGTCCGGAGGCTCTTTAGACTTCGTTGTCCAGAGGTTCTTTAGACTCCGCTGTTCGAAGGCTTTTTAGACTCCGACTGCCGGAGTCTTCGACTTTGACCTTCGGAGACTCCAATTTTGACTTTGACCTTCGGAGACTTTGACTCTAGCCTTTGACCTTCGACCTCGAAGACTTAGACTTCGATCTTCAATCTCGGAACCTTCGACTTCAACCTCCGCCTTCAAACCGACCATGGTTGGTTGACCGTTTTAACCTCCATACCCTCCAACCCATTCGATTCTTTCGATCACTCTGCATAAACTCCAATCCTTTCGACCACAATTGTTTTTCCGACTACAGTCACTCCCAACAACTGTCATCTCCGTCTACCTCCGACCATAGTCGCTTCCGACCACTGTCACTCTTCGCTCTAAGTCTCCGAGTACCTTCGCTTTTTCAGCAAGGAGTAGTTGGAAGAATACTCGGTAGTCGAAGTCGTAGCCGACTCTGAATACCTTCGCTTTCCACCACCGGCATTCATTGTCGTCTCGACCACTCGACTCCGATTACCATTTGTTCTCGACTGTTATAGTGTTCTTCGACCACTATACAATTTCGAGTAAGTCTTCAACCGAATCTTAATCTTCGAATTCGACTACACCCGTACTTGGAGTCTTTGTCTTCGGCTTGGACCTCCGCATCTTCAACCGTTAATTCGACTATGGTCTTGACCATGTGAAGACTACACCTTCGATCATGACTTCGACCCTACACAAATATTGTAGCTTCCAACCACTTTTCCTTCATAAAGAAAAGAATTCCAATAATTCCTTTTATTCATTTCTTTGGAATTCAAACTTCCAGAAGTCGTCCTCCTTCGCCCTAACTCCTTTTGGACCAATTCAAATTCCAAAATTCATATTCTATCTCCCGGCATTTATTTTATAAAATTTGGATTTTATTTGGATTTTATTTGAGTTTATTTTGTTCTTACTTTTCGCGTGTAGACTACGACTATTTCGGAGAGTATAACTTCAGCGAACCTCGGCAAACTTCAAAGAAAGGCAAGTTACACCTTTGACCATGTTGAACCTAATATTTCAAATTTAATTATATTGTTTTACTGTATATGCATGCGTACTTCTATTCAAATTTAATTTAAATTCAGTTTAAACTTTAGTTATGCCCATGATCCTTTGATTATAGCCCATTTAAATCTCAAATTCATATACCTTGTCACCCTAGCTGAAAACTAGTTAGTGCCATAGTATTGACTAGAAAATTTTATAGAGATGCTTAGCCTGGCTTAGTATAATTTTAGGTGGGATCAATCTTTCATATGAAATGTCAGACTTTGGAAATGAATTTTTGACTTCGGTGAGTCAAGGATGGTTTATGAAAATGGTTTAAAAATAAAAATGAAAACTTATGATTTGGACTTAGGCTATTGGTTAGGTGGTAGGATGCCGGCATGCCTCGTGTTTGGTGACACCTGGTTGATTGTCGTGCATGTGGGTATGTGGATTGAGCCTAAGTCAAATTAAGGATCGGTCTATGAGCTACTGTTGCAAAGCCACATCGTACTACCACAAGACTGGTATGGGACAGTCCTGGCTGACTAATTTGTGAGGTCCCAACTTTGATCTCGCTATAGGTTGAATGTGAGCGTGGCATAGGCCATGGGAAGTCTCACACGGCACAAGAGGGGGCTCCAACTTGTGGATTCAAGTTGTGGTGAAACCTTAGCGGCGGCGTGACCAAGTTGAAGGCTTAGCATTGTAAAGGCCTTGTTATGGTTTTCTCAGTCGCACGCCTACGGAATCGTGTAATGGCCGACAATATGAGATAATCATATCTTGTGGGTAAAGCTGTACAACCTCTGCAGAGTGTATAACCTATCCTAGATAGCCGTGCCAACGGTTATGGGCAAGCTGAGTAAGGTTTTTCATGGATTAGACTTTGGTTTTTAAAAATGGTTTCTGAAAAAGGCTTATGGATGGATGGATAGAATTCATGACCAGGTAGGATACCTGTGAATAAGTTGGTGTTTGGTCGGAGCCTACACTAACAAAATGAATCCATAAGAGATTTTGAAAAGCATATGGATAGATGGAATCCATGTGAATGGACCGGTGGGATACACGTGACTAGGTTAGTGTTTGGTCGTAGCTTTGCACTAACGATATTATTTTGTAAATTATTATTTCTATCTACTGTATAAAATTCAGCTTTTGCACTTATGTTATTGTATTTAAATTCAGTACGGCTTTTCGCACAAATAAACCTAATAAGCCTTCCTTTATTGTCCCTATGCATGCATTCACTCTGTTAAAACTCCTGGTGTAACTTACGTAAGTACTTTATGTGCTTACCTTGGGAGTACTTTATGTGCTCACCTTGCTAAAATCTGTTGCGGAGGATGGCGTCAACAACCGGTGAGGATGGTGGCGACTAGGCGCGTCTTCTGATCATTCGCTGTGGGCGGCGGGATGGGCTGCTACTTCATTGGTTTTCTTCCGCTGTTTATATGTATTTTTGGTTTATGAACCATTGATGTAAAATTTGGCCATCAGGCCCATATTTAGTTAATGAATAAATGTTATTGTGCATGATATAAATCTTTGTTATCCATCTGTGTGCACTAGCTTGATCCTGGACTAGTGCGATTTACACAGAGGATCCGGAGTCGTTGCTCAGGGTCAAGCAGAGATGGTATCAGAGCTATAATGACCCTAAGACGTGACCGTAGGTAGGATAGAATGGATGAACCTTAAGGACTTAACTTAAATAATAAAATATTTTTTTAAAAAAGCTTTGCTTACTCTTACCTCTCAACCTTTGCTTACCCTTATCTCTCAATCCTTTCTCATCTTTATGTCATTTCTGAAAAAAAAACTTATTTCTATCTCTCATCTTGTTCAAACCATTATAGATGGATGTTCATCAAGATGCACCGAATAATGGATGGAGTGTAGGCCTTCGTCGACTACTCCGTCATTTGGAATTCCAGCGTCAAGCTATGTACATGCACCAGAGAAATAGCCATGGAAATCAGATGATGGGACACCACTTTGCTATACTCATCACCAAGCAAACTGGACAAGGAAGTCTTCGCTAGCGCTTTAAAGGAAGCAGGTACTCGTTGGAAAAAGCTAAGCAAGAAGCCGCTCATAAAGAGTTCTTCGCCTCTGCCATCGTTTCAATCTTCGCATCGAAGAGACACGCTTTCTACCCAGAGAGCCACGAAGGATCACACCAAGGCAACCCTTTCCCCTTTAGGATAAGTTGTTAGGTAGCTATTAGACGATGTTACGAGCTATCAGGTTTTCTCTTTTGTTGATAGCTGTAACTGTTACTGGATATTGTCTTAATAAAGGTTTTTGCTAGTTTGTGTTTTGTTGGTTTGTGCAAAACTACCCCTATTCCTCCTTTGTCTTAAGTCTCCTCTTTCCTAATCTTTGGAAGCATCGAGCTGGAACACTGATCGTCAATGCCCTTCAAACAACAATCGGAAAGCCATAAAAGTTTACAAAAGGACATCTGAACCAGATCATTGCTCAAGCCATGCAGAGTAAGATCCATACCCACTTCTTTGCTAGCCCGTGCGAATCTCGAGGACGAGATTCTCTTTAAGGGGGGTAGTTTGTAACAGCCCAACTGTTTATTTCAAAATATTGAATTAAATTTAAGATAAAACAATTACTTTTGGTTTCTTAAGTTTCTTTCTCAAAAAAAAAAATTTTTAATTGCCTGATTTTCGGCTTAAGAAAAAAGGTTTTGAAAAAGTGATTTGAGAAAAAAAATAAAAACAAAAAAATAATAAATAAATAAGGTATTAAACAAGTTAGTTTAAAACAAAAATCAAAGTTATTTAGTTTCTTGAAATTTTAAAATTTTTGGCTAACTTAATTTTCTGCTTTGAAGAAAAGAAGAAAATCGCCTTTCTGCTAAACAAAAAAATATTTTATAAATAAAAATATCTAAATTTTAGTTAGAAATATTTTTATAAGTTCCAAATAGCCTAAGAAACCTCCATGAATTTTTCTAAGATTTTTAAGCTTTATTTGTTATTTATTGTATTATTTAACGCTAGAAAAAGAAAACCATTTTTAAAAATTAAAATAAACGTCAAAAAATTCCGAAAATATTTTATTTATTCGTTTCAGGTTCCAAGGATTCTAAAAATAGTTTTTCTGGAATTTTTCTAAATTTTCTTTTTCTTTTTCTTTCTTTTTCTTTTCTCTCTCCTCATTTTTTCCTTTCTTCTCCATTGGGCCAGAGAACGTTTCGTGCGACTGCGTACAGACCTCCATGAAAAACATTTGAAGCTTTTTCAATCTTCAATATCTCGTGATTTACTCAACGGTTTTCAGTGAAATCAATTGCATTTACTTTCCCTCATCAAGCTCGTTCATTCCCCCACCGTTTCCCCTCCAATTAATGCCTATTTTTGCGGGATTTAAACCATGCCATTCATAGACATGCCCCGTCGATCTCCCTCCTCGGTCCACCTCCACCCCTATAAAAGGGAGCCCCGTGAGCCTCTCCTCATCCTCACTCAACCCCGAAAATCTCAAGTCCCCACTCCCTCTCGTTTGGTCGCAATCGGAGTTTTATTTTTGAGTACCAAGCGTCGTTCTCCGGCCTTTTGTGCCTCGTCCGGTGGAGCGCCGCCACGTTTAACCACACCGTTGGCTTCGCCTCGCCGCGTTCTACGCGGTGCTCACCTCGCCTTCGGCGAAACTTCGCCGGAGCACCGTCGCCACCGTGGGCCAAATCGGGTCCGTGTTCGTCGCGTCGCCACCGGCCGACCGTGCATGTCCGACCAAAACCAAGGTGAGCATCACGATCCCCACGCTCTACTCTTCGATTCGCCGCAAGTCTCGCATGTTAATTCCTCTCCGTTTGCCCGGAACGCCGATGTCAGCCTGTAGGCTGCATAAAGTCTTGTCCACCGCGTTTCGCAAGTCCGTTGGCCAAGCCGTCTGCGGCGTTGAGTTCGTCTCGATGTGTTCTACGCCGTGCTCCCCTCCGTTTGTCCAAAAACCTTTCCTAAATATTTGCGCCCGACACCTTACCATGGCCGTAAATGGCACTTCGTGTCCCCGCCTGTCCGGGAATGCTCTCGACAATCCGTTCACGTCAAAACGTGCCAAACCATCCCAGGAGGCTACGTTTCAGACGGTTTTGGATTCGCCTGACCGAGCGCGAAGATATTGAGTTTTTCGTGTTTCGATTCCGTCGTCGTTCAAACGACGATTGCGTCTCCTCCGGTGAGTTTCGGCTTAGCCGATATTTTTTTCTATACTCGCCTTACCGTGTTCTACGCCGTGGTTACCTTACTTCATCATATTCTGTGCCCGAAAATTATTTTTCTCTTCACACCCTATGCCGTTGTCGTTGTTTGCGTCGTCACCGTGCTCCGTTTGACGTGCTTTGAGATGAATGCCTGTTCAAAGCATATATATATAAAAGCATCTAGAATAAGAACATTAAATTAAAAAGAAAGGAAGCAAATGGCACGAGATAAACCACAAGAACTTCATATTCGAGACGAAGAGCGATGAACAATTAATATAACATATGAATATTTACATCAACTCTTCCATGTCTCATCCAAGAACACACACAAGGAGAGAATAGAACCCTAAAACTTGCAAAAATATTTCTCTCCCAAGAGCACAAGCATTAGGAAACCCTAATACTCATACCCATTTCTCTTTCTCTCTCTCTCAAGTGCACTTCTCCACCTAGAGAGCACCTCTATTTATAGCCTCTACTAATGGGTTTACAAGTCTACTTTACCCATTAGGTCACACCAACTCTCCACTAATGGGTTTACACACAATTTTACCCATTAGGTCACAACACTCTCCACTAATGGATCATTTCCAAAAAAAATCCACTTACCCTATTCTTTCTCAACCCAGTCCGTTTCCTTTTGTGCAGCGTTGTGCATTTACCAAAATGCCCCTCCTGCACCTTCCTGAAAGCTTCCTCGTTTCTTGCCGTGAACGCCTCGCAGCCACTTCGAGTCCTCGCCGTCTTCGACACATCCCGACTGCTCTGACCTCTGCACCGCCTGTGCCTAGTCCGGTCACCCGTGTCTCGCCACGACTCCGTCTCAAAATCTTGCAGTCATCACCGACAAGAAAACACATTATATAGCACCGCACAAAATGATGTAATTAAATATCCACATCAGTAATTAACATAAAAATTCCCGGAACAAACTCAGACTTTATAGGACACGTGTCAATTACTCATCACACAACCGGGGTTACCTCCACATGGTCTCTCATGTTTTAAACTAACTTATTTATTACCTTATTTATTTATTTTTTATTTACTTAAATCACCTTTTCATAACCTTTTTTTAAAGCAGAATATCAGGCAATTAAATTTTTTTAAAAAAAGAAACTAAAAGTAATTGTTTTATTTTGAATTAAATCAAATATTTTGGAATAAACAGCTGCGCTATTACACACATACTCATTTGCTGCACCTGAAAGATGCTATCCATGATCATCAAACTATTAGGAAACCACTCTGTTCCACTATTTCTACACAGAAACACTTGGCCTCCATGGTTCTAGCTTAACAAAAAGTAAAGCCTAAACTCAACCTTCAAGACTCTTACAACAAATTCCCTGTATAGAGATGGGGAAAACCTTAGATGAAAACCCTAAAATTTTCCACAATTCAAATATACTCAATTCTTAACCTCAACAAATTATTTAGCTTCAAGAGAAATATTCTATTTAAATCAAATCCTTTCCAATGATTATTCCACGAAAACAATATACCATCCAATGTACCTCAAATATCATAATATATAAGGTTCCACAAAATCATCTACTAGACCCCCACTATCCAGTTGCCATCACACAACATTAAAGGCTTCGCAACATAAATCAGTTACCCTTTTCCTAGAAGAAGAGGTAAGAAGAAACAAATTTCAGCACACGAGAAGCCGCTACCATTCACAGCAATCACACGACCAAGGAAAAAATAAATAGCAATGAGGTTGAAAAACAAAAGATGAGATCACCTGCACCTCAAATATTTGTAGTACTCTCTTTCTTTTAACAAGAATCAATTTTCTTTAATTACAACATCCCGCCAATTCCAACAAAAGAGGTTTGAAGACCACAACATATGATTTAGTTAAAAACCAAGAAAATCATTCAACACGTCGTTTTACTCAAAATAATTTCAACTACCACAAAAGTCATGAGATCCAAAAGATCCCAACCGCAAATCTCAAATTCTTTAATTCAATTAGTGTCACCGAACTATCAAATTCCTTTATTTATAAAACATTCAACATTATCATCACAACCACATACTGCCAATTATACTAACAACAAGACAAAACACTCTTAACAAGAATTATCGTATCATCTTACCCCTTCATATTTTTTTCAAAAGGAATACCATAAATCACTTCATCATGTTATTATTATCTAAATAAGATTCCAACTACTTTATCTAGGAAAAGCCTAGTGTACAAGCCACAATATTGAAACAAAACTCTTTAACAAGATGATACTAGAATATGACAACCTCACAAAATATGCTAGTATAAATCTCTTACTAGATTTCATATATTTAACTCTCACTGATGATCAATTCTAATTTAGCACAAATTAATTGCACTCTAGCCATTACTGTCGATAATTGATTATTATGGAAGCATTCATGGTACCACCTCTGTTTTGCAGTCACAAAAACAATTATGAGCAGAGATGCAACATTACACCTTACATTCAGAAATTAGAATGAAATAACTTTAAACTTCAATAATATAAGCATTATAAGATAAGATTCCACAAGTCAATACATCAACCTTCATCTATTTCTTATACATGTTTTAGCAATTTAGCAAGGCAGAAGTTAAATGAATCTAGCAGTTGTACATGCTCATCAAGTATGTAAAGAGAGGACATATTAGAAATTAATATTACTAAAGCAATATTCCAACACCTCCTTACTTAACCATACCGAATGATCGATCAATTACTTAAAAACAAATATCCAATTTACCCAACGAGTTGGAAATTTAAATAATCACAATAATCAAACCAATTCTGTTTTTTTTTTCATATTCCTCAATAACTGCATGAGTTCTAAACATGTATCGACAAATTCTTAGCCATAATTCTTCAAAAAAAGTACAACAAGATAACATCATTTTAATTAACTTCACTTCTAAGGGTGTTAATAGAAATTAATTGTGCACCACACTAACATCTTAACTTGATAATTCATATCTTATCAGTTATTTATTTGATTGTCATCTCCTACCTAAATACAACAAAACACCACAAAAGGGGGGGTTAAACACTTCCTTTCAAAAAAGAGAGGAAATAAACTTCAACACTCGAAATAACCCAAAAGAAATGCATATAACCAAGGCTTCCACAAGTTAACGAACTTCCAACAATGAATTTTTGATTTTTTTTAAATATCAAACAAATAAATGAGTCATGTTTTCCAGTAAGAAGGATGGTACAAATATTGAAATATCCTTCTCGCCAATTAACACGGCTCATGAGCAGCAAAAGCATTTCATCAATAAGGAAGAAACAATACTTGTCTCAAGAACAATTAGAAGCCTATTGGCACCCAACAACTGCAATGAACCGCTAACTCAAGAGAAATTCATTAACGGTATTAGGCTAAGAATTGGCTAAAATCAACCAAAGGAAGATAACATCTTTTCTAAGAAACTCACGCATAACATCTGTTACTAAGTTATCCGAGGTAACTACATCACTATCCCCATACCACGAATGGTGGTATAAACTGATAATGCCCAAGGCAACAACTACAACTTCTACCTCTTATCAGTAACTAGCCTCACTTACACCAGTCATAGAAGCAAATCTTAAGCATACAAGATCATCACATAACATAAATCATCAACACAACATGTCAAAAGCATAAATGCAATGCTTGAACCATCCCATCCTACTATGCACTAGTGTGTAAATTTAATAATTTAATTACCACGGACCAAACGCCTGCTCTGATATCAACTGTAACACCCCAGAACCCACATTGCCTTAGGATGCCACTAAACTACTCCACGACTAGCCAATTTACAAGATAAAATAAACTAGCAACAACTTCTAGTACATGATAAGCTAAGCGAAAGTATAACAAAAAAAGGTAATGGTAAATATTAAATAGGAACAACCACTAACAATTTTAACAAAGAAAAACAGTTCACAATCTAGCATTATTAATTTGAAGTAACCATCAACGAGGTAGATAGATGTTTAGCTAGAGTCTTCTCATTTTATTGCAGTATGAATCATAGAATGAAGTGCATTTGTGTTGTGCCGCTCTACCCTTTCCATGCATGTTCAAGAAACACCTGTAGGGGGGAAAACAAGAGTGAGATAAAAATCTTAGCAAGCAAACTGTTTAACAAGCTAATTAAACTACAATAGTTTAAGCATCAACATTTGTTTTCCACAATGATCACAATTATAGTCATGACCACATTTATTACCAACAACAACAAAACATTAGCAATTAAGTCCCATTTGCCTACTTTTTAATCACAACCACCACTACTATCAACATCAGTAAAGTATTAACATATTTTTCTCACTAACATTATTCTTTCCCACAACCACAACCGCTAACAACAGTTACCACAAAAGGAATACCTCTTACCACAGCTACATCCCCTACCATACCGCAAGGGGGTGAACACCACTCCACGACCACAGCCACATCTCTCATACTACAAGAGACTCTCATGAGCCAACTTCACATAAACAACTATGAAGTTGCATTTGATTATAAATAATTCATCCACCACACAATGCATAAGTATGCAAATGATCTATCCACAATGATAGTGCATATGAATGCGTATGATCCACTGCACCCTTACCCAACAAGGTAAGAGTGTGCATCGTACTACGACAATGTACGATACTGTACCGGTATGATCACGATGATGTACGGCGACATCCACAATGCAAATTTACATGTTATGATATGAATGATATGATTCACATGATTCACAATAATATAACCGTAAAGATCAGCAATATATTCATCAAGTATTCTATCTCTTCATCCACACATGTTTCATCAAGAACACCATCACTAACCACAAGTAATTCATCAAGGTATAAATAAATAATTCTTAAATTACTATCACATAGATCACATTAAGAAATCATGTAGGAACGGCAAAGCATATCAGATTAAGAGAAATATTTAATGTGAAGGTAGTATGATTAACGAGTTAAACGGTAGCACATCCGCTTCATTTACTTACCTCTACCGATGAAGCGAAGCACTCACGCACGGTCAGGAGCGAAGCCACCTGTCCAAAATTACTTCTCAGCACAAGTCTACAGCAAGGTATCCTCAACTTAAGAAAATAAAAACGCCGTTATACCCCAAACCCGACAATACCCTTTCCGCTCAACGATCCTACGCCCAACCCACTACAGCAGCGCTGCTGATTTATTTTTTTTGCATTTTTAAAACTACCAAGCCAGGCACAACAAAAGTGATATTTCTAAAAACTACAGAGAAAAACCTACAATTTTCAAGTAGATATCTTATTTTTATTTTGCTGCTAAAAGGGTGTAAATTATCGCGCAAAACAGAGGACAGACTCTGTTTTGGCAATCTGGCTAGTAATTTTCTAACGAACCCCACCTTCTGTATAATGATCTAAAAATCATGATTTTCTTACAGCAAAGTTCCCGACTCTGCTCTGCCACACAGCAAAGTTCCCGACTCTGCTGCGCCCAAACCCCACAGCCAAAATATCTAAAACAATTACAGAATCTAGATCTCAACATCCTCTACAACTTTCATGTTGGCTAGATCTGCAGGTAAAATTGTTTTGAAGCTCTAATCTATACGAACAGTCGCGCTGCACGAATCAGCCTACACGCAGACAGCAGAAAAACACTAATCGGTTAATTACCCCACTAATCCACCACTAAACTCGAGCCAAGAACGCTAATTAAATGTAAAAGAAGGAGAATTGAGGTGGGAAAAAATTACCTAGGGGATCCTTCCAGATCACCCTTCTTCTTCTTTTCTCTCCTCCTTCTTCTCCCTTCTCTTCCTTCTCTTCTCCCTTCTCTTCTTTGATCCCTCCTTTGCAACAAACAACAGGGCAACAGCTTGGAGGAGGTGTGGAGGCGCAAGGGGCCAGGGGTGGCAGCCAAGGGGAGGAAAGGGGGGAGGGGTGAGGTCAAAGGGACTTATAAGGGGGTGGCTAGGGTTTTGGGTGGTGGGAGGGGTGCGGCTGGGCTGTTTGGGCTGGCTGGCTCAAAGTGGCTAGCCCACCCCTTTAGGCAGCCCACTCCCTCTATTTTTATTTATTTAATTTATTATTATTTTTGTTTTTAACAATTCCACAATTCTATTCACTCCTCCTGCGATTCACTGAAGAACCAGGAAACTCCACAATTCCGCTAAACATTTCCAGGGACGTTGTAAAGACGTTCAGGGTATTACATGAGTGTACACCTAGGGCCCGCCAGGCGGGCCTTAGCTTTATCTTTGTTTAGGAGGCTTGGTAGGGGGAGAGACTCTTCTACATCAGGCGCTGGTAGTAGTTGAGCGAGCCAGGGCAGCGGGACGGGAGATGGACAGGGATCCGATAATGAGGATCATAATGGCCATGACAACCCGGATTGAGGTATTAACTCTTTTTAGCTTTAAGGGCATAAGTTTATGTAAGATTATGAGTAAAATAATGAAATATTCGATGCTTAATTTTGTGTATGGAAAGTGTTAGATAACCTATAATCTTAATTAAAAATGCTCATTGTAATGTCTTTTAACTAGTAACAACGGCCATGCCTTTCGCTTCATAATAATGCCTATAAGCTACCTAGGTAGTGAGATGTGGGGAATTTAAAAATTGCTTAGTATGTTTTCGTATATGCAAACAGTTACTTATTTCCTATCATTTGTATGCTGTCCATTATGATTTTAGCAGAAACATAGGATAGAGCAAACCAGTTATTAGGGATTAAAATGAGATAGAGAGGAACCAAACTCAGTAACCATTTATCTTTTCACACTGGCAACTAAATAAATTATGTTGCCATCACTAAAATCTAAGTAGAGAGTATATAAAGATAACAAACCTAAATACTATGGATGGCAGGGAACATTACTAATTAAAAGTGTCATTATCCCATTCTGCATAAAAGATTTCCTAGACAAGTGGTCTGTGGAGCTCCCGAGCGCTTAAGTTTCGGGCATACCTAGGAGCGAAGTCCTAGGCGTACTCAGGAATGAGCCCTGAGCATGGTCACAAATGCATAGAGCTGGGCGATCTCGAGAGCGAGTTCTCGGGTGTGCTTGGGCATGGAGATCCAGGATAGTGTAGGTTTCCACTTAGAGACAAGCTCTGAGCGTGGTCCCAAACGTGCAGTTTTGGGCGGTCTTAAGAGTGCATTCTCGGGTGTTGCTGGGCACGTAGTCCTAGAGTAGTGTAGAAATTTGGTTCCTTTTGCATCTCCTTGTTTCTTGGGTTTTATTTGAATATGTATATGATGCGATGTGGATGGTAATAAAAAAACTCGATTAACTACTCAAAGAGAGATTAACTTTTTACCTAGAATAATGTGACGATGGTCCGATCTTCCGAAAGGTACTGATAAGTTGATTGTGGAGAACATGATGTTGATGATCCAAAGGCTCCGACCAAAACAGATTAAACCTCTCACAATCACTACACTACTGCTCCGATGGTTATCAACCGTGCCGAACGCGGTTGATCTCGCCAAGAAGACTATCTCCTGCAAGCAAATCGAGAACATAAGCAAAAGAGTACAAGATGCAATATGAAATTGTATTGCGAATAAAGATTAAGTTCACAAGTTGGGGTTTCTCAACCGGACGTGCGGTGAAACTGTTAAGCAGAATAATCTCTTAAGAAAAGCCCGAGGAAAACTAAAGGGGTGCGACCTCCTTAAATAAGGAAGGGGGAAGCCGTACTTATCTAATGAAAAGGGGTATGGTACTATTCACATGAACAGTACGACCGTGGTACTGTTCACGTGAACAGTACCAACCCAAATAGCCTAAATGGTGATACAAGGCCCCCGGCACAAAAGGTGTCGCAGCACCATGGATAATAAACCTAAATTTGTTAGTCCGATGAAGTAGACTTGATGAATGCAGCCAAATTGGTGGAAATGGACGAATTAGGTGAAGTCCTTAATGTGTTCCTCTTGCCGTGAGTTGGCTCCTCCTCTCCATGATTTCTAATAACAAGAAAATCACAAGTCTTAGGAAGTATCAGATTCTCAGCGGAAATATTATTGACTCCTAAAAATGAGTTTACCTGATAGTTGAGTTGACGAGCACATGCCCGAGTAATTGGACCTTGCCCATCATTCATGAAAGCAATAACAGGAGTATTCATATCAGTAGAAGTGATGTCCTCATCATCCTTCCCTTCTTAAATTGGAGTCGTCCTCGACTCAAGCTCATCTTCCGCGCCCAAGAAAGGTCGTAAATCTGCAACGTTAAAGGTAGAGTTAACCTTGAAATCTACAGGCAAGTCTAACTTATATGCATTATTGTTAATACATTCAAGCACTTTAAAAGGACCATCTGCACGAGGCATGAGTTTAGACTTTCTCAATTCAGAGAATCGTTCTTTACGCAAGTGTAACCATACAAGATCACCAGGTTCGAAAGTAACATGCTTACGTCCTTGACTACCAGCAACTTTATATTTTGCATTCATAATCTCAATGTTCTCTTTAGTTATCTCATGCAACTTAAGTATCAAATCAGCATGTTGCTGCGCATCAAAATTTACCTTCTTCGAAACAGGAAGAGGTAATAAGTCGATAGGTGCACGAGATATGAAACCTTAAACAATCTCAAAAGGGTATTTCTTTGTGGTAGAATGCAGTGAACGATTGTAAGCAAATTCCACATGAGGCAAATATTCCTCCCATATTTTTAAGTTCTTTTTAAGTATAGCCCTAAGCAAAGTAGATAATGTTCTATTGACTACCTCAGTTTGTCCATCGGTTTGGGGATGACAAGTAGTGAAAAATAACAGCTTAGTTCCCAACTTACCCCACAAGGTTATCCAAAAATGACTAAGAAATTTAGCATCACGATCTAAAACTATTGTATTCGGAATACCATGCAAGCGAATAATTTCCTTAAAGAACAAATCAGCAATATTTGTAGCATCATCACTTTTATGACATAGTATAAAATGAGTCATCTTAGAGAATCTATCCATGATAACAAAAATACTATCCCTGCCCTTCTTTGTTCTAGGAAGCCCTAAAACAAAATCCACAGAATTATTGTCGGGACCCGGAACAACACTCCAAGTCCCTCTGTGTATATCGCACTATCCCAGGAAAAGCTAGCGCACACAGGGTAAACAGTGATGTATATCAAGCAAAATCACCACAAATTTTATTAGATAAACATACGGGCCTTAAGGCCAAGTCTTACAATATAGGGGCACCAGGCCAACAAAAGAAATAAAAACAGCGAAAATGTAAAGGTAGCAGTTCAGCCCATCCAGCCTCCCACAGGCGAATGACTGTAAGACGCATCCTATTCGCTGAAGTAGTCCTCACCGTCGAAGTCGCCGTCACAGTCTGGCAACGGATTTAAGCAAGGTGAGCACTTTAAAGTACTCCACAAGTTACACCGGAAATATAACAGAGTAAATGCATGCATAAAGGATCTCAAAGGAATGCTTAATTAAGGTAATTTGCGGAAGGGCAATACTTGAATTTAAATACAATAATGTAAGTATGAAAAGCTGAATTTTAATACATCATAAGAAACAATACTTTAACAAAGTATTATCGTTAGGGTTGGCTCCGACCTACGCTAACCTAACCACGGGCATCCCACCCGGACCATTTCAAAATTCTGCTGATTGCCAAAACCAAGTTTTTATAAAATCAAGTGTAATCTGTGAAGACTCTACTCAGCATGTCCATGACCGTGGATACGGCTATCCAGGATAGATTATCACTCACTGCAGAGGTGTACAACTTTACCCACAAGACGTGTCTTCCCACTTGAGCTACGCAATCAACATACTACCTTAGGTGTGCGGCGGGGAATTCACGACAAGGCTGTTCCAAAGATCCATGGCCAAGACAGTCACACCGCCACTAATGTTTCACCACAACTCGAATCCACGAGTTGGAGCCCCCTCTGGTGCCATGTGAGACTTCTTGCGGCCTACGCCACGCTCACATTCAGCCTATAGCGAAACTATATTTGGAATTTCATAATTTACTTAGCCAGGTCCGTCCCATACCGAACTTGTGGTAGTACGAAGTGACTTCGTAAAATGAATCACAGAAACGGTCCTTAATTCGACTTAGGCTCAATCCACATACCCACATGCACGACAATCAACCAGGTGTCACCAAACACGAGGCATGCTGGCACCCCACCACCTAACCAATAGCCTAAGTCCAAATCTGTAATACTCTGATCGTGGTTTCAGCGTAGGTTTAAAAGAAAGAGATTATATATTTAATCATATACAGTAAAACGCGGAGTCGCCGGTTAATCGGTAAATCGCGAAAAGAGTAAAATTAAATTTGTGAGTTAGCCTTAGATTTAAAAAAAATATATGTTTTAAATAAAAAAAGGGGTTTCTAGGGAGGGTGGGTTGCCACCTTGGGCCGGGGGGCCCAAAGGGTGGCCGCACCCCTTGTTGCCCTAGCCGCCACCCTCCCCCCTTATTTCCCTTTGGCCGCACCCCCCCTGCCCCCTTCCTCCCCAAGCCGCCACCCCTCCTGCCCCTTGCGCCCCCCAAGAACCATTGCTGCCCCTGTGCAAGGAAAAGGAGGAGAAGGAGAAGGAGGAGAAGGAAAGAAGGAGGAGAGGGAAAGGACAAGGAGAGAAAGAAGAGGGTGATCCCAATCCCTAGGTAAATTTTCCCCCACCTCAATCTCTCTGTTTTATGCTGAAATTAGGGTTCTTAGCCCCAGATTTGAAGGGATTAGCATTTTGGAAAACCCGATTAGAGAATCCTGATCTCGCTGTCTGTAGATTGAATCGCGCGATGTTACTGTTCCTGCGGTTTCGACCCCTAAAACGATTTTTCCCGAGGGTCTCCCCAAAAGGAAAAATGTAGAGGACGACTATACGCATCTACTGTATTTTTTTCACAATTTTTGGCCGCGTAAGTTAGTCGTACCAGGGTCTGCAATCTCGCTGTCCGTCAGGGGTGCAGACAGGGACAGACCGCTGTTCAGAGGGGAATTAGGGATAGAAGATGAATTTTATATTTTTGGTCACCATGGAGAAAGTTGTAGAGAATTTGGTAAGCTAGCTTCTGTAAAAAAAATCAGAATTTCTATAGTCCTACTCTGTTGTTGGGAAGCGTTTGAACCTGGCTGTCCTGACTGACAGAACAGGGGATGATCCCTGTTTTGAGCAGTGAGTTACACCATGCTAAGAATAAAATTGAATTATGTGATCAACTTGAAAAGTGTAGGAAAATGAGTAAGGAAACCAGAAATACATCCCTCTCTGTAAGAGGTTTAGTAATCTTAAAGATACAAAAAATATAAGTGGCGTTGCTGCAGCGGGGCAAGGTTAGGACCGCAAGTGGAGAGGTTCGTTGTGGGGTTTAGAATTTTGACAACACTTTTCTTTGAGAGTCGTGATTGTATTGCTGTTAATTATGCTGAGAGACACCTTTTTGGACAGGTGGATTTGCTTCTGATCGAGCGTGATCTCGTCGCCTCGTCGGTAGAGGCAAGTGATTGTAGCACTAATGCTATTGTTTAATTGGTTATTCTTACTACCTACAATCTACATGATAATCGTAACTTGGAGTATTTTGCCCTCAATGGATGACTTATAAATGAGATGATAGTAGCAAATATCAGTTGAATGTTATGCTTTGTATGACTTGCTCGTAGTCATGAGGTAGTTGCTATTTGTGCCAATTGTGGAACAAGTTTATGTACACATGGTGGTTATGTTGATGTTTCTTTGAGACTAAGTTCATGTTAATCATGTTGATGATCCTTCGAAGTTGAAATTCAAGTGGATTATGATTGTCATATCATACATAACATGTCATGATATTGCATTGTGAATGTCGTCGCTTATGACCGCGACCGTACCGGTACAGTATCGTACATTGCCGTAGTACGATGCACACTCTTACTTTGTTGGGTAAGAGTGCAGTGGAGCATAGCATGTATATGCATTGAAATTATGAAGGAAGTATTGCATTCATATGTTAATGGTTTAAAACCCTTATGAGACAGGACTCGTGAGAGTCCTTGTGGTTTAATGAATGAGGAGGTTGGATGTCGTTGTGGTCATGTAATAAAATAAATATTGTTGAAGCGTTGCTTGTTATCTGAAGAACCTGTTAAACAATTTACTTGCTGAGATGTATATCTCACCCTTGTTGTTTCCCCCCCCCCTACAGGTGATTCTTGAGCATTCATGGGATGGGTAGCGCGGCACCACAATAAAGCACTTGAGTCATCAATTTATGATTGTAATAAAGCTGAGAGGAAACTAGCCTTTGTTTGGATGTTCGTGGATGTTCTTTATTTTTAATAATGTGAACTGGTAGCCCATTATTGGATTTAATATACTAGTGGACAATTGGACTATTTAAACTTGATAGCGTTATCTTTGATAATTATGCTTCCGCTTGATACTCCTTATCTAGTAATTGTTGTTAGTTTAATTTATCTTGAATTTTTTGGCTAGCTGTTGAGTAGCTTGGTGGCATCCCAGGGTAATGTGGGTCCTGGGGTGTTACAAAATCATAAGTTTTTACTTTCGTTTTTAAACAATTTTCATAAACCATCTTTAACTCACCGAAGTCAAGATTTCAATAAAAGGAACTGTCATTTCATGTGAAATAGTTGATCCCACCTAAAAGTATACTAAGCCAGGCTAAGCATTTCTATAAAATCTCTAGTCAATACTATGGTACTAACTAGTTTTCAGCTAGGGTGACAAGGTATATGAATTCGAGATTCAAATTGGCCATATACAAAGGATCATGAGTATATCTAAGATTTAAATCAAATTTGAATTACATTTGAATAAAGATACGCATCCATATACAGTAAAATAATATAAATAATTTAAAATATTAGGTTCAACATGGTCAAAGGTGTAACTTGCCTTGCTCGAAGTCCTGCTGCGAATCATCAAAGTCGAATTCTCTCGAATCGTCAAAATCTAACATAAAGAGCCAATTCAAAAGAAATTCAAATAAATTCAAAAATTCAAAAGGAAGTTATAGCCTTCCAAAGTTTTAATACAATTAAAAAGAAAATACCCAATTTCTGGAATTATTTTTAAACCGAAAAACATCTATGACGTCAGCAATAATTATTTTCCTAAAGGAAAACCTGAATTATGACGTCAGCTCTGAATTACATTTTCGGCCGAATTATTTTTATACGGTAAATTGGGTTTATTGTGTCAGCATGACGTCAGCCCTAGGGTTATTAAATTCGGCTGAGACACTGACAGGTGGGGTCGGGTTCACGGTGGACTGAGTCCACGGACCCAAGGGATGGTGAGGTGGCACGCGGGTGACGAGGCGCGAGGTGGCGCTGGTGTGGCAGGCCCGAGACGCACGTGGCGCACGGGGACCAATGGTCGCCGGCGAACCCGGGGGCGGCGGCGCTGGCCGAGTGGTGCAGAATGACGGGGGGTCAAGGGGAGTTCACCGGTACCTTGCGCGGTGTACGGGGACGACCGGAGAGGGTGATCGGTAGAGAGGGGCGGTGGTCGGAGAGGGTCTCACGGCGGCGGAGGGGTTTCGGCGGTGCAACGTCTCGGGGAAGGGGCGGCCGATGATCGCCAGGGCTCGGGGAAGATCAGAAAGGCGTCAGTGGGGTTCCGGGAGGCTTGAGGCGGCGGCGATTCCTCGCCGGAGTAGACGAAGCCGGCGGAGAAGAATTTTGGGCTCGGGGAGACTTGAGGGCTCTGAGCTCAATTGAGAGGCGAGGGGGAGGAGGTGTGGGTAGAGGGTCCTCGGGGTGCCCCTTTTATAGGTTGGGAGGGAAGGTAACGGCCGCACACCGCACGCCGGAATTGAAACGGACGGGAAGCTAAGTGCGACGGTGAAAGCGGGCTTAATTGGGAGCAATTATGCCTGAAACGGGTGTGGGGAAATGGCAATTTGAATCTACAATAGTGCGGGAGGAAAATTCGGGAAGGAAATCGAAGCAATTAAAGCTTCAGTTTCGACATAAATGGCGGCAGCGTAGCGGCGTTCGCGCGGGGAAGAAAGGAAACCGATCGGGGACGACGGATCTGACGAGGTGGTCCCACCGGTCAATGAGAGGGGGGAGGAAGGAAAGGGACGGGGCGATGGTCGGATGCGCGCCAAGTGGCGGAGGGGGAGGGTGCAGCCCGTTGGATTTAGTGCAAACCGGTAAGTGAAAGAGAACGGCCACAATTCCATCCGACAACTGAGATTAAATCCAAGCCGTTGGGGTTTCGGGCGAGGGGTAAGTGGCTGCGGACGAGCGGGATTTGATCCGACAATGGCGAACGGCCCCGATCACACCACGTGTTGGCTGGAGAGGAGAGGAAGGCAGGCGAAGTGGTAAGTGAGATCGGGCGGTTGGGATTGAATCGGGCGGGGAGGCGGATGGCTCAATGCTTGACACGCGTCGGCCAGAGGAGAGGGGAAGGCGGGATGGATCGGTAAGTTAGATCGGACGGCTAGGAAAAGTCCAGCGGCGCGGATTGTCCCGATGGCTGACACTTGGCGGCCGGAGAGGGGTTTTAGGATTTTAATTTCTTTTTGATTTCCAGAAATGATAATAAGCTTTAGAATACTCAGAAAAATACTAAATAAATTTTGAAAATTCCAGAAAAATTCAGAGAACCTTCTGGAACTAATTTAGACTTAATACAAATAGTTTCAAACTAATTTGATACATATATTTTGCAAAAACACAATTTGACTTAAAAGGGAGAGTTTTAAATCTTTATAAATTCCTGAAAATTAATATAAATACAGATTTAACTTTAGTAAAATGAGTTGCATTTACTTTGACCTTTGTAAAATGAAATACTTTTATTTTTGACTTTATGAAATGGAAATTTTAAATTTTCTCTTTTTAAGGCTTGGGATTAAATCCAGGAAAATCCAATAAACTCCAGAAAATGCTTTAACAAGAAAATAAAATTTTTGGGATGTTACAAACCTACCCCCCTTAAAAGAAATCTCGCCCTCGAGATTTGCACTGGCTAGCAAAAGAGATGGGGATAGCTGGCCTTCAAATCCTCTTCTCGCTCCCAAGTGGCTTCGTCTTCGGTATGGTTGCTCCACTAAACCTTGCAGAATCTGATGGTCTTCCTTCTGATCTGCCGCTCTGCGGTTTTGAGGATCTTGATCGGCTGCTCCTGATAGGTAAGGTCATCTTGAAGATCCAAGATTTCCAATGCAGCTTGCTCTGTGGGAACTCGGAGGCACTTCTTCAACTGAGAGACATGGAAGACGTGCACTCCTGACATGCTTGGCGGCAAGTCCAATTGATAAGCAACTTCACCTCTTCGGTTTAGAATTTTGAAAGGTCCCACATATCTTGGTGCAAATTTTCCTCTGACTTGAAACCTTTTAACTCCTCTGAGTAGGGACACTCTGAGATAGACGTAGTCCCCGACCTCAAAGGTCTGGTCTCTATGATGGTTGCCCGCATAACTCTTTTGTCGAGATTGAGTTATCTTCAGTCTGTCTCTGATCTTTTTGACTTTCTCTTCGGCGTCTTGAAGTAGGTTCGGTCCAGTTTCTTGCAGTTCCCCTTGCTGTTCCCAAAGCAAGGGTAGAGATGCCAGATCCGGTGCGGGCATGGGATTGGTGACGCAGAGATGGTTGGAGCCGGTTGGATCTAGCATGAGCCAGCGGCGCTAGCGCCGACGCCGGTGCAGGCTAGTGGTGGCCAGATCTAGAGCCAGCCATATCTGACGCGGGCCAGCGGCACAGTGTGACAAAAGGAGCGGCGATGGGGAGCTTGGATCTGACGGATCTGGTGGGGATGCGGCGTAGGATGACGGGATCCGGTGATGGCGATGGCAAGCGTGGCCGAAGGGGAGCTCGGAGCGCGGCGACGGCCCCAACGCGATGGGTGTGCGCACGGGGGCCAAGTGGCATCGCCGGACGCAGGCGACGGCGGCGCTGAAGACAACGTCGGCCGGGAGATGGTCGCCTTCGAGAGTGGAGACGGTCATCCTGGGGGCAGCACTGCGGAATGATGACTGGAGGCTAGATTCAAAACCTAAACTCTGATATCATGTAAATATGAAGGAAGCTTATGTATTGCAATAGCCCATAGGGCATATATATAGTACAAGAGACAAACTCTAGTACAATGGATAAGGACCAAAATACCCTTAACATTATATAGGAAGAGCATTTTGATTAAGGAAAACTTGACCAGTTGACGGTGGAAGGGTAACATTTCTTGTCAATTTTGTGGTGTTAATGAGGCATTATATCACCTTATTTTTCATTGTCCTAGGCAAGGTTGATGTGGAACTCAGGGTGCATTTGGTTGGTGGAATCCTCTGAGGATTCCCAGGAATGCTTTAGTAATCCTACGTGATTATTTTGTTTGGTAAAACAACCAGGAATCTAAAATTACCTCGAGAACCAGATTACCATGATTTCCAGGAATCACTTTCCCGTAGAAAAGAGTGTCTATCTTGTATTACCAAGGGAAAAGAATCTTTCCTATTGTACTTTTATCATTTGTTTTAATTTCTCATTGTCAAAATTTGAATATTCTAAATTCAAAATCCAAATTACAAAACATTTTCTGAAAACATGAATTTCGAAACTAAAATGTCAAATTTTGAACCCTAATTTTTAGAATATTAAATTCAAATAATTTCATTTTCAATTTTGAAATTTTACATTTTGAAATTTTATTTTTTTAAAAAAAATTAAATATTAAAATAAAAAAATTTTGGATTTTGGATTTCAAAATTTCAAGTTCTGAATCATTAAATTTTATAAATTCAAATATTTTAAAATTCCAAACTCAAATTTTAAAATTAAAAATTTTGAAAATCCAAAATCTCAATGTTTGAATCATAAGAATTTAGTTTTTGTATGTTACACTTTTAAATTGGGAGAATTTAAATTGTAAAATTCAAATGTTAGTTTTCAATATAAAATTTATAAATGTTAACCTTCAATATTTGAAATTTCCAATCGTGTAATTTAAACTTGTGCTTGTTTGTTCAAGTTATAGAATATTTGAACTATTATAAAGACCATTTTGTAGTTTCTTTAAAACCAACTAAATATTGGAATCGTAGATTACCGGTAATCAGATTGAGGGGAATATTAGATTATAGGGGAATGTGAAATTACGCATACCAAACGCACCCACCCTCAGTGCAATGTGCTGGTTTTCCTGTTGTGCCTTACTCTGTTAGTCTGTTGATAATTTATTTGACCACTGGCTGAGATGCTTTCAGAGTAAAACTAGGGGTTTAGTTATGGTGGGAGTAGCTGCAATTCTATGGACTTTGTGGAAGACGCATAATGACGTATGATTTCACAACAAATTTCCTTCTGACCCAATCTGTCTCTTTGTCGCTGGTTACATTTCTGGGCGCTACCGCAGGGAAACGAGGAAAACAAAGAAACTATGCGATGGGGGTTCAGGCTACTCGAGCAGGTGGCAAATGAAGTATACAATGCAAGACAAGGCTGGGGACTGGGGAGATACAGGATTTCAAATGGCTGAAGCGAAGAGTGGGCAAACAGGGATGCAGGCTTGCGGTGAAGGGAAAATAAAGATGACTTTCTGAAAGAACAGCATCTGGAGCTTTCAACGGATGGATGTTGGTTGTTGGATGTTTTGTTTTCTGTTTTGTGTAGTTTGTTCTGTCAATTGAAACCGTAGTTTCCCCTTCAAAAAAACTCTAAAGATGAGTGTTGTGCAAGCAATGTTCAAATTGTACTTTTCCACGCATCGATATACGACGGAGGTTTGCAATCGCACCAGTTACAGATGTTGGTTCTCAGAAATCCATATTGTTCTGATCTAGGTCCAGCTTTTTCTCCTTTTGTGTTGCCAAACTTCTTTTTTTGGATCTCTTATGTTTGCATTCTGCTTGAGGGAAGAGATCATCTGCATTGAGGATCAAAATGCAGAGAAGCTACCGTGATTTGCATTAGCGGCGTGTATCTACCATTACATCAAAAATCAAGCACTTCAATTCGGATGCTACATTGCCAAACAGTGCCTGCTATAGTACTCAGAGTACTTCTACAGTATCATATATGTCCATAGCATTTAGTTTTGGATTCAATGGTAATGCAAATTTTGTTTATAATACTGGGGATATGTTACTTTCCTGTATGCGGTAAACCATGACTTGCAGCAGAGGCCTCGCCATATTTTAGATCTCAACAAGCCATTGAGGCTCTTCCACATGACCCAATAAATAGGGGTGGATCTGTTTTTTTTGTGTGAAAATAAGGCAGGAGCTCCTTCAATCACTGTGAGAAGAGCAAGAAAATAACGTACTGTCAAAACCAAAATAGGATAGCAAAATAGGATCCAAGTAAAATCCAGTTTATCCTATGAAGATGTTCTTTCGATTTTCTAGAATTTCTAAGATGATGCCCCCCCACGAACAGAACAAATTTGTATAGATCCACTATTGCCAATAAACCGCTACTTGTTTGCTTGCTTTGAGATGTTGCATTGTATTTTGGTGTGTGGACAAAGATGTTGAGTTCTATTTTGAGTGTAGAGGGCAAACGAGGTGGAGTCGCTCAATCCCTACTTAACCTTTTTTAAGGAAACTAATACTAAATTGTGTATATTATTACTATTAATAATTCGGAGCTAGTTTATATTGGTCTTATGGCGGAAGAATTAACATGATGAAATCGTATGACGAAACGCGTCCAATATGGATCTTCCTGCAAACATTTTAAACTGAGGTGTCGCGTATGACGAATAATCCATATGGATATTCCAATAAGCAAACTCGACGCCATTAGGCAAGTTAGACACTGAGATTGACAATATTATCGCGCTGTCACACGGTGTCTGCGTTTGTTTATATATTATTAAGAAGTCAAAGGTTACACACGCTTAACGAGCAGCGACGACTTGCCATGTTCCTATATATATTGCGTGCAAGTTGTAATTAAGCTAGGTCAGAACGTTATACGCATATATCTTCAATTCCGTAGCTAGCTGGCTATACACACGTGTTATCGTACACTTGGATATTCTAGTTGCAAGGCACTTTTAAACTGGGCAACTGCATTTTTATCCCTATCAAGCTAAGAAATTCCCCCATCTGGTCCAAACAATTATTGTTATGGATAGCCTTCAAAATACAACTTTGATCAAATTTGGCCATAGGTGATACTGCAATATATTTTGTAAACCTAATTAAATTATAATAATATTATAAAAAGTATGTTTAGATATATTTGCTTATATAATTTTCACAAAGACAAATTAAATAATAACAAAAAGCATTAGTTAAAGTTAAAATAGTTTGACTATGTGAATTCTAGAACACGAGGATATCACCTTCTCCTTATTAGGATTTAAACAAAAAATCTCTTAAATTGCACTCTCTTGTTTCAAAATACAAGGCTCAATTTCTGTTACTTTTCTTTAAATTAAGGCCACACCTAGATAAGGTCTCATAAATAAAGGTTTCGTTTTCAGTGAGATTTTCCACTTTGAATAGTGAAGTATTTTATATATACTCCCTCTGTTGATTTTTATAGATCATAGTTTGACTTGGTATGGTCTCCAAAATTGAGCTTTGACCACTAATGTCTTTAGCAATATATTGTTAATAATTATAAAATCATAATGGTATGAAAGTACATTTAAATACAAATCTAATGGTACCACTTCTGTGTCACAAAACCTTTATCTAATTGTCCATCATTACAAAGTTTGTATCTCGAAATATGCATACACTTTCAATAATCATCAGAGGGAGTATAATACAACAACCTTAGTAAGAGCTTTGGCCGTTTTGGCCTTTTTTTTGGACCCGTATTTGCAAGAATGACAGTCGTTGTGTGAAATTTGTAAAAATGGTGCATCCACCACACGGCCACTACGCATTAGCCCCGAGGGAGGCGACACGTGCCCTCGGTCATACATCAACCGTACGGTGGCCCTCTACCGCACGGCCACCGTGCGGTGGCCATTTAGCTCGGGCAATTAGTGCTAATGTAATTATAATTAGGGATTTCATTTAGGTGCACTGCTTACTAGATTTTTTACATATAGCAAATGAGCTCCAAAAATTACAATAAAGCCTTTTGAAGCAACGAAATTGATTGTGTAATTTTTTATAATTTTATCCATCTTAAATTTTATTCAAGAATTTATTTAAGTAGACTATTTGTAAGAATTTTTTAAAGTAGCAAATGAGCTCCAAAAATTACGGATTTGTTTTTGATGGATCCTTGCACAATGGACTTGATTGTGTATTTTCTTTAGAGTTTTACATATTCAAAATTGTCTAAAAAATTAAGGGTTTTGTTCTCAGAAAATTAGATTTTAGGTTATCGAAATTAGAGTTTCGTGATTTCATATGACTTAGAATATGGGAAGTTTAGTACGACATGACTACTCAATGTTGCCCTATCACTTCGAGTAGCCATTTGAGTTAGGGTTTTATGGTTAATTTTTTATTCAATTACGCAAGGAATTGACAACCCCAAAACTATTATTTTGTGTGTTACATAAATCTTTCGTACATGAATCTTTCAAGTTTTGTCAACCTCACTACTACTATGGTACAGAGTGACAAGCATCCGAACCATGTACGAACACAAGCCTTTAGTAGATACAAAATATATGGCAAGTAGGACTAGGGGCTACTACAAAATTGCTTGATCTACTATGTGGACTAGGGCCATTTGCTCTTCCTTTCGAATTCGGTGTTATAGTCCTCGCCGATCGCCCAAGCCTTAGCTACCCTTTTGTGCTCTCTGTCGCGCTCCTCTTTATAAGCCTCACGCTCTCTACGCCTGCACGCCTTCAGATGAGCTTGTGTTTCCCACCGGGATATGCTCATTATGATCTTCATTGCACCGCCACTCCTCCCTCCTCTCATGTTCCGTCTCGACATCCCACTTGTCGCTGGCGAGACGCCACTGATCACGTGGGAGGATCTCTTAGTCAATCCATTTACGGAATGCGCATAGCGGATTCAGATACTATGGTAAATTTGAGGAGTAGTTAATGTGTGCTTTCGAAGAGAAATGCAAGGGGAATATATTGTAACCAGTCCTTACCGGCTGGCGGTACCGCCCCATGTTCTAAGCCGGTCAGGGTAGTCCCAGGCTTAGTTAGGGCAGCCCTAGTAACGCATGCCCAACTCAGCTACTGCTTCGACTTGAAGAGTTTGTATGTGTCCCTGCACCAGCAGAAGGGCATTGTCTCCCCCTTAGGTGGGTCTTGCAGCGAATGCTTGGTAGGAATGTTGTGGTAGAGGTTGGAGCTACGGGAGACATCATTGCAGGGAGGTTGCCTTCTGGCACAGGTGCTTTGCTCGTCGTGGGCTACAGCATCTCTTGCTAGTCAACTGATCTCCTTCCATTGCTTCTCCATCTGAGTGTGGTACTCTTGTTACATGAAAGGCCACCACAGAAGGAGTAGTACTTATACACTGAGCCGACGTGGCAAATGCGACAAAACTCCAATTAGGTTGATGCAAATTCGCGTCCTTGAGGCAGCAACCCCAAGGAGGAATCTTACTACAGCGTGCGTCACGTCGTTATGCAAAGTTGCCTTATTGGGTCATGTTGCTGTGCAAAGCTACCTCGTTGGGTCACGTCGGTCTACAAAGCCGCATCATTGGGTCATATGGACACACAAGACTTCATTGTTGGGTCACGTCTGTCAGCAAAGATACCGTGTTGGGTCCATCACACACACATACTACGGGACAATGAATGAGAAAACATATCCGACATATCTAGGTATCATGCAAGTTTTGTTGTGCATAAAAAATAAGGTGGACAATGCATTAAATTACAATATTGAACGATGACCAGATGAGCTTGGTCTATTGGCCTTCATTGAGTGCTCGGAGGTATTGCATATCATGTACTTGATTGTGCGGCTAAATCTGGTACGTTGGCTAGCATCCATATCATTTCAGAAGCACTGTGTCTGCCAATGTCCCTTCATAGCTGTCTTCAAGTCCTTGTTGGGGGCCCATTGCACCATGTCTAACTAAAGTTTCTTGTAGTTCATGTCCAAGCTGTAGGAGTGAAACGCTGCACTCCATGTACTGAAAAGATGTTGCATATTGTAATACCCAAAGATGTACGACATAGACATCTACCTCATTTATGCACATACCATGTACACATGCGAGTATGGTTTGTGCAGGAGTTTCAGCTTGTTGCAGTTGCATGTTGCCACATCATCCATGGTGCATGCCTGTTCATTTCACCCTGGCATGACTGTTGACATATTTCTGCCAAACCTGATCGCATACTTCCTCCTGAGGCCATCGACTACCCGTATGTCATACATGCGGGTCTTCTCCATCTTATGGTCCATGTGCCTCTGCATGTTCTCGGACCACTGCTTACCTTCCTCCAACTACCACTTGGCTGCGATGACTCTATTGATGAAATAACTAATAGTGTGAGTCCATGTCTCCTCGATGATTGCTATGATGGAGAGGCACCACACGCTTTTGAGGACACTGTTGTGCACCTCGAACTCGTTGGTCATCATAATCCTAAACCTCGCACCATCAGTGTCATAAAGAAGGGACCATTTCTCTTATTTAGGTCATGTTGATGAATCCACTCTGAGAAACTAATGGCACTGCTGAGTTTCTCTCCCTCTGTTACCTCTTGGGCTGACTCCCTTGTATTCCTCGTAGTCTGGTTTTTTAGGTCTCTCCAAATGGACTCAAACTCCTGTCTCTGGTTTTGAAGACACAATGCCTTGAACGTCTTCACAACTTCCTGATGGCGGAACTATGTGAACAAGTTAGATACAAGATGCCTCATGCTCCACCGGGTTTGCACGTCGCTCCACTGGTGAGGGGGTTCCGTCCAATGCTGCATGGTATTGAGCGCCGCCAATAACCCAGCATTGTGGTCCGTGATAAGACATATGTTGCGCTGGTCTTTGACCATCACCCGCTTCACATTTGCCAGGAACTAGAGCCAACTGAATGCGTTCTCGCTCTCCACAATGGTAAATGCCATCGAAAGAAGCTGGTCGTTCACATCAGCCACCACCATGATGAGAATGGTGCCCTTGTACCTCCCTATGAGGAAAGTGTCATCCATCATAAGCATAGGACGGTAGAAGTTGAAGGCCCCAATGGCCTAGACGAAAGCCTAGAACAGTCGGTCAAGTATGAATTAGTTGGGCCCTCCGACAGCATCATCATGCTCATGCTTGTTTATGTATGTTCTAGGGTTTGATTCAGCAATCTGGTGAAGCAATCTCGGCACAAGGTTGTACGTCTCTTCGTATGTTCTATACATGGATCCGATGACCTTCTGCTTGGCTTGTCGAACCTTACTGTAGCTGACTAGATAGCCAAGCAGATTGGTGACTTCTGACATTAGCATCTTAGGGGAGATGGACACGTCTGCCGCAACTAAGTGGCTGATGAGGCTTGCCACATATGCAGAAATCGTGTTCCGATGCTGCCATAGGTGCTTGCTAAGCTCACAAGTGAGGTCAACCAATGCTTTGACCACGAAGACCGAGCCAAAAATCTTAGCTCGTTGAGCACTGATCTTTGCAGGGCAGTCTTTCACTACACACTTCACTGCATAATGTCCTGGGTTTGACCAGTGTACTCCGTACACATGGCTGATGGACAAGGCGTACCGTGCTATAGCTTATTGTACAGCCGCCTTGTTAGGAAAGTGTTACTCAACTAAGAGGGTATCGGCATGAAAGCCCCACTAGGACCCTTCTTCTTATGGCACAATTCCCCCAGTTGAACCACTCATCTAGTGTGCATCATCATCGCAACCATCAAAGCTTGGGTTGGTGCCCTCGTCGGGCTCTAACCCGAGAGTCTCATCCGGTAGGTACTTGTGGCACTCAATGTGGGCTGACCACCATGATTCCGTCCCCTCATTTTGCATAAAATTACACTCGAATCTTCCCTCCGAAACAGCACATTCTATGCTACCATCTTCAAGCTCACCCTGCGGTTGCCTGATTGTAGAGGCCCCCACAACATCAAGGTTTTTCGGCACCCTGCGTACGAAATTCAATACATCATCGGCCTCCCATGATGGCCACCTCGAGCTAGGAGGCAATCTGCATGTACTGGCTTTATGCTATGCTTCCATTCACCTTGACAAACTCTCACACGCCATTCGTGCAGGTAATCCTCTCAATCATAAGTTTCATCATTATTGCTTCCATCGTGAACTCCCTTTGGATGCAGCTTCAAAGCTCGTGAATATTCATCATGTTGAGCCTCTTCACCAGGACCACCTTGTACTGGCATCTCGATAGGTCCAACACATTAAGTGCTGCCCGTACAAGCACTACTAGATTCCAACCCTTTAGCCACGAAACGCATTGCAACAACACTAAATTAGTTGCAATAGGTATGTGCTATTGCAACGTTTTGCCAAAATCGTGGCGATATGTGCACAGTATTGCCTCTAAAATATTGCGTTGCGATAGTCATTGAATTCGTTGTAATAAGGTGGTTTTATCGCCACCATTTAAAAAATGGTTGCGAGTAGTATGACTTTATTGCCACGGTTGTCTTGCGTTGTGATAATATTCATATTCGTGGCAATAGTTAGGAGGTATTGCCACCTTATAGAAGTTCGTTGCGAGTGGGTGACAATATTGCCACAATTTTATTGCATTGTCATAGTCATCAATTGCGTTGCAAAAGGTTCCTATGCAATGCGTATGAAATGAGTTTGTATTGCCACGAAATAAATTTGTTGCTACATATGATGATTGTTCGTGGCAATAATCTGTTATTGCAACGCTTTGTTTTCATGGGACTAACTGCTCAACGCAAGGGCCGAATTGGTGTGGAGGAATTATATTATCTATAGTTATTAATTTCTAGAGGAGATAAAAAAAATTGAAAAGTGACAACTAAAACGCAATTGAGGAGGTCTCACTTGACAAAACAGGAAGGGATAAAAAATTAGAATAGAAAAAATAAAAACAAAAATTATGGGGTGTGGAGAAATCGAACCAGCAACCTCCTAGCTCGGAGGCCAAGCCGTTTACCACCGGACTATTGTACCCCACTGTCAATTATAATTGTAAATTTATATTTATCTAAGCATGGTAAGCACCTGTGACTCGGATACGCTCATGTCTTGCACTTCTCAGTTAAATATATTATTTAACTGGAAGGAATTATTGAGTCGCATTAAATATTATCAGGTGAACTCTAATTTAATTGGGTCTTTAATTATTATACTTGGAGATGCGGAGCAACTACTATTTTATTTAATTACACTAGTAAGGTGCCCGTGCGTTGCAACGGAAAACCAAATAAAAGTGATGCATACTATCAAATATGATCTTAAACTTAATAATAAAAATGTTCTAATATGTACTATTGCCAAACTGTTTTTCTGTCAGATTAGTCGCTAATAAAAATTCTTTCCGAAATCATTGCTAATAAAATAAGCTATATTCTTGCTTCCAGCTCCTAGGAACTCCAATTTTTATCCATTATCAAACATGCAAGTCATCATATTTGCGCAGCTGAACATCAAAGATTCTTATTAATACAATTGCGTGATGCACTTAAATGAACATGAACATGCAAGCATGTGAAGTGCACATGTGTTGTAATGGAAACCAAAATTTTAGAATGTTCACATTTTGCCCCATGACTTTGTCGCTACTTATCTTCAAAATGTAAAATTAACATCATATTAATGCTACAACACGATATTGGTTGCTTGATACAATAGTACACTAATAGCTACCATTACCTTGTGAAAATACTGCTCAGATTTTTGAAACAACACAAGGATAATATTGCTCCTTGTAACCACACACAAAAATGTAGCTCAGAGATAGTTTACTCAAATAATCTAGATCTTTGTTTATCATCATGATAAGTAGTTTACTCAAATAATCTAGATCTTTGTTTATCATCATGATAAGTTGATGATTGCCCGGCAAATGTAATGTTCATTACATTCTTTATTTCCGAGACGAGACTTGCTATACAGACGAACAAAATAGAGACGAACCACACCACCATTCTTTATTTCTGCAAGCCCAATTATTCGACGTCGCAGCAAGCAAAGGTACAATTCCGCATACAGAACACACCAAACTACCCGGTTCCCCAACTCTATCAACGGTACATAAAAGGACACCCAACCGATGCCTGCCTAGGGTACAAATTAGTGAGCACGGCACGCACGAAGCAGACCAAAATTTCATCAAGCGACCCATGACGGACATTCCACACGAGGGCTCACTGCATGGATGTAGACACTTAAGAGTCCATTGCAAGAGAGAGCATGGCGGACCTTGCACCAAGTCACAACCCCACTCTGAAAGAAGTTCACGCCACCTAGGAGTCTCTCATCAAATATGTAGGTCAACTTTGACACCAAAACTCACGCCACCAACTGCAGTCCCAAGTTCATGGCTATGCATAAAACTGCTGGATATATCATTAATACCAAGAACAATACAAGTTCAAAAAACATATATCAAGTACCATATAGGTTCTAAAAATAAGTTATATTATGAGGTCAAACATCAGGTTGATCCATTGTGCTGACTGCTGCAAGAAAAGCACAAAAGTATCTCCTTTTTTTGTTTCTTCTTACAGGAATGGATGAAAAACTCCACACTTGCAACTACTAGAATGGTGCTTATCCCCAGATTTAAAATTCTTATACACAAGGTGCAATATAGCAAACCTATTGCTTCAGGATAATTGCTTAGATATTTTACTTAGTTGATAATAACCGTTTGCTTCAAACACAACATTACACAGTTGTCTTAAGAATAGAGTATTGTTAACAGGAAATTGAAAAAAGAAGAAGATAAAACAGCAAAGATGAGGTAAATATTTCTGAAAAGAAGATGAGGCAAATATCTTACATATCTCAGTTGTTGAATAGACTTGTAAAGCAACTTTTGTGGATCTACTACATTAATGGCATAGTATTCCACAGCAACCTTGCCATCACGTCTGCAATAGACTGGACTTATAGTTGGGCCCTGTTCACATCAAGATGGAGTAAATGAAATCATAAGCTTGAGTTAAAAAAAAGATAAGATTCCGCTACCATATTTCAAACTACTGCAGTTTCAGTTATACAATCAATCATGACAAAAGCTTTTGATACAGGTTTGCAATGCAAGATTAGTTTAATTTCAAGGGAACCTAAAAGACTAAAACTGGAATTTGGTTCAGTCCAAGGATGTTACAGATGTCATAATGTTAGAACAGTTAGAAGTCCCTCGTCAATCAGTGGAAAAAAGAATAAAAGATCCACATCGCTTATTTAGTGGGCCAAGATTATAATGACAAAGATTAATCAGGTGTAGATATTACAGTAGCTACAGTTGTATAACAAACAAAGCTATATTTTCAGTTCTCAATGTAGATATTAGAGTTGCTACAGTTGCATCATGAACACAGTTATATTTTCAGTTATGGATATTATAGAATGTGGTATAATGAATACAACTCTATTTTAAATATAAATACAAACATTCTAGCATCTAGCCGCACAAATTGCGGGGATTCATGGCCAATTTTTAGAATATATGTTTGTTGCTACTTTGAATATTTTTAATGATACCTGTAATCCAAATAATGATGTTTGGCTGAGAACTCTCTCTGCCACTTTCCAAACATAAAGAATGTGTACAAACCATGAAGCAATGAAAAGATTATCTAATCATGCACACAACTTGGAGCTATCTTGTGAAAAATAACTTGGAGCCATCTCCTGTACTACATCATGCTCTTTACACCATTGACCATTGTCACAAAAACTGCTGTAAAGGCTGCTTGATCACACCTGAAGCCATTTTTGTTGCCAATTAAGCAAATTAACTGAGCGCATTCAACCACGCATATGCTTAGGGCAATTAATCAAAGTTAGCTAGCAGAACACATGCATTTTTAAAACTATAGGCGAAAGAGTTTACTGAGCTTAAAAATATTCAAAGCTTCCATGTTTCAAGGTTGACACAGCTGAAAAGAACAAATGGTTACTGATCCCACCATGACCAACAAAAGGTACTGAAGGCTACCACAAATATGAATGGAAATGATCATGTGGGGGTCGCTGTCAAAGCTAAAACCAAACAAAATGAAAAGGAGTGTATCAAATATCGCTAAAGCAAATAGAAATGTATTAGAGCACAACTACATGATCAATCTATTACTTTATGAAGAAGCCAAGGAACAAACTCTTATTTCAACAAATTTATTGTACCATCAAATTACTAACTGACATACCATTTATGACTGCAACTGATGCTATTATAGATCAAAATTGGTATATAAGAAGCAGAAGCACCAATGCACCACCGAAATCAAAGGAGAAAGAAGCAGGAAAATAACCACCTTACAAAATATGATATTCCAACTAAATATCCCATGAAAATCATGGTGACACCCTCCCATTATCTCCAATAAAAAATCATGGTGATACCCTCCTATCATCTAGTACCTTTGCCCCTTTTCTTGCAACAGGCAGTGGAAAGGAATGGAGGTACCACCTCTTAAATGTTCTGCTATTACATGCAAACCACAGAGAAGGAATTGTCAAAAAAAAGATCAAATCAGGGGGCTAAGCATTGTATTGGAAGAAAGACCCTGACCTTAATTCTTAAATCCACAGAAACCTCATTCATAATAGTATATATAAATATATCAGATGGTGAAGATATAGATGCCGAGCACCCAGCTGGTTAGAAATCAAAAGAGAACACATGAGAAATGTATGAAATAGTACTCCTTTTGGCAACTAAAACTTCCTAGTCAGTTGCTCCAACAAATTTAAATGCTAAAGATAGAGATCAACCTTCTTCAGAGCTTCTGCTTCATCCAACAATTTTTGAGCTTCATCAATCATCCCGTTCATCAATCAGATGTTCCGAAGGGGGTGCACCTTAGCTGAGAGTAGATCAAACCCTTAAGGACTCTAGTTCCGTTTCCGAGTTAGGGTTGGGATTGCAGTCCAGATCGGACTCTCCCCTGTAAAACACCTCATATATATATAGCTTGTAGGTCCAATGTTGGGAATCAAGAAGTAATAAAGAATCTATTGTCTCACCTTTACTTCCTTGCCGTTCTCCTGCTGGCGACCGCGAGCTTCCCACCAGTACGCCCTACGATCCCAGGAACAGGGGCGGGAGAGCGCCTCCGGTCACCACCATCATGAAGTTGCTGCATCCTCTCCCCTAGGGCTCCTGCGGCTGCTATCACCTCACCCCTAGGGCACTGCGGTAATAGGCACGGGGGAGGCGGAGGGAGTGGAGGCCGAGGGAGGAGATGGGGGGAGGCGCGGGGAGGCAGCGGGAGCGGAGATCGGGGAGGATGGGGGAGCGGAGGCGCGGGGGAGCAGTGGGAGCGACGGGGAGCCGAGAGGAGGCCGGGAGGGGGAGGGGAAGGAGGGGGCGCGGGGAGGCCGGGAGGGGAAGGGGAGGGGAAGGAGGGGCGGCGGGGAGGCCAGGAGGGGGAAGGGGGCGGCGGGGGCAGAGGGAGGAGGGCGGCGGGGAGTGGTGGGAGCGGCGGGGAGCCGAGGGAGGAGGCCGGGGGGAGGGGAAGGAGGGGGGCGGCGGGGGAGGCCAGGAGGGGGGCGGCGGGGCAGAGGAGGAGGGCAGCGGGGAGGCGGAGGTGCGGGGAGCGGTGGGAGCGACGGGGGAGCCGAGGAGGGGAGGCCGGGAGGGGGAGGGGAAGGAGGGGGGCGGCGTGGGAGGCCAGGAGGGGGAGGGGGGCGGCGGGGGCAGAGGGCGTGTGGCTATCTTCGAGATGGCAATGGAGGGTAGTTTCTTCCCTTGCGGAGATCGCGGAGGATGAGGGAGCAGAGGTTTTATGTGATAAATTTTTCTGTTTTATTAATAAGTTTTTTAAATTGTGTATGTTGTGGTTTTGCAGGTAATGTTAATTTGGACAGATTGGTTTTAATTTATTGTACTTTGATTGATAATCATTGGAAGCATGTCACATGATGGGAGCAGTTGGATGCGGATGGATAAATCAACATCTGAGTGGCAAAAAGGATTCAAGAAATTCATTGAAACTACTTTTGGAGGCACATCTAAAGGTTTAACTGCACCCTGTCCTTGTTCAAAGTGTCGTTGCATGTCCTATAGATTACAATATGAGGTTGAAAGACATTTGCTAGTTAGAGGGTTTGATGAAAGTTTCATCCAAGAGCAAGGTAATGGTGAAGCTTTGGCTGACGATGATAACAAAGATGAAGGAGATTGCAATGAAGGTGCAACAGGTGATGGGGCTTCTGTTAATGATCTAGTTTCTTCAATAATCAGTGGCGCTATTCGTGGCGACATCATCGGTTCTAATATTGAAGAGCCAAATGAACAAGCAAGGAAATTCTTTAAATTATTAAATGAGGCATAGAAGGAATTGTATCACCCACCTCCCCCGCCGTCGCCTCGTCCCCCACCTCCCCCGGCCTCCCCGCCTCCCCGTCTCCCTCTGCCTCCGCCGCCTCCCCGTCTCCCTCCGCCTCCCTCCGCCTCCCCTGCCCCTTCGTCGCCCACCGCCCCCTCCGCCTCCGTCGCCTCCCCCGCCGCCCCCTCCGCCTCCCCCACCTCCCCTGGCCTCCCCGCCTCCCCGTCTCCCTCCGCTTCCCTCCGCCTCCTCGGCCCCTTCACCGCCACCGCCCCCTCCGCCTCCCCGTCTCCCTCTGCCTCCCTCCGCCTTGGTCGACAAGACGATGGCGATGACTCCATCGACGACGCCGATCACTGGTTCGGCCGCTTCCAACGCCACCAACGGGGATTTCGCCATCACGAGGGCCGACCGACGGGTTCCACCTCGAACTTCTGGCGCTGAAGAAGACGGCACGGATGATGCTTCCCTCCCCAGGTATGATCAAAAGATACAAAGGCCAATAAAACAATCACATTTTGGGAATAGATCCAACTCGATGGTAGAATATCCAGGGCGAAATACAATGTCAGTTAAGGGAAGTAAAAACTAGCTTTTCAAGTGGACATTGCCATTGATCCTATGCCGTGTAGAGTGCCTGTGGAATTGTTAAATGCAGAATCTTGTTAATTGTTGATGATCCTTCAAGTCTTGCAATATAATGGCCTATTGTCAATTATATGCCAAGTGCCAAATAATGATTTTCTCTTCCTTTTTCATTTTCCTTTTAATGGCCCATGAAATCAGTGCTACTTGTTGTGGTTATCACCACAGGTTATTTGAATAAAATAGAAGTAAGCAACCAAAATATTTTGACAATGGACTGATTGTATAAGAGAAAGTATGTTGAAATTGAGCTTGTTTCTAACACGAAGCCCAAGGAATAACTCATGGAAGAAAATATCAAGGTGTCACTGTCCTATTATGGTACATGTGATGTAATCATGTAATTATGTAAATCAACTGAATTGCTAATTTTAAGGCACATACTTAGCTAACCATAGAAGTATAGAACAGTGCCTTGGCAAAAAATACAAAAACCTTACCACAAAAAGTTAGAAAAGTGGAAATTGCAGCTTAGGCAAAACTTGATAGTGTGATCATTATTGACAAAACAATGCTGCCATATGTCATGTCACATTGTCCACAATTTCATAAAACAGACACAACTAAGTACGATAACTGAGATAAGCACTCTGTCATCTAAGAGGAAATGTAGGATACACAGTAACAACCATAAGCAAACTGCCAACTGAAAATTATTGCATACATATGATACATCTCAGGCCACAATAAATAAACTTTTGACTTGTTGAACACAAAACATTTTAGTCAGATATCATATGAAAGCATTAGCAGTTGAGTACTCATAATGCAAAAGGAGCTTTTGCCAACAAAAGAAAAGGTAATACACTGTCTTTCAAGCTTTTCAATATTTCAACAAGTACACATGAAGCTCAATGAATAGGATGAACCATCAAAATCAAAACATGAATATTCTTAGAAAAGCCTCTTAACTTACCTGCTCACACTCCATGAGTTTCTGTTGTGCACCATCAAAATCATAGTTGACATACAAGCATTCCAGGAATTCAGTTATGGGATCCTTGTAGCAATGCTGCTCCTGCTGAATGACTTTAATCAACTCTTTAAGCATATTCCATCTCCTTTTGTTCACAACCACTGCAGTAGCAACGTATCTCAGAAGATGGTGTGCATTCATCTGAATAGCATTCAAATACCTGGAAAAAATAAGTATGAGTTTGAAAATTGGCTGATATAACCTTGACATCAAAGAAAAACTAGTTTTAGTTGAACTGGATAAGACAACATGAAAGAATAGATTTTTAGGCAAATTCGAAATTCCCAAACAACCTATTTCAAAAACATTTGTGAACAACAAACTATTCCTATGGATAGCACCCAATCACATTTCAGAGCAACAACTCACCCATAACAAGAAGGGGCACACCATGAAGCATTGAGAGGCAAACCTTTGAATCAATAATCTCCTTCAACTGAATGAGCTCCTCCAGTGCAACATCCCAGTTCTGCATCAAAATCTCTGCCGCCAGCTTTCCCCACAAGGCACTCAAGCTCCTCTCACTGTTTGTGCACAAAGCACGATACTGATGCAGGTAAACAGCAGCATCTGAGTAGTTCCCGCACTCAAACCAAAATTTAGCATACTGATAAAAAGCTTCAAGCTAATCAGGACCGATCTGCATTGTTAACAATAATTCAATTAGTAGGTTAGCAAAATATCATGCCATAGGCCCATAACGATACAATGTGCCCACCTTCCAACATTTCTACTGAATTCTAATCTTATTATGATCAGAGATTCAAAATTCTTCCAAATTCTAATCTTAGTTATTATGCACAGAGCTTCAACAAGTCTTCTAAATAATAATATTAGTAATTTCCTTAACAAGTAACAATAAAAGCAAAGAGGAAAGCTCTGAGTTGTTCCTCCCTCAAAAGTTGCATGTGGTTTCACACAGCTAACAAAAGGCACTCGCTACATGTGGTTTCACTAATGTAACCACATTTCACCCATCATTGCTCGCACACAGATCTAACACCCCCCAAACACAGTACTAACTTCAAAACCACCCAACTTGCGACACCTGAAAACTCAAAACCAATAAGCCAACTGAATCAAGAATCTCTCACAACATAGCAAAGGAAAGAACATACGATCAAAACTAAAAAATCAAATCCCGTCTAACATCACCTAGTCCCAAAGATCTATTTGCCGTCAAAAGTAATACCAATTTCACAATCTTTTTCAAGGGAAACACAAACCTAAACCAACTGCTAAACAGCTTAGGCTCACCCTACAGGAACCACACCACAAGCCTAACGTCACATTTGACAGACACTACCAACCATTGCCCAAATAAACGGACTAGGAGCAAATCAAACAACTCGCAACACACTCCTAACTTCGAAACCGAGCCTCGAATTCTACCTAATCCGACTAAATCAATAACGTCACATTTTGCTTACTACTGTCGATTACACACAGCCAATTGAACAATTCTATGAAGAGTATATGATATTAAGTAGCGGGACGGCCAAGTTTTAGACTTGTGTAACCCTACAAACTGAGAGCACAAATAATCAATTAAACTTGAGCTTGTTGCTAGTTTTAATTGATTCATAATTTTTATAATGTCATACATGTTCATGATTAGAAGTTTAATGCTTTCTTTGTTGAATATGTGTTATGCTTTGAATGATATGTTCAATTCATATGGTTTTACACATGCTGACAACTGCATTTTGACTATTTAACCTTTCTCTATGTAAACATACAGAACGAAACAAGGGTCGGGTCAGTAGTGGACTTTAGTTATTCAATGCAAGGGAGCACCACCAGAAAAAGAATTCTTCGAGTGCGATCTTGATAGGACTAATGTCTCATTTATGACATTGTTAAGTTTAAAAGAACAGCTTGGATACTCGATTAGGGACTTCTTATACTATAAGAAGCGATGTGGCGGCGGTAGCAACTCGAGCCGATTGATTATAGTCGTGATGCGCATGAGAATGATTGAAAGCAATCAAGATGAAAGGGAAGTCCGATTAGTAGTGTCAAGGGAGCGAGTAAAAGACAATCAGGTGACCATAACACCCATGAAGTGAAAGAGGAGTCAACAAAATTGTGATGATCCAATTACAAATGAACAACTTGATGCATACAAGGTTTGGCTAGCGAATCTGCAAGCCGAGGAAGAACACACGAGTAAGTTATATATGTTGCTACAATTAAAATCGCGCTGATTTTAATAGAAGTACTGAATTGGCAACTGCACTAACATATATTCATGGCTTGCTGAATTTATGGATGACTACAGGGATGAAACAATCAAAACATATAAGGAATGGTTAAGGACCAAAGGCCATCTTGATGATATCTGTAATTTTCAAATCTTTCACTGAACTATGCAAGCATATTATTAGTTTTACAAACTCACATATATTTCTCTGATGAGTATTATAATGTGTGCAGTATCCTTTTTGAAAGAGGACCATACCAACAATCCAGCTGGCCTTCAAGATGAGGAAAGTCAAAACAGCGACCCAACACCACCAGAGAGGCCATCTCATGCTCGGAAAAACAAGCAACAACAAAATGGTATGCTACCATTCTGTCAATTCTATTTTCTAGGTTCAATTGGTCCTTGCTGAATGTGTACATTAAATGACATTTAAATTGCTCATAAGGAGGTGGCTCCCAACAGTGCAAGAAAGGTGTACGTGGATGCCTTAAAGGTTTAGCAGCAGCCAATAAGAGAGTGAAGAATGCATCGCAAAAACTATCAATTCAATTTTCAGCAAGGTTAGGAGGCCCCGTAGGAGAAAACTCTCGAACATTTGTGGATGAAGTGGTAATGTTTACAAGAAAGAGGGCTCCACTTATTGGAGTCAAAAAGTGGAAAGATATAAAGCAAAATGTCAAAATTACAATAGCAGAGGATTTGCTAGTAAGTTGCATCTTTTTATTTGTTGGTAAATAAGCATGTTAATTCTGTAATTACATACGACTTCACCTTCACTTTCTGTTTCAATCCAAGCAGAGTAGGTGGGATTTTCCAAACATTGAGAATGCAACGGAAAAGATATGGGACATTGCTAAAGAGCGGTACAAAGGATGGCGATCAACATTCAGTTCTACATACAAGGCATACAACACTTACGCTGAGCGAATGAAACATAAGCCTGACGATATAGACATTGTCGAATGGCACTACTTGATAATGTATTTTGGAACTGAAAAATTCAAGGTTCAATTTTTCTCTTTGCAATTACCAATTAGTGAATGGAATTGAGATAGTAACCATTAATGTATGGACTTGTACAGTTGATGCATTAGAAATAGCAATTACAAAATATATGCAGCAACATGTGTTACAGACATATATGCTTTTTACTACCACTATGTAGGATGCATATAATTCTTATTTAGACTTTGAACAATTGCTGCACGTACACCTTAGCCGAAGAATTTGAACATTGTTGTCTTACTTTATTTTTTAATACATATATGGTGACAAGAATGCTTTGTTGAGTGCACTTGTAAACTTTTTTGCAGAGGGTCAGCAGCCAAAACTCTGAAAACCGTCAAAAACAGAAGACCAAGCATGTAATGGGATCCAAACCATTCTCCCAATGTAGCTACGAGCAGGTAATGAAAAATTAAACTTATCGGATTCTTTTCTTAAATGATCAATTGTTCACAAGGCATAATGTTTGCCATCTTAGAGAGACCCAAAGACCGGAGAAGAGCCAACTGATCTGACTCTTTGGATGATTACCCACACGAAGAACGGGGAATGGTCAAACAACGCTTCTAGGGATGTCTATGTGAGTAGTAAATTTAATTTGTTCATGACTTAGTACATTTTTCAGAATTTTGTGCATAAAACTTAATTAATTTAACTTCTTATTTTCTCTTATCACACTTAGGATGATGTAGCCTTCAAAATTACTGACCTATCAACAGAGCCAGATAGAGACTTCCTTACAGTTGAAGAGGAAAACATTGCTTTCCAGTCAAGTTACAAGGAAAGCACCGGTACAAATCATGCAAAGCTCATGGTCATGGATACATGGCGAAATATCCCACACGAAGCCAACTGTTGAAAGACAGACTTGATGAATAATCCCGTGCTTCAGCTGCAGCCCAACGAAAAAATAATGAGCTCAAAGATGAGGTGTAAATGTTAAAGGAACAAATTGCAAATGGAGTTGCTGAAAGGGAAGAAACTAGGCGAGAGATGCAAGAGGAACTGGAGAAGGAAAGGAACGCAATAGAACAACTTAGGCAAGAGTTCCTTTCATTGCTAGCACAACAGAGAGAAGCAACATTACAGGTAATACATCTGTACATACGCAGCAGCATTCTTTGCTGCATTTGTTGTTGATGGCTTGCAGCAACCACCCAGCCTAACAGGTCCTAATGTTTTTCCTCATGGTCCATATGCAGGCTAACCAGGGAAGTATATTGAACACAAGGGAAAGCGAGGCTAATCCAAGTGAGGAAAACGAAAACATGACAACATTGGACAAGACTAACCCAGATAGTACAATGAACACCACAGAAAAGACACCTGAACATGTAGAAGAAACATTACAACAGGTAACAAAATTTGCAAATAGTTTGCTACCATAAGGGATTTGGACTTTGTACATTCTATTGATGACCTCCTGATGTATACCTTCCCTGAACTTCAATTGATGCATGCATGCTGAACATATTTTAATAGTAGTACACATCAGGATGCTAATATTTTTTATTCTAAATTTTACATTTGCAGAATGACCCAGCAAGCATCTTGACCACACAAAAAGATGCTAGACCACCTATTCGCATCACTCGAGCTTCTAATCTTAACCGAAGCCTCTTCCAAAATGTCGCTGTTAATAATGGTTCATCGAACTTCATTCCTCCACAACAATTGAAGAATACTGCTACAACTCGTTCGAAGAAAAGGAGGGACCAGTAGGTATGAAATGAAAATGTGATTAATCTTCATATGTCATTGTTCTTATGTCAAATATGGCATACTGTTCTAAACTACTAGAAAATTATGCCCGGTGAAGTAGGGCTACTATATATCGGTAAATGAAATGAAATTAAATAATTCTGCTGGAATCACTTACTAAATACTTTGCTACGCAACTGAACTAGAGAACTCAGGATTGCTATTTTCAGTTGTAACTCGTATCTCTAAACTTGCACTATGATATACTTAAGTATGTGCTGCTGGACAATTCTCACATTAAGGTTCCTCTTTATTGTTTATGTTCTATCAGGATGAAATAATTTGATCAGAGCAAACAGAGTCATGGCGTCGTCGAGTCAGGAGATTCAACATGGCAAAGAAGCAAGGACAAATGGAATGGAAGTGATAGTACTTTTGTTATTAGTAACAAACTTTGTAGTTTAAGTTTAGAGATTGATATGTAATTCCTGCATGAGTGGTGGCACTTTTAAATTATTATGTGTTGAATTAATATATGTGTTTTTGATCCAGACGTGTTCCTAATTTGATTATTAATTTGCAACAACAAATTATAATAAAATATCATATGCTCAATATGCTACCGCAAATTTTACCGTTGCAATAAACCTGTATGCAAAATTGGTATTTCGTTGTGATAGGCTGTTGCAACGCCGCTACTATGTTGCTATTCCACTATATGCCATGAACAATGTTCGTTGCTATAGGATCTTGAGAGACCATGTGGAGGTAACCCCAGTTGTGTGATGAGTAATTGACACGTGTCCCATAAAGTCTGAGTTTGTTTCGGGCATTATTATGATATTTACTGATGCGGATATTTAATTTAATCATCTGGTGCGGTGCTATGTAATGTATTTTCTTGTCGATGATGACTGCAGGACTTTGAGACGGAGTCGTGGCGAGACACGGGTGACCGGACTAGGCACAAAGCGGTCGAGGTCGAGCGGTCGGGATGTGTCGAAGACGACGAGAACTCGAAGTGGTCTGCGAGGCGGCGCGGCAAGACACGCAGGAAGCTTCGGGAAGGTGCAGGAGGGGCATTGTGGTAAATGCGCAAGGCTGCACAAAAGGAAGCGGATTTTATTTGGAAATGATCCATTAGTGGAGAGGTGGTGTGACCTAATGGGTAAAATGATGTGTAAACCCATTAGTGGAGAGTTGGTGTGACCTAATGGGTAAAGAAGGCATGTAAACCCATTAGTGGAGAGTTGGTGTGACCTAATGGGTAAAGTAGACTTGTAAAACCCATTAGTGGAGGCTATAAATAGAGGTGCTCTCTAGGTGGAGAAGTGCACCTTGAGAGAGAGAAAAAGAGAAATGGGTATGAGTATTAGGGTTTCCTAATGCTTGTGCTCTTGGGAGAGAAATATTTTTGCAAGTTCTAGGGTTCTATTCTCTCCTTGTGTGTGTTCTTGGATGAGACATGAAAGAGTGATGTAAACATTCATATGTTATATCGTTCATCGCTCTTCGTCTCAATATGAACACGCTTGTTTTATATATTGTGCTATTTCCTTGTTTTCTTTAGATTTATTATTCGTATTGCTTCTAGGTGCTACTAAATTTATCTTCTTTTATATGGTGCAAGTAGTATCTTTGTTGGCATGAACTTGATAGCAATCAGATTCGGCTGCTAGGTGCAGTTTGTATTTTCTGTTATTGCTAGCTGTAGGTTCGGTTTTGAGCAGTAGTTCCTGCCTGTGCTTCTCGGTTTGGTTTTTGTCTCTGCAGATTTTAGTTTGTTTGTGCCTTTAAGAAATCAGCAAGAACCACAGTGCATCTTTTCTTGTTGATTGTTCTTCGGTTCCAGTAAGCTATTGCCAAACTACTCTCTTGCTTTTGCTTTTTGGTTTAGGTGCAGCCCATCCTCTGTGATTTTTGTTTCTGGTCGGACAGCAGCAATAGTCCTCTGTGTTATGTTCGGTAGGTGCAGCAAGATCTCTTTGTTCTAGTTCAGTTCATTCCCTTGGAAGCTATCGGTTTGTGCTGTCTGTTCTATGAGGCAGCAGGTAGTTCAACAGTGTTTTCTTTTTAGTCCGAACGGCAGTTTCCTCCCCTGTTTGGCTACTTTGTACAGCCCTTGATAGCTGCTACTTTCGGTCTCTTCAGTGCAGTCCAGGATCTTGTGGGTTTTGTTTTTCTCAGTTAAGTTTTTCAGCAACCTGCAGGTCTCAGTTCCTGTTCCAGCTTGTTGCAGTCAATTTCTGGTATGCAGTTTCGGTTCCTTCTTGCTGTTTTTCCCTGTGACCAATCAGCACTTCTTCAGTTGTACTAGTTCTGTCTGCTGTCGGTTTAGTCTGGGTATGCACCGGCTATACATGTACTGCTAGACCAACTCGGTTGCTTGGATCAAGACCGAGCATGTGCAGTCTGTTTTTCTCTGGGTTGTGTAGCAGCAGCTTGTATGCAGTCCTTGTCCCCTGATCTTGTTCAGTTCAGCTGTTGCATGTGCTTCATTTATTGTGATCTTCGGCTGCTGCAGGGGCCTTGTTCTCCTGATTTCGGTTTGGTGTAATTATTGACTGCTTTTGGCTCTGTAGTCTGCGCGCTTTGGAGGTAGTTTTGTTCAGCAGAAGTTTGTTTTTTTTTGGGACAGCCGAACATCTCTGTTTGTTGGAAGTCTTGTTGAAAAGTCAAGTATAGTAGTAGTGATAATGTTCTTTAGTACTTTCTTGTTGCAATTCGGACAGGATAGTACTATTGATTGTGAAGCTCTCAGGACTAACTCCTTTCTCAGGATGCAGCAAGCATTTCGGCTAGTACTTTCTAGGTTTAGTGCCTAGTGCACTGTTTATTTTCTGTTAGGCGGCTTCTCTGCTCTCTGATCTTCAACCTCTCTTTATTTAAGCTTTTGTCTGTTGTCAGAAGAGTAGGTTCGGTTGGTTCTCTGTGCAGCTGGCTTAAAGTTGCTTGCCTCTGTTATTTTGGACAGGGTGCAGCCCCTCTGTTCTTGTGTTCGGCTAGGCCTTTTTGTGATGCATTCCTGCTGAACAGAACTAAAGTCTTGAACTATTTTTAGCATGCAGCACATAGAGCCTTCGGCTATATGATTGTGGACAAAAATCTGGGTGCTTGCAATAGTCTTTGAAATGTTGATGTCTTGAGATTCTCTGTTTTGCCAGTACTATTTTCTTTTGCTGATAGCCCCTTTTGTTTTTAATTAGTAGCTCTCTTTTCTAAGTTTGATCTTATTTCTTTTTCAGTCTTCAACTAGCTGTTTGATTTTCTCCTCAATCTTCATAGCTACTATAGCTATCGGAGAGCAAGATTTGTGTGCGAATACTCGGGGCGAATTTTTTAAAGCACCATTCACCCCCCCTCTGTTGCCATTTCCGATCCTTCAATTGGTATCAGAGCCGGTTAGCTCTAATTAATAGATCTTAACCGGTCTCAAGAGCCATGGTGACGGACAAGTACTCGACCAAGCCGCTCGTTTTCGATGGCATCGATTACCCCTTCTGGAAGAGCCGAATGGAGACATATATCCAGGCCCAGGGGTATGCCATCTGGCGCAAGGTCAAGACCCGTTTTGTTGTTCCTGCCGATGAGGACATCAATGCTAATAATATGGCTGATGTTGAGGCAAATGTTAAGGCAAGGAACATTATAATCCAGGGTCTGAGCAGGAGCGAATTTGATCGCATCGCTCATCTCACGTCGGCCTTTGACATCTGGGTGACCCTCGATGCATATCATGAGGGCACCACCCAGATTAAGACGGTTCGACAGGACCAGTTCAAGCGAGATTACAACAAGTTTGAAATGCTCGCTGGTGAGTCCTTGGATGAGTGCTTCTCGAGATTTCACAAGATTCTGAGCAATCTCCGAGCTGTCGGTCTCACATACTCCGACTCGGACAACGCTCGACAAATGCTTTCTGCTCTTGACTTGCGTGTTTGGGAGATGAAGGTGACTACCATCAAGGACACCACGGACCTCTCGACTTTGACTCTTGATGCGCTGTACTCGCGTCTCAAGACTCACGAGATTGACATTGTCTCTCGCAAGTCGAAGTCACAGTCGATGGCTCAAGTCACCGATCCGATTAAACCGGTCTTTCTTACGATTTCTTTGTGTGGATTCTCCTTGCTGCTCTCGTGACATAAGCGATGATCGGTTAGAGCAGCTCGAGGACGAGCAACCGCCCTCCTAGCTCGGAAGTTTTCCCATGCTTACAAGAGGAGGAGGGACAGAAAGAGGAGTGGGCGATAATTTGTTTCGAGTGTGGTGGCCCCAACCACATTCGGCAAATTGCCCCAAGCCGGTGAAGGGCAAGAACGACTACGGCGGTGTGAGCAAGAACGACTACATCGACAAGAACCGCAACAAGAAGCCCCGATTCACGCTCAAGGCAAGAAGAAGTTCCGCAACTTTGGCAAAGCCAAGAAGCTCTTCCACAGCGTCCTCACCGCGCCGGCGACATCGATTTCAGCGACGTGGAGGGGTGGAGCGACGACGACGACAAGGATGATCAAGATCCCAAGGATGGCGACGACTTTATTGGCATGTGCTTCATGGCCAACGACAACGACGTCAGCGACAGCGAGCTCTACAGCGACTCCGATGAGGTAGGTCCCTCCTACGACCAGCTCTATGATGCATTTCTGAAGCTAGGAAAGTTTTATGCTAGATCTAGAGCTAGGGTCGTAGATCTTGAGAAGGAAGTAGAGAGATTATCACGGGAGCATACTTCATTTATATCTGCTCCTTCCTGTGACGAATGTGATGTATGTTCTTCTTTACTTGGAGATATGGAGAAGCTAAGGATCTCTCATGATAGTTTGACTTCTGAGCTTGATTTGCTTAAGGTGAAGAATGATAGTCTGCTTGTTGAACTAGAGATGAGTAGGACTACTTCTATTTCCTCTACTGTTCAGACTATTTCTTGCACCTCATGTGAGGATAAGGACAATGCTTTTAGAGGTCTTTACACTATGCTTATTGATCTGCCTGAAACTTGTGAAAATTGTAATAACCTGAAAATGAACTTAAAAAGAGCAGATTATGAAATTGCTGAATTGCATGCTTCTTTGCTTGAGCCAATTGCTTCATGTTTGAATTGTCCTAAATTAACTGCTGAACTTAAATCTGTTTCTAAACAATTTCAAGAAATGATTGATTACAACAAGAAAATGGCTAAATATGCTTCTAAGGACCCTGTTAGCTCACCATGCAAAAATTGTGATAAACTAAAATCTGACTTCATTGTTTTGGAAGAAAAATGTGTGAAGTTAACTAAGGATTTACTAGAGAAGTCACAATCATGTTGTAATGTGTGTGCTGGTGTTGGGGAGAAGCCCAAGGGTAAGGTAGAGACGCCTAGCAACGTGAGCCAACCTGCTAGTAGTAGGACTGTCCCATCAGAGTCGGCTGTGCGTGCACAAGCCATTCTTTCCTCTACTGTTGGTTCTTCTTCTGCTTCCTTACCCTCTGCTGTTCCCTCTTCTCCCTGCTCTTCTTGCACCTCTCTTTTTCGGGAGTGTTAGTATCTTATGAACACTCTCGAGAGATTTGTAGGAGGCAAGAAGAAGCTAAATCTTATTCTAGACCAATCTAAGATCTGCAGATTTAATCAGGGTCTAAGATATGATTTTTATGAGGATATGAGGAAGCATCCACCTGCCGTGCTCAGACCCATAGCACCAGGTGTGATCGAGACTGAGCCCAGGACCGAGAAAGTCCAATTCAAATCTGCGGGCTTTGTCCAAGGGATCTCTGACAGTAAGGTGGTAATACCGATTACTTCGACCTCCCAGAAGGCGAAGTTTCATTGTACCTTCTGTCAGAAGGATGGACACATGATCGAGAGATGCTTCAGGCATGCCAGGATCGCGCAGAGAGACCGTATTGCAACTCTTAGGCGTATTCAGGGTCAGCCCCAGACCTTGAGTGTACCTAAGACCAACACAAGGTCTAGGTTTGCTACTGTTGATGCTTTTGGGCAGCATCGAGGACTTGGTTTTTCTGGCTCTTCTGATTTTCGTCCTCAATTTGCCCCGGGTCATGATATCCGCTGTCCTGAGGGTAGATCTCGTTTCCATCGAGATAGCTACCCGCGGCGAGATCAGCGTGTTGTTGGTACTCCGACTCGCTCTCCCGTAGCAGTCGGACCCAATAACAGCTTCAGGTCTTCACTAAGACCATCGGCTTCTTTGAGTAACAGAGAGCGTAGGGTAGATAGAGGTCAGTCGTGTTTGACTACTTCATCTGCTCGACGTGTTATTCAGTATTGGGTGCCAAAATCACTCAGGTTCGCCGGGCAGGGAAGGGAAAGGTTTGGCTCGTAGACTCCGGGTGTTCACGACACATGACCGGAGATTCCCGTTGGTTTTCTTCCCTTGCCCGTGCTCCAGGTGATGAGACGATCACCTTCGGAGATGCTTCATCTGGGCGTGTCATCGCTAAAGGTACAGTGCGCATTAATGAGTCATTTGTTTTAAAAGATGTTGCCTTGGTTAGTAAGCTGCAATATAATTTACTTTCCGTTTCTCAGCTTACCGATGACGACTTTGAGGTGAGCTTTAAGAAAAACAATTGCAAAATTCTTGATTCTTCGGTAGTCTGGTTTGCAGGATTTCTCGTTTTGGGAGGATCTTTCGTGCTGATTTTTCTGAGTCTTCTGGTGATCCTCTCAGGTGTTTAGTTGCTTCTGAGTCCCGCGACCTTTCTTTCTGGCATAGGAGACTTGGTCATATTGGATTTGACAATTTGACCCGAGTTAGCGGCCACGATCTCATTCGTGGTCTGCCGAAGCTCAAGATGGTCAAGGATCTTGTTTGCGCTCCTTGCCGGCACGGCAAGATGGTCGCCGCTTCCCATCCTCCGGTCACAGTCACCATGACCGATGCACCAGGACAGCTGCTCCACATGGACACAGTTGGACCAGCTAGAGTGCAGTCAGCAGGAGGGAAGTGGTATGTTCTTGTCGTGGTTGATGACTTCTCGAGGTATTTGTCGGGACCCGGAACAACAACTCCAAGTCCCTCTGTGTAAATCGCACTATCCCAGGAAAAGCTAGTGCACACAGTATCAACAGTAATGTATATCATGCAAAAATCACCACCGAGTATTAATAAACGACAAAATATGGCCTTAAGGCCAAGTCTTACAATATAGGGGCACAAGGCCAACGAAAGAAATAAAACAGCGGAAAGCAATTAAAGGTAGAAAAACAGCCCATCCAGCCTCCCACAGGCGAATGACTGTAAGACGCGCCCTACTCGCTGAAGTAGTCCTCACCGTCGTAGTCGCCCTCGAAGTCTGGCAACAGATTTAGCAAGGTGAGTACAGAAGTACTCCCAAGGTAAGCAAGGAAATGCTTACGCAAGTTACACCACGAAATATAACAGAGTTGATGCGTGCATAAGGAATTTCAAAGGAAGCTTAATAGGGTAATGTGCGGAAAGCAATACTTGAATTTAAATATAATAACGTAAATGCGAAAAGCTGAATTTAAATACAGTATATGAAACATTGTTTTTAACAAGTAATACCGTTAGTGTAGGCTCCAACCCACACTAACCTATCCACGGGAATCCACCCGGACCATTACCAAATCCAACGTTTGTTTGCCAAAACCAAGTTTTATGAAAATTCAAGTCTAATCTGTGAAGACTCTACTCAGCATGTCCATGACCGTGGACACGGCTATCCAGATAGTTTGTTACTCTGCAGAGGTGTACAGCTTTACCCACAAGACATTCCCTCTCACTTGAGCCACGCGATCAACACACTGCCTTAGGTGTGCGGCGGAGAGTTCATGACAAGGCTGTTCAGATGATTCATAGCCAACATAATCACGCCGCCACTAAGGTTTCACCACAACTCGAATCCACGAGTTGGAGCCCCTCTGGTGCCATGTGAGACTTCCCACACCTACGCCGCTCACATTCACCTATAGCGAGACTATAGTTGGAACTTCACAAATTACTTAGCCAGTCCGTCCCATACCGGACTTGTGGTAGTCTGAAGTGACCGTAAAATAATTCACGAAACGGTCCTTAAGTTGATTTAGGCTCAACCACATACCCGTGCACGATAATCAACCAGGTGTCACCAAACACGAGGCATACCGGCACCCACCACCTAACCATTAGCCTAAGTCCAAAACATGTTTTCTATTTTCATTTTTAAATAATTTCCGTAAAACCACCCTTGACTCACCGAAGTCAAGATATCGATTTTCAAAGTCCGTCATTTCATGTGAAAGATCGATCCCACCTAAAATTATACTAAGCCAGGCTAAGCATTGCTACAAAAATTTCTAGCTAATACTATAGTACTAACTAGTTTTCAGCTAGGGTGACAAGGTATATGAATTCAAGATTCAAATTGGCCATATACAAAGGATCATGGGTATATCTAAAATTCAAATCAAATTTGAATTACATTTGAATAAAGATACGCATGCATATACAGTAAAACAATATAAATAATTTAAAATATTAGGTTCAACATGGTCAAAGGTGTAACTTGCCTTGATCGTAGTCCTGCTGCGATTCGTCGAAGTCAAACTCTCCGGAATCGTCAATATCTAACGAAATAATCAATTCAAAGCAAATTCAAAACAAAAATTCAAACGAAATCCAAATAACTTCCAAAAATTATAAAATACACTGGGAGACAGAATTTTGAATTTTGGGTGTGGGTCAACAATTTTTAAAAAGGAAATTAGGCTTTTAAAAGAAGTTGGAAGTTTTAATTTAAATTTAAACCTTGGAATTACAAAATATATTCAAATCAAATTTAAATAAATTTCAAAATTTCAAAATTATTCCAGAAATGGATAGATCATGATTTTAGAAAAATTTAGAAATTTGAATGGGTCAATTTGGAGTTAAAATGCAAAAGTTATAGCCCTCCAAAGTTTGAATTCAAAATAAAAGAAAATGGGTATTTTCTGGATTTATTTTTAAACCGAAAAGGATTTATGACGTCAGCACGAATTATTTTTCTAAAGGAAATTATAGATTATGACGTCAGCCCTATGATTAATATAATCGGACGAGGTCGACAGTGGGGCCCGGTGTCATGGACCGAGTCCATGGACCCGAGGGAGGTGAGGTGGCAGCGCGCGCGCGGGAGGCGGTGGCGGCGGCGTGGCGCCACGCGGCTGCCGCGTGGTCGTCGCGTGGTCGCCACGCCACGCTTTATGCCGACGTGGCGGCGCGCGAGGTGGCGAGGGGGCGGCGGGTGGCGCTGGCGTGGCGCCGACCGCCGCCACTGGCTGCCACGCCATCGCCAACTCGGCCGGCGGCCGCGTGGCTCGCCGGCGGCGGCGGCGCTCGGGGCCGATGGTCGCCGGAGCTCGGTGGCGGCGCGCCGCCAAGGGTACCAAATAGCGAGGAGAACGCGGGAGTGCATCGGTACCTTGCGCGAGGCCGAGGATGACCGAGAGGGAAATCGGCGGAGAGGCGCGGTCGGAGAAGGGTTCACGGCGGCGAGCGGCTCCGTGTGCAGCGGCTCGGGAAGTGGTCGCCGAGGATCGCTGGGCACCGGCAAGGTCGGGAGGCACCGGCGAGGGCGGGAAGCTCGAGGCGCGGCGATTGCTCGCCGGAGTTCTTGGTGGCAGCGGGAGAAACAAGCGCGGGGCTCGAGCTCAATTTCGCGATTGGAGGCACGAGGGGTGGCGGTGTGGGCAGAGGAACCTCGGGGTGCGGGTTTTATAGGTCGGGGAGGGGGTAACGGCCGCGTACACTCCGCCGGTTTTGAAACGGACGAGGAGGTTGAATGCGCCGCGAATGGGGGCGTAATTGGGGGTTTATGCCCGCAGCGGATCGGGGAGGGGTTAATTTAAATCTGCGGTGATGTGGGGAATGAATTGGAAGAAAGCGAAGCTTTCAAAGCTTGGTTTTCAATCAATGGCGGCGCGCGGCGATCGCGCGAGGAAGAAAGGAAAGGCGGGGCGAAGGGCGATAGGTGGGGCCCGCACGCCGTCGAGAGAAGAAAAACGGAAAGGGCGGGGCGATGGTCGGATGAGCGGCAGTGGCAAAGGGAGGGGCGGCGGTCGTTGGATCCGAGCAAACCGTAAGTGAGAGGAAGGCCACGATTCAATCCGGCAATGGGGAGACATCGGGCCGCTGGTCTTGGCGAGGGATTAAGTGATGCGGACGGCGGGATGTCATCCGACAATGGCGAACGGCCCGATCAAACCACGTGGCGGCAGGAGTGGAGGGAGCGGTGAAGCGGTAAGTTGGTGCGGCGGCGAGGATTAAATCCGCGCTGGAGTGGAGCGGTCCGATCGCGCGACACGCGTCGCACGCGGAGGGAGGGAAGGCGGGGAGAGGGTTTAAGATAGATCGGACGGCTGAGGGGGAATCCGGCGGGCGGAGGGGACGCCGATGCTTGACACCTGGCGGCCGGGAGGGGTTTTTGGGATTTCCTTTCTTTTTGATTTTCCGAAATGCTATTAAGCTTTAAAAAACTCAGAAAAATACCAAATAAATTTTGAAAAATCCAGAAAAATTCAGGGAACTATCTGGAGCTATTCTGGACTTAATAAAAATATGTCCCACTCATTTTAACAAGTATAATTTGCAAAGGTACAATTTGATTTTAAAGGGAAGGTTTTAATTCCTTCTAAAATCTAGAAAAATTAATATAATCTCATATTTGACTTAAGGAAGTTGAAATACATTTGTTTTAGCTTTTATCAATGCAATAAATTTATTTTTGACTTTTATAAATTAAAGTTTATAATTTTTCTCAAATCAGGATTTTAACATAACTCCAGAAAATCCAATAAACTCCAGATTAAATTTTCAATAAAGGGACAAAATCTTGGGATGTTACAAACCTACCCCCCTTAAAGGAAATCTCGCCCTCGAGATTTGCACTGGCTAGCAAAAGAGATGGGGATGACTGATCTTTAAATCTTCTTCTCGCTCCCAGGTGGCTTCGTCTTCGGTGTGGTTGCTCCACTGAACTTTGCAGAATCTGATGGTCTTTCTTCTGGTCTGACGCTCGGCTGTCTCGAGAATCTTGATTGGTTGCTCCTTATAGGTGAGGTCATCCTGGAGGTCCAAGGTTTCAGCACGGCTTGCTCTGTGGGTACTCGGAGGCACTTTTTAAGCGTGAGACATGAAAGACATTGTGCACCACGACATGCTTGGCGGCAAGTCTAAGCGATATCGATCGCACCTCTTGGTCGAGAATCTTGAAAGGGCCCACATATCGTGGTGCTAGCTTCCTCTAACTTGAAACCTTTTCACACCTCCGAGTGGGGATACTCTAAGATAGGCGTAGTCGCCGACCTCGAAGGTCGGTCTCGGCAGCGGTTGTCCGCATAGCTCTTACGTCGAGACCGGGCTATCTTTAGTCCATCTCGATCTTCTTCACTTGATCTTCTGCGTCTTGCAGCGAGTTTGGTCCATTTCTTGGGGTTCACCTTGCCGATCCCAAAGCAAGGGGTCTGCACTTTCGACCATACAAGGCTTGAAGGGTGCCATCTGCAGATCGCTTGGTAGTGTTATTGTACGAGAATTCCGCATAGGCGATGAACGGTCCCAAGCTGTTCCGAAATCCAGCGTACAAGCCCTTAGCATATCCTCGAGTATCGATTAACTCTTTCTGTTTGACCGTCATGCGGGGATGGTAAGCGATCAAACCGAGCTTACTACCCAATTCTTCATGCAGCCTTTGCCAAAATCGAGAAGTAAACTGACTACCTCGATCTGACACTATCTTCTTGGGTACGCCATACAGGCACACAATTCGAGACATGTACTGATTCAGCCAACTTGCTTCCGAATAAGTGGTCTTGGTGGTATGAAGTGAGCCACTTTAGTCAATCATCTATGATTACCCAAATTGAATCATAACCCGATTGCGTCCTTGGGAGTCCGGTTATGAAATCCATACCGATTTCTTCCCACTTCCATTCTGGAATCGGCAATGGTTGCAAGAGTCCTGCTGGCCTCTGATGTTCAGCTTTGACTCGTTGGCAGTGTCGCAGCTTCAATGAACTCTGCGATTTCCTTTTCATACTAACCCACCAATATCTTTCCCTCGGATCTGGTACATCTTGGTACGACACAGGTGGATTGAGTATGGGGTATCATGAGCTTCTTTCGTAATCGGGTTTTGATTTCCGATTATTCGGCACACGATGCGGTTCTCGAACCAAACCGTGCCATGTTCATCTTTGAATCTCGGTGCTTTGCCTCTTCTCATATTCTTCTTGATTTCTTGAATATCCTCGTCCACAATCTGAGCTTCCTTAATTTGGTCGTGCAAGCGTGTCGCACTTCGGTGTGGTGAGGGTGCTTGGTCTCGTTGGGTTTAGACTTAGACGGGCGACTCCCTCCTGAAGTCGGGTCTGGTCTTCTTCCGATATCACCATGTTTGCATAAGACTTCCTGCTTAAGGCATCGGCTACCACATTCGCTTTTCCGGGGTGGTAATGTATACCGATGTCGTAGTCCTTTATCAACTCCAACCATCTTCGCTGCCTTAGGTTGAGTTCTGCCTGGGTGAAGATATACTTCAAACTCTTATGGTCCGTGTATACTTCACAACGGTTACCAATAAGATAGTGGCGCCAGATTTTTAAGGCGTGCACTACTGCGGCTAACTCTAAGTCATGAGTAGGATAATTGCACTCATGAGGCTTGAGTTGACGCGATGCATAGGCTACCACTTTGCCTTCTTGCATCAGAACACAGCCTAAGCCTAGGCGGAGGCGCCACGAAAACCTCGAAGCCTTTATGCACGTCTGGCAAGACAAGCACGGGTGCTGAGACTAGTCTCTTCTTAAGGGTTTGGAAACTCTGCTCACAAGCCTTCGTCCATTCGAACTTCTTTTCCTTTTTCAGCAATTGGGTCATTGGTTTGGCTGTCTCGGAGAATCCTGCTATGAACCGACGGTAATAACCCGCAAGTCCAAGAAAGCTCCTGACTTCTGTTACGGACTTTGGTGGCTTCCACTCCATTACTGCTTCTACCTTGGAAGGATCTACAGCGATTCCTTCGGCTGTTACGATATGTCCGAGGAAGGCAACCTCTTTTAGCCAGAATTCACACTTACTGAATTTGGCGAAAAGCTGATGCTCTCTAAGCTTTTCCAGAGTGATCATGAGGTGCTGCTCGTGCTCTTCTTCATTCTTGGAGTAGATGAGGATGTCGTCGATGAAGATTACTACGAACTTGTCCAAGTATTTCATGAACACACTGTTCATCATGCTCATGAAGTAGGCTGGTGCATTGGTCAGTCCAAATGACATGACCGTGAACTCATAATGCCCATATCTGGTGGAGAAGGCAGTCTTGGGAATGTCTTCTTCACGAATCTTCAGCTGATGGTATCCTGATCGCAGATCAATCTTGGAGAAGATACCGGCTCCTTTCAACTGATCGAAGCAGTCATCGATCACGGGGGGGGTATTTATTCTTGATGGTGGCGTCATTGAGCGCTCTGTAGTCCACACATAGCCTCAGACTCTCATCCTTCTTCTTGACGAACAGGACGGGTGCTCCCCAAGGTGACGAACTGGGTCGGATATACCCTTTGTCTTCTAATTCCTTGAGTTGATTCTTCAATTCTGCTAACTCGTTAGCAGGCATCCGATATGGTCTCTTGGAAATCGGGGCGGTGCCTGGGACTAGGTCAATCACAAATTCGATCTCCCTATCCGGTGGCATCCCTGGCAGTTCCTCGGGAAAAACATCTGGGTATTCCCGTACGATCGGCACTTCCTCCAAGACTTGGATGTGGAAGAGGGCACATTCTTCTGCTTCCGGGAACTGGGGAGAGAAGATTACTTCCACGCCTTGGTCATTGGTGAGGGTGATGGATCTGGTAGCACAATCGATCCGACCTCGATTCTTGGCTAACCAGTTCATCCCGAGAATGACATCTAATCCTTGCGATTCCAAAACCAAAAGATCGGCGAGGAATCGGGTCCCATCTATGAGCAATTCCACTTTGGGGCACAAGGTCCCTGGTCTCATTTCTGCTCCAGGGGAGTGAACTATCATAGGGTTGCTAAGGGTTACCCTGCCCAACCCATGCTTATCCATAAAAGTTTTTGACACAAAGGAATGCGATGCTCCGGAATCGAAAAGAATTGATGCTGGTACTGAATTGACAAGGAACATACCCAACACGACATCCGTGCACTGGGCCTCTTCGCATCACGTGGTTCACTCGCCCCTTGATGAAGGTCTGCGGCTTCTGCTGGCCCTGGTTCTGACTTCCAGAGGCTCCTGAAGTTGCTCTGCCGCTTGAATCTTCTTAGGGCATGCCTTGGCAAAGTGCCCTGGTTCCTTGCGAGTAATGCAGTCAATCAATCCGACGGCGGATCGCTCTTACGTGTCCGCCACCGGTTGTTGGGGTGCGGTTGCTTGGGAGCCGCCGCGGTTGGTCCGAAACGGTGGCGGTGGTTGAGGACTTGAACTCGCTGGATCGTTCTTGAAGTTCTGCCCGGGTGCGAACTTGTTTGAGTGAGGAGAATACTGCGATTCTTGAAAGAACTTCGAGTTGTTCCTCGATCCGCCATCCTTTTCTTCCGGTCTCCATTTCCATGTGCTTGCCCTCTGGCGGATGGCCTTCTTGACTAGGTGGTGGAAGTCGGTATAGTCACCGATATCGCTTGTCTTGATATGTTGTCATCGAGCCTTCCATGAACCTTTCTTGCTTGGCTTCGCCGGAAGCCACATCCTCTGGCGCATAGCGGGCGGTTGGTTAAACTTCGCGCGTACTCATTGTGATGCGACTTCCTTGGCGTAGAGATCTGAACTCCTTCTTCTTCAATGCCATGGTGCGGTGGGGATATGAGCTTTGCAAAGCTTTGCTCGAACTCGATCCACGTCACCGTCTGCGGGTTGGCGTGCGCGGCGGTGAAAGTGTCCCACCATTGAGATGCGGGCCCGTTCGGTGATGGGAGGCGAACAGGACTCGCTCCCGATCGGTGCACGCGCGAATGTCCAGACTTCTTGCCAATCGACTGAGCGATCGTCGGCGTCCATCGGTTCAAAGATGCCGGCGAAGGTGGGTGGCTTGATCTCGTGAACTCAGAGAGACAATTGGGAGGCACTTGGGCAGGTTGATGATGAGCCTGAGGGTTGTTGATCGTCTGAGCTAGTAGCTGGATCAACTGGTTTTGATTGGCCATCAAGCGTGCCCAATCCGGTCTCCGTGGTGGGTGGTGGAATCGAGCCGATCGCTTCCTTGTGCTCCGGGTTGGCGTTGTCCATGTTGGAGTTTCTTCTTGTGTTCACCATCTATTGAGACTTTCAGATTTAGAGAGAACTAAAGGAAAGGTTCTAGTAACAATCCCACCAAAACAACACACAAGAGCAAGGAAAACACGAATAAGAGCCAAACAAAACTTTTTATTTTATTATAATAGTCTCGTGGCTGTTTACAAAGGTCCACAACTCACGGGTAGCGTTCTAAGACTCGGGGTTGTCTACAAGTCTCCTCGGAAAAGGCCTCGAATCAGTGGAACCTGCATCTTCTTCACGGAGCTCGGCAAGTTCCTCTTCGGCGTCGCGGAGCTTGGCGTGCGGTGTGCGGCTCGTCGAGTGGTGATGCGGTACATGTGATCCATGGACTTGGTGTACTCCACGATCGTATGAGGCGGGGTTGCTCTCATACTCTGAGACGAAGTCATTGGCAGCCCACAGGAGTCTTCATGGGAAGTAGCGGAAGTCGGTGCGCAGCAAGTCTCGAGCGTAGATGTTCCGCGGTGGCGAATGGCCTCTCGGGCTGCATCACGAACTCCATCGAAGAAGGTGGCTCGAGGTAGAGTGCGTCGAACACGTAAATGGCTCCGTGTGCTCGAAATCCTTGAAGATCTTCACTTCCACCCTCCAGCGTTCCTCGTCTCCATACATGCCAACATATCCCCGGTAGAGGGGTGCAGGCGGAAGTTGAGCTCTTGCATGAGGTTGTGCTGGATCGTCGCGAAGAGTCGGCAAGAGTCCCATGGGAGACGCGGGTGGGTTGCTCCATCTAAAATTTGGAAGGAGAGGAGTTAGTAATCGGTTTTGGTAAAGAGACTTGAGAAAAGGAGAGATAATTTAAAGGGCATTTCTTATTAAAATATATCCTTAAAGCTGGTCTCTTGCTAAGGTCACGTCTTAGAGTCATTGTTGCTCGATACCATTTCGTCGGGACCGGAACAACAACTCCAAGTCCCTCTGTGTAAATCGCACTATCGGGGAAAACTAGTGCACACAAAGATCAACGAGAATGTATATCATGCAAAAATCACCACGAGTATTAATAAGCGAAAATATGGCCTTAAGGCCAAGTCTTACAATAAGGCACAAGGCCAACAAAGAAATAAAACAATGGAAAGCAATTAAAGGTAGAAGAACAGCCCATCCAGCCTCCCACAGGCGAATGACTGTAAGACGCGCCCTACTCGCTGAAGTAGTCCTCACCGTCGTAGTCGCCCTCGAAGTCTGGCAACAGATTTAGCAAGGTGAGTCTGTATACTCCCAAGGTAAGCAAGGAAATGCTTACGCAAGTTACACCAGAAATATAACGAGTTGATGCATGCATAAGGAATTTCAAAGGAAGCTTAATAGGGTAATGTGCGGAAAGCAATACTTGAATTTAAATATAATAACGTAAATGCGAAAAGCTGAATTTAAATACAGTATATGAAACATTGTTTTTAACAAGTAATACCGTTAGTGTAGGCTCCAACCCACACTAACCTATCCACGGGAATCCACCCGGACCATTACCAAATCCAACGTTTGTTTGCCAAAACCAAGTTTTATGAAAATTCAAGTCTAATCTGTGAAGACTCTACTCAGCATGTCCATGACCGTGAACACGGCTATCCAGATAGTTTGTTACTCTGCAGAGGTGTACAGCTTTACCCACAAGACATTCCCTCTCACTTGAGCCACGCGATCAACACTTGCCTTAGGTGTGCGGCGGAGAGTTCATGACAAGGCTGTTCAGATGATTCATAGCCAACATAATCACGCCGCCACTAGGTTTCACCACAACTCGAATCCACGAGTTGGAGCCCCTCTGGTGCCATGTGAGACTTCCCACGACCTACGCCGCGCTCACATTCACCTATAGCGAGACTATAGTTGGAACTTCACAAATTACTTAGCGAGTCCGTCCCATACCGGACTTGTGGTAGTCTGAAGTGACCGTAAAATAATTCACGAAACGGTCCTTAAGTTGATTTAGGCTCAACCACATACCCCGTGCACGATAATCAACCAGTGTCACCAAACACGAGGCATCTGGCACCCACCACCTAACCATTAGCCTAAGTCCAAAACATGTTTTCTATTTTCATTTTTAAATAATTTCAGTAAAACCACCCTTGACTCACGAAGTCAAGATATCGATTTTCAAAGTCCGTCATTTCATGTGAAAGATCGATCCCACCTAAAATTATACTAAGCCGGGCTAAGCATTGCTACAAAATTTCTAGCTAATACTATAGTACTAACTAGTTTTCAGCTAGGGTGACAAGGTATATGAATTCAAGATTCAAATTGGCCATATACAAAGGATCATGGGTATATCTAAAATTCAAATCAAATTTGAATTACATTTGAATAAAGATACGCATGCATATCTGATAAAACAATATAAATAATTTAAAATATTAGGTTCAACATGGTCAAAGGTGTAACTTGCCTTGATCGTAGTCCTGCTGCGATTCGTCGAAGTCAAACTCTCCGGAATCGTCAATATCTAACGAAATAATCAATTCAAAACAAATTCAAAACAAAAATTCAAACAAAATCCAAATAACTTCCAAAAATTATAAAATACACTGGGAGACAGAATTTTGAATTTTGGGTGTGGGTCAACAATTTTTAAAAAGGAAATTAGGCTTTTAAAAGAAGTTGGAAGTTTTAATTTAAATTTAAACCTTGGAATTACAAAATATATTCAAATCAAATTTAAATAAATTTCAAAATTATTCCAGAAATGGATAGATCATGATTTTAGAAAAATTTAGAAATTTGAATGGGTCAATTTGGAGTTAAAATGCAAAAGTTATAGCCCTCCAAAGTTTGAATTCAAAATAAAAGAAAATGGGTATTTTCTGGATTTATTTTTAAACCGAAAAGGATTTATGACGTCAGCACGAATTATTTTTCTAAAGAAAATTATAGATTATGACGTCAGCCCTAGGATTAATATAATCGAGGCGAGGTCGACAGTGGGGCCCGGTGTCATGGACCGAGTCCATGGACCCGAGGGAGGGTGAGGTGGCAAGCGCGCGGGAGCGGTGGTGGCGGCGTGGCGCCACGGGGCTGCCGCGTGGTCGCGTCGTGGTCGCCACGCCACGCTTTATGCCGGCGTGGCGGCGCGCGAGGTGGCGAGGGCGCGGCGGGTGGCGGCGGCGTGGCGCCGACCGCCGCCACCGGCTGCCACGCCATCGCCAACTCGCCCGGACGGCCGACGTGCTGGCGGCGGCGGCGCGCTTCGAGGCCGATGGTCGCCGAGCTCCGGTGGCGCGCGCCGCCGAGGGTACCAAATGACGAGGAGAACGCGGGAGTGCATCGGTACCTTGCGCGGAGGCCGAGGATGACCGGAGAGGGAAATCGGCGGAGAGGGGCGGCGGTCGGAGAAGGGTTCACGGCGGCGAGCAGCTCGGTGACGCAGCAGCTCGAGGAAGTGGTCGCCGAGATCGCTGGGCACCAAAGCAAGGTCGGGAGGCACGGCGAGGAGCGGGAAGCTCGAGGCGGCGCGATTGCTCGCCGGAGTTGCTGGTGGCCGCGGGAGAAACAAGCGCAGGGGCTCAAGCTCAATTTCGCAATTGGAGGCACGAGGGGTGGCGGTGTGGGCAGAGGAACCTCGGGGTGCGGGTTTTATAGGTTGGGAGGGGTAACGGCGCGTACACTCCGCCGGTTTTGAAACGGACGGGAGGTTGAATGCGCCGCGAATGGGGCGTAATTTGGGGTTTTATGCCTGCAACGGATCGGGGGAGGGGTTAATTTAAATCTGCAGTGATGTGGGAATGAATTGGCAAGAAACCGAAGCTTTCAAAGCTTCGGTTTTCAATCAATGGCGGCGGCGCGGCGGCGATCGCGCGAGGAAGAAAGGAAAGGCGGGGGCGAAGGGCCCGACAGTGGGCCCGCACGCCGTCGAGAAGAAAACGGAAAGGGCGGGGCGATGGTCGGATGAGCGGCATGTGGCAAAGGGAGGGGCGGCGGTCGTTGGATCCGAGCGAACCGGTAAGTGAGAGGAAGGCCACGATTCAATCCGGCAATGGGGAGACATCGGGCGGCTGGTCTTGGCGAGGATTAAGTGATCGCGGACGGGCGGGATGTCATCCGACAATGGCGAACGGCCCGATCAAACCACGTGGCGGCAGGAGCGAGAGGAGCGGTGAAGCGGTAAGTTGGTGCGCGCGGCGAGGATTAAATCCGCGCGGAGTGGGCGGTCGATGCGCGACACGCGCGCCGCACGCGGAGGAGGAAGGCGGGAGAGGGTTTAAGATAGATCGGACGCCGAGGGGAATCCGGCGGGCGGAGGGGACGCCGATGCTTGACACCTGGCGGCCGGGAGGGGTTTTTGGGATTTCCTTTCTTTTTGATTTTCTAGAAATGCTATTAAGCTTTAGAAAACTCAGAAAAATACCAAATAAATTTTGAAAAATCCAGAAAAATTCAGGGAACTATCTGGAGCTATTCTAGACTCAATAAAAATATGTCCCACTCATTTTAACAAGTATAATTTGCAAAGGTACAATTTGATTTTAAAGGGAAGGTTTTAATTCCTTCTAAAATCTAGAAAAATTAATATAATCTCATATTTGACTTAAGGAAGTTGAAATACATTTGTTTTAGCTTTTAGCAATGCAATAAATTTATTTTTGACTTTTATAAATTAAAGTTTATAATTTTTCTCAAATCAGGATTTTAACATAACTCCAGAAAATCCAATAAACTCCAGATTAAATTTTCAATAAAGGGATAAAATTTTGGGATGTTACAGTATTCTTGGGTGTTTTTCTTAGCCTCGAAGGATGAGACTTTTACCCATTTTCGGAGTCTTTTTAATAGGCTTTCTGTTGAGCTCCCGGGTGCCTTACGAGCGATCCGCAGTGACAATGGCACGGAGTTCAAGAATTTCTACTTTGAGAGGTTTTGCGATGAGTCAGGTGTAGAGCACCAGTTCTCTTCCCCATACGTTTCCCAACAAAATGGCGTTGTGGAGAGGAAGAACCGTACCTTGGTCGAGATGGCCAGGACGATGCTTAATGAGTATTCTACACCTAGGAAGTTTTGGGCTGAGGCAATAGCCACCGCGTGCCATGTTTCAAATTGAGTTTTTCTGAGGGCACACTTGCATTGCACTTCTTTTGAGTTGAGATACGGGTGAAAGCCCAGCGTATCTCATTTTCGTGTTTTTGGTTGCAAGTGTTTTATTCTGAAGTCCGGGAACCTAGATAAGTTCGAGTCACGTTCCTGTGATGGAATTTTTCTGGGTTACTCGACTTCTTCGCGGGCTTATAGGGTCTGAAACTGCGAGTCTAGCAAAATGGTAGAGATCTGCGAGGTGACCTTTGATGAGGCTAGTCTGGGGACTAGGCCCGATATCTCAGGTTAAGTAGAGCAGTCCAAACCCATCTTTGTGGATGAGGAGGAGGACGAAGATGAGGGTTGTCTACCCGATCCAGTTTCTCCTCCCCTTGAGGTGCCTACTTCCACCGTACCTCAAGGAGATCAGCCCATTCCTTCCGCATCCTCAGGAGCTAGTGGCTTTGTTCCTACCTCATCAGCTCATGAGGTAGAGGCCACTACTTCTCATCCAGGACCTCCTCATCATATCCAGAAAGCTCATCCTTCAGAGCAGATAATTGGAGATCTCTTTGAGCGCGTTACACGCTCAAAGTCTGGCACGTCTCACTTCTGTCTCCACTCTGCTTTTGTTGCCTCTTTTGAGCCCAAGGATGTTTGTCATGCTCTATCTGATGAGTCTTGGGTCAATGCCATGTATGAGGAGTTGGAAAATTTCGAGAGAAACAAGGTCTGATCGCTTGTCGAGCCCCCGCGCGGTCACAGTATTATTGGGACTAAGTGGGTGTTCAAGAACAAGCAGAGCGAGGATGGAGTGGTTATTCGAACAAGGCTAGACTGGTTGCTCGGGGTACTCCTGTGTTGAGGTCTAGATTTCGAGGAGACCTTTGCCTCAGAGCGCACTTGAAGCCATTAGAATCCTGCTTGCCTTTGCAGCTTCTAAGGGTTTCAAGCTTTACCAAATGGACGTCAAGAGTGCCTTTCTCAATGGCTTTATTGAGGAAGAGGTCTACGTCCAAGCTGACCTCTGGTTTGAAAACCCCAAATACCCAAACCATGTCTTCAAGCTTTCCAAAGCTTTGTATGGACTTAAGCAGGCCCCTAGAGTTTGGTATGAGAGGCTTAAGTCCTACCTGTTGAGTCATGGTTTTGAGATGGGTAAAGTAGACAAGACCTTGTTCATTCGCCGGCATGGCACTGATCTTCTGCTCGTCCAGATTTATGTGGATGACATCATTTTTGGTGGCTCCTCACATGCTCTCGTTTCTCAGTTTTCCGATGTCATGAGCTCGGAGTTTGAGATGAGCATGATGGGCGAGTTGAGCTTCTTTCTTGGCTTCCAGATCAAGCAGACTCGGGAGGGTACCTTCTTGCATCAGGGCAAGTACACTCGAGACCTCCTGAAGCGCTTTGACATGAGTGATGGCAAGCCAGTATCTACTCCGATGGCGACAACGACTTCACTTGATCCAGATGAAGATGGCGAGCCCGTTGATCAGAAGGAGTTCAGAAGCATGATCGGTTCCCTCTTGTACCTCACTGCCTCGAGACCGGATATACACTTCTTTGTGTGTCTGTGTGCTCGATTTCAGGCTTCTCCTCACATTTCTCACCGTCAAGCGGTGAAACGCATTTTCCGGTACCTTCGAGCTACCATTGACTATGGTATTTGGTACTCTTCCTCATCCTGTCTTTCCTTGAGAGTCTTCTCGGATACAGACTTCGCTGGCTGTAGGATAGATTGGAAGAGCACTTCTGGCACTTGCCAATTTATTGGCACTTCTCTTGTTTCCTGGTCTTCGAGGAAGCAGTCGGGTGTTGCACAGTCCACCGCAGAGGCTGAGTACGTAGTTGCCGCCAGTTGCTGCAGCCAGGTGCTTTGGATGACTTCGACCCTGCGGGACTTTGGGTTAGTTATCGACAGTGTTTCACTCTTTTGTGATAACACTTCTGCTATTAACATTGCCAAGAACCCAGTGCAGCACTCTCAGACCAAGCACATTGATATCAGGTATCACTTTCTTAGAGACCATGTGGAGAAGGGTGACATAGTGCTCCAGTTTATGGAGAGTGACCACCAATTGGCTGATATCTTTACCAAGCCATTGGATAGCTCTAGGTTTTCAGCTCTGCGGGGAGAGCTTGGGGTGGTTTGTCCTTATGGACTGTTGTGAGGGGGAGCTTTTTGCTTTACTGCTTTTATTATGTTGATTATGCTCTTACTCCTTTCTGTTGCATAGCATTCGGGGTGCATTGGGGTTAGTCCTTCTAGTATAGGTTAGAGTGATCTTCTTGTCTAGTGTTCAGACTTCTTGCTCTTATCTTGTGATTCTAGGATGCTGCTTATTAGCTGTCTCTCTTCTCACTAGGTTGAGTTTACTCACTTCTTATAGGTCTAGCGAGGGTCGGGCCACTCTTGGGTAGACAGGGAACGTGTTTACTCCCTAGTGTGTTAGAAGACCAGCTGATAGTCCTAGAGTCACATGGGGTAGATGAGAGTCAGTCTGAGCCATAATTTTCTCTATATCTTGTCTATGCTTTAAGGACTGTCTTTCTGTTTTCTTCGCCAGCTTCTCATTTTATTGTTTTGGTTCCGGGGGAGTTCATTTGGGTATGCTAGGATTTAATTTTGTCATAACTCTACTTGAACTAAAAAATTGCATCTCATGTTGCGGGGGAGCTGGCTTTTCTTGCTTTTCAGTTTGCATTGTAATATATCTACATGGAGCCTTGATTATTATCCAATTATGATCTGGTTACAATGCATTACATCTTGCCATGATCTGTGCTAAATTGCTCAAATTATCATGACTTTATATGTGTAGTCTAGTCTTTGCCATGATAAGTTAATTAAAAATGCTTAACTTGAATTAATTAATGTCATGGTTAGCCTTTGAGACTAGTCTGTCTTTAGTTATCCTTTTATGATTCATGCCATGTCAAATAGGATGAGTTGAGTCTTGAATCTCTATTGAGCTTTAGATTGAGCTATGTTAGTTCTTTTATGAAGTATGAATTCTCATTAACTCCTTGGTCTAAGGACTAAATGCAACAAAAGCAATGTGATTTTTTTTTGTGTGCGAAAAAACTGATCTCACCAATTCACTCTCATGAGACGGCTTGCCATTGCATTAGGCATGAACTCAGGGGGATTTTTGGTTGACCAAGATCATTTCCTTAAGCTTCTCGCTTGGAGTGATCGTATAAGGCTTGAGATCTAGCACATGACTAAGAAATTAAAATTTATGAAATTGGTTGAAGCTTAGGAGGCAGTTGTGGATGGCTCCTAGTCCAGGACTTACTTTGCTAAGATAAGACCAAATATGATTTTTCAGCAAAAGTCATTTGTGCTAAATTTGCTTATTTACAAAAAGACCAAGTACATGAACAATTGAGTCATTCTTGAACTTGTAGCACTCTAACCCGGCTCAACATTAGCTTCTTGATTTCACTTAGATTATTTGACATGGCTTGCATCATCCTTGGATATCTCTAGCTAGGCTAAAATCATGCTTAACTTGACATGTACAAAAAAAAATTGAACTAATTCACAGATTATGACTTCATTAGTTTAGCTTTTCTATACATAAATTGTCATGATCTTAATAGCATTTTTATGAGTTATGGCTTGGTGTAATACTTAAATGGTCATTATGGATAATCTTCCTGGCTCCAAATGCTTAAAATAAAGAACACACAAGTCATTTCATTCTCTCATGTATTTTGATGAATTTATTGCCAAAAGGGGGAGAAGTTTGGAGAAAAAGCCTTCTGGAGCGTTGCAGAAAAATTTGCTCTTTCTTTTTTTGCTCCAGTTTTCTCTTTTGTCGACATGGTCTTAGTTTTCTTGATTTTTTTTAGACCGTGTTTGATTTTCAAACTCAACTTTACATGCTTTTTTTGTGTTTGTCAATATACTCATCAACGGGGAGATTGAGAGACCATGTGGAGGTAACCCCAGTTGTGTGATGAGTAATTGACACGTGTCCCATAAAGTCTGAGTTTGTTTCGGGCATTATTATGATATTTACTGATGCGGATATTTAATTTAATCATCTGGTGCGGTGCTATGTAATATATTTTCTTGTCGGTGATGACTGCAGGACTTTGAGACGGAGTCGTGGCGAGACACGGGTGACCGGACTAGGCACAAAGCGGTCGAGGTCGAGCGGTCGGGATGTGTCGAAGACGACGAGGACTCGAAGTGGCTGCGAGGCGTGCGCGGCAAGACACGAGGAAGCTTCCAGGAAGGTGCAGGAGGGGCATTGTGGTAAATACGCAAGGCTGCACAAAAGGAAGCGGATTTTATTTGGAAATGATCCATTAGTGGAGAGGTGGTATGACCTAATGGGTAAAATGATGTGTAAACCCATTAGTGGAGAGTTGGTGTGACCTAATGGGTAAAGAAGGCATGTAAACCCATTAGTGGAGAGTTGGTGTGACCTAATGGGTAAAGTAGACTTGTAAAACCCATTAGTGGAGGCTATAAATAGATGTGCTCTCTAGGTGGAGAAGTGCACCTTGAGAGAGAGAAAAAGAGAAATGGGTATGAGTATTAGGGTTTCCTAATGCTTGTGCTCTTGGGAGAGAAATATTTTTGCAAGTTCTTGGGTTCTATTCTCTCCTTGTGTGTGTTCTTGGATGAGACATGAAAGAGTGATGTAAACATTCATATGTTATATCGTTCATCACTCTTCGTCTCAATATGAACACGCTTGTTTTATATATTGTGCTATTTCCTTGTTTTCTTTAGATTTATTATTCGTATTGCTTCTAGGTGCTACTAAATTTATCTTCTTTTATATGGTGCAAGTAGTATCTTTGTTGGCATGAACTTGATAGCAATCAGATTCAGCTACTAGGTGCAGTTTGTATTTTCTGTTATTGCTAGCTGTAGGTTCAGTTTTGAGCAGTAGTTCCTGCCTGTGCTTCTCGGTTTGGTTTTTGTCTCTGCAGATTTTAGTTTGTTTGTGCCTTTAAGAAATCAGCAAGAACCACAGTGCATCTTTTCTTGTTGATTGTTCTTCGGTTCCAGTAAGCTATTGCCAAACTACTCTCTTGCTTTTGCTTTTTGGTTTAGGTGCAGCCCATCCTCTGTGATTTTTGTTTCTGGTCGGACAGCAGCAATAGTCCTCTGTGTTATGTTCGGTAGGTGCAGCAGGATCTCTTTGTTCTAGTTCAGTTCATTCCCTTGGAAGCTATCGGTTTGTGCTGTCTGTTCTATGAGGCAGCAGGTAGTTCAACAGTGTTTTCTTTTTAGTCCGAACGGCAGTTTCCTCCCCTGTTTGGCTACCTTGTACCCTTGATAGCTGCTACTTTCGGTCTCTTCAGTGTAGTCCAGGATCTTGTGGGTTTTGTTTTTCTCAGTTAAGTTTTTTAGCAACCTGCAGGTCTCAGTTCCTGTTCCAGCTTGCTGCAGTCAATTTCTGGTATGCAGTTTCGGTTCCTTCTTGCTGTTTTTCCCTGTGACCGATCAGCACTTCTTCAGTTGTACTAGTTCTGTCTGCTGTCGGTTTAGTCTGGGTATGCACCGGCTATACATGTACTGCTAGACCAACTCGGTTGCTTGGATCAAGACCGAGCATGTGCAGTCTGTTTTTCTCTGGGTTGTGTAGCAGCAGCTTGTATGCAGTCCTTGTCCCCTGATCTTGTTCAGTTCGGCTGTTGCATGTGCTTCATTTATTGTGATCTTCGGCTGCTGCAGGGGCCTTGTTCTCCTGATTTCGGTTTGGTGTAATTATTGACTGCTTTTGGCTCTGTAGTCTGCACGCTTTGGAGGTAGTTTTGTTCAGCAGAAGTTTGTTTTTTTTTGGGACAGCCGAACATCTCTGTTTGTTGGAAGTCTTGTTGAAAAGTCAAGTATAGTAGTAGTGATAATGTTCTTTAGTACTTTCTTGTTGCAATTCGGACAGGATAGTACTATTGATTGTGAAGCTCTCAGGACTAACTCCTTTCTCAGGATGCAGCAAGCATTTCGGCTAGTACTTTCTAGGTTTAGTGCCTAGTGCACTGTTTATTTTCTGTTAGGCGGCTTCTCTGCTCTCTGATCTGCAACCTCTCTTTATTTAAGCTTTTGTATGTTGTCAGAAGAGTAGGTTCGGTTGGTTCTCTGTGCAGCTGGCTTAAAGTTGCTTGCCTCTGTTATTTTGGACAGGGTGCAGCCCCTCTGTTCTTGTGTTCGGCTAGGCCTTTTTGTGATGCATTCCTGCTGAACAGAACTAAAGTCTTGAACTATTTTTAGCATGCAGCACATAGAGCCTTCGGCTATATGATTGTGGACAAAAATCTGGGTGCTTGCAATAGTCTTTGAAATGTTGATGTCTTGAGATTCTCTGTTTTGCCAGTACTATTTTCTTTTGCTGATAGCCCCTTTTGTTTTTAATTAGTAGCTCTCTTTTCTAAGTTTGATCTTATTTCTTTTTCAGTCTTCAACTAGCTGTTTGTTTTTCTCCTCAATCTTCATAGCTACTATAGCTATCGGAGAGCAAGATTTGTGTGCGAATACTCGGGGCGAATTTTTTAAGGCACCATTCACCCCCCCTCTGTTGCCATTTCCGATCCTTCAGATCTATTTGCCACAAAATATATTTCGTCGCAATAACTTTATGGCAATGAAATGCCTTCCGTGGCAATAAACCATATTGCAACGAAACGGCTCCTGTGGCAATTAAACCTGCTGCAACGAAATGCTCTCGTGGCAATAGGGTCTATTGCCACGAACCATTGGCGTGGCAATAGAACCTATTACCACGTAATATTTTTGTGGCAAATGATACTATTGCCACAACCAAACTTCGTGGCAAAAGAAGCTATTGCCACGACCAAACTTCGTGGCAAAAGAAGCTATTGCCACGACCAAACTTCGTGGCAAAAGAAGCTATTGCCACGGAGTCAACCATGGCAATAGCCTATATCGCCACGACATCACTCGTTGCAACAACAAACAATTGCCACAACACATTGCATGGCAATAACCATAGGTATTGCAACGAAATCACAATCCGTTGCACAATCTTTTAAACATGCAAGTACTAGCCACGCTTGCCAACGGAAGTGATATGTTGCAATAGGTACATATTGCATCTATTTTGGCCCTATCGCAACGATTTCGCTCCGTTGTCCTAGACCTGAAAACTAGTAGTGAAGACCATTGCATAGAACACTAAAAAGTCTTGCATGTTTGACCTACGACTATATTACAAAGAGTACAAAACTACAGCCAAATTGCTATGACCTACTTTCTTCATAATACAATCTACATTAATTACGACTAACTGACTAAAACTGATTAACTATGACTACGAGAAAAATGATGAAGGCATGTGAAAAATTACCTACCATTCGGAGGAAACAATCAGCACTGCTAGGATCGTGATGACTACTCTAATATTTAATCTCCAAAAAACTTAATTATGTTACGCTCTCTTAATTATCAGCGACGAGCACAAGAATGAGAAACAAAATGCAGTTGAGATGAGCGATTGTGAGAGCACGGTATTTATAGCTGAGCAAAAAGGGAATCTGTTGCACTACTGATAGGAATTCTCAAGTCATTGTCAATGCACACCACCACGGGCAAGGGGGACGATATGGACGGGGTGACATATGTGCGGAGGAGGGAGAAGGCAAGGAGGATGACATGGATGGGGTGACATATGTGCGGAGGAGGGAGGGGGCAAGGGGGGACGGTATGGATGAGCTGACATATATGCAAAGGAGGGAGGGGCCAAGGGGGATAGCAGCGAAGGGGCGACATATGTGCAGAAGAGGGAGGTCGGGAACTACAAAAGATGGTCTGCATGTCACTAATTCTGATTAAAATAATATAAATTAACATGGCATATTTGTAGTCTCAAAATTCTCAAAAAATTATACAATTACTTCCACTATGTTAGAAGGCTCCACAAAAAATTCATAATTGTTTGAGCTCTTTGCAATATGTAACAATTCCTATGAATAACATAATTCAATGAATTTTCGAGTAAAATTCACAACGCATAGTATTGTGAAAAAATTATAAAATTAACTATACTATGTCAGGAAGCTCTACAAAACATTTTGTAAATTTTTGAGCTCATTTCTTATATCTAAAAATTCCTACAAGTAATATAAGAAAATAAATTCCCCAATTATGAATAAATTCTCTAATTAAATACCGTGCTAATTGGGCACCATGCGGCACCGATCTCCACTGCACGGTGGTTGTGCGGCAGCCCCTAGCTACATGAAGGTTGTGCGGTCCCCTAACGTGTTGGCCTCCTGGACTCCACCACATGGTGGCTGGTGGTGGAGGCTCAATTTTTTCCATTTTTATGCGATGACTGCTATTCTTAATATGGGTCCAAAAAATGCCAAAATGGCCAAAAACTCCCTCAGTAATGGCATGATATGGCCTTTCCTATTGTGGAAAGGTAGAGAGATTGGGGCAAACACCACACAGCTAAAGGGCTGGGGTGGCTTGTATATATATTGGCCTCGAGTAGGCATACAAGGAAAGCATATACATGGAAGGCAATATCTAATTATTCTAATACCCGCCCGCAGTCGTAACGGCAGTTTAGACACAAAGACTAGATCAAAAATCCTAAAATAGCTGCGTCGGGAGACCTTTTGTCATGATGTCCGCGAACTGATGGGAAGATGGTACGTGCAAAACACGAACCTCACCAAGTGAAACCTTCTTGTGGACGAAGTGAATGTCAATCTCGATGTGCTTCGTACGCTGATGCTAGACTGGATTAGTCGACATGTAGATGGCGCTGACATTGTCGCAGTAGACAACGGTCGCTGAAGCAACTGGGGCGTAAAGTTCTTGGAGAAGTTGCCGTAGCCAGCAACACTCAGCTACAGCATGGGCAACAGCACGGTACTCGACTTCTACACTTGATCGAGACACGGTTGTCTGACGCGTGGAGGACCAAGAGACAAGATTGTCCCTGAGATAAATGCAGTAGCCGGAGGTGGAGCGTCGCGAGTCGGGGCAGCCGACCCAGTCGGCATCGGAGTAGGCGGTGATGGATGTCGCTAGGGAGAGGCCGATGTGAAGACCGGCGTCGAGAGTACCCTTGACGTACCGCAGGATGCGTTTGATCAACGCGAGATGGGGCTCCCGCGGATCATGCATGAAAAGGCATATTTGCTGGACGGGGTACGCCAAGTCAGGACGTGTGAGTGTCAAGTACTGCAGAGCCCCCGCAAGGCTGCGATACTCGGACGGATCGGCCACGGAAGCTCCGTCGTGGCTGGATAGTTTGGCATTAGTATTCACTGGTGTGGCCGTAGGGTGACACTCAGCCATGCCAGCGCGTCGCAGGAGATCAACAGCATACTATCGCTGAGACAGGAAGAGGCCATTGGAAGAGCGTGCGACAGAGATGCCGAGGAAGAAGTGCAAGTCACCGAGGTCCGTCATGGCAAACTCCGAGTGATGCAAGCCTATGAGATGCAGAAGAAGACCTTGGGTGGAAGCTGTGAGGACGATGTTGTCGATGTAGAGCAGTAGATAGGCCATGTCAGTTCCCTGACGGAGGACAAACAGGGACATGTCGGAAGAGGAGGCGACGAAATCGATGCCGCGGATGTAGGAGGCGAACCGTTGGTACCATGCTCGGGGAGCCTGCTTCAAGCCATAGAGGGACTTCTGGAGAAGACACACATGGTTGGAACGAGCAGGGTCCACGAATCCGAGGGTCTTTGGCGATGAGCGGTCTCATTAAGAGTGCTATGGAGAAAGGCATTCTTGACATCAAGCTGATGGATCGGCCAGAAGCGGGATGCGACGATGGAGAGGATGGTCTAGATGGTGGCCGGTTTAACCACCGGGCTGAAGGTCTTGTTGTAGTCGACACCGTGCTGCTGAGAGAAGCCACGAACAACACAGCGCACTTTATAGCGGGCCAGACTGCCATCAGAGTAGAACTTGTGCTTGAAGATTCACTTCCCGGAGACGACGTTAGCACCCGGCGGGTGCGGTACCAGTTGCCAGGTGTCGTTATCCATGAGGGCCTTGTACTCCTCAGCCATCGCGGCGCGCCAGTTGGGATCAGCGAGGGCACTACGATAGTTCACCGGGACGGGCGAAGTTGGGGAGTGGTTGGCCGCCAGGGAGAAAAACTCCACAGAGGGATCGGCGGCAGACTGAGCCTGTGTCACCATCGGATGGCCTGAGGGAGCAGCCGATGCGAGCGCTGATGAAGTTGGGGTAGTTGGAGCCGGCGCGGGTAACAGTGCTGGTGCAGCTGGGTCGGAAGGAGCCGCACGTGGCCGTTTGGAGTAAACCAGATGCACGGGCGGTCGTGGTGGCGAAGCGACGGATGGTGCCGTGGATGAAGGAGATGATCGCTCAACACCATGCAGTGGAGGAGCAGTCATCTGGGGTACCTGCAGGGGCGCCATTGCAGCAGTTCGAGGCACCGGCATGGCAAGGTCGACATCGAGGAAATCGAAGTCGGAGCGAGAAGGAGGGAGTGAAGATCGATCACTGCTAGCAAATGGGAATATGCTCTCATCAAAGACAACATGGCGGGAGATGATGACACGTTTGGTGGTGAGATCGAGACAACGGTACCCCTTATGGTGAGAAGGGTAACCGAGGAAGACACAGGCCGCGGAACGTGGAGCAAGCTTATGAGCAGAAGTGGCAGAAAGGTTCGGAAAACAAAGGCAACCGAAAACCCGGAGATGATTGTACTGTGGTGGGGAGCGATGAAGGAGGGTATAGGGAATGTCACCACCGACAGAAGAGGATGGGCAACGGTTAATGAGATAGGTGGTAGTCGCTAATGCCTCGGCCCAATACTTGGGAGGCATAGTGGCGTGGAGTAGGAACGTGCGAACCGCATTGTTGAGGGTGCGAATGATGCACTTGGTTTTGCCATTCTACGGGGAGGTGTATGGGCAAGAGAGGCGTAGGGTAATGCCGCGGGAAGCAAGAAAGGATGTGTTGGTGTGGTTCACAAATTCGGTGCCATTGTCAGCCTGTATGGATTTTAGAGGAAGACCGAATTGTGTGCTAGCATAGGCGGTAAAATTTCCTAAGTGCTGGGAAACTTCTGATTTCTTTCTAAGGGGAAAAGTCCAACAATAAAGGGAGAAATCATCAAGGAGCACTAAATAGTAGAGAAAACCAGATATGCTAAGAACTGGAGATGTCCACACATCACAATGAACTCACTCAAATGACGCAGAAAAGTGCGAAGAAGAAGTAGCAAAAGGGAGGCGTGTATGTTTGCCAAGTTGACAGGACTGGCAAAGAGAGTGGTCTACTTTATTGCATGAGATGAGCGATTTTTTATGGAGGGTGTCGAGACAAGTGACGCCTGGATGACCAAGACGCTGATGCCATAGCTGGGAGGAGATGGCGAGGTGGGTGCTGGGTGGAGCTGTGGTGGCGACTGGAGGGATAGTGTAGAGTCGCGGTACTATTGCGTGACGATACACACACTGCGTCCGGGGATCCTTAATAGAAAACCCAAAAGCATCAAACTCGATGAAACAATGATTGTCACGAGTGAACTGTCTAACGGAAAGGAGGTTGTGAAGTAGGTTAGGAACAACTAGGGTGTTGGGAAGAAGAAAACAAGTGGATGGTGTGTGAAGAAACGTGTGACCATGAGAAATAACAGGGAGGTGGGAACCGTTACCAACAGTGACGACCGAATGAGGTAGGGGGTGGGAAGAGAGGAGGGTACCGTCGTCTGTCGACATGTGGGAAGTGGCGCCGCTGTCCATGACCCAGCCGCCGCGTCCTTGGACAGCCAGTTGATTCAACGTGGTGATGAGGCCCTGCTGATCCCAGGTCTGCGGGGTGGAGGGCTGAGACGGTGTGAAGGCGGTATAAGCCTGAGGTGGAGCGCCGAGGAGGCCGGGAGCGGGCGAGGGACGCCACTTACGGCCAGTAGAGGCAGTCCATGGGTTGAAGCAGTACCAAGGACCGTTCAGTGGAGATGGTGGTATGCAGCCACCCTGGAAACCGGCATTGGCACCACGGCTAGACCCGCCCTGCTTGCCACGGCGGTGGTGGCCGACACGACGCCCGTCATGAGCATTGGCGGCGGGGGAAGTGGTTGATGACGTGTAGCCGGAGGAGCCACCGGAGATGAAGAGGGCCGTGGTGGTGGCAGCAGTTGGGGTCGACATGGCGAGGATCTTCTCTCTCTTTTTTCTGTTCTTTTCTTCTTTTTTTCTTTTTTTATAAAAGGTAATCAGACCTCAGATCCAATCCGGATTTGGAGCCTTCGCACCAGCGGCGGGGAGGTCGGCGGCCGGCTGGCGCAGGCGGCTTCCAGAGGGGGGCAGCGGCTCCCGAAGAGGGGGGCGGCGGCTCCCGGAGAGGGGGCGGCGGCTCCCGGAGAGAGGGAAGCGGCGGTGGCTTGCGGCTCCCGGAGAGAGGGAAGCGGTGGCGGCCTGGCGACCCGGCCTGGGGGAGGCGGCGACCCGGATTTCGGTCGGATCTGGAGCGGGCGGACCGGGTGGCTGCGACGCCTGAGGGGGACGGCGGCTAGGCGGATCGTGAGAAGACTCCGAGGTGGCGGCGGCGTCCGGAGAGGGAGGCGGCGGCGGCGTCTGGAGAAGGAGGCGTCCGTGACGAGGAGGCGGCGGCGGCCGGGTGGTGATGTAGATGCGGGAAGGGGAGGTGGGCAGCGGAAAAAACTCAGGTAGGCTCTGATACCATGTGCAAAGGTAGAGAGATTGGGGCAAACACCACACAGCTAAAGGGCTGGGGTGGCTTGTATATATATTGGCCTGGAGTAAACATACAAGGAAAGCATATACATAGAAGACGCATACATGGTAAGCGCATATATGGAAGGCATATACATGGAAGAATATCTAATTATTCTAATACCTATGTCGATGAGCTTTTTGACTAAGGCTCTGAGATGACACCACTATAATAATTAGGAAAAGTTCACTTTGAGAGGGTGTTTGGATGAGGGGAACTAGTTTCTAAATAATTACTGCTAGTACATACATGGAGCACAGAACCATTCTTCCTTGTTGTATCTTACTTTTGGCCTTGTATAATAGGAATGCCTAGCATCTAGATGTGCAATTCAGATGCTTGCATCGTATGCTTCCTTCCGCTGTTCGATCTGCGACTAACCATCGGATGCATGACAACCGCCACCTGCTTCTCTCCCCTTTCCCTTGATCTCCTTCCTACAAAACAAGGAGGTGCATGGATGATGCCTAGAAATATAACCTGTCAGGGAAGGAGGCTGCAACCAAGCCGACGAGGAACCCGTGGATTGGAGCATAGCTCGCCATGGTGGCGCTAGAGGAGATTGCACCCAATGGTTGCAGAGCTTGCTGCCACAAGCGGCGCTTGTGGAAGCCATGGGCGACGTTGATGGCAGAGCACCAGCACCACAAGGGATATTGTGGGAGCTCATAGACGGCACAGCCGGTGTTACCGTAGCACGAGGAGTGGACTAAAAAATTTGAGAATCCACAGCAAATATTACTTCATATTGCAAAGGAAACAAAATCTAACAGCATGATGCAACACGTAAGAACTTTAATGCAACATCAATAATATTGCAACAAAATAAAAATTCTTGTGCTGCAAATGACAGAACCAATGCGACAAAAAACACTAGTTGCAACAAAGTAAAAATTCTTATGCAACAAATCGATATAACTGATGTAACAAAAAACACTTATTGCAACAAACTAAAACTTCTCGTGCAACAAATCGACCTAATTGATGCAAAAAAAACACTTACTACAATAAAATAGAATCTCTGATTGTAACAACCTTTTTAGAGGAGGTACACAAGTTTGAAACATTGAAGAAAAGCATCTACAACAACTTGATTTAACTATCTTTAACAACTCAATTAGTTGCTGCAACATGAAGAACACATAGTCCCAACATTTGAAATCACCTATTGTAACCAAAATCCTAATTGCTACAACAAACACATGAGACTAACTGGCCTCAGCCATGGATGGTGACAGCGGCACACTCGGCCGAACACTAAGCATCGTTGCCTAGTGTAGGTAGCTATTTCCACCTTGGAACTCATAGGAGGAAGTGGTGATGCCAAATACAAGCCTGGAGAAGGCAGTGGAGAGGCTCATACTTCCTGCTCCCACACCATAGTACTTGGGAACCCTCATCATCACTGCTCATACCGCACAGGTTGGATCACTAGAGTGAGATGCGACAGCACAGAGATAGATGAGACATGCTAGAGTCATAGCAGTAGATAGAAAAGAGGTGGAGAAATTAGAGAAGCAAGCATGGACGAGAAAAAAAGGAGCAATGTGTAGCTAGCCATGTGTGGATGAGACAAAGGTAAAACAGAAAGACGTATGGGTCTCGGGTGGATAAGGAATAAGTGGTAGAGAATGCATGTAGTGGGATCATTGGTGTAGGTTAGATTGATGACAAATGGATGCAAGTGTTTACCAACATCTAGACAGAAATGCTCATATAGGATGACCTATTGCTAGAAATTCCCTTGTATAATTCAGTGGTGGGGACATAGCTTCAGCATCTCTAAGAATATACTACAGTGAAGTGGGTTGGCTAAGGAAAGTTTTAGAAGCCATATGCTCAAGGAAGTTTAAGGTCAATTTTGAATATACAGGAATTTCATATTAAACAATTTAATTTTCATATAAAAGTTCCAATGGCCCCCAAACTTCTATGGTGGCTTTACATGAAACTAAAGCTTCAACAAACTAAACAAACTTAATTTAGACCAAATATGACACTGGAATAATAGCAGGTGCATGTTACAATTACATAGTTTGGTGAGGGCACGGATAGGACAAGACTATGAATTCTACGAAAGAGAAAAACTACAAAACACTATAGGGTTCAATGGTATATAGGTTGTTATCGTAGGATCTCTATCTACTCAACACACCCAGTGATTTCTCCTTTGCCTACACAACCCATCACCAACCTTCTTCCCCAAATCACTTCCTCCCATGCCTCGTCTCTCTCCCTCTCCCACTCCCTATCCCTTTCTCTTCCATCCTCATCCTATCAAATGATTATCTGCCACTGCAGGCAAATCACCATGACGAGCCACCTCGAGACGATGGTGGAGGGGCCCCGCTGCCCTGGGGGTGCAATGATTCCCATGAGGGAATGTCGAACTCCGGAGCAACAACTCTAGATTCTCTGTGTAAATCGTACTAGTTCAGGATCAGCTAGTGCATACAGTGGTAACAGGGATAAATATCAAGCACAAATGATGATCTTTATTAAATAAAAGAGTATGGTCTTATGACCCAAAATTTACAAACATGCACATTGGTAGAAAAATAAAGGATAAAATAACTGCGGAAGCAATACAAGAAAGCAAAGCCCAAGCCTACCCACAGGCAGATGACAGTAAGACATGACCTAATCGTCCTGGTCCTCACCGTAGTCGAAGTCGTCTTTATCTAAAATGATGAAGTAAGAATAAGTACAAACTTGTACTCCGCAAATCACAAAAAAAATACAATATAATGATAAAAAGCAACAAAGGAAGGCTTATAGGGTTAGTTTGAGCATAGAACAATATTTAATGAAATACAATAAATAGATTAAAATTACTAAATTTAATACAATAAGTAAGGACAATATTTCAAAATAATAACGTCAGTGCAGGCACCGACCTAGCACTTAACCACGAGTACCCCACTTGGACCATTCCTCTCCAAAAGATACCACATTTTTAGCTAAAACCTTTTTATAAAAAATCGAGTCTAACCTGTGAAAACCTTACTCAACATGCCCTTAACAGTAGGCATGGTTATCCCGGATAGTTTATACACCCTACAGAGGTCGTGTAGATTTACCTATAAGATATGATTAACTCATTATGTCGGCCATTACATGTTTCCTTGGGTGTGCAACTGAGTAACCAGAACAAGGTCTTTACAAAGCCAAGCCTTCAACCTGGCTACGCCTCCACTAAAGTTTCACCCCAACAAGGAATCTACCAGATCGGGCCCCATCTTGTGCCGTGTAGGCTTCCTATGGCCTACGCCATGCTCACATTCAGCCTATAGTGAGACTTAAGTTGGGACCTGCTAATTAGTCAGCCAGGATTGTCTCATACCAATCTTGTGATAGTACGATAAGGGTTTTGTAGTAGTAGCTCACAGGCCGGTCCTAAACTTGACATAAGCTCAAACCACATATCCCTTGTGCATAATAATCAACATTGTGTCACCGAACAATAATACCTGTCAGCACCCACCACCTATCCATTAGCCCAAGTCTAAACCAGGTTTTATATTTTATTTTGAAATAATTCATAGCCTTTCTTGACTCACCGAAGTCAAGAGTACATTTGAAATACTTATCATTTTATGTGAAAAAGTTATCCCAAAACAAAGTTATTTCTAAGCAGGTCTAAGTATTTGATATAAAATTCTCTAGTTCATACTAGTGTACTAATCAGAGTTTTATTTTAGGGTGACAAGGTATTCAAGAATCAATGTCATAGGAGGTAATAACAGATAGGCATTAACTAAATTTAAAACTGGAATTGAAATACTTTGAATAAAAATATACATACAGAATAATTTAAAATAACATAATTTATTTCATAATCTGGGATCAACATGATCAAGAAGTGTGACTTGCCTTACTCTACAGTTTGATGTGTATCATCGTCGTAAAATTCTCTGAAATTGTCGTAGTCTACACGTGAGAGTAGCTCACCAAATTCAAATAAAATTCAAATAAACTCTAAATTTTGAAAATATTGCATATTTGGATATATCTTGATTTTAGATGAATTTAAAATTTTGAACAAGCTCAATTAAAGTTAGGATGAAGGAGAACGAGCCTCTAGAAGTTTAAATTCTAAAGAAAAGGGAAAATTAGGATTTTTAGAATTATTTTTTATTGAAAAAAGGATTTATGATGCCAGCATGTACTGGGTTGACCGTGACTGACCAGTGGACCTAGTCTATCATGGACCAGGTCCATGGACCATGGACCAGCTGAGGTGGCGGGGAGGGTGATGTGGTGTACACGTGGTGGCTGATAGGGATAATTTACTGATGTGGCAGCCAAGTGGTGTCAACGTGGCTGCTGACATGGCTTGGGAGGGCTCCAGGGGCTGACATAGCATGCCATTTGGATGACACGTGGCGACCACGTGAACCTATGCCATTAGGTGGCACGCCATGTGAGTGCCATGTGAGCATGTGGTCTGACACAGCGCGTGGCGTGGCTACCGAGTGGTGGCTCGGCGCTAAGGTGGCTTGCCAAATGGTGCCATGTGGTAGCCACCTCGGCCATACTGTCCGACGTGGACTCATCAGCGAGGGGCAATGTAACAGCCCAGTTTTTTTAAAAAAGAACATAATAAAAATAAATGAAGAAAATAAAATAATAATTAATTTAGTTTAAAATAAAAATCAAAGTTATTTGGTCAATTGAATTTTTAAAATTTGAGTTGACCTGATTTTCTGCTTTAAAGAAAATAGCCTTTCTGTTAAACAAAAAAAATATTCTATAAAGAAAATATACAAATTTTAGTTGGAATTTTTTTATAAGTTTAAAATATCTTTAGAAACTTTCATGAATTTTTTTGAGATTTGTAAGCTTTATTTGTTATTTATTGTATTATTTTAAAGCTAGAAAAGAAAAACATTTTTAAAAATTAAAATGAACTTCAAATAATTCTTAAAATATTTTTTCTATTCTTTTCAGGTTCCAAGTATCTCTAGAAAATTTTCTTGAAATTTTTTCAAAATTTCTTCATCTTTTCCTTTTTTTTCCTCTCTTTTCTCTCTCTTCCTTTTCTCTTTCTTCAACCTCCATCACGTTACGAGCAGCAGCCATGAACACGTACGTGTTTTTTTAGCTCTCTTCAATCCCTCATAACTTTTGATTCCCTCAACGGTTTTTAACGAAATAAATTGCATTCAACTCCCCTCATCAAGCTCTTTTATTCCCCCACCGTTTCCCTCTCATTGATGACCATTTTTGCGGGATTTAACTCATGCCATTGAAGGATATGGATGGTTGATCTTCCTCCTCGGACCTCCTCAACCCCTATAAAAGGGAGCCCCGTGAGCCTCTTCTCATTCTCACTCAACCCCGAAAATCTCAAATCCCCACTCCCTCTCTATTGGCCGCAATCGAAGTTCTTGTTTTGTTGTGCAAGCGCTGTTCTTCGGCCAATTGCGCCTCGTCCGGTGAAGCCCCGCCGCGCTTGACCACACCGTTGGCTTTGCCTCGTCGCGTTCTACGCGGTGCTCACCTCGCCTTCGCCAGAACATCGCCGGAGTATCGTCGCCACTGTGGGCCAAATCGGGTCCGCGTTCCTCGCGTCACCACCGGTCGACCATGCATGCCCAACCAAAACCAAGGTGAGCATCATGATCCCCACGCTCTACTCTTCGATTCGCCGCAACTCTCGCATGTTAATTCCTCTCCGTTTACCCGGAACGCCGATATCAGCCTGTAGGCCGCATAAAGTCTTATCCACCGTGTTTCGCTAGTCCGTTGGCCGAGCCGTCTGCAGCATTAAGTTCGTCTCGACGCGTTCTATGCCGTGCTCCCCTCCGTTTGTCCAAAAACCTTTCCCATATTTTTGCGCCTGACACCATGTCATGGCCGCAAATGGCACATCACGTCCCCGCCTATCCAAGAATGTTTTCAACAATCCGTTCGCGTCAAAATATGGCAAACCATCCCAGGAGGCTACGTTTCAGACGGTTTTCGATTCGCCTCACCGAGCACAAAGATATTGAGTTTTTCGTATTTCGGTACCGTCGTCGTTCAAACGACGATTGCGTCGCCTCCGGTGAGTTTTTGGCTTAGCCGATATTTTTTTAGACTCTCCTCGCCGCATTCTAGGCCGTGCTCACCTTCCTTCTCCGTGTACCATTCCCAAAAATTATTCTTCTCTCCACACCCTATGTCGTTGTCGTCGTACACGTCGTCACCGTGCTCCGTTTGACGAGCCGTCACTTCCTACATGTGCCTCGGGTCCTTAGCAACCCATTGGCTTCACCTCCCGTGCCTTTTCTTGCCGATGACACGGCCAAAAACAATGAAAAGGGTTGCTGTCCGTTACTGTTCACGGAGGAATATTCCTTCGGAATATTCCTGATTTTTCCTTTTTTAGCATTTTCTGATCCGCCAATCTTCCAATCGCTCGTTCTCCTCCGTCCAAACTCCGAATCAAGTGATTCAAGTTTCTAAATTCATCTAAATTCATAATCTATCTTTTAGTATATATTTCATAATTTTTGGATTTTCTCGACCGCCCTTGGTTGAGTCTCCTCACCGCCGGAACACCGTCGCTACCGCCGCCCGAGTTGCGCCACCGCTTCACCTCGCGCCAACCACCTTCCAGCCACTTATGGTAATGCATAAGAGCACCAATGCACTTCTCGTAGTCCCCTCTCTCTTTTGCGCCCTTGCCAACCCCACCGTGCCTCGCATCGCCAGTGAGCCCACGGGTTTCGTGCGCCGCACTGCCATCCATGAACTCGGCTCTACTGTTCCCCCTCACCCAATTGCCCGGTTTCACTCATAAACATGTCACACTGAGCGACTTCTACCTTCTTCGTCTGAGGAGCTCCGACGAGGAGTTGCTGGTGCCTCAGACCTCCTTGCGCCTCACCGATGCCACCGATAATCGTACCCACCTCCGCTACACCCTCGCCGCTAGCCAACTCTGTGCACCCTGAACCTTGCGCCCAAGGTAAAACTGGACTCATACTCTTATCCCTCTTTTGTACATCTTCCTGGTCTTCGCCACCGTTGGATCGCTCGGATCTCGTCACGTGAAGCCGTCCAACGTCTCCCAGCCATCTGATTCTTGGACTCCGACATTTGGAGGCTCATAAGATTCCGATGTCCAGAGGCTCTTTAGACTCCGTCATCTAGAGGTTCTTTAGACTCCTCTGTTCGGAGGCTTCTTAGACTCCGACTACTCGGAGCCTTCGACTAACCTTCGGAGACTCCAATTTTGACTTTGACCTTCGGAGACTTCGACTCCAGCCTTCGACCCTCGACTCCAGCCTTCGGCCTTCGATCTCGAAGCCTTCGACTTCAACCTTCGTCTTCGAACCAACCGTAGCTGTTGGACCGTTTTAACCTCCGCACCCTCCGATCTCTCTGAACCTTCCGATCTCTCCGACCGCTCGACTCCGACTACCCTTAGTTCTCAACTGTTATAGTGTTCTGCGACCACTGTACAATTCCAACTGAGTCTTCGTCTAAATCTTCGAATTCGACTGCACCTGTACTTGGAGTCTTTGTTTTTGACTTAGACCTCCGCATTTTCAACAGTTGATTCGACTATGGTTTGACCATGTCTTCGACTATGCCTTCGATCATGGTTTCGACCACACAAAAATATTGTAGCTTTCGGCCACTTCTCCTTCACAAAAGAATTCCAAGAATTCCTTTTATTCATTTCTTTGGAATTCAAACTTCCAGAAGTCGTCCTCCTTCGCCCTAACTCCATTTGACCAATTCAAATTCCTAAATTCATATTCTATCTTCCAGCATTTATTTTATAATCTTTGGATTTTATTTGGGTTTTATTTGAATTTAGTTATTCTGGTTTTCCGCGTGTAGACTACGACTATTCCGGAGAGTTCGATTTCGATGATTCGTAGCACCAAGACTTCAAAGCAAGGCAAGTTACACCTTTGATCATGTTGCTCCCAGTAATTTAAATTATTTATGTTGTTTTTAAATTATTGTGCATGCGTACATTTATTCAAACCTAGTTTAAATTCGATTTAAATTCTAGTTATACCCAAATCCTTTGTATGGCCAAATTTGATATTGAACTCCCTTATGCCTTGTCACCATAGAGAAAAACTTAGTTAATACATTAGTATTAACTGGACATTTTTATAGCAAAGCTTAGCCATGCTTAGAATAATCATAGGTTGGGATACCATTTTCACTTAAACTGATAAACTTTTGAAATCTATTCTTGACTTCGGTGAGTCAAGAAAATATGAGATGTTTCAAAATAAACTATAAAACTTGGTTTGGACCTAGGCTAATGGTTAAGTGGTGGGTGCTGGCATGCATTGTTGTTCGGTGACACAATGTTGATTGTCAGGCACAAGGGGTATGTGGTTTGAGCCTAAGTCAAGTTAAGGACCAGTCTGTGAGCTACTGTTGCAAAGTCATATCGTACTACCACAAGACTGGTATGGGACAGTTCTGGCCGACTAATTTGTGAGGTCCCAATTTTGGTCTCGCTATAGGTTGAATGTGAGCATGGCGTAGGCCATGAGAAGTCTCACACGGCACAAGAGTGGGCTCTAACTTGTGGATTCAAGTTGTGGTGAAACCTTAGTGGCGGCGTGACCAGGTTGAAGGCTTAGTATTGTAAAGGCCCTGTTATGATTTTCTCAGTCGCACGCATACGGAAGCGTGTAATGGCCGACAATGTGAGATAATCATATCTTGTGGGTAAAGCTGTACAACCTCTGCAGAGTGTATAACCTATCCTGGATTGCCGTGCCCACAGTCATGGGCAAGCCGAGTAAAGTTTTTCATGGATTAGACTTTGGTTTTTAAAATGATTTCTGGAAAGGCCTATGGATGGATGGAATCCATGTGATATTAAAAAGCATTTTGGACGGATGGAATCCGTATGGGATCTTTTGGAAAAGATGGTCCAGGTGAGATGCCTGTGGTTAGGTTAGTGTAGGTCGGAGCCTACACTAACGATAATACTTTGGTTAAAATATTGTTTCATATAATGTATTAAAAATTCAGCTTTTGCACTTATGCTATTGTATTTAAATTTAGTACTGTTTTTCGCACAAATAACCTTATTAAGCCTTCCTTTGTTATCCCTATGCATGCATTCACTCTGTTAAAACTCCTGGTGTAACTTGCGTAAGTACTTTATGTGCTTACCTTGGGAGTACTTTATGTGCTCACCTTGCTAAAATCTGTTGCTAGAGGATGACATCAACAACTTCGGTGAGGATGGTGACGACTAGGCCGCGTCTTACAGTCATTCGCCTGTGGGCAGGCAGGATGGGCTGCTGTTTTATTGGTTTTCTTTCGCTGCTTATATTTAATTTTGGTTTATGAACCATTGATGTAAACTTTGGCCATCAGGCCCATATTTAGTTGATGAATAAATGTCATTGTGCATGATATGAATCTTTGTTATCCACTATGTGCACTAGCTTGATCCTGGACTAATGCGATTTACACAGAGGATCCAGGAGTCGTTGCTCCAAGGTCCGACAGGCAGCACGTTGGAACCAAGGGTCGCCGACGATATGGGGCTCAGCCACGACGGGCGAGTGGCACATTAGAGAGAGGAGATTGGGAGAAGTATGTTGGTGTATGGTAGCATTACCAGATGTAGCCAAAGATGGGTCGGAGGTGTGGATCGGCGGCGATAATGCTCGGGTCTCCAGTGAAGTGGCTCCTCCGACGATGTTCACGGGCGGTGGAGGGGTTTTCGAGCTTCACTGGGCCACAAGGAAGCTGATGGAGGTGGCGCTCCTTGAGGGTGGACGATGCGGCGAGGATTGCACATCAGATTTCGGCGGGGCTTGGTGGAGACGGGAGCACAGCGCAGGGTCGACTCGAATCTCAAGGGAGGTGATTGAGGGCAGGAAGGGGTGGTGTGGAGGCTGGGGGCGCTCGGTGGGGGTTTAAATAAGGTTGAGGGGGAGGAAGTCGGGCGGGATTTCTCGCCAGATATAGCGGCGGCGGAATTGCGGTCGGGGAGGAAAAAGGAAAGGGGAGAGGGGATTCGGTTATGGCAACGCACAGGGTTTCCAAAACTGGGGACGGACAGGGAAGGAAGGCCGAGGATTTGGTGGGCTTCGGTCGCCGTCGTAAGGAAGGAAAGGGGAGGGAGAGAAAAGAAGGCGGTGGCACGGCGGGGGATGACTGATCTAACAGGTGGGACCCACCTGTCAGTGAGAGAGAGAGAGGGAAAGAGGCAGGGTGCAATGGGGTCTGGATGCGTGGCGCATGGCCTAATCAGGCAGCTGAGACCAGCCTAGTGCGAATGGCCACCACGCATGGGACGGTGAGGGAGAGAAGGCGGAATGGGCTCGGGCGACTGGATAAGCTCGAACGGCGACGTGAGCACATTCTTGCCATCCACGTGTCGCCCAGAGGGGAGGGTGGGAAGGATTTAAATTTTTATTTTTTTATTTTGATTTTTAGAAAAGCCTAGAAATTCAAATAAAAGCTAGAAAATAGTAGAAAAATCCAAATAAATTTCAAAAAATTTCTATAAAGTCAAAAAAGAAAGGAACCCAAATAAAATAATTTTAACTTATTTTGACCATAATTGCATAATTGATTTTAATAACTTACTCTCTTTGCTTAATTTTAAAATTTTAGAAAAATGGATTTTTAAATCTAGAAAAAACCCAATTAAATGAAATAAATAAAATGCAAAATTTGAGATGTCATAAACCTACCCCCTTAAGATAATCTTGATCTCGAGATTTGGGATGGTTAGCAAAAGTGATGGGGATGGTTAGCCTTTGGATCATCCTCTCGTTCCCAGGTGGTTTCATCTTTGGTATGGTTGCTCCATTGCACTCTACAGAACCTGATGGTCTTCCTCCTGGTCTGATGTTCGGCTGTCTCGAGAATCTTGATAGGATGCTCTTGATAGGAAAGACATTGTGTACTCCAGATAAGGTGGGTGGCAATTCCAACTGATAAGTGACTTCTCCTCTTCACTCCAAAATCTGGAATGGTCCCACAAAACATGGTGTCAGCTTCCCTTTGGTTTGAAACCTCTTGACTCCTTTAAGTGGGGACACTCTTAAATACATAAAGTCGCCCGCCTCAAAGGTCAAGTCATGACGACGGTTATCAGCGTAGCTATTCTATCACGACTAGGCTATTCTAAGCCTTTCCTTAATCTTCTTTACCTTTTCCTTAGAGTCTTGAAGTAGGTTGGGCACTGGGTCTTGTTGTCCTTCAGGCTGCTCCCATAGAAGTGGCATTCAGCACTTTCTGCCATACAGTGCTTCAAAGGGTGCCATCTGCAGATTGGACTGATAGCTGTTGTTGTAGGAGAATTTGGCATAAGGGAGGGCCTGGTCCTAATTGGTGACAAAATCTAGAGCACAAGCTCTAAGCATATCTTTCATATCTAGTTAACTCACTCTATCTGGCCGTCCGTTTGGGAGTGATAAGCTGTGCTGAAGTTGAGCCTACTACTCAATTCTTCATGAAGCTTCTGCCAAAATCGGGAGGTGAACTAACTTTCTCGATCTGACACAATCTTCTTGGGAACTCCATGCAGATATACTATTCTAGCCATGTATAGCTTTGCCAACTTACTCCCTGAATAAGTAGTCTTGACCGATATGAAATAAGCCACTTTAGTTAACCGGTCCACGATTACCCAGATGGAGTCGTACCCAGACTGAGTTCTAGAGAGTCCCTTGATGAAGTCCATATCAATGTCTTCCCATTACCAATCTGGGATTGGCAAGGGCTGCAAGAGTCCATCGGGTTTTTGATGGTCCGCCTTAACTTTTTGGCTGGTGTCACAGGCTTCAACAAATTCAGTGATCTCTCACTTCATGCTAACCCACCAATATCTTTCTCTAAGGTCTTGGTATATCTCGGTATGACTTGGATGAATGGAGTAAGGGGTTTCATGGGCTTCACGCAGAATCATCTCTTTGATTTCTTAATTATTGGGTACACAGATACGGTTCTCAAATCAAATAGTCCCATGTTCATCCTCACTGAACCCAATGGCTTCTCATGTTTTCATATTCTTCCTAATTTCATTAATATCCTCATCGACCTTTTGGGCTTCATGGATTTGGTCTAACAATGTGGATTGGACATCTAGAATTGAGAGCATGCTTCTATAGACTGGGTTTAAGTTTCGACGAGCCACTCCTCCTGAAGTTAGGTCTAAACCTCTTCTGGTAGTGTGCAGTTTGCATAGTCTTTTCTGCTTAATGCATCTGCAACCACATTGGCCTTGCCCAGGTGGTAGTGGTTTCTGATATATAATCCTTTATTAGCTCTAACCACCTTCATTGTCTCAAGTTGAGCTTTGCTTGGATGAAGATATACTTCAAGATCTTGTGGTCCGTATAGATCTCGCAATGGTTACCAACGAGGTAATGCCACTAAATCTTCAAGGCATGGACCATAGCTGCTAATTATAGATCGTGGGTTAGATAGTTGTGCTCATGGGGTCTTAACTGATGAGATGTGTAGGCTATCACCTTGCCTTCTTACATCAAGACACAACCAAGTCTTTACCGAGAGGCATCACAAAATACTCAAAATCTTTATGAATATCCGATAGAACAAGTACTAGGGATGATACTAATTTCTTTTTGAGGGTCTAAAAACTTTGCTCATAAGCTTTTGTCCATTCAAACTTCTTTTCTTTCTTTAGGATCCAGGTCATTGGTTTTTTCAATCGCAGAGAATCTAGCTATAAAGCGTTGGTAGTAACCAGCTAGGCTAAGAAAACTCCTAACTTTAGTTATGGTGCTTGGTTGCTTCCAATCCATAACTACCTCGACCTTGGAGGGGTCTACAGCAATCTCTTCCGCTGTCACAATGTGACCTAGGAAGGCAACTTCCCTTAACTAAAATTTACACTTGCTGAACTTGGCATAGAGTTGATGCTCTCTCAACTTCTGTTGGATTATCCAAAGGTGACTATCATGCTCCTCCTCATTCTTAGAGTAAATGGGAATGTCATCTATAAAAATTACCAAGAATTTATCCAAGTACTCCATGAGCAGCTTATTCATCAAAGTCATGAAGTACACCAGAGTATTTTTTTTAGTCCAAAAGACATGATGGTGAACTCGTACTGACCATAATGAGTGGAGAAGGTGGTCTTAGGAATGTCCTCCTCTCTGATCTTTAACTGGTGGTAACCAGATCTCAGATCGATTTTAGAGAACACACTAGCTCCCTTTAACTGGTCAAATAGATCATCAATCCTAGGCAGAGAGTATTTATTCTTGATAGTGGCATCATTGAGCGCTCAGTATTTCACACACATTCTCATACTGCCATCCTTCTTCTTGACAAAGAGGACGGGTGCACCCCAAGAAGATCAACTTGGTCAGACATAGTCTTTGTCCTCTAGTTCTTGGAGTTGCTACTTCAGCTCAGCTAACTCATTAGCTGGCGTGCGGTATGGTCTTTTGGAGATAGGGGCTATACAGGGGACTAGGTTGATCATGAACTCTATGTCCCTATCGGGTGGCATTCATAACAACTCCTCTGGAAATACATCTAGGTATTCTCGCACAACTAGTACTTCCTCTAGGTCTTGGAGTTGATTAAGGGTACACTCTTCCGCCTTTGGAATTACTGGAGTAAAGGTCACTTCTACTCCTTGACCATTAGTGAGGGTGATGGATCGAGTGGCACAGTCAATCTGGAATTTGTTCTTGGATAGCTAGTTCATTTCAAGAATAATATCCAAACCTTGAGAATCTAGAACTGTTAACACTGCTAGGAATGGTACTCCGTCTATGAGTAGTCTCACTTTTGGGCACAAAGTCCCAGATCTCATCTCTGCTCCTAGAGATTGAACTAGCACGGGGTGGCTAAGGGGAACTAAACCCAACCCATTTCTAATCACAAAAGCCTTGGAAATGAAAGAGTGGGATGCTTCAGAATCAAACAAAACTAAAGCTGGTATGGAATTTACTAGAAACATACCCAAAACAACGTCTGGAGCATCCTATGCTTCCTCAGCCATGACATGGTTCCCACGTCCCTTCACGAAGTTCTGGGGCTTCTTGAAAGCCTGCCCCGTGTTCTAACTTCCTGATGTTTTGGCTCCTATTACGACTTGAAGCTTCTTTGGATAGACCTTGGTGAAATATCATGTTTCTTTGCAATAGAAGCATGTCACCCTGTCAGAAAGCGTGGGGTTCTTCTGTACCTATCCTCCCATTGGTGCATTGCGGAAGGGCTGGGGCGCAGGGTGACTGGTCAGACAAGGTGCCCAATTGGCTATGGGCCTGAAGCTGCTTGAATGTGGCTGGGTGCCACGAGCCTTAGGGAGACTGCTAGGGTTGACTTTTTGAATGAACATCCTTCTTTTTCTATTCTCAATCTCTACCTGCTTGCCTTCCTGATGGATATTCTTGCTAACAAACTGGTCGAAATCGTTGTAGTCATTGGAGATCAACTACACAGCTATGTTGTAATTGAGGCCCTCCAGGAACCTCTCCTACTTGGTCTCATCCGTGGCTACATCTTCAGAAGCATACCATGCCAGCTGATTGAATTTCTCAAGGTATTCGTTCACGGTATGCCCTCCCTAGCGTAGAGCCCTGAACTCCTTCTTCTTAAGAATAATAATGCCAGTAGGGAAGTGGGCCTCACGGAAGTTGCACACAAACTCATCCTATGAGATAGCTTACGCGTTGGTGTGAGTGGTGGTGAACGTATCCCACCACTCCGAAGCAGGACACTAAGCTGATGGGAGGCGAATAGGAATCGCTCCCTATCACTACAATGGATGATGTCCAACTTCTTCCTGATGGCCCAAAGTCAATCGTCTGCGTCCATTGGGTCAGAGCTACTGCTGAAGGTTGGCAGATGCATTCTCAAAAACTCCAACAACTAGGATTGTGGTCCTTGAGCTAGTGATGGTAGAGCATTCTGAGCAGGGTTACCGATAGTCTGAACCAGCAACTAGATGAGTTGATTATGGTGGCCATCATCTGAGCCCAGTCTGGTCCATTCACTGGTGGTGATGGAGGGATCTCGTTGTTGTTTTTGTTGTCACTGGTACCATTGCCACTATTCCTGGTGTTCACTATCTGCTTTTTGCTTCTCAAGAATTAGAGGAAGATTGGAGAAGACTAAGAGGGTTTTGTGTGCCCATCCCAAACAAACTCAAGAAAAACTCTCAAATGAAAATCAACATGGTAAAGAGCAACTTTTATTAACATCTTAAATAGGCTTAAGGATGTTGATAAGGGAATAACAGCTCTCAAGTAATGTTTATTCTAATGGTCCAAATCTAAGGTATTCTATGGGGCTGAGCTAGGTATTTCTTTTTGTCACCAGTGTAACGTCTCTTAGGAGATGACTCATAGTTGGCTCCGGTGAGTGAGGAGCAGTCGTCGGTGGCTCGAACTGTAGCAAGCTCTTCTTCTGCCCTACGAAGTAGGTAAGCGGTAAATTTTAGCTCATCCAAAGTGGTCTGGCATATGTAGTCCAAAGCCTGAGTTAACTTCACCCGCTATACGAGTCAGGGGTTATCCTTTGTCTCTATGGATGCGAAGATGCTGTTGGAGCTCGCAGGGTACTTGCTGGGAAGTACCAGAAGTCAGTGTTTTTGAGTTCCACAAAGTAAATCTCCCTCATCTTGCGATGGCCTCCCGAGCGGCATCCTAGATTCCAGTGAAGAAGGCTTCGCGTTACTGAGGATCGTCAAAGATGTGGAGAGCTGCTTCATCTCTAACGTTAACGTAGATCAATACCTCTATATGCCAGTACTCCTGTTGCTTAATGGTTAGCTGGTACCCTGATAAACAGGGCATGCTTTGAAGCCTATTTCTAGTAGGAAGCGCCAAAGACACTCAGCTTAGTGACCAGCGCAGATACCATGAGTGACTTGGGCAGGGGTCTCGACCATCTACAAGTTTTGAAGAGAAAAAGTTAGAAAAACAACTTTTGATGGATAGAAATAGTTAAGGAAGAGCAGGAAAGTGACGAGTGTTTTACGAGAACTTTGGAAAATATATTTATTTCAAAATAAGTTTTTTAGTGAACCAGTTCTATTCTACCTACGGTCACGTCTTAGATTCATCGCGGCTCTGATACCATCTCTGTCGGACCTCGGAGTTACAACTTCGGATCTTCCGTGTAAATCGCACTAGTCCAGGATCAATGATAAATATCAAGCACAAGTGATGATCTTTATTAAACTATGATCCAAAATTTACATACATGCACATTGCCAGAAAAATAAAGGATAAAATAACTACGAAAGCAACTGAAGAAAGCAAAGCCTAAGCCTACCCCCAGGCAGATGACAGTAAGACGTGGCCTAATCGTCCTGGTCCTCACCATAGTCGAAGTCGTCTTTCTCTGAGATGATGAAGCAAGGATAACTACAAACTTGTACTACGCAAATCACATGAAAAAAATACAATATAATGATAAAGGCAACAAAGGAAGTCTTATAGGGTTAGTTTGAGCATAGATAATACTTAATGAAGAACAATAAATAGATTAAAATTGCTAAATTTAATATAGTAAGGACAATATTTCAAAATAATAACATTAGTGCAGGCACCGACCTAGCACTAACTTAACCATGGGTACCCCACCTGGATCATTCCTCTCCAAAAGATACCAAATTTTCAGCTAAAACCTTGTTATGAAAAATTGAGTCTAACCTATGGAAATACCTTACTCAACATGCCCTTGACTGTGAGCACGGCTATCCCGGATAGTTTATATACTCTACAGAGGTTATATAGATTTGCCCATAAGATATGATTAACTCATTGTGTCAGCCATTACAAACTTCCTTGGGCGTGTGACTAAGTAACTAGAACAAGGCCTTTACAAAGCCAAGCCTTCAACCTGGCTACGCTTCCACTAAGGTTTCACCCTAATAAGGAATCCACCGGATCGGGGCCCCCTCTTATGCCATGTGAGGCTTCTCATGGCCTACGCCACGCTCACATTCAGCCTATAGTGAGACTGAGGTTGGAACTCACTAATTAGTCAGCCAAAACAGTCACATACCATTCTTATGGTAGTACGATAAGGGTTTTATAGTAGTATCTCACAAACCGGTCCTAAATTTGATTTAGGCTCAAACCACATACCCCTTGTGCCTGACAATCAACATTGTGTCACCGAACAACAATGCATGACAACACCCACCACATATCCATTAGCCTAAGTCTAAACGAGGTTTTATATTTTATTTTGAAATAATTCATAGCCTTTCTTGACTTACCGAAGTCAAGAGTACATTTGAAAGGCTTATCATTTTATGTGAAAATGTTATCCCAAAATAAAGTTATGTCTAAGTAGGTCTAAGCATTTGATACAAAATTCTCTAGTTCACACTAGCGTACTAACCAGAGTTTTATTCTTGGGTGACAAGGTATTCAGGAATCAATGTCAACGGAGGTAGCAGTAGATAGGCGTTAACTAAATTTAAAACAGGAATTAAAATACTTTGAATAAAAATATACATATAGAATCATTTAAAATAACATAATTTTATTTCATAATTTAGGATGAATATGATCAAGGAATGTGACTGGCTTTGCTCTGCAATTTGATGCGAAGCGTCGTCGTAAAATTCTCCAGAATTGTCACAGTCTACACATGAAACTAGCTCACTAAATTCAAATAAACTCTATTATTTGAAAACATTGCATATTTCGATAGGTCTACATTTTAGATGAATTTAGAAATTCGAACGAGCTCAATCGGAGTTAGGATGAAGGAGAACGAGCCTCTTGAGGTTTAAATTCTAAAGAAAAGAAAAAATTAGGATTTTTGGAATTTTTTCTTCTGAAAAGGGGATTTATGGCGTCATCATGGATTTTAGAAATTATTTTTCTAAAAAAATCAAAATTATGACATCATACTGACGTCAACCCTTGGTTGACCATGACTAACTAGTGGGTCCGATCTACCGTGGACCAGGTCCATGGACCATGGACCGGCTGAGTGGCAGGGAGGGTGATGTGGCGTACACATGGTGGCTGACAGGAATGATTTGTTGACAGGGCAGCCAGGTGGCACTGACATGGCTGCTGATGTGGCCTGGGAGGGCTTCGGGGGCTAACGTGGCATGCCACACAGATGACACATGGCGGCCACGTAGACATGTGCTATTAGGTGGCACACCACATGGGTGCCATGTGGGCGTGCGGTCTGACGTGGCGGGCAGCGTGTAGCGTGGCTGTCGTGCGGTGGCTCGACGCTGAGGTGGCTTGCCAAATGGCGCCATGTGGCAGCCACCTCGGCCACGCTGTTCGACGTGGACTCACCGGCAAGGAGTGGCGCGCTGGGACCGAGGGCTGCCAGTGATGCGGGGCTCAGCGGCGGCCGGCGAGTGGTGCATTACAGAGAGGAGATTGCGGGGCGTATGTTTGTGTATGGTAGCAATGCCAGAAGTGGCCGGAGATGGGTCAGCGGCGAGGATGGGCAGTGGCGGTGCTCAAGTCTCTGGTGAATTGGCTCCTACAGTGGTGTTCACGGGCGGTGGAGGGATCGTTTAGCTTCACTGGGCCGCGAGGAAGCTGATGGAGGCGACGGCGCTCCTTGAGAGTGGCCGATGCGACGAGGATTGCTCATCAGAGTTCGGTAGGGCTTGGCGAAGGCAGGAGCATGGCACGGGTCGACTTGAAGCTCGGGGGAGGTGATTAGGAGCGGGGAGGGGTGGTATGGAGGCTGGGGGCACTCGGTGGGGGTTTAAATTGGGTTGAGGGGGAAGTTGGGTGTGATTTCTCACCGAAGATAGCGGCGATGGAATTGCGGTCGGGGAGGAAAAGGGAAAGGAGGGGGAGAGGAAAGGAAAGTGGACAGGGGATTAGGGGATTCAGTCATGGTGGCACATGGAGTTTTCAGAACTAGGGAAGGAAGGCCGAGGATACCGCAGGCTTCGGTCGCTAGTGTAGGGAAGGAAAGAGGAGGGAGAGAAAGGAAGGCGATGGCGCAATGAGGACAACGAATCTGACAGGTGGGACCCACCTATCAGTGAGAGGGAGAGAGTGAAAGAGGCGAGATGCAGCGGGGTCTGGATGCGCGCCGCTTGGCATGATCGAGTGGCTGAGGCTGGCCTGACGCGAATGGCCGCCACACGTCGGACGAGTAGGGAGGGAAGGCGGGATGGGCTCGAGTGGCTGGATGAGCTCGAGCGACGACATGGGCACATCCTGGCCATCCACACATCGCCCAGAATGGAGGGTAGGAAGGATTTCAATTTTTATTTTTTTATTTTGTTTTTTAGAAAAGCCTAGAAATTCAAATAAAGGCAAGAAAATAGCAGAAAAATCCAAACAAATCCCAGACAATTTCTATAAAATTAAAAAAAGCAAAGAACCCAAAGAAAATAATTTTAACTTATTTTGAACATAATTACATAATTAATTTTAATAACTCACTCTCTTTGCTTGTTTTTAAAATTTTAGAAAAAAGGGATTTTTAAATCCAGGAAAATCTGATTAAATAAAATAAATAAAAGGAAAATTTTGGGATATCGCAGGGAACAAGCACGATGACAGCCACAGCTAGCATGCAAGGTGGTGTGGTGGCCACCGTGTTGTCGACTATCTTGGTGGATCGAACGATAGCTAGATCTGGCCAGCGGTGGCAGTGAGGAACAAATCTAGCCAACAGAGGCTCCCCTATGGCACTCTCGATCGCCACCATCTCACCACAAGGAAGAGGAGGGCCACCAGATCTAGGGAAGAGGAGCTGCAAAGGGACTCTACGATATCATCGTAGCCCGTCGCTTGGTTAGATAAGAGAGATATAAGAGAGGGGCTTGTCGAGACGAAGAGAATGATGAGAGAGAGTTGAGATTTTTTGTTGAAACAAGTATGTAATCCATTCGATTCTTCATGAAATTTGTTTGATTTGTGTGAAACTTTTGTGAAAATTATGGATATTTTCTGAAACTCTCTAAAACATGTGTGAAACTCGTTTGAAATTTCTCACGAAACTTTGTGACACTTAATTGAAACTCAATTGAATTTTTGATGAAACCCACCCAAAACTTACATGAAACTCTCCTGAAACTTAGAAAACCTTTTTTCGGCTTGAATGTGATGTTTTAGATTTGAAACTTTGTGAAACATTAAGTTTCGTATTTGAAACGCACTGAAACTTGAATATTCAAATTTAAACTTGCTAAAACTCAAAGTTTCAATACCTAAAACATGAAACTCACCTTTGAAACTCTAAGTTTCAATTTTTAAAAACCTTTTGAAACACTCTGAAACTTGATGTTTTTAGTTTTTGAAACTCTACGAAACACAATGAAACCTACTTAAAATATCAAACTCAAAACATGAAACCTTTGTGAAACTTTTGTGCAACTAAAATTACACAAAACTTCATAAAACTGCTATATCGTTAGAAATGCATTCCAACGGTACAACATAGGCTAGCAGCTCCCAATTTCATCTATGCTCTATCTTTCTTATAGTGTGTGGTAGCAGTTGCCGGGTGGGGCAATGACATCTGCGAGAATAGTTCTCCCACAGAGGTGGAGGCTGCTGATGTGATGGGAGAGGAGGAATTGTAAGACCATGTGGTAGCAGCCCCATGAGAGTGATGAGTATTTGATACTATTTGTGCCTTACTTTTGTTGTTTGAGTTTGATTTTGAGCATTTGCATTTTGAGTTGATGGCGGTCATACCGACAAGGGTGCTATGGTATGACCGGTGGAAGTGGTAGTACCAGCCTGTAGTTGCCAATAGCTATCTTTTAGAGGAGGTATTTTTGGAGTTTTTAGGTTAAGACCATGTGTGGTAGTACTAGCGTTGTAATCGCAGTATGACCAAGGTGTAGTGATCTAACCAGCCTTGGAAAGGTGGTCTAACTGGTGTGGAGTTGGCGGTCTAACCAGCTTGATGGCCATGGTCTGATTGGCCCTTGTGCCGAGTTGGTTTTGAGTATTGTTCTGGTGGTGTTAGTCATGGCAGGAGTCCGTGCAAGTATTAATCATGATGAGTCCATGCATGTATGAGTCATGGTATGTCTATACATATGTTTTGCTAATTGAGATTCAAGTGCATGTCATTTATGCTTGGATCAATTTGATTTGTCTTTAGGGTGCAGGGCTTTGATGATGAATTACGACTAGTGGCAAGACCAAAGCTTGGTGGCCATAGAGTGTTGTGTAAGTCTGAGAGAAACATCATCTCAAGCCGAGAGCATAAGAGAAATACGTGCATGTGGTGTGCCAATCGGACTTGTGCATTTCAAGTGGTAATGTTCCTCAGAGCAGGTGTACGTTCTTGGTGGTAAGATGTTGGGCATCACGTATTGTGAAGTTATGTGGTGTGCCATAGGACTCAAGCATTTTAAGTGATGATAGCCTTAGTGTAGGCATACGATCTTGGCAACGAGGTGTTTGGCATCGCATCTTCGTAAAGACCAGTGGGTGGCAATTTGAGAAATTATCCAATACTAGATCGACTGGTGGTTTCCAAAATTGTGACATTGGCCTAAGTGATTTAGGTCATGTCTTTGTGATTAGACTATCTTATCGGGCTTGTGGAGCCTTTAGAAGGTTGCGCGAAAGCATGCAAGTGTATGTGTGTAAAACTCATTTGTATGTGAATTACTGGGTTTCTCCATATATCTAAGTAGTGTGATGTACTAATGAGTGGCTTGTTGTTAGGATTAAGTGAGAGGTAAGAAGTATCCACTATATAAACTCTTGTATTGAGTTGAGTCATAGGGGACTTCAAGAGATTAGGGTTACGGTTTCTTTATGTTAGAGCCTTTTGTGTGAGTGTGCTCTAGGCTTAGAGCTCTATCATCCTAAGAGATTGATTGTAAAATATTCCTCTCTAAATGAAATAAACATCCAAAGTTTGCTTAAGTGAGTCATACCATGGATCCTCTCTTGCGCTTTTGATTTGTTTAGCTTCTTATTTGGATTTCTCTCTTCTTGATCTTTTCTGGTGCCAAGGATGTATAAGAAGTAGAGATATCTCCTAGAGATAAGATTTCATCCATCTGGACATAATCTAGATGAAGTTCTTGAGTTTGCTTGATTTTCGCTACCTTCTTTTTTGTACATTATTATTTATTTAATACAATGCAGTACGAGCCTCTCATACTATTTTTTGTCAAAAAAAGAGAGGTGATTTTGGGGTTATGCTCTTGTGGGTATTTTGGATTGAATTTGTGCTACGATTTACTTTGCTATGATATGTGAGAACTCATCCAAGGTCGTCTAAATCATTTATGACTCATGAGTAAGAGTAGATCGAGATTTCCTATTTTTTTGTTTTGATGTACTCATCACTCAAATGGAAAAATATCAGAACTTTGAAAAAAAATTCTCTCGATTGTTGATTGGAATAGATTTTGACATCCTATTGAAGGTGCATACCAAATTTTAAGTCATTTAGACCAACGGATCAGAGCAAGGTTGCTTTTTATTTGATCCTAACCGATCTTAAGCAATGATGTCAGAGAGGTATCACAACAAGCCACCTGCCTTCGATGAGGCTGACTATCCCTATTGAAAACAAGGATGATGAGGTACATCAAGACTCAAGGTTTAGCCATTTAGAACAAAGTGAAAAGTCTTTTTGTTGTGCCTGCCAATGACGTGGTTCTCAATATTGTTCAATTAGCTGAGGTTGAGGAAAATTCTAAGTCACATAACTTTCTAATCCAAGGCCTAAAAAGATATAAATTCAATGGAGTAGCTCATATTGCATCTGCACATGAGATCTGGGTGGCCCTCTCTGATTACCATGAGGGAACGTCAAAATTCAAGAAAGTGTGTGAAACTCAATTCAAGAGGAACTACCAGAAGCTGGAGATGGAACCTGGAGAGTCTATCAATTCCTTCTTTGGTAAATTTCACAAGATCCTAAGTGATCTGAGGTCTATTGGTGTGGCCTATTCTGATGCCAACAATGCAGCTGATGCTTTGAGTGCTCTTGACATGAGTGTTTGAAAAATAAAAGTCACATCCGTCAATGACATTGTAGACTTGGCAACGATGACTATGCATAAGCTATATTCCCATATATGATCTAGCTCTCATCACTAGCTGATTCACCCGTGCCTACCATAAAGCAAGAGAGCATAGAAAAGTGGTCACATTGTTTGCTTTGAGTGTGGTGACATGGGTCATGTTTGTGCTAGATGTCCTAACTTTGTGAATAGAGATGGAGATGATAGTGGCAGGAAGGACTACAACAAGAACTCTCATTGATCTTTCAAGAACAAGGATGCAATTAGGAAGACCACCATGTCATTGCTCACAACTCTCAATGGTCAATACATGAGCGATGTTGATCCTGTAACTTCAAGCGATGAGGAGAAGAAAAAAAAAGGAGAAGAAGTGAGTTGGTTTCACCAAGCTGTGCTTCACGGCTACTAGCAATGTTAATTCCTGCGACACGTATGATAAGGAGGATTCCTACACTGGGGATGTTGATGAGGTAGATTTCTTTGACTCTCTTTTGCTCAAATATGATAAATTGATGGCTAATCATATAAAGCAAATTAAGCACTTTGAACGATTAGTGAAAAGAAATGACAAGCTTAAAGCAGAAAATGAGCTCCTAGTCTTGCAAATGAATAGATTTAGAACTATTATTCCTGATCTTAATAATTGTGATACTTGTCTTACTTTCGTACCATAATTGATAAATTGATATCTTCTGAATCATCTTTGCTGGGACAACTAGAAAATACTATAGCTAAAATTATTGACATTAAAGTTGGTCCACATTCTAGATGGTTAGAAGCTAGGGACATTTCCAGAGTTAGTTCTTTGTCACGCTTGAATTGTGATGAATTAGAAAAGAAACTTGCTATACAAACTAAAAAATTGTTCCAATTCAGTCTTGAATATTATTGTGCTCATTGTGAGTTTAGAGAAAAAATTTTGAAAGAATTAACTCACAAGCTTAATCTTGCTTGATTTGAACCTTGTGATACTTGCTCTAAGTTCAATTATAAAATTGAAGTTCTCACTAACATGTTGCAAGATAAACGTGATAAATAATCTCTTGCTCTAGTTCATAATCCATATGTTAATTCTATTACTCCCATTGCTTCTGCATTTTGTGCTAAAATTAGACAAGATTTAGATGCCATACATGAGTCTTTTAGATTTAAATTTGGTGAGCAGTTGCATAGAATCAAGAATGTGTCTTTTGTTTCTTGTGAAGCTTTGAAGCTAGAGATAGCTATACATAAGGAGAGATGTGCTAGAGCTATTAAGAGCTAAGTCTGTGAGTCTTATGTCACTCTTGCCAAGGAGAATGATTATTTGTATAAAAAAACCTTTGAGAAGTTCTGTAGTGAGAAAAAGAACTTAAACTTGATTCTAGATCAATTCAATGTTAACAAAGCCAATAGATATTTAGTTTTCAATCCCAATGATCATTTGAAGAGTCATTCTCCTAAGGTAGTGAGCATAGTTAAGAGTGAGAAATTTAAGTTTGCCCTTCCTAAGTCTGTCAAGATTATATTCAAGTCTATAGGATTTGCCCGGTCACTTTCTATTAATGTTGGTGCTTTTACTTCAGCATGTACGACCCCTCAAAAGGTCAAATACCATTACACCTTTTGTAAGAAGGATTGCCACATCATAGAGTGATGCTTTACATGGGCTGAGAAACTACGTTGTGACCGCACTAGAACCTTAAAGAGGTTTCAGGATTAGTTTCGTCTAGCTAGTGTCCTTAGAGTTGCCTTTAGACCTCACTTTATAGATGAGTTCTTTGATTCTTTTGATGGCTTTAGAGAGCAATGTAGTTCTAGATTCTAGAAGAGTGGGTTTAGATCTAGAGCTGCCCCTAGACAGAATTCCATCATCTTGGTCCACAGTAAGGATTTGAGAGGGGTTTTGGTAGTTCTAGGTCGCATCCTGTTGCATGTCATGCTAACCCAAATTTTAGAGTTTTTTCTACCGGTCATGTATCTTAATACTGAATACCTCATTCTTACATCACTAACCCCAATATCGAGGCATATGCTTCTTCTGTCTCTTTGATGTAGGCTTTTCATATGAGGAGATCATATAGATCATGACAATTTTTTTGGGTCTCCTACCTCACTTTGGGTATCTGATGATGGCTTTCATTTTTTCACGATGCAGCTTGCTCAGTTTTGACAACATCATATGCCAAGTAGTGTGATGCAGATTCTTACTTGAGATTTGTCAATTTCCTACTTCCATGTTAAGTGCTGCATAGCACTTGGGAGTGTCAAGGTTTTTAGGTCTTCAGAGTGTTGTGAGTTATGCATTCTGTCTTATGTATTTCTTAGGCACTTCTTTTCCCTATTAGATTCCCTAGGATCTCTTACACTATCTAGATTGAGATTGCTTCTTCTTTCACTAACTTCTAGTAGTGGGGTGGCTAGTGTGGTAGATTCACTCCTTAGCAGTGTTTGTTTCTTAGGCTAGAAACCATGTGTGGAGAGGTTTTCCCACCTTGCACAAGTTTTTTCTTTTCTTGCATTTTAGCCCTTATTTTTCTTTTGTAAATGGTTCTTGTAGATAGGGGGAGTTTTAAGTTTTGCTTTCTTTTTACATCATGCATTCATAGCATTGCATTATGCATTATGCATTTTAGTTATGAGCCATGACTATTACTCATTTGTGATGTAATCCTAACTTGATATTGCTCATTGCCATTATTATGAGTACTTAGCTAGTTTTATCGCACTTTTGTAGGTATGATTAAATCTTTGCCGTGCTAGCTTAACTTGCCAACCTGAGCTTAATTCCCCAAGTGGTATCAATTTCTGCAATTGATATCTTTTATATTTGCAAGGATGAACTTTTGACTAGTTTGCTCTCTAGTGATCCTTTTATGATATATTCCATATAAAAATGCTCTATTGAATTTTGAATATTTTATTAAGCTTTATTTGGTGTTTTGCTAGTTCTTTTGAAAATCATGTCTTACTCATCGAACTAGTACATAACTTGATGAAATGACAACTTTTATGCAAAAAACTTGAATCTTAGCTATTTTTCTTTATGAGACTGCTTGTCATTCTTTTGGCATAAACTCAGGGGGAGTTTTATATGACCAAGATCATTCTTTTAAATGTAATGCTTAAGATAATCGACAATGACTTGAGATTAAAGAAAATGAAAAAAAACTCAAATCGATTTAAGCTCAGAAGGTAGTTGTAGATGGCTTCTAGCCTAGGACTTGCTTTATTGATATAGATCATAAAAATATGATAAATGGCTGACATTTAGGAGATAGTTGTGGATGTCTTCTAGTCCAAGACTTGCTTTGCTAGATAAGGCTTAAATGATTTTTGAAATTTCAAGAATAGCTTTTATCTAGTACTTGAGCATAATTGGCTAAAATTCAACTTTTAGCACTTTACATGATTCAATTTAAGCTTCTTCGTCTCATTTAGCCTTCTTGATATAGCTTATCTCATATCTGAATACGTTTAGTTGAACTTATCAATTTTGAAGCCTTGTTTAACTTGAAATCAAAGTGAATGCTCAAATTGTGCTATCTTGTTTATATTGAATATTGTATATGCCTTATCATGATTTAGATAGTTTTGTATATATTCTATAGCTTTAAATTATATCATTTTATCTCTAACCTCACTTTGCATAATTTTCAAAACTTTTTTTAGATTATACATTTTCATTCGTGCATACATGCTCTTTCTTGATCAATTATTGTTTACAAGTGGTATCATGCATCATTTTAGAGGGAGAATGAGTATTTGTGAACTTACATTGCTCCCTTGACTCGCAATGGCTATTTCACCAAAAGAGAGAATGATTAAAACAAAATTTGGTATTAATCTAAATAGGGTGAATTTGATAAAAATAAACTTAAAAGGGAATAATGCATAGAAAGGTGAAAAGGGGGAAGAATAAGCCTTGTGAGGTTGCATTAGAGCAAAATGAGTTTTTTTATGAGAAAAATACATTTTGAGTCTTTCATGATTTTTTTATTTTCGTGTGGTATTGCACTTGTTCTTGCTTGTTATTTTGGTGCCTTATCTTGCTATCACAATGGTCATGATAAATAATTGTTCTTTTATTTTGACCATGATCAAGATTTTGCCTTTTGAGGAGTTGTAGGTGCGGAAGGAGTTTTTGTTGACAACTTGCTTTTTCTTGGTCTTAGCACCATTTCATATCTTGCCATTGTGGTCATGTTACTTCTTTATCTTGAAAATAGACCACAGGTGTCTCTTGCAACTTGTGTGCTTTGAAAGTCCAAAATTCAAACTCAAATTACTTATCAAGTAGGAGATTGTAATACCATGTGGTGGTAGCTCCATGAGAGTAATGAGTATTTGAAATTATTTGTACCTTACTTTTGTTGTTTGAGTTTGATTTTAAATACCTGAAGCTGGCGATCATACCGGCAATTGTGCCGAGGTAGTACCGAAGCGGTAGTACCAGCCTGTGGTTGTTGGTAGCTAATTTTCAGAGAAGGTCTTTTTTAGAGTTTTTAGGTTGATACCTAATGCGGTAGTACTAGCATTGTAATCGTAATATGATTGAGGGTGTAGCGGTCTGACCGGCCTTGCTAAGACAATTTAACTGGTATGGAGTTGGCGGTTTGACCAGCTTGATGGCCGTGCTCAGATCGGCCCTTGTGTTAAGTTAGTTTTGAGCGTTATTCTGGTGGTGTTAATCATGGCAGGAATCCATATAAGTGTTAGGGGGCGTCCATATTGGATTTTACTAATGGCTTTTGATTTTGGCTTATAAATAATAACAGTTTGTAGAGAAACTTAAAGAAAAAGACACTTGTATGCGAGTTTGGTAGATCTAAATAAAGTCACTATAGTGTATACTACAATCGACTACTAGACCCTATCTTGAAAAAACACTCCATTTGAAAGCTATATATTATAGAGAAGCCATTTACTATAGAAAAGCAATTTTTAAAAACCAAACTGAATAGGGTCTTAGTCATGGAGATTCCATGCATTTGTGAGTCATGGTGTGTCCATACAGATATTTTGCTAATTGAGTCAAGTGCATATCATTTATACTCAGATCGATTTACTTTGTCTTTTGTGTGTAGGTGCTTTGATGATGGATTGCAGCCAGCGAAAAGACTGAGGCTTGGTGGCTATGGAATGTCGTGTAAGTTCAGATGGAGCATCATCTCAATACGAGAGCATAGGAGAAAGACAAGGATCGTGAGAAGGCAATGCGTGCATGTGGTGTGCCAGTCAGACTTGTGCGTTTCAAGTGACGTAATATCTTGGCGGCAAGGCGTTGGGTGCCATAGACTGTGGAGTGATATGGTGTGCCATAGGAATAAGACATTTCAAGTGGTGACGATCTCGTGCAAACGTATAATCTTGGCGATGAGGCATTGAGTCTCGCATCTTTGCGAAGACTGGATGGATTGACGATTTGCAAAATCGTAGCATTGGCCTAAGTAGTTTAAGTCACATTTGTGTGGTTGGAATATCTTGTTGGAGTTGTGGAGCCTTTGGGAAGTCACACTTTGAAAAGCGTGCAAGTATAGAAGTGTAAAACTCGTTTGTGTAGAGATTAGTGGGTTTTCCTATATGTAAATGGTGTGATATAGTCAGAAATGGCTAGTTATTAAGGTTAAGTGATAGGTGATGAGCATCCACTATATAAGCTCTTATATTGAGTTGAGTTATAGGGGACTTCGAGAAATTAGAGTTAGGGTTTCCTTGTGTTGAAACCTTTTGTGTGTATGCTCTAAGTTCAGAGCTTTATCATCTCAAGGGATTCGTTGTAAAATATTTCTCTTCAAGTGAAATAAACATCTAAAGTTTGGTCAAGTTAGTTGTATCATGTACCCCACTTGTACTTTTGATTTACTTGGTTTTTTATTTGGATTTCTCTCTTCTTGATCTTTCCTAGTGCCAAAGACATGTAAGAGATAAAGATATCTTCTAAAGATAAGATCTTATCTATTTAGGCATGATCTAGATGAAGTTTTTGAGTTTGCTTGGTTTTCCCTCAAGAGAGAGGTGATTCTAGGGTTTTGCTCTTGTAGTTATTTTGAGTTGAATTCGTGTTATGACTTGGTTTGCTATGATATGCGAAAACCCATTCAAAGTCACATAGATCATGTAAGATTCACGAGTAAAAGCAAATCAAGATTTTTTTTTGTTTTTGCTTGGTTTTAATGCACTCTTCATTTAAATAGAAAAGATCATAATTTTAGCAATGATTCTTTCGAAGTTGATTAGAATATATTCTTGACATCTTAATAAAGATGCATACCAAGTTTTAAGTTATTTGGACAACGGATCAAAAGTGCTATCAATTTTTTATTTAAAATCGTGTTGATTCTACTATTTGTGTACTGATTTTACGTAGCGGTGCTACAAATTTACTAAAGCGGCACTATCCATTACTGTAACGGTATTACCGATTTTGTACAGTTTTGCTTGGTCTTTTCGTGTAGATGATTAGTCTCTGAACTTTATAACTTTATATAGTTTTTAGAGTGAAGAACTTGAAGTCGTGCTTCTGTTTCGAGAAAAAAAATTTTAAAAAAACTTTCATAATCTTATTAGCTTCTATTCATCTTTTCTAGTTGTATCTCGGGGGAGCGTGTAGCAGTGGTGGCTGAAGGTGACAAGCTGGCGGAGGGCGAGGACTGCAGGGTGCGCGCCCGGTTCCACGGAGGACCGGGTTCTTGGCAAGGATTTCGGCATAAGACGGCCAGCTGCGGCATTCGGTGGTCGTCGAATGCGTTGCGGCAGGGCGGGCGTTCCGGCTGGTGAGGCTCGCCGGTCGGGCATCCGACGAGATACGCCGAGCCGACGCGTTCTTTTCGAGGAGTTGTGGATGAACGGCTGAACCACTGCACCGTTCACGTGGTTTTCGGTTTAGGACCCCTATGTATTGGAGACTGAACTAGTAGTTACATTGTATAGCGTTCTTGTTGTTTACCAGTAGTACGTAGAATTCTTTGCTTCATGCGATGCATAAATAAGTGTACTTAAGTCTCGTATCTGTTCTATGATGGCAAAACTGTGCCTAATTAAGCTACTGTTCTGAATCAAGGATATTATGCACTCTACTTTCTGTTCTGTACTTCTGCCTAGTTAATGTCTTCTCTCTTTCTGAAATCTCTGCATTGTTAATTTCCCTTGCATTTGTTTCGAAACAAAATGAAAGGAACGAAGCTGGAAATTTGTGTAACATGACTTTCATGCAAGAGTCGCCACGCAGAATCCTGCTTTGCGCGGACCAATGTCAGTGATGCCATCTCAATTGGACGGAACCGGGCCAGTTTATATTGAGTGTGGCTTATAGCTGAATGGCTTTTAGCTCATAAATAGTAGTAGATTATATTGAGTGTGGCTTATAGCTGAATGGCTTTTAGCTCATAAACAGTAGTAGATGAAAGAAATGACTTTTAGAAGAAAAAAAACCAAACGATAGGAAAAGTGAGGGAAAAATACGTGCGTGATACGAAAGCGAGAGGACTGAGGTGTGTAATGCTTTCATGACCTCTGCCTTGTCCTCAGAGCGAGAGGAAAAAGAGAGGAGTGAAAAAGCCATTTCAAAAAATCAAGTATTTATATTGGTTTCTGATTTCTGAACATAACCCTAAAGCACCGCTCTCTACTGTAGAGTACTGTAGAGAACAGTGCAAATCAGCGAGGAGGTAGGGCAGAGGTACCGGTGCTAACAAAAAAATACTTTAGAAAACTCACTATTCTGCACCGTAGCATGGCACTGTATTAGCCGATCTAGACTGTTCGTTTCAGATCCAACGGTTGAGATCAACCCAAACGTTGGGTATTGTAATCCGAATACAAATCCCAATTGGATGCAGTATCTTGTGCAACGAATTCTCGGCCATTTTGGCCCCCTCGAGCACGGTAATACTGTATTTGGCCTCCTCCCATGCATATTGCCATCGTTGGCCCTCTCCCACGGCCGAGGAGCGTGCGAGGGGAGGTGGTGCGGTCGGAGACCACGCTAGAACATCGATGTCTGGGCTACACGCGAGAGGGAGATGGTGCGGTGCTGGGACGCACGAGGGGAGGTGGCGCGGTATGGGATGATGCGTCAGTGAAGCCATACGACGACGACGCCATCGAAGGAGAGACACCAATGCCGCCACCAGGGGCGGACCTGCACTTCGGGCAAGCCCGGGTGGCCGCCCGAGCTCCCCTCACCGACCGGACCCCGCGCCGCCCCCGGTGGAAGCACACCCCCCCCCCAGGCGGCACCCAGGCGGAGGAGTCGGAGGACGGCGCAGCGCGGCGGCGCCCAGGCGGTTAGGGGAGGCCGGGAGGTGGGAAGCGGTGGCCGGGGAGCGCGGCGGCCGCCGGCCAGGGCCCAGGGGCAGGGGAGGCCGGGAGACGGTGGCTGGGGAACGGGGGAGCGACGTGGTGGCCGGGGGACGGGGTAGGGCCGAGGCGAGGAGCGCGAGGCGGAAGGAGGCCCGGCCGTCGGCGGATTTGGGGAGGCGAGGAGCACTGGAGGCTGGAGCGGTCGGGAGGTGATTGTGATACATAGATCTGGTAACACTCCTGAGCTAATTGAGTCAAGCAATTGTATGCTTCTACAATTGCTTTGTGTTGATGTATTGTTCTATATCATATCCGAAATTGATTGGTCATACCGAAATTGCTTGTTGTATATGACAATTTATGGAACCACTGTTCTCTCGGATATGTGATTCATTATAATTTGGTATTTTGGTTTGTTTCTCTAGAGTTTGCTGTCTACTGAGCTAATGTTGTGTTGTAGTGTGACTAATCAATTTTGAAAAACCTCTTGATCAACAAATATTATTGAATTTCTGCAAAACTACACTTTGCACTGCCTTATTCTAAGTATTTAAAATCTGATTAGTGATTACATGTTTCAAAAGCTAGATAGTGTTGGTTCATTACATCGTAAAAGCGACCTTCCAATCTGGTCATTTGTCAGAAGGAAGCATAGATGCAAATTATGGCCAGTATTAAACAGCATACTACACCGAATTCTTCTCTCGCATTAGGCTACCTGTCTCCTGGTACATGTTATAATCTCTCCCCTTTTAGTTTTATAAAGGAACTTATAAACTTTTGTCATCTTTATGATCTATGTGAGTCAATTGTTAAGTCTTTGTATGGCTGGAATTGTCTGTATTTACCTGCTACTCTGTTAAAGCTTTGCCTGTACAAGTTCTTCTAAATCACAATGACTGCCTTAGTCATGATTGAATTATAATGTTTTGTTTGTTATATTTGCAAACAATGTTGGAGTCATTGTGAACCCAAAGGGAGAGATGAAAGGTATCATCCTCGGAAGTTTTATACACGTTACATCTAATCTATAGAAGGAATATCTGAAAAACATCACTGAAAAATATATGAGCTAGTTTATATTTAGTGTGCTGCTAACTAAAGCATTCTGGGCAGGATTTGGTTGCTCTTGATACATGTAGCTAGACCAACTATTTATATACAACTTTCGCATTGCTGGAGGAGCATCTTGAATAATATGTGCTTCCATGCAGGTTCTGCCATTACCGGACCTATCGGAAAGGAGTGTGCATCCTGAACTGTATATTTTTTGTCTTCATTTTTATTGCATCTTTTATATTATATTGTCAAATTGTAATACTACTGATTTATCTATCTTTCACAATTGACAAATTGTTTCTTTTACAGCTCATCTACAATTGTAAATTAAGCTTCATTAGTGAGATATTTTTCATTGTCCTTCCGTTATCTACATATGTTAACATGTGAATTGTAGTTGTTGTTTCTGTTTCGTATCACATACTTTTATTAGTATGATTGCAACATATTTTGATCATGGATTGTTTTGCTTTTGGGTACTACTGTTTATTTCACACTTCCAACTTCAGCCTACCTAGTTTTTTTTTTGGGTCCACCACTGGACTTCGTCCTACCTAAATTTTTTTCTTAGATCCGCCACTGACCGCCACCTTCCCCTGGCACACATCGCGACTGCACCACCTTCCCTTATACACTCGCTGACCGTGAGAGGCCAAAGATGGCAATACCACGTGGGAGGAGGCCAAAGATGCTAATACACGCGAGAGAAGGCTAAATAGCATTGCCACGCAGGAAAGTGCCAAAATAGCCGAGAATTCTTGTGCAACACACGGTGGGCTCGCGTGGGCCAATGTCAGTGACGGTAACAATGTACAAACGGCAAAATGCCGAATTGCCGATAGCTTGGCATCGCCTCCCATGGCGAACAGATTGATGTATCGGAATCAACCATACCCTGCCAGTGTGAAGGATTTTTTTTCGCTTCCCTTGACGTTTCAAAAGCTTCCTGAGATCTTCCAGTTCTTCACTGGCTACAGTAGTCACAACACATTACGGTTTATTTCTGACACCTTGATACTCCGACAACGTCAAGTGGTTTGTTTCTCCCCTGTAAAGATCAGACCATTTATCTCACCGACCAATTCCTTCTCTAAATACAAGCACAATATATAGCATATTATCAACAAAAACAGGTTTACAACAATTACAAGAAAACTTCAATTAAAGAATGAATATAATCATGTCAAACTGAAAATAAAATGCGAGGCCGTTGTATTCTTGGATGCAGGCACCACTACAACACAAGCTTTTTCCTGTACAAGAAGCTTTTGGAGATCTGGCTCGCTGTTCCGGTAAGGTTGCTGGGTTGGCAAGCTGCATGATAGATTCAAGACCGTTTCCTTCTCTGTCTCCCACAACTCATGCCATGCTTCTTCTCCTTGAGTGATATGTGCTAATTGAATTGGGATTTGAAGAATGGTCCGTCCCAGCAACGCTTTTAGGTTCAGCGAGCCTCTTCAGTCGCTCACTGAATGACTCAGTTGTCTCACCTTTCTCTTTCTTCACCCCAGTAAACGATGGAACTGATTTACTCAGTCCATTGATATGCTCTCTGCTTGCTTTTGGTGGATGGCTCCCTGGACTATTTCCATTACTTCTTGCAGCTATTCTCTTTTGCCTCTCTAATTTAAGCCTCTCCAGTCGCTTCATTTGTTCTTCTTCCTGAAAGTGAGAGAAGTCACTCGGAAGTTAAATATGCAAATGGAACAACTAGAAAAAATGTCGATTTGGGTTAGAGGACCTAAGAACAAATTGGAGTTTTGAGAAATGCCAAAGAATATTCGTTAATTCTTTCTACTAGATTGAATGGGCTTTCAACAAGCCATAACTAGATCAAGGAAGTGGGTTGCCAGATTACACAAAAGTCAAACCAGACAGTAATTCTGGACAAAGTATTTATGTTCTTTTTTACTGGAGGTAGATTAGGGGTTACGTAACGTTGGTAAGATTTCTGCATTCCGGGAAACCCAATATAGCACTCCACTAACTGAAATTTTAACTTAGAAGTACTTCCTACTTTATATTATCTACAAAACTACAGGTAATTGTCTTCATTCTATTGGACCCGGACTTAGTTGGCCCTTTGAAAGGAGTGACGACAGTGACGAAGAGGGTAAAGAAAGTAAAAATAAATAAATGTAAACAAGCCAGAGTTACAGATAATACCCTATATTTACACCATATAGAAGAACCAAGTTTCAAACAGATCAAATGAAGAGCACGGTAAAAGGGAATAAAATGTGCCAGTACCTGCTCTTTCTTCAGTTTCTGAAGGTCAGCTTTATATGCTCGCATGTTCTGTGCCCGTTTCTGTGCATCATTTAGTGGAGTCTTTGGAGCTGACAGTTTCCTCAGTAAGGCATCTTTCTTTCTTTTATCCAAACCGTCTTTTGCATTTCTTAGCTTCTCTTTTGCATCATTTACGTCACCATCAATACTATAAGAGACATCCTCTGCATTTGTGTCTTCAACCTTGACAATAGTTTGGACCAGCATGTGGCTATCATAATCCATTGCCGGATCATATCCAAATGAAGCATCTTCAAATCCACGCTCTGGCATCAATTCATCTGGCTCATAGAAAAGTTGAGTTCCAGCCTTTCCATCTGATGTTTTCTGAACACTTGTAGGAAGCTCAACATCTACATCAATCACAGTTCGGCTTTCTGGTCCAAGATTATCCTGTGAGCCGGATCTAAGAGGAACAATAAAGGACTCATCAGCCACACCATACCCATTCTTGTCCACCTGAGTGGGACTCCTATACCGGGCCTCTGCAAGAGGATCCAATGAACTCCTTCTGTCCATCGGCCTCTCCTGACCATTGACCATGAAGTCATCACTTGTCCCTCTCCTGTATCCCCCACCACCAGCTTCTATCTCCTTTATTTCACCATCCATATAGCTTCTTCCTTCCCCAGACATCATAAGTTCATCATTGGACATCACTCGAATAGCTCTACTCCTCCCACTGGCTGAATCAAAGCCTACTGCCTTCCGTTCATGGACACCATCAGAATCTCGCCCAGCTAAAAGAATAGGATCAGCAGCGTTTACATTCTTTTTAGCCCTCGATGGGGGCTCCTTTTCTCCAGAAAATAGATCTGCATCATTAGATCTTGTTTTCTCTTCTGCTCTTAACAAGAAATTTTGGAATGCACTCCAGTTTCCTTGGTCAATATTTTGGCCATAAGATGTTTCATCCTTGCTATAATCATCGCCAGAGTCAAATGTAGTTTTTCTACCCTCCTTTTTCTTTGAACTTGAGATCTTATGCTTCCCTTCTTTTGTTCTAGAGTGTGAATCGTCACTGTCCTCAGACCCAACATCAGAACTTAATTGTGACTCACTCTCTGATGAGCCATGCTTTTTTGATGTTACATTTACATTCCGGATAACAACTACACTAGGTTTCTTCTTCCCTGATCGCTTACCCTTTTTATGCGACTTGCGACCATGAGAACTCCCTCTTTCCAAACTGCTATTGTCACTTCCATCATCAAGTGTTTCTGAGTCCTTACTATCCGAGGAGTGCTTCCTCGATGATTTCTTTTCTGAGTAGTGATACCTGGGGTCATCCACTGGACGGTATGGAGGATAATATGGATTCACCCCAGGATAGTAAGGCATGCCTTGCATAGGATAAGGTGGGTAGACAGCTGCACCAGACGGAGGATGCATTGCCCATGGGGGATATGCTGTCTGATACCCTATCTGCTGACCAGACTTCTGATCTGTAAAGCAGAAAGGAAATAATTTTATAAGCTCCAATGATCTTATAGTAAAAATAGCCACACAGAAATCAAAGGTGCTGTACACTGTGTCAAGGCATCGATTAATTATACGTTTGCACAGTAGTTATTAGTTAAAAGCAAAGATGCTTACTGTTTGAAAAGGAAATCTTGTAAGTGCATAAGCAGAGAGTGCTGAATTAAGAACAAGATGGACTAGCATTGCGAAACTTATAATCCATTCTGTTCGAAAGGAAAGAAAAATAGCATGCCCACCTAAAAGGTCTTCCTCAATGTAAGTTGCTTATATTTCAATATTAATCTATTCTTCCCACAAGGAGACTGGAAGCAAAGAAAAATGTTCTTTTCTTACGTCTCAAGACATACTTTTAGTAAATGCTAAAAACTGAAGTGAGATGTCTTTTTTTGGAAGATGCAGCAGAATGCATACCAGCTTTAGCTGCATCCTCGCCATTTGCCTCTCCATTGGGAACAGACACTGCTTCAATGGCTTGCTTCATGTTGTCTCCCATAAACACAATGCCGGATGGATTAAAAGGAGGAAATTCAGAGCGTGTAGACATTGCTTCAGGTTCAACTTCAATCCATTGTCCAGTTTCATGTTTTTGCTTCCACAGTTCGATGAACTGCGAACATGCCCTCCTGTTCAATTGGTAACACTGAAACAGTCAGCATGCAAGATGTCCTGGTGAAATCAGTATTAGTGTGCTGAAATAACTAAATTTATGCAATTGTATAACTTACGTTCCGTTTGGCATTGTGGTGGCTTTTAAAAAGCACTTATTTTATTCTACTTTCGGATATCACAGTTAGTTGAGGCATCTATTTTGGAGCCACAACAGAAAATTCCTACTACAATTAGTAAAGATTCCTATAACTAACTAGATCTGACAGCACAGGCACAGCCAGGGATAAAAAAATGGTGGTTACCGGCCAGAAATCCTGGTGGATACCGAGAGGAAAAAACCGACCAAAATCCCGGTGGTTACAAATGCACTTCCTAGGTTGATTTATGCCTTTTTATGCTAGATTACTTATTGTATGAACTAAATATGCATAAATATGCTAGTCCAACATGTTGTGCTAGGTTTTCTTTGGCTTTCCCCAGTTTTTAGCGGTTTTCCAGTTTTTTCCGGTAGCCGTTCCCACCCACCAGCCGGGTTTTGCACTGGTTCCGAGATTTCTATCCCTGGGCACAGCAACCTCAAACTAGCCCTTAAGATATTCAAGGCTTAAAAGTTATACAATGTTTTTAGAAACACACATGCAGGGTATACAATACTGGGATAGACCAGTTATTACAGATTACTATCACAGCAAGTTCAAGATCAGTACTAAGAAAGGGACCATTTAGCACAGTTGTCTGCAGGGAATAATGTTTTAGCTACTTCCAGTACCAGTTAAAGATAACCTTTCACATTTGAATAAACCCTATGAAACATGAGATAACAACATTGTTCTTGTTAGGTGTAACAGAGTTTAGAGCATCCTATTCAATAGAAGACAGGAATGATGCAATCTTCAAGGGAAATTAGCAGCCTTTGAGTCATATTAAAAGCACACAATGCATTATGATAAGTAATTCAATCCAGCTTATGAAAAACTAAGTAATGATAAGACTATACATACATCAAACGTGAAGCACCAAAGCGTTCTGCAAATGCAATCAAGTAACCCAGGTTGTCAATGTCAAACCCAGCAGCAACGGCACGGGCAAAAGCCATAGCCTGCTCTTTCCGTAAGACATTTTTACGGGTTTCAAGAACTCTGAGCAGTTGGACTCTGTAGTGCACAATAAAACAAATTATGTTAACTTCCTAATGTAGGACAATAGTAAGTAACAAAGGAAACTAAATGTGATCTCAAAATATATATATATGCTGCTTGTAATAGAGATCAAACAATAAAAAAGTAAATGAAGATTAATGTTTGTGTGTATTTCTCCACTAGATGTTGTAAATACATATTTTATTTTCTGAAGTATGATTTTATACAATTTTGTTGCCAGAAATGTGAACGCTTGGCAAGAACAACTTATATATAAAAAATATTCTTAGATGTGTCAGTACTTTGAATTCTCCTCTTGTGTTGTAGTATCATCCTGCACTTGTGGAGTAGGCTGTGATTCCGGCTGTCATCAATTAAGAATCTCGGTGAGATCATAGTGTTAGGCCATGATACGTATACATGAACAAAACAGGGCATATCCAATACATCACACCTTGTAGAGAACAATCGCCTTCTCTGCATCAGGTTCAAAATTTGCCCGACTACCTGTTAGGGGATACACAACTTCAGGCATTTTCTAGCAAAAAATGAAATGATACAGCAGGCTACTCCAAATAAGCGAACTAAAAGTATGAAACAGATCAATCCCACATTCGGGCAATACACATTTCAGAACATAATAACTTCTAGAAAGGTTCTATGGTTAAGAGTAACATTTTAATAATATATTCACGGTTAATAGTATAAGAACTGCATCGTTAAATCAATCTCAACAATAACTACGGTGGAAACTAAAACAAGCAGTTTTATAAATTTAAAATAATAGCAATGCTTGCCCTTAAATTAGATGATATGAATTGGCACTTCATGCAGCCTAATAACTTTAAAGTTGAGTTATATGTACCAAACTCAACAATGGGTCGCTGATGTCACATCAAACTCCATAATGACTAGATTCTAAATTCTAAAACAATCAGACTGGATTGCAACTTGCACTTTTTTTGTGGTCCAAGGAAAAGCTGTTACAGATGTATACATTTCCCCACAGGCATGCACCATTCAATGCATCATGAATTTATGATTAAAAAAAGAAGCAATTAAGGTGGTGCAACTGCAATGTTATACCTTCATTGCTTTCTGTCAATTTCCCTCCATGGTCTTCTACCTTCCAAATGGCAAGCAAGAATGTGTCATCTTTCTGCAAATAACATAAGAGTACCAACTCATAAGCCACAATCCTCCACTTACAGATCTTAACCCAAGGTTATCATTGCTCTGGATAGCGATGGCATCCTCGAGCTGCAAGATCTCAGACTCTACTGTTGTCACTCGCTCAAGCACCTCCGGAGTACTCACAAAGCGCACAAATCTGCAGAGAACTAACATACAAATGACCCAACCAGCAATGCCACAAGAAATTGTATAAATCCAGACACCAACCTCTCCACAGTGCATCTCGTAAACCATGGAGCGTCAACCCCTGAACTCGGTTCAAGCGTGATTGAGTACCCTCCCTTCGCAATCTGATCCTTGGCGGCCTTCAAGTGTGCCAGGAACGGCTTCAGGAGGCCAGAGGCTATCTTCTCCTTGCGGCCATTCACTATCAGAACCAAATCAAACCTGAAAACAGTAAAAGGACAACTCCCATCAGACATATTGGATGGTGTCATGACTGGTAATACTGCCACAAGCATTACCAAACAGTAAGCAACTTCCATGATCAAGAAAGAATCTGGAGCGTCAATTTGTTCTGTGTCACATCTATGGCGCTAGAATTACCAGATCTATTACAACAATTATGCTATGAGAACAAACCTCAAGCCCAACAGAACAAAGAACAAAACATTTGCTACTCCAAATTGCACCAAGATTACAACTTTCTCCATGTTCTGACATCCAGAAGCCCAACTTAAGCTTTCTACAAAACACTTGCTACTCTTCAAATGGAAAGCTTTCTAACCAAAATGCAGAACCAGGGCACATAGTCGTCACAGAGACGAAACTTCCTTACCTCAAAAGCATCTAAGACTATGTTCGTGCACCATACCACAAACAAAAAAAAAAAACAAATAACAAAAAGATTCACCAAATCGGCACTGCTTCCTGAGCAGATCTAGGATGCTCTCACCTGGTCCGGGTGGGGGTAAGCTGGAACACCGCCGAATCCAGCCGCGCGCCGGGCCTCATTACGCAAGAATTCCACACAAGAACCGCACAAGAACCTCTCCTATCTTGGTTTGCCCCCCTTTGAACCAGATCTCGCCCACAGATTTAGCCAGAAAGGAGGGCAGAAATTGCAAGAACCAGCGCTTTGCTTGGGTCAGATGCTAACCCGCACTGAGAAGGAAAGGGACAAGCAGAAAGGAGTAAAGTGGGAGGCTATAAAATCTCGAGCAAATGCAGCTTTGGCGTGGAGTGTAAAAAAACCAGAGAAATTCAAGAACATGGCATGGAGCAGAGGGGAATGAGTAATTAAGATGCAGAACTAAGAATTTGAGGAGGCAACAATGAGAACGGCAGAAGAACAGTGTGTGTGACTGAGAGAGAGGAGCGGTGGTGGTGGTGCCATTGCCAGTAGCATTTATTAATGGGCAAAAAATGCTCCTTTCGAAAAAATGGCAGGAAAAACATTATCTTTTCCAGGTTGAACCCCTTACTTTTACTGTTATTAATCATGGCAGGCAAAACCCTTCGTTAATCCAAGCCTAGAAGAAAACATGTGCTCAACTCGGGTGCCGTCGGAAAGGCGCCATTTCAACCACCATTACAACGTGACAGGCAAAGAAAAGCAGCGGAGAAAAGGGACTTAAAGAAGAGTCTCTGTGCTGTAGCACACCTTGGAAGCAAATTAACACTAGCTAGCAAACACCAAGCTTTCCTAATTTCTTTTTCTTTTGGTCCCTTCCACGCGTATGGCCTGCCCCTTTCATGGTAGGTGCTTGTTCTAAGTGCTTTTATTTATTGTTGTGATATCTACATTCTTGGTCCTAATATACCTTTGTGGATGCCAGTTAACAAAATTTGTATGATATGCATGTAGATTCTTTTTGCCGTAAACTCATATAGCAGTAGCATGTAAGGGGTCTTGATCTATGTATATGGGGCGATTGGTAGCATGAGCGAGACAAGCTAAGTGATATGAAAGTGCATGATCAGGTCAGGCTAGGAGTAAAACTCAAATCGAGTGCACGAGTGAACCAGGCTTACTTAACTACACGATTAGATGAGTAAGCCTTTTCTGACGTTTCAGTTGAACAGCCATCAGAGGAAGGCGCAGCGTAGCTTTCATCGTTGAAAGATCATTTAAAGGCGAATTATTGCAAAATCGTACGTTCTAATATATAGAATGAGATCATGACTCGGATCCTCTAAAATGCAAGCTCGGGTATATTTTTTTGGCTGCAGTCGATGGATTATGGCTACAGAGAATGGTTTGCTTTTAAAACGAACACTTATATAAATAAACAGAATGTTGATAAATTATTTCGAAAAGGTAAATCCTAATAAGTCGTTTCGAAAGTCAATGGAGAAATTGTCACGTTTATTTATTCCGAAAAAGCCATGAATCATAAGCTAGGCACTCCTTCGGTAGAATGTCTAGTACAATTGACTAGTAGACTTACTTTGAAAAGATACACTATTTTAAAGCTAATTACTATAGTACAAGCTACAAGTCAAAAAGCTAAAAAAAAACAAGGCCTGGAAGAATTGGACCCTCATTAGTGCCCTGCTCAAAAGAGCTTTTTTTCAGCTTCAGCTTCTAATTTCTGCTTTTTTCACTATTCAGTAATTCGTCTTTTTTTTATTTTTTAGATATTTTAGGTTTTTTTGTATTTCTTTTTTCCCATATTCATTTGTATTATCCGTGATAGGCTAATATGTTTTTCTATTTTTACATTTTTTTATATTTAATTATGCTCAATAAGCTAACTCAGCTACAGTAAAAAAAGCTAGATATAGTGAAATTTCAGCCATAAGGCATCGCTATTCCGAACGCCAAGTCTTTAATGGGCATCGTCTTTTCAAGTTTAAAAGCTGCTTTTTGGATTTTTTTATAAAATTGGTTTTAAACAAAAATATTTTTTAAATGAGATCTGCAAGTTAATTGTAATACACACTGTAGCGACTTCATTTATTTTGGTCAAAACCATACGTGAGTTTCTCTTACTTTGTACGTTCTCTCACAAACAGGTTAGAAGTTATAAGCTGCAGAAAAAAAACAAGCCAATAGCATTTGGTTGACTTTTCTTCCTAGCCACCCTAGCAAGTGCCTGCGGTACTTTCATTCACGTGGGCTTGTCCCTGCAGGTCGATGCATCGGCCTGAGATCTAAATTTAATCATGATTACCACTTCCCAAGCGTATCTGAACTCTGATAGAATGGATGCCGTATACTACTCTACCAAAAAGGGTGCTCTATAAAATTATTCAGTGATCAAAGGTGGTATGTGCAAAAGAAACGATAAAAGAAGAACAAAAGAGGAACAAACAGTCGAGTGCAGCTGCGCAAGTGCTTAGGATTCCCAACAAGACAAGCCTGGAAATCCATGAGGCGGCAGGGTATAAAGGACAGCTGCTTGCTTATCAGATGCACGCAAATTTTTTAAAAAATAATTAAGTTGCAGTAAACAAACAAGGAAAATGGCGGTGGTGGCTCTGTCAGATATGGTGGCTCTGTCAGATATCACGAGCGCTCTCGTGGCGTGCACGGCGGCAGACACCGGGGCCACGTTTTGGTTTCTCCTTGGTTCATCGTCCTAGCTCTGCCCGAGAATTTTTTAGATTAAATTGCATTTTTCGTGGTTAACTTACCATTTGCTTCATCTTATATCATAATTAATCTATATTTTTACTATGCACAGAATGGATCAAATAAAATTTTACTTTACATTAGTCAATCAATTTCGGTTGCAAAAAAAGTAACAAAAATTATGTGTACCAGCTTGTCATTACGTAGAGCCGATTTGAACCAAACAAGATTATCTAATGCAAAGTAAAATTTTATTTAATTCACTCTAGCTCAAAGTAAAAATATAGGTTAATCTTGCATAAAGTGCAATGAATAAGTTATTCAGTGTAAAGTGTAATTTACTTTTTTTTTTCACAGAACCTGGAATTGATGGACTGGATCTTTTGATGGTCCATTAATCAAGATGCATATGATGGTCGATTAATCGAGAGAGACCCATCACTTCAAACTAGTAGAGATGTAGGATGTCACGTTGTACTTCACCTCGTTTTGCATGTGGAGGTGTAGGATTCCACCTTTTTTTTTTTTGAGGTGCAGCAGGATAGGTCGACACAGCTACCATGGTTCTAAGCAAATTAAGTACACATTAATCGCTCCCTATATACACTTTCAACAACTAATGGCCATGGCTCTAATGGAGCGTTCAGAATAACGATAGCTTTTGGTTTTTGCTGAAATTTTACTGTAGCTAGTTGAAATTTTACTGTAACTGAGTGGCATATTAGGCATAATTAAATTTAAAAAATATAAAAATAAAAACGGCTCGCTAGTTTAGAGCGGATAATATAAAGGAATACGAGAAAAAAACGAAACACAAAAAAACAAAAAAAAATTCACTACGTGATAAAATTGCTACAGTATTTTCATCGCTGAACAGTGAAAAATAAGAGAAGTTGAATAGGGCCGTACCATCCAAGGTGGGTTTGGATCCCCGGTGTACATTACTGTTTCAGAAAAAGAATCTCGAATTACAATGCACAGCAGAACCTTCGCACCGCCAAAGAAACTATATACAGCATGCAATCGCACCAGATTTTTCGGCTTGTCCTGGATCACCAGAGCGAGCACGTTCCTGCGCCATGATTTCTAGGTGGTCCAGATCGTCGGCTGGCTCGTTTTGGCAACGACTGCGTTGCCACAGCCATGCGTGCGTCCTGCGACCGGTGAAGCTAGCATGCACATGGAGAAGATCGTGCTCGCCAGTCATCATGTTCGTGTATAGGCAATGAGTGGTGGCCATGTCCGCGTGAAGGAGCATGTTAACGTATGTGTTCTTGACCCTACGAGGTCTTGTTTAGCTCCAAGACAATATGAGCTAATGATGAACAATGATACGTACTGCTGATAATCGCCCTTTTCCAAAAGCGAAAAAAATGGTACGGCTGATCTCCGGTGCGTGGATTAGATTGCTGTTTCGAGAGAAATGGTTGCGTCTGGTTTAGCGTTGGTTTATGATTTTTTTACTGTAGCTGACTTATTTTTTACTGTAGCTGAGTTATCTTATTTGGTATAATTAAATTTTAAAAAAATATAAAAATAGAAAAAGAACAATACAAAGGAATACGAAAAAAAGAAAAAACAAAAAAACCTAAAAATCTAAAAAATAAAATTACTGAATAGTAAAAAAATAGAAATTAAAAGTAAAAATTGACATTAAACCAACTTAAATATGACCAAAATATAAGTACGGTGATCAGGCTGCTTTGGACTTTAGAGGTCCCACCAGTCTTTAGAGCCTCTAGGTCCGTCCTCGGCGTGTTTTGCCTCTATTCTACCTCTATTCTACGCATAGGAACAAAACAAAAAGCTTTCGGTGGATGTAAATTTTTCTGCGTTTTTCCTTTGAAATCTTATACAAAGGAAAATTTTCTGTGTTTTGCCTTTGGTGCATTCCTACGAATCAAATGGTGCTACCCTAACCAAATCTCTAGGAACTCGAATTCTATATTTTTCCCAAACCAAAGAGGCCATTAGAGATTGGACACTAGGACACCTAGGGTCTATTTATATTAGCTTTATCTTATAAACAGTAATATATTGTAAAGAGTCGAAGAAGGAGAAACATACATGCGATTTTGGCTGATATAAATAGAGTCACTATAGTATTACTTTAATTGACAAGTAGACATCACCTCAAAAAGATACCCCATTTAAAAGTTAAGTACTGTAAAAAAACAGTTTTTAAAAATTAATATGAATAGGGCCTAATTTATGTTCTGTTCATGCGTTTGTATATGCTACCGCCAGATAATACTCTTTTAATGATGCCATTGTAAAATAATTAACGTAATTTTACATGGAACTAGAAGCTCTAAATTATGTGGCGGAATTTTCATAGTTTTTCCTGTTCAGCAGTGGCCTCATTGGTACTCTTTGTTTAAAAAATCGGGTCTCAGCTACCTAAATTTTTTATCTTTCAATCAGCAATGCTAAATAATGTACGATTTTAGTAAAGATTTATTGTAGTCTTTACTTCTGTTTATTTCTGTATTTATACATGTTCACCTAGTTTACTTTATTTTTGTCTAGATTAGAATTTTTTGACTTTGTACTTTGTAGGGGTTCACCAATCTTAAATTTATTTTTCTTTGTCTAGGTTAGAATAATACTTTGTTTCACTTTGTCCTAGTAGTGAGAGGTGGGTTTATATAGGAAAGGAGGGGAGCTATGAGAGTGGTTGGATCTTCATCAAAGGACTAAGAAAAGTGATTGAAATTCAATACTAATCTTCATCAAATTTAATACTAATAAAATTTCAATCATATGATGAATAGACAACTTCTAAAAATATATAAGGCCACAAATTTGCATTTAAATACTATTTTAAAATAAACACAAGATATAATTTTAACATATTTCATTTTTTTTTGCAAAAACATATGATATTATGAGACCTTATGGAGGTCACTCATGGTTTTGTAATGAGTAATTGACTTTGGTTGGCCGTGTTTTCGAAGTTTGACTTTGGTTTTGAGAGTTTGCTGGATTTCAAGTTTGCTATCACTGTGTGTCGTCTAACCGATTTGCTAGGGCAATCAGACAACTGGGCAAGGGTTGCCTGACCACTCTACAAGTCTGATGAGACTGGTCCCTAAGGTTTGGGCTTAAATGAAGTATGACAATCTGATCGGCACTAAGTCAGACTGGCCCTAAGTGCTTTTGGAAAATGTACTCCAAACACTTTGTCAGCATGTCTAAGTATATGTTTTCACTAGGTTTCATTGCAAGTGGAATATGGAGCTGGAAGTAGATAAATTTTAAAGAAAATTCCACAGAAAGGTGTTTCTAGTGCGAGCTGAGAAGACCGAGCGGTCTAACCGATAGGGAGCGCTGTTAGACCACTATCCTGTTCCCAGGAAGGGTTGCTTCAGGAATTAAATTGAAATTGGTTCTAGGAGCTTAGGATTGGTGCGTATAGATTGCATATTGCATATTTGGACAAATGTGAATTAGGTTGTAAAGAACTTATGCCTAAGAATAGTTTACTTGGTATATTATTGTGCAGGTGACTTAAAGTCAACTATAGTCAACGGTGAGGAGGACCGAGACTTGGTCAAGGAGAACCAAGGTCTAGAACAGTCGTGGATGCTAGGGTAAGATGGTTAGAGTCAACCAAGGTGCAAGATAGACAAGAACCATGGAGGCAAAGTATGAGCAAAGGCTGTTGAGGTAAAGAGGTGAACTTGGTGCATTGTGAGCCTGAGATGGCTATGTGACGTGATGTTTCCAGAAGCTAGTGAAGCTTTGAAGGTATGTATTTTTGGCTCATCATGTGCCAATTTGATGATTTTGTGTGCCATGCGGTGCTACATGACAGGTTTACTTGTCGGTAATGGTTATAGGACTTTAGAGCTATGTCATAATGTGGTGAAGAGGACGGGGACTTAGGACCTATTCTTATTGGCTGCAGCTAATATCTTTTGGCTAAAAATAAATAGTAGTAACTAAAGAAATGACTTTTATAAGTAAGGAGCAAGCAATAGAGAAAGTGAGGGAGAAATGCATGCGCGAGATGAAAGTAAGAGAAGTAAGGTGTGTGATGGACCCATGACCTCCTACCTTATCTCCAAAGAGAGACGGAGGCGAGAGGAGTGGAGAAGCCACTTCGAGAAGTCGAGTGTTCATATTGGCTTCTAGCTTCTCCAAGTAGAAGCCAATATGAATAGGCCCTTAGCTGTGAGAGCTAAGGTCCAAAACGGTCAAGGTGCCACTGAAAGATGACTGAGACTTGCAAAGTGGTTTACAAGCTAGGATGATAAGGACTCCGGAGCTATATCATGGTGAAGCAGAAGGGACTAGGACTTAACTAGGAGAGTTAAGATCCAAAATAGTCAAGGTGCTTGCGGAGTGGAATGATGGGTAGTGGCAAGGTGGACTGGAAAACTTAGGGAGGATCTGAGGTCTAGATTGGTCAGGGAAGCCATGTACAGTCATGGTACAAGACATTGCAAATTGTGCCATGTGACTTAGATCTGTTTGTAAGTGAGGACAGTTTGGTGGGATTTGAACGCATGAGAGGCTTGACGGTGAGTTATTGGGGTCACATGGAAGATGATGAGATATAGGTGATGCCTTGAGATGAAGGATTCGAGAAATGGTCGGTAGAGGGGTATTTTGGCAAATTAATGAAGAAGAGAACAACGCATGATGGATTTGGGCTATTGGAGTTAAAGATGAAGACGTCACTTTAAAATGCATGCATGAGTGCGTTGAGTTCAAAAAACCCATTATGTTTTAGGTTTTCATGTTTTCCCAAGGCTTAGTGGATAGTTTCATTAGGTGGCTAATTTTAGGGTTTAGGTGTAAGGTGAGGAGTCGTCACTATGTAAAGAAGATGGCTTAGAGTTTGAGAAAGCCAAGTATGGAGAGAAGAGAGAGGGTTTGAGAGATAGATCTAAGAGTGAGAGTGAGAGCACTTGTGTGTGTGTGTGTTGCCCTTATGGCTTTGTCCTTCCAAGGAAGTGACTATAAATATTTATCTCCAAATAGAAATCAATTATCTAAATTCGTCAAGTCTCCCTCTCATATGTTGAACTATTGATTTCTTGATTTGGCTTAGTTTTTAGTGTTTGTTTCTCCTGTTTTGATTTTACTTGGTGTCAAAGATGTGTAAGTAATAGAGATAGCTCTTGGAGACTAGATCACATCCATCTAGGAACTTTCTATTGCAAGTTCTTGAGTTTGCCCAACTTTGGTGGAAGAGAAGGGTGATTTGTTCTAGAGGATTTTTGGCCTAATTTTTGTTGTGATTTGAGGTTGCTATGATGTGTGGGACTTGATCCAAGATTATATTGATCATCCTTTACCCACGAGCAAGATCTATTCTCAAGTTTGGTTTCTTCCTGGTTTTGGTGCACCTTGCGTTGATAGAAGAAAGGTTAAAACTTTGATAAGGTTTGTGTCGATCTCTTGTTGGAATGGGTTCATGAGTTGGTAGATTAGATGTGTTGTAGGGGTGGCCCCCACCTAAACTCAGCTAGCCTGTTAGGAGGTTGTAAACCCAAGGTCGATATGTACAATGACATAATTGCCCTCGAAGGGATACTCGGTGTAATCGGTGTAAGGGTACGATTGTAAAGATGTTCCTTACGAGGGCACATCTATATATCGTGCCTGCTCTTGGGAAAGACCCAAGAGGATATTGCTCATCTAACTCTCCACTACCATACACCTCTCTCTCTGTTTGGTCTGTAGCCACAACAGTTGGCGCCGTCCGTGGGGGGCGGCAAGAGCAAGCCTCAAGATCTGAAGGATGGCACCGAAGAAAACTTCACCATTGGCGGCGAAGAAGAAGGAGGGGGTCGTGGCGAGGCCCCGCGTCAACACCAGGGTTTCGGCGTCGGTGGTCGCGGGTGAGAACGACGATGCACACCACGCGACGATCGACCCCGCCACCGTCGACGCGATGATCGGCCCCGCCATTGCCAACGTGGCCATCGACCCCGCCACTGCAGAGGTGACGGTCGACCCCGCTACCGTCGACGCGACAGTCAACCCCGACATTACCGTTCGGGTGATAAGGAATGGTAGTGTCGGCGCCCGTCAAGGCGCGACCACCATCCTTACACCCGGTGCGGGAGCGCCAGGCGGTCCTGGCGGCGACACGGGCCTCGTCATCGACGCCGGAGCCCACCGCGTTGACGTGACAAGCCACCCAAGGACACAAGCGGTGGTTACGACTACTTCGGCAACGCGACCGGGTGCGCCCATCGCCTCGTCCACGCCGGCGGTGGAGAACGCCCTGCTGGCGGCCCTCGGCACGCTTCAGCAGGAGTTAGCGGATCTTCGGGGGCCGTGCGGAGAATGCAAGAGGCTCGGAGCCAACAGGCCCCGCCGGTGGTCGTGCCGGAGCCCACGCCCGAACAGGCGGATAGCCATGACACTTCACATCGATCGCGCGTCACGCGACGTAGATCGAAGTCCTCGCTATCGGCGGCTCGCAGCAGCGGCGCGGACCGAGGATTTTAAATTCCCCAGCTCCGTCACGTCGTACAAGGGCGACACGGACCCCCGCGAGTTCGTGCGCGTATACGAGGCCGCTATCGAGGCGGCAGGCGAAGATGACACCATCAAGGCGAAGGGGCTCCCGCTCGCGTTGCAGGGAGTGGCACTCTCTTGGTTCTTCACTATAGAGCCCAACTCCATCTACACATGGGAGTAGGTTCCAGGGGAACTACGTCGAGCGTGTCGACGCGGATCAGCTCTTCGCAATCAAGCAAAAACCATCCAAGAGGATCCGCGAGTACTTCCAATGCTTCACGAAGGTCCGCTGCCAGGTCAAAGATGTTAACGAGACAACAATCATCAACGCAGCGGTGCAGGGTCTTCGCCCGGGGCCGCTAGCCGAGTACAACGCACGAAAGCCAATCAAGACAGTGGCGACGTTCTTTGATAAGATGGAGGAGTACGCCCGAGTGGAAGAAGACGCGGCGACATCAGGAAAATGCTGCCGACGCCAACCCAGTGGAAGGTGCGGCGAAGAGCGTCGACCCGTTGAAACAAAACTCCTCGCGGAGCAAGCGTAGGAAGGAGCCGTCGAAGGACGCCTCCCAGCACAAGGACGCGCCAGTTGATAAGCCTCAGCGCGGCCGTCAGACGTCTCGGAGAGCCCGCTACGTCTTCGGCCTTGAGGGCGACTCGGAAGACAATGCCCCCGCTGACCGCGGGGCTAGGGCTCGCCAGGGTCGGGGGCGAGGCCGAGGCCGGGGCCACGAGGGTTGGGCCCGCGCGAAGTACGGCGACCAACACCGCCCACAGTGGTGCGAGGTGCACGGCCAAGGCAATCATGACACCCACTTCTGCACCACCATCGCGGCACTTCGATAAAGCGTCGCCAGAGACAGAGATCTTGAGGCGCGGCCACCCGTCGTGGCACACGTCCAGCAGTCCCTGGACGGCCCCCTACGGATTCAGGGCCTGTTTGTTTTAGCTTCTAGCAGCTGCAGCTACTCCCAGAATCTGCAGCTCCCCAAACGATCGATTTTCATCCGATTCTAAGCAGCCGAAGCTACGTAATCCGAAAATGAACTAGTAGCCGAAGTCGGGTTATCCAGCTTCTCCAGATTCTGACTAGCTAGCTACTCACCAGCTGCTTCTCAGAATCTACAGCTGAAACAAATAGGCCCTCAGGATCAAGTGCAGCAGCCTCAGGAGAGCCCCCTGCAGATCCACGCCCTTGAGGGCGCTCAGCGTAGGGTCATAAATGTAATCTCCGGAGGCTCCTCTCTGGAGTTCACTTCGGAGCGACAGCGCAAGGCTTACGTGCAAAGGCTACACCACGTGACGACGTACCCGACACATGCACCACCGGTTTGGGCGCAATATGCGATCACCTTCACGTCTGCCGACGCCGAAGGCGTGGAATTCCCCCATCAAGATCCCCTGGTCATCCAGGTCACGATTGCCGGGTGCGACGTCCGGCGTGTCCTGGTCGATGAAGGAAGTTCCGCGAATGTTTTGTTCGCATGGGCCTTCAACCAGATGGCGATCCCTCGAAGCCGCCTAGGTCCCTCAAAAATTCCGCTGCAAGGCTTCGGAGGTCAGCCGTTGCTGGTGCTGGGCCAAATATATCTGCAGGTCTCCTTCGGCCAGGACGACAACGTGGTGAGCGGGGACCGACCCACAAAGACGCGCGGAGGCTTACCTTCGCACGCACTCCCCGGAGTATAAATAAGACGTGGATGTCTTCCCTGCGTACTCTACTGAGTATAAATAAGATGCGGAGTTCCGCGCACGTGTTGGTGCTACCACCACGCGTACTCTCCGGAGTATAAAGACGTGGTTGATGTTCCCACGCAATCCACGGAGGTCTGCCTCTGCACGCGCACTCCGCGGAGGTCCGCCTCCGCACGCACTCTACGGAGTATAAATAAGACATAGCGTCGAGGTCCGCCTCCGCACGTACTCTACGGAGTATCAATAAGACGTAGCGTCGAGGTCCGTCTCCGCGCGCACTCTATGGAGTATAAATAAGACGCAGCGGGGGGACGCCTCCGCGCGTACTCTACGGAGTATAAATAAGACGCGGATGTTTTCCCTGCGCACTCTATTGAGTATAAACAAGACGCGGATGTCCCGCGAGTGCGTTGGCGTACCCTCCGAAGCTTAAATAAGCCGTGGTTAATCGTCCCACGCATTCTCTGGAGTACAAACAAAGACGCGGATGTTTTCTCTGCGCACTCTACTGAGTATAAACAAGACGCGAATGTCCCGTGCACACGCTGATGTCATCACCACGCGTACTCTTTGGAGTATAAATAAGACATGGATGATATTCTCACGCACTCTTCGGAGTATAAAAAGAGCGGCGCACGGACACCAAAGGTTTCCTGCGCTCCCCGCAATCCGCGTGCGCCACATGAACGGAATGCCGCGGGTGCAGGGGCAAGGCGCCTCATGCACAAAGCCTTCAAGCTAAACGGGTGCGGCACCCATCATGGCAGACCCCCTCAATCTGGAGGCCTGGGACGCCCCCCACACCATAGCTCACCACCAGCTTCTCGCCAGATGAGCTAGACTGCAACACCGTGGAGGTGGGGCGGCGCAGGAGCTCAATAGCCTGCGCTTCTGCCGAAGCGATGACAACACAAACGCGCTCGTCGAAGCCTGCCCACCTCACCGACGGCCTCACTGGCGCGACGTAGAAGTCTACTCCCAAATATAGGAGTTTCCTTGCGGAAGTACAAGTGAATTGCCCACCACCCCGCACCAGCCGCGGCTCTTCGGTGAGCTGGCGAGGGGAAAACACACCGCGATGTCGCATCCGCCTCGTATGGACTAGATGTCCGGCCCCGCGATCGTCCAGGCGGCATCAGCCGCGCTCTGGAACCCTCGGCGCTCCTGGACGAAGTTAGGGCACGCTGGGGACGGCGAGTTCGATAGGGGAAATGGCAGGGGCACAATGTCTGGGAAGGGGAGTGCCGCTTCACTTGGCCACTCGCCCTTTTAAAGAGTCCCAGAAGCAAAACCGCCTCAGTGACAGGACTCCACCAACTACACCCCACGTGTCCCCCTTTCCTGGGGGGGCCCGAAGCAATGGACTACGGGCGAGGGACACTTCCCTCACAGCTGTAAAGCGATGTACGTAGAGCTTTGTTGATCCCGCCTCAGCTGTCCCGTCAGTGTCTGGAAATGCGGCGTGACAGTTGCTCCCGTGAGGCCCCCTATCGATCGCCGAGGACAGGACCTACGGAGCTAGATTCCTGTCATTTCCCAAGCCTACTTTATCCTTATCCTGCCTAGCAGTAGGGGACGGAGCGCTCGTGCGTCTACTCCGACTAGGCGCCAGCTCCGCTGCCACCACTTCGAAGGGTAGGGGACGGAGTGCTCACGCGTCTACTCCGACTAGGCGCCAGCTCCGCTACCACCACTTTGAAGGGTAGGGGACGGAGCGCTCACGCGTCTACTCCGACTAGGCGTCAGCTCCGCTGCCACCACTTCGAAGGGTAGGGGACAAGCACTCGCGCGTCTACTCGGACTAGGCACCAGCTCCGCTGCCACCACTTCGAAGGGTAGGGGACGGAGCGCTCGCGCGTCTACCCCGACTAACCAACAAACTTCACAAGAAAAGCACAAAGCGGAGGTGCCCAAAAACGACGGCGGGGACGAGTGCTTCGGCTTATCTACCGCGCTGCTACAAAGTGATTACAAAGTCCACTAGGCGCCAGCTCCGCTGCCATCGCTTCGGAGGATACGGGACAGAGCGCTCGCGCATTACCTCGACTAGGCACCAATGCTACTCGTTCGGTTTCACCTAGGCGGCCTTTCGCGCCGAAGCCTCGCCCGTCGAGGGTCGATTCGCCTAGAAGTTCAGTGAGTGTTCGACCCATCACCAGCACCACAAACGACGCCGGGTTACGGCGTTGGAAATCAGCAGTCGATCCCCATCGGACAGCTGCTCGGAACAAAATGGCGTGATTGGTAAACGCAAGGGAAGCAATCCTCGCTTCGTTCACAGAATGGGCTACGTAGGTTACAACACACATCGACGCACAAGAACCCTGGGGTCACACCTGCCTCGAGCTGTCGGTGCCATCATCGTCGCGTCGGGCAACTCCATCCAGTCATTCGCCAAGGTTCCCCTCGCCGTACATGTTCCGCCGCAGCTCCACTTTCGCCACGGCCTCCCCAATGTACTCCCAGATCCGTTCATGAAAAAACCGAACGGCAGGCCGTACAGCGCACACTGCACCGGACATCACTCCCGCCCTGGCTGGCATCTCCAGTTGCGGGTCGCCCAATTCATCGACATGACGGCAGCCCTGGTGCTGGATAAGAGCACACGCCAGGCATGCGGTCATGTACGAGCAGTAATTGCCAAAGTACGTCGCGGCGGCCTGAGCGAGATCGGCCGCTTCCCCTATCCGTCGAAGTGTCCGCAACAGCTCTTCAGGTCCGAATGAGCGGGGTGGCACTTCGGCAACAAGGTTTTCCAGGGTGCCCTTAAGGGCCAGCATCGCTTCCCATGCTGCCGCCGAAGCGTCGCCCAGAGCCTGGTCCCGCTCCCTCAGTGATGCAGTAAGGCGGCTCTTCTCTTCCTCCAGCATAGCAACCTATCGAAGCAGGCCGTCCCGCTCCTCTACTGCGCCTATCGAGCCGCCGCCACAAGCTCCTTGGCATATGAGATAGCCCCCGCGCGTTCCGCCTCCTGGCGTCGAATGCGATCATCCTTAGAGGAATGCGTCTCCTCCGCCGCACGCAGAGCTCCTTCGGTGACGCGCAGTCGGTCCTCTAAAGCCTCCCGCTCATGGGCAGTAGCCGCCTGCAGTGCCCGGCCAAGGGCGACGGTCTACACGATCAAGTCATTAGTACACCTCCGAAGGGCTGCGCGATGATAACGGTCAGGTACTCACTCTCATTTCGGAGATCTCTAGCACTCTCCCAAGGAGTCCGGACCCGTAGGTCTGCAGCGCCTGGCAGTCCAAGCTCGCGGCCGCGATGTTCGCGACCCCCTGCCACGCTGCCAGCACCTCCGGTCGAGGGACGACGTCCGCTAGGCTTCGTGCGGCATCCGCTGAGATAGCTTTGGTGGTGCCGGATGTCCCTTCCGCACGAGCGTCCTCGTGCTCCGAGCGACGCTCACGTTCGGCGAGGCGTGTTGCTGCAAGGGGACACGACGGTCAGCCCCAAAAATGCCTAGCGGCGCCACACCAAATAATTTAAGCTCACCTTCATCCCGCCAGCAGCAGCAGGGGCATCGGCGTCCCCCGACGCGACCATCCCGCCAGCTGGGGGGGCTTCTGTGTCGGAGCCTAGCTCCACCAAGACCCCGCCCCCGGCAGCCGCAGACCCGGAGGGAACCGCAAGGACACCGACGTAGAGGCACTCGTGTTTGAGTCGGAGTCCCATAAGGCCCCGACCTTGCTCGTTACGACAAACCCTCTCGCCGAGCGAAGGGGCGACAGCGTGCGGGGCCGCTTCACCTTCGGGGAGTAAGATGGCGGCCCCGCCTCGGTAACCGCCGCAGGAGGAGGCTCCACCGTTGCAGGAACGGATTCCGCCCCATCACCCTCCGAGTCAGCATGCTTCGCCGAGTTGGAGCTCGTGCCCGTCGGTACTCCCTCCCCCGTCGAATCGCGGAGAGCTAGGCATAGAGCTGGAACAGCGCGCTTTAGCACTCTAATGCCCAAGGCTTCACACACATGGTTCAGCCGCCCCAGACCTACCTCCGTGGTCGCCGCTACGCGCAGGGTGTGTTCCCTGGCCGTATACGGGCCGAGGAACGCGTCCACCGCGCGTTCCACGTCTTCCAGCAAAGCCCCTGTGAGCCACAAGAGGCGCAACTTAAAACGAGCTCGATGGACCATACAAGGACGTTGAGCTCCATCAACACTTACGTCGACCAGAGGGCCTCGGCAGCGAGGACACTAATGGGCATACGTTGTCACGCCGAAGCCTTCCGGGCGTAACACGCCACTCAGACGCAAGTGGTGCTACGCCATACATGACGAACTCCTCGGCGAGGTCGCGCATGTTGAAGCGGGCGGTGATCCCCACAAGGCTCCGCGCCATTCGCTCATCTTCAGCATCTACCGACCCACCAAGCGTGGTGTTGAACATCACCGACCGCCCTGAATACTCAAGGCCGCTACCACTCGCCACACGGTGGTAGAACCACCACCTCATCTAATTCGGCTCCCACTCTGCCCGAGCCGAGTTCGCGGGAAAAATCTTCTTGCACCGAGACCGCAGGACGAAGTCGACACGGCCAAAGCTAAGAAACGTCCCATCTCCCTGATCTTCTGCCTCGCACCGTGCGTCGTGGAGAAAGGCGAACAGCGATGCGGTTGGCCAGCATGCCTCCGTACGTAAGGCCCAGTTGTACACGGCAAGACGGGCTAGCGCAGTCAGCGTTATCTGCGTCAGCTCAAGGCCAAAGGTCTACAGGACGTCCCTGACAAGTCGGGCGGCTGGAATGCGTAGCCCAGCTTCGAAGTAGGCGACGAACATGATCGCCTCCGACTCCTCGGGATGCGTCTTGGTCTCGTCGCCAGCAGGCAGTCGCACCTCCCGGCGGTCCGACAGCTTCCCCTCGCGTAGAAGGCCGCGAATCGTCTCTTCCGTCACCAGCGTGGAACCCAGGACACGGGAGCACGGACCTTCTACTCTCTCCATCACCACCCACCGTTTGTCCACCTGCGTGGGGTCACGCCCCTCGAGTGTGTATTCCACCTCGAGCGATGACGACCGTCGGAAGACGGCGTTGTTGCTGTCCGGCTGAGCGCTCTCCCCATCATGTGCCATCGTCCTCCTAAGAGATATGCGACAACGGAGCGAACAAAGAAGACAGGAGATTGAGGGCGTGCGGTCAGAAGCTGGAAGATGGAGCGAACTTCATGCAGGTGGTGCGCAGCACGGGGAATTTAAGACCCCTACACCTCCCACGCCACCGGTAAGGCTAATCGGCGGGAGGTGAACCGCTCGCCTCCCCACGATCGAAGCTGAACCGGCGCAACTGCCCACGTGCGCCAGGCCCAGTCAAACGACGGTCGCGCAAAAAGGCCTGACAACGCACGATGCGCCATGCGTCTACTCAGGAATCCGCGCGGGACAACTCTGGCTCCGCCTTCGACGGGGCCTTCGCCTCCGCGGGACAACTCCTGCTTCGCCCTCGACAAGGCCTTCACCTCCGCAGTGCAAATCCGGGCCCGCCTTCAGCTCCGTCATTCCCACATGCCTGACAACGCCCCCCACTCCAGTGCCTCGGACCAACCCCGGCGCCTGCTGCATTCCATATTTACCACTCTTGGCACAAGGAACCGTTTTCGCACCCTAATGTGCCCAACGTCTTTTCATGGATGCTAGGTTGCAGAGAGCGCTGGCGGGGCAGATCAATCGGAGGGAGCCCACACCGATCGACGCAAAGCCAGCCACCAGAAAAGGGCGCGCGCCCGCAGTCGCCTGACCGCTCGCAGCGTCACGGGCACCACCACCTCGGGATATAACGCCTCCGCTCTACCTCCCTACAGCCGCGGACGCCCGGCGAAGACACCCCTCTACTCCGCAAGGGATGGCCCCAGGCTTGAAGGACGTCTCAGCAACAGGCCTGACACTTCTTCCTCGACGCGGGGTGCAAATCTTTCTGTCAGCTCAAGAATGTACCTTCTTTCGTCCACAAGCACGCACAGAGTGCCCTAACCGACGCCAACCCTGCTGCATGCTTATGAGCGGAAGAGGCATATTCTTGAGACAAACCGCCCCAGCAATACTTGATCACAACACTACGGCCGTATATATAGCCATTTTTTGGGGAAGCGCAACCAGCGGGAGTCCGACCGACGCGGCCAACCACGCGCGCCCAACCGGCGGGAGTCGAACCGACGCGGTCGCTCACGCACGCGCGACGTCCCAACTTCCTGCACCTACCTGCTCATCCTGCATCGACGAGGTCTCTGCCTCCGTAGGGCAACCGCGGCTCCGCTTACGGCCACCTAGCGACGAGTTTGTCTCTACATCGGCACATGATTTCGACATCGACTCCGCCTGTGGCCCCACGGCCCCGACTTTGCGAAGCCACGATGGGCTACATGCGCCAAATGATTTTCGCCCACAATCACACAAGGTCACAGACCGCAGGGACGGAGGGGGCCAAAGGGCTCGGCAACATGGCTTCGGCCTGTGAAGCCCTTCACCATGAGAGGCTCCTGTTGTAGGGGTGGCCCCCACCTAAACTCAGCTAGCCTGTTAGAAGGTTCTAAACCCAAGGTCGATATGTACAATGACATAGTTGCCCTCGAAGGGATACTCGGTGTAATTGGTGTAAGGGTACGATTGTAAAGACGTTCCTTACGAGGACACATATATATATCGTGCCAGCTCTTGGGAAAGACCCAAGAGGACATTGCTCACCTAACTCTCTACTACTATACACCTCTCTCTCTGTTTGGTCTGTAGCCACAACAAGATGTTATTGGAATAGGCTTATGAGGTTGTCGATTGGATGTATGCCTAAGTTTCATATGCTTTGGAGTCTTGGTTTGAAAGTTGGCTCATTGTGTTTGAGGTGGGTGCAAATTTTAGGTTCTAGACATGGGCTACAGTCAGATTGTTGGATAGCTTCTAGTCAGACCATCGACGGTCATATTGCTATATATTAGTGGTGAGATTAGCCCCGAGCGGTCAGACTAGTTCATGACTTGCGATTAGACCGCCACAGAGGTGTGTTGGCTTGTTTTGCTAGGTTTTTTCTTGGTATTTTCACTGTGTGTGTGTTTATGATTGATCTTCATAGCTTCTTTGACCTTGTTAGCTCTTTATAGCTAATTGAGGAAGAGGTTTGCTTCTTGTTGTAAGAAATTGTTTTTAACTCCTATTCTACTTCTTTAGTCGTCAGCTATGGTCCTACTGATATATTTTTTCATAGAATGCAAAGGCATATTGAATGATTTGTTTTCCCCCAATTTCACTTTTTGTTTGAGGATTTTCATTTATAATCTTTACTACTATTGGGCACGGAGATAACATTGGGGATATACAACTCCATTATTCTTCTCCTACCTTGATTTCATCATTTATTTATTTTGTATGAATTCGTCATTTGTTTGACTGCGTCAAAATTAAAACATAGCCTTAAGTTAAACAATGGAGTACTTTCTTTATTGGCATATTTAGAAATAAATATTTCTCTACTGACAGATAGTAAAACCGTTGAAACTATGCATGAGAAAATAATTTAGGGGATCCCGGGATGCGTATGGCCCTATGCCACAATTAACTGGTAGCTAAAAGAAGCGCGTGCTTTCTCTCTCTCCCTCTAGGTCGTAGCTTTAGGTTTGCTTTAAACGGTTTCAATTTCTAATTTTTTTTATTTTTAATTTATTTAAGTTAGAAACCATTTGAAATCTGTTGGTTTCTAATTTTAGCTTATTTTGTATCTTATTTCTATGATGATATAATAGTTTTTTATTTTTTCTTATTTTTTAATTTTTTTAATTAAATGTTTTAGAAATCTAATAGCCACTACAATATAATTTTAAGTAAAAACCAGCAACCAAAGCTCTATACTTAATATGACGATGGCCCGATCTTCCGAGAGGTACTGATAAGTCGATTGTGGAGAACACGACGTTGATGATCCAAATGCTCCGACCAAAACAGATCGATCCCCTCACAATCACTACACTACTGCTCCGATGGTTATCAACCGTGCCGAACGCGGTTGACCTCGCCAAGAAAGCTATCTCCTGCAAGCGAATCGAGAACACAAGCAAGAGAGTAAAAGATACAATATGAAATTGTATTGCGAATAAAGATTCAGTTCATAAGTTGGGATTCCTCAACCGGACGTGCGGTGATACTGCTAAGTAGAAAAATCTCTTAAGAAAAACCCGAGAAAAACTAAAAAAGTGCGACCTCCTTAAATAGAGGAGGGAAAGCCGCACTTAACTAATAAAAGGGGGTACAGTACTATTGAGGGTCGGCCAACACACTTGGAAGCCAAACATGACTCGATTACAAGGCTCAAAGCCCACTTTGACTCGGACTGAAAAAGTGATGTGACTTGTTTTCCAGTTTCTGATCGGCTCGGATGGAATTTTGAGGTGAGACCAGATTCATCTGAAAGTAGACTCCAAAATCTTTCCAACGAGTACTCACGGGCCTCGAGAAACCTTCTGAATCAAAAGTTATAACTGTTTGAAGTAGACGCTATCAAGCAAACCGAATCTGAGTCGAACTCGCGAATATGAGTTGGATTGCGCTTGACGGTTCCACTTCTACACTTGAGCTTGCGTGGTTCTTCTCCATGGTTCCTAAGAACAAAAAAATCACAAGTCTTAGGAAGTATAGAATTCTCAGCGGAAATATTATTGACTCCTAAAAACGAGTTAACCTGATAGTTGAGTTGACGAGCACGTGCCCAAGTAATTAAATCTTGCCCATTATTCATGGAAACAGTAAGTTAAGTGTTCATATCAGTAGAAATGATATCCTTATCAATACCATAAACTTAAGCTTTTAGGAATAGACCCTAAAGCTAGCGAGAGCTCGAGTTTACAAAGGTCAAAGAGTTGGAGTGGGCCGAACCAGGTGATGCACGGTCAGCCTAAAAAGAGTTCACGTGACGAGTCAGTCCTATACACTTAGTTGATGAGAGTTGAATTAAATGGGGTTTAGAGATAATAAGGAAACTCCTCTCCATTCAAAGTTGGAGATTTTGTTCTATGTCATCGGTCAAATATCAAATTCTATAAATATCGGTAAAGAGTATTGTATAATTATCAACATACCATTTATTTATGCAAACTTCACAGCAAATGCCACTGGTGTGTGTAACCCTATCTCAAAATCCCACACTAACATGATCTACGACTCCTCTACCCTATGAAACACTAAAAATTTTCAATTAAATACCATTGCTTTTCGTTCTCATTTGGTATTTCATCGAGCAAGTCTTGTGTGAGGCAGCGAGGATCCGTGAAGACAATGATGGTGACAACGGCAGCGTGTGGTGAGCTCGTAGGCAGCACCATGCCAATGGTGCGATGTGCGCGGTGGCCGGCTATCTTGCTGACCTGAACGCCTTCATCGTGTGTTGGAGCACGCGCGACGCCTTTGGCAAGCCTAAGTGCTGCTGTGGCCACGTTGGGATTTGGAAACGATGGCTGGTGGCACAGAGGCAGACGTGGTAAGGGCACCTTTGGAATTTTGAAGGAGTGACGTTTCAAAGCACGCCTTGCAGAAACCATTGGTATGTTTACAATTAGACGATTTTTTTGTGGTACTTTTAGCAATCAAGGTTTCACCAATGGCATAGAACCAGTTTTCCTTCAAAGTTTATCTTTTTTCCTTGATGGATTCAAGTCTTCTCGTAGCTGCTTGGAAGGTAGAAATTCCATAGAAAATTCACAGAAATCTTATAGAAGACAGTTGTATTCCTACATAAATTTAGGAAAATACCATGTTCCAAATCATGCTTTTATGAGCATAAGTTCTGCTGTGAGTCTAACTTGTGGCTAGTTCGACAGGTATGGTACCCCTGTCTTGTGACTAAAGGCTACAGTTCAAGGTCCAATACCAAGTTAGGTAAATTTACTGATGGATTTTCTGGGATTTAAACATGTGGCCCCTCAGTTGTTGAGCCTTATAATTAGTACAAGCTCAATTCCCATACTTTGCTATGGTTAAAAAAAATCAAATTATCTAGCATATAGATTTTTTGTGACTACAAAGAAGATACACACACATACCATACACATGCATAAGCGTTGGCCAAGACACAAAAGATGCTACCTAGGCAAAAGCTATAGATTTTCAGCCTTAAGAGCAGTTACACACTCATGAGCGTCACGAAAATGGCCATACTGATCATAAATGTCAATCAAAACTGCGTATACTGCACCACTCTCCTTGAGCCCTCGATTCCTCATGCCATCAAATAGCTTTTTTTTTTTTAATTTCATCCCACGTCCCCTTCTCCCCCAACCGGACGATGATTGTAATGAAGATTTTATTGTCAGGGTACATCCCTTCATCCTGCACTGCGGCAGAGAATCGCAGAGCATAGAACCATAGAGTTATGAATCATGATATGACCCATGAATGAATTTAACCATGTAATCCTCAAATAAACTTTTTAATTTAGAATGCCTGTGCATTGCTACATAAAACAAAATTTAAGAGTAAATATTATGCTGTAGTTATATATTCTTACTCAAAGGAATAGAAGTTTGTTTTTACTTGACTATATGACCTGCTTTTAATATAATATACAACCAAATGTATGCTTAGAATGATTTAAACAGCTCAACTAATCAAATATCTAAATTTAAAATATTTTTCATAGAGCCCGCCCTTGGCATAATCTAATGACATGCTCCAAGATAAATATTACATCCCTAATCGTGGCCAATTTTCCAGCATTCTAACAATGTATATACAACAAGAACACTATCACAGGTTTTGGAGCAAGAACAAAAATGAGACATTTCAAAGGTGCTTTTAGGAAAATAAAAACCCTAGGTACAAGAAAACTAAAGCTAATACCTCAGTTATGAGAATTTTTGCTCTCAGGGCATACACATTTTGTGGGTCAAGAATAAAATCAGACTTTGCATCTCCAGTGAAGGCAACTTCTAGGTATAATATGGTATATGTAATATAATATACAACCATGAAGTGAATAGCAATGTAAGGAATATTCCTACTTGAGAGAATGTCAATAGCTCACCCCAGCACCTAATGGTTTCAATTTCATTATCTGACCACCCTTCAAGTGTGCATACTATTTTTTCAACTTTCTTCGGCCGTTAGTGACTGCCAAGAGCCAGGATTGGAAGGAGAGGAGAGGATAGGGGAGAGGAGCGACCGGACTAGGGCTTGGGAGACCGGTACGTGAGGCGGGTTGGGAATCACCGCAAGTCTGGGAGATTGGGTCCACCTGTTGGTCGGTCTTCACTGAAAGGAGGTGGGATGGTAGAATACACCATCACCACCACTATCTCCTTTTATAGGAGTATAAAGATAAAGCTATAGTGCGTGGAGAATATAATAGGTCTTTAACAGAAAAACTTGTAATCTTGACTATAGTGCGTGGAGAATATAATAGGTCTCTAACAGAAAAACTTGTAACCTTGACTAAAGAAGTGGAGATAGCACTACTTATGATCAACCACCAAGTATTTTTTTCTAATCCTTGCTTTACATGAGATACTAATGTTGATGCAAGAAGTGGAGATACAGTGCTTATGATCAACCACCAATGATTTCTTCCTAATCCTTGCTTTCCATGTGATACTAGTGTTATGCAATTAAACACACCCTAATTAGAAAGTAGGTTAGATTATTCCTAATTCCTAGCAAATATGAATTGAGAAAAAAAAGGAAGTTTCGCTGACTGTAATCTTGTAGGCTCGGGAACAATCTTATATCTGAATTTTGCAAAAGTAGTGGCTGCGGCAGCCCTCCCATGAGACTCAGCCTGTTAAAAAAACACAAACTTTAATAACCGTTCTAATGGAAGGAAGCAACAGAAAAAGAAACACAATGCATTCCCAAGGAACTCACAGCAGCCTAATCTTGCTATCGTCTGGTTACACGGTATAGATTAGCAACATTTTTAGATGTTATTCCCATGGGCAGAAGACAATCCTTTGATTTCTGAAATTCATCTACCTGCAAAGATTTTAGCGGTGGACAAAAACTAAAATATTACCTTCACGTAATGGTACCACTACCATCTCCTTTTAAGTAGCAGAAATTTGCTAGTCAACACTCATCCTAAAAGAGCTTAGAGGTTTCCTAGCTGCAGACAGGTAGGTACACTTCAAGGCTTGACAATTAGTACCCACTGCACGGCAATGGCTGTCAAGTTAGACATCTAATCACTTCACCGCAAAACCTTTTTTTTTTTAGAACACGCTTCACCGCAAATGTTGAAAGACATTTTTTCTGAGTGAACCATAACCAAAATCTGAATAACCAAGCATTCTTCGATAGCTGTCGTCGTTATATTTATCACAAGTTCTGCAATATACTACTAACAAGATCTTTGGAAATGCACCTTGAGAGTTCAGATTAGGTCACAACTCAGGATGGTATACCTTTTCTTTCTGAAGAGCACGAAGTTGTGCTTGGTAATTATTAAGCCTCCTTGCTGACAAATCATGTTCGTCGACAATAGGACTGTTCGCATTATCACCCTAGTTATTGTATTCACTTAATTGGGAGCGGATCTTCTCAATCTGTGATCGAATATCAGAAAATTGCTTGATCCTTTGCTCTTTCTTGCATTTCAAGTTCTCCAGTACTGGAACGACAGCTACAAGTTGTTCCTTGAGTGACACGACGCTCTTGTCTTTCTGCGCAAGTGTTGAGAAATTAACAAAAGCAACCTAGATAAAAGATAAATCTAACAAAGTTCTTGGTCACAGGCCTATGTCCCCCACAGTAAAAAAATTGCAGTTCATCTATCAATCAGGAGTTGAACTGGACTGTTTCTCACAGTAAAATGAACAGTGTAACAAGTGGAATCCCACAGATGCTAGCATACGTTCATACAGTTAAAAAAGTGCTTTTGCTCAGTTTTTACTACAGTTGAAAATGCATTGACTGAAGTGCAGTGAGTAGTTGCCCAGCTTGAGAGAATGTTCTTAACTTGCTGGGAAAAGTTTCAGCATTCTTGAAAACTCAGCCTCCTTAGAGGTTTGAGCTATAAGTCCATAGCTACTTCAACAAGAGGCAACAAGCATCGCCCACTCCTATTTAATGAAGCCATAACTTAAATCATGCATGTTATCAACAACAGCAACATTTCATCATTTCAGGAGAATTGGTCAGAACTCTGAAAGCCTACAGACAACCAACCTAATTAGTGCATCATCATCACTGTGCATACCTTCAGATATAGCTTGTGCTCACCTATAGTAGCAATTAAGGATGCAACTTCAGCTTCTTTAGTGGCCACAGACTGGTGCAGCTGGGCCCTAGTCCGATTGGCATCGTCAACCTTCCTGCGGTACACTTCCAAGCATTCTCTTTCGATCTCCAATAAGACCGTGTTCTTCTCACCCTCACTTTCCCCAACCTCCGCCCAGATTTGCTGGTTGCCAGAAATAACAGTGCATGAGTTATGAGTAATATAGTACTCCAACTTTATGATCAAAAATAGAAAACTTAGCATGTTACGATTACGGCAAGGCAGTTCAGAATAGTACATTTTGATCGTTAGGGCCTGATTCATGCACTCTCTGAGCATCTTAATTTGTAAATGTCTACAGTAAAGTACAAAAAAATAATGGCATTATAGGTAAAGAAGAGTACTATTTACTCGACAAAGAACTAAATTTGTCGCATCTTAACTGCCTGGCGCACTAAGCCGAGCCGACTCAAAGAATTGCTTTTTGAGTAGCTGAAGAACCAACAAGACAAAAAAGAGAGAAACTTCCACAATAAAGCCACTGCGTTGCAGCAAACAGTTAACCAACCGAGCAGCTCACCATCAAGAAAAAGAAGACAGCACATACACAAAGAATAATCATGCATAGCTCAAAGAAAATGGGTCTAACTTTTTTGCAACAGGGATTACCCCAAGAACACGCAGCTCTTAATCATAGAAGAAACTAAAGCACAGGGACAGTAAAACAACTAACAATTGAAGAAACCCACAATGGTACCAATTGTTGGGATACGAATAGGCTACACTAGCATAAATTAAAATTTCTATCGCGTAAATCAGAAAGCCATGTGAGTAAGAGATCATAGATCGTTACCACTACACGCGCAGTGCAGCGGAAATAGAGCTGAAGCAGTCGATTCAATGAAGAGCGCGTCGGCGTAGACAAAAGTAATCGATCGTCCTTCGGCCAACTGTCTCCTCCTTGCAATCGTTCCGATCAGCGTCGCAGTCGCAGCAGCGCCTCTGCCGAGGTCCACACGTCCAAAGAAGGAACACCGTGCATCGGTGTGCTAGCACCAGCACTCACGGTAGAGGTTATGAGAGGTGGCGGCTAGGGTTTTTTGAGATATCGCCTTCAGCCCCCCCGCCTCTCATTATATAGCCTTTAATCAGATCCTTATCCGATACAAGTGGAGATCGAATCCCACTCGAAAACTATCATCCGGACTCTTATCATTCCAGCCCATTAAGTGTGTGACCCTGTAGATTCATATACATTTGGCCATGGGCCGAAAACTCCTATCCGGTTCATAGGTCGGTAGCGGTCCCTAGCAGGACATAACTGTTAAATATATTCCATATATATGTGTAATTACCCAATTGTATAAGGGGTTTTCTGCATAAGTGCATACCTGTACGTGTATATATATTGGCCCATGGCCTCATGATGAATACAAGCACTATTCATAACATGGTATCAGAGCCTAGATTTTTTTTCCTAGGGTTTCCTCAGCCACCGCTGTCTTCTTCGTGCTTTGTAGCCGATCTCTTCTGCGGTTGGATCCGGCCACCTCTTCTTGTGTGCCTCCTCCTCCGTCCAACTTTTAGGGATCAGATCCGGGCTCCTCCGTACCGGATCCGTCTCACCGCTGTCAAGGCTGGTATCGTGGAAGACTCGCCGCTCAGAGATCTCCCCGGGTCTCACCCGCCGGTGTCGCCCGGAGTTTTGTGAAGCCGCCCAGTTCTCTGTTCCGCCTAGGGGGATCCCACCGGCCTGCACCGCCGGACCTGCCCCGAGCCGCTTCAAGGGCTCGCCGAGCCGCCGCCACCTGGGGCTCTCCCTGTCCCGAGCCGCTTTGAGGGCCCCGCCCGGGGTGGACGCTGCCGCCTGGGAGCCGCTCCCGCCGAGCCGCCACCGCCTGGGGTGGACGCGCCGCCGCCTGGGAGCCGCTCCCGCCGAGGGTGGACCGCCTGGGGTGGACGCGCCGCCGCCTGGGAGCCGCTCCCGCCGAGACGTCCCCGCCTGGGGTGGAAGCCGCCCCGCACGGAGCCGATCTGGTCTTTTTGACCAGTTTTGGTCTATTTGACCGCTCGTGAGCCTTTTGGCTCGTAAAAAATAGAAAAAATAGAAAAAAAAGAAAAAAAGAAAAAATATCTTCTTCTACAGGCTCAGTCTCTATTCCTCGTTATCTGGTGATTTTTGATGGTCTCAACTATCGGGATTGGTTTCAGCATATGCGTCTTCACATGCGTGGTCAGCGTCTTTGGGAGTTTCTTACCGGCGAGTTACCTTGTCCGTCTCGCCCTACTCCACTTGCTGAGCCTATACTCCCGAAGGATGCTTCTGAAGACACTCGTACAAAGGCAACTGAGGCTTTTGAGGCTACCATGGAGACTTTTCAGTCTGATTTTGCTACTCACAAGACATGGATTGATGAGGATGCTCGTGCTGCTGCTATTCTGGTTGCCAGCATGGAGGTGCATCTCACTGGTGATATTATTAGTTTGACTTCTGCCCAAGCGATGTGGGCCCATCTGCGCACCCGCTACGAGCCATCTGGTGATTCCTTGTACCTTGCTGTTGTGCGTTAGGAGCAGTCGCTACAGCAGGGATATGCCACTGTGGATGAGTTCTATGCTCAGCTGTCTGCGATATGGCGTCAGATTGACTCTTTGGGGCCAGATGTTTGTCGCACCTATCAGTGCTGTCAGCGTCAGCAATCTCATCTGGAGCTTCGTCGCATCTACGACTTCTTGACACGTCTTCGTTCAGAGTTTGAGCAGACTCGTGCTCAGTTGTTGGCTCGTCACCCTCGTGTGACTCTGTTGGAGGCCCTTACAGTTGTTCGTACTGAGGAGATCCATCTTTGAGGTGCGGGTCTCCTATCATCGTCGTCGTCTCCTTCAGTTTTGGCGGCTTCTTCAGCTTCTACTCCTGCTGCGTCGCCTGTTCCTTCTTCCCCGATTGCGCCTTCACTAGTGACAGCTGCTGTTGGTCGGGGACTCCACTGCACTTATTGCAACAAGGACGGACATGTGGAGCAGTTTTGCTACAAGAAGAAGAAGGATTTTCGTCGTGGTGCTCGTCCGACAAAGGGCACTGGAGGTTCTTTTTCTCAGCGTAGTTCTGGTACCTCTGACACTCAGCAGTTTTTACAGTTGTTAGGTCGCATGGTTGCTTCTGCATCGTCCGGTACTGCTGGTTCTACTACTCAATCTTCGGGTGAGAGACCATCTTCTACTCCTTCCTCAGGTACATTACCTTAGATTTTTGATTCTGGAGCTTCTTTTCATATGACATCTGATTCCACAACTCTTACTTCTGTTAGCCCTCTAGTTGCTCCTATCACTGTTCGGACAGCAGATGGTACATCCCTTTCTGTCACAGGACAAGGCACTCTTTCCAATTCATCTTTTCTTGTTCCTGCTGTTTCCCATATCCCAAAACTAACCATGCAGCTCATATCTGCCGGCCAGCTCACTGACCATGGTTGTCGTGTTATTCTCGATTCTGATTCTTGTTGTGTTCAGGACCGCCGCACGGGGACTCTGGTTGGTACTGGCCCTCGCCGCCGTGATTCCCAACGACTCTGGGAGCTTGGCGGCCGACTTCCTTCCGCTGCCCCTGCCAGTCTGGTCACCTCCACCACTGCCTCCGCATCTGCTGCCGTCTCCACTGCCTCTTTCGCTCAGTGGTATCATCGTTTGGGACATCTTTGTGGTTCCCGTATGTCTTCTCTACTTCGTTGTGGCCTTTTAAGATCTGTGTCTGGTGATGCCTCTCTTCATTGTAAGGGTTGTAAGCTTGGCAAACAGCTTCAACTCCCCTATCCTTCTAGCGAGTCAGTATCTCAGCGTCCTTTTGATCTTGTTCATTCTGATGTATGGGGACCAGCTTCTTTTGTCTCAAAAGGAGGTCATCGATATTATATTATTTTTATTGATGATTTTTCTCGGCATACCTGGATATATTTTATGTCATCTCGTAGTAATGTTTTATCTATCTATAAGACTTTTGCCACCATGGTCCGTACTCAGTTTGACTCTTCTATTAGCGTTTTTCGTGCTGATTCCGCTGGGGAGTACTTGTCTGGCGCTCTTCGTGCCTTTCTTACCGAGCAGGGCACTCTCCCACAGTTTTCTTGTCCCGGTGCTCATGCTCAGAATAGTGTGGCCGAACGCAAGCATCGTCATCTTCTTGAGACAGCTCGTGCTCTTATGCTTGCTTCTAATGTTCCACCACACTTCTGGGCTGAGGCTGTTTCTACTGCCACCTTTTTGATCAACATTCAGCCCTCGTCTGCTCTTCGAGGTGGGATTCCAGTCGAGTGCCTATGTGGCCACATACCTGATTATTCCAGTCTTCGCCTTTTTGGGTGTGTGTGCTATATTCTTCTTGCACCTCGTGAGAGCACCAAGCTGACTGCTCAGTCTGTTGAGTGTGTTTTTCTGGGCTACAGTGCTGAGCACAAGGGTTATCACTGTTGGGACCCTGTTGGTCGACGGATGCGGATTTCTCGGGATGTTACTTTTGATGAGTCTCGTCCTTTCTATCCATGTCCTTCTTCTTCCACCACTTCAGTCTCTATTGTCGAGCTACTTTCTTTTCTGACTTTTCCTTTCACTCCCATAGTTCCCGCTCTTTCACAACATCCTTTGATCCCTCCGGTGCCTCCTTCCCACTCGGCACCCTCCTCTCCACCACACGCATCCTCTCCTGAGGTGAGGCCTGATCTTGTTCCTTCTTATCCTGTCTACTATGCTCGTCATCCACGGGTTCAGGACTCTTCTGATGTGCTCTCTTCTTCTGATGAGCCATCCTCTTCGGCCTCCACTCCATCACCACAATCTTTGCTCTCTCCAGTGCCTCCTTCCCAGTTGGCACCCTCTCCACCTGCGGTTAGTCCTGATCTTGTTCCTTCTTATTCTCTTTACTATACCCGTCGTTCGCGGGTTTAAGACTCTTCTGATGTGCCATCTTCTTCTGATGGGCCTTCCTCTTCGGCATCTCCTCGCTATGCTCTTCGCGATCGTCAGTCTATTCGGCCTCCTACGCGGTTTGGTTTTGCTGTCACCGCTCTTGCTGAACCGACTTCTTATCGTGATGCTGTTCTTCATCAAGAGTGGCAGCATGCGATGGCAGAGGAGATTGCTGCTCTTGAGCGTACTGGCACGTGGGATCTTGCGTGAGGAGGTTTACATGCAGCCGCCCCCTGGGTATTCTGTCCCTGAGGGTATGGTTTGTCGTCTTCGCCGCTCTCTCTATGGCCTCAAGCAAGCTCCTCGAGCTTGCTTTGATCGTTTCTCTTCTGTTGTCACTGCAGCTGGTTTCTCTGCCAGTGCTCATGATTCTACTCTTTTTGTTTACGTTTCGCCTCGTGGTCGGACGCTTCTCCTTTTATATGTTGATGATATGATAATTACTGGAGATGATTCCCAGTACATCACTTTTATTAAGGAGCGTCTTCAAGAGCAGTTTCTCATGTCTGAACTGGGTCCACTTCGCTACTTTCTTGGGATTGAGGTTAGCTCTACTCCTAAGGGTTTCTATTTATCCCAAGAAAAGTATATTCAGGATTTTCTTGAGCGCGCGTCTCTTACTGATCAGCGCACAGCTGAGACTCCGATGGAACTTAATGTTCATCATTGTCTTACTGATGGTGAGCCTCTTCCTGATCCTACTCGCTATCGTCACCTTGTTGGGAGCCTTGTTTATCTTGGTGTTACTCGTCCTGACATTTCGTATCCTGTGCATATCTTGAGTCAGTTTGTTTCTGCTCCCACACAGCTCCACTACAGTCATCTCCTTCGTGTTCTACGATACCTTCGTGGAACTATCTCTCGTCGTCTCTTTTTCCCTCGCTCCAGCTCTTTACAGCTCCAGGCATATTCTAATGCCACATGGGCTGGTGATCCCTCTGATCGCCGGTCTCTTTCTGCTTACTGTGTTTTTCTTGGTGGTTCTCTCATTGCTTGGAAGACTAAGAAGCAGACAGCAGTTTCTCGTTCGAGTGCTGAGGCTGAGTTGCAAGCGATGGCGTTGTTGACTGCGGAGGTTACTTGGCTACGGTGGTTACTTGAGGATTTTGGTGTTTCTGTTTCTGCACCAACTCCTCTTTTAGCTGACAGTACAGGTGCTATTAGCATTGCTAAAGATCCGGTGAAGCATGAGCTTACAAAACATATTGGTGTTGATGCTTCATATATGTGGACACAGGTGCAGGATCAGGTTATTGCTCTTCAGTACGTGCCTTCTGAGTTTCAGTTAGCAGACTTCTTCACCAAGGCACAGACCAGAGCTCAGCATAGTTTCCTCCTCTCCAAACTTAATGTTGTTGCTCCACCATAAGTTTGAGGGGGGGTGTTAGATATATTCCATATATATGTGTAATTACCCAATTGTATAAGGGGTTTTCTGCATAAGTGCATACCTGTACGTGTATATATATTGGCCCCATGGCCTCATGATGAATATAAGTACTATTCATAACAATAACGACCCCCAAATATATATGAAGATCATATCGAACGAACCTATATAATATTTATGTACTGACCCCTTTACCTCACGATACTAGATCGAATTCAAGGTGAGAAGCGTGCCATCCTATGATAGCTCGATCCTTTACTCGAACCTGTGATGAATTACTCAGTTGTGATTGACTCTTCAACTACATTTGGTATGGCCATGCACTTTCTTAATCCAACCACATCGAGGGGCCTAGAAATATCTTTTCTATTATATAGGAGGGGCAAATTCTATCTTAATCGCTCATATTCCTCCGCATATTTCATAGTAAACCCGGAAGCTACCTTTATGACCACCCAATCATGGAGTAGTATTTGGTAATCTCTAAGCAAACTATTACACATATAGAAAACAATAACGATATCAGGTCTAAGGATCGTACATACACTATATATGAGACCAACTAATGACACTTAAAAATATAACAATTCTTGTAGTGTCTCATGGTGGGTCAATCCAACATCATGTTCTCTAATACGTATCCACATTATTGATTTAATATCTCATATCTATGATCCGTGAAACATGATCATTAATCAATACATGTGCCGATCTGTAAATCATAATTATTCCACATAATGATATAAGATCAGGGATAATTTAGAATAATATCAAAAATATAAATAAAGAGTTTTACGAACAAGTCACATACTTGTTGATCAATATTAAAGAAATTTATTCAAGAGATAAAATAATATATTATTCAAAAGATCATAAACATAGAAGTAATACAATCATCTCCATGATTACCTCTAAGGCATATCACTAACACCAACATTTACAAACCAAGTCCTACTATAAATTTTCACCCAATAAACGAGGTGAAACCTGACGAAGTGAATTAACACAAGCACTCACAAGATTAATTCACCAAGAAAAATCATGAGGGAACCTAGAAACAACAGTAGCGATATTTTAACAGAACATAGCAAAAAATAATTGCAGATAAAGAACTGCTAGTGTAAAAATTTTAAGAAGACAAAACTCTTCGCCGCTCAAGAACACAAGGTCAATAATACCTGAAGCTCTCTGAGCAAAGCACCACAGCTAGTAGCTTCCATGTCCAAACCAGCACATATGCCCACCATTGAACCCTGTAGAAGAAACACACCAAGAGCCAACAATGTTGGAGCCGATCAAATGATCTCGGCTAGATCGCGCAATCTCCCTGCAGATCACGGCAAGCGGGATGTTCTCGAGAAGCACAAACACACACACGAGAAGATATATTTGGCACTGCCTGATCAATGCACGAGGCGCTGCCTTTTATTGCTTGCTAGCTGCCTGCTTTGATTAATGCAAGCGCTGCTTCTTTGCTTTTTTTTTTTCATTTTTTACTCTGTTACAAGACTGCTACTCCTTATAAAGTCTAGCTCTAAGACTCCTAAACAGAAAACATAGCCTACTCTTTTCCTAATCGGACATGCGACGTACTCGTATTCGTATACGCGGCAGGAACCAATACGAATACGGCAAGCCAACAAAAAAACAACAAGATTAAAACTCTAACAAACAAGACAGCTGAACGAAGAGGCAAGAAGTGAAAGGACAAGACAAGAAAAGGGAGCCAAGATTCTTCAGACTTCTGCCTTAGATTATCCGCAGGTAACAACTTGTTATGAGAAAGTAATCCTAGGAAAACTTGATTTCTAAGAGGAATTGTGAGTTTCCAAATAGCAAGAATAAATACACGAATCACCCCCCTGAAGTTAACAACAGCATTAAGTAAGTGCACACTATACACCAGAAGAGTTATACTTCAAAATTCAAGCATCATCAATAAGAAAATTCCATAGATTATGGCAATTTGGACTACTTCTAACCACATTTGCATTAACCGTTCATCTACACATCTACAAAATGTAAATTTTAATTCATTGCCATTCCCAATGTGAGGGCAGCACGAGCACATCTTTGAGGCGCCGCCGGGGTGGGGTGGGGTGGGGGGGGGGGAGGGGGGGGGGGTGGGGCAGCGATATCCTCGGCGTGGGCGGGGTGCGGTCTCTTTTTAATACTTCTAGTAGCGATAACTCTGTTTAGCGACTACGCCGCTTCCTGGAAAAAAAAAGCACTGCTGTCAACGAATCGGTCGTAGGCAAATCGAAGTACGCGAGCAACAAGTTACGGTGTTCCTGTGCCATCTGAATCGAAGTTCCTTGCTATAAATAAACCATCAATCCCCCTTTATCGGATCCCACAACTCTCCCACTTCCACCAAACAAAGTCTCCTCCATTTGTTGAGTCTTCTGCGCCCAGGTTGTCCCCCAATCCGAACCCCCATTGGTTTCTCCGTTTCAATCGGTGAGTGCCTCTTGCATTGCATTACAGCATTACTCCTCTTTTTAGGAATAATAAGAAATTTCTTTGTACACACATTTGGTAGAACTCAAGCAAGAAACGAAATAATCTAAAATTTCTTGATCAGAACTCAATTTAATTCTTTTCAGCAAGAAATCGATGGGGGCTGTATGTCTGTATGTGAATGGCTCGGTTTACATCAGAAATTTTAGATTGGTTCGTTTCAGATTGCTTGGGTTCCCGTTTAATTGATACATTAGGGGTAAAGGTGCTAGCTTTCTTAGTTTCTTGCAAGAACAAGATCAGGAATTCGTTTCCATTGTTTTGTGGTCTGTTGCAATGCTATTCGATTGAGTGCAGAAAATGAGGTGCAGTGCGATCTTTTTCTGTAGTTGTGATCACCAATCTTTGAACGGTTTTGGTCAAACTAGCATGATCATCGCGTCAATTTGCGTCCATTTGGGCTAGTCGGCATTGGCTCCTGGTCAGCCGAGGTGATTGGCTGCAATGTCTGTTCTTGGATTATGGAAAGAAAGGGCCTTGATGTTCTCTGTTGGTTTTGCAAGGTTTGCCGATCCTATCGCCTTGCAGATGGAGGGGACCACCGTGTTCACGCCCTCACTCGAAGGGATGAAGCATGTCAAGTCAGCTAGTGGTGTCATCCTAACGAAGCCGTTTCTTCAAGTGTGCAAGCACATTCTCCCTGTGTTAGGTAACGACTGTTCTGCGTTAATTCCCGCAAGAGATAATTACAGCGATGACATTTCATTTCACGGATGGCTGCAGATAAATTTGGATCTGCCATGTCAATTGTGAAGAATGACATTGGTGGTAATATTACGGTAAGAGAAGTCCTCTTTCTCCTTGAAAGATTCATAATGCTCTTTGACAGAATTTTGACAGAAAAATGTTAAAGCAACATGCTGCCTATGATTGATGTCTCGCCTCCTACTATATATTTATGATGGTACTTGTTGCTACTGTTATGTAGAGGCTGGAGACAAAATATGCATCTGATCCTTCGAAGTACGAGCAACTGCACACCATGGTGCAAGTGGAAGTTAGCTCTAAGACAGCCAAAAGTTCTAGTAGTTGTACCAATGGCCTTTTGTGGTTGACAAGGTAACTAATTCATACAAATTTGCACAATTCAGTATTTATCAGCATATTAGTATTGTTAATATTTTATACATTTATTTGTCAGAGCCATGGACTTCTTGGTTGCACTGTTCCATAATTTGGTACAACACCCAGATTGGCAGATGTCACAAGCTTGCAGTGATGCATATAGTAAATCTCTCAAGAAATGGCACGGTTGGCTGGCGAGTTCGAGCTTTTCGGTAGTATTCTTTACCTAAGCTTTAAATGCAATTAGATGTTGTAATAAACTGTCAGTTCTTCAGTATCAATGCCATATTGGTGCCATCCAGATGGAGAAAACTTTCTCTAAGATAATATTGACATGATATATTGCTTTCAACATAAACAACTTCTGCTTCTTATTCTTGTCATTTATATGAAGACATTGTGAGATACAAATAGAACATCTATCATTTAGTATCTTATGAATTTGATATGTAAAAGTAAGCTATATAAATCATTTGATAGATACCATGGCAATTTGAGTCAAATGCGTATCATCTTATAAAATTTTAACTATATACAGCTGTCTTGCCGTACAGTTTTACATACATGCAAGGTTTGGTGTTGAAACGAGGGTTGGTTGGGTGAGTCACAGTTGAGAAAATGTGTATATGAGTACAGGTGCACAATTCCTGAGGTCATTGATGGATGCTAAATAAGTGGGTATCTTCTGTTGCGATATTTGTACTAACCTTGAGTTTCTAGAGAGTTTTGATTGGATTTGTTATTTCTAACTTCCAACCATGAAGGGCAAATGAAGAAGTTGACCTAAATAATATGGTATGGGATTCATAATGTTACAATCTTACCGAATGGATGCTGAGAAAGGAAATGCTTAGATGTCTTTGTTATGATGTATTGATCATGAGGCCAAAAGGCCAATATATATACACGTATAGGTATGTCACTTATGCAGAAAACCCTTTATATAACAGGGTTATTACACATATACACGGGATATGTCTAACACCTCCCCTCAAACTTATGGTGGATTAACAACATTAAGTTTGGAGATGTGAAAACTATGCTGAGCTCTGGTCTGTGCTTTTGTGAAGAAATCTGTCAACTGAAACTCAAAAGGCACATACTGAAGAGCAACAACCTGATCCTGCACCTGTGTCCGCATGTATGCAGCATCAACACCAATATGCTTTGTAAGCTCATACTTCACCGGATCTTTAGCAATTCTAATAGCACCTGTACTGTCAGACATAAGAGGAGTCAGTGCAGAAACAGAAACACTAAAATCCTCAAGTAATCACCGTAGCCAAGTAACCTCCGCAGTCAATAACGCCATCGCTCGCAACTCAGCCTCAGCACTCGAACGAGAAACTACTGTCTACTTCTTAGTCTTCCAAGCAATGAGAGAACCACCAAGAAAAACATAGTAAGCAGACAGAGACCGGCGATCAGAGGGATCACTAGCCTATGTGGCATTAGAATATGCTTGAAGCTGTAAAGAGCAGGAGCGAGAAAAAAGAGACGACGAAAGATAGTTCCACGAAGGTATCGTAGAACACGAAGGAGATGACTGTAGTAGAGCTGTGTGGGAGTAGAAACAAACTGATTCAAGATATGCACAGGATACGAAATGTCAGGACGAGTAACACCAAGATAAATAAGACTCCCAACAAGGTGACAATAGCGAGTAGGTTCAGGAAGAAGCTCACCATCGGTAAGACAAAGATGAACATTAAGTTCCATACGAGTTTCAGTTGTGCACTGATTAGTAAGAGATGCACGCTCAAGAAGATCCTGAATATACTTTCTTAGGATAAATAGAAACCCTCAGGGGTAGAGATAACCTCAATCTCAAGAAAATAGCGAAGTGGACCTAGATCAGACATAAGAAACTGCTCATAAAGACGCTCCTTAATAAAAGTGATGTATTGAGAATCATCTCCAGTAATGATCATATCATCAACATATAACAGAAGAAGCGTCCGACCACGAGGCGAAGTGTGAATAAAAAGAGTAGGATCGTGAGCACTAACAGAGAAACCAGCTGTAGTGACAACAGAAGAGAAACAATCAAATCAAGCGCGAGGAGCTTGCTTGATACCATAGAGAGCGGTGAAGGTGGCAAACCATACCCTCAGGAACAGAATACCTAGGGGGCGGTCGCATGTAGACCTCCTCACGCAACTCGTCATTGAGAAATGCATTCTTGACGTTCAACTGGGAGATAGACCACTGGCGAACGGAGACCACAGGAAGAAGAGTGCGAATAGTAGTCATGTGAGCAATTGGAGCAAAAGTCTCATTATAGTCACGACCATACTCCTGCTAAAAATCGCGCGCCACAAGACGAGTCTTGTAGCGCTCAAGAGAACCATCAGAGCGGGTCTTAACCTTATAGAACCACTTGCATGTGATAGGAGTGACACGTGCAAGAAGAGGAACAAAATCCCACGTGCCAGTACGCTCAAGGGCAGCGATCTCCTCTGCCATCACATGCTGCCACTCCTGATGAAGAACAACATCACGATAAGAAGTCGGTTCAGCAAGAGCAGTGGCAGCAAAACCAAAACGCGTAGGAGGCCGAATAGACTGGCAATCGTGAAGAGCATAACGAGGAGATGCCGAAGAGGATGGCCCATTAGAAGAAGAAGACACATCATAAGAGTCCTGAACCTGCGGACGACGAGTATAGTAGAGAGGATAAGAAGGAACAAGATCATAACTAACCTCAGGAGAGGATGCTGGTGGTGAAGAGGGTGCCGACTGGGAAGGAGGCACCAGAGAGACCAAAGGCTGTGGTGATGCAGGAGAGGATGCTGGTGGTGAAGAGGGTGCCGACTGAGAAGGAGGCACTGGAGAGACCACAGAGAGTGCCGACTGGGAAGGAGGCACCAGAGACCAAAGGCTATGGTGGTGGAGTGGCAACTATGGGAATGGAAGGAAAAGTTAGGAAAGAAAGTGGCTCGACAATAGATGCTAAAGTGGAGGAAGAAGAAGGGTGTGGATTGAAAGGACGAGACTTATCAAAAGTAACATCCCGAGAAATCCGCATCCATCGGCCAACAGGGTCCCAACAGCGATATCCCTTGTGCTCAGTACTGTAGCCCAGAAAAATACACTGAACAGACTGAGCAGTCATCTTGGTGCGCTCACGAGGTGCAAGAAGAACATAGCACACACACCCAAAGAGGCGAAGACTGGAAAAATCAGGGGTCTTGCCACAGAGGTGCTCGACGGGAATCCCACCTTGTAGAGAAGAGGAGGGCTAAATATTGATCAAATAAGTGGCAGTGGAAACAGCCTCAGCCCAGAAGTGTGGTGGAATATTAGAAGCAAGCATAAGAGCACGAGCTGTCTCAAGAAGATAGCGATGCTTGCGTTCGGCCACACCATTCTGAGCATGAGCACTGGGACAAAAAAACTGAGGGAGAGTGCCCTGCTCAGCAAGAAAAGCACGAAGAGCTCCGGATAAGTACTCTCTAGCAGAGTCAGCATGAAAAACGCGAATGGAAGAGTCAAACTGAGTACGGATCATGGTGGCAAAAGTCTTATAAATGGATAAAACATCACTACGAGATGACATAAAATATATCCATGTATACTGAGAAAAATCATCAATAAAAATGATATAATATCGATGACCTCCTTTTGAGACAAAAGGAGCTGGTCCCCATACATCAGAATGAACGAGATCAAAAGGACACTGAGATACTGACTCGCTAAAAGGATGGGGGAGTTGAAACTGTTTGCCAAGCTTACAACCCTTACAATGGAGAGAGACATCACCAGACATATATCCTAAAAGGCCACGACAAAGTAGAGAAGACATACGGGACCCACAAAGATGTCCTAAACGATGATACCACTGAGTAAAAGATGCGGTGGAGGCGGCAGCAGACATGGAGGTAGTGGTGGAGGCGACCAGACTGACAGGGGCAGGACTACTCCTCAGGCGGACGGAGATCTGGGCGGCTTTGATCCGGTCACACCAGATCCGGGCGCCCACCTGAGCGACGTCGATGGGGTCTTAGGTAGTGAAGACAGATCGCATCCAATGCAGATGACGACGACCAACGCAAACTCGGAGAAGACGGCCGGCGTCGAGATGTAGGCGAAGCGATCCAAAACACGGCCTGCAGATCAGATGCGGCCGGAAGAAGAGGATCCGTTCTCCGACAAGCACGAAAAAGCCATGGCAGCTGACAGCGTGACGAAGATGAAACCCTAGGTACGACAAATCCTAGGCTCTGATACCATGTTATGAATAGTGCTTGTATTGATCATGAGGCCAAGGGGTCAATATATATACACGTACAGGTATATCACTTATGCAGAAAACCCCTTATACAACAGGGTAATTACACATATACATAGGATATATCTAACAGTCTTCAACTGTGGAACGGATGATCAATACTATCTGTAGGACATTATTATTGTTATGTTGTGCTTGTAGACGTGGAAAAATATTCTACATTACACTTGGAGAAATATTCTGAATGATGTTGTCTATGATATTCCAAAAGGCACATGTTATGCTAGCATTAGTACATTTTGGTTCAGATGATGAAAACAAGTGCAAATTGATAGGATGTTTGTTCTTGCTTTTACAATTTACAGTATATATCTAATCTTAGGTCGCCTGTCATACCTTTTTTTTTGTTAATTTAAACAAGCTTATTAGAGATAGGGCTCGAAATCCCGCCGGTTACCGGATTTACCGGTGGATACCAGGAAGCATTTACCGGCCCGATTTGTATAAATTCAAATTTGATTTTTTGAACATAAAAGTTGGATTCCCTAATGATGTTTACATTGTCTAACACTAATCCAATGTATTAGGACATCCCGTGCTTGATTTGATGCTTTTTGCTATGAATTTTTGAACGTAATAGTTGGATTCCTTAATGATGTTTACATTGTTTAACACTAATCCAATGTATTAAGACCTCCCATACTTGTTTTGATGCTTTTTGCTATAAATGTATTAAGAATTTTCAATTGTTAATTAACCGGAACCGGTTTTTAGTGGTTTTTCTCTGGTTTTTTGGACGGTAACCACCTGGTTTTTCCGGTTATCGGTTTCAAAAACAGTCCAAATTCAAATTTTGATATTTGAATTTTGGCCTTTTTTTGTTTTTCTGGTAACCAGCCGGTTACCGTTACTGGTCCCTCGGTAGGATTTCCTCTGGTTCTGGGTTTGTTTAACCTTGATTAGAGATGATCTATTATTTGCTTGGCATATAATGTCGTGATCTTTTCCAGTTGCAGAATAATGACAAATCGTGTCTGGTACATCTTTTCCAGCCCAAATAGATGGAAAAGCTAGTTTGATTAATGACCATAATCTTGGCCTTGAGTTAAGATCTGATAAATGCTATATGTTGTACTGAGAAAAGTGGGAAATGAACTAGTGCAAAGTAGAATTTGTATTGTTTACAGATATATAGGGAATTTCAGATATAACAGAAGGGAAAGCCAATCAATGGCCAATAACAATTAAGATTCAGAGAGTGCACAAGTTAGGGGACTTTCACAATTAACAGAGGGGAAAGTCAATCAATGGCCAATAGCAATTAAGGTTCAGAGAGTACAGTTAGATTGAATTAGTGAGATCTACAGTAGTACATGGGTTATGGAAATAGTATTTTGATGTTTACTATGAATTTATTTTTAGGACTTCAAAGTGGGGGAGAAATCCTCATTTTGTTGTGGGGCACTCAGTGTATAGACAATTGCAAGTGGCAAGCAATGAAGAGCACGAATGAATGTGCAGCTTTTCAATGCTATAGCTCTAATGTTGGACTGAGATTGCTGTTACTGATTTTACAAGGACAATGATTTGTAGCATGCTGACAGCGTGTGTCAGCATTTTCATTCACAACAATACACAAGGATATACATATGAAAAGTGGTACAGCAAATTCATTATTAATAAAGTTTGAAAACCTCTAGCTATTATACCATCGGTATTACAATACATGCATTGTGCTGCAGATAAATACTTTACTCTCTTAAGTGCCTTGTACATATATACTAATGCCTGAGAGTTTCAGGTTGCCCTAAAGCTTGCTCCAGATAGGAAGAAGTTCATGGAGATCATTAGTGGCTCAGGTGATATAAATGCCGATATTGAGAAGTTTTGTGCAACATTCTCCCCTTTACTGGCAGAAAATCACAGGTTTCTGGTAAGTTCAGCCCAGATTACTTATGCTTTTTGTTTGATCTGCTCAGCATATTCTGAAGGTGACAGTTTATAATGCCGCTATCTACTTGTAGGCTAGCGTCGGCATGGATGATCTTAAGGCATCTTGATACAGTACACACTATTGATGATACAATTCAGCTTACACACAAACCAGTGATATCTGTCATTTGTTAAATTTGTAATGGTGAATATTGAGTTCATGCTCTGTTTATGTGTAATATTTGTTATTTATTATTGTTGTATTTGTACCGCAAATAGTTGTTTACCTTTATTTCACAACTATTTTTTTAAGCAATGAAAAGGAACTTTTATGCCGTAAGGTTGATATACTATGTTGCTATAGTGCTGTTTCTTTCTTTTTCCCCAACTGAACTATGAAAGCGCCATGTCTTATAATAAATATGTAGCTTCTACCAGATTACTTACTGATAATACGAAGATATCTGGTAAATAAATTCGTTGAGATTAAGTGTCTGTTCATATAGGCTTCTGCTTCTGGCGAAGCAGAATACAATACGAACGTCTCAGTTTCTATAAGCCGTTTCTATTAGCTATTACTTTTTGTTTTCACATATTGTAACATACTTTGTATTTTATTATATCACAATTTCGTAAGTCACATGGCGGTTTGAATATTGTCGTGCCCTTCGTTGCACCATCTTTTTACATAATACACTAGTATTCATCAGCCGCTTCTACCAGCCACTTCTATCAGCCACTACTATTCATCAGCCACATTTAAAAGCCATCAACAAAAGCCAATATGAACAAGACCTAAGTCTGGCTGATGAACAGAATATGAAGAATCCCTCTTGTATTAGATGATCTGCTTCACAAAGGCCATCATCTTCTGGAAGCAAATTATTCATGAGCTCTTTGGAATTGCACTTAGGGCTTGACAAAAAGCTCGAAGCTCGCAAGCTACTCGAGCTCGTAGTCGGCTCAGCTCGGCTCGAGCTCGAAACTTCCCCCAGCGAGCGAAGCCTAAGATTTAGCTTAGCTCACTAAGAGCCGAGCTCGAGCCGCTAAATAAGCGGCTCATGAGCCAAAACGAGCGAGCATGTGTATATATATATATATATATATATATATATATATATATATATATATATATATATATATATATATATATATATTCGCTCTAGCTCATTGACCTCGCTCGCTCCACCCGCAGCCCGCTCCCTCGCTCCGTGACTTAGCCGGCTCGCTCTCTCGCCCACTCCCCATGGCCTGCCCGCCTCCTCCCGCTCCCCGCCTGCCCCGCCCCGCCATCTCCTCCCGCTCCCCCCCCCGCCGCCTTCTCCTCCCCGCCCCGCCGCCTCCTCCTCCTCCCTCCCCCCCGCCGCCTCCTCCTCCCGCCCTCCGCCCCGCCGCCACCACCGCCTCCTCCCACCCCTCACCGTCGCCTCCTCCTCCCCGCCCCGCCGCCTCCTCCTCCCGCCCCGCCCTTCGTCGCCTCGCAGCCTCCTCCCGTTCCCCGCCGCCTCCTCCCTCCCGCCCCGGCTGCCTCCTCCCTCCCCATTCCCCGCCGCCTCCTCCCTCCCCACCGCCGACTCCCGCCGAAGCCGCAGGTAGTGACTCTGTGCCATCTGTGGCCCCGGCCCCCTCCGTGTCCTCCGCCATCGACCTCCTCACGAGCCTTTACTCGAGCTCGCGAGCCGGCTCGAGCCACCTGTCGAGCCCGAGCCGACTCTGCATTCTAGCTCGATTTCTAAATGAGCCGAGTCAAGCCATAGCTTAGCTCAGTGCGAGCTCGGCCGAGTCTGGCTCGAGCCAGCTCGGCTTGGCTCATTTCCACCCCTAATTGCACTGTCGGCTTCTGAGCTATGTCAGCTACCTTGTAACACCTCAGCCCAATGCCAGCTTCTGAGCTATATCAACTACCTTGTAACACTTCAGCCCAACACTGAGCCCAAAATGTCACCACTATACCTGTCACACTGAATCTAAACCATTATTATACATAGCTTTAGCAAGTCTTTCCCAAATTACACATCTACAAAAAACTATCCAAGGATGATTCCGTCCACACTAATAAGAATTCGCATACAAGTTTGGGACCACATGTCTAGGAATGCTCGGAACCACATATCCAATAATGCCTGGAACCATGCATCTGAGAGCATATTTAAACTTGCATGAACCATTAACAACAATATTTATAGATTAACCATTACCAAAAACATGTAGAACATGCCATTAACCAAAAGCCTATGGGTCCGCCCATGTTCTACACAACTACTCTTATGTTTTTAAGTTTCCATCAACTTAGTTCGATGTAAAAGAGCTAATTCATTCTAATAGAATTGATATATCTAAAGATGATAAACTAAAAGGTAGTTGTTGCACGTGATGTGAATCAATGAATATGCTACTTCCACCCCACGTATGATGCCTTTAATGGTCACCTAAAAACAATAATTTAGCAAGACTTAGCAAGTACATAGTAAAAAAACATCAACTTACACATATCAACATCTTAAATCACATTTCATTAACCCTCCCTTATTAACTCTTTCTTATCCGTTAACTCTTTCTTGCTTATTAACCCTTTTTCTTATCATTGAAGCACTGCAAATGCATATGCACATATCTCATCATCTCTTTAGGTTATACCGATATAGCGAAGTAAGCACTCGTCGATGCCCACTCAAATTCACCCTCTTTCATATGGGGACCTCAACAGCTTATCCCCTTTCATACGGGGATCTTAATCTCTACTTCTGTGGAGTGTCTATCAAAGTAGGTCTTACTCTTCCTACTCCCGTGAGATATCCACACAAAATAGACCATAGATATCCACAAAGGCTATCTTTTTCCATGATATGAATGAATATAATGCAAAATTTATTTTTAGCATTTATTATGTGCCATTAGCCATTATCCAACTATCATATCATCGTCAAGTAACCATATCGTATACCATTATCATTACCCAATAATTATCATGTAACCAACATCATTTTGACAACAAGATTAACAAGAACAATTATATAAACAATAGGGTAAACATGTCATAAGAATAAAGCATCAATGCCACCAAACCATCTACTGTTGTATCATGTACTTGCCTATTTAACCACGTGGATAATGCGTGCACGACACCGACCCCAAACCTTTACCTGGATAACCAACGCCCCATCTCAATAACACCAAACAATACATACACATAAATGAGACGACATCACTCCTACACAAGGTCTCTGCCTAACTGCCCCCTCCTTCGCTGTCCATTAAACCTTCGGAACCCACTTTAGGGCATTACAAAGAATTATCTAACTTTAATTAGTCATGAGCACAATTAAATCAACCATCTACGGGGTGAACCAAATCCAATTAACACAATTGCTACGAACAAGGATGGATTTTCTGGGCAGCAGAAATCATGAACATTGATCTAATCTCACAGTAAGAATCTTAGGTTGTTACCCTAGATGCAACATTGATGACGGCGACAGCGGGCTCTTCCTTCCTTTCTTCACTTCCTTCTTCTTTCTTCTCGGCCAAGCCCATGCTTGGTCCTTCTTCTCTTCCCTCTTCTTCCTCACACCTTCTCCTCCTTCTTCCTCCTCCTCCTCTTCCTCCCTTCTTTCTTCTCGACCGAGCCCTTGCCTGGTCCTTCTTCTTCCTCATTGACCGGGCTTGTGCCTTCCCATTGCTCACTCTCCTCCTCTGACGCTGGTGCAGCACTGGATGTCACAATGGCTTGGGTGGCGGCAATGGCGCACGCAAAGGCAGCGCAGATAGTACTAGCTTGGTAAAGAAGAGCACAGGAGTGGTGGCAGCATGAGGACAAGACTGGCAGCAGCGGTGACACGTAGGAGCCTAGGAGCGATGACGGCACACGAGGAGGGCGGTGGAGAGGGCATGGGAGTAGTGGCTCTTGGTTAGGCCAAGGTTGGGCCGGTTCAGCCCAAAACGTTTCCCCTTTTTTAATATTACATTCTTCCCCTTTCATAGAATTCGACCCTGAATTCTAACGAATCTAGATAGAAAACAATTCTAACATGTACATGTCGAGAACAACTTTGGATAATTGTCGCAAGTAGGAGACTCCAATCCCTAGGTCATTTCTCGCTCGGTTTGACATGACCAAAGCACCTTGATATACTTTAGCGTCTTATGCCTCAATACCCTCTCTAACTCCTCTAAAATCTGCACTGAACAGGACTCGAAGGTAAGATCATGCTAAATGGTCAATGGTTCCAAAGAAACTTCATGCTCCAAATCCCTCAGATACTTTCTCAATATGAAAACATGGAATACATTATGATGTGGCCCAAATTGCTACATCAATTTTGGTTGTTTGATTCTAGTGTACAAATCAAAGCTAAATCTCAATTTGGTGTTGTTTCGGGTGAAGAAGAGAAGAAAACAAGAGCCGAGGGAGAGGGAGGGGTGATCGGCCAAGGAAAGAAAGGGACAAAAGCTCTAGTGCATGGAGAGGGGTGTGCATGGGAATGACACAATGAAATCATTGAAGCACATGGAGCGCATACTCACGGTGAAGAGATGGTGCATGTGGCTATGGGGATACCTTTGCATAGCTATGTGTGTGGGATAAGGATACACGGGCCACTTAAGAAAGCTGGGATGCATGGAGAGCATGTCCAGTGTGAGTGTGTGGTGTCTGTATGGGCTGGAGGGAGTTGAGCTGCAGCCACATGAAGACGAGGGTGTTTGGGTGCGTGAGGGAAAGGATGCATGCATGTGGACTCCATGCGAAAAATGCGTGAGGCAGGTCATGCGTAAAACACATGGGATTGGATGGTTTTCATAGCAAGAAAGAAAGTCCAAGCCATGGCCGACTCCAACTGCGTGGAAAGCGCATATGTGTGGGAAGGAGACCGAGCCAAATAGAAGGCCGGCTAGGAATAGAATTGGGCACCAGGAACCATCATGGAAGCCAAGTTGAGCCAAATTTTGGGCCAAATGACTAGAATCCAAGCTTGGGGTAGGTATCCATGGCTGATTAATTTATGTTTGAATTATCCATTAATTTCTATGCTATTTTGGTTTATTTTATTTTATCCGAGTCTCTTTAATTCCTTTAGGCTTCATTTCTTTATCCATATGCATGTACAACTACATGACACAACTATGAGCACGTAGTTTTAGGAGTCTGAGTAAATTACATACAAGTTTAGTTGAGTTTGAATTGGCTTTGTGCTAAGGGATGTGTGTGCATGGGTATATAACTAGGTCAAACCCCCTTTATGTATCTTACATTGAGTTTTTGTTATCTTTTGAATATATGAGATAACCCCGAAAAGCCATGATGGATTGGTAGCAAATTTGAGTGTGATTTGGTGCAACATTGAGAGGGAGGAATTGAAATCATTTGTTTTGTTAGTGAAGTCTTCTACCCGTGATTCAACCTTATAGATTGGTTCACTGGGATTTTGCGCTCTAGTTGCATCCATTTCCCGCCGACTGGTGTAACTTGAGGCTATCTATCTCCAATGAGCTATTGTTGTACTTGCACAAATCAAAGAGAGGAGTTGCTGATTGGTGGTACTGTGAAGGATCAGGCATCCCTACGCGTTCAACTACTACTTGATCCGTATCACGTTGTGCACTCCACATATGGACTCAGGAAGATTCAATCTATAGGCCAACTTTCCAATTCGCGCCAGAATTGGAAATGCCCCAATATACCTCGGGCTAAGCATCTCTTTGGTACAAAATCACATGATGCTTTTAGTGAGAGGCACTCTTAGGAGAACTTGATCACCCATCTCAAATCTCCATTCTCGTCTCCAGATATTCTCATAGATTTTCTGCCTACTCTAAGTTGTTAGCAGATTCTGCTTGATCTCTGTCACTCATTCCACTATCTGTTGGACCCAATCCAGACTCAACATTGTCTTCTCACCAATGGCATCCCAACAAAGTGGTGATTTACACTTTCGCCCATATAGAACCTCGAACGACGCTACCTGAACACTGGAGTGGTAGCTGTTGTTGTAGGCAAACTCTATGAGTGCCAACTGATCCTCCCAACTACCCTTTGAAGATAGAACACATGACCTTAACATGTCCTCTAGTGTTTGAATGTTGCACTCGAACTGTCCATTTGTCTACGGGTGGAAAGGGATACTAAAATGAAGTTGTGTACCCAAAGCACTATGTAAGCTCTCTTAGAACTTGGAGGCAAACTTAACATCTTTGTCCAAAATGATAGACTTATGTACACCATGCAACCTCACTATCTCCCTTGCATAAATAGGATCCAAATCACTTGTCGTGTTCATCATAATAATAGGAATGAAGTAAGTGGACTTACTGAAATAGTTCATCACTACCCAAATAACATCCTTGCCTTACTAGGTACAAGGTAAACCAACCACGAAATCCATGATAATATCATTCTGTGGTCACTAAGGAACATCCATTGTCTTTCACATTGCTTAGTCTCATAAGAATATGATATATGTTGTGGTGCAGTGTCATGCTACATGTTCACACTGCAATGTAGCACCAATAAATTGTTCATGCAAGAACCACCAGCACAGTAGTGGCTGGAAATAGAGATAATCTTATTAGTTTCCCTTACCTTGTGATTAGTGTTCTTGCTAGCTATTTATTTTAGTTTCTATCTTTCTGATTTTTAGGTTCTTTCTATCTTTTAGGTTGTGGGACCTCTCCACGGTGACTCGAGGAGCTGACCCGTACCCTCACGACCGTCCAGAATTCGATCGCATGTACACAGAGGTGATATACAACACAACTTATAAATACATTAGTAAACTAGAGTGACACAAAAGTACAACTTAGCAATCGAAAGTAGTATAAAAGTATATGGGCCTCGGAACAAATTCACGTAGGTTACAAATAAAAAATAGAGAACTTGAAGACATAGAACTGCTTGGAGGCTCTAAGTACATGCCACTTGGGAGCTCCGACCAATACTCCACATGCTACACTTGAGTGTAGGCATGACCTAAAACATGAAATCATCTTTGATCAAGTAGTTTTCATCTGCAGTTGTTTCTTCTTCACAATAGTCCTAGTTTGAACCAAAATATGCAAGAATGAGTGTAGAAGTACTCAACAATCCACAATAGTAACTTTCAAAAATGCAGTGCAAGGATTCAAGGATAGTTTATCAAGGTGAGCTTAACAAAAACCTATTTTGACTAGCATAGTACCCCACTAAGTTCTATTATAAAGCATTTTAGTTAAACCAAAGAAAATTTGATAAAAGTTTATTAAGGGATTCTCAACTTCTTTCGAATGAAGCTCATACCAGAGCACAACCACACCTTCGACCAACTCAACTAGGCAAAATGACCACTGGCCCATCAGCTTCATGCATCAGTTTGGGAATCATCCCTTGACTCAACTCCACTTACTAGGAGAACAACACATTCGAATGGTTTAATTTTTCCCTCTGCAGAGAGTACCCAGCTTTACCCATAGGATACCATGATTTAGCTAGAGTTGGGATAACAGAACTCACAACTGATTCACAACATTAGTGCCACCTAGTAAAGAGAAAGGTCCCCTTTCAATAGTGGTCCTGACCAGGCCTAGATCCGGGAAACTCGTCTGCTCATTCCCAGTGGTCATACAATGGCATAAGTTGGTCTATAGAAATCATCAACACCAAACCTGCCTATGGGGCACCCAATGAAACTACTACATAAGTCGAGTTAGGTCTGACAGAGCGGTCCTATGGTTAGGTGACAATTATGTCTTTTCCTCAACACTATACTTCATCTCCACCATTGGTCAAACGGAAACCATCAATTCCCATGGCACGAATCACCATAGACCAGGGTCATTGGGCAACCATACTGCATTAGGGCCATCAACTTCTAAAACATCCACTCTAGATGAGTGATCCAACTTAATTCTCCATGTTCCATCAACACTGGAGCACTCAGAATAGACCCCGACGCATCAATTCATGAGGGCAGGCAAGGCAACAATAATTATTAGAGTTTTTTTTTGTTCCATTCAATACTAAGGGCCCATTCATATTGGGTTTGGCTTTTGGCTTCTGCTTCTAGAAGCCAAAGCCAATACGAATGCCTAGCTTCTATAAGCTGCTTCTATCAATCACTACTATTTATTAGTCACTAATTTGCAATTTTACATGTTGTAACACACTTTGTATTTTATTATGTCATAATTTCATAAGTCTTATGATGGTCCGAATATTGTAATGTCATTTGTTACACCATCTTTTTTACATAATGTATTACTATTCATCACAAGCTTTTATTAGTCACTACTATTCATCAACCATAGCCAAAAGTCATCAACAAAAACCAATACTAACATGCCATAAACCAGTTGAAAGATTGATATTCTAATCTTAATAGTCGCAAAAGATGTTAGGATGGAGCAATTATCAAGGATGGCAATATAAACACATATTAAATTGAGGAGCATAACTAAGCAAGATTAATCGAAAGTAATTAATAACTAATAGCATTTGCAAGTAAGGATATGAAGTAATCCCCATGTAAAATATACCCAACTATTGGGACTCAACATGATCAGGGTTCATGACTTTCCATGCAACTCAAAATATTCACTGGTTACTACAGAATAGTCCTCAGGACTTCTTCCTTTGACTCCTAGAACCCTGGCGGTGTAGTCGTAATCTAGTGCAATACACAAAACACCAAATAAACCTATTGCAATGACTACAAAACTTGCAAACAAAAGTCAGCAAGAAAATGGAAAGGAACACAGTCGAAAAGGGTTTGGGAGACTAGAATTGAGGTTGATGGAACTGAAAATGTAATGGTGCACGAGGATAAAAGGGCACCTTTAGTGCGGGACCAAAGGCTCCAGCAACTCCTAGTGACAAGAGCATGGGTTGACTACCGGTGAACAAGGGAGGCAATGGACAGAGAGTTCAAGGCTTCAGCGAAGGCGAGAAGGGAGAAATGAAGAGAAAAGGAACGATTCCAGGTTCTTGAACTTAGCTTCTCTCATGCACACGGAGACATGCAGGTCCCACACATCAACTGCAACCTGACATGGCAACATGGTGTTCATGCACAAAGACACAAGGATCGGTCGAAAACGAGGATGGCATAGGATAGAGAAGGTGGCGCACGATAGGGCGGAGTGACCGAAGCACGTCTGGGGCTCCAAGCAAAGATTAGTGGCCAACACTCGTGCCAGGTGACTGTTGATGGTTGATGGCTCTGGTTAGAAGACCTGGTTGGAGTTGAGTGCTTGGAAGATAAAGAAGAAGGCTTTGGAGCTCCGACTGCTTGTGAATCTTCAAAGAAGACTAGGGAACAAGGGAGAAGAAATTAGACCAAGAAAACACAAGAAAAACTGAAGCAAAAACACTTAAAGAATGAAAGAGAGACCTTCATGATTTTTGAAAATTTTGGGGCTATCACATAGGTGAATTCTCTCATGTATAAAGTCTTCCTTCTTCTCAATCTGTCTATTCTGTCTTCTTCTCAATCTTTCAATTCCTCTCCTAGTATTCTGTCTTCTTCTCAATCTTTTTATTCCTCTCCTACTACCCTAATTCCCTTCTGACCACGTTGTTTGACCTCTTTCTCTACGTTGTTCATGCTAGTACAAATTATTGCCTACGTGTGTTCTAAAATACTCTTTATTCATATTGCTGTAACTCAAAAACCTGTCTATAGAGAGAGATACGCAAGCTACTAATACTTTGTAGACATGGTTGAAATATGGGTCCTACTTGTCAGCACATGCAAAACTATCACATTTTATGCTTCTACTTATATTCTTTTGTATTCCTTGCTTTGGATGGTGTGGAACAGGGATACGTGTTCATGTGGTAACTAGAATTCTCAGTTAAAATTGAAATTTTCATTGAGAGTACTCTATCTTTAGGTAAGACTCTCTTCGTTGACGTACATAGGGCACATTTTGACTTGGTGCGGTCACTAAAATTGAATTTTGGCCATTATTTTTTTACAACCCTTTTTTCATATCTACAAATTCATACTCATAAGAAAGTGCTTTAAAATACAAATCTAGCAGTATCATTTTGTGTACATAACCTATATAAGACTAATTATTGGTCAAATTTAGAAAATTTTGAATATTGAAATAGGTGGGTGGCTTATAAAAATAAATAAAGGGAGTATTTGCATCTATATGGGTGTAAATTTAACCTAAAAGAGTATCACATTTACAAACTATTCCACGGACTTGATGTTGTCTAGACAATAACCTGTCGATAGATATATGTAGTTAGAATAGATTAATACATTGATTTGTTTGTATTGCATAAATAATCTATTAATATTAATATACTGATCACATAGTTTATCATTATTTATTTAACATTTTTGGATTTCTAATATATACTCCCATTTCATTCTCCTTGTCTTCAATACAAATATTTGACTATTACTTTTTCCAATTATATGTTACTCCCTTCGTTCTAAAAAACACAATATTTTAGAATGCGTGTAGTCAAAATTTTAAAACTTTAACCACTAATATACACTTTCTATGTAGATTTTTCACAAGAAAATTATGTTAATATATTTATCATCAAATGTACTTCCATATCATCACATTTTATTAAGTTTCACTAACATAAATAGAAAACTATTGGATAAATGAGTATTGGAGACTGTGTCAATGCCCAAAATGAAAGTAAAAAAAATAACAAAAGGAGTAGTAAAAATTGTTAAAAATATAATGGCATGGAATTTCTTTTGATGAAAATCTTATGATATTATTTACATATGAAAATTCTAAATACTTACTTTGAGGTAATATTAATGACTAAAGTTTTAAAAGTTCAACTACATTGCATTTATTTGAAAATGGGGGTAGTAGAATTACTACTGTAGTTATTGAATTTGAAATTGATAATGTTAATTTTAGACTAATTCATATATGCTTTTTAATGGATCCTATGGAAAATTCTAGAGAAAAAGGCATCTATTACATTATGAAATACAGGTGGATTGGATGAACCACGGTCACTGTAAATTAGAGAACAATACACAATTCAACTATAATCGAGTCCAAGAGAAATAAAATGGTTATTAATTATAAAGTCAATCTTATATACTATTGAAACTAAACCAACCCAAGTTTCAAGCTTTTTACCAAGAATTATTTCAAATGCTTAACTACAACCCACATAGCAAACAAATACAAATTCGTGTTATAATTATCAAATCAAACTAGAGTTATAAGACGGCCAGATACATGCTTTCTAAAATGTATTTTCTTCCTTGACGTTGTCATAAAATTTGCCAACTGGACCGGAAAAATTTATCAAAAATACTAACTCACGGTATATCGTCAGTTATTTTTCTAACGGGATAGCTAACCACCATTGCATTCAGCACTCTCAAGTAATATTGGGTGTCCACAATCTTTATCCAAATCAGATGCCTTATCTAATCCCTCAAATCCAACCACTCATTCCTGAGCCTCACGCTTCTTCATCCTCCTCCTACTGTCTCTCTCTCTCACTAATGAGCAGCGGCATGAGTGAGGCGACGCGGCACGGTATGGCATCGTAGGGGTGACTGTGAGCACACAGAGATGCACAGTGGCATGGGCTCCCCAGAGCGTGGCAGCAGATGACGAGCAGGAAGGTGGCTTGGCTCTTAGGCCGACGAGGCCAAATTTTTAGCATGATTCAAGCTCGACAACATGGATCTGAGCAAGCAGAGCATCGGCAATGCAAACACGCATGTCTCAGCCCATGACATCTATCGCTGACCTCGCCGCCTACCTCGACGCAATGGGCCTCGGTGACCCCTTGTCATCCTAGTGAAAGCAGTAGGACTTGGCACTAGGACTTGCTGGTAGCAGTAGCACCGCTAGTTCAAAGTTCTTTTTGTATAGAAAAAGAAAAGGAGGAGGAGAAGAAGAAGAGATGAATCAATCAGAAGATTCATGGAACAACACATCTGCATACCTATGTCTACTTTGGAGACCTTTCAATTTATGTTGGTACTACTCTCTCTCTCTACTGGTTCAGAAGATTCTCTACTGTCTTCCTTTCTTGTTTACTTGTGGCAGGGGATAAGTGAGAGGGAGAGAGTTTTGAAACAACACCGAACGCAATGTGCACTTGTTATCCAGTAAAGAGACCATTGAACTTCGCTTGCATTATTAGCCCAGAAAGATGGCCTCCTGAGGAGTCAAGTATCAGTTGGTATTTGGTTTGGAATCTGGATTGCATTGTTTGCTGCAAGACTTATCAACTCCTAGTGGAGTTTTAACTTATCTCGGTAGTTGATTACTTGATTAAACATTAGAGAAACTCTTGTTGTACATCGGGTGGGTGATTGGGAAATTTTTGGGAGTTGTTCTTTTTGTGGTACATGGTGAAATTGATGACCAAGTTAGCCAACTGGTGTATGAATCTGCCTTTAACCAATTGCACTCTTAGAAAAAGAGAAACTGCCAAGTTGTAGTAATTTGAATAACATCATAGCTGAAATTCAAGCATGAAGAGAAGAGGACTTCACCATGTTTCAGTCTTGGCTAAAAGCATATTTGGGATGTGAGATGCCTTGCTCAAGTTTCTATAGGTTCTAGACAAGTTTTAGTAGGTTGCAGACAAGTTTCTCATAGTGTTTTCAAACAAAGTTCATTCTAATTTGCTCAAGTTTCTCAAAGTTTAAATTTCTAAAACCTAAAACTCACCTTTGAAACTCGAAGTTCCAATTTTTGAAACCTATGAAACTCACTGAAACATGATGTTTTTAATTTTTGAAACTCTCTAAAACATGATGATATCTGCTTGAAATATCAAATATATGTTGAAGTCCTTGATACCAGGCTGTAGCATTTTGAAACTGCAAGTTTTAATCTTGAAAATTCATGAAACTTCTTTTCGTGTTTCAATTTTAAAATTTCATGGAACTTTTTAAAACTACCAATCTCATTTTGAGATCTCATAAAACATCAAGTTTCACTTTTAGTACCTCATTAAACTTTTAAAACTACAAGATTTAGTTCTAAAACCTCACAAAACTTTAAGTTTCGGTTCTGAAACCTCATGAAACTTCACAGAACTACTCTGAAACTCTACAACGGGATACCATCCTGCTGTAGCCTCGATTTTGGTAGTTGAACTCTAAGTTTCACGAGATTTAAAAAAGTTTTAGAAGGTTTTATGACTAAGTTTCATGACTAGTTTCATGGTGTTTTATAAAGTTTTAGGAGATTTTCATGCCTAAATTGAGTAAGTTGCATGAGGTTTTATGGCTAGTTTTATGGTATTTCATCAAGTTTCATGAAGTTTTAGGAGATTTCATGATTAAGTTTCATGTTGTTTCAAGAGTTTTATGCCGCAGTTGACTAAGTTTTATGACAAATTTTATGGTGTTTCATAAGGTTTTGTAAAGTTTCAGGGGGTTTCATGCCAAAATTGACTAGATTTTATAATTAAGTTTCATTATGTTTCTTAAGCTTTCATAAAATTTCAGGAGGTTTTATGCTTAGATTGACTAGGTTTCATGAGGTTTCATGAAGTTTGAGGAGATTTCATATCTAAGTTGACTAAGTATCATGATTAAGTTTTGTGGTGTTTCATGATGTTTCATTAAGTTTCAAGAGGTTTAATGCTTAAATTGACTAATATTCATGTTTAAGTTTCGTGGTGTTTATGAGGTTTTATAAAGTTTTAGAAGGTTTCATGTCTAATTTGACTAGGTTTTATAATTAAGTTTTATGATATTTTATAAGGTTTTATAAAGTTTCACGTACGTGCAAAGGATGATAGTAAGGTTTCATTGGTGCAAGGTTGCGCGGCACATAGGCAGGATGACAGCGAGGTTTTGCGGGCACGTGGAGGATGCGGCGAACATTCAATCTACGAGAGTTCACACAGCCAGCATGCAAAGCAGATGTAGGTGGGCCGTTCGAACTCATTTAATAGTACGGTGGGTACCTGTCCCCTTGTATACATATTGGACGGTATAGGGTTATGTAGCTGTCCCCAAAACTTGTATATACACAAAAGTTGGAACACAAAATGGCAAACGCCGTGAGAACTCATGGTGGAAGCAACCAAAGGTTATTTCCAGCAGTGGCAACTTTGTCCAAAAGACTATCTTTAGGTAACGTCCTCTGCATCCTCCAACCAGTTTTCCATAACTGTAACCTCCTTATATAGCCACAAGAAGGACAGGTAGCCCCTTGCTACATCCATGAGTGGTTGGATATTAGGAGACAGCTCAAAGGGTTCTCGACCCGCCAAAAAATTAGACATAAGATAGATTCCCTTTCCCGCCCTCGAAACTCCATTGGCTGCAAGGCGCCCTCCGCTGAGCGCGTCGTAAGTTTCTGAATCAAATGGCCATGTCAATGCGGTGGGTCAAACAATACTGAGCTAGCTTTCATAAGAAAGAGATTGAGAGAGGAGCAAAATGGTACTGGCCCATTGAGGAGGGGTGAGCACTGGTCAACAAGAATTGGCGACGTATTTTCATCCTGGTTACCACTGAGTTTTCAGGTTCCTATAACAGCGTAAGCATTCTAGTGTGACATTTCCTTCCTTTGCCATCTTAAATTCGCACTAATTTCGGGCATCTTATAGGAATCTAGACTATTTTCCATTCATTTAGTGGTGAGTTTTTCATCGCAAAATTTCTTGTGTACTTATCTCACAGCAATTTGTAAATTCAACAAGAGTGCCTGGACGCAAATACACAAGGAAAAGCTAGCCGAAAGCGGCATGAGCACAAAGATGAAGAAGGGGATCCTGAGGCCCTTCCGCTACCTCTCTAACATAATGGGTATGCACAATCTTGTTCTTTCTTAAACACACTCAAATTAATTTTGCTAATGTATAATACCAAAATGTGGCAAGTATGTAACATCCCCTGATTTGTCATACCAAATTGTGGAAAGCAGATGGTAAGGAGTCTGATATGCAAATTGGATTCCCCACGGATGTGAAACACGTGGCACATATCGGATGGGACGGGCCCAGTGTCACCAACGACAATGCTGGAGCACCTAGCTGGGTAAGCCCGCGTCTTTTCTGAGCCAGCAAAGGCGAATAACATGCACATGCATTGCACGCACGCAATAAAATGCTTGGGATCAATGCATTCAAGATTGCTCATGTCTACTTGGTTAATTTGCATTATCTCTCTCCCATTTCGACAAGGAGATGAAATACATTCAAGATATTTGTTCTTGTTTTTAGATGAAGATATTTGATCCCAACAGTAATTGTTATGGCATGAAAAATATTGGACTTGACAGATGAAGGACTACCACTCGGCGCCACTGGACTCATCAGCCTCGTTTAGGAGCGACAGGGAGGGCTCTGTTGCCTCTAACCCATGGGCTTCTCAAGGTTCGTTTCCCACCCTCCTACATTTCATTAATTTAATTCCATGAACAATTATTGTGCCAATCTAACTTCCATGATCTGCTTATCATAAGATATCATAATCGAGATAAAATAGACATATACAAGATATGCTGATAGATTTAATTTGTGCATACATCAACCGAAATTTATTTTTCTCTGACAGAAATAGTCCTAGATGGAGGAGGCCTGGGAGACACCTCCTTCAGGGACACCAGAAGCGAGGCAGGAAGCATCGACGTCACCGCCCTTGACTCCCCGCCATCCCCTGGCACCCGCCGGTCGAGGAGACACCGCTCCCGTGGCTCCACCACCTCCTCCATGGACTGCACGGGCAGCGAGACCTCGGAGAAGAGGGAGAAGAGCAAGAAGGGCACCCGCAAGAACCGCAAGAAGGACAAGTCGGCCGACGACACAGTTGGCTCCACCTGCCAGGACCTCCCCGCCGTGCCCAAGAAGTCCAATCGCCGGAAAAACAAGGACAAGTCGGCCGACGACACGGCCAAAGACGCTGGAGATGCACCGGAGGAGGGGACTGCGCCACTACCTCCAGTTGTCGAATAGAAGGATCGCCGGTGGAAAACGGCTGAAGCCTCATATATGACCAACCTGTCCTCGTTTTGGAGATGAAAGCTTGTACTCCTCACGCTTCAGAGTACTTTGAGCTTAATTAGTTGGATCAAGCGGCGAATTGATATACATATATAGTACACGAATGGCAGATGCAGGCGTTCAAGGTTACACGTTGCTTTAGCATTCTCGGGAGTCGGCGCGCGTGCACGCCCTAATGCCATTCCTTTCTCTATTTTTTGTAATACTGACCAACTTTTTTTAACATGTTGTCTTGTTCCAGATTCATATGTAAAGTGTACTGAGTGTGCTATATATGCCTCGTATATCATGACATGATTCAATTGGCACGCATGTTTCTGGAGACTATCCTCTGCTGTAGTGTTCAAAAGGCATGAACAACATGTGTTAGTACCCGGAATTTGCAATACGATCCATATGTGTTTATTGTGCTAGTTCCATTGTTAGTAACTAGTACATATATTCAACAACATTCATATCACATACATACATGATAAATTTAAAACAAGATAGTGCATTTAGATAGCAAATAAGTCTATACGCTGAAGTTTACAATACTAGGACCGACCAGCCAAATAAAACATACAATACGAAATGAATTCAGTGGAAGTGAAAGATAAAAGAGGCCCTATAATCTAGTGAGTATGCCTTATCCCAACCACAGACAATTAACTGGGGCAGAATCCTAGAAATCGACATCATCACCAAAACCTGCACATCCTCTGAATATATTCAACAAGCAACAGTGAGTATAAAAATCATACTTTACAAGACTTTTAAGCAAAGTTATATAGTATGTAGGCTGAGTCAAATTTGGCTGTCTAATCTAGTTTAATTTGCAAATTATGCTTCCAATTAGAATAACAAGTAATAGATTGCAAATAGAATTTGTAAGAGCATTTAAATTTGATAAGTAAATAATAGTAAAGCGATAATAGCATAATTTAGAACAAGAGGCTTGCTACCCTTGAATTTCAAAACAGCGGCATAAACCTTACAGAACCAAGCTATGCATGGATATTCCATCCATACACTCTCCGAATCTATTTATATAAAACATGACACTACTAAGGTGGAGGATTCACCAAGTCATCTATGATCGTAGACACGGCTATTTAAATAGTTTTACACTCTGTAGAGATTACATATTTTACTCACACGACATAAACATCCCACCATATTATACATGTTACATGATATCATTGGTACCCGATTTGAGAGTTCATGACGAAGTTTTTACATTATCGGTACTAACAGCCACCGCATTATGATTATGTTCTCAGGATGGGGAGTGTCCTATAGCGCCCCAAGACTCAAACATTGTATCAGAAAACCTTCCATTACGAGCAAGGTCCTTTTGAGCATGGAGTCAGCACCATGTCCGCACTAGCCCAAAAATCACTTACATTTATCACCTGCAGTGAAATTACTAACCCTAGTAACTTATTATGCTAAGGCCTTCTCATAAATGCTGGTCATACATTGTTTTTTGGGTCTAACTACACCAAAGTCTCGGTCCTTAGTGACCCGAATAAGACATCCACAAACCATATTCTCATGCGAACCGCACCGGTCTCCACAACCACTTGTTTAAGTACAAATCATTTTTTCTATTTTATTTGCTAACCAAAATAATAGAGGTAACTCCTCTAGACCATTTCTTAAGTATCTCCTATTTTTTAATATTTTGACCCTTTTTCAAACTAGTACTGTAATGAGCGTGGCTAAGCATCATCTACATCACTTCAAATTCTAAGTTCCAAATTTTATCCACTATGGGTATAAGTGCTAAGGTGATAATAGTAAGGGTAACAATGTGCCAAGATAGGATCGATGCAACAAATGGGTATAATTATTGTCCTTACCAATATAGCAGTTTTTACGGAAAATACATGCATGCACACTAGTTTTAAACACAACATACATAACATTAAAATATGAGATCAACATGGTCAAAGGGGTGCTTGCCTTATTTGTTAAACTCTTGGTCTTGCTCTGGCTTGCTGACAAAGTTTTCTCAGACATCGGTATCCAATCCGCAAATACCAAATATTTGCAAATAAGAGCCAAATAAATTCAAACAGAAAGAAATAAAATATTTGAAGTTCATATGCATTTGAATTTGATTTAGTTTGAAAAACCTAAAAAAGAATAGATGCATTGACTATTTGTCTAGGGACCCCATTCGTTAGATTTTTCCCTTTTTTATGAAATTCCAAAAACATTTGCTTAGAAGTGGGTCCGGCATGACATATACATAGATTGGAATGAGTCTTAACATAACTCTGTAGGTGGGGCTCACATGCCATACACAGAGGGTTGTCTTCTTCGTTTAGTTGGAGGGGAGGAGAGAGAGTAGCAGGGCAGTAGCCATGACTGCTCTGGTGGATCTTCGTCGGTGGCAAGGGGAGGGTGGCAAGGTAGTGGGGACTAGAAAAATAGAATTCTTAGGTGACAATGACCTCAAGGGTGGTGATGGCTCACTCTGTTATGACCTGTGGCACGCGCACGATGGCGGGCAACGGCCTAGACGATGTTGGAAGTATAATTGAATTGCCCGACTTTCCTTATCAGATTAATTTTTTTTGAGTGAGTTGGTTGGTGTATGCAACTCAATACAATATGGTATCAGAGCCAAGAGGTCTTGAGTTCGAGACCTGGTTGGCGTAATTAAATAAAATAATTGCAGCCCACTTCTATTCCATGTCTTAGGCCTAAAAGAGACTACACATGAGGGGGAGTGTTGGAAGTATAAGTGAATTGCCCGTCTTTTATTATCAGCTTAAGCTTTTGGGTGAATTGGCTGGTGTATGCAACTCAATAGACAAGGCAAGATAGTGGCGTGGCTCACCGGAGAAGAAAGGGAGGAAACGGAGGGGCGTGAGAGCATCTAGGCACTAGGGGAAACTCATTGGATAAGTCAAAAGATGTGGAGGGCTAGGGTGAGCTGGTAATGGTGCACCCATGGTGGTGACAGTGGTGCTCATGGAGGGGGAACTTCGATGGTTGTGTTAGACCATGTGGTCAGGTCTAGTCTAGATGATGAATAATTGACAACATTGGTTATGATTGGTTATGTTTTTACTTATGGTGTGTTGCGTGTTCGGATTGTCGTATGTTGCATGATACGCTCGTGTGAGGTATTGTGCGGATTGACTTGAGTCAAGTCGTGGACTTGTGCTCGTACGTGGTTGGTTGTTTATTCATGTGCAGGTGTTGCTTGAGGCGGAACGTCGTCGATGACGGGACTGAAACTAGGTTCAGGTGGAACTGAGGTTTCGGGACTAAGTTCAGGGAGGAACTGAGGTCCTATCGGTCAAGAATGTCATGCGGGATGTTCAGACTAGAGAACAATGTGCATGAAGATGACGCGGCGTTGGAGGCGCGGAGATGCGTCATGGTGGAGGCATACGGCAAGGCTACAGATGTGATGGTTGTGTACGTATACAAGTCGTATACGAGTCGGCGGACGAGTTCAAGAGTTGTACACGAGTGGTCGCATGAGGTTGTGTCCGTGTTGGTGCAGGAGTCCGACTAAGATTATATTGCGTCTGTATGGTTAGGCTATAAAAGGCCTGGTGATCGGTCAATGTAAGGGCGCGTCTTTGTTTCGATCTAATAGAAAAGAGGGCTGGGGCTTTGGTTGCCGCAGCTTTTTGAGATAGCCCAGACTTGAGGCAAGGTGCAGCGCGACACGAAAAGAAGATCAGAGGCGCTGTGCTGTCTTTTCTCGGTTGGAATAGGTGTGGTTTTTGCAATCGAGTTGAAAAATCTCGCGACGTGGCGGTGGACCTTCGAGTGCTTGCCTCGCTCCGCATGCGGTCTGCGGCCGAGCAAACGAAGTATTTTGATACGCGACTGGACACACAGAAAGAGGCAGTGCGGCGGTTCTTGTGTTGAGCCGTGAGATAGAAATTGAAGAACAGAGCAGCAGGCAATACCCAGAATTGACAGCGCATGAGAGACAAGGTTGGCAGAGCAGTAGGCATAGCCTGAGCCTAGGAGGATAGCTCTCTGTGACTTCTTATTATATTGGGAGGAAGGTAAGTTGTTCTCTACATTATTTTTTAGATTTAATTGGGAGGAAGGTTGCTTTTTAAGAGTACATGACTGCATGCGCCAGGTACTTGCTTTTATTAATCAATAGGCCTTTTTTGAAGGTTGCTTGCTGTAGCACTACGTGATAGCATGACAAGAAAAGATGATTAGGTAGCTCTTTTATTTATGTCTAAAACTCTTTTGAATGCATGCATGATTATTAATTCTTTCTGATCCGATACCTGCATGCAAGTATTATTGAGGTTCTTATCTGGAGTTTTGTTTTTTTTTTTGGCTACCATAGTAATCCGATATATATATATATATATATATATATATATATATATATATATATATAAGTTTGGTTGCTTAATTTCTTACTGTTTTTCTTTAATAGCATAATTAGGGTTTAATTAATTCTCGTCTCTATTTGCTCAGCGTTCTTGTTTATTTTATATCTCGAGTTCTAGACATCCGATTAACGTACTTCCAGTTGGATTAGTTCAATAATTTTATCTAGTTTATTCTGTAAAAGTTTGAGGCCAATCGGAGTTACGGTTTTTTATTGAGATTAGTTTTATTGAGGCTACAGTATTCTGTCCAGAAGTTTAAACAAGGATTAAATAGGTTTTGTGTTTAAGAGGGGGAAGACTTCAATTTTATTTTTAGCTTCCGCAATCATTCACCCCCCCTCTGATTGCCTATCTTAGTGTGAATCGATCCTACAAGTGGTATCAGAGCCGGTTTATTTTTCTAATTGATCTTAACCGGTAATTAGAAAACATATCGATGGATAGGTATTCCACAAAACCTTGTGTTTTCGATGGTGTTGATTTTCAGTATTGGAAAGCGAAGATGGAGGCATTTATTCAAGCTCAAGGATTTGCAATATGGGAGAAGGTCTACAAGCCTTATCAAGTGCCCGAGAATGATGCTGTCACAGCGGCGAACATGGCACAAGTGGAGGCTAATAGCAAGGCGAGGAACCTGATAATTCAAGGTCTAGGAAGAAGTGATTTTGATCGAGTTGTGCATCTCAAATCCGCATATGAGGTATGGAAAGCACTATGTGATTATCATGAGGGATCATCTACTATTAAAGAGGTACGTCAAGATATGTACAAAAAGGATTACATGCGTTTTGAGATGAAACCTGGTGAATCTATAGATGAATTGTTTGCTCGCTTTAATAAAATTCTTAGTAACCTACGTGCTGTTAATGTTACTTATACTGATGCTGAAAATGCACGTCAATTACTTGGAGCATTAGATATGTCTATATGGGAGATGAAGGTTACATCTATTAGAGAATCTACTGTCATGAGTACACTTACATTAGATGTGTTTTATTCTAAATTGAAAACTCATGAATTAGATGTTTTTGCTAGAAAAAATAATTGTAATAAATCAATTGCTTTAGCTTCACAATCTAGCAAGTCTAATGGTGATAATTCTTCCACTAGCTATGCTTTGTCTTCTTTATCTTCACTAACCGATGAACAGCTAGAACAACTCCCGGAAGATGATTTGGCACTTCTCTCTACACGTTTCACAAGAGCTTTGCAAAATGTGAGATCAAGAAAGAGAGGAAATTTTGGTCCTCAAAGGTGCTATGAGTGTGGTGATCTAAATCATATTCGTCTCAAATATCCAAAGTTTCTAGCAAGATTTGTAAAGGAAGAAAATGAGAAGGAAGGAGAAATAGAGAAAGAAAAGAAGAACAAAAGGAATGGCTATATAAATCGTAAGGTGGTGCATCGTGTTCTTTCGGCTCTTCAGCAAGTTAATTTGAGTGATGTGGACACGGACAGCGAGGATGATGCTCCCAAAGGCAAGAAAGATTTAATTGGATTGTGTCTAATGGCAAGTAGCAGAAGCTCCACCGATAATGATGATCTTGACAGCGACAACTACAATGAGGTAGAACCTTCTTATGATGATTTAGCTAAAGCCTGTGCTAAACTTTGGTACTTTGCTAGAAAAGAAAGATAAAAGATTAAGAAACATGATATTTTGATTGAATCCTTAAATTCTGAAATTGCAAGACTTAGAGCTTTAATTCCTGATGATGATTCTTGCAAATCATGTGACTTAATTTATTCTGAGCTTACTTCATTAAAGGACGTGCATGCTTCTACTTTAGAGCAACTTAGAGATGTAAATGCTAAATTTGATGAATTAAGATTGTTACATGACTCTTGTGATGAAAAATTAAAATATGCTAATGATGAAATTGAAAAACTCAAGTTTAGTTCTTCTACATGTTTACAATCAAGTAATTCAAATGTTCATTCTAAAGTTTGTTCTAAATATGAATTATTAGAAGCTAGACTTAATTCATCTCAAGAAACAATTCAACAGATGCTTTATAATGAGATATCTTCTTGTTCTAATTGTCCTAAGCTTAACACAGAAATAGAAGCTTTGACTAGACAACTTAATGATTTTGCTGAAAAAGAAAGATTGACTCAGTCTAGTGCTTCTAAGAGTTTTGTGAATGGATCTTTTAAGTGCTCAACTTGTCTCACTTTAGCTAAAGAAAATGAGTACATTAAAGACACTTTAGAGCGATTCTCTTTTGGCAAGAAAAATTTGAATATGATTCTAGACAAGTCAAAAATAAGTGTGAAAAATCAGGGTCTAGGATTTAATTGTATTGAGTATGCCAAGAATAATCCTTCTAAGATTGTTAAGCTTCTTGAACCTGGAAAAATTGAAATAACATCTGAACCAAAACAAATTGTTTTTAAGTCTGCTGGTATTATGTCATCTACTAATCAAGTGAATACAAATGTTGTTTCTACTTCTCAAGTTAAACATAAAGTTAAGTACACTTGCAGTCATTGTGGTAAAGATGGACATCTTGTGCAATTTTGCTTTAAACTAACCAAACAACAAATGAAAGAAAAGGCTAAGACTTGGTCAAATTTGAGGAATGCACGTTCTTTTGTGACTAGAAATATGAGTAATACTAAATCTGAATGTGTACATAAGAGTATTTGTGTTGCACCCACTTTTGCTCGTCGTGTATCTCAGTACTGGATTCCTAAATCTTATTTCACTAACCCCGGTACTGTGAGATCAATGTTTCCTGTGATGTAAGAACAGCTGACGAGGATGGAGAACATGAGCTTGATTGAGTTTCGATCTTTTGCATCATTTGTTAATTGGAACACTTGATAGTTCTTCATTTTTTGATGGCTTCCAAGAGATTTTATTTTTGAGAGGCCATGTGGCAAAGGTAATGTTGTTCTTTATCTTATGGAGTTGGATTCTGAAATTATTTATACTCTCATAAACCGCTTGATACTTCTCAGTTTGTTCGTTTGTAAAGTGAATTGGGTGTGTTGCACTCTCTATGATTATTCTGAGGGGGAGCTTATGAGATTACTCTGAGGGGGAGCTTGTTGTTTAAAATTTCAGAAACTTTGTTTATTATCCTTGTCAAATAACTCATCAAGTCCAAGTCATTGAAACTAATTGAGAAGTAGAGCTCTCTTTATCATATTTATTCATATGCTGTGTAGCTTTGATCATAACTACTTATAATTAATTTGCTACATTTAAATTAAAAATATGATATGGCGGAATACTTTGACTAGATTGATTATACTTATTACTTTGTGATGTCCATCGAAAAAGATTAGCTTGATTGTGAGTCTTATTTTAACTTTTGGCTATGAGGCTCGCATGTTTCATGTTGCAATTTTTTTAATAATCACTCAGTTCGGCATGTTAAAAATTTAAGAAAGGGACATTTGAAAAGATGTATGTTTCAAGCATGCCATGGTAAATAAAAAGAAAAAGCACAAAAGTGCGCAAAATAAAAAGAAGTATGCTTCAAGCATACCACCATAAAAGAAAAAAGGAAAAAGAGAAAAAAAAAATATGTCCTTGTGAAAAGAAATATGCTTCAAGCATACCACATACCTAATAATTGAGTGTGGAGCAACAAGTTATTACATGAGACTGCTAGCCCGCCTAGAGTTAAGGTTTGCTTCACTTTTAGGCTTTGATTTTTCGTTATGATATCTCATTGTGCTCTTTATAATTGGTCTGGTTATTGTTGCGATGCCTGTCATTAATATAAATCACTTAATCATATTGACGAACTTGTTTTGACATTGCTATATGATATATGGCTTTATATGATCTAGATAGCTCTACTCAAACATATGACTTGGTTATTTTATTAAACCAATGCAACGTGACTTGGATAATCTACAAAGTTTCTAGATTTTTTTCTCATTGTTCTTTCTTAGAATTATTCTTATTCACTGAAATTTCTTGATGATTACATTGCCAAAGGGGGAGAGAAATTTGAGAGATTAGAGAGTTTTTTTGTTCTCTTGTGTTGAGAGGGACAATTTGAGAGTTTGACTTTAGTTCTTCACTTAGATTTGTTGAAAGTCATATTAATTTAATGGGTTGTCAATGTATTCATCAAGGGGGAGATTGTTAGACCATGTGGTCAGGTCTAGTCTAGATGATGAATAATTGACAACATTGGTTATGATTGGTTATGTTTTTACTTATGGTGTGTTGCGTGTTCGGATTGTCGTATGTTGCATGATACGCTCGTGTGAGGTATTGTGCGGATTGACTTGAGTCAAGTTGTGGACTTGTGCTCGTACGTGGTTGGTTGTTTATTCATGTGCAGGTGTTGCTTGAGGCGGAACGTCGTCGATGACGGGACTGAAACTAGGTTCAGTGGAATCGAGGTTTCGGACTAAGTTCGTGGAGGAACCGAGGTCCTATCGGTCAAGAATGTCATGCGGGATGTTCAAAGCAGAGAACAATGTGCATGAAGATGACGCGCGTTGGAGGCGCGGAGATGCGTCATGGTGGAGGCATACGGCAAGGCTACGATGTGATGGTTGTGTACGTATACAAGTCGTATACGAGTCGGCGGACGAGTTCAAGAGTTGTACACGAGTGGTCGCATGAGGTTGTGTCCGTGTTGGTGCAGGAGTCCGACTAAGATTATATTGCGTCTGTATGGTTAGGCTATAAAAGGCCTCGTGACCGGTCAATGTAAGGCGCGTTTTTGTTTCGATCTAATAGAAAAGAGGGTGGGGCTTTGGTTGCGCAGCTTTTGAGATAGCCGGACTTGAGGCAAGGTGCAGCGCGACACTAAAAGAAGATCGAGGCGCTGCTGTCTTTTCTCGGTTGGAATAGGTGTGGTTTTGCAATCGAGTTGAAAATCTCGCGACGTGGCGGTGGACCTTTCGAGTGCTTGCCTCGCTCCGCATCTGCGCGCGAGCAAACGAAGTATTTTGATACGCGACTGGACACACAGAAAGAGGCAGTGCGGCGGTTCTTGTGTTGAGCCGTGAGATAGAAATTGAAGAACAGAGCAGCAGGCAATACCCAGAATTGACAGCGCATGAGAGACAAGGTTGGCAGAGCAAGAGGCATAGCCCTGAGCCTAGGAGGATAGCTCTGTGACTTCTTATTATATTGGGAGGAAGGTAAGTTGTTCTCTACATTATTTTTTAGATTTAATTGGGAGGAAGGTTGCTTTTTAAGAGTACATGACTGCATGCGCCAGGTACTTGCTTTTATTAATCAATAGGCCTTTTTTGAAGGTTGCTTGCTGTAGCACTACGTGATAGCATGACAAGAAAAGATGATTAGGTAGCTCTTTTATTTATGTCTAAAACTCTTTTGAATGCATGCATGATTATTAATTCTTTCTGATCCGATACCTGCATGCAAGTATTATTGAGGTTCTTATCTGGAGTTTTGTTTTTTTTTTTTGTCTACCATAGTAATCCGATATATATATATATATATATATATATATATATATATATAAGTTTGGTTGCTTAATTTCTTACTGTTTTTCTTTAATAGCATAATTAGGGTTTAATTAATTCTCGTCTCTATTTGCTCAGCGTTCTTGTTTATTTTATATCTCGAGTTCTAGACATCCGATTAACGTACTTCCAGTTGGATTAGTTCAATAATTTTATCTAGTTTATTCTGTAAAAGTTTGAGGCCAATCGGAGTTACGGTTTTTTATTGAGATTAGTTTTATTGAGGCTACAGTATTCTGTCCAGAAGTTTAAACAAGGATTAAATAGGTTTTGTGTTTAAGAGGGGGAAGACTTCAATTTTATTTTTAGCTTCCGCAATCATTCACCCCCCCCTCTGATTGCCTATCTTAGTGTGAATCGATCCTACAGGTTGGAGCTTCGGGTTGGTTCTCAAAGGAGGTAGAGGGGTCCATGATGACACTCTATCAGTGAGGAATCGAAGGGGGAGGCACTTAGTGATGGATGGCAGCATCGGTAGCGTCATTGGCCAGTTTTGGCCAGAGACAAGGAAGAGGTCATGTTCCCAGAGATTCACTGCACGAACATCGAAATTAATAGAGAGATTGTGTTCCTTGAGGCAAAGGACACATTATGACGTGAATGTCTCAGCCAAATAGTTACCAACAAAGCAGGAATAGCGATGTTGTTGCAGCGGCTACAGCAGGCACGCTCACCAGTGTCAAGGAAGACACTAGCTTTCTGGTCGAAATAGTGGAGCACAAGGGCTCAAACTTGAGCAGAATGGGGAGGAGAGGATGGGGAATAAGATGACATGGTTGTTTGTGCTTAAATACAAAGGAGATGTCTTTGATTCCTCGTAGCCAAGAAATAGGTGAGGTGAGAACTTTGCGGGAAGTAGTTGCGCCTCCACTAGCACGGTAGGCTGTGCATTTTATAACCGAACCGAAAAAACCGGACCAAAAAAACCGAACTGAACCGGTCAACTCGGTTTGACCGGTTTTCGGTATTCGGTTCGGTTATCAGATTTTATAGTTTTTTTGAGTTCGGTTTTTTCGGGAAAAACCGGCTAAAAACCGAACAAACCGAAAAAACCGAACTAGTACAAATTGAGTGTATGTTAGTAGTATATATTAGTAGTATATGTAATATACTTTGGTAAATATGTATTATACTTCGGTATATGTAGTATATGTTAGTAGTATATGTATTATATGTTACTCCCATCGGTTTTTGCCGGCTAGTAGTATATGTATTATCGTCTACTCATTTCGCTAGTCGCTATATCGTTATCAATTCGCGTTAACTTTGGTAAATACGGTATTTACCGATACCACACCGAAATAAATTGGGATTTACCAAAACCGAACCGTATTTCTAAAAATACCGTATATAACCGAATTACTAACACCGTATTTACCGTATATACCGTATAAACCGAACCGTACAAACCGAAAAAACCGAATGCACAGCCCTAAGCACGGACACAACAAAGCGAGCTGAGAGCAGCTCGGGCAACGGAAAGGCTGTAGATACCTTGGGCAGGGTACTCGAGGAGGTCAGCTTTTTACAGGCGATGCCACGTGGCCACTGTTCCTCGAGCTACATTCCATGGTTGACATCCTGAGTTAGAAGAAGATGCCATACAAGTGGGCCCTAGGCATTGGTGATAGAGGGGAGCAAGAGGGAGAGAGAGATAGCATATTCACAGAATTATGCCTTCTAGAGGGAAAATGAAATTTCAGGGGTGAGAGGCGGCTCGAGCCAAAAATGGGTTGAAAAGAGAAAATGGGCTATGTCAATTTATTGTTTAGGCCTAAGAGTATTTAGGATGTTTTATTTAGTTTTTGAATTGAATGAAGTCCAAAAATCAAGTTCAAGTTTTAAAATTTAGCAAACTAACTCTAAAAATTATTGAAATTTTTGTATAGGGGCCCTGATACTGTCTAGTATTTAATAAAAATAACCCAATTATTTTAATAGCTTTATTTTTTTCTCAAAAATTCATTTTGTACTATTGTTTTAAGGGAAAAGTTTTTATTGATTTTTAGTTTGTTTTCTATTTGATTTAATTGTAGATATTAAGTTTGAATTTCTTTAGAATATTTAGAGCCCAAATAAATTATTTCTAGGCTCTGTTAAAGTTTTATTAATTTTAGAAATTCATTTTTAGATGCTGTAAATTGCAAAACCAATTTAGAGATGCTAAAAATCCTTAAAAACCCCAAAAATGAAAGAATAATGATTTTATAATAGTTATACTGATTTTGGGAATTTTGGGCTATTACAACATGGCATGGAGGGCTGTTGGATATAATATTATAGGACCAATGTCGGTAATCAGAAGAGGTAAATAATTCCCAAAACTTTTGCGTCTAAGCTATTCAAAATTTTCAATTGAATGACTATAACAGTCACCAAGTTTAGATCACATCAACAAACTGATGCAAAACCAAGCTAGCAACAAGAGCTAACAAAACCAGTAGCCTTCTATGTAGGCCAATCAGATCACTGTTGATGGCCTGGTTTGACTACCGACCTGAGTCCATTCACACCGGCTGGGTAGTCTGATCTGGGGCCAGTCCAACTAGTCTCCTATTCCCATAACTAAAAACCTCTTAGGATAAAAACTCAAATATCAATAACTTGTTTAAATCTCATCCAAACACTTCTAAATTTTTGTATTAGACTTGTTCAAGATAATAAAAACTTAAACTAATCAAAAAACACAAAGAGCTTAGACTCGAGTTCACCGAATTAAAGAGAATCAGATCTAGTTCACAAGAACACCAAAAATCCTAGTTTTGAAATTACTTCTTGCCCATGAGGATTTAAGACATGAGGTCTTTGAGATCTGTTCTCACATGTCCTGAGAAGATAATCTAAGTGAAAGATTGGGTTAGAACTCCCACGAATCTGAAATCACAAATATAGCTCAAGAACAAGAGAAGCCAAGTAAGAATATGATTGAGACAAAACTTTGATCTATTTTTAGAAGAGGATGAAGTTTACATGCTCATGGATGATTAAGGTGCAGCAAGAGCACCACCCTTTACTCTCTCAAGATTTCTCACAATCACAGAAGGAGACAAGGTAGTAGAGAAAAACTAAACTTTAGAATCTGAGGCAACCATATCCTCTTCTCCCCTCTAAATAACAACACACTCCTTAATGGGTTCAACCTATTAAACTTACCGGGGAAATCCGTCAACCCCACTAACACAAATTTTATGCACACACATACTTTTTAAAGCGTTTACAAGACTCAATCTACTAACTCTTTAGGGATTGATCCACTTGTCGAATCCAGTCATTCTTGACCTAAACCACTTCTCCTTTGTGCCTGTGCAATGCGGATTTGATTAAGGCACCAATCCAGTATTTAGCCAACTATCAAAATACTTTTGATGAACCTTCCGAGCACTTTCTCTGTAACATCCTATTTCTATGGAGTTTTAAAAACCCTGTTTTCAAAAATAAATTTTCTGAAATTTTCTAGAATTAAAACAAACTTAAAATGAATTTTTAGAATTTAAAATAATTTAATATGATTAAAATAAATTTTAACATGAGCTAAAAATATTTTATTTGAGTTCCTTGTGTCTCAAGGATTTTTTTGGTATTTTTGGTGAATTTTTTAGATTTATTTGCCATTTTTCTAGGGCCTTTTTGGATTTTATTTGAATTTTGGAAAAAGAAAAGAAAAAAAACCCAAAAACCCCCTGACCATCCCGGCCGTCCGCGCCACTGCTGCCCACGCGTTGCCCATCGCACCCCTTACCGCACCCGCAGCCGCCAGCCTCCCACCCGCTTCGCCCTGCCGCCCAATTCCCCCCTGCCATGCGTCGCTAATCCATCCCGCATCCCTGCCACCCTTACTCCCGTACGCCTGCGTCTGCTCGGCCGCCCGATCTGCCCTGTGGCACCATCCCGGCCGCCCCCTCGTGCGCGCCTCGCCCTAACTCTAACGCCGCCGCCCGCACCCATCCGTGGCCGTTGGATCCGCACCCGCAACGCGCGCCCCATCTCGGCCGTCCACGTGGCCGACCGTGTTCGCCCCGGACGCCCGCGCCGTAACTGATCGGGTTGCCTTGATTCACGTGTTTTTAACGTCGTCGCCGCCTAGCACCCCCAACCTTCTACAGTTCTACTAATCCCCCAAATGTAATTATGTAAAGTATGTTTAAACTTTAAAGCCCAGTCATTAGTCATATGCACTTAGTTATGCAGCCCAATTACTATTAGGCCTAGTAGTTGTCTAGTTGACCTGAGGACTGACGGCTAACGCAGTGACGCTTCATATTCGCGTCGCGACGATCGTGGGAACGGCTAGACGGGCCAACGGGGCCATGGAGGGCGACGTCAAGAACTCCACTGGTGCGGGCGGCAGCTCCATCTTGCGCGGGGCTAGGATCTTGACAATGTCCATGACTCTGTGCTATAGCTCGTAGATCGAGTGTCCGGTGGTGCTCCATTTGCCGCCGCAGCACAAAGAAGACGAGCTGCACGCAGAGTCGTAGAGCGTGGCATGGTCCTTGTCGTAGCCTCCCTCTAGCCTCTCGTCCATGAGCTCGAGCACGTTCCTGGCGCCGCGGCGCGCGCGAGCTACCAGCACCAGCTCACCAGGACCAGGTTGGCCTTCTCAATCTCACGCTTCATCGGCATATTGAAAAGGAATTAGTCGCAAAGATTAGTAATGATGATATTATTAAGGCATATGATCTTACTGGTAGTCGTAAAGCTAAGTTTAAGTTAATAGAGATGTAATTTTCTTTGCATTGTAATTTGTGAAATATATTACTCTGATATGTGGCTATTGGATCGGTAAATCCGGTATGGTTCTACTCTACTTGTTGTCCATGTTGCCCCCATATCCAATTCCTGGCTTCGCCCCTGGTGCACTCCAACCGTCGCCGCTTCCCTCATCTCGCGCCGTCATTCTTCGCCGCCGCTACCTCCTTCGCCGGAGCCGTCACTGCCATCCCCGCCTTCCGCCCGGCCAGAGCCGCCGCCGACCTCGTCCTCGTCGGTGAGCCCCCGTGTCGTCCCCGTCGCCCGCATCGCCTCCCCCGTCGCCGCATCGCCCGTTGATTAATTTGGGATGTTTCAACTTTAATATTGCCATTGAGATGAACATAGTTGTTGATTTCCATGTGGCGGAAAGGGGGTGTGATGCGAAACCCTAGCGGGCCGGATTAGGTTGGAATTGAACTTTGTAAAGGCCTTGTTGTGATTTCCTGAGATCGAGGCTAATCACATTGTGTGAGTACAGTTGTGTAATCTCTGCAGAGTGTAAAACTATTCGAATAGCCGCGTCCTTGGTCATGGACAACGCTCGGTGATTTCACACGAGGGGTAGTGATTTCATTTAAACTTGGTGGTTTATGTTGGAAGTAGACAGGTAGTTCACTATCGTTTTAACTTGTGGATAGGATATTCACAAGTGGTTTATCTTAATTCCTTTGATTAATTATTTATTATTATTTTACTTATAGTTCGCCTTCAATCTATTTATTGTATTTACCCTCAAATATCATTTCATGCAAATTAATCTTTCAGCCATCTATTGGTAAGCCTTATATATTATATTGCATTCATTTGTTACAAACGATTTGTTGAGTACCAATGTACTCACGGCTTTATACCTATGTTGCTCAGTTGAGGAGGAGTAGTATTATCAGCAGGAGGTTCTAGAAGAAGAGTACTTCGACGACTTCACGGATTAGAACTTCGTTCTCCCCTCGATAGCCTGTGGGCTTGTCGATTGGCCGCTACACTTTATTTTGGATTTTTCGCTGCTAGTTTTGAAGCCCTTCCGGTTAGGGATATTGTAAGCTTGGCCATAAGGTTGTACTTTTGGAATTTATTATTATTTGAGGTTTTTCTTTATTTTAGCGTGTGTATGGTTGTGATTACATCTATATTTGACTGTGTACACTAGCGTGATCCTGGACTAGTGCAGTTTACACAGAGAGTCCAAATTTGCATATTCAGGTCTCGACATTCTCTTCTCTCCATCTTCATCTCAAAGCATCTCCACATGCTTTGATACGTAGCCCGTAGTGCCCAATGACTACCTACCATATCTTCATACATTCGGACTTCTCTGAACCGTTTTTATATACATCGGCCTCGTCACTTGACGCACAACATGCATACACCAATTCACCTTTCAATGATCCTTATCTTCTCCAAACCTCACCTAGATTTATATGACTACTCCAAACCTTAGCTCCCCTATCTAGTACAAATCCATTGTTGCAGACTGCTATGTCCTCTAAGCCACCTACACATTCAAAGGCCAAGCAACCATATTGAGCATAAATTTCATGCACTTGACTCACGTTAGTCAATCACATGCATCATGCAATACAACACAAACCCTCATGGCTCCTGAGCCATGAACTGATCTCAAATTAACTCAGCTCAACTCACCTTGCTCCCTGATCCCAACCATTGGTCTGTCCGCTCTCTTCACGTTGGTTGCACCACCTCGATCAGACCGTCATCCACTAGTCGGTCTGACTGGTCACCCAGTGTGATCGTATTTCCCTGCATTTCCAATGCCGGTCTCACCAGCCAACTCCCCATGGTCCGACGTGCCTAAACTTCAAAATATGCTCTCTGAAATAAAACAACCGCCAACTAAAAATCGGTCATACCGCCCTTGTGGTTAGACCGCCCCAAAATCCGATCACACTGAAACATTGGTCAGACCGCCATTCTAGACTGGTCCAACTGCAACCTCCCAGTGGTCCGACCAGTCCGACCGCTAGCATGGTGAAACGCCCCACGTTTTTTATTAACCTTAAGTAGCGAATTACGAGGTTAATTGAGATTAATTACATAACTAATGATCTAAAATACAAGGGAATTTAAACTTTTTGTATATTCTAAATTGCAATCGACGAACGTTATACGAACAGGTTACTTTCACGATCTCATCGACGAGGGTAGAAACAATTGACATAGGTTAGAGAGAGATAACATTTAACAGCACGATAAATAAAAGCATTCGACTTAATTGGAAGATATATATTTATCAGTCCGTGATACAGTAGTTAATTAATTACAGCTCTTATTCAATAAATCAATTACATCCATTGAACAACAACCACAACCATCATCAACGCAAATATAAATGTTACAATGCACTGCAATCCATAAATAGGGCAGTCCGTTGTAGTATTACATCAAGTTTAAAAATAAGATTACATTATGGGACATTTCATACATTTGCAATTAACCAAGAGCTATAGAAAATATAAATAACATTCATAGCATTGCATACAACAATTATAATCACCTGATTTCCAAAGCAATCGTAGTTTTAATTGTGAGAAAAGTTAATATAGAAATACCAAAAGAGACCGAACAAAAGAAAATAAGTAATAGAAGAAGTACCGTCAGAACCCTCGAGGTCAATCTCGGGCGGGGTATTCCGTTCACAGAGATACCGGATTGTCCGGGGGCCAATCGACACCTCTCACAACCATAGGGTTCATCATTCGGTGAAAAACAAACATGTTTTGCACTACGAGCACTGTAGTGAAACCAAACCCAACATGTGTCAAAAGCCAACAAATCAATTCGGCCCTAGATGGAACCTCCCCAGCACAGCTAGTGACCAGCACCACCTCCCCCAAATGACACTGCCTGGCACAACAGTAGAAGGGCAACAAAACCAAGCCAATTCACCCATTCAGACAGAACAGCCCCAGAACAACCCCCTAGAGCTCAGTCACGAGCCAACAGAAGAAGAGTAACCAGCACCTTTTCTTCTTCCCCATTCTCAAACAAAACTGAGACCAATCACCAGATCAGCCCCACTAGCCCACACCGAAGCAGCTCAGGCATTAGCCAACTGAAGGCAAGCAAGGTGCCAAGCAGAGGGACCACAAGCCACCGGCAAGGGAGGCCATCATTGGGATAGTCGGCACCCAAGCAACCAAGAAAGTGACCACCAACATCATCACCACCTCAGCCGGGACCATCCAATCTTTAACCAGAAAAAGGTAGCCACAAACCCTCATTCTTACCAGCATTTTCAGTAGAACATCGTACCCAGCTATAAATCAACCTTGTAGCACGTAGTATCACCAGCACACCACCAGAACCGGCACCATTTTCACAGACCGTCAGTAAGGGAGTTTGGGGAGCAGGGAGGTTACCGTAGTTGGAAGTCGGCGGCACGCTACCAGCAGCTAAGCACACGCCCCCCGAGAGCCACGGCGCACCCCTCGGCATGCACGCGGCTTCGGGCTCCGCCGTGCCAAGCCGCGACAACAAGCCTCTAGGCCAATCTTCACCCTAGTGCCACAAACCAGAAATACACCAAGCGAAATCAACTAGACATCAAAGGGAAACATGGGAAGGGAGGAGTAATCGGACCTAGAAGGGCCAGATCCAGGCCGTGGGCCACGGATCCGGCGACCGGGGCGGCGCAAGAGGGGAGAGGAGCCGATAAGGAGAAGGGGGACGGTGGCGCTAGAGCAAGGGGGAAGTGGGGCGGTGGCAAGAGAGAGAGAAGGAGAAGGGGGAGAGAGAGATAAAGGGGAGAGGGCGCAGCACCATAGGCGAGAGAGGGGGAAGAGATAGAGAGGGAGAGCGGCGGCGCAAGCGGTAGAGAGGGGGAAGGAGAGGCAGCGGTGTAGGCGCGCAAGGGGGAGAGAAGGGGGAAGGTGAAGGTAGAGAAGAGGGCGGCGGTGCTAGGGAGAGTGAGGAGGAGAACCGGGTAGAGAAGAGGGGAAAGAAGAAATAGGTGAAGAGAAAAAGGAAAGGGGCCAGAGGCCGGTCGGATTGGGAAGAATAAAAGGGGGAAAAAGGAAAAAAAATAAGGAAAAAGGGAATAGAAAATGAAGAGAGAAATTAAGCTCGAAAGATTAAATTCACCTACATGGTACAGGTCATTCTGTCATATAATTAACTATCTTGTTAAGTTAGAGAAGAATATTTAATTAGCAGAAACCCATAAGTATTGCGTAACTCTATTATAATAAAATAAATACTGTCAATAGATTCAAACATAGCGCATATCGATTAACTAATGTATTGTCAATTAAATTAAACAAGGTGGCAATTAAAATACTCAATTAACCTAGTTAGTCGTAGGATATAACATACCTCCTTTGGCAATTATTCTTGAAAGCTAAAAATAAATTAAATGATGTCCATAAACTAAAACTAGTATGCGTGCAAATTGAATTATTAGAATATCATTAAATCAATCTATTAGAGATTTAAATGCCTAATTAATCCTTATTAGTCGCCCATAAACCGTAGAAGACCACTAATAAGTATTCTTAACAATTAGCATAAATTAATAGCTATTAGAAGAATTGAAACTATTAATGATGATTAGAATAACACGTGTCAATCTAAAATAACGCGCGGCAATTAAAATCGTGCGCAGCGATTTAAATAGCAGTTAAGTTGTAAAAATCCACATCTAGCTAAAATAAAATGGGAGATCATTCAGGGACGCCTTAGTATCATTAGTCGTTTATTTAATTAAAATGTGATTTCCTTTATGGATTATTTAACTTGTCACGTGCATTCTAAATATGAGAAAAGCACCAGTATCTAAAAAGAAGAATATATCTAAATAACTCTGAGACTTACAATCCATTAGAGGGGTAGATAATTGCATACTCGTCTACGAGGAATTCAATAGACATAATTGCATACGTGAAATCAACTTGGGATATTACTCGCTGGTATATATTTGTACGTGCATCTATTGAGTCTTGTTTAATCGATAAATTGCCGAAAATCAGTAAAACGTCAGACATACATCCTAGATAGATTGTATCTCTGGACGCTAGTACGATAATGCCAGCTAACGAGTATCGTATAGAAACTTATCTGGATTACCGTGATCAGAGTTGAGTTGAGCGAAGCCTCACCCTAGGCGCACAAACACATCAGCACCTCGCACTTTATTATGTTTTCGTAAATTAAGTCGTAGCCGACGTATTTAATTGCAGGCAACTATCCGAGTCACGGGAAGGACTTCACCTGATTCTACTTAAATCTGAATATGTGGTTAATCTAGGCAAGCTTTCCTTTTGAGCATATGATCAGAGTATCTTCAGTAAAAATAAAGTATTTTCCTATTAAGTTATTATCACCATGCATGAAAATGAAAATCATTTTAAAGCAAATGTTTGTGATAAGAAAGAAAAGAAAGAGATCAGGCAGACAGTTGGAGAAGCCACTGTCAGGCCAGTAAATAGGTGGGTGGAAGGTCCCCAGGGCAGGAAAAAAGTGGCAGGTATGGGATCTTCTGCATAGGGATAAGATATAAGGTTAATCAGTCTTCATCCGTGTGAACGGACCGTATCAATCGTATCAACCATTGTTTTGTCTGAGGACGGACAGAATCAGTAATTCTATCAAGGTTGTTATATTCTCCACATGGGTAAGTATTAATTAGGGGAGATGAACCTAGAGTCAACGGTGCGCCGGGCATGGGGGATCCACCGCCGTTAGGCCCCATATCTTGCGAGTAGGCCGATCTGGGGGAAACGGATCGCAAGAACCCGAGTATGATTTGATATTCAGCAGGGGGGTCTGCGGGCGATATATTACGCAGTTGAGTGTTGGGTGATGGTCAGCAAATCATCCCAACCAACAGCTATGTCGCTCTTGGTGAGCCTAGGTGCGGGTGGTACACCGACCCAAACTACCGATTGGGAATAGCTGGGTGGAGATATAATATACTGAGATAGATATAAAAATTCTGTACTTTGATTTGGGCACCGCATCTTAGGCAATGCAGAAGATCCATGAGCCACCAGGATCAGAGTGATGATGGGTAAAGTGGTACAAGCTTGCGTAATACTATACAAATCATGAATTTATGCCTGTCTCCGGGAAAGAAGATCACGGAAACTTATGGAGGTTTTTGCCGTTCAGACGAGTGTTCGATAGTTTTCTAAATTAATAAAATGGATTTCTTTCCAAACGTAACAACAAAACTTATTTTCTATAATCCTAAGAAAGGATGAGAATGAGAAAGAGATTGAGAATGAGCAAGAGACTAGGAATATGAATGTATATTCTCAGAGATGTAGAAGAGCATCCAGTGCATTTTGCTAATATCGCTTGCTGAGTACTTTTGTACTCACTCTTACTATTATCTTCCTTTGTTTAGGGCATGTTAGACCAAAAGATTGCTAAATTCTGGTGAAAACCACATGGATGGATTTAAGCACTACTTGGATGGAATTCTTTGGACTCGTAATACGAAGAGTAGAAGGCGGAGGCGACGACCGGGATTGTTCTGGGAATCCATTTACAATAATGTAGTTATATTAGTTTTGCTTTAGATAGACAATAGATAAAACCTTTTTCCTTCCTAAATATTGTAATATTCGAGCCCTTGCGGCTTTGTAATGAATTTTAGTCTTGCGTGGCGATATTTTTGTAATATCGTATTCTGTCTCTAATTATTGTTCCGCTGCAACACTCTGATGGGCTTATTATTCGTTAACGCGATGTTCTATCAGCTAAAACGAATAATTATCCGTTGACTAGCATAATTACTCCCTGGTAATTGTGTGGGTCGTTTCACATGGCAACAAATCTAAATTTTTTGAAACTATTGCAAAACTTAAATTCAACTCAACCAAAATACCAATTATTTATCATAAATATATTTAGAGTTAGTACATGGTCTCTCAAATATTGATGCTTTTGATTAGCCCGGGCCTTTCAATTTCCCACAATATTAATAATACGGATATGCTCATGTCTTACGTTTCTCAGTTAAATATATTATTTAACTGAAAAGAATTATTAAGCCGCATTAAATATGGCCAGGTGAACTCTACTTCAATTGTATCTTTAATCATTATACTTAAAGATACATAGTTACTACTATTTTATGTAATTGTATGCAGACCCATGCGCAATCTGTACAAGCCTAAAGCGAAGATGCATTTGGAAGGCATGAGGAGGGAACTGAGATCAAATCCGCAACGAAGAATCGCAAAGAAGAAAACATTCGCACTTGCTGTTGGACCAAGGGCTATGCAGGTCATGCTGTTGGACATCTGTGTGAAGTCCATTAGCTAGCATACTAATCACATTTAGTTGGTTTAGTTGAGTCTAGTTGTATCTTTTGTTTTGAGTTGGAGTTCATGTTGTATCTTTTGTTTTGAGTTGGAGTCTAAGTTAGCTCCGATTGGGTGGACCAAATCAAATTCAGTTGGTCAGGTCCATACATGTGAAGTCAGAGATGGGGGCTATATATACATGGCTAAGTTAGCCAGGAGCTCTTTTTTTTGCATATCAGGACTGCATCTGCAAGTCGTATCTTAGTGAAAACATATATGCTGAAGGCGTATACAAGCTTTGGTGCTTCAGATACTTTCGATCTGAAAACATTATGACCGGCAAGGGCCACTTTAGATGGCCAAACTAAAAGACTAAAATAGGTCGATAAACATTTGCCAATAAACTGGCGAGAACAAAAGCAATAATCAAAACACCATCTACACAGAAAAGGTTCAGTAGAAACTTTACCAGAACTCAGCAGGTGCCTACATTCCTTTGTATACCAGAGTTGTCTTACACCTATATGCAAGATGCCTGCGTATCTTACCAAATTCACATTACACAAGAAGGCATAATTTATAGCACATTAGGAACTACAGTCACGGCATCACATAATTTATAGACAGCTAACTTCCAAATTGGCTGTATCAACTGCTCAAACTGCGTAGAGGCGGATAACCTGGTTAATCTTGGCACGGCAAATGGGGCATCCCCATTTCTTGGATTCTATATCCTTCAAGCAGGACATGCAACCAGCCATGTGACCACATGGAATGCAGGCACCTTCCACAGGGGCATCCAAACAAATAACACAAGTACCCGAGGGAGTGTCGCCACTGCTGCTTGCATTAGCTTCATTTTCTTCAGGTTTTGCAGAGCTCACCGCTGTACCACCTTCATTAGCCGGCACGGTTAGATCAACTGGTGTGGAATCTACGGATGGATACTGAATAGGACCGTCATAGAAGGTTTCTTCAGCAAGTGGTGGTGCAGTTGGGGTTGGAAGAGCTGGAGCTGCCTCCTGTGGAATCACAATCGAAGGATTGTTTTGGCTTTTGTTGGATTTGGATGAACCTTGGTTAGAGCTTGTTCCAGGCACATCCCATCCGTTGTAGGTGCTGCTGCTTGGAGCATCAACCCGTGCTAGGCCACTCATCTTTGAAGGTGCAGGGGCATCTGGTGGGCCCCATCCATTGAGGGAGTTGCTTGGAGGGTTTCCCCAACCGTTGCTGTTGATAGTTGATGCCGATGGCTGAACATTGGGCACTCCCTCTGCTATAGCTGATTCAATGGAGGCATTGATAGCCATCGCTAACTCAACATCCACCTTACTGGGTGTGGATAGCCCTGAAGGTGCAGAAGATGAATTTGCTGATAATGGATTTGGCATTGGGGGAGTTGCTGGTTGTGCAGGAACCATGTTGGCGACCTAAAAAGAAGGGGATGTTTGGAAAATTAGATCATTTGTTGTTCTGTCATAATGTTACATTTGCTACTGATTCTCATTAAAATAAAACAACTTCACATTCATCAAAACACTAGACATCAACTTTAGATCATAATCATTAATTAGTGTAGTTATTTATTGATTTATATAATGTAAGCCAATATTGTTCAAGCACATAGGCCTTTATAGTAAATTCAGTTTTTTTTTTTTAAAAAAAGATGAAGCTTACACTTCAAATGATCATTCAGAATATATTATAAAGTGACCAATGAGTACAGAAAACATTTCAGAAATTCAGGTTATGTCACCTGTGCTATGCCACAACATGCATTATAAAACCATTGAAGCTGCTGTTTGTCACCTTCATACACTGATAAAAGCTTGTATCGACTTTCTGTGCAGAATATTTCAAATAAATTTAGAAAGAAACAGCCACGCAGTAAGAGTCACCAGTTTAATATTGCAATGTAACTTATTAGTGCAGGTCTGACAGAAGCTAAAGTATTTCCATAACAAAAGGTACTTTCTGGCAGACCACCATGCAGTAAGACGTAATGAAACATCACAAAATTTGTAGAGTGCCCAGATCACAATTCACAAGAGAACCTTTGCCGAGAAACAACAATTATGCATGTTGTAGAAAGAGCAAAAGGAATCATTACTCCAGGAACAAAACTAGCTTTACATGATGAGTTTAGTTCAATTTGCAACCAATAAGAATGATCAAGCATACATGTCTGTGTAAGTGCATGGGTGTAGTAGTCTATGTTCTTCTATAGGGCAACAATTACACATAATCATGAGTTCATGACTCAGAATAGATCTCCTAAGTCCTAACTCTAACTGGAAGGTACCAACGCAGATATCTCTTTACCCCATGCCCAAGAGTGCATGAAATGGGAGAATGAACTTGAGTGATTGACAACATGAGACCTTTAGAAACAAAAAGAGCTAAGTTCTCTGTTCTTTTAGCAAATTATATCTGACACTGGATGAGCATAATGTAAAATTGCAATAAAATGGAAAAGAATGATAAAGCATGTAGCCAACAACACACAAGCCTCTAGAACTTGCACAATTAGAAAACTGGAAATTAAAACTTTGTACATACTTGTTCCTCTGTCAAAAATTGTCATGGAAGGATCAGCCTGATTAAACTTTGGTTCCTCAACTTGAGATTTCCAAAGTTTAACTACAACACGTGGTTTAGAAGCCTGCTTGTTCATAAAAATGAAATATTACAAATAATAACGTCTCTAATAGCATATCTATAGAAAACACACAGAAAAATAGCCAATGTAACACAACAATATGAAAGGAACTGCAGTGTTTACTGCTGAAGTCAGCAAAGCACATCTCTAAGAAAACCAACAGCATAATTTCATTAACTCTTCTGAAATTGCATATATATGTTTATACTGCAACAAGGAGAAGCGACATGTACTTTAGTTTAATAATTTATTTTTCAGATTCCCACATGTACTTCAAAAGTTGGCAATTTGCCGCCTGTGCTTTCAATCTTTGGCACACTAAGTATATTTTGCCACCTGTACGATTGAGGGAGCAAGCGGCAAATTTGAAGTCATGTGCAATAAATCAAAAGAACGGGAGAGCAGTTGTCACTTCTTAAATTAAAAGTGGGCAATCCCAGTGCAATTTTCCCAAAAAGAATGCTATGAGCATGTAGCAGCAACTAAATATTATGCTCAAATTTCAACAAGCATCTTATGAAAAATGGTACTGATTAGTGATTACCGAACTAGACATGGGGGAAGCATACACTATAATACTAGAAAGGCAGGAGAGGTCAGTAATCCCATTACTAGTTATCTCATGTTAATAAGAAGAATACCAAAACAGAGGAGTCCACTTTGTGGGTAATATGTCAACAAACCCACAGTTATACACATTAATGCATTAGACCAAAGCAAAGCAACATTGAACCAAGAGTTTAGTTTCTATCAGTACCTGCAATTCAGGGTATATAGCCAACTCAAGCTTCAGAGGTCTGGTTGGATTCCGTGCTTCACGGGGTAAAACCACCGCCCAACTGGATTGAAGATTCAAGTTAAGATTAAGAACTCATAAAATGTAGTGCGTAATGATTCTCACATCTATGTGCCCTGTGATACGCATCTAGATGTAACAACATAGACTAGAAAATTATGTAAAGAAGGTCGAAGAAAATTTTACATCTTTCTAGTCATCAATTGTGGAGCAAGTGCTTCCAAAAAACCAGGACCATAGTTCTCCCTCATCCATCCACAAAAAAGAGAAATCCTTCCCTAAAAATAATTAGAGAAAAAATGGCAAACAATGACTATGTTGCCAGGAGTACACCGATGCAAAATAGGATGTTAAAGAAAAAAATATACCTCTATGGCCCGTACAACGTTCACATGGCCCTTTTCTCTAGCCAATTCAAGTGCAGTGTTGCAATCATCATTTGTTATAAAAGGATTAGCTGCAAGAATATAACAAAAGATGTTTTAACGTAGAGCTATACTGAGGCCAAAAAAAGAAGAATGAAACATTGTGCCATATATAATCTATCGTATACCTCCATGTGACAGAAGTAAATGGGCAGTCTGCTCAAGCCCTTTCTTAGCAGCATGGTGCAATGCAGTCCCAGCATGTGATCCTGCAAATAAAAGGAGGGAGGCAATACAAATGTGATAACAAAAATTGTAACCTCTTCAATTAAGCACGCATCCAGGGATGATCCTAAGGACCATACATTACTCTGTTAGCAACTTGTACGGATCAGATTCACATCCAACAATACATTTCTTTCAAGAAAAAATGGCACGATGTGTGTCAATACTGTGATGTTACAGCTCTCCTGATTCGGTTTTGCATAAAATCTAATGCTCAAGCCTATTTAAATGTAACCATAAGCTAATATTTTTTTCATTGCCCAAAATCTACCCTGGTTGTCTATATGATTTCAGTCCTACTCAACTACCAAGTTCTAAGGTGCCGCTTCATGTTTCAATGTATGCACATTTTTACACCTATGGTATCCAAATTAACTCACTTTTGCATAAAGCAGCGCAATAAACTGCCTAGCTAATTCGTAGAACCAAACTATAATAGACGACTTCCTAAGTGCTGCATGTGTGCAAAATTGCAAATCCCCTTTATGTATTCTAGGAATAACAGTGGTTATCTAAGGTCTACTAAGACGGTGTAAGGAGACACAAGAAAGACATTCATACCAGGTCGATAAGCATTCACATTTGCACCCAATTCAATCAGCACTTCAGCCACATTCAGCAGATCAGGCCGCATGCTCGCGACCATTAGGGGCGTCTTCCCTTCCTTGTCAATCCACTGCAAGCAGCATTCACCCCCAACAAGACAAGGTAGCTCAACAAATTAATCCCCTACCATATAACAAATTATACTATCTAAAAAGGTTAGAGATGCAAGAAGGGAATTTTTTATCCTTGCCTCAAGGCCTGCGCCCTGCACCCGGAGGGTCCGAATCCCATCGACGTTGCCGTAATTAACCTGCTGGTACAGCAGCTCCTCCTTGGATTGCTGCAGGCCCATTTGGACTCACCAAACAGGTCAAAATTGGAGAAGGGTAAATCCCTCAAACAACTCGCCCCAAAAACTGGACTTTTTGCCGATTTAACAGAGGGTTTCTTCGGGAAGTCACTCAAGATTGGGCAGAAATACCCAAAAGAATCAAGAAATCATTCAGGAGCAGCACAGCTGAGGTACAAAAACCGAATCTGTCCGCCGGAACCAGGCAGAAAAACCAATGGAAGCAACAACAAAATCAAGAAACTGATCAAAGAACGCGGGAATCTCAACTTGCTCCGGCGTGGAATCCGAGGGTTTCTGAGGCGGAAGATCGCGGGGCTCAGAAACCCGGAGATTCCCACCGCTGCAGGCCAAGAGGACGAAGAGCGGTTGGGGGTGGTGACCGGATGGGGGATTATTAGAATGTCGCGTGGGATTTTTAATGCGTGGTAGTTTGGAAAATGGGTGGGAAATGAAGGCGAAGTTGACAGTTTTCCGGTCTCTTTTTCCTTCACGGCGAAGGGATTGGGATTGGACCGCGGAAGCGAGAGGAAGGCTCGGCGACGCAAGGCGTCACCGAAATCACGTTCGGTTGGGACAAACTAACTGAAATTAGTTCGGTTAGGACAAACTACCTTTTAAATAATGTATTTTTTAAAATAGAGTTTGTAATTAGATTATAGTGATTGTACTAGATACTATAGTAAGATTAGTTATACCGACTAAATTGTATGTGATTATTCCTTCTGCATACTATCTTTCGCAAACAGCTAGAATTCAAAAACTATAAGCCAAAAATCACAGTCACAGTCTAAAAGAACTTGCCCCCTATCTGTCCGTCCGTCAAAATGGGGGCATCATGTCGCGAAGTCAGGGCATATTTGCCCCCCCCCCTTCGCCGGTTTTATTATCCGAAATAGTCTTCTATGGAACGATTTTCCTATTTAGCCCCCTCGTCAACTGTGGAAGCAGCGGTAGGTGACATCTATGGTCTACCACGCTCCCCAACAACAACAGTAGGAGGACAACACCATGGCACGGGCGTGACAAGTTCAATGGGGCAGCACGAGAGCAGAGGTGTTGTTCATCTTAGGCACGGTAACAACCGGCTGCGGACCATAGGGATTAGCTTCACCATAGATAGCGACCACCGGAGTCCCGTCGACCTAAAAAGGGCTAAGGATAAGAATAGGGACAGAGTCGTGGACAGGGAGAGGGGGAGAGAGATGGACAGGGTGATCAATAGTACCATATGTCATATGTCTAATATTTTGCACCTCACTATTGATGTAGTTGATGGGTTATTTGTACTACTGTATACTTTCAAATTCTGTATGTTAGGTTTTTCTTTGTCTTTGTTTATTATCCTCACTTCCTTCTCGGGGGCATGTTATGTAATTCTTGTAATTAGGATCTTACTTTAATCCCTCATCAGCAAGGTGACAAATGGACTATGTATTATGACCTTACTTCCTCCAAGTCAGCATCATAACAAAGGGACATACTATGAATCTCTAGCCTTATCACTGACAACACTATGACTAGATAGACCCCGCCTTCGGTTCAGCCTTTTGCACCGAATTGATAACACAGTGACACTTGCTTCATAGACTGAATATACAGTAGCATGTTAGTTACTTTTCAAACTGAAATGACAATACTCTGACACACTATTAATAGAGAGACATGACCACACCTTAGCTCGATTGTAATGTGCATGCCTAAAGTCCATCCATCAAGTCCAAGAGTGCCTATAAAGTCCTACTCCAAGACATCCCATGGATTTTCAAGACCGACGCATTCCTCGAACCATACTATGGCGATCAGAGGAAGGGGAAGAGGATGAGGAGCCAAGCCATTTTAAGGAATAGACTACTATGGTCCAAGAACCCCTGCCCTTCCACATCGAGGAAGATTATGGCTGTCACAACTCACTTCACGACTACCCACATATCCCCGAGACTTGACCAAAACGCCCACATGTGGACGATGTGCTCGTCCAGATTTGCAATGATTACGTAAACCCAGGACATCGATTCTTTCATTGTCCTCAGTTCAGGGTAAGTTATTTGTTCCATTATGTACTTCCACCCATGTAATGTTGTATCGACCATAATTACCTCTTATTTCATGTAGATACAAGATCACGACTATTCTACTTGGATTAATTTCATGTATCCCATACCTGCCTAGACATACATGGTCTTCCTCCAAGAGAGGATCGGCGAGTTGGAGGCTTAGCTTGAAACTAAGAGGGAGAATAATGACGAGTTGCAGATGCACAGGCTTAGGGAAAGATACAACGACGAGATAGTCAACATCAGCAGTGACTATCACCCATTTTGCTACTTTGCCGACATGAGCTACTCATGCGCATGTCGCTACCATGAAAACCAGTCACGTCCAAGACAGGCAACCGTGACAACTAGCAATCCACATAGGTCCTTAGGGATGAATGTCAACAAGCCTGACTCGTTCTACATGAATCATATTCTTCGTATTCCCAAAAGAAGCATATGTACTGTAGTTGTAATCCGCTTGGTTGGTTTGTGCATCTTCCTATTTGTACCGTAGTTGTAACTAGGCAAGATATGAACTCCACCGCACCCAGCGCGCCCTATTAGGTTCATAAATCATCTCCAATAATTGCTAGGGCCTACATGTCTTGCGTACGTTCTATTCAAGTTTCGTGCCTAAATGTGTGCCTCGAACACATTGTAATGCACACCTACTTACCTCCTTGAACTTATTTTCTTCCTGTACTCTCCTCTCTAGTAGACTCTTTTCCCGATTAGCAACAAATAGTTGCACATCCATTAGAATAAACCGCGTTCGTTTATCCTTCAAGGAGTAATGCTTGGTGCACCTATTCTGAACAACACCTTCACCTATGAGACCATGTGGAGGTCACCCTATAATTGTAATGAGTAATTAGTTTTTAGTTAAAAGAGTTTATGGAATTTGAGTTTGATTTTTGAGAGTTTATAATTTTTCAGTTGCTTTGTGCTGCCAGCGGTTTAACTGGCCTAGGGCTAGCGGTCAAACTGGTTGTGAGAAGTGACAGTCAGACCGACCTTTGGTTGGTGATCTAATCGACCGAGGAGCTGTTGGAATATATGTTTGTTTGAGCTAGTTTGTTTGAGTGTAGGCATAGTATGGGTGCTGTTGTTTGTGTGCATCTCTCCCCCTCCTTCTACTTACTGTAGTTCTATTGGGTCTAGAACATGTAACAGGTTGAGGAGTTCATAAAAAACATGTCCCAACCCAACAAGATCCATTAGAACTCATTCTTGTTCAAGTTGTATTTGCATTAACCGAATTCTTGAGTTGAAATTGCTGTTTTTGGTGTAGCTTGAACTATTTGCATGATAGGTTTAGATTTTGGGTATATCTTTGCAATTCCTTCTGGAATAATATCCCTAAGATTATTTCTTAGTTATGGTTCAAGTTTCGTCAATTCTGGTTGAGTAGATTTTGAGTTCTTGAGGTTTCTTGACCGCTAAGTTGCTGAAATTTCTGTTTTGCTACAATGTAAATTTTGAGCAAGATAGGTCTCTTCCTTGGACTTTATTCTATAATTTCTTTTGGAATCATAACCCTGAGGACCTCATCTTGCTATGGTTAAAGTTATATGAATTTTGGTTTAGTAGTTTTTGAGTTCTTGAGATTACTTGGCAGCCAAATTGCTAAAATTTTAGTTTCGATGCAACATGGACTTTGAGAAAGAAAGGTCTATCTCTTGGGTTTTATTTTGTAATTCCTTTCCAAATCATGATTCAGAGGACCTCATCTTACTGTGGTTCAATTTTCATTAATTTTGGTTAATTTTATCTTGAGTTCTTAAGATTTCTTGGCGGTCAAGTTGTTGAAATTTTTGTTCAGCTCATTATGTTATTAGTGTACTCTTGGTGTTCTTGAACCTAGTGTATTCCCAATAACACTAGAAGTTAAGAGAAGAAATACTTGAGTTGGGGAGATTTAATTTGTGCCTATTCACCTGCTCTAGTCACCGTAACCGATCCTTCATCACCACTACACCACGGTTTTCCTAGCATAATATGGCAAGAAATCATAGGTACAGGAACAACATTACAAGAAACCTCGCACGAATATTCTCCTAATGTAAATAGTACCTTGGTTTGAATCGTGATATGGATTATGCCTTCATACCACTCCAGTTAGTATGGTTGTGGTTGTAGAGTAGTTGACAGCTTCATCTTCTCTACTAGCTTGATGCTAGCATCGTTAATCGAACTTCCATCATCGATCATCATGGCACAAATTTTCTCTCCCACTCTACAGCAAAAGTGAAACAAGAAACTTCTGTCGTCGCCTTTCTCTTCATGTAGAAAGCTGCACCCCCAACTTTCCAAAGCTCTCCTCCGAAGGCATTATAGTAGATCCATCTCCACCATGAGCAACCATAGCTCTGATACCAAATGATGTGGATCAAACCTCAAGGTGAGATTAAATCCAAGAGTTGTCTGATCTTTTACGGTGGTAGAATAATTAGATACAAGTGGAACGTGAATTATAGGACGCAATTCACATTAGGATAGATAATTTTACTCTCGTGCATACCACATCACACGATTGAGAAATACATATCAAAGATCAGCAGGCAAATACCTACACCACAGTAGGAACCAACATGTCGAGATGCAATCCTAGATTGAAATTCACAAGAACATTGTAGAATAGGGATGAACCTAAACGATCGAAGGCCAACACGCACATACGTTTTAGTTCATAACTCAACTCTCTTTTACATGCACCCATAGACTTGGCTTTATATAAGCCTACAACTCACACACTACCTCCTATGTACATAGAACAAGAAAACAACTCCCAATTTTCTAGAGATAGAAATAAAATGGGTTTTAAAAGGAATTAAAGAAAATGACTCCAATTAAAGAAAACAATGAATTAAAATCTATATGTGACACGTGACTTAGGGTGGAAACCATGGGTTAGTAGCCCTTGGATCAATTCCTTTGTTAACATGTAATTTAAATCCAACATGGAAGTCACGTAGATACACTGATCCTTAGAGTTTATCTTCTCTCGGTTTGATTTGGCATTGAGGAAATCTTTTTAGGGTTATAACTAAGGTTGTATAGGTCTTGGGCTCCTTGTTGATCCACATCTGAGTAAAACAACTCATGGAGAAAAACCTGGCAGTTGAATTTTTGCTTGTTTGCACGTGCAAACAAAAAAAGGTATTGAGTCTGTTCTTTTTATCTTTGCACTACTACAAAAAAGCTTATATTATACGTCTTATCATAGACGATTCATAAAAACCGTTAGTGTTAAATGCAATCACAGATGGTTTATGATGAGAACCGTTTGTGATACTATCACAGACGGTTCTTACCAAGAACTATCTGTGATATTGACAATATCACAGACGATTCTCTGTGATACTTCATAGACGGTTTATAATACAAACCGTCTGTGATATATTTTTTGCCTTCTAATCACCTAAAATTTCATAATCTCTCGCCTGAGTTCGAGTAGAATTCTATTCCGACACATCTTTAGTAAAAACGGGCATAACTTTTACATACGGTATCCGTTTTCGACGTTCTTGTACTCGTTGGAAAGCTAATGACGAGCTCGATACAAAACAATGACTGGCTTGCGCTCGTCGCCCTCTAAGAGCCCCAAAATCGGCCATCTTTAGCTTAAATTTTGCATCGTAAGTTTTTGATTTCTGTTTTTACCAAAATTTTTGATCTTCCCTTCGAAATTTAATGTTCGTCTCAACTGCAAAGTTGTAGATCTCATCGAAACCTTTCAAATTAGTATATAAGACATATAGAATTTTGCTATTTCATATTTTAAGACTAGTTGTTTATATTGTATCGGTATATATAATATTTATCACAGACGGTTTGTGGTTCAAACCGTCTATGATAATTTGGTCTCTGACCGCTGGGCCCGTCAATCCTCCTCAACCCAATTTTAGCCAATAGAAATTGACCAACCCACACCCCACGATCGTAGCTTCCACCTCTCCCTCTCCTATTAATACTCACTCGAACCTATCCCCTACCCTTCAAGCTCTCAAAATCTCTCCAAGCTCCTCACTGTCCTCCTCCTCGACCTCTTTGTGGTTAGGGCCGCTTACAAGCGGGTATCTGATGGAAGCGCGTACAGACGATTTGAAGGTCGTATACCATGTCAGCCAGCCAGCACTCTTTGTGTTTGATCAAATACGTCTTAAGTTTCCTCTCTCCATTGTTTCTTCTAGTATTTGATTATGTAACTATGATGATACTGTTGCTACTTTGTGGGGTTTAGGGCTGCCTGAGAGCTTACAGTGAGGTGACCGTCAAGAAGGTCTACCCGAGCTGCATCAGGGACGAGAGGGCCTAGGCATAGAGGCCTCATCGGCGTAGTTTAGCTTCCATTAGGATCTCTATTTCTTCTATTTTCTTTTTTTCTGTTGCTCGGTTTGCAATGAAAATGAAATGTTCTCTGCTATATTTTCTTGTGATATTGTAATAGTGGATTATAATCTTGTAATATTGTAATGATGGATTGTAATAAAAATAGAATGTTCTCTGCTATGTGTGCTATCGTATTTGCTTATTTTTGCTTATTTTCAAAAGGCATAGCTAACATTTCCTGAGGCTAACTGAAAAATAAAAAAAATTTAGGTATAGAATGAACTATAATAGACGGTTTTATAGTATAAACCGTCTGTGAAGAACACTATCATAGACGGCTTGAAATAAAAAACCGTTTGTGATACTCACACATCACAGATGGTTCTATTTACCAATCGTCAGTGATACACACCCATTACAGACAGTTGGTAGCTAGAACCGTTGTGATGTGCGAGTATCACAAATAGTTTTTGGTTAAAGCCGTCTATGATAGTGTTTTTCACAGACGGTTCTAGTTACAAACCGTCTGCATTGTATTTATCACAGGTGGCTCACAAATCGTTTGTGATAACCTTCGATTATCACTGACCCATAAATTCAGACGGTTCAGAAAATTGTATGTGATGACATTTTTGAACCGTCTGTGATGATAATTTCTGTAGTAGTGTTGGTTCATGGCTTATGGCTATAGCTTGTGGATTTTGGACTATTTATGAGAGATAGTACGGATTAACAAAATCTTACACGCAGTTTTGGCCGATATAAATGAAATTACTATAGTGTGTACTTTAATCAACTTGTAACCGTCTTGAAAAGACACTTCGTTTGAAAGCTAGTTATTATAGAAAAGCTAAAAAGCAGCTTGTAAAAGTTGAAAAGAAGAGGCCCATTAATCCCTTTGGTTCTGGCTTAGAAATATAACAAACAACACCTTCGCATGGCATATGGCTATGCCCACACATCTTCTTTTCTGTAATTGCACCAGTCTTAAAACTGATAGCGACATATATTGATGTGCATGCACTACATGTAGCGCTACATCAGAAATGACTACACCATGCCACCTTTTCAGACTGAATTGACAACATGCACTAGCTTTTCCCAATGAATTGACAATTCGTTGATCTATCCTATAGCCAAAGATACATTCTCGTGGATGTCACTGCACTTGCATTCACCAAAATTTACTCACTCGATATTACACCCCAACTGCCTATAATACCAAGGTACCTTCCACCACTATAGCCAACATTCCATTCTTCTGTCTCCGAGCCAACACCTAAATCATATCAATGACGGATGTTGGATCCTCATCCTGGAAAGGAAAAGGGAAGGGAAAGGAACTGACGAGTCCTCGATGGATATTATGTCGTTGCAATCTTCTAGCTATCTACACCATAGTCTATAGTACCTATCCTATAGCTCAATTTGCCTTCCAGTGCAGGTACAATAAAGTTAAGTCTTCTATCACGATCTTCAACATACATCCTCGAAATATCACTAATCCAGTGCAGGTACAATAAAGTTAAGTCTTCTATCACGATCTTCAACATACATCCTCGAAATATCACTAACTTGTTTGTCTATGATAGGAAAAACTAAGGTGCAAATTCAACTATTGGCTGAGTAAAGAAGACGAAGATGTTATCTTCCTTGTGCCCAAATATGTTGCTATAGTCAAGAAAAATCAAGAGAAGTATCGTGAGAAGAAACAAAAAGATGAAGAGAAGAAGCTTCGTAAGATTCAGGAGGAGGTGTGTAAGGACGAGGAGACTAACAAAGAAACCAAAGGACCTTATAGATGAGTACTGGGAGAAGCTCGCTGTGAAGAAGGCCCATGCCTGTAGGGGGAGTAGGATGTACATTCACTTTATTTCCATTCCCTAACTATTTTTGATTTCAAAAGGCGCACATGTATCTTAGCTATAGTTCGAGTTGATGGTTCGTACATGTTGCCATTTGTACCGTAGGAATATATCATACCCAGAAGTAACAATCACGGATCCTCTATGTAAATCACACTACTCTAGGATCAGCTAGTACACACAATGGATTAACAAAGATAAATATCATTCATAAATATGCATTTATTAAATAATATAGTACGGACCTTATGACCAAAGTTTACATAAACAACCCATAAGCCAAATGTTAATATTGCAGCGAAAGAAAAAGTTGAAGTAGTAGGCCGAGCCAATCTAATATAGGCAATCAACTGGGCAACGACCTATCCATCGTACTTCTCATTGTTGGCAAAGTCTACATTCTCTAAACAGCATTGTATGGAGCAAGAATGAGTATATGGAGTACTCAATAAGTTACACAAAAAAATACAATATTAATGTAAGAGTAATAACAAGACAGGTATAATAGGGTTGATGAGGATATAATAATCCTTAATTTATTATTTATGTATAAATAGTATTATTGCATCATTCTCCTCCTTAAGTATACCCTTTATATTCGTAAAGGAGAAACCTAACCATGTGGTCGTGAGCCTTTCCACACAAAAAATTCATGGTCGTGAACCCTTCCATAATCACTCTATGATCGTAAGTCTTTCTACGAACATGACATAGTCGTAAGTCATTCTATAACCACCTTTGTGGTCGTGAACTCTTCTATGACTAGCCTAATTTTGATCAGCTTGTTTACAACAACTTGTTACATTACGGATCTGTCTGACAAGGCAGTTAACGTATGCAGTTGTTCTCTGGAATAACTGCTCATAACTTCTCCCTACTCTTAGGGATAATTGCCTAGCAGCGACGAGGTACCACGTCGCTGACAATAACCTCCATCAGGCAATTATCGTCTGAAACGTTGAAACACCTCTTGGCATGGAGCAATTGCCACGTCTTCATACGTTATATAAGGGCTGGTGTCAGAGAGGAGGGGGAGGAACGAGCAACGCAAACGGAACAGACAATCAAGAAGTGCACGAAAACTAGCATTAGTCTTTCTCTTGATTTTAAGTAGTACACACGATATAGCCACAAAAGAGTAGGTTTATTATTCTCTCTAGAGAAGGTCTAAACCTGTATAAAATCCCTATGTCTCTCTGTGTGGTAAGGTGTTTGAGAGATCCACTGAATCAAATAATCATATGCAAGATCGGTATTAGAACACCGACAAGGGTTATTTGAGTGTAAAGAATAATTGACAATTAAATACAATAAATAGAATAAATAGATGTAAAGGCATAATTTAATAAAATTAATTTAAAACTAAATTGTTAAATGAATCAATGAAGCTAGTACAAGCTCCAACCTGACAACAACCTAAACACGGGCACTAACCCAAAATTTTATCATGTGGATTCCATCCATCTATAGTTATTTTATAAACTATTTTGAAAACTAAAGTCTAATCTGTGAAAAGCATTACTTAGTATACCCATGACCATGGGCTTGGCTATTCAAATAGTTTTACGCTTTACAGATTTGATACAACTTTACCCACAAGATATTATCAACTTGTATTGTCCAAACACACTCAATATGTTAAATGTGACTAAGATGATCATAACATAGCCTTTACGAAGCTCCACCACAACCTAGTGCCACCAGCTAAGGTTTCACCACCAAATAGCTACAAATAAATGGGGTGCTATCTTGCACTGTGTGGTCCTCCTATGGCTCCAATCACACCCACATTCCACTAGATGGCGAAAAGTTGAAACATTGCTAATTATTTGGTTAGGTCTGTACCATACCAGAATTGTGGTAGTATGGAAAGGCTTTGCAACAGCAGCTCAAAAACTGGTCCCTAATTAACTTAGGTGAGACTAACCACAAACCAAGTTTTGTGCTCCATCCGCACCCACTTGACAACCACTCACCCAAGTCTAAACAATTTTTCCTCTTATCTTGGGAAAATATATCATAACTTCCATGCCACTCCAATGCTAAGGGTTCATATGTAAAACCAATTGATGTACGAAGAAATCTTCCCAAAACCACCTAAATTCCGGTCTAAGCATGGTTAAGAAATTTCTACAAAAATTACTACTTAATACCTTATTAATGTACCAACTAGTGAGTTTTATCTAATGTGTCCAAGGTATAAGGATCTCAATGTCAAATGAGACCATAACAAGTGTGAATTAACTACACCTTTAAAAGATGAGATTTAAAGTACACTGAATAAACATAAGCATGCACAATAATTTAAAACAACATAATTTTATTTTCAAATAGGGATAAACATGCTTAAGGTGTGTAACTTGTCTTACTCGTATGACTGGTGGGCGAAGTCTTCGTGAATCTCCTAGACACCAGATCGAAATGTGAAAATAGTCAAATTCAATCAACATTAAAATAAAATTTTGAATAAATTCAACATTTATAAAATTTGGTAAAAGGGGAAGTTTGAGATTTTAGATAAATTTAGAAAAATAATAGGATCAATCAGAGTTATAATGAAGGAGAACAGGCTTTCAGAAGATTTAATTGGGGGAAAAGGAGAAGGAAAACAATGTTTGGGGATTTTCCAGAAATGAGCTAATTTTCTTTCTAAAGGAAATTTAAAGTTATTGTACCATGATGACATCAACAAGGGTTTTCAATTTCGGTTGGAATTTCAGCTGGAATTAAATGTTGGAAAAAAATTTCACTAGTGGGGCCAATTGTGCCCAAGCTTCTCATGCGGCAACCTCCCGTTCTGGCCTTTGATACACAAAATCCAGATACCCCAATTTGGGACTTGCAGCTTGGGAAACAAGGAGAGGTGGCCAGTCACAGTTGACTCTCATTTTGTGATTGCCTTCCAATTGGCTCGATTGAAATTTCAACGTGGTAGGTGAATTACTAATAGGGAAAATCCAAAAACCCTCCTAAAAGTCCTTTCTCACTTACTCTTTGTAAGTTATTTTGGTTCACTGATATCCCTACAAGTAATTTTTACGTCCAAATACACCCCTATAGCTCAATTTCCCTGTCTTTCCGATTATTTATCATGAAATCGTGGCATTTAGCATCCGAGAACACATCAGACCCACTAAACAGCTTGTCCCAATCTCTCTTCCCTTTCCTCTCCAGTAACCTCCGTCACAGTGCCGTCAATGTCGATAGTAGTGGCACCATCCGTAATGTGTCGCATGTGTCATGCGATGTAAGGACGATCACATGGCCACTAATGTGTTATGATTTGACAAAAAAATAGCAAGAAACTAACGATAATATGGGGGATGGACTTGTAGGGGATTTTTTAGATAAAAATGACCTATATGTGGTACCAATGAACCAAAATGACTTATAGTGGGTACGTGAAATGACTTATAGGGGGTTTACAATTTTTCCCCCTTACTAATACAAATTATAAAAAAAATTTACGATGAGTTAAAATAAACTACATAGAAAATACATGCTCTTTTTTAAGGGACACTGTGACCTTTATTTATTCATTCAAAGGGCAAGTGATTACAAAGAAAATTTAATGGAGGAGGGCCTCATCCATCCGCACGTGAGGCCTTCCCGTAGAATTTGTTGGATTACCATCAGCTCATATCCGATAATTATCGGATTTGGTGTCGGATTTGAATAGTTATTTTCGGATACAGATTCGAATTTAGAAAAGAACTATCCGACGGATACATATATATCTAAAATTTTATCAAATAATATCCAGATATATTTAGATATCCCACCCATAAAGCCATTAGTCCCGATTCAGCGGCGCGCGCCTAGCCCAATGCTCAGTCTTCGATGCATGCATGTCTGTCTGTCAGAAAGAACAGAAGAAAACAGCTCGAGAAGAAAAAAGTGAGCACGGGCGATGAGAGAATACGGTCATAGACTTGGGCTCCGCTCGTTTCAGCTTTTTTTCAGCTTCAGCTTCTAACTTCAGCTTTTTTTTTCACTATTCAGTAATTTATTTTTTTCTGAATTTTTTTAGATTTTTTGAGCTTTTTTGTATTTTTCTTTTTTTCCCGTGTTCCTTTGCATTATCCGTGATAGGCTAACATATTTTTTTTCTATTTTTACATTTTTTTAAATTTAATTATACCCAAAAAAACTAAATCAGCTACAGTAAAAAAAAGCCAACTACAGTAAAATTTTAGCTAAAAGCCAAAACCATCGTTAAAAGGATCACTCTCTTAGTTGGACTGTGACAGAGCTAGGGCTACCGAGTAGAAGTAGCTGCTACTTGTATACACTCAGCACAACAACTACGGGCGATGAGAATAGGTGCCAGTCTACCTAGCTATGTGGAGTAGTCTTCAGATCAAACGGCTCACTGAGCCTAGGCCCACAAAAACTGCCCAGATCAATGCAAGTGTTTTTAGTGGGATTGCCTTCTCTATAGTTTCTCTCTCTCTCTGCCCCCTCGGTCATGCATACATGTTTAACTGCATGCAAAGTAATTATAGAGTATTAATATACACAATGTTATCTTTACACAATATTAATATACATACGCTAGGGTTTGAATTATCCAATCGGTGCATGCACCCCCGTGTTCATGATGTTTTACAAGGAGCGCAGTCGAACTTTCTCACTTTTGACGTACTAATGTATAAATAACTATTTAGATTTATTAGTAAAATAATATTATTATATTAGTCATAAAAAATACTTTTATAATATAGTGATTTTATATTATTTTATGATACATATTTTTATAAAAATTAGTGATCCAAATTGTATATTAGAGGTAACATGTCCAGAACATATATTCTTGCATGCAGTCCGGCCTCTGCTAGCTGAACTTTGGTTTGCATCTCAAACTATCTAAACCAAGTTGCTACTAATGTTTTGTTTTTAACTCACCGTCATTCAATGAAAGTATGCGCGCTACTGGCCGTAATGGTGTACTCCGTATTGTACTCTAGTATAGTATATACTCTAGTATAGTATAGCTGTGTGATCGGTAGGTGTTTCACATAATGTGACTATATGACTGTGAGTATTTGGTTTATAATGGATAACTGGATGTCATGCGCGTATTATATATACTTTTTGTATTCTTACGTAATATCCGACGACATATTCGTTATCATATTCGCATCCGTTCCGTATTCGTTCTGTATCTGTGACCGATACTATCCGGATTCGTATTCGTATTCGTATCCGGTACTATTCGTATCCGACTTCGAATTCGAGAAAAAATATAAAATAGGATATAAAATAAGCAGTATCCGACCAAATTCGATCTGTTTTCACCCCTAACTACTCCGGTTGGTGCTGCAGGTGCAAGCATGCTTAGCACACTAATGGGCAACCTCATTCGCTTGCAAAGTTTACACTGAATTACATGGGCACATTACCAACATCTCTTATTTTTTTCATTAACCCTGTGTAGGTGGATTTCTCGCATGTAATCCTACGCCTCATCATTTTTCTGCCTCAACTTTCGTTTTCTTGTTATGGGCCTGTCTTTTTCAGTTTCTAAACGTTGTTTTTCAGCTTTTTTATAGTAATTAATTTTTAAAAGAAGTGTCTTTTTAAGATAAAATCTACGAGCTAATTGTGGTATATATTGTAGCGGCTTTATTTATATAAGCCAAAACCACACACGAGTATCTATTACTCCGTACTGTCTCTCACGAATAGCCCAAAAGGCATAAGCTATAGATATAAGTCAGGGTCTTTTCTTTTTAACTTCTAAAAACTATTTTTTGGCTTTTACAGTAATTAGCTTTCAAATGAAATGTAATTTCAGGGTGAGGTCTATAAATTGATTGTAATACATACTATAGCGACTTTATTTATATCAACCAAAACTGTACGCGAGTTTCAATTACTTCGTACTCTCTCTCACAAACAGCCTAAAAACCATAAATCATAAGCTGAAATCTAAAAGAACAAAGCAGCCCACTCCTCTCACTCATACTTCCCCGCATGGTAATCCTTTCCAAGCTCCCCACCACCTTTCACAAGGTAATCCTTATTTTCGATGCCTTAAGCAACATTTTCGCCACATTTAATGGACATATTTTAACTGGTGGGTTGTCGTTGTGTTCAAGTAGTCATCCACATGATGTGGATTTTTTAGCCACATTATGTATTTTCCCTAACTTATCTAAGGTAAAAGTATAGTATACACTACTACAAAACAGGCTATACTGGACGGGTAAATCACAGACGGTTCATACGGAACCGTCTGTGCTTAACTATCACAGACGGTTCATACTGCCACCCGGCTGTGATACTATCACAGACAGTTATTAACACGATCCGTCAGTGATAATAGAGAAATCAAAGACGGTTCGTGTTAATAACCGTCTGTGATAGTTCACAGACGGTTTGTTATACGAACCGTCTGTGATGTCTCTATTATCACAGACGGTTCGTATAACAAACCGTCTTTGATATGAATTGTCACAGATGGTTTGTGTTAATAACTGTCTGTGATAAATTGCACTATTAATACTTGGACGGTGTCGACACAGATCTGTTTTTTTATTGCGCTGCATCGGTGGAGCAAGGCGGCCGGCTTTTGGGAGTTCGGGGGTGAAAATATATCGTCGTCTTCTTAGTGATCTGATCAGAGGTTAGTACTTAATTACTTTTAATTATGCTTATATACATGTTTTTGTAATGGAAGGCTTAGAGATGATAATTTATATGCTATGTAGTTGCGGTAATAATCATTTTTGGCAACCATTTGTTACTTGTGTAGCTAGCGAAAATGGATCGAAGCTGGATGTATATTGAGAACCGTGTGAGTGAAGAGTATATTATTGGCGTGTCTGTTTTTAGAAGAGCGGCCGAGCTGGATATGTTAAAGAAGGGGATAAAATATATGTACTGTCCATGTATTGATTGTGATAATCTCAAGATGTTTAGTAACTCAGCGCAGATCGAAGCTCACTTGATTCGAAGGGGTTTCAGAAAAGAGTACAAATGTTGGACCAGTCACGGTGAAGAGAAATGTACACAAGAAGCTGGTAGTTGTGACATAGTCGATAGGGACAACGATATGCCAGTTGTGAACTGTGCTTTTGATCATGAGACCGCGGATGGATCGCAGGATGACAATCTGGATCAGTTGTTACGTGATGCAGAAGAGAACTACAGTGAAAGAGAGTTTAGTAAATTCGAGGGCTTGATGGAGAACTCGGAGAAACCTTTGTTCTCGGGATGCAAGCCGCAATACACAAGGTTGTCATCAGTTCTAGAACTACTGAAATTGAAGGCAAGCAATGGTTGGTCCGACAAAAGTTTCACTGCATTGTTAGGTCTCCTAGCGGACATGCTTCCAAAGGGAAATGTGTTGCCGAGAACCACCTACCAAGCCAAGAAGATTCTTTGTCCATTAGGAATGGAAGTAGAAAAAATACATGCATATCCGAATGATTGTATCCTGTATCGTAAAGAGTATGCTAGCTTAAATGTTTGTCCGGTGTGCAAAGCATCCCGATACAAGCGTAAAAATGACTCTGATGATGGAAAGGGCATCGAGGTGAATCAAGGACCTCCTGCTAAGGTGTTGTGGTATCTTCCTGTAATCCCCCGTTTGAAGCGTTTATTTGCAAACCGCAAGGATGCAAGATTGATGCGTTGGCACTTGGAGCAGCGTAAGAAAGACGGAATGATAAGACATGTTGCTGATTCTGCCCAGTGGAGGAACATCGATAGGATGTTTGTAGATTTCGGTGTGGAACCGAGAAATATAAGGTTTGGGTTGAGTACAGATGGAATGAATCCTTTTGGTAACATGAGCAGCCGACATAGCACTTAGCCCGTGACTCTATGCATGTACAACCTTCCTCCTTGGCTGTGTATGAAGCGGAAGTATATTTTGATGTCACTACTTATCCAAGGGCCGAAGCAACCTGGCAACAATATTGATGTGTTCCTAGCACCATTGGTAGAAGATCTTGCAATACTGTGGAACGAAGGGGTACATGTATGGGATGCGGACAAACGAGAAAACTTTACTCTACGCGCTATGTTGTTCTACACTATTAATGATTTTCCTGCCCTTGGTAACCTGTCAGGGTTGAGTACAAAAGGAGCCAAATCGTGTTCGCACTGCTTAGACAATACCGAGAGTATGTGGTTGAACAACTCGCGTAAAACTGTGTACATGCGTCACCGTAGGTTCCTTCCAAAGTATCACCCATACCGCAGGATGAAAAAACAATTTGATGGAAAAAAGAAGATAACTTAGTACCAAGACCTTTTAGCGGGAAAGAGGTGTATGATATGGTCAAGGATATAAACGTTGTGCTTGGAAAGGGGCGTAAATTGAGGAAGAACATGTGGAAAAAAAGGTCAATATTTTAGGACTTGCCTTATTGGGAGCACTTAGAAGTTCGCAATTGTATTGATGTTATGCACGTAGAGAAGAATGTATGTGACAGTTTGATTGATCTCTTATTGAACATTCCTGATAAAACTAAGAATGGTGTTAACGCAAGGCGTGACTTGGTCGCTATGAACATCAGGACCGAGTTAGCACCGATAGAGACCGATAAAGGCCGGACATACCTTCCCCCAGCTTGCTACACTCTGTCTAAGTCTGAGAGAACTGAACTATGCCAGTCCTTACATGGTGTGAAAGTTCCATCCGGTCACTCCACCAGCACGAAGAAAATTGTTTCCATGGAACATTTGAAATTAATTGGCATGAGGTCCCACAATTGCCATGTGCTAATGACACAAATGCTAACTGTTGCAATTAGAAGTATTTTGCCGAACAAGGTTCGAGTGAAAATCATAAGGCTGTGTTATTTCTTTAACGCAATTACTCAGAAGGTCATTGATCCCGATGGACTATATGCTCTGCAAACCGAGGTGGTGACAACTCTATGTCATCTAGAGATGTATTTCCCTCCATCATTTTTTGATATCATGGTCCATCTCATTGTCCACCTTGTGAAAGAGATAAAAATATGCGGCCCCGTGTTTCTACGTCATATGTACCCTTTCGAGAGGTACATGGGAATTCTCAAGTCCTATGTACGCAATCGATCTCGACCGGAGGGTAGCATCATCGAAGGTTATACAACAGAAGAGGTCATTGAATTCTGCATCGACTACATGGCTCAGGTCGATCCGATAGGTGTACCTGTATCTCGTCACGAGGGGAGGTTAGAGGGTATCGGGACTATCGGAAGGAAAGCAATAACTCCGGATCAAAATACGTATACTCAAGCCCATTTCACAGTTTTACAATACATGACTGAAGTGACCCCATATATTGAAGAGCACAAGGACATGCTACGTCAAGAGAATGCGGGCCAGTCAGAAGTTTGGATCACGAGACAACACAATCGTCAGTTCAACGAATGGTTGTAGGCGCAATTGACTAGGAGGTCGTCAAGTGAAACACTACAATGGTTGGCAAAAGGGCCAAAATTTACAATTATGACATGGCAAGGATACGATATTAATGGCTACACATTTTATACAACAGATCAGGATAAAAAGAGCACTGTGCAGAACTCAGGTGTCCGCATAGATGCCTATGATGCGCACATCACTACCGCTGGCCCAAACTCGTACTACGGGCTTATAGAGGATATTTGGGAGCTTGACTACGTAATTTTCAAGATTCCTCTATTTCGGTGCCGTTGGGTCCATCTCCCACGGGGTGTAAAGGTCGACAAGTACAGTGTCACTACCGTGGACATCGAATGTGTAGGATACAAAGACGAACCATTCGTACTCGCGAGGCAAGTTGTTCAAGTATTTTACGTAACCGATCCGGCAAATAAGAAGCGCCATGTAGTTCTTCAGGGAAAAAGAAGGATTGTCGGAGTTGAGAATGTTGTGGATGAGGAAGAGTACAATCAATTTGATGATTTGCCTCTATTCGGAGACGGCATCAGGCTCGAGGAAGAACAAGGCGATGAAACAAGCTATATGCGTGTCGATCATCGTGAAGGGCTTTATTTAAAATAAAATAGCTATGTGTAATAAATGTAACTATATATATTTTATTGTAATTGTAAAATGACTTAGGAACTGTATATGATGTATTTGTGAATTTGCATGCTGGTAAGTGTAGTTATATTGATTACACTCTGTGAGAGGTCTTATTAAATGCTGGTAGTGTAGTTACAACAGCCAGCCGGCAAAGGTTTATTACAGATCGACAAGCAGTGGGCAAAGGCTTATTACAGACGGTTCTAAATAAAGAACCGTCTGGGATAGCATACTATCACAGACGGTTTGTAATGTATAACCGTCTATGATAATATAATATCACAGATGGTTTAGTTATAGAACCGTCTGTGATAGAACTATCACAGACGGTTCCTTAAGGAACCGTCTGTGATAGTTCTCCATATAAATACCGCCAGCTAGGGCACAGATTCCGCACTCTCGCACTCTAATCTCCAGCGCCCCTGGTATCTCTCGCGCCGCCCTTCCCTCCCGACGCCACCGTCCTCCCGCCGATGCTCCCTCTCGACGCCGCGCCCTCCCGTCGACGCTCCCTCTCGACGCCGCGCCCTCCCGCCGACGCTCCCTCCCGACGCTGCGCCCTCCCGCCGACGCTCCCTCCCGACGCCGCTCCCTCCCCCGACTCCGGTGCCCTCCTTCCCCGACGCCGCTCCCACCCCCGACTCTAGCTTCCTCCTCCCCCACGAGCCCAGCGCCCTCCTCCCCCGACTCCGGTGCCCTCCTCCCCCGACTCTAGCTAGTTGTTTCATGTTTCATATAGAATAATGAAGATATGTTATTCATGTTTAATGTTTCATATATTGATATATATGCTACATTGTCATATTGATATATATGCTACATTGTCATAGTGATATATATGCTACATTGTCATATTGATATATATACTACATTGTCATATTGATATATATGCTACATTGTCATATTGATATATATGCTACATTGTCATAGTGATATATACGCTACATTGTCATATTGATATATATGCTACATTGTCATATTGATATATATGCTGGCCGAATTTACACATGCTGGATTGATGGATATGTTAAATTCATTTGTCATTTGTATTTGGATATGTGTTATATTTCAAATGGTATGCTGAATTCATATATTACATACATATTATGACATTTGTATTTCGATTGATGTCATCTTTGTGCTCACATAATCATACTAATTATATTGCTATATATGAATTATTAGCAGCTAGCTATAGCTAGAGATATACCACACCTCACTGCGTCCACATAGTCATCCAAAAATATATGCCACATAGACCTTCAAAGGGCATGAAGCTAGTGACACACTCGAGTGTATCTGTTTCAATGAACTGGATACACTAGAGTGTGTCATTTGCTTCATAGAATTTTGCTTAGGCCCACACCTCACAAAGCTAGTGACACCTCGCAGCTTATTTTTTCTTAGAAGAGAGATAGCGTCCTCACAGTGCTTCGTGCCGTCATCCTGGTCTCACGCTCCCAAGATTGGGAAAACTAAGCTGGTCGAGGAGTATCGAAAAGGCCAGATGGCCGAATGACCATCACGGTGGTCTCTCCGGATGGGGTCCCTCTGCAACCGAAGAAAGCAGTGGCATCATTTCGGAGTACCTGCGGGATAATTGGAAGGGAACGGGTCCCCATCACCATAGCAAGCTGGAGAGAGTTGTCAAATGATCACAAAAATCAGCTATGGGAGGAAGTTACACATTCGTTCGAGATCCCAGCAGGCACAGGACTCGTGCGACGGCACGCGCTCCTCGCAATGGGAAAAGCATGGAAGAATTTTAAGAGCACTCTTGTGACGCGGTACGTGGCCAAGGATCTTACGCCCTTCACAAAGTATCATTTCGTGTCGCCGGAAGCATAGGAGGCCATTGTGCAGATGAAGACAACGACTGAATTTGAACAATAAAGTGCGGCGCACAAGGCTATCCAATCACAAAACACTCACCCTCACAGACTCGGCACTACTGGGTACGCGGGTAAAATCCCGCAGTGGAGGATGCAGGACGAGGTCGCACTCCGATCGAAACTAGTTAAGAGCGAGGTCATCAACCACATCTTCGGGTGTCTCTTTCAAACAATATTTTATTTTCGGGTAGTAAAAATGCTCTCTTGATTCTTACTTGAGCTATGTGAGGGTAGCAAAAGTCTTTTGTGGTTCGAGTTGACTTCATGTTGGCATGTATGGTTTTCCCAGTTCAAAAAAAAAACAACAAAGGAAGGGTTTGGCATTGGAGTGATTCTCCTCTTCCTTATGTGTTGTTATTTGCAAATTACCTACTTGGGATGTGGAGAGGTTCTCATGTTGAATCCTTGATTTTTATTAGATTTGAATATTTTGGTGGGGAGTTGGTGAAGTGGGGTTGTGATGAGAATCTTTTATTTTTAGTTGGATTCTGGTTGTAGAAGAGATTGTTTACAATGAGCACTTTGGTTCGTCAATGGTTAAAGGAGGTGCTCCTTGTTAAGGTAAAGAGATCGATTGATAGTTGGAACAAGAGTTTCGTTTGATGTGCAGGTTGTGCGAGTTGGTACCAAAGAGAATGATAATTCGAGGTATATTTAATCCCATCTGTAGTTGTGAGGATTTGGAGGGGGGTGTATCGCTAGGACCGCCGTGGGTCCTAGGGTGGGATACACAATGTTAAGTATGACCCGGTGTCGAGGAGATACCTGCGAGATTCGGAGCTATATATTTTACTAGGACCGTTATTTACTTGAACATGATCTGTCCTTTGAGCCTAAGCCAGTGCGAATTCTAGAAAGATCAGAGAAGGCATTGAGGAATAAAACTCTAAAGTACGTGAAGTTACTTTTGTCGTAGTAGTCCGAGAAGGAGGCCACTGGGGAATTGGAGTCTCGCGTGTGTGAGCAATATCCAGAATTTTTCACAGCAGGTGCGTGTTTTTACGACTACGCTTAATCGCGAGTAATCCTTGGTGTGTGCGTGGGCAGAATTCGGGGTCGAATTCTGTTTAAGGGGGGTAGAATGTGATATTCCAAAAATCTTTCAGGGGAAAAATAGTTTAGTTGGAGAGGGAGGACCTTAAAGGAGAAAAATTAAATATTGTTCTGAGGGGGTTTTTCTGAAAATTGCGGCAACTTGGGCTGGTGTGGCCCAAAGGGAGGCATCCTCCCCAAACCCTAGCTACCCTTCCCCGGCCCCTGCGCCCCCCTGCCTTGATCGCCTTCCTCGTGCCTGGCCTCGCGCACTCCCCTACTCGCGCGCCTCCCTGCGGCCTCGGCCGAGCGCCGCCCCTTCCCTGCTGCCCCTGGCCGAGCGCCCCTCTCCTCGGCTCCTGTCCCGGCCGCGGCCTCACCCGAGCCCCAGGCGCGCGCCTGCTGCCCTGCCGTGCGCCCCCTGGCCGAGCCCCTGGGCGCCGCCCCCTGCGCCCCCTGGCCGAGCCCCTCCCTCCTCCCTGCCTCCTGGGCGCAGTCCTCTCCCCTCCTCCCTGCCTTGCGCGCTTCCCTTCCCTGCGGAACAAGAGGAAATGAAGGAAAGAAAAGGGGAAGAGGAAAAGAGGAGAAGTTCGTGGGGTGTTCGTCGTGTTCTTCAGTAGTTCATCAAGGGTAATCCCTGTTGTTCCCCATTTAGATGTATATTTTTGTTGTGGAAGCAATGTCGATTTTCTGAACTGTGAGAACAGATGTCGTTGAACCGCTGTTTTGGGTGAGTTTCTTGGGGATTCAGGTCTGGATCCCTCATAGGGAGTCGTAGAGGACGTCGTTATCTTTCCATGAAGTGCTAGAACGTGTCGATCCGACCTTTGTAGCAAAAGTTATGATTTTTCTCGTAGGACTGTTCTGCAGACCGGGAACTTCCTGTCAGACTTTGGTAGATCGGATTGGACGACTAGAAAATGGGAGAATCAGGGGATCTTCATATTATGAAAGTTGTAGATAATTGTCTTAGCTTTACAGGAAGGTCAAGAAATTATTATTCGGACATTCGGGCTGGAAGTTATGGCCTTTTTAGTGTGCTGTCCAGAGAACCCGACGTGAGCAGAGATGTTTTAGAAAATTGGTTGGGGCGGGTAGAAGATGGCCGAATCAGGGAGTCACCCCAACTAGGTTTAGTTAGATAATTTAAGTATCTTTCGAGCAAACCAAAGATCGCCCTATTCGGACTTCTGTGCCAATAGTTAGGAATTTTTGAAGTTTATTGTCCACAGAGGTAAGTGGGATGACCTGTAGGATTTGGGATTTGGGAACCGAGATAGACGAATTATGCTAGTGCGGGTTGTTTTTATTTGAGCAAAGGTTCGCTACGGTTATCTTAGCCATTATTATAATTGTTATTCAGGAGGAGGACGGACCCCCGAGGCGGCACCTTCTGCGCGTCCGCCGTTTTCTCACGGTTAAGGCAATTATAACGGTGGTTTACATTTAATAGTGTAGAAGGTTAATGTTTAGTCCATATTAAGATCATGAATATGTGTGTTTATAGTTGTGGTATTGTTCAATGGTATGAATATATGCGTGTCTATGGTTGTGGTAACAATGCATTGATGCTATATAGGGGTGTTGTAATTTTCAGCGTTCATGAGTATTTCTGGTGCATAGATATCGTGAATGCAAGATTTATTTTATTAGAGCATTCATGCATATGCATCATATTGATTATTTGAAGTCTTGGTCACGAGATGACTAAGCACCGAGGTCCCCGTCATGTTGATGTCATGACGGGCTAAAGGTCCCCATACTTGTGGAGTATGGGCAATTGGTCCCTGTACCAGGTGGTACAGGCATGGGTGTGTATCGACGGATACACACTTTGCATTACCGGTAAAATGCAAAAGAGAAAGAGATAAAGAGTTTTTGATCATCGTGCATTGCATGTCTTGTCTATATGGTTGATGAATGGGTTTGTGTAGTGATGTGCATAATTGAATTTGCTCTATCCATTATATTTGCTGAGTCGTTGGACTCACGCTTGTTGTTGTTGTTTTACTTAGATACCGCTACGAGATCGGCATGCATGGGACAAGGGAAGGAATAAGCTTGTTGCACGTGCACGTTTCACACAGAATAGAAATAGAAGCAGAAGAATTAAATGATTGATGCAAGAATATTTTAGATTCCATCTGATTATTACCTTTGGATTTAATTGTAATAAGAATGTAGGGTGATTCCAGTGCTCTTCTCTAAGTACTTTATATCCATGAATGGTTTGGTAAATTTTAGACTATTTGCTTAGCCTTGAACTTATTACTTGAGGATTGTCAATTATAATTGATTTTGCTTTTAGAATCTCTGATTTGGATAAATAACAAAGGAGGCTCTGCCGAAATTTTGTATAGCGTATCAAGATAGCATTGTTTTACTTCTAGTTGGGTAGCATTCCGGGTCTTTGTTTGGCCGGGGTGTTACAGTTGGTATCGGAGTGGGCGGTAGGTCCGTGTTTACCAAAATATTAATTGTGACACACTAAGCACTGTAGGTGGGAATAGGGTTTGCATTGCATCTACGTTTCCGTCGGTTATCATAGTTGAATGTATGCTTAACGTTTGACTTTGTACGTGTTATGAGATGATCTTGTGTGCCTATGATTTGTTTATATAATCGTTACGTGTGGTGATAGTTGATGTTGAGAGATAGAGATCGCGGTGTGGCCATTGACATGGCCAGGTTATATCACTATTTGTGGTATTGAAATGGTGAAGGATTTTTCCTTGATCAACTTAGTTTCATAGGTTAGGAATGAGTTCTTTAGAAAAGTTTTTCTCTTCCCTGAATTGAATTTGGTCAAATCTTATCTTGTGGTGGTGGATGAATATATCTTGGGCTAGTGGTTCTTTGTAGTTGAGGGTTTTCAATTGGTTTCTACCGTTCTTTGAAGAAATTACTGTTTCTCGGGCTATTGAGACACTTTTGCTACTTGTGAGCGTTGTGGATTTACAAGGTTGGTCCCTTCGTGGGAGTTTTGCCCTGTTGTGAACCATGTCCCATTTGTTCACTTGGTATTCTTGTTAATGAAAATTTTATGTTGCAAATTCTTTAACCTGTGAAAGCTTTGGCTTTATGTAATTCTTTTGGATTATTCCAAATGTTGAAATTTAATACCCCTTTTTTCTGAAGGGAGGTGTTAAAATCCTTTTGTGATGTCTTGTTATGGTTAAGTCAGAGTTTGTAATCAAATAAATTGATATGGCATGTGCATCCTTGGAAGAGAAACCGAATAAATTGATGTTGTCTTCTTATGGTTGTTCATGAACTGTGTTTATGAATAGAGCTATTCCTAATGGAATCAATAGAGTTGCTAAGAGGCGTGGAACTTCGTCGAACTGGTTGATCGATAGGAGAGACAAAAATTAGTAAACTTTTGGGATAAATTGGATCAACGGGTCTCAATGGATTAATCTAACCGTTTAGGATAGTTAAATTCAAAAGGTGTTGGATTACTGTATTAGTGGATAATAATCTTGGAGTTATCTTTGTGGATACTTAGTGTTCGTATGTAATTGCTAAGTGCAAACGTTGGGGTTTAAAAAAAATGTGATCTATATTTACATGAAGGGGGGATTGTCAGATGATGTTATGTCTTTGATGAAAGAGTTTTGGGTAGAATCATTAAAAGTGTGTAGTAGATCTCCTCTAATTTAAAGCGGTTGTCGTAGTAAGGTTGTAAGGTTTTGAAATACTCTCAATTTGAGGATGGGATGATAAAGTAGCAGGGAACTATTTGACGACATTTTGGAAGGCTTTATAATGGAAGGGTAGACGATAACGATTCTTGTTAGGAGTGTACTATTCTTGATGTTAGTAAGATTGTTGCAATCTTATTGGAAAAAATATATTTTGAAATAAGTTATTGTGTTCTTTTGGAAAGGTTTATGATGCGCTGGTAGGCTATGATGATTCATGCTAAGAATATATAATGATGAGGTTAGTAAAACTGAGTATGAGATGATGAGGGTAGTGTTAATTCTTTTAGAAGTAAAAGAATTTGTTCGTCTTTCGTGATGTCAGTTAAATGAAATGTTTGGAGTTTTGCATTCATGATCCTATGGGAGTTCATGAATTCTTGTGGTATCTGAAATTAGTTTGCGCAGAGTGACGTATTGGAAGGTTCTATCGATTCTTAAGTGATTCATGCGATTTGAGCTTAAAGGATCGGTTGCTTGAAAGGGGTAAAGTGATATTTCCATTAAAGAAAATTATGTCTATATTTCCATTAAAGAAAATTATGTCCTTTATTAAATTGAAGGGTGTAGTAGAGGTAGGCGCGATTGGATTCAAGCTTGGTACCTTGCAGCTTTTTGAAGCGTGCTTAACCTCGTTGGTTTGCCCCAAAGGAATTCCTCAAGTTCCAAAGCAGTGCTTTATTTATTTATTTATTTCCGGTTGAAGTTTGATATTTTCTTCCTGCGGGACTTGTGCACTCAACTGCGGTCTCGTTTTCTATTTTCCAAGATTTTGGCTATTTGATTTTTTTTCCTTGGTCTTGTGTCTCTGGTGAGTGGTAAATGTTTTACTATGTGCTGAAAAAAAAATTGTTTCTATTTATATCTTCTTCTGAGGAAGGATTAACCAATTCGTGTTGCAAAGCCTTTTAGGTTGTATAATGGCAACTCGATAGTGGTGGTCAAGTAGATGATTTTGGCGAGATTGTAGGTGTCAAGTTGTTTGAGATTCATTGAGTGATAAAATGATTTCTTGGAATAATTCTCGGTGGGGGTTTGATTTAAATAGAATGTTTGTCTTTGGAGCTAGCTGATCTTATGGATTGCAATTAGCAGAACCTATAGTAGATTGTGGTTCAAGAATGTTTTGATTATTTTGATGGAACATTAGAATCATCAAAAATATGAGAATCTTGATCGATCTTATTAGAGTATTGTGATTGGGCATTTTGCAAGGTTTGGTAGGATGATTTTGGTGGTGGAGTTAATGAGATTGTAATGGTGAAGAAGTCTAACCACTATGGGAATCATTGGGATAGAGGGGATTGTTGAATTATTGCTATGTATGATTTGGCTTCAGTAAGTAACCCTCCAAGAGTTAGAAACTTTCTAAAGATAATTAGGTTGAGAATATGTTTTCATGTGATTGTTAATGATGGAGCATGCTTGATTGTGGTAATTTTAGTCACCAAATTCGAGAGTCTTCATATCAATTCTATCGAAATGGAAAAAAATATCGGTTTAGTGTTTTATGCTAGAACCTTGGAGGCTAATGATGTTGTGTGGGAATATTGGAACAAATGGATTCTAAATAGTGTGATGCTCCTTGATAGTGCCCTTTGGGTGAGGGAACTGAGTGGGAGTACTGAGAATTTCAAGTTAATTATCCTTAAAGGATTATGGTGAGGTGATTGTGGGTGAAAACAATGATGAGGTGCATTGGAAAATTATTTACCAAAGTAACCCTGTTGGTAGAGGAGTTGGCTAGAGTATGTTATTGTGAGGACAGTAGAGTCGCTCCACAAAGGTGTGGTTTATGCACTCGGTTTGAGCATAGTGTTGATGTTGCCAGTTTAAGAGAAATGAGTTATTGTGGTGTGTGATGATTTGGAATCTTGTGATTCAAGAGAAAGTTTATTCCAAAAATAATAATATTTTATTTTCGGGTAGTAAAAATGCTCTCTTGATTCTTACTTGAGCTAAGTGAGGGTAGCAAAAGTCTTTTGTGGTTCGAGTTGACTTCATGTTGGCATGTATGGTTTTCCCAGTTCAAAAAAAAACAACAAAGGAAGGGTTTGGCATTGGAGTGATTCTCCTCTTCCTTATGTGTTGTTATTTGCAAATTACCTACTTGGGATGTGGAGAGGTTCTCATGTTGAATCCTTGATTTTTATTAGATTTGAATATTTTGGTAGGGAGTTGGTGAAGTGGGGTTGTGATGAGAATCTTTTATTTTTAGTTGGATTCTGGTTGTAGAAGAGATTGTTTACAATGAGCACTTTGGTTCGTCAATGGTTAAAGGAGGTGCTCCTTGTTAAGGTAAAGAGATCGATTGATAGTTGGAACAAGAGTTTCGTTTGATGTGCAGGTTGTGCGAGTTGGTACCAAAGAGAATGATAACTCGAGGTATATTTAATCGCATCTGTAGTTGTGAGGATTTGGAGGGGGGTGTATCGCTAGGACCGCCGTGGGTCCTAGGGTGGGATACACAATGTTAAGTATGACCCGGTGTCGAGGAGATACCTGCGAGATTCGGAGCTATATATTTTACTAGGACCGTTATTTACTTGAACATGATCATCCTTTGAGCCTAAGCCGGTGATTCTGGAAAGATCGAGAGAAGGCATTGAGGAATAAAACTCTAAAGTACGTCAAGTTACTTTTGTCGCAGTAGTCCGAGAAGGAGGCCACTGGGGAATTGGAGTCTCGCGTGTGTGAGCAATATCCAGAATTTTTCACAGCAGGTGCGTGTTTTTACGACTACGCTTAATCGCGAGTAATCCTTGGTGTGTGCGTGGGCAGAATTCGGGGTCGAATTCTGTTTAAGGGGGGGTAGAATGTGATATTCCAAAAATCTTTCAGGGGAAAAATAGTTTAGTTGGAGAGGGAGGACCTTAAAGGAGAAAAATTAAATATTGTTCTGAGGGGGTTTTTCTGAAAATTGCGGCAACTTGGGCCTGGGCTGTGGCCCAAAGGGGGGAGGCATCCCTCCCCCAAACCCTAGCTACCCTTCCCCCTGGCCCCTGCGCCCTGGCCCCTGCCTTGCAGCCGCCTTCCCCTGCGCCCTGGCCCATGCGCCCTCCCCTACCTGGCCGCGCCTCCCCCTGCGGCCCCTGGCCGAGCGTCGCCCCTTCCCTGCTGCCCCTGGCCAAGCGCCCCTCTCCCTGGCTCCCTGTCCCAGCGCGCCTCCCCACCCGAGCCCCTGGGCGCCGCCCCCTGCTGCCCTGCCGTGCGCCCCCTGGCCGAGCCACAGGCGCGCGCCTGCGCGCCCGGCCGAGCCCTCCCTCCTCCCCGCCTCCTGGCGCAGTCCTCTCCTCCTCCCCCGCCTTGCGCTTCCCTTCCTGCGGAACAAGAGGAAATGAAGGAAAGAAAAGGGGAAGAGGAAAAGAGGAGAAGTTCGTGGGGTGTTCGTCGTGTTCTTCAGTAGTTCATCAAGGGTAATCCCTGTTGTTCCCCATTTAGATGTATATTTTTGTTGTGGAAGCAATGTCGATTTTCTGAACTGTTAGAACAGATGTGGTTGAACCGCTGTTTTGGGTGAGTTTCTTGGGGATTCAGGTCTGGACCCCTCATAGGGAGTCGTAGAGGACGTCGTTATCTTTCCATGAAGTGCTAGAACGTATCGATCCGACCTTTTTAGCAAAAGTTATGATTTTTCTCGTAGGACTGTTCTGCAGACCGGGAACTTCCTGTCAGACTTTGGTAGATCGGATTGGACGACTAGAAAATGGGAGAATCAGGGGATCTTCATATTATGAAAGTTGTATATAATTGTCTTAGCTTTCCAGGAAGGTCAAGAAATTATTATTCGGACATTCGGGCTGGAAGTTATGGCCTTTTTAGTGTGCTGTCCAGAGAACCCGACGTGAGCAGAGATGTTTTAGAAAATTGGTTGGGGCGGGTAGAAGATGGCCGAATCAGGGAGTCACCCCAACTAGGTTTAGTTAGATAATTTAAGTATCTTTCGAGCAAACCAAAGATCGCCCTATTCGGACTTCTGTGCCAATAGTTAGGAATTTTTGAAGTTTATTGTCCACAGAGGTAGGTGGGATGACCTGTAGGATTTGGGATTTGGGAACCGAGATAGACGAATTGTGCTAGTGCGGGTTGTTTTTATTTGAGCAAAGGTTCGCTACGGTTATCTTAGCCATTATTATAATTGTTATTCAGGAGGAGGACGGACCCCCGAGGCGACACCTTCTGCGTGTCCGCCGTTTTCTCACGGTTAAGGCAAGTATAACGGTGGTTTACATTTAATAGTGTGGAAGGTTGATGTTTAGTCCATATTAGGATCATGAAAATGTGTGTTTATGGTTTTGGTATTGTTCAATGCTATGAATATATGCGTGTCTATGGTTGTGGTAACAATGCATTGATGCTATATAGGGGTGTTGTAATTTTCAGCGTTCATGAGTATTTCTGGTGCATAGATATCGTGAATGCAAGATTTATTTTATTAGAGCATTCATGCATATGCATCATGTTGATTATTTGAAGTCTTGGTCACGAGATGACTAAGCACCGAGGTCCCCGTCATGTTGATGTCATGACAGGCTAAAGGTCCTCATACTTGTGGAGTATGGGCAATTGGTCCCTGTACCAGGTGGTACAGGCATGGGTGTGTATCGACGGATACACACTTTGCATTACCGGTAAAATGCAAAAGAGAAAGAGATAAAGAGTTTTTGATCATCGTGCATTGCATGTCTTGTCTATATGGTTGATGAATGGGTTTGTGTAGTGATGTGCATAATTGAATTTGCTCTATCCATTATATTTGCTGAGTCGTTGGACTCACGCTTGTTGTTGTTGTTTTACTTAGGTACCACTACGAGATCGGCATGCATGGGACAAGGGAAGGAATAAGCTTGTTGCACGTGCACGTTTCACACAGAATAGAAATAAAAGCAGAAGAATTAAATGATTGATGCAAGAATATTTTAGATTCCATCTGATTATTATCTTTGGATTTAATTGTAATAAGAATGTAGGGTGATTCCAGTGCTCTTCTCTAAGTACTTTATATCCATGAATGGTTTGGTAAATTTTAGACTATTTGCTTAGCCTTGAACTTATTACTTGAGGATTGTCAATTATAATTGATTTTGCTTTTAGAATATCTGATTTGGATACATAACAAAGGAGGTTCTGCCGAAATTTTGTATAGCGTATCAAGATAGCATTGTTTTACTTCTAGTTGGGTAGCATTCCGGGTCTTTGTTTGGCTGGGGTGTTACAGCACCTCTTTAGAATGCTGCATAGATCTCTCTGGTGGACACCTTAACTCATCTTGTGTCGTTATGTAGGGGCCCATGCCTTGCATCCTCAGAGTCAGGCTTATTGGCTCTATTCCCGTTGACGCTGGGCGGGGGATGGTGTGTCCATTGCTGTCAAGTACGCTGGTGCACGGTGTACAAGTAGAGACCGGTTTCATAAAGGTCCAGGTGGACATGATTAATGATATTTTTAAGACCGTCCCTCTTGAGAAGCCCCCAAACGAAGAGATTAAGACATTAGAGGATGCTATCCACACATTCATTCAGTGGCCGAAGAGGGACATTGCCCTCGACTTGTCTGTGCCACGATCTCCACATCTAGTGTCCCAAGAGGGACATCGCCCTGGACCTGTCACATCGGCTCCGGTGGCTCCACCTCCAGCTCCGGTGGCTCCACCTCCAGCTCCAGTTTGGAAGCTTGTTGCATCGGCTTCCGCCGAGACGCCACCGAGAACGTATCGTAAGCGAGGCTATAAGACTCAAGGGAAGAAAAAACGGTTTGATCGTCTGTGATATTGCGAGTATCACAGACGGTTCGGAACAGGAACCGTCTGTGATATCAAGTCTATCACAGACAGTTGTTGTTTTTAACCGTCTGTGAAAGTAGACTATCACAGACGGTTGTTTGAAAAAACTGTCTGTAATGTCAGTTATCACAGACGGCTCGAGAGCCGTTTGTGATAACCACCTATTATCACTGACACATAAAAACAGACGGTTCGAAAACCGTCTGTGATGACGGTTCCGAACCGTCTGTGATAGGCCTGTCTGTAGCAGTGATAGTACATGCGATTAACATAATGTAGTATATGTATTTTCCCTAACTTAGCTGAGGTAAAAGTATAATATAGTACATGCTATTAACATAATGTAGTTTAATTTTAGCATTTACATAATTTACTTTAATGAATATAACTTCAAAGACATTTGTAAAACCATGTGGAGATCTCTCCATGACTGTGATGAATATATTACACCACTTGAGTTCACCAAAATAAAATTAAACAAACTTGGAGAAGAAATAGGAGAATACAGTCTGACCTTTATTCAGGGCTGGTCTGGCCGTTGAACATGAGCGGCCAGGCCATCTGTGTGATCTTGGCCGAGAAGGCTTGGGGTGGTTTGATCGCTATGAAATAAGCGGTCATACCAGCCATTTGAATGGACACTAAACACTTGTGTAGACATGTGTTAAGATGAATTTGCACTAGATAACAATGTTAATTGAAACTGGATAGCAAAATACATATTCTAGAGAAACTATTTGTGGGGCAAGTTAACCGGTCTAATTGACCTCCCGTGGCAGCGGTATGATCGGCATGGTGGCAGCGATTTGACCGGCTATGGATTTTCCAAAAAGGAAATTCTATCTAAAAAATTGAGAAAGTTGCATGGAAATGGTTCTAGATTTTAACATTATGATATGAGAGAAGTATATTGCATCTATGAACCGACTTGAGTCAGGTTGGAAGCATGGTTGTTAAGCTGTCGCTATATCGGCGATATATCATCGCCATATCATAGTGGCGGCATGGCACACTTCGTGTAATATCCTATTTTTCAGAGTTCTTTTGAAGTTTTTAAAATAAAATTCAACATTTAGATTTTTTGGAATTAATTAAAGCTTAAATTTAATTTTGTAAATTAAAAAGATTTAATATGATTAAACTAAGCTTCAATTATTGTTAAAAGTTTTTTATTTGGATTCCTTTGCTTCAAGGAATGATTCTAATTTTTTTGGAATATTTTCAAGTTTATTTACTATTTTTTTGGAGCTCAATTGAATTTAATGCAATTTCTGAAATTAAGAAAAATCTGAAGTCTCTAAAAGCCTTTGGGCTAAAATCTAAACCCCGCCCATTCTCTCTCTCTGCCCTGACCCATCTTATCTCAGCCGTCCATTTTGTGCCTCGCCACGTGTCGGCCATCTGACCTATGTCTCATGCCAACCGTCCGATCTTCGAGCCCTACCACACGTCACCCATCGGAAAGCCCTTACATTGTTCTTCATTCCCGTTTAGGTTTACCTCCATGTACACATCGGTCTAAGCGTCCATGTTCGCCATGCCACTGTCGCCGATGTTCACCCTAGACTTGACGTTCGTGTCCCTACCGCCTTGGACTCCGTGCCATCGCCACCTTAGACTCCTTGGTATCCATGCATAAATAGCCAACCTGCGCCCCTCTCTGAGTCACTCGCATCACCTCATGCCATCGTTGCTCTCGCTGAGCTTGTGCGCCATCGTCGGAGTTCGCTTGCGCCGTAGCCTTCGTCTTCTGCACCGGCGTGGTCGTCATCTTCTTCCTCGTCTGCCGTCCACTCCATTAGGTCGTCATTTCTAGTGAGTCGCATCACCACCCTTCTTCACCAGTCGTGCCATGTGACGTTTCGGTCGTCAAAACGATGCCTCGATTTTCATATCACTGTGACATCAGTGCCGACCTCAGCACACACCGCGTTCGAAAATGGTTCACCTTCTCCATGGACCGTGTCCACGTGCACCGAGCCACTGACATACGGGGCCCAGTCGGGATTATGCACTATGCCACGAGCCATAGACTGAGCCATGCAAGCGGCTAAGTTAGCAGTCATGCAAGCCATCCACATCAGCCCTAGTCCATATGTCAGTCAACATGTACACCACGTCAGCCACCCAAGTCTTGTAACCATGTCACACGTGAGCCACGTCACCCTATCACCTCTGCCCTAGGTGCCACCTGTCATGCCACATGTCAAACCAAATCAGTCCTAGCATCCCAGTCAGCCACCACATCCGCAGATGACATCATAACTTCTATTTTCCTTTAGAAAAATAATATAGCTGAAAATAAAAATAGTTGCTGAAGTCATAAGTAGAATCGCCCGACGGCCGTGACTAGACCTGCAGCTGCAGCAGTCGCACGAAGCCTGCCTGTCCTGCAGCTGCTGCGCTCCTGAAGGTGACTGCACCAGCGCAGCTCCATCCCATCCAAACCAGCAGCTTCTTCTCTGCGCGCTCGGAGGGGACTGCCGGAACTCAGCTGCAAATGTCCGAAGCGAAAGTCTGGATCAAGGAGGCCTCCTGCTTGAGTATTCAGTATGTCCTTGCTAGTCTTTACGCTTTCTAAACATACACTGAGTGTTTACTTCGTGTTTCTTTAGGTTCTGCGTTTACTTAGGAAGATTCTAGTGCTCTGTGACCTCTGTCAGGCGCTGACAATTTTACAGGGTGATAGCAGAGTCTCCAACCTAGGTAGCGAATGCTATTAAGGAATGTCCGAAATGAAGTTCACTGTTTCTTTTGAAACGTACCTGTTGCCAAAGTTAAAGCATGAGAAGAAATGCGTAAAAACGCACTCATTGCAAAAAACAAAGGCCGGTTTGCTACCGAGTTTGTAGGAGTTAAAAGGGATAGAAATGAATTGAGTTTTGGGCCGTTAATTGTGTGAGCTGCCTTAGGTTTGTAGACGACTCTGCAACTGCTCGTGTAAAATTGTTTCTGATTGACTTTGGTTCACAGGCATTGGTATTTTGTTGAGTCTGCAGTTTCCTAGGAGAATCATGGATGAAAGGACTCAATTATGTGTTGTGAAACGTCGAGGCTAGCCAGTCATGGATGTTGGAGTCCTAAATGTAATATTTGGAGTCCTGGGTTATGGATTCCTTGCTGTAATAAAGTTCTCATCTGAATGAAATTTATTTCATTGAATTTCGGCAGTATCTTGATGTTCCTTGCATGTTTGTGTTGGCGTGTGGTGTGACTAGTGTCTGTGTGTAGTGGTTGAAGCAACATAAGTGCATTGGTATCTTCTACTACTGCAGTATGTGAGGCTCAATTGAGAGCCTGTGTTATGTTGATCTGTCGTGGAAAATTATCTGTTGATCAATCAATTTACCCATACCACTGACCTAGTTATTTAGACCATTCTTTCGTTCACTTCCCATGGGTAAAGTTACATCCAAATGCACAGGACACCCTTGTTTCAGTCAAGCAGTTGCCTTTTCTGATTGAAGGGTGAGGCATTATATATCAATTTGTTCAGAATAATTTCACATATTATTGCCTTTGGCAGGCAGCCACCAATACCTGGTATGATGCCTTGTATATTTTCCTTACTGTAATTTGTCTTTGTAAATATCTGAAATGACTAGAGGTATGATGGTTTGGAGGAAATCTCTTTGTTTTTGGTAGATCAAATCAAGTTCTGTTTATTTAGTTTACTTCCCTGGTAACAATTTGCCAACTGTGAGGTATATTCTTCTTGGCTGTTGTACTAGCTAATGGTTAAATATGTTGATTTATTTTAGCGTGAACCCGTTGTGATGCTTGGATGGTCCTGCAATGGAAACCTGTACCTAAGAACTTGAAATCATCTTGACTTTTTTTCCCATTAGGGACAAGCAAGAAGTAGCCAATAGCCATGATGTGAACTCTGATGACTAGTTTTATTGGATCCACACCTTTGTCCTGTAGAATGTTTCTGTGGCAGTGGCATCTCATTTAGCTCTGTTATAGCTTGTTCGAAAAGTTCTTGGTCTGTATTGTCGTTGTTGATAGTTGGTCACAATGGCCACAAATGGTCACGAGAATTAGCTACTTCAACACGCTCTTACAGCCTTGCAAGAAAAAGGCGTAGGGCGAAGAAAACAATTGCAGCATTATACATATCCACGGAGTTGCGAAATGGCTAGAGAGGTCTAAATGACAGTGAAAGGATGGGAAGAAGACAGGATGTGATCACCGAGCTCATAATCATATATTGAGGAAATGATTTACATTATAAATTCAGAATGAGACATCTTACAATCAAGTCTATGACTGCAAATAGTGCAAGAGCAACAAAACAATTATAACTTCAAGCAGATTGCATATTGGAACTATTTCGTACACATAACTACAATGCTAAGTTACTTGAACCGCCTTCAGATTTCAGAACCAGCAGACTCGCTTCTTCATTTGTTCTTGCAGGCTTAGGACGAGGGCATGCCAATTCCCATGCCGTAATTTCCACCATGCATTATCCGAGCCTTCACATGGCTGAAAGAGGGTTCATTAGAAAGCAATTAGGAACCAACAATATAGTTGAAAGAAGAAAAGCATTGCAGGTTTAGGAGTTCCTTGTATGAATATATAAACCATTAGAATCAAATGACCGAAAGGTCAACAAAAATGACTCACAATAAGATGGGATGTTAACTATCAACTGGTAAAATCTAAGTTGAGGAGATCACATGCTAGCAATATGTTCTTGGGAGATGGGCAACCAAGAATAAAATGCTAACTCACAAGTTTGCTACGATCAGACTAACTGTCCGGCCAAAGCTTAACTCAAAAGATGTCACTGATTAGCTTTAGCAATGGGAATTTCTATATATAGACTATCCAACATACCAGCTCTAAGCAATGCCATAACATTCCACATCGTATGCAGGTTTTATACAATTAGTTGGCACCGCCATGTGCCTGACAACACTAAAAAATAGACTGCAGAACGGTGACATCTAATATTAAGTAGGTCGCCAACTAACACTAGTGTACTCAATAACCAAAGCCCACCCTTAGCATTAACAATCAGCTATTAAACTGACCTATAACAGATAGACATGGACACACCTGGAACAAAATTAATTCAGGATCCAACAGACAAGCATTGCAACAGGGATGTCTTTGACAATGATGTTGTCGATCTCAGAACATGGTTATCTGACTTCACTGCTAAATTTCACTCTCATAGGGCAAGAGAATGTTCATTTGTAATCGGTGGTTTTATCTTTAACAGTATATGTTCTTCCTTTTTTGTGTTGTAGTTCCCTAATTATTCTCACTGAACATAAATTCACCTTACTTTTAATTAGAATTTAAGGTAATACTTTTCCCCTACTGTTTTTACTTGAAAAACAGGATTGAACAGACTAGGAACCGATGTTCTCTCAAGAGAACTGTGGTGGCAAAAGATGGTCTAACTCCATCGCCCATGTTGAACTCCCATCACTTGTGAGACATGTATCCATCCACCTACTTGGTAGGGAATACATAGTTATTACATGCTTAGGTTTTATATGCAAATTTCCAACTTATCCAAGCTAAACTAAAATCTGATCCCAACAGGTCTAGAATTTGGATTGGAAAATTCCAGAGGAGAGGGGAGATTAGAGAATGGGATGGGTACCTCTCATAGACGTCGGTGGCGAAGCGGGAGCCATTGAAGCAGATGAACCAGAGAAGGATCAGCACCAATATGTCTACTCGAGTTAAAGGGGAACAAAAGAACATTCCAAGAACTAGCCGAACAACTGACGTAATTGTTGTAAACAAATTAACAACTTTTTCTTCAAAGAAATTTGATGCGATTCGCCAAATCAATAACCATGCGGACCAATTGGGCTAGTAGGAACCAAACCTAAATCTTGCTTTGCTGGAACGGAAATACCCAAAAGCGGATCTAACCAAAACCTGAGATAATGAGATGGTTTTGCTCAAAACAAGAACTAAATTAGCAAGGGAAGTGATAAAAAAACTGGACGGGGTCAAATATCAATTGGTGGAAGGTGGAATTGGGGGCAGATAAACCGAAGGATACTGAAGAGGCATCGCTCCCACCAATCGAGCATGTAGAGGCCCATGGTGACGTTGTAGAGGTGGATCTTCTTGCTCACCCAGTTCATCTCTCCCATCTCCTCCGTTCTTCCTTCTCTCGGCGTAATCGCCTTTGCAAATCGCGGAATTTCTCAACTCTTGGTGCACGCTTGTCTTCTCTGAATCTATCTGAATTTCTCAACTCCGAATCGAATCGATGGTGCTGGCATTCAGGGTTGTGCTGTTTATATAGGACACGCCCGAAAAAGGGGTTTGCAGTTTTACGCTAACACCCTTGTTGTATGGCATTTTTACATTTTTCTGTCGATGTGAACTTCAGGTGACCTATCCTACGCATCAGTGTGTTCAATCCGGTTTTCTCAAACCGTTTACAGCTGCAAGCATACACTCATGTTCTTCTGGTTTTGCCAAACCGTGAAAACCGGCCTTATACAGCCCTAAAATCAGTGTGGATCGGCTTTAGTGGCTCGATGGCTACATTCGATTTGGGCTCTGCTAAACTGTGGAACTGATGGATAAGATTGCTTAGCTTCAGTGCATGAGAAATAAGGCCTGAATTCCAAGTAGAATTGATCTTTCTTGATCCATGTGGTACTATTATATATTTGTCTTTCATATCGTAGAACTAAGCGGATTGTCCATTCACAAGTTTGCATTCTATAGTTTATCGTTAGTAATTCATTTTTTAACTTTGCAATCCTCTTAATATTTTTAGAGCCATCGTTTACTAGACTTAGAGAAATGAGTGTAGCTAGAATCTACTACTTCGGATTTTCGATGTAAAAGAAAAAGGAGTGAAACTCAGGGCACCGCAGCAAAAAGCTCAGTCTTTTGCGGGAAGGAACGCATTCGTGACTCGTGGGGGCTTAGCTGCAAATACTAGAAATTAACAATCCTCTAAGCAAAAGGCAAGGGATGTTGTATTGTTTAGTCCCTACCTTGTTTTACCCGATCGATTTCTTTTCTTTCAGCCACTCAAGTTTGAAGTCAGCGCCAGCCGGGTCCAATTTGGAGCGCAGCTGAAATCGATGGAATCATGCGGCCCGCTTGACAGGTACTGAGACAGAAACCTGGCCCCACACTGCTTTAGAATCTTCCTTTCAAAGAAGGCATGTTTCTAGTGGAAGCCGGTCAATTTTGTTCGTCTCGTCTTGTCAAGAACAGAGTTGTACTTCAGAAAATTTAATACTAGATATTATATCACACATAATTTTTTAAAACCATTAATATTAAATACCATAAAAGATGATTTTAGTTTAAAAAGTCTGTATTACTGCAAACGCTAAAAATCGTATATAAAGATATAATATCACAGATGATTCATAGTTTAGCATCTAGCATGTCAGTGTATGGTTTAGAGTTTAGATCATAGTCTATTTCTATTTGGTCATGTATGTCAGTGCTCGTCATGTGGGGCAAATTGGTCAAAATAGTTAGTTATAATTGGTTCTAGGAAAAATGGTTTTTATGTTAAGTAAGACTTAATGCATGTGGTTTTGTAAAAATAGAACAAAAATATATAGTTCTATGTTACTAATGCTCTAATACCTAGGGTTTTTTAAAATTTACTCAATAAAAATTATTAGTAGAACAACCAAACGTGAACGTGGAATATCTATATAGTATATGCACAAAGAATATGGAGTTCTCTATCGCAAAATTCGTAGATGGTGCTCTAGTTATCATTCATAGGCAGTGTTTTGGGGGATTCGTTAGTTTGTATTCTTGCTACATGTATCTATTTTAGATCGTATATATCTGGTATACTAATTAATTAATTCAATATTTAATACTAAATTGTTATATACATAATGTAGGACCGAAGTTAGATGTACGCTGGGAACCATGTGAGTGAAGAGTATATTAATAGCGTGTCGGCCTTTACAAAAGCTGTCGAGGAGGATATGTTGAAAAGGGGGCGGAATATATATACTGTCCATATATTGACTGCGAGAATCTAAATATGTTTAAGAACCGAGTGTAGATTGAAGCGCACTTGATTCGAAGAGATTTCAAAAAGAGGTATGCACGTTGGACCAATAATAATGAAGAGCAAATTACACAGGAATGTAATAATAATGACATCACCGATGAAGTCAATGATATACCGTTGGATCTGATGTTTCATGATGTAGAAGGGAGCTATGATTCCGATTCGGCTAGACTGTACGATGACAATATATATTAGATGCTTCATGATGCAGAAGGGAACTGTGATGAGAAAGAGTATGATAAATTCTGGGGCTTGATGGAAGACTCGGAGAAATCTTTAGTCACATATTGTAAGTCAAAGTACATGAGGTTGCCAGCTGTGCTTAAACTACTGAATTAAAAGCAAGCAATGGTTGACCCGACAAGAGTTTCACAGCGCTGCTAGGTCTTTTAGCAAACAAGCTTCTGGAGGGAAACGAGTTTTCCAAAACCACTTACAAAGCTAAGAATGTTCTTTGTCCATTGGGAATGGAAGTGGAAAAAAATACATACATATCTGAACGACTATTTCTTCTATCGTAAAGAGTATGTAAATAAGCATGTATGTTCAGTGTGCAACGTATCCCGATACAAGCGTAAGAATCAATTAGATGATAGCGAGGGAATAGAGCTGAAGAAAGAACCTCCTGCTAAGGTGGCATAGTATCTTCCTATAATTCCCCATTTGAAGCGGTTTTTTGCGAACCCAAAGGAGGCAAAACTGCTGTATTGACACTCGAAAAAGCGTAAGAATGATGGAATGGTAAGACACCTTACTGATTTCGTTTAGTGAAGAAATATCGATAGGGGGTTTGCAGACTTCGGTGCAGAACTAAGGAATATAAGGTTAGGATTGGGTATAGATAAAATGAATCCTTTCGGTAACATGAGTAGCCGACATAGTACTTGGCCTGTGACTTTCTGCATCTACAACTTTCCTCATTGGTTGTGTATGAAGCAGAAGTATATTTTGTTGTCGATACTTATCCAAGGGTCGAAGCAATCTAGAAATGATATTATGTGTACCTAGCACCGTTGGTGGAAGATCTAAAAATACTGTGGATCGAATGGGTATAGATATGGGATGCGTATAAACGAGAGAACTTTGTTTTACGCTTGTTGTTGTTCTGCACCATAAATGATTATCTTGCCTTTACTAACCTGTTGGACTAGAGTGCAAAAGGAGCTAAAGCCTGTACTCACTACTTAAATGATACTGAGAGTGTGTGCTGAAGCACTCGTGCAAAATCATGTACATGTGTCACTATAGGTTCCTTCGGATAGCTTACCCATATCGCAAGATGAAGAAACAATTCAATGGAGAGAAGGATGACAGTTTAGCTCCAAGGTATTTAAGCGGAAAAAGGTCTATGATATGGTTAAGAATTTAGATGTTGTACTTGTAAAGGGACGTAAATCGACAACAAATCGACAACCTGTGAGAAGACCGTCTGGAAGAAGAGATCAATATTTTAGGACATATCTTATTGTGAACATCTAGAAGTTCGCCACTACATTGACGTCATGCACATAGAGAAGAATGTATGTGACAGTTTGATTGATCTCTTACTGAATATTCATGATAAAACAAATGATGGTGTCAACGCATGACTTGACTTGGTTGATATGGACATCAGGACTGAGTTAGCACCGATAAAAACCAATAAAGGACGAACATATCTTCCCCCTGCTTGTTACACTCTGTCCAAGGGCAAGAGAACTGAATTGTACCAGTACTTGCATAGTGTTAAAGTTCCATCGGGTTACTCCGCCAATATGAAGAAACTTATTTCGATAGAAAATTTGAAGTTAATTAGTATAAAGTCTCATGATTGTCATGTACTGATGACACTAATGCTCCCTATTGCATTAGAAGTATTTTGCTGATCAAGGTCCAAGAGACAATCATGAGACTGTGTTATTTTTTTAACACAATTGCTCAGAAAGTATCGAGACCCAAATATACAATTCCGGACTCTCTGTGTATCCCGCACTAGTATAGGATCACGCTAATGTACACAGTGTAAATATAGATGAAATATCAACTATAAACATGATTAATAAAGGAAAAGACTCAAATATTATTAATTATCAGAGTATGACCTTATGGCAAAGCTTACAACTTACTAGCCTGAAGGGCTTAAGAAACTAGTAGTAAAAACAAAATAAGCATGATATCTATTCAATATACCTATAGATAATCAACTGGGAAGTGAAGTCCTAATCTGCGAAGTCATTGAAGTATCGTCCCTCAGGTACCTCCTGCTGATATGGTTCTTCTTCTTCAACTGAGCAATAATAGGCATAAAACCGTGAGTACGTTGGTACTCAGCAAGTCATTTATAATAAAAATAAAATATAATATGCAAGACTTACCAATAGATAACTGAAATGTTATTTTACAGAAAGCAATAATTTAAAGTAAATACAATAAATACATCGAAAATAAAATTTAAAGAAAATGATAGTAAATAAATAACCAAAAAAATTGAATAAACCACTTGTGAACTAACCATTCACAAGTTACTCCATCAGTAAACTAACCATTCATTTTCCAAATTTAACCAAACCAAGTTATTATAAAATCTACCATTCGTGTAAAATCACCGAGCATTATCCATAACCGAGGACACAGCTTTTTGAATAGTTTTACACTCTGCAGAGGTTGCACAACTTTACCCACATGATGTGATCATCCCCATGTTAGAGAAAATCACAACAAGGTCTTTAAAATGCTCAATCTCAACTCAATTCCGTCCATTAAGGTTTTCACATCAGCACCCCTTGTTACACCTCATGGAAATCAGCAACCATGTTCATCACAACGGTGGAACTGAAAGTGGAAGTCACAGCAGAGATGCTCACCATCGGCGAAGAATGGTAGAGATGTGTGGCGGAGCGAGCGGTGGTTGCAAGGTGCCAGGAACGAGGGTAGTGGCTGCTTTTATGCATGGACGTCGAGAGAGTCTGGTGCAGACACGACTCGGAGTCCGTGGTGGAGACGACGAGTGGCGGCGGAGTTCGATTTGAGCATGCGAACCGAGATGGCAATGGAGTCTGACCCGTGCACGACGATGAATAGTAGCTAGGGACTCGGATGCACGATGCGTGGCAAGTCGGGAGATCGGACAAACAAAATTAGACGGCATAGATGAACAATACTATTGTCCTCGGATGTGCGACATGTGGCACCTAACAGGATGCAATGGCCGATGAAAGCTCTACTTAGATGGCCGACGTGTCTCAGAAGGGATCAGGTGGCTCAGAGTGACTGGACCAGGGTGAACTGTGCTGGGCATTTTTGGAGGTTTTTCTTATTTAGAAATTCAAATAAATTAAAATAAGCTCTAAAAAATAGCAAATAAACTCATAAAATTCTCATAAAATTCTAGAAAATTTTTTGAGACACAAGAAACCCAAATAAAATTTTTTTAGTACATGTTAATGTTTATTTTAATCATATTAAATCCTTTTAATTAATAAAAATTTATTTTAAGTTTTAATTAATTTTGAAAAAAATCCAAATGGCGATTTTTATTTTAAAAGTTTCAAAGAGGCTCTGAAAATTAGGATGTTACTCCTGAGCTGTCGCTGCCTCCCCCAACTCTGGCGGCCCTCCTCCTCCTCCCAAGCATGCTGCCTCGCTGGAGCCCGATGCCGCCTCCCTCGAGCCTGTCGCCTCCTCCCCCGACTCCGGCTGCCCTCATCCCCCGCACCAGGCGCACTCCTCCTCCCCCGAGCACGCCGCCTTCCCTAAGCCTTGTGAGTACCAATTTTGCCATCTTCCACTAGCCTTAGTACCTCGGCCTCATGCTGCCTTCCTCTAGCCCTTTTTGCCGTCACGGTGGCTTGGAGTGCCACTGTTCTGTGAGATTGATATCTATTTCTTTTACTGTATATTGTGCATTTGTTAGCCGTGTTAGTTCTTATTTCTGAAATTTTACGGTAAGATTTAGCATTGGGAGGTCATTTGCATAATAGATTGTGGGCTTTTAGTTGCTTGATGAGGATCTCTATCAAATTGAGATTACAGTGACAACTTAGACTCATCTGTTAGTGTGATCTTTTTCATAAACCAATTGATTACCTCTGTTGCGTGTAATTGCTAGCTTTGTCAATCATTTTAGTACAGTTTTTGTTCTGTCTAGCATACTATTATTGATTCTTTGCTGAAAATATATATGTACATGTTGTTTATATAATTGCCAAATATACTTGTCATCATTGCGGTATCATAAATATGTTATTAGTGATTGATTTTGGCTAAGGTCTGCTAGCTATCTTTTATGGTATTGACATTGTACTGCACTGAGGTAATATTTGTGTTGTGGTTACAGACCAAACAGAGAGAGAGAGTGTGTGTCGTGGGGAGTTAGGTGAGATGTCCCCTCTCCCTATGGCTTGTATCGCATATATATCTCCGTTCAAGGAGTATCTTTACAAGAATACCCTTCCAGGGCATTCACGTCATTATACATGCCTCACTCGATGCTTACGCCTTTCTAACAGGCCGGCTGGGTTTAGGTAGGGGCCACCCCTACGATAGGAGCCTCTCATGGTGAAGGGCTTCATAGGCCGAAGCCATGTTGCCGAGTCCTTTGGCCCCCTCCGTCCCTACGGCCTGTGACCTACTGTAGATAAAAATGCAGGCGCTTAGTGCAGACGTGCTTCGTGCCGAAGACTCGGAGTCAAGTGAGGTGTCGAAGTCGTCCCTGGTCTTGGAGCCATCCCTCGCGATGCCACCGTTATCGGCGGAGTCACCTTGCGGAGTCGAAGGTGTCGAACATGCGAGGCATGGCGCTGAGACTCTGGCTGGCACGGGGTGGACTAGGCGTTGGTGCGCAACGCTGAGTTGATCAGGTGAGTCTTCGCCTGGTCCTGAGTCTTCACGTCCCGACAGCTACGCGGTTCAGAGATGACGTCTGAATTGTTGGCGTGAGTCACGTGGAGTGCTGAAAAGATAGGGGCGGGCTGCTGTGGCCGTACGCACCGTCCCGAGGGAGAGTTACACGTGGTGCGACGCGGTTGGCGCGTCGTAGGATGTCAGCGGTCGCATGACCGTGGGCCCGTGTCCCTTCCCGAGAGAGGCGGGACACATGGCGGGATGTTACTGTCGTGTCGTGCGTTGCCCGGCAGTCTCCGATGCGCGTCTCGGTCTATCCGCGGTTGTCCTCCCCGATCGTGGGGAGCCGAATCGACGGGCCCCCGCCGGTTGCGTTCCCGATCATGGGGATGTGAAGAGTCTTTATAAAGTGTCATTGCCGGCATGCGGACGCATCTCTTGCTCGTGCGTCATTGCCTGCTTGCTCTTGCCTGCTGTGCGAAACCTGCGCGTGCTCCTGTTCCTTCAGCCCTTCGCTTGGGAAGTAGGATGGCATGCCGTGGAGATCTTGGCCGTTGGCTTAGCGGCAGCACCTCGTCGAGCCAGCGCGGTCTGACGCCACAACAGCGGAATTCCCCCTCGTGGCTCGCAAGCCGTCGCGGGCCGACAAGCGGTATGATGCCATGCGGAGCTCACGAGGCCACTGCTCCTGGGTCCTAGGGCTGAGTCGAGCTACCGAGGAGACGATCGAGGCCCTCTTCCAGGAGAAGAAAATAGGGGAGTAAGCGGGAGCTCGCCTGCTCGCCCGCTACGAAGTGGAGCCTCACCCAAAGGAGTCGGAGGCGATTGTCTTCGCCGCATTTTTTGGGGCTGGGCTCCAGATGCCCTCAACACTCTTCGTCGGCGAGGTCTTGCGGGCTTACGGGTTGGAGTTGGCGTAGCTGACCCCGAACGCGATAGTTCGCTTGGCTGTGTTTGCCTGGGCGGTCCGAGTAGAAGGTGTTCATCCCAGTGCGAACCTGTTCGCCCTTCTTCATGACGCACGCACACAACAGCAGTGGCCCCACAAATGGAGAATGGAAATCAACCCACCATTGATGAATTGGAAGAAATCAATATTGGGATGCCCGACGAGCCTCATCCAGTTTATATCAGCAAACATTTATCCAAGGAAAGTAAAGAAGAATATCATAAATTTCTTGCAGCAAATAGGGATGTGTTCACTTGGACATATGAAGAAATGCTGGGGTTGGATCTAGCAGTGGCAGTACATCGACTCGCTGTACAAGAAGACATTCCACCGGTGAAGCAACCACAAAGGAGGTTTCGACCACATATACTCACAAAAATAGAAGCTGAAGTCGATAAACTCATAACAGTTGGGTTTATTCGGGAAGTCAAATATCCTAAGTGACTTTCCAACATTGTTCCTATCAAGAAGAAGAATGGGCAAAGCTGTGTATGTGTAGATTTTAGAGATTTGAATAAGGCATGCCCTAAAGATGATTTTCCAATACCTATCTTTGAAATACTTATTGATGCTACTATTGGACATGAAATATTTTCATTTATTGATGAAATGTTTTATAATCAAATAAAAATGGCACTAGAAGATGAGGAGTTAATAGCATTCCGAACACACAAAGGTATATTCTGTTATAGGGTTATGCCTTTTGGACTTAAAAATGCTGGTGCAACATATCAACGAGCCATGACAATTGTCCTTGATGGACTATTGCACATCATCTGTAATACCCTGAACGACGTTACGGCGTCCCTGGGAATATTTAGTGGAATCGTGGAGTCACCCGGTTTTTCGGTAAATCGCAGGAGGTGAAAATAAATTCTTCGGAATAGACTAAAATAATAATAATAAATAATTAAATTAATAAAAATCAATTAGCGGGCTGCCCGGAGGGCCACATTGGGCCATTTGGCCCAAGTGGAGCCGCCCCTCCAAACCCTAGCCACCCCGTAAACCCCCCCTTGGCCAACTCCCTTCCCTTTTCCCACCCCTTGGCCGCCACCCCCACCTCTCCCTGCACCTCCACCCCTTCCCCAAGGTGCTGCCCTGCCATTTGGTGCAAGGAGAAAGCAAGGAGAAGGGAAGGAGAAGAGAAGGAAGAGAAGGAAGGGAGGAAGAGGAAGAGGAAGAGGAGGAGGAGGAGAGAAGAGGGGTGATCTCAAGGGATCACCTAGGTAAATTAGAGTAATTAGGGTTCTTGATACGAGATTAGAAGGAGATTAGCAAATTGATTAATCGATTAGTGATTTTCTGCTGTCTGTGCGTAGTCATATTTGTGCAGTGCTGCTGTTTGCATAGATTAGGGCATTGAAACAATTTTTTCTATGGGTATGGCCAAAAGAAAAGTTGTAGAGGATGACGATATCTATTTTATATAATTTTTCCAGAATTTTAGGCCACGGAGTTTGGGCGCAGCAGAGTCGGGAACATTGCTATTTGGCAGAGGTGTAGTCCGAGACAAATTGTTGTTTGGGTGCAGATTCAGAGTAGTAGATGATTTTTATGATTTTGGCCAAAATTATGAAATTTGTAGGAAATTCTATAATCTAACTAATGTATAAAAATAATGAATTAGAGCTTTGTACAGAAGGTAATGTCCATTAGAAGTTGACTGGCCTGATTGCCGAAACAGAGTATGTCCTCTACTTTACGCGTTAGATTACACCTTGTTAGCAACAAAATAAAAATAAGTAGTCTACTTGAAAATTGATGGTATTTAATTGTAGTTTCTAGAAATATCTCATTTGCTATAATCGGCTTTATAGTTTTAAAGATACAAAATAATAAGCAGCGCTGCTGCACTGGGCTGGGTGTAGGATCGTTGTGCGGAGAGGGAATTGTCAGGTTTGGGCTATAGCGGTGTTTTTATTTTCTTTAGTCGCGATTACCTTACTGTAGACTTGTGCTGAGAAGTAGTTTTTGGATAGGTGGTTTTGCTCCTGACCGCGCGTAATCGCTTCACTTCAACGGTAGAGGCAAGTAAACGTAGCGGATGTGCTACTGTTTAACTCGTTAATCATTCTACATTCACACTAGTTAATTCTCTTAGTTTGAGATGTTATGCCATTGTTACATATTTCCTTAATGTGGTCTGTGTGGTACCAATTTAGCAATCAAATGGCTATACCTTGATGGATTAATTGTGGTGATGAGGTATAGTTCTTAATGGTTGTGGGGAAATATTCCTTACGAGGATATTGTGGTCTAGGTGGTAGTACTCTTAGTGAATCTATTGTGGTTGTAGTAGTGGTATTCTTAATGAATATTTTATGGTCCATGTGGTAGTGTTCCCTTTGAATAGATTGATTTTGATCTTGGTGAACTGAATGTGGAATGTGTGGTGAGATTTCTTTTTAGGCATAAGTGGATTGTGAGGAAATATTCATGATGAGTATGTTACTATTATTTGTATTTGAATTCTTATAAATCATGTTTGTCAAATCATTCATATCTTGATATGTCATTTGCATTGTGGATGTCGCCGCACATAGCCGCGACCATATCGGTACAGCATCGTACATTGCCGTAGTACGATGCACACTCTTATCTTGTTGGGTAAGGGTGCAATGGATCATATGCATTCATATGCATTTACATTATGGATAGATCATTTGCAAACGTATGCAACGTATTGTGGTTGAATTATTTGCAAACAAATGCAACTTCTTAGCTTTTTATGCAGGATTGACTCATGAGAATCACTTGTGGTATGAGGAATATGGATGTGGTCATGGAATGGAGTTCACCCACCCCTTATGTTGTGGTAGAAGTTGTGGTAGTGGCATAAGGGGTTCTCTTGTGGTAACTGTTGTTAGCAGTTGTGGGTGTGGGAATTAATAAAGTCAGTGGGGAAGATTATGTTAGTGCTAAACTGATATTGGTAGTATTAGTGGTTGAAGATTTGAAGTAGTCAAACGAGATTTATTTGCTAAAGTTTTACCGTTGTTGGTAGTGATTTGGGTTAAGATTATAAAAGTGGAAATTATAGAAAATAAATGTTGATGTTTAAACCGAATTAGCTTGATAAATAGTTTACTTACTGAGATTTTTATCTCACTCTTGCTTTCCCCCCTTTCAGGTGATTTTCAAGCATGCATGGAAAGGGTAGAGCGGCACATCACTGTCACACATCATACCGTATTTCATACTGTAATAATTAAGTGCAGTCTCAGGTTATTCATTTTTCTCTCATTGTTGATCATTTACATTTAATAATGTTAGGTTGTAGTTTGCTTTACTTGGTTAAAATTATTAGCAGTTGTCCTTTAATTAATAGTGTTCTATTACCTTTGTTTTAGTATGCTTCCGCTTAGCTTATCATGATTTAGGAATTATCGTCAGTTTGTGTTATCTTGTAAATTGGCTAACTTGTGGAGTGGTTTAGTGGCATCCCAGGGTAATGTGGATCCTGGGGTATTACAGTTGGTATCAGAGCGGGCTTTAGGTCCGTGGTAATTAAATTATCAAATTAACACACTAGTGCACAGTAGGATGGGATGAGTCAAGCATTGCATTCATGCTTTGACATATTGTATTGATGATTTATGTTATGAGATGATCTTGTATGATTATGATTTGCTTCTGTGACTGCTATGAGTGAGAATAGTCATTGATAAGAGGTAGAGGTTGTAGTTGTTGCCTTGGGTATTGCCGGGAGTTGGAGTTTGCGGTTGGTGACCTGGTGCTTCTTCGGGTGTCGCCAACCAAGGGTATTGTTCGGTTTGGTACCACCGGGAAGCTTAGCTCGTGGTACATCGGCCCTTTTCCAGTGGTTGCTCGCGTGGGCAGTTTGGCTTATTGTTTGGAGTTGCCGAGCTCATTGGGCGGTGTGCACAATGTCTTCCATGTGTCGATACTGAGGAAATATCTGTGGGACCCTAAGCACAAGATTGATCTAGGGCAGGTCACAGTGGAACAAGATCTCACTATGGAGAGTCGACCAATGCGTATCCTGGATACTTCGGAGCGAGTCTTGAGGAATAAGACCATCAGGTACGTGAAGGTCCTCTGGACGAATCAGTCCGAGAGAGAGGCTACATGGGAGTTGGAGAATCAAATGCGAAAGAAGTACCCCGAGCTCTTCGAGGCTGGTGAGTACTTGTAGTCGAGGTGTTGTGGTTCTTTTTGGATGCTCTTTTCTTGCTGTTTTCTTGCTTGTGGTTCGAGGCTTTAGATTCGAGGACGAATCCTTTTTAGGTGGGGAGAATGTAATACCCTGATCGTGGTTTCGGCGTAGGTTTAAAAATATATATACATATACACTAATCGCGGAGTCGCCGATTAATCGGTAAATCGCGGGAAGAGGAAAAATTAAAATTGTGAGTTAGCATTAGATTGAGAAAAGGAAAAAAATATATTTTTAAATAAAAAAAGGGTTTTTAGGGAGGGTGGGCCTGCCACCTTGGGCCGGGGGGCCCAAGGGGTAGCCACACCCCCCTAGCCCTAGCCGCACCCCCTTCCCCCTTTATCCCTTGGCCGGCCACCACACCGCCTCTCCCTGCACCTCCCCTCTGCCCAAGTGCTGCTGCAAGGAGAAGAAGGAGAAGAAGGAAGAAGGGAAGAGGAAGGAGAGGAAGAGAGGGAAGGAGAAGAAGAGAAGGAGAAGGAGAGGAAGAAGAGGGTGATCCTAATCCCCTAGGTAACTCTCCCTCACCATAATCCCTCTGTTTTCTGCTGAATTTAGGGTTCTTGGTCCAAGTTTTGTAGGGATTAGCATTTTAGAAACCCCCGATTAGAGAATCCCGGTTGACTGTCTGTAGATCCAATCGGGCGGTGTTACTATTCGTGCAGTTTAGACCCCTAAGACGATTTTTCCCGAGGGTCTCCCCAAATGGAAAAACATAGAGGACGATGATACGCATCTACTGTATTTTTTTTAGGTTTTTTGGCCAGGTAATTTAGACGTAACAGAATCTGGAATCTCACTGTCCATCAGGGTTACAAACAGGGACAGACCGTTGTTCAGATGGGAATTAGGAATAGTAGATTAATTTTATATTTTGGGCCACCATTGAGAAATTTGTAGGGAATTTAGTAAGCTAGCTGCTGTATAAAAATCAAAATTTTTAGAGCCCTACTCTATTGTTGGGAAGCATTTGAACCTGACTGTTATAACTGACAGAACAGTGGATGTTTTCTGTTTTGAGCATTTAGTTACACCATGCTAAGAACAAAATTAAAATATGTGATCTACATGAAAAGTGAAGAGAAATGAGTAAGGAAACCAGAAATATATTCCCCTCTGAAAAAGGTTTAGTAATCTTAAACATACAAAAAAATAAGCGACGTTGCTGCAGGGGACGAAGGTAGGACCGTAAGTGGAGAGGTTTTGTGGGGTTTAGGGTTTTGGCGTGTCGAGACCCAAATATGCAAATTCGGACTCTCTGTGTAGACTGCACTAGTCCAGGAACACGCTAGTGCACACAGTCAAACATAGATGTGACCACAGTCATACACTCGATAAAATAAAGGGAAAACTCAAATATCGATAAAATCTCAAAGATACGACCTTATGGCCAAGCTTACAGTATCTCTAGCCGGAAGGGCTTAACAAAATAGCAGCGAAAATCCAAAGTAAAGCGTAGCAGCCAATCGACAAGCCCACAGGCTATCGAGTGGAGAACGAAGCCTAATCCGTGAAGTCGTCGTAGTACTCTCCTTCTGGAACCTCCTGCTGATAATACTCCTCGCCCTCAACTGAGCAACATAGGCGTAAAGCCGTGAGTACATTGGTACTCAGCAAGTCGTTTATAACAAATGAATGCAATATAATATGCAAGGCTTACCAATGGAAGGCTGAAAGGTTAATTTGCATAAAAAAACATTTCATAGTAAATATAATAAATAGATTGAAAGCGAAATTTAACTGAAAACAATAATAATTAAATAATCAAAGGAGATAAACATAAGCCACTTGTGAACACCTATTCACAAGCTGAACCAACGGTGAACTACTTGCCCACCTCCAACATAAACCACCAAGTTTAAAAGATAACACTAACCCTCGTGTGAAATCACCGAGCATTGTCCATGACCGAGGACGTGGCTATTCGAATAGTTTTACACTCTGCAGAGGTTGCACAACTGTACCCACACGATGTGATTAGCCTCGATCTCAGGAAATCACAACAAGGCCTTTACAATGCTCTACCCCAACCCAATCCTGCCCACTAGGGTTTCGCATCACACCCCCCCTTGCGCCACATGGAAATCAGTAAGCATGTCCATCACAATGGCAGAATTGAATTGAAATATTACGAATTAATCAGCCAGGTCTATCCCATACTAGACATGTGGTTTGCACGATTAAGCTTAGATCAATGGCGCACAAAGTTAAATCCTTAACACTACCCGGGCGAGGCTACCACATCCCCCGAAGTGCACCTGCACTTCCCCCTTTACTACACGATCACTCGCCCGAGTGCAAAACCAAGTTTGTATAGCCAAGCCAACGACACACCAATGTCATGGCACAAATTTTAATAAACGTGGCACCAACCACAGTTCCATATATTATTAAGTCAAATTAATAATCCACATGTGATGATGAGACCATTCGTAAATTAAGCAAGTCTAAGCAGTCTAATCGTACCAACCCATGTGACAAATAATCTAGCATCACTAGTATATTTCCCAACCTAAGGTGACAAAGGTATCATGACAATCCAAAATATCAAGGAGGGATTGATTCACAGGGGACGATAACTACCAATTAGAACGGTTGAATAAAAATAGCGATGCAATGTACTTTAAAATAAAATAATTAAATAATAGATTACAAACTGGGTTCAACATGATCAAAGGACACGACTTGCCTTGGTTATGCTCAGCGAGGTACTCCTGGTCTTCGGGCGTAGAACCTGCTCCTCTGGAATCCGAATCTAACGAGAGGGAAAACGACCAAAACAAAGAAAACACATAAAATGATAAGCAAATGAACTCCAAAAATCATGAAACTAGAACCAAAAGCTATATCTCGATTTTAGATGAATTTAGAAAAAAGAACGGGGTCAATCGGAGCTAGGACGGAGGAGAACGGGATCTCGGAAAATAAACCCTAAATTAAATCAGAAAAATCGGAAAAGGCACTGTGCTGTGGACCCGGTCCACGGGAGGCTCGGTCTACGGTGAAACCGGCGCACAAAACAGTACCCGCGGGGGCGGCGGCACTGACGTGGCGGGGCTCGGCTGACGTGGCAGCTGCTGATGCTGCCACGTGGCTAGGGCTGACGTGGTTGCCACGTGGCTCGGGAGCGACTCGCGGCTGACGTGGCAGCTGACGTGGCATGACACGTGGCTGCCACGTAGGCTTAGGGCTGACGTGGCTTGCCACGTGGCTAGGGCTGACACGGCACGGCGCGGGCGGCGGCGGCGGGATCCAACGGCTGCGGGCGTGACGCGCGATGCGATTTGGATCGTCGATCCAGATCTGGGGCGACGGCGGGGATGGGGCGGCGCGGAGGCGGGACGGCGCCGATGAGCGACACGTGGCTTGGGGCGCGCCGCGCGAAGCGTCGCGCGGGTGCGGGCACGCGGGTTCGGCACGAGGACCGAGGGGCGAAGCGGGCACGAGCACGCGCGAGGAGCGGCGACCAGGCGGGCGACGGCGAAGGGGGAGGCAACGGTGAGTCACCGGCAGGGGTCTTCGGCGACGGCGACGGCGACGGCGGGGGCGACACTAGCGACGGCGACGTGGTTCCGGACGTCGGCGCGAGGCGATAGCGCGGAGGCGAGAGTGACGGCGACAGGCGAGCACGCGAACCGAGACAGCAGGCGCACGAACCGAGGCAGCGACGGGGTTAAATGCATGTGAACCGAGGGAGTCCCGATCGGTCTCGGCGCGGCGTGGAACCGGGCGCGGTTTGGGACACGCGTACAGCCAGGATGCCTCGCGGGGCGATCGAACGGCGGGCGTGGGTTAGGGTTAGGGTTTGTGGCGCCGCAGCAGGGGCGCACGGCCGCGTGGCGCGCGCGCGCGCGGATCGCGGCGGGGGAGCGGCGCGCGCTGGCTGGTGCCGCCGCATGGCATGCGCGGATGCGCGACGCGAGGGCGCGGGGCAGATCGGGCGGCTGTGGCAGCGGCGGGAAAGAGGGGGGTACGGCGGCGGCGCGGGGAGCGTGGATGGTTGACGCGTGGCAGGGGGGAAATCGGGCGGCTGAGAGGAGCCTGGGGTTTAATTCTTTTTTCAGAAAATCAAGTAAACTTCGAAAAGCTCTAGAAAATAGCAAATAAATCCCAAAAATCCACCAAAAATACCAAAAAAATTCGTTGAGACCTGAAGAATCCAAATAAAATATTTTTAACTTATGTTAATGTTTATTTTAATCATATTAAATTATTTAAAATTCTAAAATTCATTTGAAGCTTGAATTAATTTCAGAAAATTCATTTTTAAATTCCTGGCTTTAAAAATAGCAGAAAAATAGGATGTTACATGGCGACACTTTTCTTTGAGAGTCGTGATTGTATTGCTATGTATTGTGCATAGAGGTACCTTTTTGGACAAGCGGATTTGCTTCTGATCGAGCGTGATCTCGTCGCTTCGTCGGTAGAGGCAAGTAATTGTAGCAATAATGCTATTGTTTAATTGGTTATTCTTACTACTTGCAATCTACATGATACTCGTATTTCGAAGTAATATGCCATGGATGGATGACTTATAAATGAGATGATAGTAGCAATTAATAGTTGAATGTTATGCTTGGAGAATTGCTCGTAGTCATGAGGTAGTTGCTATATTTGTCAATTGTGGAACAAGGATATATATATTCATGGTGGCTATGTTGATGTTTCCTTGAGGTTAAATTCGTGTTAATCATGTTGATGCCCCTTTGAGGTTGAAATTTATGTGGTTTATGATTATCATATCATACATAACATGTCATGTCATTGCATTGTGGATGTCGTCGCTTATAGTCGCGACCGTACCAGTACAGCATCGTACATTGCCGTAGTACGATACACACTCTTACCTTGTTGGGTAAGGGTGTAGTGGAGCATAGCATGCATATACATTGAAATTGTGGTTCGAGGAATTGCATTCATACGTTAATGGTTTAAAACCTATTGAGGCAGGGCTCATAATAGTCCTTGTTGTTTAATGAATGAGGATGTGGAATGTGGTTGTGGTCATGTATTAATATTAATGTTGTTGTTAGCTTTGCGTGTTGTTTGAATAACCTGTTAAACAATTTACTTGCTAAGATTTATATCTCACCCTTGTTTCCCCCCGCCCCTTAAAGGTGATTCTTGAGTATTCACGGGATGGGTAGAGTGGCACCACAATAAAGCACTTGATTCATTGATTTATGCTGTAATAAAGTTGAGAGGAAACTAACCTATTGTCTAGCTATTCGTGGATGTTCATTTTACTTAATGATGTTGAGCATGTGGACTATTCCTTGATTAAACTGCTAGAGGTAGTTTGAAACTATTGAACTTGATGCTGTTATCCTTGTTAATTATGCTTCCACCTAATTCTCTATGTCTAGTAACTGTTGTTAGTTTGAATTATCTCAAAAATTTTGGCTAGCTGTTGAGTGGTTTAGTGGCATCCTAGGGTAATGTGGGTCCTGGGGTGTTACAACTTAGTTGCGGATGTTGTGGGTGAGATTTCTTAGAAAAGTTGTTATCTTCTTTGAGTTGATTTTAACCAATTCTTGGCCTATTGCAGTTAATGAATTCCTCTTGGGTTAGCGGTCCATTGTAGTTGTTGTATGCCAATAGGCCTCTAATTGTTCTTGAGATAATTGTTGTTTTCTTCTGTTTGTTGAGTTGCGTTTACTGCTCGTGAGCGTTGTTAATTGGCAAGATTGGTATTTTCAATGTTTGTTCCATCTTCCCTACTGGAAAACATGACTCATTTATTCGTTTGACATTTTGAAAAAAAATCAAAGCTTTATGTTGCAAGTTCATTAACTTGCGAAGCCGTGGCTCTACACATTTCTTTTGGGTTATTTTGATTGTTGGAGTTTATTTTCCCTCTTTTCCGAAAGGAAGTGTTAAAACCCTTTGTGGTGTTTAAGTAGGATGTGGCAATCATATAAATCATTGATAAGTTATGAATTATCAAGTTAAAATGTTAGCGTGGTACATAATTAATTTCTACTAATATCCTTGGAAGTGAAATTGATTAATATGATGTTCTCTATTGTAGTGTCTTGAAGAATTTTTCTCGGCTTATGAGAAAAGGTGTTCCTTTCCAATGGGATCAAACATGCTAAAAATGCATTCTTGGATATAAAGAAATTGAGAGACCATGTGGAGGTAACCCCAGCTGTGTGATGAGTAATTGACTCGTGTTCTGGAAAGTTAGAGTTTCTTTCGGGCATTTTGTGCTATTTATGGATGGTAACGATTTAATTATAATATTTTGTGCGGTGCTATGTGATGTATTTTCTTGTCGGTGATGGTTGTAGGACTTTGAGATGGAGTCGTGACGAGGCACGGGTGATCGGACAAGGCACAGGCGGTGTTGAGGTCAGAGCGGTCGAGATGTGTTGAAGATGGCGAGGACTCGAAGTGGTTGCGAGGCGTGCGCGGCAAGAAACGAGGAAGCTTCCCGGAAGGTGCAGGAGTGACATTTTGGTAAATGCGCAAGGCTGCACGAAAGAAAGTGGATTTGGTTAGGAAAAATCCATTAGTGCTATGAGTGGTTGTGACCTAATGGGTAAAGTGTTTTGTAAATCCATTAGTGATATGGTTTGTTGAGAGCTAATGGATAAAGTGCTAGGAGTTGGTGTGACCTAATAGGTAAAGTGATTTTGTAAACCCATTAGTGGAAGCTATAAATAGAGGTGCTCTCTAGTGGGATGGGGTGCAATTTGAGGAGAGAGAGATGGGTGTGAGTGTTAGGGTTTCCTAATGCTTCTGCTCTATGAGATAGAGAGAGTGTGCAAGAGTTAGGATTTCATTTTGGTTTCTCTCCATGTGTGTGTCTTTGAGGGAGACATGGAAGAGTTGATGTAAACATTCATCTATTAATCATTCATCTCTCTTCGTCTCAATATAAGAGTTCTTGTTTTATATCTCGTGCTATTTGCTTGTTCTCTTTTTGGGTTAATGTTCTTGTTCTAATTGCTACTATATATATTTGCTTTGAACGGGGAATCATCTCAAAGCCTTTTGGCTAGCTCTTCTCGAAAGCAAAAGATTAATATCGCTGTTTATTGCTCTGTGATGGGAGATTGTCTCAAGGTCCGTTGACCATTTTATTCCCAAGAGCAAAGGGTGCAAATGCGTTTCTTTCCAAGAACTTGTTGGTTGCAGTTTCTCTATTTTATTTTTGTTCTGTGATGAGTTGTTGAGAGAGTAGCTTCTATTTTTGCTCTGTACTAGAGAAGGTTTCAAGATTGGTTAGGATCAAAGAGCCATTTGATCGTATCAAAGAATGCCATGCTTTTGGTTTTTTTGTTTCATCTCTTTGTTTTTAGAGTTTCAATCAATTATCTTACTGCACAATCTGTTCTTGCTGTAGTTTTGGTTTCTTTGCTCCATTTCTTATTTGACCGGAGATACTCCTGGAGGCACAACTCTGATTTCCTTTTCAAAAGCGATCTCTGACTTCTTGCTCATTTTCGGCCAGGTTTAATGCTGTTATTTCCTGCTGTTTTGGTCAGACTTCATGTTTTCTGCGTGTAGCAATGTTTCGGCCAACCTGCCGTTTGAAGCTGCTGTTTTCTTGTTGTTTCTTTTTCAGTTTACAGTCCTCCTGTACAGCCTGCTGCTGACTGTTCTTCATTGGTTGTGGAAGGGCAAGGGATCTAGTTTAAAAGTGGGGGAGTCTCTCATCTCATTGGCTAGTTTTTGGGGTGAGAAAGCCCTTACGATCCAACAAGTGGTATAAGAGCCCAGTTCTAACATCTTTGGCCCAATGGACACTAGGGTATGAACGCCTGATGGACTCTGAACCTGAGGGACCGTCGGTGTACGGTGAAGGGGACCCTAAGGGACCGTCGGTGTACGGTGAAAGGGCAGTGAATGGCTGAGGGACACCAATGTGTGAAGGGGGAGATTGTTGGAATAGTCCCACATTGGTTGTGGAAGGGCAAGGGACCTAGTTTAAAAGTGGGGGAGTCCCTCATCTCATTAGCTAGCTTTTGGGGTGAGAAGGCCCTTACGATCCAACAGAAATATTTACTGGACGACCATTAATTGTTTATACGGCAGCCATGCCAATATCACTAGGTGCTATTTTGGCACAAAATAATGATGAAGGAAAATAAATGTCCTCATATTATCTCAGTCACACCCTTGTGGGGGCAGAATGCAATTATCCAGACATGGAGAAAATATGTCTAGCATTGGTATTTGCAGCACAAAAATTGCACCACTATATGCTAGAGCACACTGTGCACCTCATTTCGAGAGCGGATCCGCTCTGATACATCTTAAATAAAAATAGTCCTTTCAGGGAGATTAGCTAAATGGGCGACATTCCTGTCACAATTTAACATTGTATTTGTGCCACAAAAAGCTACGAAAGGACAAGCTTTGGTAGACTTTCTAGCTGCACACCCTATTCCTGACGATTTTCCTATCGATGATGATTTACGAGATGAAGAAATATTTGTCACATCGGTTGCCAATTCAACATGGCAAATATATTTTGATGGTGCTTGTCGGCAATCGGGAGTGGGCGTAGGCATCGTCTTTGTTACACCTAGTGGAGCAATAATTCCATATTCATTCACTTTAACCTCAGCAGTTTCAAATAATTCTGCTGAGTATGAAGCTGTAATTATTGGGCTAGAAATAGCCTTTAATATGGGACTGAATACATTGTCGATGTATAGTGATTCCCAATTAGTTATTAACCAACTTTTCGGGACTTAAATGGTAAAGAAAAAGGAATCGATGCCATAATTTCTGAGAGCAAAAGAGCTTATTTCTATGTTCAGTAACTTAAGTATACAACATATCGTTAGAAGCCAAAATGAAAAGACTGATGCGCTAGCAAGTTTGGCAGCTAGCATGTCAATAAATTCTTATGAAATGATGGACGTGCACATAGTGGAATGGAGAGTCCTGCCAATACTAACTGAGGAGGGTGAAACAACATCCTCTATAGCATTGACAACAGATATTTGTGAAATTGAAGTAGCCGATTGGCGGACTCCATTTCTTGATTATTTACTCCATGGTTATCTACCTCTCGATTCTTGCAAAAGGACTAGAATCCGAAGAAGGTCAGTCCACTACACATGTATAAACGATATGCTTTATTGATGTTCGTATGATGGCATCCTGCTGTGTTGCCTCGCTGGAAATGAGGTGATGGAAGCGTTGAGGGAAGTGCATGCTGGAGTTTGCGGTGCACACCAATCTGGTCCCAAGCTGCATTACCAATTAAAGCATTTGGGCTATTATTGACCGACAATGTTCGAAGAAGCTATAAAATTTGCAAAAAGGTGTCATGAATTTTAAGTACATGCTGATTTCATCCATAAACCACATGAGCCACTGCATCCCACCAGCATGTCCTAGCCCTTTGAAATGTGGGGAATGGATATAGTCGGACTAATTCAACCACCAACATTCAAAGGGCATAAATTCATTCTCACAGCGACTGACTATTTTTCTAAATGGGCGGAAGTCATACCATTAAAAGAAGTTAAGACAGAAAATGTAGAGAATTTTATAAGAACTCATCTTATATATCGCATTGGCGTTCCTTCGCGAATTATATCTGATAATGGATCACCATTCAAAAATAGACAGATGGAAAAGTTGTGCACAAAATTTAAAATAAAGCATCATTTTCTACAGCATATAATGCAGTAGCCAATGGACAAGCTAAGGCATTTAATAAAACCATGTGCAAATTGTTGAAGAAGGTGGTCTCAAAGAACAAGTGAGATTGGCATGAAAAGCTGCTCGAAGCCTTGTGAGCGTATAGGACCACGATACGTATACCAACTGGAATGACTCCTTACTCCCTGGTGTATGGAGGAGAGGCAATCTTACCGTTGGAAGTGCAAATTAATTCTTTGAGAGTCGCTATGCATGAGAAACTCTTAGAAGAGGAGGCCGCTAAAATACGATTAGAGGAATTAGAATGTCTTGAAGGGAAATGTCTACAAGCATTCCAAAACCTAGAAGCATACCAAGCAAGAATGTCATGAGCTTTTGATAAGCACCTCAAAAGGAGGTCATTCAAAGAGGGATATTTAGTTCTCGCTGTTATTCGCCCCATCAATATTACACATCGGATGCAAGAAAAATTTGAGTCTAAATGGGAAGGCCCTTACATCGTAAAAGAGGTATATTCTAGTGGCGCGTATAAAATTATCTCCCCAGATGGTGGATATTCTCCGTCGCCGATAAATGGAAAATTTCTAAAGCATTACTACATGTAATAAAAATAAAAATAATAATAATAAGTGCTCCAACGCCTTACGAGCCTAAACTGTAGCGTAAAAAAATGTACTCCAACGCCTTACGAGCCTAAATTGTGGCGTAATAAAAAAATAAGCACTCCAACGCCTTACGAGCCTAAACTGTGGCGTAAAAAAATCGCTCCAACGCCTTACGAACCTAAACTGTGGCGTAAAAAAAAGTGCTCCAACGCCTTACAAGCCTAAACTGTGACGTAAAAAATCGCTCCAACGCCTTACAAGCCTAAATTGTGGCGTAAAAAATATCGCTCAAACGCCTTACAAGCCTAAACTGTGGCATAAAAAAAATTGCTCCAACACGTTACGAGCCTAAACTGTGGCGTAATAAAAAATAAGCACTCCAACGCCTTATGAGCCTAAACTGTGGCGTAAAAAAATCGCTCCAATGCTTTACAAGGCTAAACTGTGGCTAAAAAAAAAGCGCTCCAATGCCTTACGAGCCTAAACTATGGCGTAAAAAAATCGTTCCAACGCCTTACAAGCCTAAACTGTGGCGAAAAAAATCGCTCCAACACCTTATGAGCCTAAATTGTGGCATAAAAAAATTGCTCTAACGCCTTACGAGCCTAAATTGTGGCGTAAAAAAAGCACTCCAACACCTTACAAGCCTAACTGTGGCGTAAAAAAAATCGCTCCAACGCCTTACGAGCCTAAATGGTGGTGTGAAAACAAGTCGCTCCAATGCCTTATGAGCCTAAACGGTGGCGTAAAAAAAATGCTTCAACGCCATATGAGACTAAACAATGGCGTAAAAAAAAGTCTAATGAGCCTAAATTGTGGCGTAAAAAAATTTGAATCTAAATGGGAAGGCCCTTACAACATAAAAGAGGTATATTCTAGTGGCGCGTATAAAATTATCTCCCCAGATGGTGGATATTCTCCATCGTCGATAAATGGAAAATTTCTAAAGTGTTACTACACGTAATAAAAATAAAATTATAATAATAATAATAAGTGCTCCAACGCCTTACGAGCCTAAACTGTGGCGTAAAAAAAAGGTGCTCCAACGCCTTATGAGCCGAAACTGTGGCATAATAAAAAAATAAGCACTCCAACGCCTTATGAGCCTAAACTGTAGCGTAAAAAATCGTTCCAACGCCTTACGAGCCTAAACTGTAGCGTAAAAAAAAGCGCTCCAACGCCTTACAAGCCTAAACTATGGCGTAAAAAAATCGCTCCAACGCCTTACAAGCCTAAACTGTGGTGTAAAAAAACTCGCTCAAACGCCTTACAAGCCTAAACTGCGTAAAAAAATCGCTCCAACACCTTACGAGCCTAAACTGTGGCGTAATAAAAAATAAGCACTCCAACGCCTTATGAGCCTAAACTGTGGCATAAAAAATTGCTCCAACGCTCTACAAGCCTAAACTGTGGCTAAAAAAAGCGCTCCAATGCCTTACGAGTCAAAACTGTGGCGTAAAACAACTTGCTCCAACGCCTTACAAGCCTAAACTGTGGCGAAAAAAATCGCTCCAACGCCTTATGAGCCTAAACTGTGGCATAAAAAATCACTCTAACACCTTACGAGCCTAAACTGTGGCTAAAAAAAGTGCTCCAACACCTTACGAGTCTAACTGTGGCGTAAAAAAATCGCTCCAATGCCTTACGAGCCTAAACGGTGGTGTAAAAACAAATCGCTCCAACGCCTTATGAGCTTAAACGGTGGCGTAAAAAAAACGCTTCAACGCCTTACGAGACTAAACAATAGCATAAAAAAAGCCTAATGAGCCTAAATTGTGGCGTAAAAAAATAAGCGCTCCAAAGCCTTACGAGCCTAAACTGTGGTGCAAAAAAAAAAGAGCTCCAAAGACTTACGAGCCTAAACTGTGGTACAAAAATGCTTCAAAAATTTACGAGTTGAAACTATTAAAAAAAGCTTCAAAACGAGCCTAAATTGTAGTATAAAGAGTTACACTCCAACACTTCATGAGTTTAAGCTGAAACCAAAAAAAGAAAAAAAAAGAAGGAATTTTGCATAGACGCCTTGCCTAGCATGCCAATAATTCCAAGTATGCAAGCAAATAATAAGAAATGAAACGCCAGTGCAGCAGGAGTGTAAACTGATGGCAATAGCATGAAAATAAATAAATGTAACATCCTGTTTTTCTGAGATTTTTAAAGCCTGGAATTTAAAAATGAATTTTCTGGAATTTTCTGAATTTAATTCAAGCTTCAAATGAATTTTTAGAATTTTCAAAGATTTAATATGATTAAAATAAACATTAACATAAATTGAAAATATTTTATTTGTGTTCTTCAGGTCTCAAGAAATTTTCTGGTATTTTTGGTGAATTTTTGGGATTTATTTGCTATTTTCTAGAGCTTTTAGAAATTTATTTGAATTTTCGGAAAAAGAAAAGAAAAAGAAATCCTCCCCGCCGCCAGATCCCACCCCCGCCACGCGTCGCCCATCCCCGTGCTCGCCGCCGCTGCTGTACCCTTTCCCGCGCGCCAGCTCTCCGCGCCGCCCGATCCAGCCCCCGCGCCACGCGTCGCGCATCCGCGCTAACGCGCGGCAGCACCAGCGCGCCCGAACCGCCCACGCCCCGCCGTCAGCCGCCCGATCGAGCGCTCGCGCGATCTCCGCTGTCCGTTCCCGCCCGCGCGATCGAACCCTAACTCTAACCCTCGTGTGCGTCCGAGCCGTCCGATCTCTCTCGCGTTGAATCCCGACCGTCCAAACTTGTCCGCGTTGCGACCGTCGCCGTAACCGGATTGGATCACCTCGGTTCGCGTGATAAAACCCGCCGCCTCACCTCGGTTCGCGTGCCGTTCGTCGCCGCCGCCGAACCCTAGCTCCTCGCCTCCGCGCGCTCGCACCGCCGTTCCCGAGCCGCTCCGCCGTCGCCTGCACGTCCGCGTGCATCGCCCGTCGCCGCCGACCCCGTCGCCGTCGCTCCCGCCGCCGGTGAGTTCCCCGCTCGTCCCCGTCGCCGCGTCGTTCCCCCGGTCGCCCGCGTCGCCAGACATCGCCCTCGCCTCGCCTCGCCTTGCCACGCCCGTCGCGCGCGCGCGCGCGGCGCCTCGCGCGTGCACCCGCCACGCGCCGCCGATCCGCTCCTCGCGCCGGCCACGCGTCGCCCTTCGCCGCGATCCCGCCCTCGCCGCGCGCGCGCCCTCGACACGCCGCACGGCGAGCCGCCACGCGTCGGTGATCCGACCGTTGCCGCGCCGCGCCGCTCCATCCCGCCGTCGCCCGGATCGGATCAGGATCCGATCTCGCCGCGGTCGCCCTCGCGACCGTCGGATCCGCCGCCGCCGCCGCGCCCGTGCCGCGTCAGCCGCGCCACGTCAGCGCGTCCCCGCCGCGTCAGCCCGCCACCCCCGTGCACTGTTTCGTGGACCGAGTCCATGGTGAACTCGGAATTTCGTGGACCGGGTCCACAGCACAGTAACTTTTCCGAATTTCTCGATTTAATTTTAGGATTAATTTTCCGAGAGCCCGTTCTCCTCTGTCCTAGCTCCGATTGACCCCGTTCTTTTTTCTAAATTCATCTAAAATCGAGCTCTAGCTGTTGGTTCTAGTTTTGTGAATTTTGGAGTTCATTTGCTTATCATTTTATGTGTTTATTTGTTTTCAGTTGTTTTCTCTCTCGTTAGATTCGGATTCCGGAGGAGCAGGTTTCGCGCCCGAAGACCAGGAGTACCCCGCTGAGCATAACGAAGGCAAGTCGTGTCCTTTGATCATGTTTAACCCAGTTTTGCAATCTATTATTTAATTATTTTGTTTTAAATTACATTGCATTGCTATTTTTATTCAAACCTTTGCACTGGTAGTTATCGTCCCAATTGAGATTATTCCTCCTTGATACTTTGGAATACCATGCTGCCATTGTCACCATAGGTTGGGTAATTTATTAGTGATGCTAGTTTATTTTGTCATATGGGTTGGTACGATTAGATTGCTTAGCCGGCTTATATTTACGATTGATCTCATCACACATGTTAATTATTAATTTAACTTAATGACATATGGAACTGTGGTTGGTGCCACGTGTATTAAAATTTGTGCCACGTCATTGGTGTGACGATGGCTTGGTTATACAAATTGGTTTCACTCGGGCGAGTGATCGTGCAGTAAAAGGGGAGGTGCAGTTGCACTTCGGGGATGTGGTAACCTCGCCCGGGTTATGTTAAGGACTTAACTTTGTGCGCCATTGATCTGAGCTTAATCGTGCAAACCACATGTCTATTATGGGATGGACCTGGCTGATTAATTTGTAATATTTCAACTCAATTCTGCCATTGTGATGGATATGGTTGCTGATTTCCATGTGGCGCAAGGGGGGGTGTGATGCGAAACCCTAGCGGGCAGGATTGTGTTGAGGTAGAGCATTGTAAAGGCCTTGTTGTGATTTCCTGAGATCGAGGCTAATCACATCGTGTGGGTACAGTTATGCAACCTCTGCAGAGTGTAAAACTATTCGAATAGCCGCGTCCTCGGTCATGGACATTGCTCAGGGATTTCACACGAGGGTTAGTGTTTCACTTATAACTTGGTGGTTATGTTGGGAAGTGGACAGGTAGTTCACTGTTGGTTTAGCTTGTGAATTGGTGTTCACAAGTGGTTCATATTTATTCCTTTGATTATTCCTTATTACTGTTTTCAGTTAACTTTCGCTTTCAAGTTATATATTATATTTCATTATGAAATGCCTTTATGCAAATTAACCTTTCAGCCCTCCTTTGGTAAGCCTTGCATATTATATATTGCATTCACTTGTTACAAACGACTTGCTGAGTACCAATGTACTCACGGCTTTACGCCTATGTTGCTCAGTTGAGGGAGAGGAGTACTATCAGCAGGAGGTTCCAGAAGGAGAGTACTACGACGACTTCACGGATTAGGCTTCGTTCTCCACTCGATAGCCTGTGGGCTTGTCGATTGGCCGCTATGCTTTATTTTGGATTTCCGCTGCTATTTTGTTAAGCCCTTCCGGCTAGAGATATTGTAAGCTTGGCCATAAGGTCGTACCTTTGATATTTTATCGATATTCGAGTTTTCCTTTATTATTGTCGTGTGTATGACTGTGATGACATCTATGTTTGACTGTGTGCACTAGCGTGATCCTGGACTAGTGCAGTTTACACAGAGAGACCGAATTTGCATATTCGGGTCTCGACAATAAATAATAAAGATCTGAAACTTTCAGATCATAAATTATAAGTGAGTAAATAAAGCATCAATGCTTCACGTTGGCATCTGGCTTACAAAATATAGGACAATACTTCAATGCTTCACGTTGGCATCTCGCTTACAAAATAAAAGACAATACTACAAGTTGAATGATAACTAACTAGTCCCTAGTTAGTAAGAACTTCCGTAATATATATATATAAGCTCCGGTACATGGCAATATTTAGAGAAAATGAATAGAGTGTTAACACAGATAGGCTCAATACAAAAGTGCTGAATATGAAATAATTTAAAGCTGACAAATTTAACTGAAATATCTAAAAGTAAATCACAGCACAAGTAAATCGAGCAAAGGACTCCTAGTTTGGTCCAGAGCGCCAATTCTTTAAGGCCTTGAAGAGTTGCTCAGCATCTTGCCCCAAGGTGGTTGTTTTCTCTTGGAGAGCCCGGGTCCCTTGATCAAGTCCTTAAGTAGCATCTAGAAGAATGTTGCTCCATTTTTGCACTTCTGAGTCCTGGCTAGAATGTGTTTGTTGAATCCGTCCTTTATTCTGCCGAAGCTCCCTCAATACATTGGTGACTTTACTAAGTTGCGCACTGAGATCCGCCGCCAACTTCTCATTTTTAGAACACTTTTCATCTACAAATATTATCTCTTGAGAGATACTCTTGATAGCTTCTTCACAGGATGTAAGCTCACGTTTTGCTTCAGCAGCAATTCACCCCTTCTGCCCAGAGTTGTGTTCAAAATCTAAATGTGCTTGGTGCAGTTGATTTGAAACATTGACGAGCTAGGTCAATATTTCCTTAGCTCTAGAAACCTCTGGTATATGAGTAGGGAGTTGCAAAGAAATAGTTTCCAAGAAGGCACGGTGAGTTGGATCGCTTAGTGAAGTAGCATCTAATCCTTCAAGAGCTTTTGTTAACACCATATCAGTGGCATCCATGGATGCTTTCTCAACAAATGAGAGGTCCATGCTTGGCGGTGACATTTCGCTACTTTTTGGTTGGTAAGTCCTTGTTCACAACCTAAAAAAATGAAACAAGAGGAAATTTATGTAAGCAAATTTAAAAGAAATAGAACAAGAAAATTTGTGTACATCAACACCCATGCAATGCGTATGAGGCTACCATGAATGGAAGAAGTTAAGGTATCAAGCGACTCAGAATCTGAGGGCAAATTGCGAGCTAATGCCAGAATGGAAATTGGATGGTCAATGCTTGGTCCGATTACATCAAATCTTCAACTGATATATTGAAGAATTCACCGAGATCATGATCGCTTTCACCTGTAAGCATGAGATCAAGCTCCTCACTACTTACCAAATCCTCAATACCAGGGATGTCCAATGAGGATATGGAATCAGAAATTTTTTTCTCATTTTCAAAGTCGAGCTTGCATTTAGCTTTTGGTCCTTTCTCACTCTCAATGGAAATGATTGGGGGTGGTCCATGCTTTCCTTTTCTCTCAGGTAATACATCCACATTAATTAGTTCTAAATTTTCTTGCACAACATGCACTAGCAAACTCTCTGTGGGTAAAAAATTAAGTGGAGAGCCTTCTGCTTTGTCTTTAGATGAGTTACTCCTTTGCTTCTGCAAAAAAAAAAGAAAACAAAAGAAGAGAAGCGAAGTAAATCGATACAGGCTAGGAGATATTATTATAGAAATACTAAACAAAAATATAAATCATCTTACAACGGTAAGTTGTCTTGGAGACTCAACAACCTGGCCATCAGAGAGATAAGTATGTAGGACCTGTCTCCAGTGATCCTTACTCATTGTTTCCTTCCTTCTGATAGCCGCTACGTGTTGATCTTGGCAATGAACATGCACCCTTTTACCATGATAAAATCTTCAGAAGAGAGTTTGCATGCAAGAATATGGCCATACTACTCAGGATTATTCATCCTCCTCCTCTCATATGGGACTCGACCAAGTGCACTGCCATTACGAAGTTCGCTCAATACTGAAGTGAAGGGCTGTATAAATTCACGCCACCACCTAGCCCAAGCCACTGAAGAGCTGCCATCATGGGAGTCATCTGGGACATGATATAATTTTGCTTGTCCTGGACGGAGTAAATGTGCCCAATGAGCATATGCAATCCCGATGTCATCCCTTGTATATAAATTCAGCAGGGGTGGGAAAGGCACAACTCGATCAAATTTGAACTATCAAGCCACACGGTTGGGATGGTATGGTTCAATGATACATAAATCAGTGGATATAGTGGCATGCCTCCATGGAAGCATACCATGGCGAGCAGAAATCAAGAAGGCCTTTCTTCGGTGACTCACACCTCTGAGTTTTGTCAAATCATAAGGATGCCATGAAATATTGGAAAATTTCAAGAAAAAATCATGTGCATCTTCAGGACAAAAGTGATTAGGGGTCCTAAACATAGTGTTCGCCATGGCTGGCTTCTACACCATATGCTTATAAGTAGGGAAATAGGGTGTTCTCAACTTATTCCCAAATATCCTTTTTAAATACACACCCATCTAGCCAATAACAAAATGGACCGGCCAAGGTCGCTTTGTGTAGGAGGGACCGATTGGATGAGTGCTGACCAACCGCAAAGAATTGTACAAGGAACATAAGGCAAGTGGAGCTAGAGAAATTTGGCATCCTAATGATATCCAAGACGCCTACCAATACACCTTGGTGGATGTAGGGTCCACCTCCAACAACCACAAAACGACAGAGCCAAAGAGCAAGAAAAGTCGCCGTATAGATGTGCCTATCTCAAAGGGAAGAGAATGATAAAGAACTATCCCTGTTGTTATGAAAATAGTCACACCACTCTTAGAAGGAAACTTTACCACCTACAGCGAGATTATTCCATACATCTAAAAGATGGGACAAGAAGTTGGGATATAGTAGTAAAGATGGGTCAAGCTCATGAGTAGGTGGTATATACTCCTCATACATGTCTCCATCCAGAGGCAAGCCAACCATTTGATGCATGTCAAGAATGGTAATGGTGCGCTTGCCACATTGGAACAGAAAGGTGTTGGCATTTGGGTTCCATTTTTCTAGTAGGGACCTCAGCAAAGAAGGGGAAATGGAATATTCGCCCAAAGAGCAATAGATGGCGTCGTAAATGTAATCGGCATCATCCTCTCCCCCTTTTAGAACCAGAGAATGGATTCTTAGGACTTTTGTTCCCCATTCAACATACCCAGTTGGAGATGAAATATGTTCGATATCATGATTTTTTCAACTGAGACCTTCTTCAACCATCCTGGTTCCTAGGGTCGTAGCCTTGTCAAGTCAGGGCAAAGGTGCCAGAGGATAATAACAAAGACCTAGAAATGAAGAACCTGATTTCCACCCACGATGGCTAGGATCGATAATCCCCTGAGGCATCTCCTGTTCTTTTATAATAGGGTTGACAGTCTCATCAAGATCAGGTTCAAAAAGTTGCCTTCTTGCCACCCATGAAAGTGACATCGAGTAGGACAAAAAGGACTGTTGATCCTGTGCCAGCTAAAAAAATAATACATGTAGTATGGTTAAAAGGAATGGTTTGATGAAATAAAAGGAAATAGCCTTAAAATGTTATCAGAACAGGTCGCCTACAAATCACTTCTTTGGCACTAAAAGATAAGAGTGGTTTAATTAGGATAAGCACTAATGACATAAGGGCCCGTTCAAACAATGTGTTGCCGCTACGTATAATCTTTATAATGTGTTGTCGCTACGTATAATCTTTATAATTAAGTTAAGCACTAAAAAATACATGATGACATTGTATGTGATTTAACGGCCAAAACTAGTACACAATGTGTTGCCGCTACGTATAATCTTTATAATTAGGATAAGCACTAAGAAAAAAAATACATGATGACATTGTATGTGGTTTAACGGCCAAAACTAGTACACAATATGTTGTCGCTGTGTATGATCTTGATAATGTGTTACCGCTACATATAATCTTTATAATTAAGATAAGCACTAAAAAATACATGATGACATTGTATGTGGTTTAACGGCCAAAACTAGTACATGCATGGCTGTATAGCTCAACAGCTCGAGCACATCCACATCCAAATACATACGTCGAATGTATCCAAAAAAAACACATGATGCATATATACATGTTGAGCTCCGGATTCAAAAACAAATATTTTTGATCTGAGATGATGTATCATTATTATACATGCAATCTATGGAAGTATAACACAATCTGATAAAAAATGGAGAGGACAGGAAAATCTAACCTTTAACAGCCAAAACTAGTACACAATATGTTGCCACTACGTATGATCTTGATAATGTGTTACCGCTACGTATAATCTTTATAATTAAGATATGCACTAAAAATACATGATGACATTGTATGAGGTTTAATGGCCAAAACTAGTACATGCATGGCTGTATAGCTCAACAGCTCGAGCACAACCGCATCCAAATACATACGTCGGATGTATCCAAAAAATACACATGATGCATATATACATGTCGAGCTCCGGATCCAAAAACAAATATTTTTGATCCGAGATGATGTATCACTATTATACATGCAATCTATGGAAGTATAACACAATCTGATAAAAAAATGGAGAGGATAGGAAAATCTCACCTTCTAGAGGGAAGTTGGTGCACTATTTCGTTGATTCCACACAGCGTCCAATCCCTTCATGGTGAATGTCAGAAAAGAGTTATTATGCATAATTGTCTTTGAAAAGATGACAAAGCAAAGAAGGTAGAGGTCAAGCAGGTAATAGCTATACATACCGAGTGAAGAAGAAGCATCGATGACTTAACCAGAGAAAAGAAAAGGCTGGACTGGACTCCAGGTATTAGACGCAGGAAGAAATACAAAGGAAGGAGCAGATGACCACGGAAGATGAAAGCTAATTGTGTGTTTTAAACCAAATAGATCACGTCAAGAGCGGCGTTAGTTAAGCTGCGTCAGTTAGTTACAGATATGAGGGCATATACTTCAAAGCTAACAAATGGCTAAAACCAACACATGCAAGGCTGCATGCAAATACACATCCTTAAAAAATGCCTTTGTAGATTGAGCACGTCCAAATAAATACACCGTATGTATCCAAATACACCCTATATATATATATATATATATATATATATATATATATATATATATATATATATATATATATACACACACACACACACTTTTGCACCTAGACCTCGAGGGGGCATTTGTTGACACTAATTTTGTCTGGAATTTTTACGGCATATTACCTTCCAATATTTTTTCTGCACAGTACATGATGAATTCTAGCGGCGAATTTTTGTGACATGTTTGCGGGGTAAGTGAAAATGTTATGTCAGATTTTCAGCTTATTCAGAGAACATATGCTCACTTGAATAGCATGATATAGCCAGATGATGTACGTAAAAGTACAAGCCCGCCTTCCAAGATTTTTTCTACACTGTGTACATTACATTTGAGTGACAAATTTTACGGCATGTTTGCGGTTAAAGTGAAAGTCTTATGTCAAATTTTCAGCCCATTCGGAGAACATATGCTCACTTGAAGAGGATGATATAGCCGGATGATGTACGTAAAACCACAAGTCCGTCTTCCAAGATTTTTTCTGCACAGTGTATCTTACATTTGAGTTGCAAATTTTTACAGAATGTTTGCGATGCAAGTGAAAGTCTTATGTCAAATTTTTAGCTCATTCGGAGAACATATGCTCACTTGAATAGGATGATATAGCCAGACGACATACGTAAAAGCACAAGTCCTCATTTCAAGATTTTTTCTGCACTGTGTATATTACATTCGAGTGGCGAATTTTTACGGTATGTTTGCAGTGCAAGTGAAAGTCTCGTGTTTAATTTTTAGGTCATTCGGAGAACAAATGCTTACTTGTATAAATTGATATCCGGATGGCATACATAAAATCACAAGTCCACCTTCGAAGATTTTTTCTACACAGTGTATATTACATTCCAGTGGCGAATTTTTATGACATGTTTGTAGTGCAAGTGAAAGTCTCGTGTTTAATTTTTAGGTCATTCGGAGAACAAATGTTTACTTGTATAAATTGATATAGCCGGACGGCGTACACAAAAGCAATACTAGAGAAAAGAAAATTAAAGAGAAAAGAGATATTTTTGCCGCACAGGCCACCTTTAAAAAATGTATAGCGGTCGTGGTCTTATACGCGCGTACATGAAATGTTTGGTATGCATACGCTTATCCGGCACTACCTATACGTGCCGCAAAGAGAAAAAAGAGGGTTAATTAAAATACTAAATTCGGTGGCTAATTAGTTTCTCTAATAATTAATAGACCCATGCTTTAAATCAATAATTGTCCATTAAAAAAAAGGAAAGGAGGGAAGCCTACATGGACACATGCAAATAGGACTCCATGCAGCACAGGTTCATGGAGTCATAATCACTACTACGCTTCAAACACATGCATGCACAAAAGAATTCGGCCTGCATGCATGCTTACAAGTACTAACTACCTTCTCCATGGATTAAAAAAAACAAAAAGAAGAAGAAGGAAATACTTGGTATAGTAAGACCGGGGGACTTCACGGCCGCTCAGCGATGCCACGTCTACCGTTTATACTTCTGCTGACGCGTGTTTCCGAGCGCCCGGTGTTAGCGCCCGCTCTCGCTGGGTAGCAGGTCGCGGTGTTCCTGCTCGTTGCCTCGTATTGACCGTGCGGGGTTAGCTTCGGGGGTAAGCCTCATGCGTGGGTCCTCGTTTTGCGTACGCGCTTCTGATCCGGGTGTTCCTCTTGTTGAGGAACTCTCGCTGGCGACCAGTCCGAGCGATTCCTCTGCTTAGAATAAGAACGAATCAATCACAGAAACACAGAATAATAGATTGAACACAGAGAGGTAGAGAGAACTCCTGGTCTTTCTTTATTGCTTCATATGCATTGAGTACAAAATCAGCCATATGGCTCTCTATTTATAGGGGGTGGGATGAGGTGCCCATTATAGATAAAGACTCGTTTAAGCGGAGAGGATCCGTTTAAGCGGGATCCTATCTTTAGTTTCCCAATACTCCCCCTTGGGCACTCATCGACATACTCATGCCTCATTAAAACTCCATAAAAACCCAGTGGGAAAAATTTGGAGAAAGAGTACATGATGCATGTTATGTCTGCGATTGCACGAATTGTCTCATTAAAAACCTTGATCGAGAAACTTGGAAAACTTCGTCAAGGAAAAAGTACAATTCACCCAACTTCATTTAGTCTTCAGGACTTTTATTCTTTGGGTACTTGATCTTCAGGATCAAGATTTACTAACGGTCTTGAGAGAATTCTCCCCCTGAATTCTGCACTTCTCTAAGTCTCATCATACCGATCACTCGCACGCACCTTTCAAAGCTAGATGCGGGAGGGACTTTGTGAATAAATCTGCTAGATTTTCACAAGACTTAGTATCTGATACTTTAATCTCGTCCATCTTTTGCAATTCATGAGCATAGAAGAACTTGGGGTTGATATGCTTTGTGAGATGACTCTTCACATAGCCCGTTTGTACTTGTGCAGCGCAAGCGGCATTATCTTCATAGATAATTGTGGGGTTTTGCACAATGTTCATTCCACATGATGCTGGATGTGGTGAACCATTCGGCGTAGCCAAGCGCATTCACGTGCGGCTTCATCAGCGCTATTATTTACGAGTGGTTCGTCGAGGTAGCTACAAGGCTTTGCTTAGGCGATTTCCGAGAAATTGCGGTTCCACCACACGAAATACATAGCCTTTGTTTGTGACTTTGCGGTATGCGGGTCGAGACAGTACCAAAGCATCTGCATAGCCAATCAAGTTCAGATCTTGATTCTTTACGTAGAACAATCCAAGGTCCTTGCTTCCTTGGAGATATCGGAAGATGTCCTTTATGCCCCTGCCAATGCCTTTTGGTGGGCTCTGCACTATACCTTGCTAATAGGTTCACGGCAAAGGCAATATCCGGTCTAGTGCAGTTTGCTAAGTACATGAGTGCTCCAACTGCACTCAAGTATGGGAATTCGGTCCCGTGACTTCCTCCCCTCTTCCCTAGGTCGGAAAGGATCTTTTCTTCTGCAAAGATCTCCGATCATCGGTACTTTGATGGGAATGCTTTCTCAAAGCCGAATCTTTCTAGCACCTTACGGGTGTAGGTCGTGATGTACTAAGACTCCTCCAGGACATGCTCAAGCTGCAGAGCCTAAGCGAGAACTTGGTCTTGCCCAAGTCCTTCATTTCAAACTCGACTCCAAGTAGGAGCTTGCTTCTTTTATATCATCCTTTGTCCCGATGATATTCGGATCATCTACATACACCGAGATTATCTGAGAATCCATTCAGGATCGCCGTATAAATACACAAGGGCAGTCTTCATTGTTTGTGTAGCCTTTCTTGCAGAAAGTCGCTTAAGCGATTATACCACATACGCGGATTGCTTGATCCATACGAGGACTTTCTAAGCTTCACACTGCATGATTTCTATTTGCTCTGTCTTGGTTCGGAGAGGAATTCCTTGAGGACTTTCATATAAATCTCGAATCCAAGTTACCATAAAGATATGCTGATCACAACATCCATCAGTTTCATTTCTAAATTCAAGTTCACCGCCATTGAGATCAAGTATCTAAAGGTAATTCCACTCATGACCGGGAGTAGGTTTCTTCATAATCAACTCCGGGACGTTGAGTGAAACCTTGTGCTACCACCTTGCTTTGTATCTCACTCGCCGTTTCTTTCATTTCTCTTTCGAACAAATACCCACTTGTGCCCTACAGGGTGCACATGGGGAGGAGTGCGGCATACGGGCCCAAACACTTCTCTTTTGTTCAGAGATAGCAATTCGGTTGCTATTGCCTTCTTCCAATCTTCCCAATCTGATCTGTTCTTACATTCGTGAGCGATGCGGGCTCGGGATCAAGATCAATGATTGTGGCAATTTTCTTTCTTGAAGTAGATATCGACATTGGTTTGTTGTCTGTTCGAGGACTCTCCGTGTGCACATAATTTATAGCTATTTCTTCATGAGTTGCTTCTTCTGGAGCTTCATCTTGCGCATCGCTTCTTTCAATTGCGGTGGCAAGTCCCTTTAGTTTTTCGGCTCCGATGTGTGCGCACACATCCATGCCGACGGGGATATTCAGATCCGGTATGGCCTCTACTGGAGGTGTCATACATGTGCTAGGTCTCAACTGGCTCCCCTTCTCATTCTGGGGGACTTCGGTGATCGGCTGTGATAAGTCCTTCTTATCCTTTTTCACCAGGCGTCCCCGGTTACTTAGGATTCGAGGAGCCGGAGTTCTCGTCCTCTTTTTTTGAGGCCTCGGGCGAGATTGGGATATCTATACGCTTTCTTTGGTATTTCAACCCTCTCGGTGCGGTGCGTGCGAGCACATGCGACTTAGTCACGCTCTTCAAATCACTAAAGTGATTAGGCGGTGATTCGCTAATGCTTACAAAACATTTGTCTTACGGACTTCTATTGTCTTACGGACTTCTCTTGTCTTACGGACTTTTATTGTCTTCGGACTTCTCTATTTGATTTACTAGTGCGTGGGTCATGTGCAGGAATTCCGTGGCTTCCCACGTAATTTCCGGCATTTTTCATGAAAGGGTTGATTTCCTCCCCTAATGTCGGAAATTATCCTCATCAAAAATGCGATCGTGGTGAAGCGGTATGCAAATCTCCGACATGGGTTCCAAATACGATTATGGATGCGATCTCATAACCAACGTATATCCGATCTTACGGAGAGGACCCATTGCGATTCATTTGTGGAGGGGGTATAGGTACATAAACCTTGCATCCAAACCTCCGAGATGAGAAATTTTGGTGGTGACCCTTGCGCTAGTTGCATAGGTGAATGGATGTTGTAGGCGAAGGTCTAAAATTGATGAGATTATTGCATGTAGGACTGCGTGTCCCCAACATGTAGCTGGCAAATTACAATTCTGCAAGAGGGGTCGGGCAATAAATTTAATTCTCTTGATCAATGCCTCTGCCAAACCATTCTAGGTATGGACATGTGGTACCGAATGCTCAACTGCAATTCCCATCGCCATGCAATAATCATCAAATGCTTTTGAAGTAAATTCTCGGCATTGTCCATTCGATGGACTTGATGCGATGATCAGGGAACACATTTCTGATGCGAATGATCTGCGAGATCAATTTGGCGAAAGCATGGTTTCTTGTGGATAATAAACCCACATATGACCACTTTGAGGAAGCATCAATGAGCACCATGAAATACCTAAATGGACCTGAGATGGGCTGGATAGGACCACAAATGTCTCCCTGGATGCGTTCCAGGAATGCAGGGACTTCATCCTTCACTTTCAGAGTGGATGGTCTAGTGATTAATTTCCCGGTGGCACATGCAGGGCACACAAAATCTTCAGGATTCGGGAAATTCTTCACATTAATATTATGCCCGTGAGAATTGTTAATTATATTTCTCATCATTCTAAGACCTAGGTGGCCTAATCTGTCGTGCGAGCGAGAATAGTTGAAGCTTCGAATACCGTCTTGAGCGATTATGCTGCTGCAGCGCCTTAATGTTGGTATAATATAGCCACACGTGTTCATGCCATTATAAACTGAATAAATGAATGAATTATTTCAAAATAATCCAACCATTACGAGAAGACAAAAATAAAGTACCATCCATGCAAGATCTAACTTGTCCATTTAATGCAAAAAAAATGACAATTAACGTCTCATGCATTCTGTGCATTAGACGGAATCAACTAGAAAGTCATTGACTTCTTCGGCTATCTTTTCAGGAGTGATGTTCTCTTCGAGAGAAATCATGGAGGTGGCTGCCTCTAGGTCGTAAGGGTCTTCTGCTGCGGAATGGACTCAACCTCCATCATTTTCGGCATCGGCTCATGATGCTCCCCCTCAACAGCTGCAAAGTGAGCTTCAGGCTGCCCTTTGCCATTCCTCTTCTGGGCTTGGTGGGCATCAATTACATATTGCGGCGCTTTACAGATCCGCGACCAATGCCCCCACTTGCCACACTTGTAGCAACCTTGGTTCTGCTGGCCATAGGTTTTGCCACTCTCCTTAGCCCTTTTGTCATTTGGAGTATCTGACTTGCCTTTCTAGGCAACGGCCTTACCCTTCTTCCCCCTTCTTTTCATCAAGGGCTTTCGCACCTTATAGCTCCCAGCATTGGCTTCACGGCCAGCGGAGCTCCCCAATGGCTGAGTGACGTAATTTTTGCGGAGAAGTTCGTCCTGAGCCTCCGCTACCTGCATCATATCAATCAATTCGGCGTACTCCTTGTAGCCGTCTTGACGATAGTTGCGGGCGGACTGTACAGCATTGGGGTGAAAGGTGGGCGTGGTCTTCTCAATCTTTCGCTCATCCGTGATCGCTGCCACGAGTTGAAGATTGGTACAAGTCTGTGCAATGCGAATTATACTCCCGACCGTCTTGAAATCGGCAAATCTTAGTCCGATCCACTCCGCTCGCTTGAGGAAGAATGGTGTACTTTAGCCTCTCAAACCGCTTCTTGAGTGCGGTCCAGAGTGCTAGCGCTTTCTCCGCCATATACTCATTCTTGAGAGTAATGCGAGGTGGTGCTCGAGGAAATGAAGTGCCGATCATTTTCCTCAGTGTAGGTTTGGCGTCATGCCTTCCGCCAATCCCAATAGCCGCGCGGAGCTTCACGGCTCCAAGTACTATCTCGACATCGGATGCCCACGCCGATAGTTCTTGCCATCTTTGGGCAAGCTCCTCGAACTCCCTGTTCGTGATGCCGCCATCTACATGTGATGAATGGAACATATAAGTTTACTTCTGTAAACATGCATGAAGTTATTCTGCGCAGTAAATAAATGGTACAATAGGTTCTCGAATGTCTTATAAATTTCTATGCTTTTTCCATAATTTATGCTAATTTTCAGTGATTAAAAGCAATTAAATAATTACAATTAATCAAAACAGTAAATAATTACAGAAAATATATAAAATAATAATAGCATAACGTGCGGCGGCGGCGTCGCGTGGGGCGGCCGGGCGGCAAGAATGGAGCTGCACATGGAGGAGGCCGTCAGACGGGCGGCGGCAGGCGGCTGCTGCGCGGCGGCCATGCGGGCGGCGGCCGTGCGGGGCGGCGCGGCGGTGGCCCGAGGCCGATGCAGCGCGGAGCGCGGCCACCCGTCGCGGCGGCGGCGCGCGGCTGTTCGGGCGCGAGAAGCCATTGCGGCGCGGCACCGAGGCAGCCAGCGGTGCAGGCGCGGGCGCGCGCGAGGAGGCGCGGGCGCGGAGGCGGCGGCGGCGCGCGCGCGTGCGGCGAGGCGAGGCCGTGAGGCGCGCGCCGCTCGGGCGCGGCGTGGCGACGACGGCGGTGCTCTCGCGGAGGCGCGGTCGGTATCGCGCGCACGAGAGGCCAGGGCCAACCAAGCGAAAAAGCAATGCAAAAGAAATTTTGTTTCTCATCTACGATGCAATCAACATCTACCCGTTTCATAATCTACCGATCGACATTGTGTCGGCGACTTCGTGTCTGCCGCGGTAGATTAGGGCGGATTTGCATCGTTTTCTGATTGCAATCAACATCTACCCGCTTCACAATCTACCGATCGACATTGTGCCGGCGACTTCAAGTCCGCTTGCGATGATTAGGGATTTGCATCGTAGAAAAACAATCTAGAACGCGAAGAAAAGCAAATTCAAAGCGATCTAGAAAAACCAATCTATTAAGTGCTTCGATGATTACCTTCGTTCACCGGAGCGATTCGTGCTGATAACGTGTTGAGGAACTCTCGCTGGCGACCAGTCCGAGCGATTCCTCTGCTTAGAATAAGAACGAATCAATCACAGAAACACAGAATAATAGATTGAACACAGAGAGGTAGAGAGAACTCCTGGTCTTTCTTTATTGCTTCATATGCATTGAGTACAAAATCAGCCATATGGCTCTCTATTTATAGGGGGTGGGATGAGGTGCCCATTATAGATAAAGACTCGTTTAAATGGAGAGGATCCGTTTAAACGGGGATCCTTATCTTTAGTTTCCCAATACCTCTGACGTCCCTGCCTCGCTTACTTGGTTTCTGTTGGGGTATGCGCTCTTATGGTAGGTTTGGTTTTTTCTTCCTGTGTTTGCTTCGTGTCAGGACGCCTGCGCATTCCGGATTTTAGCAAGGATTCGTTGTTTTTGCTTTCGAGTTTATATGTGTTACGTCCGTTCGCTACTCTTCCTTGGTTTCTTCGTTCCGTAGAGGCTTCGGTGTGGTTCTTTCTGCTCGGCCCTTTTTCTCGCGGTGCTTTAGGCGGCGCTGTGCTTGCTTGGGTTGCTTTCCGATCTGTTCATGCTTTTCGCTTCTGCGCTGTTGTTGCCTGTTTGAGGTGCTGTTCTTTTCACGCTTACTGTTCTTTCTGTGTTGGTGCCCGCTTTGGACGAACGTGGAAATATGGCTCCTTTTGGCGAACTCGTTTGCGGCTTCCTTGTACTTTTGCTCTTTTGTGCGAGCTCTCGCTGTTTTGTGTCAAACTTAGTGTGCTTTCTTGTAGCGTTTGCGCAGATCTGCCTGCTTGCTGATCCGTGCTCTTTTCTGTGCATCTTTTCTTTTTGCTTCTTTTCCCCTTTCTTTTTTTAGAAAAAAGAAACGCATGATTGGTTTACACGCTGTTTTGTGTCAAGCTTAGTGTGCTTTCTTGTAGCGTTTACGCAGGTCTACCTGCTTGCTGATGCGTGCTCTTTTCTGTGCATCTTTTCTTTTTGCTTCTTTTCCCGTTTCTTTTAAAAAAAATAAACGCGTCTTTGGTTTACATGAGATCGTCCATGCGTTTTTTCTATTATTGCCTTCTTCTTTGTTCCTTATTCTTTTTACGTAGTTGGCATCGAATGACTATGTTTAAGTAATGAACCTTGCTGCCTGTGTATTTTTTCCTTCCCCGTGGATCGTGTTTTTTCTCACTTGTTACTGTGTTCTTTACTTGTTCCTTTTTCCTGTGCTGTTGCGCATGTCAGGTTACCCCAATTTGTGTGTCGGTCCTCTTTTCGAGTTATGGGCTGATTTCACCTTTGCAGTTTTTTTTTGGGATTCTTAGTGGTTTCCCTATTTTTTTCAAGGTTACACATTTCGCAATCTGTGTGCCAGTGCTCTCTTTTGATTACGACGTAGTTTCTCTCGTGTAGATCGGTTATGCCTTTTTTTTTGAGTTTTTCATGTTGCCACTTCCCTTTTGGGGTTCCGCAGGTTGTCTAGCTATCTTATTTGCACAAGGCTACGTTCCGGCAGTTATTTCGTGATGGCGATGCCATGCACTTTTTCCTACCCGTTCTTCCCGATCTTGCCGATTGTTTTACTTAGATTGTGATATTGTCTTCTTTTTGTGTATGCTTTAGTACCGACCTTTTTTTGAGATGTATAGGTTTACCTGCTACTTATATTCCCAACCATGATCTGCTATACCTGTGCACAGTTTTTGGATGCCACCTATGTTTGCAGTGTTCTTATCAATAGCGGTCCACCATTTTGGAAGCTCCCTTTCTTTTCCGAGAGTTATTCTGTGATGTCCACGCTATGCGCCTTTTGGTACCCTCTTTTTTGTGTACTTGCGGATTGTTTTATTTGGGTTGTGTTATTTTTTTTTGGATTTGCTTGAGTACCGATCTTCTTTTGGGATGCATAGGTTTAGTATTCCTTATATTAATATTCCCACTCAGGTCGTGTTGTTACTTGCTTACAGTTTTTTTGGGGCCGCCTATGTTTGCAATGTTCTTGTGAATAGCGGTTCACCGTTTTGAAATCTATGTTTGCTTTAGATGTTTTTGCTGTCTACAGTAGAACATACCTTCGCGTATTTAGGGTTCTCTCTTGAAATGCTACCTATTTTAGTTTACCTTTTGTACTGATGATTTTCTGGGTTTTGTTTGCAGATATTTGTTTACCTCTTTATACCGATCCTGTGAGGTATTTTACCTGAGGTACAACGTTTCTATACGTAGTAAGCCACCATGCCTTACGGTTCATTAGTTTTAGATATGCTTGCTGCCTAGACAAAAAAACATTCCTTTACATTCTACAAGTGTGCCTTGCTCACGTTTAGATCACAGCTCACTAAAAGTTAGCTACATTTATGTTTTTCGCGTCTACAACTTATCTGTTTCCCTTCGCCTACATTGTGCTACATTTATGCCCCTTTTTTAGAACTCCCACCGTTCCTTTTTCCCTGTAATGGTGTGTTCCTCTGTACACTTATTAGAATTGTGTCGTTGTATTCTTTGGGTTTACCTAAGCCCCGACTTATTTGGGATCTGCATAGATTTAACTGTTGTTTATATTATTAGTACTCTCACGCAGCATCTGCTATTACCTGTGTATAGCTTTTCGGTGGCATCTATGTTTACGGTGTTCTTGCGAATAGTGATCCACGTTTCGAAGCGCCATTTGTTTTAGATATTGTTGTTGTGTAGCTCGCAGCATACCTTTGCATATTAGGGTGCTCTCTTGAAATGTTGCCTATTTTTACTTTCCCTCTTGTACTGATGCTTTTCCTTTTTTTTACAGATATCTGTTCACTGGTTACCTGTTTCACGTCCTGCTCCAACCTTTTGTTAGCTACGCTTCCTCTGCGTTTACTTTTATCGCAGGTAATCTCTCTTTTCCATGCCTCTTCTCCTTTATGCTACTATATTTGTTTTATGCTTGCATGTCGATCCTACGAGGTATTTTACCTGACTTACAGTGTTTCTGTGAGTACCGATGTGCCATGCCTTGAGATTCATCGGTTTTCCGTATGCTTGCTTGCTAGGATCCTACGAGGTATTTTAGCTGGCTTACAGTATTTCTGTGAGTACCGATCTGACATGCCTTGAGATTCATCGGTTTTCCGTATGCTTGCTTCCTAGGCTAAAACATACCTTTACATACTAGGTATACATTCCTCACATTAAGATCACAGCTAAGTTAAAGTTAGTTACGTTTATGTTTCTTTTTTCCCACATCGCTTATACCGTTTGTCTGTGCCCCTACTGTTCTTGTCACCATATTTCCCATATGTTGCTATTTCGTCCCTACCATTAAACTTATCTTCTCCTTCTGTTTCCATTGAATTTTTTCTGCCTTCTTTGTGCCAACATTTTTTTCGTCTATTCCTCAGAGATATTCTTTTCCATACACAAGGTAGAGTACTTTACCTACTGCTTTTACACAAGTCTTTTTATGTTGCTCTTTTTTTCTGCACTTCTGTCATTTTTTTGTCTCCCCTACTGTTTTTTTTGTCAACATATCTCCCATATGTTAATATTCCGCCCCTACCATTGAACTTACCTTCTGCTTTTGTTTTTGTTAATGTTGTGCTACCTGTTTCCTGACAACGTTTACCGTTATTCCTCAAAAAATTCCTTTTCTGTAGACGAATTAGAGTGCTTTGCTTACTGCTACCACACATTGGCTACGTACTACTTTCAGCGCAATATGGAACCATTATAAAAGCTCTACATTTGCGCCTTTCCCCTTCTCCATCCTTACAATCTGTTTTACATTTCTACTATCCTTACCAGTTTGAATTCGAGATACTACTATTTCTGGCCTAATATTTTCGTTGCCTTTTCCTTTCCTGTTTGCTAGCATTATACTTGTTACTTTTTATAAATGTTTCTTCTGTCTACAGCTTGTTTCTTCATGATTACATTGTACTTAATTTATCTCCCTTTTTTAGACCTCCCATTCTCTTTTGCTTCTGTAATGATATGTTCCTCTCTACATTTTCCCGATGTCTCTCGTTTACTGTTCATTACATCTTTTTGTTTCCTCTCTTTCAGTACTCAACTCTTGGTGGGGTTATCTGCCTATTCTCTTTTGCTATCCGATTTTATGGACTCTTCGTGCTCTGCTAAAGCTCACCGTGAAGAAATTCTCCGTGGCAAACAACCAACTGACTTACCAACTTCATTGTTGCCCTCCATAGATGCTTTGCCTACTGCTTTGTCACCGGTGCTTCCACAAATGTGTTCACAGCCATGTATGATTGCTACTAATACCCCATTGCTCTATGTCCAGCAGACTCTATTCGCTTCCCACCTTGTTTTAGCCCCTCTGGGTTTCTCATTGTTTCATTTTTCCCCTGTTTTTACTTTGTTATCTTACAATGTTATCCAGAGATATTAATACACCTCCTCCATGGAAGCGCCGCAATGGTTGTTCATGCTCTCTATGCTTCCCTCTCCATATTCCCTGCTGTTTTTAGCTCATCTTCCTTTTTTTGTTTATGCAAATCTGTTTTCCCCTTTGTTTACATGATAGGAGACCCCCTTTGCCCCTTGGTTAGTTCAGCTGAATCTGCAAGTAATAGGAAAAAAAGGAGGTTATCCAATTTGCTTCGCAGAGTTGCTAGAGCAGGTGCTTCTCTTTCGTTGTTTCTTTTCAAGTTATACTCCGCTTCTTTACTTTGCTCTTCTCTTAAACCATGTATATTTTTTCGCCACATCTTGCTGCATAGTTTCTACCATATTCCATACACATTTCAGGTGGATTGTGTTCTTTTAACCCAGTTATTTTGCTTAGAGAGCCAGGTGTTACCCTTTCTAAAGAACATGCCTCTTACCTAAAAGGTTCGGTAGCGCACTTCATCGCTAACATTTTTTTATTCTCTTTTTTTCCCTACTTGTGTTTCTGCGTCTGTTTTGCACTCTATTACATTTGTTTGTTTGTTTCTGCCAACAAGCTTCCTTCTTCGTTGTTTCAGTTATGTATGCCCACCGCTCGTACTATGGTGGTCCAGATTATGAATGTAATAAATGTAGGGCTATTTTTTGGTTTCAAGAAAGATCTCATCATAGAAGCTCCTCTAGACAGCAACGAATTGTTTACAATAAATGTTGTCGGAATGGAAAGGTTTCTCTTCCACTGCATAAAAGTTTCCCGTCCCCACTTAGAGAGCTTATTGGTTTTAGTAAAGGATCTCGGTCAAGTGAATTTATGCGTTTAATACGCCATTACAATTTCTTGTTTGCATTCACTTCTTTGGGCGTAGATGTTGATAGAACCATAAACACTGGTGGAGGTCCTTATGTTTTCCGTATAAATGGTGTTGTCCATCATCACATTGGTTCATTTATGCCTACACAAGGTCGCAAACCCCAATATGCTCAGCTGTATATTTACGACACATCCAATGAGCTTGCTAATAGGTTGTCAGTGTTCAGCAAAGAAGATAGTGCACAGGATGAGGCAGATCCTACCATTGTTGCTGCATTGATTGCTATGTTTGATTGTTACAACTCATTAGTGAAAGAGTTCAGAATGGCACGTGATCGGTTGTTTTTTCAAGAAAATCCAGAGATTTATATTCGCCTTATTGGTTCGTCTGATAATCACGGTGATAGATATTCTCTGCCAGTTGTGCCTGAGTTAGCTACTTTAGTTGTAGGTGATCTATCTTTAGAGAATACCAAATTTGATGTGATTATTGAAACTCATTATGGCGAGCTCAAACAAATCTCTCCTTTGAATCCCGCTCTAATGTCTCTTCAGTACCCATTATTATTTCCATATGGTGAAAAAGGCTTTCATCTTGGTATTAAGTACAAAGAGGTGGATGCTGATGTGTCTCCAGCTAGAGATGAAGTGTCTATGCTTGAATATTACTGCTATGAATGCCACTATCGAAGAGATGAGCCGAATCCTTACACATGTTGTGGTCGCCTTTCAAATCAAATACAAGTAGATTGCTACTCATGCCTTGAAGCAAACCGCCTCTCATTCCACTTCTTTAATCAAGATGTATTAAGGTCAGAGACATATCAAGGCATTTCAGATGCACTTGGGCAAGGCACATCACAAGGCAAAAATATTGGAGTAAAAATTTTGCTTCCTGCGAGCTTTACTGGTGGACCTCGGTATAATACTCTCAACTATCAGGACGCTATGGCTATTTGCCGTGAATACCGTGCTCCTGACTTGTTCTCTACTTTCACATGCAATTCAAAGTGGTCAGAAATTATAGACACACTCAAGTATGAATCTGGTCAAAAATATGTTGATCGTTCCGATATTGTTACTCGAGTATTTCATATGAAGCTCACTGAATATATTTCTGATATTAAAGCTGGTTGCACTTTTGGTGACGTGCGTGCAGGTTAGTTTTTTATTTTCTCTATAAGTATCTCCATTCTTCCCTTTCAGCTGCAGTACACTGCTTTTCCCCCTAATGTGTCTGCTTTTTTTGTACCAGTACTGTACATTATTGAGTTCCAAAAGAGAGGGCTACCTCATGTCCACACCTTAATATGGCTTGCTCAGCATACCTCAGATCTAACAGGCCAATTTATTGATAGTCTTATATGTGCTGAAATTCCTGATCCAAATATTGACCCACTTGGATACACTCTTGTTGAAGAATTTATGATGCATGGTCCATGCGGAGATCTCAATAAAAAATGCCCATGCATGAAAAATGGATTGTGCTCAAAGCGATATCCCAAGCAGCTAAACTTAGAAACAACAATTGATAAATGTGGGTTCCCAATATATCGTCGTCGGGATGGATATCGCTTTATTACCAAAAATGGAAGTGATCTTGACAATAGATGGGTTGTTCCGTATAATATTGGCTTGCTCAAAAAATATCAAGCTCATATTAATATCGAATGGTGTAATAAAACAAACCTTGTGAAGTATTTGTTTAAGTACCTTACTAAAGAGCAAGACAGAGCAAGAATAAATTTTTGCAATGTTGACCAATCAAGATCCTCAGCTAGCTCGCAGCCTAAACAAGGAATAGATGAAATTGCTGATTATATTAAGTGCAGGTACCTATTTTCCCTATATAAGACCTCCCTTTTTGTCTGCACCAAAGTTTCCCTATTTTACATTTCGTAATGCTGCTGTTCTATGTAAAACTTGGCATTTTTTACAATATACCCTTTTTCCCCTTTATCTCATACTGATAGTTTCTCATATGATAATATAGATATTTGTCTTCATGTGAAGCACTCTGGCGTTTATTCCAATTTGAAATACACGGTCGAATGCCGTCCGTTGAGCGATTAGCTGTGCACATGCCGAATATAAATAGAGTTATGTATCATGAAGAAACAAGCTTGCAAGAAATTATTGTTGATCCAAGAGCATATAAAACTACGCTAACTGAATGGTTTACAACTAATCAGTGTTCTGCACATGCGAGATCCTCTACTTATTATCAGTTTCCATCAAAGTGGACATGGGATGCTACCAAAAAGAAATGGATACAAAGGAAGAAAGCATCATCAAAGATTGGCCGCATATATAATGTGCACCCAAGTATTGGTGAATTATTCTATTTAAGAATGCTGTTAATGGTTGTTTGTGGTGCACAAAGTTATGAAGAAATCAGAACCTTCAATAATGTATGCTACCCTACTTTTAAAGAGGCTTGCAAAGCTCGTGGTTTAGTTGGTGATGATACTGAGTGGTTCTTACTTTTTGATGAAACAATAGTTTGGGCTACACCACATCAGCTCAGGCATCTTTTTATGGTGATTCTCTCTTTTTGCAACGTAATCAGCCCTCAAAATTTATTTGACAAATATTGGTGCTTCCTAACTGATGACATCCAGTTCAAAATACGCCAAAGATTGCAGAACTAGACATATTCTATACCAGTTGGTTACCTACAGTCCCAGTTATTAAGTGAGTTATGCAGTATGTTTTCAAGGAATGGGCTCAATTTTACTACATACGGCATTACCAGTGGATCAACATCTAGTGATCTTCCTTCTGGTAATCGGCTTGTAGCCGAAGAGTTAGCATATGATACCAGTATCCTAGCAACACAGTCTGATATACTCTATGACAAACTAAACTCTGAACAGTCTGCTATATACAATGAAATTATGATGGCTGTTACTCAAAATAGGGGTGGTTTTTATTTTGTGTCAGGACATGGTGGTACTGGAAAGACATTTCTTTGGAATGCTATCATAACAACCCTAAGAGCTAAAGGTCACATAGTTCTTGCTGTTGCTTCATCCGGAATTGCTTCTCTTTTGCTTCTAGGTGGCCGCACAGCTCATTCCCGTTTTAAGATCCCTCTTGACATTAATGGAAAGAGCTTATGTAATATCGCACGTGGAACAATGCTTGCCCAACTCATTATTAAAACTTCTTTAGTTCTCTGGGATGAAGCACCCATGGTGCATAAACATTGTTTTGAAGCACTTGATAGAACATTGCGTGACATAATGTCTGTTGAAGATGCTGTCTACATGGATACACCTTTTGGTGGAAAACTTCTTGTCCTTGGTGGAGACTTCCGACAAATCCTACCAGTTATTCAAGGTGGTACCAGAACAGAAATCGTCAATGCCTCACTTATCAGATCTCCACTTTGGCAGCATGTGAAGATCCTAAAATTGTTTACTAATATGAGGCTTCAAAATCCAGCTCTTTCTGTTACAGAACGTGCTATTCTCTCTGGGTTTGCACAGTGGGTACTTAGTGTTGGAGATGGTCAGCTTCCAATGACAAAAAAAGGAGAAATTGAACCAACATGGATAGCTATACCAAATGATCTTTTACTGCTACCAGCTAACAACAATGTAGATGCAATTGTACATGCCATCTATGATTCCTTTTGTACAAACTATGACAACAGTGCGTACCTTGCAGAGCGTGCAATTATTTGCCCAACTAATACCGTTGCTGATGAATTAAACAATGCTGTGTTTGATAAGGTCCCAGGACACGCAAAAGAGTACCTTAGTTTTGATTCTATTTACCAGTCTGATAGTCACATTGGTGATGCTGATCTGCTATATCCACTTGAGTTCCTAAATTCTATAACAATCAATGGTTTTCCACATCATCGCATTTGGTTAAAAATGGGTGTGCCAATAATGTTACTATGGAATATAAATCAATCTATGGGTCTTTGCAATGGTACACGTTTGATTATTACAAGACTTGGTGATCGAGTGCTTGAAGGATGTGTAATCACTGGGGCAAACATTGGACAACTTATTTGTATTCCTAGAATTGTGCTAAATGCAACAAGCCCTCAGTGGCCATTTACCCTGCAGCGACGTCAGTTTCCAATTAGGCTTTCATATGCAATGACTATTAACAAAAGCCAAGGACAGACCTTGAACAAAGTTGGGATCTATCTAAGGAATCCAGTTTTCTCTCATGGACAGTTATATGTAGCGATATCACGGATTACATCACGTTCAGGGTTAAAGATGCTTATTGAAAATGACAACGGTGTTGCTTGTGCTGAGACAAAAAATATAGTATACAAGGAAGTTCTTGCTTCCATTTAATACCTTCTTATTCCTATCCTTTTTCATTCTTAGCCGTTCTTCCTATTCAAAACCATTACTACAAATTTATTTATAGAAAATAATCACACAAGTTATAAAAAATGCCCCAAACACATATATATCTCGCCTTTTATAGTCCACATACCAACATATTTCTTCATAAGAATAAGATACATATTTCCTTTTCCATACTAAAAACATTCTGTTCCTGGTTCAGAATGCCCTAGAAACATGTCAATCCAGGTAGGCTTGTACTCAATACAATTGTATTCCAATTTCTTAAAAACTACAGTGTTAACACATTTCTTGATTGACACATGCTCTTTTTTTATTGTTTCCTTTATTGTTTTCCTCTACTCAAAACTTACACAATTTGGATTCGTTTCAGCTTGTTGCTTCCAGTTTGTTTATCGATGTTAACCAATTCATCTTGCTTTTTTATATTTACACATATTACGTTATCCTATTTGCTTCTCCATTCTGTCCTCTCAAACTTACCTAACCTCTCAGTAATATAGCTTGTGCCATTCCCAATTTGTTAAACCACTGAACACTAAATGTAATTATATACTATTCTATGAAAAGCTACAGTACTAACAAGCTTTTTTGATTAACACATGCTCTTTTCCTTGTTGTTCCCTTGATTGTTTTCCTCTACACACTGGTCACATAGTTTATATGCTTTTCAGCCTGTTGCATCTAGCTTGTTTATCCACATTTACCACCTCATCTTTTGTTTTTTAGTTATATATATTACATTGTTCTATTTGTTTTCTCATTCCGTACTCTCAAACTTACCTACTCTCTCAGTAATATAGTTTACAACATTCCCAATTTACTAAACCACTAAACTTTTGCAAATCGCAATTTAACCTTATTCGCGTAATACCTTAGTTGCAGTTGTATAAATTACATTTATGTACATATTTGCATAGCTATAAAAAATGATCTCATTTTTTTCACTACATATACTCTTTTACTATTTACATACATTTAGAAAATGATTCAATATAACTACATCTCACTATGTATACCCCTTTTTTTGTTCCCAAAAAACCCTTTTACACCCGCTTATTTTTATGCAATGTATACTTTATCTTGTTCCTATTATTTCCCTCTATATATCACCTGTGCATTTCATTTCCTTCTCCATTATGCTTCACCTTAATACCTAAAATGTGTGCCCCCTCCCCCCCCCCCAAATTTTTCATCCTTCCGATTCTCCTTTGCTATATTCTATTGAGACTATACATACGCTGCTTTAGAATATTTATGCCACGTTATACCAGTTATCACACTACGTACATACCAATGCATATATATATATATATATATATATATATATATATATATATATATATATATATATATATATATATATATATATTGCTTCTATTTGTGTTCCTTGTATACATCATTTATATTATTTAGATCTTTTTGCATATCATGTGCTATCATATTGGATCACTCTACCTCTTTTCCTACCTTATACTACATACCAAATTAAACTTCTCTTTAATGCGCATAAGATACATACCTTTCTCTCCATTTTATGCAGGTTTCCTTCCTGCTTTAAAATGTCCTACAAAAAAACTCATTCATAGCCTCTATTACAATTATTTACAATAATTTAACCTATATGGTATGAAAAAACCAAAAGTATTCATTTAGATACACTATATGTATTAGCTCTCTTTTCTTATTTTCTTATATATATTACTAATACTATTTAGTTCTACTCTACACTTCCTATTCTTACATGTTATTATAATGTTTTGATAACATATTTTGTTGTTCTCTTACTGTGTTACACAATGATATTCTTCCTGTTTACAATATGTTTTTATTCCTATAATACTTCCTTCATATTTTTTTGTTCTACACAGGTTAAACACAATGTATACATCATTAGATCAAATCAATCAATCTTCACACAGGTGGAAAATACTTGTTCGGTTGGCACGTCTTTGGGAATTTAAAAACACGCAAGATCCAACAGACATATATCACTTAGACTTTGTCATGCTTGATCAGCAGGTTTTAATCCCTCAATTCATTCATATGCTTAATTTGTATAATGAGCGACCTGCTCTTATTGCTGCTATTACCATCTCTCTGCTATTCCATGCGTTTTTGTATATGCACACTGCACTTATTTTCTACTGCTTAACATCACCTTACACCTTTTAAAGGGACATGCTATGGAAGGAATCGTTCCACAAAGATGGCTTCATAGGTTTACTTCTTTGCTAAAAGAAGGCTCGATTTATGAATTCGAATATTTTGAAGTCCTCCAGGCAAAACAAACATATAGAGCAGTTGATAACAGCATCTCGGTTCGATTCTCCAAGTACACAAAGGCTACCGAAGTGTTACCAGAACCAGTTAACTTTCCTATTTATGCATATGATGCAGTGTTGTTTCCTGTTCTAAACGATCGTATTGGAAAAAAAAACTTTGTTATCAGGTACAACTTTACTTATACTCAAAAAAACTTTACCTTCACACCCATCATTATTGCTTTCTTATTACACTTCTCTACAATATAGACACTACCATGTATCACCTACTGCAACCATTTTGCTATAGCTCTTCCATACTTTCTAACACAGAAAAAGCAGCTAGCAATCTACCATTTCTGTTACATAGTCTGCTTCCTGCATTTTACCCTTATTAATTCCATTCATGCACTACACCATGTAATACATTCAGTTACTAATATTGTTCACAATTTTATATACTACAATTTACGATTATCATTATTGCAAATACTCAAGTCCTATGCACTAATCTAAATCTGTGTATGTACCAGATGTTGTCGCTCTTATAACTACTATCTCACCACTCATAGAAACAACAACAAAGTTAGGCGTCACAGTCAAACGCACTGTTAAAATAACTGATGGAAAGTACGTAACGAATTTACACATTTTCTGCTTCCAATTTTCTTACATTCTATTGCCTATACTTATATCATTGTTGCAGCAAACTTCTAAAAACAATTCTCTTTACACTTTATTCACAGTGAAACAGCAGTTATAACACTCTGGGGTTGCCATGCTGAGTTATTTGATGCTGAGTCCTTTTTCACCGATTCTCAGAACACACCAGTCGTCGCTCTATTTGTTGGCCTCTCAGTTGGTACATATTCAGGTCTATTACATTACCCCTGCTTTAGCTGCTGTCTATACAAAAAAAGGAAAAACATTTTTTTCCCTTTTCTTATTTACACTCCTAACACTGGATACTTATTTCATATATACATAACCAGGCAACCTTGCATTACAAAGCACTTCAGCAACAAAATGGTATATCAACATACCAGTCCCAGAAATATCTGCCTTACAAAACATGTACTATCTGTGATTCTTGTTTCAAGTACTTTAGCAATTATCCAAAACATAGTATACATTTTCTGTGCTTTTCCCACTTCTCTTACTATTATACCTTACAGGATTACCAACCGCCCACATCAAATCGAATGGCAAGAAGGCAGTCACAGCTATAGCAATCCAGTTCCCACGACGGCACATGAATTGATAACACTCATACCTAACAAAGTTTTGGTACAAGAAACATTTCATGGTTTAACCACATATTAATAGCTACGTATTTACATGCGCTGCAGATTAATACTTTCTAAATATGATGTACACAGGGTCAACGGTACAAGCTTACCATTCTTATCACAGGTTTAGTACCATCACAATCATGGTGGTATCTAGCTTGTACATCATGTTGGAAAAAAACTTTCCCAGATGGAGATGGCTACAAATGTAAAACATGCAATGGCAGATCAGCAGAACCAAGGTACACACTTATTTGCACACCTAGACGCTTCAGCTTTTTCAAATTACAAATGATTATCTAGCTACCAAAAAAAGACGTGTAACATATCTTGGAAATATTTATGCAGATACAAAATAAATGTATACAGCTGTGATCCTGACACTGATGACCAAAACACACGTACTCATGTTGAATTCATGTTCTTCGGTGATATAGGTCAGCAACTGATTGGAAAACCACCAATGCTCTTAGTTGTATCAACTGGAGACCAACCAAACGATTTCCCATCTGAAATCCAATCAGTTATTGGCAAAAAAATATGAGGTCATCGTTCAGATGTCAGAAGGATCATTGCAAAGTGATGTACCAACTTTCCATGTACGATCAGTGGCAACTCAAACAAACCAGAACATTCTCCTATTGGCAGACAAGCCAGGATCTTCAACGGTTCTACCAACAGAAATACCTACCTGTGAACAATACAAAGATCAACTTATTCTTCATCCATCGACACCGCCACCAGTTGCTACCCCATTCACAACAACAGTTACTCCTCTCCTACCAACACCTATTGACACTCCAGACGTAAACAAATTGAATAGCAACGTTATTTCCTACCACAGTTCAACAAGCAGCACAACTCATATACATAGCATTATTTGCAAACAATTAATTATGTTTACCCCTTCATACATCCATTACAAGATTACATCGGAATCACATTCTGATGAAGCACCACGCAGCGCACCAATGCCTACCAAAACTACCCGAGCTGCCTCCTCTACAGAAGCAAACACAAGGTAATTCCTTCCAGTATAATACATTGTTGTCAACACAATTATCCAGGAAGAACCAAATACCATCTGTTTAAAACCACCGATTGTTATCTTTTCTGCCTCTCACCAGACCTGTCCGATCTGTTAAAAGGAGCAAAGGCGCGAAGGCATTATTTCCAGATGCACACCAATGAGTCTCCATAATACACAGTAAGCTATTCTACAATAGTATCACTCATTGCTATACACATATTACAAAACTAACCCATGCTACTATTGCTTTACCCTCTGTTCCTAATATAAAAACTATCTGATTTATCCACAGCAAATGCTACAGCTTCCATCCACACCGCTGACCAAAAATGCTTCATACAAATACCACTGCGAGCTGTAGTACTTTTGGTAAGATTTACAGTTCTACTAGGCCTTGCTACTACCAGCTACAGCCATTTTGTTGTACACACTCTTACTACCTATGTCATCCCCTCCAGTAAAACTGTGATACATGAACATTACTCTCTTGTAACTACCACTATACTCCTTCACCTGTCCGTATTAAGAAAATCTTTCCCTTTTTCCGCTCCCCAGAACACACACCTCCTTGTTCACACGTTTGTTTCCTACACTGCTGTGCTCTGAATCATCTAACTCATCACTGTTACCACATTAGTTCTAACAATTTGATCTACTCTAAGAGCGCTCACTATATACAATTCACACGTTTGTTTCCTACACTGCTATGCTCCGAATCATCTAACTCATCACTGTTACACATTAGTTCTAGCAATTTGATCTACTCTAAGATCCCTCGCTATATACAGTTGCTCTAAGACGTTACCAAATAAAAATTTAATACTCCTTTCCGCCCATACAATATATCCTATCCTCACTTTATTTAGGTTCAAACAAACTATTTACACGATCTCTTAGCACATATTTCCTGCACTTCAAACATTTCATAATTGTTAACCACATCATATACATTATGAAACAAAACCATTATACGTTAAACCTACAAATTCCGTCTTTAACGATTTCACCTACATATAGTGCTCTACAATTATCTACGAACCGGCTACCTTCTAGACATAATATGAGTTTTATCTTATAGCTAACAGATATATGCATCCTCAAAAAAAACATTACCTTGCTATAAAAAACACCCTTACCCACCCAACAGGTAACAGAACCTTCTACTCAGAAACAAATAGATGCGTCAACAAATTTTTTTTAAAAAAAAGAGGTAATCGTATTTTTTATTTCAATTATTTCGACCAAAGAACAAACAAAAAAACCCTCTACGACCCAAAAACAAATCTACAGAAACTCACCTCCTATACATAGACCCATCCAGCTACTACTAATGATACATAACAGTTGCATACCAACTCTTGCTCAGCTATCAATATACCACGCGTTTAACATTTTGTCATTCACATGCAGATAAAAAAATAAACGCTTCAGTGCTCCAAAGACATATCACAAGGCCCAACACTCTTCGACAAAAATTAATTCACTTTGTCTACATAGGATATACATTACATAAACCACATTCTATTAAATACAAAAACTATTTGCATACCAACACACAGAACAACCTAATTCACTCAATAGAAACTACCAGTCTTTATTACTTAAACTAATATATATCTCACACCAAATAGTTATCCCAATAAACAATTCACTTGCATCAAATATGTTAGACGTCAAACAACAACAAAATTTCTTCATCTAGACATTAAAAAAACTGTTTCAAAAAACACACATACACGTGCCGTGACACCACGTCATCAAGTCTAGCTACATTTATCTCTGTCCACTTCATCACTTCATTGCGACCACAACGTTCTGTTCCTGATATACCTACCACTGGACTTATCAAACCAACTTATGCTTTGCTTTTTCACTTTGTTACGTCCGTTTGCCTCCCCATTTTACTCCTTCGTTTCCTTCTCATTCGTTCGATTATCACTTCGCTAGAGTATCCACATCTTAAATGCAACAGCTTATTATCTGACCAGCATTCCGCTCTAACTCCATCATCCTTGGGCTGCTCTTACCAGGTACTTTCTCTTATTTGCATCTTTTTAGTTACTCAAAGTGCTATTTGTTCCCCTCTTTGAATTCATGTGATGGAATCCTTACAGAATCTAAATGTAAATCTTTTCTGTTACCATCAATCTACATGATTTCTTTACAATTTCTTTTACGTTTTCTCATAGTTCTTTCTATTTCGCTCTAACCCATTTGCTTTACATTTCACCCTGTTTTTACTCCACCCACCAGTGCACATTCTTCGTTTTTTTTCCCTGTTTGTTCTTCCTACTTTCTACACTTCTATAACCAAAACAGATAAACAACCCATTATTTACCTTTCCTCTTTTGTTAGTCAGAATAGCTACCTTATATTTACATACTAATCATAACACAATACACCTGGCCAAACTTTTTTCCTTCTTACAAAATACATTTCTTTCCCAACCTATATTTTCTCCTTATCGTACCATACAAGGATATCTTCAGAGAACTCATTGTATTGTATATTATTGAATCACAGTTATCTTTTTTCTACTTTTACACCTAACAATTTTTTCCGTTGTAGCCGTTTCTTTCCCCTGCTCTTCGTAGAGCGCTCCCTTTAAACATCAATAGGTATTCCCTCTTCGTTTACCAATATGATCTACGTTGTTTTTTATTCTACGTTTCTGTCATAATGCTCTCTTTTTTCCCCCACTATATAGGATTGCCTTCTTATTGCTTTTCAATCTGCAAAACACAATGCTTCACAGTCTGATTTTATATCACTTAACATCGTTCACTCTACCATATTTACTCTCTTCTTATTTATCACTTCCCACAATTTTCTCACGACTTTACTTCTATTTTTCGATTACGATTTACTCCATACAGTACTTCCTCTCTTTTCAGCTCTATTTTATCTTAGATTTATAATATAATATCTTTACTCCGCTTTTATTTTGCTTTTATCTTCGATAAATTAACTACACTTAAGTTTACCTAGCCTTACATGTTTACTCTTACACAGATGGTTTACTTAATACATTCAAAACCAGACATTCTACCAGGATGACCTACACAGCTCTGGGAAATGCAACAATATCTAGGAGCCACTAAACAACATCAACCCGCCTTTCATTCAGTTACCCACTATATTGATGGCAAAAAATACGAATGAAGAACATGGGTAACTCTAAAACCACTACCCATACGCCCTGATGAAGAGCAAACATTTTATATCAAAAGAATTGAAGAAGAAGACGCCATACAAGATGCTGCAAAGCGAGCAGTCCACTATCTCCACCGCTATTACAGTATGGAATTCAATCAGTCCCCATACGATTTAATTCCCTAGATAACAAGTCAAACAATGTACCTCTACACAGCAAAAGTAGCACAAAGCAATGATCCGCGCATAAAAATTGCAGCAAACCATATTCTTTGCCAAGACATTCTATACTCAAGAACCTTAGATGAAAATGAAGCCTCCACTATCGTCTTCATCAATCCCAACAAGAAGTACACCGCCTTACGCAGAAACTTGAACGCTTTTACATGATAGAAGCGGGCAAGGCATCAGATTCTGGAGAATCTCCCAGTATTTCCCCTAATAATTTGTCACACCAACAACAACACAGAAGGTTAACTGTTGGAGAATACCGCAGCAAATTTCAAGCATCTACATCTAGAGCGCTCCCACCAGCTCAAACAAAATGAATGCAGAAAGCATACAATGGTACCATACTAATTAGTCTTACTTTCAATAAACACTTCTTTCATATACATATTTATCGTTGCAATGATTAATTCTTTCACACGTTTTGCCATTCACATTTCGTAAAATATCTTGTCTCTTTTTCCATCTTTTTCACTACTCTTAACCGATAACTATAATGTTCTCGTTGAATTGCTTACTCTATTTCTAATGCATATTTATTTTATACCTGTTTCATCATTGTGCACTACTTATTCATATTAGTACACATACCAATTAGAAATCCCAAACCTTACTACATTACGCTTTCCCCCTTTGTTCATGTTACTCAAACAATTTCTTCAACATATTTCGCTACTTCTAATGATCATTTAATCTATCGATCCATTATCCATGAAATCAACTTCTACACCTCCTCATACTTTGTTTTACACTTCAAATACCTTAAACATTTCTCATTTTCTACATTGCTGTTCTTTGATGCGCTTCCCATTTTGCTATTACAGTACTAACCTCAAAGCTCAACTCTTTATCTACTTTACCTTCCTACTTACATCCACCTTCTCAATTATCTCCATTACAACATTTTCATTTTATCCACCTTCACAGCATCACAGAGAAAACATCTTTACGCAAAAAAAAATGTTGTACCGCAATCGCTAATACTGTTCCTTTCATTGTTTCCTTGCAGTGAAGTTCAATGCCCAGCTCACAACAAGTACCATGTCTTCCTTTAAACTTCACTCTCACAACGCTCACTCTACCTTTTGTAATATACCATAATAACGCCACTCCTACATTTACTGGTACCAAAACTCATAAATACCTACCATACGTATTTTATTATACCAGATATAATATCACCTATCCTATCTACCACCGAAGTCACTGTTCCTAGATACAGTTGTATTATACTCCCCATTATGCCAACTAATATTCGCCCATTTTTACGCACCCTACTTCTCAAACAATTCGCTTTCTTCAATACATAAAACTAATCTTGACGTAAATTTGCATAATTTTTCCTCCTAATTTTACCAACAAATTTTTTCCTTCACAACAACAATTACCACACCACACTATTTATACTATCCTCTTAAGAATCACAAACAAATCATATTTCGTACAGACCACTCTCCATACCAACATAGATTATAACATGTGAATACTCAACAATTTACACAAAATAAACTGCGCGGCGTCACGCCGCGCATCCGCTTCTAGTAGCCATTAGTCCACTAAACCACGTCCAAACCTGCATGCATGCATTAGTTTTGCTTGGCCAGAAGACTCCATGCGCCAAGCCCACGTCCTGCATGCAAGCTTAGAAGCACTAATCGCCTTCTCTATTGGTTAAAGGGAGAGAGAGAAATAACCACCAGCCCACTAACCCACGTACAGAAAGAAATAGGACTCCAAGCATCCCACGTACAGAAGGTTAAGCTCACTAATACGCTGCAGGCTGGCTGCATGCATAAGAGAGGATCAGTCCAACATGTTCCAACTGCCCATCAACAAAAAAAAGAGGGGAAATTAGAAGCAAGAGTTGTCGTAACTCCCATTAAATGAACACAAGTCTCATACTCTATAAATAGGGGTAAAGGGTAGAGAGAAACGGTGGAAGGAACCTTTGGCAAGAGAAAACGCTGGGCAAATCATTGGAGAAGGGAAGCACTGCACAAACACTTAAGAAGAGCCGTAGCAACATAGGAAGAGAGGAGAGAGCAGAGAGAGGGCTGCACAAGTAAAGGTTAAATTTTTGGTCTTCTTCTTCCTCTCTCCCTTGGCTCTTGGGTTCGGCTATCGTGGTACAAATCAAAGAGCATTCTCCCTATCTCCCTTCGCCCCTAGGTTCGGCCATTGCGGTATGAATCAAGGTGCTTCATTTTTTGTTTTATATTTTTGCCCCCTCGGTTCAGTTCCGTTAGGCGGATACAAACCTGAAGAATGAGTGCTTGATCTCTCGTCCCTTAGGTTCGGTCCCCTACAAATAGATATAAATCAATGCGAGACATGAAGACCTCATCTTCTCTGTTCGATCCGGTTAGGTGGATACAAACCCAAAGAACGAGGGCTCGATCCCTCGTCTCTTAGGTTCGGTTCCCTACAAAAGGATACAAACCGGGAATGAGAAGATTGAAAACTCTATTTCCTCAATTCGGTCCCCTCAAATGGATACAAATTAGGGGTGGGTGTATGCTGCAAAAAAATAATAATAAAATGCATGAACAAATATTAAAACAACAAACTTCGCCTCGGTTACGCTACATGCAAGCGTCCGACATCCGTAAGCGCTATGCAATGCTAGTAGTAATACAAGGCGAGGCAAAACAATAAAAGTAATAACAAAAAATAATAAAGCTCTTATTACACTACGTGCATAAAATCCATGGCATGGTAGTAGTAATAAAATATAAAAAAACAAAGTTCACCTCGGTTATGCTACTTGCAAGCACTTAATATTTGCAAGCGCTATGCAATGCTAGCAGTAATACAAGGCGGAGCAAAATAATAAAATAATAAAATACTCCTATTATACTACATGCATAAAATCCGTGTCACGCTAGTAGTAATAAAAATAATAAGAAACAACATTCGCTTCGGTTACGCTATATGCAAGCGCTTAATATCAGCAAGTGCTATGCAGTGCTAGTAGTAATACAAGGCGGAGCAAAACAAAAGTAAGATAAAATAATGAAACACTTAAACTCATATTACACTACGTGCATAAAATTTGTATCACGATAGTAATAATAAAATATTAAAAAAATGACATTCGCTTGGGCTATGCTATATGCGAGTACTCAATATTTGCAAGCGCTATGCAATGCTCATAGTAATATAAGGCAAAGTAAATATATATATATATATATATAAAAACTAAAATAATTAAACTCCAATTACGCTACATGCATAGGTTTGCTAAAAAATAAATGCTATACCATGTTAGGAAAATAATATAAATATAGCTAAAATACCATCGAGCAAGCATCCATTAGCGACGCCAAGATTGAAGACCTTTTCTTTTATATTTTTGTAATAGTCATATGTTATAATTTGTTATAATGTTTATGTTGGAATTCTTAATCAGGGATTTTCTTGCAAAGAGATATAATTAACAGAATTTTTATGTAAATGTATTAATTCTGGAAGTAATGGATCTGCAATACTTGAATTCTTTGTCTCACTTTCAATTAAATTTAATTAACTTGTCTCTAATGATGCGGATGTGGGTTCACGCCCATTTTCTCGTCATCAGGAACGATAAGGGTCCGTATAATAGACTCCAAGTGGGATACGATTTCTGCTCATATTGGATCCAGTTGGAGATTTTTCAAGTGAGATACGATCTCTCTACTTGTATTGGATAAAAATCCAACACGAGGCTTTTCGAGTTGGATATGATATCTGACCGTATCGGATAAGGATTTGATTGGAGGCTATATAAAGGGAGGTGCGGAGCTGAAGTAGGTATTCCATGACACACCCATCGAAACCATAGCCACCACCCCTCATAACCTTGTCGTGTACGCTGGTTCTAGCACACTGACGCACGGTGTTTCATTGCTAGATATGTGGACCTCGGTAGAGGTGCTGCTATAACTATGGTGGTAGATGTGCTGCTATAACTGTGATGCTGATCAGGATAATCATGAGCAGGAGACGGTTGGCCAGAGGATGATCAATTACTTCTGCTACACTAACGTGTTTTGTAGAACTGCCCACTTCAACACTATTTCCACTGCACTGTGCATCTAGTGATAATAATTTATGATCTTTTACACGTGTGGTTTTCTGATTTACGCGGTAGAAAATTTTAATCAATACTAGTATAACCTGTCTATATCTCAACAATCAGTCCCATATAAGTTAGACGGCACTAACATGCGGCAAGTAACCCTTCTCTCTCGATGAATCCGCTTCTCGGTTCTTACCATGCAATCAAGTCCCATGAGCACTGGCGACCATTGCTCCTTGCATCGTGCATGTGCGCTAACTAGCTCTAAGTGCCTCAGCATGCCGATGTCAAATACAAGTTTGATTCTGTGCGCCCCGCCGTCCCACACCACCATCACCGACCACGCAAGGCCCCTGCCGTGAAATTTCTGGTAGGGAATGGAAATTAGAACACTCGAGTAAGTATTTCCCATTTTTGTTTGTGTATGGCCACGGGACATGGTAAAGTAGGGATGCACAGATAGCCAGGCACAGTGGGGGCGCTTGGCAGACGTGAGAGGACTGCACGCACTGATGCGCTTGTCATGTCTTTTCCATGGCCTGGCTTAGGCAGAGGGCAGGAGCCAAAACCTACTCAACATCTTGCATGGTTGGTCGGTCTGTGCATTTTTTGTTACTATTCCACATTGGTTAACTGTGAGAATGTCGCGTGCATGGTTGATCCACTTTGATGGGTAAGATTTGGCACGTGCGCGCTTGGAGACGTGTCGAGGTCGGGGTTCATCATGCGCGAAATGATAGTGGAGAACTCGGTGGGCCTAGTGGGGCACCAGGAGGTGGCGATACGTGTGAGCCCCGATGGCACCATCCTTTATTGCTGCCAAACCAAGCTAACGGGCTGTATCGGGCCAGCACGGCATAGATCTAGAACATACACGGATAATAAACGGAATATGTCGTGCCGACTCACGAACCGAGGAGCGAGTCCAGGCACGGTACGGGCATGATTAGGTCTAAATGGACCGTGCCGGTACGGTTGGCCCGTTTAGCATGAAAAATGCATAAAATTACATAAATTGTAGAAAATGCATAAAATTAAGGAAATTGTAGGAAATTATAAAAAATTGTAATAGTGCTATAAAAAGTGTAAAAATTACAAAAAAAATATGATAATTTTTTTATAAATAGGGGGCATCTAGTCTCCATTCTCCACATCTCAAATTTCACTCTCATCTCTCTATTTAGCTGTGAAAAACTCGGTAGTGTTTATGAAAATTTGACAAAATTAGTGAGAAATTCGTGTGAAATTCAAAAAACTTCAAAGAATTTTCGGAGAGCTGCTGAAAAGGTAATAGTGCTATCTTATTTCAATTTTTCATATTGTTTTCTGATTGAATAGTAAGTTAATTGTACTTTACTATTTCAATTTGCAGTTAATTCAATGGAGAATTATGATTTTCAACTCTCCAAATTCGTCCTCACGACGGAGGATATACAATCTTTTCAAGAAGGATATCCATCTACAGACGGTCTACATCTATAACAAACTATGAAGCCAGAAGAAACGGCTAGCTCGACGGTACAGAGTCCAATCGACCATCTTCTGCTGGCTCAACGAGTGCAGCCACAACTCATAGCACGGGTTCAAAAAGATCAAGAGCTACTATATCAGGAGTTTGGAATAATTTCGATAAGAAGTTTAGGACCGACGATGATGGGAATCCTGTGAGGTATGCTGTTTGTAAAATTTGTGGCAATGAATTGACTGCAAAATCTTCAAGTGGGACGGGTCACCTGTAACGGCATGCTACAAGCTGCAAAAGAAGGCAGAGAATACAAATGCGCCAAATGCAGCTGCAATATAATTTCGACGGCTCAGTACGTACTAGGAAGTACAACTCGGAGGTAGCCCGCGAATCCCATTGTAGATTAATTGCTTTTCAAGATTTACCTTTAAATTTTGGTAAGTCTAAGGCTTTTCAAAAATATATTAGGATTACTCGTAACCCTCGATTTAGTGTTGTATCTAGGCAAACTACAACTAAAGATTTAATTAAATATTATAACAACTGTCGTGAAAAACTAAAAGAAACGTTTCATAGTTGTACATTCTCTATTGCTTTGACATCAAACATATGAAGTGGTAGAGTTAGGGAGAATTATATTAGTGTTGTTGCTCATTATATTAATGATGGCTGGTTAATGAAAAAAAGAATTATAGGATTTAAATTAATTAGTGCTTCACATATTGTTGAAAATATTGCAAAATGCATTATTAAAGTTGCAGAAGATTTTGGCCTCACGGATAAGATTTTTCTATAACTTTAGATAATACAGTTGCAAACACTAAGGCTGTGAAAATTCTTACTCCTTTGTTTAATACTTATGCACAATCTTTCTTACTGCATCAACGTTGTGCTTGTCATATTATTAATATTATTGTTAAATATGGTTTAAAAAGATTAAATGCTTGTATGGATTCTTTTAGGGATGCAATTTCATATAATAATTGTTCTAACCTTTGTGTAGCAATGAATGAATGTCCTAGAAAATTTGGCTTAGACATGCCTGTTAGATGAAACTCTACTTACCTTGTACTTAAACATATATATTTACTATTATAAAAGAAGGAGTTGGTGGTTGGTACGGCCTCCCTCCTCTCTTCTCAGCCATCCAATTTGATTTAGACTATTCGTCTCTCTCCTCTTCTCTCTCTCAGGATACAACCACCCACCTCCTCCACTTTTCCCATCTCCTCGTGTATTCTGGCCACTTTTCTCTCTCTGTCACTTGCTCTCTAATGTTTTGATGTGTGAAGTTGGCCAGACAGTAAGTTTTGTCTCATTATTTTTATGACTCCGTTGCAACGCACGGGTCTCTAACTAGTTGCTATATAAGAGTACATTATATGTTTTCCTTCACATCCAAGTTCATCAATCTTGTAGCTTCTTTAGTAGAACTCAAGTTAGAGACCCTGAACTTACTGAGGACGATTGGATTGTTGATGAAAAAGTATTATCTTTTTTAGAACTTTTTTGTATGGCTACACTTTGTCTTTCTGGAGTGTACTACCCAACCACTCCTCTAATTGTTCATAATATTCTAGAAATTGCCACTCACCAAAAGGCTTTTGAAAATGATCATATACTACGGGATGCTGTAGTTGCCATGAAAACTAAGTTTTTAAAATATTGGAGGGAAATTCCTATTTTATATGCATTCACCTTTATTTTGGATCCTAAGGCCAAACTCTAAGGATCTCTAAATGTATTACAACTTTTAAGTGATGTTGCTTGTTTAGATTATTGTATACACTACAGAGTAGTTAAGGATAAATTACATGAGGTATACAAAAATAAGCTTAGGTCAGTGCGTTTGGAAAGACCCCAGGTAACCCCTAGCACCAATGTGGAGACAATGCAATGGGGCAAGATTTCTTATTTTTCCTCTCGAGGTTCTTATGCAGGTACACATCAGTCAGGAGGAGCAATGCGGCAAAGCACCAGGGACCTATCAAGCAATCTCAATAGTGATAGCATCAACTTTGAGCAAGAGGTGAACATCCTCTCACGGTTGCAAACCCAGAAAGAAATATATCCAATGCTATTCATATTAGCATGGGATGTGTTGACTATTCCTACCTCTACGGTCTCCTCAGAGTCAGCCTTTAATCTATCTGGAAGAATAATTAAGGAGCGAGAAACAAGTCTCTCGAACGAGATGGTTGAAATCCTTCTGACCGTTAAAGACTGAGAACAAGCTGGATCAAGACTCCAACATACTGCACAGAACACAGAGTTTCAAGAATATTTTGACAATTTGTATTTAGATAGCAATGAATAGGATTTTCAATATTTTTTTCTTCAGATATAGTCACTAGTGAGCTTTATAGGTTGTACTCTTTTTTCTTTACAAAAGTTTTCTCAAATTGAGTTTTTACTTGGTAAAATTTTTAACGAGGCAGCCATGCAATGTAATTTAACAAGTTAATAAAGTTCATTATATAGTTCATAATAATTATCATGATTATGAACATTGTCTACAATTGTTTTATAATTTTTAATAATTTTTTACAATTGTTTACAATTTCCTACAATTTGTCCTTAATTTTCTATGTTTTTCTATAATTTTGTGTAATTTTTTGAATTTCTTCAGGCTAAACAGGCCAACTATGCTAGCACGGCCCGTTTAACCCTAATCGTGCCTGTGCCAACACGGCACAGTCACGGGCCATGCTTGGGCCCGCTCCTCGGCCCGTGGGCCGGCACAGCACGACCCATTTATTATCTGTACCTAAACGGGCCATGCCTACCCTAGGCCCGTGCCGTGCCGGCCTTGCACGGCCCGTTGGCAAAGTTTGACTATGGTCAAAAATGGTCAAAAATGGCTATTTTTTAACAGGCCAGACCATGCTGGCCGCTCAACCTAGGCACATCACGATCCGTCAGGCCATGCCGGCACGGCCCATCGTCTAAACGGGTCGTGCCGAGCTTGGGCTGGGCCTACAGTGACGAGTCTCGGGCTAGCCCACAACGGCACGACCAATTTGGACAGCTCTAAATTATTGCAACCTCATTGGCTGCCATGACATGTTATACGCGCACTCCCATCACCAATTCTACCGCAAGTGTAACATCTACGACACGGTCGATTTCATCTTCAGCAACGCTGTTGCCGTACTCCAGTGCTGCAATCTCTAGGCACGCACCACTGCCCGGACAAAAGAACACCGTCACCACGCAAACCGTCGTGAACCCACCAAGAACACCGGCCTTGTCATCCACACCTGCCGAAACGTGCTCACACCCAACCTTGCCTAGGCGCCGGCGCTGGCCACCGCAACAGACCCACACGGCGCCACTCGCGCCGACTTACCTTGGTAGGCCGTGGAGGCTCTACTCCAGGGTAGTGGTCATGATGTCCTACATTGGTGAGCACGTCCATCCGGAGGGGTGGCTCGAGTGGAACGACATGTTCATGCTTGACACGTACTACAGGGAGTACGTGAACTACGGGCTCGGAGCAGGGGTCGCCGAGCGCGTGCCATGGACCGGCCACCGCGTCATCAACGACACCGTAGAGGTCAAGAGGTTCATGGTCGCGTAGTTCATCCTCGGCTCCTCTTGGATTCTGGGAACCGGGGTCTCTTCCGTCGCGGGGCTCCCACTGTAGCGATCAACTACACCTTGGCATCGTAAGGAGGCACCAGGCTAACTAACAAGTGGATGTGGAACTGTGGGTTCTACTTACTGCAGTAACAAATTAGTTGTAGCTCATTTTGCACTGGAATATTGAAACAAACCGAAAATTCAAAAGGTTTTTGAATTCTTTGAAATATTGATTTCATTTGATCCTTGAGCCAATTCCATACCCATTTGCGGCCATTTGCGCCTTGATCTCCCAGCTAAACCATCCCTCTACCCATCCGCGAGCAGTTTAGTCGGCAAGAACTGTTTTCCATTCGGCAAAACCAGACAGCCGCTCCCGTCGCCCCTGAAATTTTTTTCGTGGCCGACCTCCCCACCGCAAGCTTTAAGCACCATGGCACCCTTCCATACCTCGACTACCACACCTCATGACACGGCAATTAACACCCCTTCTTCCCCTCTAAGCAATTGGGCCATGCCCTTAGACCGCCACCATTTCTCTGTCTTAGTCGACAAGCCGCAAATTCTTGATTTTTTTTGTCACCTGCCGCCTAAGATATTTCTAAACCTGAAGCATTGTGCTAGTATCAAACTCCTTGCCATCACTATCGAACCCCACTAAGCCTTCTTGCGCCCTCCCCTCGGCCATGTGCAATTTGACCGTGTGTCCTGCCACTACCCCAAATCGCCATGGCTCACCTATAAAACCCAGGAGCCCCTCCGTTCGATAGCAAAGATGTCCAATAAGCCATCCCAATGCCCTAATTTAGTCCTCGACCATTGCATCGCTGCTGATTGCCGGAAGCCCTCAAGGTAAGCCGATCATTAATTCTTGTTATTCAATCGATTAAGCTCCGATTGCTTTCTCCCATAGCACCCTTGGCACCCAGGATCACCACCTAAGCACCACCCGGAGCTCTCAGGTCCCCTAGCACCCCGGCGCCTAACGCCACCGCCCGATCTTAAGGTCTCACCATGGATAGCCCTGCACAGCCGCTCACAACCCAAGCCGCCATTTCTCCAAGCTCCCCCAACCCCCAAGGATGCTTAAACGCCAATGCTTTTGTCCTATTAACCTCTGAAGCTCACAGTTGCCATTAAAAACTGCCACGAGGAAACCTTGCCACCGGTGAAGCTCCGACCACCCCGACCACAACCAAGCCCAAAAATGGAACCCCCCTCATTCTCAAGAATCCACCCATACCCTCGGTTTCCGTCGCAAGGCACCATAGCTAGAGATATACCCATTTCTTTATTCCCCTGTCTCCGGTTGTAGGATCAAAGATAACCAACTAGAGGGGGTGAATAGGAGGTTACAAAAATTCTTGCCTAATTAAACAAGTATTGATAATTGAACACTAGGCAAGTACTCTAGATAAACCAAACCTATTCGATTCAAGTCACTTTAAACAATTAATATAGCAATTAAATCACAAGCACAAATATATGATGAATATATCAATTTGCTCAACTAATAATAATAAAAACTAAAGGAAGGTGAAGAAATAATCACAATGAGACACGCGATGTTTTCCCGTGGTATCGAAAACTTGCCGGTCTTCACTAGTCCACGTTGAGGATAGCCCAAGCACACTTTCACCGGCTCCACGAATTAAGCCCCAGCTCCTCGATCACTAGTGGTTGCTCTTCCTCCTCTTCGGAGATGGCGAGCACTGAACCACTCACAATTTGCTCGGGCCTCTTCACAATGTTCTTGAAGAGATCACCTCATGATCAACCTCCAAGCCGTCTAGGTGCTAGCAAACACCAAAAGAAAAAACCAATGATTCGCTTGACGGTGCTCAAGTGCAAATGAATCAATCTACGGAATGTATGCACTTAAAAATCCCACAACTCCTCAAAATGAATGCACAAGTGAGAAAATGGAGTGGAGTAAATGCTCAAAAATGTTCAATATGAGTTCAACACCTTGTCCTTGAGCTGGTGGAGGAGAATCTATACCCTCACCAACCAAAACTAGCCGTTGCAGAAATTTATTTTGAAAATTCAGGGAAATCAGAACTACCGCAGTTGTAAGTGCGGAACTACCGCACTTCATTGTAGCACACAGTAATCGCTATGTCAAAGCGTCAGAACTAGCTGTTTTAAATTCAGTGCGGAACTACCGTCGTTGATTACGCGGTACTACCGCACTGCGGTAGTTCCGCATGTCGGCGCGGTACTACCGCACAGCGGTTATTCCGCTGTGCTAACTCCAGTACTTTTGATTTCTCGTCAGTTAAGTTTTTCGGGGGGGACTTTCTGGAAAAAACGTACTGCATCACAAGTCGGTACTATCGAAAATCGGTAGTTCCGCAGTACCGTGCGGTACTACCGCACTGTGGTAGTTCCGTCGTTAAAATTCTGGTACTACCGATTTCTGTGAGTCAAAGTTCCCTCCAAGGGTGTTCTCTGGAAAAAAATGTATCGCTGAAAATCAGGTACTACCGAAGTACAGTAGTTCCGTAGTTTATATACCGGAACTACTGCACTCCAATAGTTCCACGGTTAAACCAGCGGTACTACCGATTTTACTGAGAGAGCACAGTTTGTTTTTAAATGTAATTTCATATGCATGCATGATCCTAAATTGATCCATTGTGCACTAAAACAAGCTGTCAAACTACTTTCAAAGATCTCTCTTAATAATACGGCATCTAACCTATAATCCAGTCTTCTACCTTTTCTCCTAAGACCGGTAAAATAGAAATGAGATCCTATATTTCATGTACCTTGATTTTGATCCTTTTCGATATCCATTTTTCATGCAACTTGTTCTTGTCCACTGCTCACATATGATACTTTGTCTATACAATTCTAAACAAACACATTAGTCTCATATTTATAAATCATTATTAATTACCAAAACCAAATTTTAGGGGCCTAGATGCTTTCACCAGTTACTGTAACAGCGAGAGATGGAAGACGAATAGTGCCGACCCGTAATGAATAGTATTTTCCATATCGAATATTGATAAAATCCAAAACCACTAAAGTACCATCCAAAACCCTAAATCGAGGATAGTCCAAACCCGTACAATTCACCAAAACTCATTTAGTATAGATATACCAATCCAAACCATTTTGAGCCACAAAACCCTTTTACGCCCTCCCTGACCTAAATACCCTCTGATGAAACCCTAGCCCACTTCAATGACAATTCGAACCCGTCTAGTACAACCCTCGCTGTCACTATTCACAGAACCCTAAAAACCTAGGCATATCCTTTTAATCGTCTCGAAACTACTTAACCTAAACCCAACACCGATCAGCCAAACCACTCTCCACCTAAACCCTAACCATCCAATCCTATTTTCTTTTTATCTTTTGGTTATTTATTTGTCTTTTGTTCTCAACTTACATTCTACAAAGCAAGGAACTCGTTCGTTTTCTGCGCTAGCATACGGACCCAATGAGCCGGTCATTGGAAGATCAATAAGAGCAATTAAAAAGAAGTCAATGTCCTATGGACAAGGAGGCAAGTCACATATTTTTTGATCATATTGAATCTACATTCTTTTAATTATTTATTATTTAGTATTTTCATTATGAATACTTTTGAATACTCTTACACTGTTATTTTATGTACAACAATTGTTTAGAATGACATGATATTAATTATGTCCTACCACCTGATAAAAGCCCGATTTTAATTTAATGGTTACATTCATCTTGACAAGACTTAGTAACATAAAATATAGTATTAAGAATTTATCGTGGTAGTATAGGAAACTCATATGTTTTATACTACTAAGTGACCCGATGCTTGTCGGTAGGATTTATAAAAGAAAAAGGATTAGAGGATGAAAGAGTTTCACGAGAAGCCACGAGATGGCTAGGTCCCTTGACCTTATCCTAGAAGGAGGCATAAAATGGAGATAATACAGTTCGTGCTGGCCTAGTATCAGCAGATACTAGTATAAGTGTTATGGTTGGAATGCCTTGGCAAAAATGTAAGGACTAGACCCTTATTCCAAGTAAAGAACATAGTGAACGTTCAACCACAAGCGTTGATTTGTCAAATCTGGATTAGTAGCTACTCAGTTCGATTGAACCTCTACAAGAGAAAGAGAAATGACAAAAGTAGTATTATCCTACTACAACGGCAGATTCTCACAAATCAAGTCCATTCATCCGACGTTGGCTAGTCAGATGCCTAAGGTTGTGTTGATCAAGTGTCTATCGGGTAGAGACTATCTAAAGAATTGAGCAAAAGAAAGGCCTTGTTTTCTTAGCTCTGTCATGGGAGTTATGAAATCTTATGGGTAAAACAGAGCAGCTTTGCAGAGTCAAATACAAATGATATTCGAATACATCGTGCTTCTAGTAAATGAAGCTGTGTTTATTTGGGTGATCTCATAAATGAAGCATAAGTAGATTTTGAAAGAAATTTGGTAATACTGAAGTTCGCTAATCAAGTTTGGAACCCCATTCATTAAGAAGCTTTTGATTTTCTTGTTTTAAAACTCAAAACGTTTGCGAAAGAAAACTGCATCCACATAAAATAGTAGAACCATTATAATCCCATTCTTTGGAACTCCCTGCATGTAATTATATAACATCTCCTCATGTGACTTGTTGAGTACGGTTAGTTGTACTCAGACTTGCTATATTTTCCCCCACAACAGATACCAAAAGAAGAAAGAATGTTACAAGTTTGGTGTTAGGGTTACGACCACACTCAAGAGTTCCTGTGGAAGTTTTCTTCGGTTCTTCTGATTATAAGTTAAGTTTTGGGCTTAGACGCCTTTAAAGTTATTAATTTGACTATTAGGTCTTATTTTGATCAAATTAACACTTTTGAACTGTTCATGAGTAGGCATGATACTCTTTCTGTCCACAATAGAACTCCTAGACTGTTGCGGGGCGTACAGTGCCCCTATTCCTAAAAATAGGGGTGTTACAAATATCACAACAAATCTACACTGACTTCCCATGGTCGCTCGCTAGCTCTTTGTTGCACTTTTGTTGTGGTTTGCTTGGTTCATGTGTGGTGTCGGCACCGACCAAATTGAAGAAAGGGTTGGCTAGGCTGAGCTCTCGTTTGTTGGACAAATTTATGAGAATTTTGAGTACGGCTGAAAGTTAGGGTGAAATCTTTTCGGTTGTGATTGATGGTTTATGACTATGGTTGACAGTTGTCCCTAGCATCGACGTTTGTACGAATATACCGAATAATGATAAGTCATTTAAAAAAGCTATCCTGATAAATTGCTTCGAAAAGACGAAGAATCTATCATATTTGTTTGTTTAGAGAAATAATAAGCTAAAAAAAGAGGCTTTGACAAATGGTTTGGCTCCCAACATGGGTGGAACCAGCCAAGCCCAGGGCTGGGCCAACTGCTCTTGGACCGACTCTTGGGCCAACTCTGTTTTTTTATATTTTTTCATGAATTTTTTATGAGCTTTTATTGTCAGGCCTCGAGCTATAGCCTAAGGACTGGTTCCGCCACTGCTTCCAAGCTAGCTAGCTTCTCAAGCACAGAAGTCTACACAATGGAAACTACCAAGAGGATGCTTCATTCACATAAATATTTGATCATTTTAATGTGTGCGCGCTGTGATGATCATTGCATACACATCACCAATGCACGTACTCCTCGTACGTAACCTTACTTGAGATAAATGTTTCATTAGGTTAAACCTTCTTTATATTACCCACACGATTCGCCATTTCGAGACTTTGCAAAGACCATAGGCGTGAATGCTTGCATTTGTGTGTGATCGTCTTAAAGTTGGTTTGTGCCACGTTCACCACGTGAACCCGCGAGCAGGTTGGCATTCCGTTCTGAGGCACTCGATCCGTTTGTGTAGCGCCCAGAGAAAAATGACTTAAGGCCAGTGACGGAACTGAAACAATCGGATTTACTACTTCACGTATGTATAGAACAATATATAAAAATTTTTAAAATGATATTATGCTAAATAGTAACATATTCGGTAATTTTTAGCATCAATACTTCAACATCATCGATAGGAGTATATAATGATAAAGAAGTAGTAACAAAGATACTTACCAAAATAAAAAAAGCCAGATAATAGTATTGATTAGTTGCAGTAAACCGAATGAACTAAAGGCAAAATCAGAGATAAAACTTGGTCGGTATTGATAAAATATGTCATCCGACCTCAATGTCCTAAAAAAGAACAAAATTACTAAAGTTCATAAAGTAGCGAATGATCAAATATAATGTATTCATAAAGTAAAATGATCAAATGTAAGTAAATAAGTTATCTTTTAGTATTTATGTTCTTTTAAGTTCATAACACGATGAACCACATCATTATTGGTAATTTTATTTGATTCTTGTTTCTCAACGTAGTAAATAAGTATCGTTCATGAAATTATTACCAATTAATGGAAAAGGTAAATTTGATATTTATATGTTCAATAGTTTAAGAATAATATAATAGAAAAATACATCCAATGGCTTACTTAATATTGCGGTCAAATACTATAATTTTATCCCTGACTAGTTTAATGCCTGAGCATAGCTATGAAAAAAATGTGAGATTGTTATTAGTCAAAATTTCATATCTATTGAGGTGAAATGTTAGTGATTCACTTGAAATGTTAGTAGATCTTTGTCCATCAGATGTTCTAGTAAAGTTTTTCAGAACTTTTAGTACAATATTTGTAATTGTATTCTACCACAACATTTTAATCGAATTAATGTAACATACATCTATATATATATAATCCTTATTCATGACATCTTGATGTGTAGTGGCACAAGCAATCTGCAAATATGTGTATGAATTTGGCATACCCAAGCTTTTCCTTCATGGAGATTGCCTACAAAGTTTTATTATTTTAGTGAAGTACGAACAGCTCTTAACATACAAAGTAAATCAAGAAAATATATCACCTTAAGCCGAGAAACACTAATTGAAAGAAAGGCTAACCAACCTGGTGCATGCCTCCTACTGTGTTCCAATATGCCGCTCGCAATCACAAGTCAACCGATCAATTTCTTTCTACAAGATGTAAGATGAGAAGAATGAAATTGTTGTTAAGCAATTGAAGAAGTGATGCTGACAAGATTTCAGCGTTCAAGCATTATATATCTAGCAATATGTTTGATGCATCATCACATGTAACTGCAAAAATCTAATGGCATTATGTATAACAACCAACATGAAAAAATGGAAGAAATCGCCAGGAAGGAAACAGGAAGGAACCTAACTTTTGGAACATTCACATTTGAAGACAGCCATTATTGCTATTGCAGCGGAACACACAAATGCAACAGAGCTTGATATCACCGATATCTACCTAGTACAAGTGCAAATCTCACCGGCCACCATAAGAAGATGACACCACCAGGAATAAAATTGAAGGAAAAAGGCTAAAATTGCACAAGAATATTGAAGTATGAATCAAAGAAAACTAAATTGATAAGAATTTACATCCAATATGCAATGCACATTCTAATACCAATATGAGATGTTATATGACCCAAAAAAAATAAATTAACGCTATTACATGTTAATTAGGTGTTAAATCACGATCACCAAAAACAAACTAATGCCACTGCGACCAATAGATTGTCAAAATGTCTCTGCCATCACCTCCCAGTCGCCATCGGAGTGTTCTATCAAAACTTGCGCTAAATAGCAACTGTTTCAAAACACAGTCGAATGGGAGTTATTAAAACCCGAGTGGGTTTGCTCGCACCAGAGAGCTCTTCGCGCGTCGACGCGTGGCGAGGCGCACGCCCGCAGCCCGCTCCCCGCCTCCCTCCTTCAGTCCTTCCCCCCGCGCTGCGCCTCACGGCCCTCACCCGTGCTGTGCATCCCTCTCCCTCCTCCCCCGCCGCCTCCCCCCTCCCCCGGTCCCCCTCCTCCCCCGCTCCCCCGCCGCCTCCCGCTCCCCCACTGCCTCCTCGTCCCCCGCCGCCACCCCCTACCCCTCCTCCCCTCCCCGCCGCCCCTCCTCCCGGTGCCTCCCCTCCCCCTCCCCCTCCTCCCCGCCACCTCCCCTCCCCGCCCCCCTCCTCCCCGCTCCCCGCCGCCGCCTCGTCCCCGCCGCCGCCCCCTCCCCCTCCTCCCCGCTCCCCCGCCTCCCCTCTCCCGCCGCCTCCCCCTCCCCCTCGGAGGAGCGCCATTGTATAAAGGAGCTCCTCGTCGGCCTCGGCGGCGGCGGCGCTCCACCTCCGCCGCGTCCCCGTGGAGGAGGCCGCGCGCACTCCACGCCAGGCCGGGTCTGCGCGCCACCTCGCGCGCCGCCGCCCTCCGCCATCGCGCGCGCGTCTTTGGGACTCCCGACGCTGCGCTGGGACGGCGAGGACCGGGAGGAGGTCGTCTACGAGGCGTGAGGCGGCCCCGGCGCCGGCGAGGCGACGGAGGACAGTCTGTGGTGGTGTTCGTCCCCGCCACCGAGACGAGGTCCACGCCGCCTTCTCCGGCATCCAGAGTAAGAATTGATTGCTCGCCGCTTATATTTGGATTTATCGTGCGTTGGATGTACTCTTGGTGATCTTGTGAGTTAACAAATAATAGTGATGAAATATTTGGATTTATTTGGATTCATAATAGAAAATAGAGGGTGATAAATCGCAATGAGCAGTTCTGGAAGGATTGTGCGATCTATAAGCGCATCAAGACATAACAGAATTGAAAGAGGTATGAGATGCATCATGCATGTGAAGTTTGGTTTGCACAAACAAAGAAAAGGAGATCTCTTGTCATAGATCCTAACTCGAGATATATTCATGTCGGATGTATCATCATCAGCAGCAGCAGCCTTCAGAGCCACGACCAACTCTTGTCTTCTAGACAGACTTTCCCTCCAGAGAAGCACTTGCTTTTGCAAGGGCAAACTATTCCAGCAGAGTCGTGGCTTGTACTCTCTCGCGATGCTAAGCCTAGGTTAAAATGGACCCCGAGCTACATGATCGTTTTGTAGAGGCGATAAACAAACTTGGTGGACCGGATAGTAAGTATGCGATGAAACCTTTCTGTCATATAAGCAAATACATGAAAGTTATCATGTAAACACTTCAAAATCTTGCGAAGCTACCCCAAAAACAATTATGAGGCTCATGGGTGTCCTGGACTAACATTATATCATCTTAAGAGTCATCTCGGTATATATGGAATTTGTAGCATCGTGATCTAGGAAATGCTCTTGGTGATGCTCCAGAAATGCTATTATGAATAATGACAGGATGCTCTTTTCAATTGTTACTCCTAAAACCAAGCGGTAGACATCCTGCTCCAATCTAATCTTCTGTTATATTACATTTGCTTATTGATTACCTTTTTGTGCTATTCTTTTCTTCGTATTCTCTATAGGTTGGGCATTATCTCATTTTGACTTCACATTTGCTCGTACTTTGTTTACCAGATAAACGGCAGCCATTTTGAATCTTTTAGTTTTACTTATGATACTTGTCTTTTCAGAAAAACGAAGTGTTTGAAGCTTTGAGAAAATACACTAAACCTGCTCATCTGTGGGATCTATATGCATTTTCTTGTGATCCATCCACCGTTAGTACGAAATCAGATCCAAAGTTGCGGCTCGGAAGGAATAGCATCGTCTTTTTGGGAAATGGTTTCCGCATTTACAGAGCAGTGGGTCCGAAGTTGAAAATGATTCTTTGTGTAATGACTGGTGGACAGTAACCAAAGTAAATTCGAGCTATTCACTATGTTCAACTTACCCCTCTCGATTGATTGTACCAAGGAGCATAAGGTACTTTTATACCATTGATGATATCATGTGGTAATTTTATTCTCTTAAACCTTAACAAGTCATGAATACTACCATTTTTCCATTATCCATTAGTGATGAAGATTTATGTCAAGCTTCTACTTTCCGATCCGGCAGACGCTTGCCTGTTATTTCGTGGTGTGACCCTGGAATGTATGCTAAAATATTTTCTTATTGTTTTCCATTAATTTTATTTTATTTTCTGTAATCTTATGCTCCCTATATTTATTGTAAAAAGGTTGATATGCACATATGTTTATTGGAAAGTGGTTCTATGCATATAAGTTGATAGTTCATAGTTGTTTAGTTATTGCTTTCCTATATCCTACAGGTCTGCCATCACCATCACTATTGTTAGTATTTTCACAGTTGCAACTTGCAAATCTATCCCACCAGTCAATTATACTATTAATACTGCAACTCTTGGTTGTGCTCATGCACTCTACTCCCTCTGTCTCTTTGCTCTGTGATGTTTGATGACTTGTGATGGGTTCGCTTCGATTCGTTTGAATGGTGCTGCAGAGCTAGGTTAACTTGTCCTGTTTCACTGGATTGATGTCGTTGCGGTGAAGTTAGGGGTTTAGGGGCCAATTCTATGCGATGGGGTGCGATTTAGCACTGTTTGGTGAGTTGTGCCTGTGCGGGATCCGTTTGTTAGGGGTTTAGTGCTTAGGCGATGAATTGATCGGTGTTTTTGGGTGGCTTTGTGCCACGGTGCTTGATTGATCGAGTGCCTTGTTGTGAGATTTTTCCCAGTTATAAAAATAGTGAAATTCCTAATTAACATTTTCAATGACATTAAGGGCCCATGTTATAAAAACATTGAACAGAATTTAACATGTTACATGTTAGATGGGCTTATCCTTCTCTTTTTTATCCTCGGTAGCTTCAAAAGGCAAATGATGAGCAAACGTGCAGGCTTCACAACATTGGAACCTGATTGGTTGATGATTTCTTAGCCAAGTCAAATGTATCAATGTGTGTTGACTTCAAGGAGACTGCTGATGTTATTGCAAAGGTCTTTAGTTAAACTAGCTATTATTTGGTTCAGATTTAGCAGAAACATAATTCGTCCTCAAAATTACATAGTTGTTGATCCTACTATCGTTATCCATATTTCCTAGACTTGTTGGTACATTTTATGTATGCTTAATACCTGTACTTTTTTTTGTTATAACTTATAACCAATGCATGAGTTCTTCACTTGCTTAAAATTGAAGTATACACTGTAGTTATTTTTGCCACTATAAAATAGTAAATTCCAGTATTTATTAGATTCTGTAATACTTTTATGCATTTATAGCATTCTTTGCTTCTACAACAGTGATACTATTCAGTGGCATGGCATGCCTTCTGTTTCCTCTGCAGATTTTGTAGCTATAGAACCCATTTTCTTATGCTTGTTGGTTAACTGACGATCCCATGACTAATTGCCATTTTTCCAAATGGTTCATTACTATCATTTGCTTCCTAGAACATGTCGAACCTATTGGCTACTTGATGTTTTTGCACTTGCAGTATCCCCTCTATTTTGCCATCTATGGGTTTATGGTCTAACAGTGTACATTTGTTCCTTTTCAAAACAGCTTGGATTCAAAATGTTCTTGGGTGTGACACTCAGTAACCAATTGGGATTTGAGGGTACAACTTGCAGCTTTGTATTGGAGGACAATCCTCTTGTAGACTTTGTCGAGCTTCACGATACTTGCCAAGGCCTTCATTATTGCAATGTGCTAAGTGGAGTTACTAGGGAGCACTAGAAATGGTTAGTTCTTCATCCTTCGCTATGTTTTTATCTTTCCCATTTCATCTCTGACAATGAAGAATAAAAGATCAATAAGCGCATGATAGCATGTTACTCCTTCGCTTTCCTTTGATTTTTGTGGAGGCGGGGTGTTGAGGAGGCTGAGCTAGCTGCGATTTGGTGGTGTCTGCAGGTGGGCGGAACTGGCTGCAGATAAATCCCAAGTTCCTGCACTCAGATGTGAGATTCTTTTTTGTTTTTTTCTCACTTTTCGTTTTTGGTCAATTGACATTCCTGCGTTAAATGTAATTCATTTTGTTTTGTTTTCATGTTCAAAGACTTGTACAAAGCGAGGGCACTGAGACGAGGAGCTTCCTTTCAAAGATACATTGAGGAGTTCAGGTATATTAACTTTGCTACTGTCTCTTCCTCATTTCTTCATTTTCCATATTAATCAATATATAATCTTTTAATCTCATGTATTTGATACAGGAGTGCTTTAGATGTTGAATTGTCCAAATATGTTGGCGAAGCTTATCCAAAAGGGGTATGTGCCGTTTATTGTACCAATGGAAAGGATGTAGAGGACCAAGAGCTGATTTTGGTTTGGCAGTAGTTATTTCATTGTTAGACGAAGCCCACAAAACTTTTGGTATGTTGTCCGACTTATGTTTGCCACCTCTCTATTGTTAAAGAAATTTACCTTGTTTTCTTTAATCTTGCACCTATAAATCATGACTTTTGTTTGGATTTTAATAATATTCAATATTGTGCATCCAAAGAATGGCAAGTGGCGCTTGATTTGGACTTTGGAATTCAGTGATGAGTTGCAATTTGTTGAAGTTAAAGGAAAGATACTGAGTTAGTTGTTTTACTTAGTGAAGCTAGAATCATGGTTATTTAGTGTTATTGTAAGTATATGTAGTAACTTCTATAGTATAAATATCACTTACATGTTCACCGGTAGGTGCTCATTATTTTGAAGAGCGAAATGTGCAGTGGATACTATTACCTTGTTGCGGCTACATAACAAGAGTGGCGGACTGAAATTACCTTTACAGCTACTTCTCCTATAGTATAAATGAGATTGTTAGATCACTTTCTTGCACTAGCATATCAAGGAGTTGGGATCATATGATGATTCATCCACCAGAATATACGGTCCTGAAGGCACGCATTCATTGCATAGCCGATCAGTTGGTTGTTACTTGTTAGTGCACGAGAATGCAGTCAATCGAGCTCTTGCAGAGTTATGTGGCTAGAATTCTTAGGCTTTTAGCATTATATTAGGTCCAGGTCTAATTAAAAAGGGGTATTTATTATGCAATAAAGAAGAAAAAGAAAGAGTTGTGTGCATAAAAGAGTCTTTTAGATCACAAACAATAGCATGCCTCACATCGGAAAATAACCTTCCACCGCAGAACACCTCTGCTGCGATGGATGGAATTCGTGGTCGTGAAAGACGAGATAGGCGCTTGCCGTACCCAACCACAGGTAATACAATCTAGCAACATGCCATGATCTCGCATCCGCTCGACATAGCATATCTTTTTACGCTTGTAAATGGCTGCTTTGTTTGATCGCATGAAAATTGTTGTGAAACTTGCATTGGCACCGGCCGCACATTTTCAAGTGGGGTTGATTTGTGGACACGTGCGGTGTGTGGTCATGGCAATCATGCTTGTGATCCAAGTGCGGACCGTTGTGCCACCCATCAACCGGACAAAGCTAGCCTCGTCGATTCTTTGTTCTTTCAAGACCGATGAAAGCACGCTCGATGGCATTGTCGCGACCGCCCATGTCTCACCGTAAAGCTGCAATACCATGATAAAAAGAAAGAAAGTTTCAGTATTTCCGTTAGGACATGCTCGTAACGCATGAAATAGCTTGGTCTCTGCAGTAATTCTAAAAGGAAAATCCGCGTAAAAATGCGAGCCTTGCATCAAATGTTTGTTGCAAACATCAAGCCATAAGCTTCTTGTATGATGATTCATGAATCATGACATACTCTTTGTTTTAATAAAAAGAATGAATGAATCATGACATACGTAAATCAATGAAAATTGGAATAAGAATGCTTATTTAAAAGCCGATTTATCTGCATATTCGAATTTTCTGTTGATTGATCTCCTCCGATTAGCCCAACGGCTAATCGGGGCCTTGATCCGCATACGATCGGGGCGCCATTAACTTTTGGCTAATGGGCCCCGTCGCGCTGCGCTATAAATAGAGGGTGGGGGTCGGTGGCTCAAGACACGAGGTTCGCCTGAGACATAACCCTACCCGACAAACCCTAGACCGATCTAGAGGGACGCGCAGTCAACGGCGGGAAGCTCCATCGCCCTCCGTCACCGGATCTCCGCCGCCGTCACCGAGCCAACCGCGATGGCCAACTCCTCCTCCAATGCATCGGACGGTCGGTAACCCCTAACCCTAATCCCCTCTTCCTCTCCCCTTCTCTCTCGAATCAAACAAGAAAAGGCTAACAATGGTATCAGAGCGGGCAAAGAAAAAAATCCCCAAATCAAACCCGAGTCTCAGATCAGAAAAAGAAACAAAAAAAATCTTACCTGCGCCTTGCGCCGGCTGCTGGTGCCGCTGGCCCGCTCGGACCCCTGCGCACCGGCCCGTCGGCCCGCCGGCCCCTTGCGCCTTGCGTAGCGGGCGCAGCCAGCCGCGCTGCCGCCCGCAGCAGCGCTGCCGCGCCCGCCCGCCGCTGCCCTTCGCTCTCGCAGCTTTGGCGCTCGCTCCGCGCGCAGACCTCCCGGCCAGCGCCCGCCCGCCCGCTCCTTGCGCCAGGCGCTCGCGCTGGCGCTGCGCGCTGTGCGCGGGCAAGACGCAGCGCTGTGGCGCACTCCCAGTGCCCGCTTTTTGCCATCGCATTTTTTCTTTCTTCTGCTGCTGCTGCAAATCCGAAAAAGGGGCAGGAGGAAGCTCACAGGAAGCTTCGTGGCCTCCCTCTGATGGGAAGATTTTTTTTTGGGTGAAAAATTTTTCAATCAGGCCCCTCATCTTCCTTAATATTTATGTCCTTTTAATTTGACCGTTTATTTTCATGTTTATCAGCATACATGTCATGCATATATTCAGGTATATATATGTATACATGAATTTTGTTTCATGGTGTATTTTTCCGCTGCAAAAGTTAATGTAGATTACTCTTTCAATTAAATTCGAACCAACGGGAGAATTTAATTTATGAGAATTGTTGTGAATTATGATATTGTTATTTTCTGACGAACGTTGACAATAACAATATTATAATTTTTGAGTTTTATGCATTATTTCTATTTCTGCCCAACGGTGATGTAGATTTAATGTATAAATAAAATTGTATATCGTATTTTGACCAACGTTGGAAATAAGGCATATAATTTTACTGTTATGTTCTCACTTTTATTTGAATTATTTTTCAGGCGGATACAACTTGATGAGTTGTATCAAAGAGATCCCCACTCTCAAAGGAGATAACTATGGAGAGTGGAAGAAAAAGATAGACTTAGCGTTTATCTTGGCTGAGGTGGACTGGGTCCTCACCACAGCACGTCCCACTGAGCCTGAGGCACCGGTGAGAAATGAAAATGAGGCCGTCTCGCTTGGCGGACTGCATGGAGGGACTATGCTCCCATAAAGATGTCATATGATCTTGATCATAAAAAGTCGGTCACTGCCAACAAGAAATGTTTGGCTATGATAAAAAACACGATTGAGCCTGCAATTGTGGGCTCAATCGCAGAGTGTGACACTGTCACAGAGTACCTTGAGAAAATAAAGAGTCAATTTACTGGCTCTTCAAAGACTTATGCTACACAGCTGATTAAGCAGCTTGTGATAGAAAGGTACTCTGGTGGTGGCAGTGGCATAAGAGAGCACATACTAAGGATGAGCAACTTGGCATCCAAGCTTAAACCAATGGATTTGGCTCTCAAGGATGAGTTCCTTATTCATTTGATTTTTGCTTCCTTGTCGAAAGAGTTTGACACCTTTGTTGTCAACTACAACATGCAGCCCGAGAAATGGGACTTAGAAAAGTGCATAGCTATGTGTGTGCAAGAGGAGGAAAGAATTAAATCCTCATATGGTGGTTCCATCAACTATGTGAAGGATTACAAGAAAATGAACTTTAATCATTCCTCCTCAAAGACAGGAAAGCCTCAGCATAAGCCTCAGCAACAAAATTTCACAGTGGAGAAAGATCAGTGCCTTCATTGCAAGAAAAAGGGACATTACAAGAAAGATTGTCCCGATTTCTTGAAAATGATTATGTCAAAGAAAGGTGAGAACATCATTACGTTCATAAATGAGTCCCTGTATGTACAATATTCAAAATCTACTTGGTGGATTGATTCAGGTGCAACTGTTCATGTTGCCAATAATTTGCAGGGATTCCGTTTGACGAGGAATACGCAAAGAAAAGAAAGATGCGTTAAAGTCACAAATGGAGTCCAAGCTGAAGTTGAAGCCGTTGGCGATCTTTCATTAGAGCTAGCTGATGACTTCACTCTTTTACTTAGAGATGTTCTTTATGTTCCCTCTTTACAGAGGAATTTGATTAGTGTTTCATGTTTGGACAATGATGGTTATGATTGTCATTTTGGAAATGGCAAGTGTGAAATAATGTTCAATAAAGAATGTGTTGATCTTGCCATCTTACAAAATGAGCTTTATTTGTTATCATTACGTGATGATGTGAATGTCGTATGCGATAATGGGAACGTCGCGTGCGAGAAAGTAAATGAATCCTCGTTTACGAATGTAAACAGGAAACGAAAGAGAACTCTAGATGCGTCGTCGAAATTATGGCACTGCCGTTTAGGCCATATTTCGAGGGGGAGAATAGAAAGACTAGTTAAGAATGATATTCTTCCTCCATTAGAGTTCTCAGACTTAGAACAATGCAGAGAATGCATTAAAGGAAAATATGTAAAGAAAATTAAGAAAGACGTCAAAAGAAGCACAGGAGTTCTACAAATTATTTACATAGATATTTGTGGTCCTTTTTCCTGTGAAAAGTGTGGATGGATATGACTCGTTCATAACATTCACGGATGATTACTCCCGTTATGGATATATTTATCCAATCAAAGAAAGAAATGAAGCCTTAGATAAATTCAAGATATTTAAGGCTGAAATTGAAAACCAACAAGATTCAAAGATTAAGATAGTTCGATCTGATCATGGGGGGAGTACTACGGTCGACATACCCCATATGGACAAGTTCCTGGACCTTTTGCAAGGTTTTTACAGGAAAATAGCATAGTGGCCCAAAGATTCTACAGGCGAATCTCAAAGAAATGGAGTAGTGAAAGACGCAACTGCAGTTCTCGATAGATATGGTGCGAAGCATGATGAGCCATTCCACACTGCCATTGAGTTTATGGATGGAGGCGTTGAAAACCGCCATTCATATTCTCAACAAAGTACCTAGTAAGTCGGTGCCCAAAACACCGTACGAATTGTGGACAGGCAGAGTTCCCTCACTAAACCACTTACGTGTGTGGGGGAGTCCTGCTGAGGCCAAAGTATTTAACCCAAACCTTGGGAAGCTTGATCCCAAAACAGTAAGTTGCCATTTAATTGGCTACCCTGAAAAGTCAAAAGGTTTTCGTTTCTACTGTCCAGACAGATATACAAAGTTTGTAGAAACGAGACACGCTGTCTTCTTAGAGGATGAAATGATGAGGGAAAGCAGTTTAGCTCGAGAGATTGACCTTGAAGAGAAGCGGACGTATGCGCCCACTCCGATGATTCAAGAGCCATTCTTCACACCGCCTGCTGTCGCTGCACCGACGGTGCAAGACACCGTGGTGCCAGCACCTGTTATTGTTCCTCCTGTGGCAACAATGAATGAGAATGAGGAATCTGTTCTTCAGGATCCTACAGAACCTATTACCACAGATGAGGGGGAGCAACAGCAGCCTCAAACAGAAGATGTACCAAATGAGGAGGTCTCAAAGAGTAAAAAGATCAGCTATTTCTGATGATTATCAGATTTATAATACAGAGGAATTTCAAATGGAGGATGATCCCACCTCATTTGAAGAAGCCATGAGAAGCGAAAATTCTTCAAAATGGCTTGAGGCCATGGAAGAGGAAATGAGGTCCATGAAGGCTAATAAAGTCTGGGACTTACAAAATTATTCCTAAAGGAGCCAAGACAGTAGGCTGTAAATGGGTCTACAAGACAAAGCTTGACTCCCAAGGGAATGTAGAAAGATACAAAGCGCGACTTGTGGCAAAAGGCTTTACGCAAAGAGAATGGATTGATTACAATAAGACCTTTTCTCCAGTCTCATGTAAAGACTCCTTCAGAATCATAATGTCATTAGTAGCACATTATGATTTAGAGTTACATCAGATGGATGTAAAGACGGTATTTCTTAACGGGGATTTGGAGGAAAATGTTTACATGGCACAACCGAAAGGTTTTGTCGTGGAAGAAAATGAAAGAATGGGATGCCGCCTAAAGAAATCAATCTATGGGTTAAAGCAAGTTTCAAGACAGTGGTACTTGAAGTTTGACAGTACAATAAGAAAATTTGGGTTTAAAGAGAATGTAGAGGACAACTGTGTTTATGCAAAGTTTAAAGATGGGAAGTTTATTTTCCTAATCCTGTATGTGGATGATATCCTACTAGCAAGTAGTGATGTTAGTCTGCTATTGGACACAAAGAAGTTTTTGTCCTCAAACTTTGATATGAAAGATCTTGGTGAAGCTTCGTTCGTTCTAGGGATCGAAATTCACCGGGATAGAAACAAAAGGACATTGAGACTGTCACAAAAGGCATACATAGAGAAAGTCTTAAAGAAATTTGGTATACATAAATGTAGTCCTTCACCTGCACCTATAGTCAAGGGCGACAGATATGGGGATTTTCAATGCCCAGAACCAAGACGAGCTCGATCAAATGAAATCGGTTCCATATGCTTGGTGTCGGAAGCTTGCGGTATGCTCAAGTGTGTACGCATACGACTTAGCGTTTGTTACTGTGTTACTTGGCGATTCGAGCAATCACGGAATAGAACATTGAAAATTGGTAAAGAAAGCCTTGCGTTATTTGCAAGGAACAAAAGGCCTCATGATGACATACAGAAGATCAGATTTACTCCATATAGTGGGGTATACAGATTCTGATTATGCGGGAGATGATAGAAAGTCGACATCTGGATATGTATTCACTCTCGCTGGAGGAGCTATATCGTGGAAAAGCTCAAAGCAAACCGTCACTACATCGTCCACAATGTATGCCAAGTTTGTAGCATGTTATGAGGCTACGGGGCAGGTGAACTGGCTTAAGAAGTTCATACCCGGTTTAAAAGTGGTTGATGACATCAATAGACCACTTAAGTTGTACTGCGATAATGAACCCGCAGTAATGTATGCCCACAACAATAAGTCAAGTGGTGCTGCCAAACACATTGACATAAAGTACTATGTTGTGAAAGACAAAGTTCGGGATCAAATTATAAGTCTTGAGCATATAAGTACCGCAAAGATGTTAGCGGATCCGTTTACTAAAGGCTTACCACCCAACGTGTTCAAAGAACATGTAGCCGGCATGGGTTTAAGGGAAAGCCTATGATTCCTGGACTAAAAGATGGCCCAAAATTAAAGAATCTGTTTCAGAACAGAGATGTGTATTGTAGTTGTTAAGTCTATCGGCGATTGACCGTGACGATAAAACATGCTCTATGTACTAATCTGTGATGAAATGGGAAAAGAAGAAAAGGTATGATATAAGAGGAGATCAAGGGGGAGAATGTTGGATTGATCTCCCTCCTGATTAGCCCAACGGCTAATCGGGGCCTTGATCCGCGCCCTGATCGGGGGCGCTCAGCCCAACTTTTGGCTAATGGGCCCCCGTCGCTCTGCGCTATAAATAGAGGGTGGGGGTCGGTGGCTCAAGACACGAGGTTCGCCTGAGACATAACCCTACCCGACAAACCCTAGACCGATCTAGAGGGACGCGCAGTCAACGGCGGGAAGCTCCATCGCCCTCTGTCACCGGATCTCCGCCGCCGTCACCGAGCCAACTGCGATGGCCAACTCCTCCTCCAATGCATCGGACGGTCGGTAACCCCTAACCCTAATCCCCTCTTCCTCTCCCCTTCTCTCTCGAATCAAACAAGAAGAGGCTAACATTTTCTTCTCAATGTTCATAAATTACTCTTATACAAATCTTACGAATTCTTTGCCTTTGCTTATTCTAGGTACTACATTAGTTACAAAATGACGAAGAAAAAGGTAAAACAGTATGTTCAGCACACCCAAAATGGCGGAAATCGTGAACAGGCTCTTAATGATTTCTCAAGGATGCTTGATGATCAAACCTTCATCTCAAACCAAATGTGTATGACTGTTGTTCTTTGCTTACTTTTCACTTTTTTTTAGTAAAGATGGCAATAGCACATTCTAATAACATTGGTCTGGTTCCCTTGTGATTGTAAGTTCATAGATAAGAGAGGACGAATTAATTCCTTAACAAAACCAGCATGATTAATCGGAATAATTCTTTTCTAGATGAAAACGATTCATGAATGAATGTCTAAAGGATATATGGGGAATTGTCCATTAAAGTATAGGTCCCTTGCTTATATCTCAAATTTAACTCGATGTATAGTCTTTTTACATATGTTTCTGTTCTTTTTCTCCAAGAATTTAGCAGTAGTTGCCATTTGTTCTCTACATATTGTCAGAACCATGGTAGTATAGAACTCTATTTCCATTCCATGCTTCATTTTCTTTAGATGTCATGTCCATCGTGTAGGAGTAGTTTAATCTTCTGAATAGGATATTTCTGCAGATTGGCATTTCTTACCGAATTGCTGGCTTCTGCTTTAGTTTGGCACTTACTTTTCACCTTTTTAATGGTACAACTATAGTTTTTCAGGTTGTTGTCGTTTGCATACGTGGCAATAGCTTCTAGAGTATCCGAGTTTCTTCATAATATTAGAAGTACCATATCTGTTATAAATGTAGTTTGGATGATCACATATTGTCTTCTGGGAAAAAACTTTCTGAGAGGATATGGATATTTGCTTTGCTAACCGATAGTTCTTCACTTTATTACAAGGATTGTGTACAACTGTTCGGGTAGCTTTGTAGAAATCAGAGCTTCAACATGCATATACCGAATATCTTGTCCTTTGCAGATAGGAGCAATGAATTCTTCTATTGGATGGCGGAATGGTAATCTTGAGTTCTTACAAGATGACGGATTCTTTGTCACATTCTCGACACGTTGTTGGAACTTTTTGCCGTAAGCGTGCTGATGAAAACATTTGGTTTGCCTGGTCACAATGGCTACGGTTATCAGCGAATGCCCGAGCTAAAAGATGTCAGGTTCTATCCATACTATTCCCGTATGTTTTTACCTTGGATTGGTGGTATCTAATATAGTATATTCTATTGTTGGCTAATGGCTAAATGATGAATCTCAAGCATATCTGCTGACATATGTACCTGTTGTTGGTAGTTTTACCAGTATTTGATTGCCTAGCTAAACTGGTGCTGAAGCTCACAAGATCAATGTGACCCAAAATTTGGTTAGGAAGTTGTCGACAAAAATAAGAATAGCTGTGCGAGTTATTGCTAAGGTCTCGAAAAAGATAAACAAAGTAAGGGACGAGGAGTTATGGCCACAAATTAATGCCTTCAAGGGTACGTTCTGTTCTTTCACCCTGACATATTTAGGTAGATAATTCACTTTAGTTCTCTGCCGTTACACTGTTGCTCTCATTAAATTGTTTGTCTGCTTGGAGTGTCTATGTTGAAGTGTGAATTAATTTCTACAATTGAAGTCATGACAAGGCGCGCAAAACGCGTCTGATGTTCTAGTTAAATAATCAAAAGATGGTGAAATTGTGATATGAGTACATTCAAAATACACAGCTAACTGACTGGTTGTACACAGTAGCTTAGAGACATGAACACAAAACTTTGCATGCCTAATTTCAGCAGCATCATCTATTTCATAGGAAATGCACGATGAACAGCCTTATGTTTCCTGCAAAATAAAATCTTCAATATATCTGACCTTGACCTCAGTGATTCCAACAAATTCTTTGCTCTTATAATCCCATTCATACTTGATAATGCCCATAATATAAGCAAATCAAGAAGCCATTCCACATGCCATATGGACTGATCAAATTTCAAACTGAAATAGTCGGAAGAAGGAATTGTTGGGTTAATCTTGTTGCATGTGTGTTTTGTGTCTCGAGTACTCATGTGTCGAGTACTTGTAGAAGTCTGTGTGGTCGTTACGACCGGTCATTGTTGCCTGTGTGTAGTTGTGTGTCGAGTACTATAGCTGCACCAAGTGCTATAGCTACATCGAGTAATGTAGCTCCAAGTACACCGTGGTCATGGCGCCGTGGTCGGTGGCACCATGGTTGTTGGCTCTGTGGTTGTAGGCTCCATGGTTGAGGCGTCGTGTTGTAGCAAACTATGGTAGCTACACTGAGTTCTGTAGACGTCATACTCGGAGGAGTATTGTAGACATCATACTCGGAGGAGTAGTGTAGACATCATGGTCGTATGATCACTGTGGCCAAAGACATGTGCGGTGGTCTCGCAAATCTTTGGCGAGTTCTCAGCGATCGGTGAGACTATAGCGATTGGCGGCGAGCTCCTGTAATGTGCGATGGGCATGTGAGATTGTCGGCGTATTGCGCGTGTCGATTTCGCCAGACAGCGGTGTCGGCAGCATCATGGTAGTTCAGGCCAGAAAAACCGGATCATTGGTAGTCTTCATCAGAGTCATGTGGGTGTAGTAGGTGAGTGGTCTGCTTGTGAGGCCCAGTTGTTTCTATATATACCATGTAAATCTTTTGAGTGAGTTGAGCCAGAGAATAATAGAGAAAACACAGAAAAGGTGCAAGTAGTTAGCACCACAATCTTGTGCCTCAGTTCTTTTGTGTTCAGCCTGTTATTAGCTCCGTTATCTCGTTCCCATCTCCGGCAAGCCATCCATCATGTTTGTGTGCGTCAGTTCACCGTCAAAGCGTGTGTTTGAGAGAGGTTATTACCAACATCTGGTATCAGAGTAGAATGAGAAATCGTGAGAGATTTCCAACATCTGGTATCAAAGCAGAGTGAGAAATCCTGAGAGATTTCCAACATGAATCTCACACAACTTTTGTTAAGATCTGTAAAATGCTCCTGGGAATAGGTAGCTTAGTGAAATATGCATTGTTTTATAGATATTTAAATGTGTTGGAGTTGATATAGTACCTCATTCTTAAGTGCATCTAGCAATGTTGTTAGCCTCTCTTTGGCTGGATCTATCTGACCACGTATATACAAATGGAGTAGCAACCCGAGAGCATTCAAATACACCGGAATGCATGAGAAATTATTCAATGTCTATGAAAAATGACCATCAACAATACCTCTGCTGCCTCACAGTCACTTCTCTCAAGTTCTTTCATGATGTTTCCATCGTATACCTCCAAAAACTTTCCGTATAGGGGATTCACCTTCCAAGTAACAGACAGCGACATGCCACCAGATGTGGGTCAACCTATAAGAAGGAAGAATTTATAAGAAACCAAGTGCATGCTTTTTGACTTGCGTCAATTGAAAGGGCATCAAGTGAAAAACTGCATACATTAATGATGAGCATACTGTCCATGATGGAGAACATGATTCCATGAACTCAGTAGCATCTCTGAAGTGAGCTTCTCTGAAGTGACATTTCTGCTGGAAAACATGGCACAGCTGCAAGAAAGAATGGAGATGAAGCTTCTATTAAATAACTTTTTGTTGTTGGAATATGCACAAATCAACTAAGTGAAACTGCTATGATAAGTTATCTTAATTTAATAGAATTAAGCCACATCATCCACATACATTATGCTGTGACCAGAAGTCATTCTTGTTTATGGCCAAGCCTTTCCGAGCAGCTCTCTTAGCTTCATGCATTCTTCCAAGCTATAGCAAAGGGAAAGCGAGCATGCCATATATGTTGTTCTGATCTTGGTTCTCTAGCAAAACTTGATCAGAAATGAGTACCATAAATCTAATGAAAAATAATGTCTGGTACAGTAGTATTTTGGTTCTTTGAACTATCTGGTTAATAGTTGCATTCTTTTTCTTTTTGGCGACAAAGTTAATAGCTACATTCAGAAGATCCATTTGTGCTACTTGTCACAAGAAAAGTTTTCCCAAGAACACAATTTAAGGAATGCGACACTGTGTTATTGCCGAGTTTTATGCATAGAGCTACCATGCTGTTAGCTAACCGTGGGCATTATCCTTTGAGCAATTATTTGATTTGATTTTATCACCAGAGTTTTTGAGCAACACAAGATCAACCGATGAAAAGGATGTCACCTCAACTTCCTTGGGGCTAAATACTAAATTTCTAAGCAGTTTTATACTCTCATGTTACCTGTTCAACAAATTTCAGGGACATATCCAGCTATCCCATGTAGAAGCACAACAGTTGCGCCCTCTTTAGAGACATGAGATCCCTGGGAAACTCCTTCAGCAACTGTCACATACATCCACGCTCCAAATTGATTAGTCGCTTACTATTCGCTCCGCAAATAGCAGAATCCAACAGCACACACTTCAAATTTCCAAATCAACAACATAAAAATCAAGCCACGGCGAACCTCGAAGTGTCGCGCGATCTCCACCTCCTCGTCCTTCTGCTCCCCCCACCAGCGCGGAGAGCGCCTGGAACACCGCCCTGTCGTACTCCGTCGCTTTACTCTGCAAGCAAACGAACAAATTACGGCGCAAATACGCTACAAAGTTAAAGGGAAGATTCGAGAACAAAAGGGTGAGGAGGTGGAGCATGCCAGGTTGCCGCATATGAGGAGGACGCTTACGAGGCTGTCAGCGGCTGCAGCGAGTAAGGTGTTGGAAATGTAGGCAGTATTTTAATTCTAAGTTTTACAACGAGACAAATACAACATACTAGTAATGCAAATCTAACTACAAATATAGTATCAAAGTCGTACGAACACATTAACGACTTACTTTTGAGCTTGATGAAGAATAAGAAGCAGCGCAGGCGTGATGCAGTGTAGGCTCGATGCAGTACAAGATTTAGATGAAGTAGAGTAGAAGCGGTCTCGCAAATGCACTGCCCAGAAACCTTATTGCCACCCCTGTGCAGGTCTTCATGGCAGCAACGGCTCGGAGATACCACTCACTCTCCTTCCAGGTGCACACTGGGAAGAAAGGTCGGTGAAGTTCGAACGACACAGTACCACAGCACAATATTACCAGAGAGGAAGAAGACAGTAGGAGAAGGAAAATGAAAAGTTCAATATCTCAAGCCTAGACATCTCCATGTCTTTTATAGATGTGCAAATTACTCTATAGTAACTGCCCTCATTGAACTGAAATAATTCACTGATAACTGCTCAATTATTCACTGATAACTGCTCAATTATTCACTGATAACTGATCAATTATTCACTAGAAACTGATAAAATTCAAAACTAAATAATGGTAATTAAGCAGTCTCATGACCAGTCAAAATAAGAGAGATGATACAAGGTTCAAGAAAAACAAGGTGGGCATGATCCGCCAAGTGGCGCGTCACGTCACAGTGCGGCCGTACGTTGCAAGTCACAAGTGTGTGTGCGTGCGCGTGTGATTAGCTAAAACCACCCTCATGCCATCCACATCCATAATTCAAGAAGTGGCATGGACATCACCTTACAAGTTGGTCTCCCCTATCTTGCCTTAACAATATGGTACTAAACCTTACATGCTTTGGAATTAACAAAATGGGTCTCAATTTATAGGCCTATTTCTAACAATCCTCCACCAATTCCAAAGCAGGAAGCAAAATGATATCAAAAATATTATGCTGAAGTACTGTTAATATACTAGTCTTTTAGTGTAAGTCCCATACAGGTTGAACTTCCACCTACAATAACAAGATTCATCTTTTCACAGCTAATGAATGAACTATGCCTTGAATTCACAACTTTTTGTGATTAGATTTCACTTGAAATCTCAACTAGTACTAGGTTGCTAATGTACCACGTCTAAGCGGAGCGTTATATGATCATACTTCCTTATCTGCTCATAAGCTCTCTAAAGAATATCATGTTCTCGTGAACTACGACCACACAGTTAAGCTCAAGTAGATGTATTCTTCCTAGGTATTCTGTAGGCTAATACATTTTCCTCATTTGTACAACATAATACATTAAGACTTTATGCCAACCTTTCATACAGTTGAGAGTACTTTATTTATTAGGACATGGGTACAATCAATATATGCTCTCTTGTTACAACATCAACTTGTTTTTCTCATTACCTAAATTACAGGATCTCCGATTAAGAATGTATAGGTTTCCATTGTGATGTAACTCAAATGGGCCCCATTCCCGTGTCCATAGAAGCAACGGAAATCGCTTTCCGTGCTAATCCTTTTGTAAAAGGGTCAACCAGATTTTTCTTAGTGTTAATATAGTTCACAGCTATCACTCCAGAGTTTCTTAATTTTCTGACAGATTTAAGTCTACGCTTCACATATCTAGAGGACTTCACATTATCCTTTCTACATGTGACTTTGGTCAACACAGTTTGATTATCACAGTACATCAGAATTGCTGGTATTGGTTTCTCAACCAACAGCAAGTCCATCAGAAGCTCTCTTAGCCATTCAGCCCCAACAGTGGTTCTGTCAAGCGCTACAAGTTCTACTTCCATGGTTGATCTTATCAATATAGTCTATTTACAAGATCCCCATGAAACTACAGTACCAGCAAAAGTAAACACATAACCACTTGTAGCTTTGATCTCATCATCATGAGAGCTCCAATTGGAGTCACTGTACCCTTCTAATACATAAGGATATCCAGTGCAATGAATTCCATAAGATGGTATGTCTCTCAAGTAGCGTAACACTCTTTCAAGTGTCTCTCAGTGATCAACTCCTGGGTTAGAAGTAAACCGACTTAATTTGCTCACAGCAAATGAAATGTCAGGTCTTGCGGTACCAGCTAAATACATAAGTGACCCAATAATTTGTGAATATCTCAATTGATCTTGTCCTAACTCTTGGTTCTTTCGAAGCTTAATGCTCGCACCATAGGGCGTTGGAGAAACTTTACAATTTTCAAAGCCGAAATGGCTTAATATCTTCTCAGTATAATGAGATTGACTCAAAGTAATCACATCCTCATTCTTGATCAATTTAACATTCAAAATGGTATCTGCCTCTCCTAAGTCTTTCATATAAAAGGATTGAGATAAAAAAAAGATTTGACCTCGTCAATTACGACAGTGTTTGTTTTAAATATAAGTATGTCATCTACATACAAACACAAGATCACTTCTTGACCCCTACCATAATGGTAATATACACATTTATCAGCTTCATTCACAATAAAGCCAGCGGATGTCAAAGTCTCATCAAACTTCTCATGCCATTGTTTAGCTGCTTATTTTAAGCCATATAGGGATTTTATTAATCCGCATACCTTATTTTTCTGTCCAGAAATCACAAAACTATCTGGTTGATTCATATAGATTGATTCCTCTAACTCTCCATTAAGAAAAGCTATCTTCACATCCATTTAACGAACATATAGACCATAGAAAGATGCTAACGCAATGAGCACTCTGATAGTAATTAATCTGGCGAAAGGAGAAGAGGTATCAAAGAAATATTCTCCCTCTTTCTAGGTGTAACCCTTGGCCACAAATCTTGCCTTGTACTTCTCAATAGTACCATCAGGCCTCAGTTTCCTTTAAAAAAACCCACTGGCATTCTACAGGTTTGCACCCAATAGGACGATCAGTGATCTCCCAAGTCTCATTAGCCATCATAGAGTACATCTCGCTACGGATTACCTCTTTTTAATACTCAGCATCAGAAGATGCATAACCTTCCAAAAGAGTCTTTGGCATATCATCCACTAGGTATACAATAAAGTCATCACCAAAGGTTTTCTCAACCCTTTGTCTTTTGCTCCTTCGAGGAGCTTCTGCGACTAGATTGTTGTCCTCCTTAGGGATATCATAAATTGGTTTAGAAATAGTGAAAAGTTCAGAAGTTTGATTATTCTTATTTTCGATATTATCGATTTGAATATTCTCAATTCATGTTGAAGTACTGCCTACTGTTCTCACAGGAAAGATATTCTCAAAGAATAAAATATCTCTAGACTTCATTATTGTGTTAGCAATAATCTCAAGAGTTTCTGATTTAACTATTAAAAATCTATAGACCGTGCTATTTTGAGCATATCTTAGAAAAATATAATCGACTATTTTAGATCCAATTTTTCATTTTTTTCTACAATGGTATATTGACTTTTGCCAAACATCTCGAAGTTCGCAGAAAATTAACATTAGGTTTTCTCTCATTCCATCTGTCATATGGAGTAATATCACTCTTTTTAGTTATTACTCTGTTTAGAACGAAAGTTGTTGTCAATATAGCTTCCTCCCATCGTACCTTAGGCATACCAGAACTCTCTAACATAGCATTAACTAAGTCTGTTAGTATCCGGTTTTTCCTCTCAGCTACCCCTATTTAATTGAGGTGAATATGGTAATGTTAATTCATGAATTATTCCATGCTCATAACAGAATTGAGAGAATTCATGAGAGATGTACTCTCCACCACGATTAGATCACAATCTATTTATTTTCTTTTTTAGTTAGTTCTCAACCTCGACTTTATAAGTTTTAAAGTAGTTTAAAGTTTCATCCTTAGTTTTTAGCAAATACACATAACAGTAGCGTGTTACATCATCAATAAAAATTTGAAAATATCTTTTGCCTCCTTTTGTCAATAATCTATTTATTTCACATAAATCTGAATGAACAAGATCTAACGGTGCCAAACTATTTTCATCCTCTAATCATTTAAAGGGTTTTCGGGGTTGTTTTGCTTACACACATGACTAGCACTTTGATCCTTTGACAATTTCACATTTTGGAATTAAATCTAATTTGGACATTCTAGCAATACTACCAAAACCAATATGACAGAAACGAGAAAGCCAAATATTTGCCTTACATTTATTTAAACCTGTTGCAACATTCGGATTATAACAAGACTCTAAAGTACTTAGGTGGAACAAGCCTCCGCTTTCACAGCTTTTAATAACAAAGTTTCCAAACTTAAACAATACAATTTTATTTCACTCAAAAACTAGCTTATAACCATCTCTACATAGGAGAGAACCGCTAATAAAGTTCTTGTTTATTATAGGAGCATACTGCATGTTCTTCAAGTAGACAATCTTCCCTAAAATAAGCTTTAGATCCATCGTGCTAACACCAAGAACAGAAGCATGCGAGCTATTTTCCATTATAACGGAGAAATCCCCTGCTACCTGGTAAGAAGAAAACAAGGAAATATCAGAACATACGTGAACATTAGCACCAGTATCCACCCACCAATCAGTGGATTGACATGCTGAAAAGATAATAGGTGGATTACCATACCCTCCTCAAGTTAAAGCCTCGCCTATGATAACGTTGACTGTCTTCTTCTTTAGCTGTTCACCATCTCTGATTTTGCGGAAGCGACAATCTTTCGCCATATGATCGTCTTTTTCACGTACAAAGTAGGTGATGTCCTTTAAATCCTTTTTCTCAATTTTCTTTTTCTTAAAACTAGTTGTCTTATTCAGTTTGTTGGATTTGTACTTCTTTGCTATAGTCTTTTTCTCAATGAAGTTTGTATTGCTCCGGCCAGAGGTGCTTGATGCATCCTTTGATCTTGCTTTTTCTTCCACATCGAGAGCTGCAATGAGATCCTCTTGTGTTTCAGGCTAGTGAAAAATCCCGCCAAGAAGGAGTGAGTTTAGCAACAATGCCTGCAGCCACAAACTTAGGAGGCAACACACAGCCTAGGTGCGCAATCTCACCGACTAGTAGCTGGAGGTCATGAGCTTGTCCAACTATGGACTTAGCTTCATCCATGCCAAGAAGCAGCATAGTCATGATGCAGTATAGGCTCGATGTAGTGCAGGATGTAGATGAAGCAGAGTAGGAGCAGTCGCACAAATGCGCTGCCCAGAAACCTTATTGCCGCCTCCATGCAGGTCTTCACGGCAGTAATGGTTCGGAGATACCGCTCACCCTCTTTCCAGGTGCATGCTGGGAAGAAAGGCCAGCGAAGTTCGGATGGCACAGTACCACAGCACAATATCACCAAAGAGAAAGAAGACAGTAGGAGAAGGAAAATAAAAAGCTCAATATCTCAAGCCTGGATGTCTCTAGGTCTTTTAAAGACGAGCAAATTACTCCCTAGTAATTGCCCCCATTGAACTGAAATAATTCACTGGTAACTGCTCAATTATTCATTGGTAACTGATCAATTATTCACTAATAACTGATCAATTATTCACTGGTAACTGACAAAATTCAAAACTAAATAATGGTAATTAAGCAGTCTCATGACCCATCAAAAGGAGAGATATGGTACAAGGTTCAGCAAAAAATAAGATGGACATAGTCTGCCAAGTGGCTCACCACGTCACGGCGCGGCCGCGCGTCGCAAGACACAAATCACGTGATTTTCATGCGAAAATACACAAATACGCGAATATGCACGCGCGTACGCACGTGTGTGATTAGCTAAAGCCACCCTCATGCCATCCACATCCATAATTCAAGGGGTGGCATGGACTCCACCTTATAAGTTAGTCTCCCCTACCTTACCTTAGAAATTTGGTACTAAACCTTGCAAGCTTTGAAATTAAGAAAATAGGTCTCAATTTATGGGGCCTATTTCTAACATAAGGCAGTGGCCCTAGTGGGGTGACAGGGTGCGATGAAGTGCGCGGAGAGCATAGAGGCAAGGGCGCAGGTGGGGTCGGCTGTGGTGGCACGGACCACGACCGGTGGTGAGGGAGAGGCAAATGCCAGCGGGGTCAAGCGTGACCTTCATGGCCTCGGAGCCACGCGGCGGTGCTCCATGGGGGAGGGGGCGGCAGGTGGTGAAGGAAGAGGGAAGGGACAAGGGGAAGCAGGCAGATGGGAGAGGAGGCGGATGCGGTAGGGAGGCAGTGCTGCTAGGAGTTGAGAGGATGGAGAAGGGAGGCCGTGGTGCGGGAGAGTTACGAGTTGGGACCGAAGCAAAAGGAAGTCGGTATTTCCGGTGCCACGCGAAGAGGAAAGGGTGAGTGGAAGAATGAACACGTATAACTAACTCCTCTTTTTAGTTTTAATATCTGATTATTCTAAAAATCAAAATTAAAACTATAAGTCGTAACCTTATAATTCAACAAAAAATCAATCAATAATCACCAATGTGAAACCCAAACTTACAAATTTAGCTTATGTTCCTAAAACAAATCAGAAGAATTAAGAGAAATTTAAAACAAAATATATACTGATCGAGTGGGTCTAAGCTTCCTTCAGTCGATGAGGGCGCGAGGCAACATGGCTGTCTGACTAGCTGTGGCTATGCGACAGGCGTGGTGCACATCTCCTGCTCGACTATGCGAGATGAATGGCCATCAAGGGTTGTTGCGAATTGATGTGCTTGGGATCGATCAAATGGATGTCATGGCGTATTGCGGTCCTTCCTCTTGGGCTGGCTCGGCCTGTTGTAGTTGCCTCATGGCTGAGGGACAGTGGAGGCTCCTGGTGGACTGCTACTAGCTACTGGGAATTTGGGATGTTTATGCTCTCTTCGTTGGGCTTCAAGGAAGGAATCAGGTGCACTGAGCTTGGGCCCGAGGTTCACACATGGGATGGAGGTGTTGATCCCAACTAAAAAATTTTAGACCTAGTGTCCTGCAACACCGGGTGGACCAACTATGCTCCGCCTGGAGAGGGCTGCATATGAGGAATGAAAAATCAACTTAAAATCATTACACTTGCCTGCTAGAGGGACTAGGGTGGCAATAAGGCTGGGGCCTCTGGGCAAGTTGTACGATCAAGGATAATCGACTAGAGGGAAGTGAATAGGAGGTTCTAAATTTTTCACCTTTTAAAATTAAACTATAACAAGTGATTACTAGGCAAGAATACTAATTAATTTCAACCTACTCAATTCTAGTAATTCTAAGGCACCACAAGAGACAATGATTGCAATTTAAACTTTAAGCACAAAAGACTATGACAATATTGACAATTGCAATGCTATAAATGTAAACACAAAAGTAAAGATTAAGAAATAACCACAAGTAGACTTGCCCGTCTTCACTAGTCCACGTTGAGAAAAGCCCAAACACTCTTAGACGAGCTCCACGAATTAAGCCCCAACTCCTCAATCCACTATTGGTTGCTCTTGCCACTCTCCGGAGATGATGAGCACCGAACTACTCATAATCTTGCTCGGGCCTCTTCACAAACATTTTGAAAAGATTACCTCGCGATCAACCACCAGACCATCTAGGTGCCGACAAGCACCAAGAGTAAAAGATCACGCTTCGCTTAATGGCTATCAAGTGCCAAGGATCAATCTAAATGATGTATGCACTTGAAATGGCCTAAACACCTCAAAATGAATGCACACAAATAGATGGGGTGTGAAATGAATACTCAAGGCTCAAAGATGTGCAATGCAAGTCCAGCAGCCTATCCTTGAGCTGGTGGAGGGTATTTATACCCTCACTAACCAAAACTATTCGTTACAAAAAATTTATTCTGAAAAATCAGAAAAATCAAAACTACCGGCGTTTAAAGTGCGGTACTACCGCAATGTACTTAGCACATAGCAACGGCTATGTCAGAACGTCAGAGCTAGCTGTTGAAAAATAATACGGTACTACCGTCGTTGTAAGTGTGGTACTACCACAGTGCAGTAGTTACGCTGTGTATGCATCGGTACTTCCGATTCCTGCCAGCCTAAGTTTTCCCAAGGGTGCTCTTTGGAAAAAATGTATCGCTGAAAAGTCCGGTACTTCTAAAGATCGGTAGTTTCGATTTCTGGAGCAGTACTATCGCACTACGGTAGTTCCGCCTTGTAAATCGCGGTACTACCAATTTCGGCAAGCTCAAGTCTCAATCAAGGGTGCTCACTAGAAAAAACGTACCACTGAAAAGTTCGGTAATTCCGAAGTCGGTAGTTTGATTTCTAGCGCGGTACTACCGTACTACAGTAGTTTCGCCTTATAAATCGTGGTACTACTGATTTTGGCAAGCCCAAGTCTCAATCGAGGGTGCCCTTTGGAAAAAACGTACCGCTGAAAAATCTGGTAGTTCCGCAGTTTACATGCCGATACTACCAGACTTCAGTAGTTCTGCAGTTATAATGGCGATACTTCTGATTTTTCTAAAAGAGTACAGTTTGTTTTCAAACTTAATTTTACGTGCATGCATGATTCTAGATTGATCCAATTGACACAATGACAAGCTATCAAGTTACTTTCAATTATCCCTCTCAATAGTACGACGACTATCCTACAATCCAGTCTTCCAATCTTTCTCCTAAGACTGGTAAAATATGAAAACGGGATTCTATATTTCATGTACCTTTGTTTTTTATCCATCTTAATTTCCTTTTGCTTCTTTCGCATGCAGCTAGCTTTTGACATATGCGCACTTATGAGACTTAACATATGCAATTCTCAATAAACATATTAGTCTCATATTCATAGCTCCTCATTAATTACCAAAACCAATTTTTAGTGACCTACAAGCTTTCAATCTCCCCCTTTTTAGTAATTGATGACAATACTCATATTTTAAGTGAAATAAATAATGATTTTGAATATACCACTTGTTTGAGAATGAGTTGCATATTCTTTTGTGACTTTAAAAGAGCAATTGAAGTTTTTCATTTTCTGAAAAGAAGTTAAGAAATTCAATTCCCTTTAAAGTCAATTTTGGAAAGCTCCGCCTTAATATGTACATAGACGAAACGAGATACAACTAACACATATGAACAATAACATTTTGCGGAGCTCTTAACTAATCAACTTTAGGAGAGTACATAATGTGCAAATAACAATTACAATTGAGGATCAATATGGTATTAATAATCATAAAAGAGTTTAACATTACATAACATGATAGAGTTCAACATTGGCATAACGTGAAATTTAGAACAAAAACTGACATTACGTAGTTCATTACATCGCATAAACGAAAACAACACATGGTTCATTACACCAAAACCATTACATAATAATAATTAGAGTTTGAAGCACAAGCAAAGCTTGGAGATTTGAAATCTTTTTTGCAAATTCATCATCTTCTCCTTCTCCCCATTCTTTATCTTCTTTCCTTACTTCTCCCCCTTTGGCATCAAGATACCGAAAAGGGCTAATCCTACGGTCCTTGACGAGAAGCGGCACGGCAGCAACAGTGTCCATGCTGGATTGGAGCAACTGCACTCTCGAGGGCAGTCATGCGGTCTCCAAGAGAGGAGACAACAGACGTCAGGGAAGAGACATTGTCTATTAGGGTGTTCATGTTACCCTCAAGACGCAAGACAGCTGAATAGACTTGCAAGAGTCAAACCTCGTCCTCACCTTGCTGCCTGGCTAAAGTCCCTCCTGATTGCTCTTTGGGGCATGGAGGCACGAGAATTAGAGGTCCTTCCCTGGGCTTATAGGGCTTATGAACTCCACCCAACCCTCCTCGGAATGGTTCAGTTTTCTTAATGATTAGGGCCATGATGTATGGGGCATAATTGATCCTCCTGACCCTATCATTCTTCATCGTTGCCATCTCTCATATTATGAGATCGACTACATCAAATTTGGTGCCAGTCATAATGTAGTCAATCACATTCCAAGCATGCCCACGGATGGCATCGAAGCTACCGCTCCTAGGGAGTATGGTATGGTTGAGGATTCGATTCACCAAACTTGGAATTGGAAGAAGTCCTGGGAGTATGCCTGCCGCATACCTCACATTCTGATCATAATATACAGTGTATTGGGCAAGTGGAAGTATTGGTCTGTCGTAGACCTTCTTATATGCACTGGAGTGAGTGTTAAGGGCATCTTCAAATTCTCGCTTGTTTGAATCCAAGTACCGATGCCCCGTCATCCAGGAGATATGCTCAAAATGTGGAGAGATGTAGAGAGTGGCATAGAAATGTCTGATCACCTCCTCATTGTAGTCTGACTTGAAAGCTACAGGGTGATGAATGCCCGATCTCTAAAAAAGATGATAGGCTCCTTCATACTTGTCAATCCCTCCCAAATGGTCCCAAACAACATATTAATGATCCGCGAACTGCTTGTTGGGACCATAGACTTGCTCATAGACTCTTTCCTAAAACTTTGTGTGCAATCTTCGATCGTCACAATTCCTTGGAAGTACAAATTGACTACGATGCCTCAAGATGGCGTAGTCATCACTGGACAATTTCGTCAGATCCACTTGTTCTTCCTTATTGTCAAGTATCTCTTCATTAGATGGTTCATGGACCGGACTGCCTGAAGCACTGCTTTGTCACTCTGACTCGGTCTCAAAGTCACTTGCGGCCCCCTTTCCTCTGTCATCTTGGCTCTGTAGAGCTGTCTCAATTGATGGAGATTCCAGGACGGGGGATTCCTGCTGAGACGATCCCTGACCCGAACCACTGCCCCAGGCATAGAATTCTTTGTGAATTTCTTAGTAGCATTCATTATCTTCGGCGGCATCTTCAAGAGGTGAACAAGGAAGTTAAGGATATGATATGAAATTAGGACATTAGGTTGGAATTGAATGAAAATAAAGTGTTGATTTTTTAGGAAAATCGGCAGTACCGCCGTTCAAACTATGGTAGTACCGGATTGCGGTAGTACCAGTGTACAACCTCCGGTAGTACTGTGTTCGTCGAGCGGTAGTTTCGATTTTCCTAAAATTTTCTAGAGCAGTTAATGTATGATTTTAAGTGATGTTTTTCTTGGATTGAATCCATAAGAAGGATGACATATCATCATACATCACTAAAAATAACCATTTGCCTAAGAAAATACCATTGTATTGTCTGTATTTCAAATCTAACCTAATTTGCACCTAAAGTTCATAGAGAAGAGTTTAAAAGCAATGTTTGATCCAAAATACCTTACGGATCGGAAGAGTTGAACACTTGGGATGAAGAAAATCACCTAAGAATGAAGAAAATTCCATCGGATTTGGAGATCGGGGTGGAGCAATATGGTGAGTTCTTGGGGGTGAGAGGGAGAGAGAGGAAGAGGCGCATGGTTGCAATTGAATGTGAGGAGAGAGAGGGAGAGAGAGTAGGAGGAAATAGGGAGAGAATCTCGGGAGTTACTGCGCATTAAATGAAAAATTGGTAGTTCCGCAGTTAACACGTCGGTAGTTACGCACTCCGTATACAATTTGTTTAACGCCGAGAGTACCAAGATCATGGTAGTACCGCAAAATGAAGCTATGTAGTTCGATTTTCTCGAACTTTCAGATTTTCACCTTGATTTGAGAATTTATGCAAATGATCCCTAGTTTTGCACTCAAATCAAAACTATTCAGAATCATTATGCATTAGTGAAAGTTAGGGAAGGCCTATGAACATAGTTTTTATGAATATAAGTGATTTTAGCTGAAACATTGCAAATTCCTTTCAAAAATGCTCAATCAGAAGTCACACAAGAAGCATGCGACAAGAGTTCAAGGTATATTTGAGAAATCTAGTATATTTAATTCATTCCTCAAAGTGCAGAACCGGTTTTCATCTAAAGGCTTGGTGAAAATATCGGCTAATTGATCTTTGGTTCGAATGTAGTTAATTTCAATATCCCCTTTGCTTACATGATCTCTCAAGAAATGGTGACGAATATCTATGTGTTTAGTTCTTGAGTGTTGGACGGGGTTATTAGCTATTTTTACCATACTTTCATTGTCACACAAAAGATGCGTTTTATCAAATTTAATTTCAAAATCCATCAAAATTTGCCTCATCCATAACAATTGAGCACAACAACTACCCGCAAAAATATATTCGGCTTCGGCGGTTGAAAGTGCTATAGAATTTTGTTTCTTGGAAGACCATGATACTAAGAACCTTCCTAGAAGTTGACAACTACCCGAGGTGCTTTTTCTATCCACTTTGCGACCCGCATAATCGGAATCCGAATATCCAATTAAATCAAATTTAACACCTTTGGAGAACCATAAATCTTTGCTAGATGAATGCTTTAAATATCTTAGAATTCTCTTTACGATCATTAAATGCCACTCTTTTGGAGAAACTTGAAATCTTGCACACATGCAAACACTAAACATAATATCGGGTATAGATACGGTAAGATAAAGTAAACTACCAATCATGGATCTATAAAGTTTTAAATCTATCAGTTTACCTCCTTCATTGAGATCTAGATACCCGTTTGTCGCCATGAAAGTCTTGATGGGTTTTGCATCTTCTATACCAAACTTTTTGAGTAAGTCCTTTCATAATTTGATCGGCTTATAAATGTCCCATTCTTGAGTTTCTTGATTTGAAGTCTAAGAAAATAGTTCAATTCTCTTATCATGGACATCTCAAATTTTCTAGACATCATTTCACCAAATTCCTTGCAAAATTCTAGATTAGTTGATCAAAATAAAATACCATCAACATAGATTTAACATACAAAGAATTCATCATCTATAATTTTGGTGAAAAACGTAGTATCAATCTTCCCGATTTTCAATCCTTTTGAGAGTAGAAAATCCCGAAGGCGCTTATACTATGTTGTAGGAGTTTGTTTTAATCCATATAGCGCATTTGAGAGTTCATACACATGATTTGAATTTTTAGGATCCTCAAATCTGAGAGGTTGTTCAACATATACAAGCTTAGTTATTTTGCCATTTAAGAAAGTACTTTTGACATCCATTTGATAAAACTTAATATCAAGACATAAGGCAAAAGCAAGCAAAATCCTAATACACTCAAATCTAGCAATAGGAGCAAATATTTCATCATAATCCAATACCTCAACTTAAGTATAACCTAAAGCTACTAACCTTACTTTATTTCTTACCATAATTCCGTGCTCATCTTGCTTGCTGCGGAAGACCCATTTTGTGTCAATTATGTTGTGCTCCTTAGGTCATTCTACTAAATCCAAACGTCATTTCTTGCAAAATTGTTAAGCTCTTCATGCACGTCATTCACCCAATCGGGATCATCTAGAGCGTTATCTACAATTTTGGGTTTAAGAGAAGAAACAAAAGAGTAATGTTCACAAAATGAAGCTACTATAGATCGAGTTTGAACACCCTTACTCACGTCACCCAATATTTGATCTATTGGATGATTCTTGTATATGGCATTGTGAATCTTGAGAGGTAGAGGTTGCTCTTCTTTTTCTCCAACATCTTGAATCTGAATGTTGTTTGTTGTGGTAGAAGTAGGGGGTTCAACTTGTTTTGATGAAGGTGAATTACTTATATCTTCTTTTGGCTTTATGCAACTAATTTGCATATTCTTGCTCTTCTTGAGAGTCATTAGTTTCATCAAATTGAACATCACATGATTCTTCAACTAAACCAGAGTTTTTGTTGAAGACTCGATATGCTTTGTTATTGGATGAATAACCAAGCAAGAAACATTCATCATATCGACTTTGAAATTTAGAGAATCGAATAGCTTTTCTCAAAATATAGCATTTGCATCCAAATACTCTAAAGTATGAAATGTTCGGCCTCCTTTATATAAGAGATATATTAGAAATTGAAAGGTCATTTGAGATAGCAATTTTACCCAATCCTAATATCTTTCCTTTGCTATTATCGTCAAATGTGATCTTCTCATTGCTTCCATTTTCAAATGTGGTGAACATCTTCCGGTCTCCGGTCATGTATTGAGTGCATCCACTGTCTAACACCCAATACCTTCCACCGATCTTGTAGTTCACCTACAAAACAAAATCAAGTTATTTTAGGTACCCAAACTAGTTTGCGTCCTTAGAGGTTAGCTAACAAGGTTTTGGGCACCCAAATAGCATTCTTTGTGGCACCTAGAATTGAAGTGCCAACAAATTTTGCAACAATACTATCATTTTTGGATCTCTTAAGCATGTAACAAGAATCATATAAACTAATTGATCTAGTTTTACCCGATGGACAATTTTGTTGCTCATGTCCTAATTGTCGACATTTTGGGCAATATTTACCATTTTGCTTAACAAATCTTGTAGACTTGTTTACTGGCTTCTTACCTTTCATGGGTACATACCCAAGACACTCTTTATTATATGAGCACCTTTGCTCACTCAACAACTTGTCAAGAGTGACCTTACCCTTGTAGCACCTTTCTAAGTTCTTGTTTAGCTTGGTTACTTGCTCTTTTAATTCATGATTTTCAACAAGAAGTTTATCATTGCAATGAATAGCATTTAAATCAATTTTAGAACATGGCACATTAATCAAATCATCACATGAAGTAGATAAGCCAGTTTTGGACACTTTTGCACTAGGCATGGCATCATAAATATCACAATTAATTCCAATGCTAGTGCTAGTTTTCCTAGCATCCTTACAAATAAGCAAATCATGTGATTCTTTTTATTTTTCATAAGAGTTCTTAAGAGAGATATGCTCATTCTTTAAGCATTTGAATTTTGATTTTTTCCAAGAAATTCATTTAATTCAATTAGCATATCCATTAGCACATCATAAGAAGGTTCATAATCATCTAAAGAATTCACCTTAACTCCTTTTGCCATTAGGCAAGTTGGAGATGAGAATAGAGATGGAGCTTCATTGATGGCAACTCCGACTAGTCCCTTCTTCTTGGATCATTCTTCCTCATCGGAGTCAAAATCCGAGTACTCTTCATCGGAGTTCCATTATCCAATGTGGGCTTCATTTTTGCCCTCCTTATGAAGCTTCTTAAAAAGCTTCTTCTTGCCATTAAAGTTCTTCTTCTTCAATGATTTGCCCTTGTCGTTCTTCTTTGTTGGGCATTAAGAGGCTATGTGCCCCTTCTCATCACACTCATAGCAATGGATATTGTTATAGTGCTTATGGTCATGTGATTGCCCCCTATTGCTCTTCTCATGACTAGCGCTTCAATATGAGCGTCTCTTCATGAACTTCTTCATTCTTGTTACGAGAAGAGCTAACTCCTCTTCGGAGTCATATTTGTCCTCTTCGGACTCGTCACTTGACACCGCCTTAGCCTTGAAGGCGGTTATCTTCTTCCCTTCGGAGGAGGATTGCTCTATGAGTTCCTCCTTATCCTTCTTGTACAACTTGTTGGTGATAAGGTTGCCCAAGAGTTGTGTTGGTGTCATCTTACCCAACTCGGGAGAGTTGAGAAAGAGAGTCACCAAAGTCTTATACATGTCTAGCAATGCCCTGAGCATCTTTCTCACAATATCAACATCGGTTAGCGACGTGCTAAGGCCTCTGAGTTCATTCACAATATTGTTTAGGCGAGAATATATTTCATTTATACCCTCACGAGAATATATTTCTTTAACCGTGGATGTCCCCTCATGTATTTCGGAGATGGTAGTCCAAATATCATGATCGGTTTCCAAATTGCTCAATCTATTGAACTCATCTGCATTTTAAACGCCGAAAAAGCATTCACGGCTTGAGCATCTAAATGAGTATTACGCCCCTCTTAATCCGTGGGGTGTAGTGGATCAAGAGACATGACATAACCTTCATTTACAATTTTCCATATGTTCAAACTCATGGCTTTAAGATAAATAGACATTCTAATTTTTCAATATGTATAATTAGAGCCATCAAAGATATGTGCCTTTCCTGTTACAATTCCTTCGCTAGCAATTCTTTTCTCTAGACAGTTAAGTCTAATAGATGAGAAACTAAGCTCTGATATCACTTGTAGGATCAAGGATAATGACTAGAGGGAGGTGAATAGAAGGTTCTAAATTTTTCGCCTTTTAAAATTAAACTATAACAAGTGATTACTAGATAAGAATATTAATTAATTTCAACCTACTCAATTCTAATAATCCTAAGGCACCAGAAGAGACAATGATTGCAATTTAAACTTTAAGCACAAAATACTATGACAATATTGACAATTGCCAATATTGACAATTGCAATGCTATAAATGTAAACACAAAAGTAAAGATTAAGAAATAAACACAAGTCAACACACGAAGTTTTTTCCGTGGTATCGAAGACTTGCTGGTCTTCACTAGTCCACGTTGAGGAAAACCCAAGCGCTCTTGGACCGGCTCCACAAATTAAGCCTCAACTCCTCAATCCACTATTGGTTGCTCTTGCTCCTCTCCGAAGATGACGAGTACCGAACCACTCACAATCTTACTCGGGCCTCTTCACAAGTTTCTTGAATCACCAAGCCGTCTAGGTGCCGGTAAGCACCAAAGAGTAAAAGTTCACGCTTCACTTGACGGCTATCAAGTGTCAAGGATCAATCTAAATGATGTATAAACTTGAAATGGCCTAAACACCTCAAAATGAATGCACACAAGGAGATGATGTGTGAAATGAATGCCAAAGGCTCAAAGATGTTTAATGCAACTTCAGCAACCAATCCTTGAGCAGGTGGGGGGTATTTATACCCTCACCAACTAAAACTATCCGTTGTAAAAAATTATTCTAAAAAATCAAAAAAATCGAAACTACCGGCGTTCATAGTGCGGAACTACTGCAATGTACTGTAGCACATAGTAACGGCTATATCAGAACATCAGAACTAGCCGTTGAAAAATAATACGGTACTACCACCGTTGTAAGTGCGGTACTACTGCAGTGCGGTAGTTTCGCTGTGTATACTCGGTACTTCCGATTTCTGCTAGCATAAGTTTTCTCAGGGGCTGCTCTCTGGAAAAAATGTACCGCTGAAAAGTCCGATACTTCCGAAGATCGATAGTTCTGATTTCTGGCGCGGTACTACCGTACTGCGGTAGTCCCGCCTTGTAAATTACAGTACTACCGATTTCGGTAAGCCCAAGTCTCAATCGAGGGTGCTGTCTGGAAAAAACGTACCGCTGAAATGTCCGGTACTTCTGAAGTTGGTAGTTCCGATTTTTGGCACGGTACTACCTCATTGCGGTAGTTCCACCTTGTAAATCGCGGTACTACTGATTTTGGCAAGCCCAAGTCTCAATCGAGGGTCCTCTCTGAAAAACACGTACCGTTGAAAAATCCGGTAGTTTCGCAGTTTATATGCCGGTACTACCGGACTTCGGTAGTTCAGCAGTTATAACGGTGGTACTTTCAATTTTTCTGAAAGAGTACAGTTAGTTTTCAAACTTAATTTTATATGCATGCATGATCCTAGATTAATTCCATTGACACAATGATAAGCTATCAAGTTACTTTCTATGATCCCTCTTAATAGTACGACGACCATCCTGTAATCTAGTCTTCCAACCTTCTCCTAAGACTGGTAAAATATGAAAATGGGATTCTATATTTCATGTACATTTGTTTTTGATCCATCTTGATTTCCTTTTGCTTCTTTTGTATGCAGCTAGCTTTTGACATATGCGCACTTATGAGACTTAACTTATGCAATTCTCAACAAATATATTAGTATCATATTCATAACTCATCATTAATTATCAAAACCAATTTTTAGGGGCCTAGATGCTTTCAGAGGCCCCAGCAACCCCGCCTCGATCCCCGCAAACCCATCCCCGATGTGGCCATATTAGGCTAAAAGGGGGAGATCACCCCACGTCCCTGTGCAGACCCGACCCCATGGGGATCCCTGTGGGGATTAAAAAAATACTAAATTATTTTTAAGAATAATAATATGACTTTATTTATTACTTTATAATTATTTGGCATAATCTTTATCAAATATATAGCTTCAAAGTATATATTCTAGCATATAAATTAAAGTTTTAGTCCAAATCTATAAGAAAATAATACAATATCCAAATCTACTATAAAAATATTTTTCAAAAATTTAATCGTGTCTCCGTGGGTAGGGTTGGAAAATAGATATAAATTATTCATATTATCCGGTTACTGTATTTGACAGGATATGAATACGATATAAAATTTTCCATCCGATTAACAATTTCTCTCATATTCGTATTTGTATTCGAATTCGCATAAAAAATATAGATACGAATATGGTATAGACTTTTACCATCCGAAATGTTATTTTATCCGAACTATTCGTATTCATATTCAATGAAGCAATATACATATTTTATTGCAATATGACTAATTATTTAGACAAGGTTTTTTAATTCAATGTTAATTCGTGTTTCTTTATGTGAAGTAAATGAATTACAATAATTAAGCGTGACTGTACGAGGATAAAATGTCATTAATATCTTCATACTCCATAAATTACGAGGATATCCAGATCTGACTGAATTGAGTAGATATTCGATTCGAATTCATATTCATTACAATATTCTATTTATATTCAAGAATATTCAAATTCATATTTATTTACAAAATACAAATACAAATGTGATAAGATTACTATTCGATTCGTATTCGATCTATTTTCACCCCTATCAATGGGGCCCTGTGCAGGGAGGACGACCCTGTCCCAACCCCGCTAGTGTAGCGTAGTGGAGGCCCGCCCCTATTCCCCTGTAGGGGGAGATCAGCTCCTGCCTCTGCCCTGGATGGGGAAATCTGTGAGAACCCTCATTTTGCAATCCGTGTTAACCAATGAATGAGGACTAATGAAGATTAATTAAGCATTTGATTAAACAAATTATGCATGAAACTTTTTTTACAAGAAAGAACCAAGAAATAAAAACATTTCCTAAGACCAATTCAAGTACAAATTTACAAGCCATCATAATTTTTGAAATTTTGAATACAAATGCATCTCAGCTCGATCCCAAATAACGCATGTTGGCCATAAATTAATTACCATCTAGTTACAATAAATAAATACCATCCATCAAGCAATAATCAAAATCATTCTTCGAATCAAATAAAAATATATACAGTTCATATTACACCAAGACAACAACCCGAATTACATAAGTTACCTCTACAATTTACATCCAAGTACAATTCTCTATTTCTACTAGTTACAAATTAAATTACATAAGTAGCATCTCATACATAAATACATTTAATCAGAAGTTACACAAATTATTTATATGCATCTCATTTCATACAACATTTGGGAGTTGTCAAACATCCAAAAGAACTGGAGTTTCAACTACAAAAAGAGCAAACGTAAAGGTGACAAAAAAGACCAAAGAAAAGAAAAGAATTAAAAGAAAGAATTGCTATCAGAGCCCTAGAATTTAATTTTGAGCCAGACATTTCGTTCACAGAGATACCTGACTATATCTCTCACAGCCATTCGGTCATCATTTAGAAATAAAAACAAACCTAAAGTATTACTGAAGAACCACTATTTAAGTCAGCCATAAAAAAAAATCTTAGATTCACCCCTCCTTTAGCATAGTGATCGAGAGTGAGAGAACACATAGAAAGCATAGCCAAGAGATTCAGACCAAGATACTCGCCCACAAGGAGAGAGACAACATTTCATTCGGCCACACCACCCTTAACAAAAGCACACCATCCCCAAATCCCCCAACCCTCCCCAAACTCCATCTCCACAACCCCTACCATATCTCCAACCGAATGGAAGAAAGGAGAGCCAACAAGGATGGCAAGACAGTGAGACTAGGAGGAGCAAGGTAGCAAGGTTATGGGATCAAGCCATCTAGTTGCAAGCAATAAGAGGAGAAAGGACAAGCATCCACAAGCCGACTGCCAGCACAACCAAACCAACAAAATGACCCACGTCATCATGCAGGGCACAGGGTTGACTGTAAGCCATCCCTAATCCTTTTCCCTGGCTTTTTTGGACCACACCACAGACATCCACCAAAGTCACAGAGTACTCAATCATAGAACAAAGCCGAAACCTCACAGAGAGCATCACATAGCATCTAACTGTAGCATCACATAGAGGTATTAGGAGAGAGTAGAGAGGGGAATGGGATACCGAGGGGTGACATCACCATGGTGATGCACGCCACACGCACCCAACAATCACTCCACACTTCCCTGACTAGTGGAATGATCTCAAGTCCCATTGTAGCAAGCCACAGTAGCACCACCCTCACATCCACAAATCCAAAAGCAACTTAAATCATAAATTAACTCAAATCAAATCAAAAACTAGATAGAAGTAACAGAAAAGGGAAGTAGGAGTAGACGGAGAGGAAAAAGTGAATGCCAAGCAGCCGGGGGTAGTAGGGTTCATTGAAGTTTGGCGCCCATGGTGAGGAGCGCTCAGCCATAGGAGATGGCGCGCATAGAAGTTGGTACCATGATGAGGAGTTGGAACCCAGGGGGAGGCGGCCCTAGCCGAATCCATGGAGGCTGATAGCCAGAGCCGAGCCAAGGTGGCGGTGTAAGGGACTGGAGGAGTAGGGGTTGCGACATTGTCTAGAGATTGAGCCAGGAGCTGGCTGCGACAAGAAGTCAAGATGTAGCCGGAGACGCTATGGAGGCAACAGTAGTGGGAGTTGTGCACAACATAGGGGGAGCCGATTCACAGCAATAGGCGGTAGATCCAGTGACTATAGTCAGTAGGGAAGGCATAGGAGGAGCCGGACGACGCTCGGTGGCCATGGTCGGCCAGCAAGAATAGGCCCGAGCATAGGTTGGGGACAGGGGAGGCAAGGCATGTGAAGGTGCTAGGAGGGTAGAGGACAGGAGGTGCCCGGTGGAGGCCAGGTGCCATGGGCGGGCGGCAGTATTGCAGGAGAGGGAGCCGAGCTGGGGTTCGACTGGGTGAACTAAAAAAAGAAAGTGAAGAGATAAGGAGAGAGAGAGAGAAGAGATAAGGGGAAGGAGACTAGTGAATGGCTAAGGCCAACCATTGTACTAATATCTAGGTATTAAAAATATAATATGTTTATAAAAAGGCTAACATAAATAATATTTAGAGTAAGATAATATTCTGTAGTCAACTCAAGATTAATGGAGCGTCGTAGAACTGACTACGCAATTAGGTGGGCCACTTACCTAGTTGAATTGAAATTTGCAACTTCCATTAACACATATGAGATCACAGATTGATGCATAGTATTTCTCATGCATCATGGCTCGTAGAGAAGAAAACCTAGTGTTCCACAAAGAGAGGACAACTTTATGGTAAGTGAAGAGCGTGCATGCAAAATATTATGGGCCTCTTTGATTCGCAGGAATAAAAACATAAAAATAAAAAAAATACAAGGATATAATAGAATTGTGGGTGCAAAATAGAGGATTCAAAAGCATATAAAAACTACAACATTAGTTGTTGGGAACATAGAAATCTAAAAATACAGGAATCCGACACTTTGAGGTAATAGAGTGCTAATTATATAGGGCACATGTAATGTGTTTGTCTCAGATCCTACACGTAGAAAAAAGTGCTTTATTTTCTTATGTTTTTCTTTTAGAATCAAATGCAAAGAAAGTTTTCATGCTTTTTTTCCTTTGTTTCCTTTCAATGAATAAAACTGTGCCACAGTAAATGTATAGAAACTCAAATAAAATGTATTTCCTCTTTTCCCTTAGGAATCGAAGAGACCCTATGTCTTGCCGTCCTAATTGTATTTGGAAACCTCAGAATAAAAAGAAGAAGCACCCGTGCCGTGACATTCCAAATTTATTAAATGTACTTAAAACCACAAGCAGCCAGGGCCAACTCACGAAGCAGCAGTGCAGTTACCAACGGTCAAACGCCACGTAACGTACTTCTCCCTTACCCGTGGGCCCCACGAGCGAGCACTTCCCCTTCCCGAGAGCCCACTCACGCATTCATTTTCTTTCCCATGGCGCCTCCTCAAGGATCCTGGGCTCTCGATTTCGAATCCGAGCTGAGGCTTTCCTTTTCTCCACCCCCGCCCCCCAAAACCCTAGACGCCGCCCCATCCATCCATTTAGAAGAGGTGGCTGCGAGGTGGAGATGCGTTGCGGCGGAGGTGGAATACTCGGGTGTGGCGGTGGAGCGGCATTGTGGTCGGAAGCAGAACCAGAGGGCGCGGCGGCGCGCGCTACAATTACGGCCGGAAGCGGAGACGGTGGGCACGGCGCCGAGCTGCGGTGGAGGCATCACCGCGGAGACAATGCTAGCCTCCCTCGACGGCGACGGCTAGTCCGGCTGCTTCTCCCTCGACGTCGCAGATGCGGAGCCGGTGGCGCAGGGGCACGCTGCACTGCGCCCCGACGCGGAGAGGTGGGCGTGGCGGCACGCCGGACTCGAGGCAGCGCGCGACGACGCTGGCTGCGGCGCCTCGTCTCCGACGATAGCGTGGCTTCTCCGACGACGTCTCGGCACCGCCTCATCTCCTTCCGCATTGCCCGTTTTTGACATTCTTCTTTGTCTAAGTCGATGTTGGGAGGGTTAGATGCTGTTGTTTGGGTTGGGTTGTTTCCTTTCTGGTTTGGTTCTCCTCGCATAAGATATGTTTGATTCGTTCATGTGCTCGCGCTTGAATTCGTTCATGTGCTCGCGCTTGCGCTGGCGGGAGAGCAATTTGGGGGAATTTAGTTGCCTCGTTTAATTCTTTTTAGTTTAGCATTTGATCTTTCGTCTATGTTCGTCGTGGGTTTGTTGTGCCTAGGGCGAGTTGATAGTATTGAACTATTGACGTGTGATTCTGTTTGTTTTTATCGGTTCATCCACTCACGTTTGATTAGTAGCCGAATTTGTAGAGTCGCGTCCTGACTGGTGGATTGGGTTGTTTAGTTTGTTTTTAGTTTGTTCATTGCTTCTTGGGTGTTTGGGATGAAGCGAGCATGTGATAGTTTTGGTAATTTTGTCCTTTCTGCGAGGAGTCTAATGCTTCTCTGATTAAAAGAACAAAGCAGAGGTCATAATATCTAGCGGCCTTAACATTTACGTATTCTGTAGATGTTATCATAGCTGCAAGAAAAATCATTTTCTCAATTTTCTTTCCCATCTTCACTAATTTTTGGTGATTTATTGCAATTCCAAGAAGCACAGTGTTCATTCCAAGAAGTAATACCCAGTGAGTCGTCCTCTCTCTCTGTACCTTTGAACAAAAAACAATTGTGAAGTCTCTGTTTGATGTTTGGTTATAGATCTTTCTCTTCCAGTACCAGTATAGCACTACAGTAGAATAAGTTCCTCTGCAAAAATAGATGACAGTTCCTGCATCTTTTTTCTCTTCTTATGCTGGAGTTTTTTTTCACAAGATAGATGCTATTGTACCATGCCGGTGGATGAGGCAAACTCTGGTCTTGAGTAAACTCATGTAAAACACCTGATTTGGGTGACCTAAAGCTTGAAACCCCCATAGGATTCCACACAGCCTCCGTAAAATACCATATAATGTATGCACTTTACCAATCTGTTTCTCAGACAATGTTAGTGCGCTAATTGCATTTATATCGTTGAACAAAGTAACAAACGTATTATAAGGTTTTCCCATGTTCCCACGCACTGGGTTGCTGACTGGTGACTAGTTTTTCTAGCAATGCTTCCTTGAATTACAATTCACAGGCTGGTGACCGAGATGATGTAGTTGATGAGATTATAACTCTAATGACCAAACCACTTCGTTGGACATAGAAGGTAAATATTTATTTACTGTAGATTCTTATATAGTGATTTTACATGTAAGTTCACATACGGTGCAGTTTTGTCTAAAGATTGTTCTTATCCCTACATTACAGGTATGTTCCTGTCTTTGTATAAGGTACATATATGGTCCAACATTCATACTATTTTGCAGTTTGCACTCTATCTCGACTTGATTTATGCAATTTGAAAGTGATATCTGCACCAAACTAAACCTGTAATGCATACTATGATTCATTCGAGTGGCGTTCTCCTCCTTTCAGCAAGCAATGTAATTAAAGCCGTTGGTTCATTTTCTTTTGGGTTGGATCAGCAAACAAGTGACCTTTTTACTGTACTAATCTTGGTTTGTAAATTTAGTCCCTCTTTTTTATGGAAAATTTCAGTCTTCTCTTTGAGTTAAACTGTCTTTGAATTGAACTATTGAAGAGAAGGAAGAATCCTGCTTTTGATTATGATGCCATTTAATACTATTCACTGGAGAACCAGTGATACGACTATTTAAGATATGCCATAAACTGAAACGGTGCCCTATGTCTTCAGACTCTTAATCCGAGCTTAATCTCTTTTGCAGCTATGGTTGTTGAAAAGAAAGATTTGTATGGTCCTTGATATCTGCGGTAGGAATATTTTGCTTGGGTTCAGGTGCTACCATTGTGCATGGAGTTCAGAATTTATGGAATTCTCAAGTATGATGCCAATGCATCATTTGAGTCGCAAGAAGTTTTTACACATGCGTTCCATTTTATTACCAAGTGTTACAGTTTTCATATCTTGATACTTTATTTGACAGCCTCCGGAGAACATTCACTATGATGCATTAGTGATTGGTGGGTCGTTCCTAATTGAAGGTGTTATTCTCGTACTACTTTTTTTCCTTTGTTTTTAGTTATAGTTGAGTAATCCTGTTGTCTCTTAGGTGCTTCACTTCTTGTTGCTATAAAAGGCGGTTAAGAAAGGTGCAGCAGCAGAGGGAATGAGTATCTGGGACTACATTTGGCGTGGTCATGATCCAACTTCCGTTGCTGTTATGACTGAAGTGAGTAACATGTTCTAGACTACCATATTTTTCATGTAGTTCAATCACTTCATAGAACTAAACTTTCATTTCTGCCATTCTTGACAATTACTTTAGTTACTCGGAATTGTCATCTGGTACTGTCATCTTAATCAGATTTCTTGTTCGTTTACCACTTGTATCCTATTTCTTTACTTCCTTGATTTCATTCTCATATCCTAATTTTGTTTTACAGGATAGTGCTGCTGTTACAGGCCTTGCTATTGCAGCAGCATCTTTGGTGGCTGTTCAAATGACAGGAAATGCTATGTATGATCCAATTGGCTCCATCATTGTTGGTAACTTACAGCGAATGGTATGCTAACTCTTGTTGGTCCATATTTCTTGTAGTGCTGTTAGCTCATATTTATTCTGTCACTACGGACAACTAAATGATTCAAATGAAAAATGTCACTGTTTTGTGGTTTGCGCTTGAATTTTAAGCTACTTTGATATTGGCAATCACATCACCTTGACCAAACTTGCTAAATTCTCCTTACAAAATCTCATGAGAAACTGAAACAACTTGAACGAATAGTTCTCATGTTTTCGTAGTGAAGCAAAGCTACATATTCAACCATTTGGACCATCTCTACTCAATTATTTGCCTCATTAAATTTTACTCAATTATTTGCCTTATTAAATTTTCTTTTGTTATCGCATATATGAATGCATCTTGGACCTGTAGAATTTTCTCATCTCTTCTTTAATAAATAATCTGTTAGATTGTTTTCTTTTCCAGTTTTTCTCACTTTTGTAAGGCTCTTCTTTATTTCTAATTATATTTTTTCTATTGCATTTCATGTTTCTGCATCGTTCGCATCCTAATCTATGTAATACAGTGCGTCTAGTTAAGGAGATAGAGTCTATATTAGGAGATAGAGTTCGTATTCTATTCCATATATGGCTTATCTCTATATGGCATATTCTCCTGTACTCCTCTATATATGACCCCTTAGGTCTCATATCAATACACACAATATTCGTAACATGGTATCAGAGCAAAATTAAAATCAAGTTTTGTGTATATTCCGCTGCACTGCCCCCGGGAGGAGTGTCTCCACTCCCGGGGGCGGCCATCCACGTCGAATCCGGGGTCACCGTCGCAGCTCCTTCGGCTACCGTCCCTGCGGCCCGCCTCGTTAGATCTACACGCCTCGTTAGATTTACAGCCGCCCAAGGTTATCACGGCGATAAGGCGAGGCGAGGCGTCAGACTACCTTCACATCTTTTAGGCGAGGATGGCGTGCGGCGAGGCGACGCCATACTCATATTCTAAACATTTATGACAGCAATTTTGTTGAACATTGACAGCAATTTTAACTATGTATCAAAGCAAATAAATATGAATAATAGTGCAGCTAGAAAACATGAATGTTGAATGGCATACCTTGACGACATTGTCTATTGTTTGCCGACTTTGCTCTTCTCCCAAGTAGCATGCAGCTCCCATGAGTCCATTGCTGCCATGGAGCAAAACTTAGTACGTTAGTATACTATTAACACCTTCCAATAAATTGAAGTGACAAATTGTACATACAAATTATGAAAACAAGACAATAGTATCAATAGAAATTAAAAATAATTACATTAAAAATAATTAAAAACAATAGTTGCTATTACGGGTTCACTTTCATTTGCCATTGTGCTATACTGCATAGTAATGAACATAGAAAGTTGGAAACATGAATAAAAGCATGTCTATGCAATAAAAACATCTAGCAACATCTCACAATCTAGCAACAATACTAAAGCCAAACATCTAACAATCTGGTTACCAGAGCTTGTAGCATATAGGTAGCAACAATACTATAAATACTCAGAATACAGAACAACCGGCGGACGGGCGGAGAACCTGAGGGCTGCGGGAATAGGGAGGTGGCGGCGTGGAGGCCCGGAGGGAGGCGGCGTGGAGGCCCGGAGGGAGGCGGCGTAGAGGCCCGGAGGGAGGCGGCGGCGTGGAGGCCTGGAGGGAGGCGGCGTGGAGGCCCGGAGGGAGGCGGCGTCGTGGAGGCCCGGAGGGAGGCGGCAGCGTGGAGGCCCGGAGGGAGGCGGCGGCGTGGAGGCCTGGAAATCGCCCGAGCGCGCCGAACTCCCTTCGCTTCGCATGTAACGCCTACGCCCGTATTTTCTCCCCCCGCCTCCCCATTTCTCCCACGCTCCCTCCCACGCTCCCTCCATTTTCCCGCCGTTTCCCGCCTGTGCAGAGGTATGGCGCCCGCCTTGCTCTTGCGACGCGGCTATGGCGACGCCTAGGCGACGCCAGCCCGTCCGAGGCGGACGCCATGCGCACCTGAGGCGAGGCGACGCGGCGCCTCCGGCCATTCCGACGCTTAGCGACGATTAGGCGACGCTTAATAACCTTTGCCGCGCTTTGGGGCGCTTCCCGATCTTCCTCGTCAGTTCCTCGTCAGATCCGCCGCTTGGAGCCATTTCGCCTCTTCGCCGCCTCGTCAGATCCGATCCGCCTCGTTGCAGCCTCGTCACATCCGCCGGCAAGCCGCCCGTCGCAGCTCTTCATTGTTAGGGCCATCTCCGTCGTGGATCCTTCGGCTCTTCATCATCTAGTCCTTCGGCCGCCGTCACTGCAGCCCGTCGCGGCTCTTCAACGTTCATCCGAGCCGTCTGCTCCAGTCGCGCCGCTGGTCTTTGGCGCCTCGTCAGATCCACCGTCGCGGATTCGCCTCTAGATCTCAGGGCCGTCTCCGTCGCGGATCCTTCGGCTCTTCATCATCCAGTCCTTCGGTCGTCGTCACTGCAGCTCGTCGCGGCTCTTCAACGTCCATCTGGGCCGTCTGCTCCAGTCGCGCTACCGGTCTTTGGCGCCTCGCCAGATCCGCCGTCGCGGATCCGCCTCCAGATCTGCCGATGCTCCGCTGGCTGCAAGGAGTCGTGGGCCGCCGCCTCTTCCTTGTCAGATCCGCCGGCTGCAGCAGCGCCGTCGTCGCCTTGTCCACCCGGCGAGCCACCGCCTTCGAGGACGCCCCGATCTGGGCCACTGTCGCCTCGATCCGGTGGGCTGCATCAGCCGCCGCCTTAGAGGACACCCAGATCCGGGCCACCGTTGCCTCGATCCGGCGGGCTGCATCAGCGCCGCCACCTTTGGGCTCATCTGGTCGCGCCGCCTTCGGGGTTGCCAGCCTCGTCAGATCCGCCGTTGCCTGCTGCTCTTCCTCTTGTCGCGCAGGTGCGCCTGGGGAGCCGCCGCCTGGGTTCGGGGCGCAAGCCTTGTCTGTGCCGCCGCCTGTCTGGATCGGGTCGGATCCCCCCAAAGGCGCCTGGGGAGCTGCTCTGTTGGGCCGAGTTGGGTGCTGCCGTTTTTGTTATCTGTTGGAGCTGCTCTTTTGGGCCTAGTTGGGTGCTGCCGTTTTTGTTGCTGTGGAGCTGAGTTGGGAGCTGCCGTCTTCTCTCGGCTGCCGTCCGCCCGTCGCGGTCGGCCGCCGTCCGCCTGACGCGGTCCCTGTAGGCGTTCTCATCCTCGGATCTCCACCGCCCGGCGCTTCGTCAGATAAGTCCCTTCGGCTGCAGTTCATCACCGGTTTATGCTGTGGAGCCGAGTTGGGAGCTGCCGTCTTCTCTCGGCTGTCATCCGCCCGTCGCGGTACCTGCAGGCGTTCTCATCCTCGGATCTCCATTGCCCGGCGCCTCGTTAGATACACCCCTTCGGCTGCAGAGAGGGCAATCGCCCGTCGCGGATCCCTTCGCCGCCATCTGCCCGTCGCGGCTCTTCCTCGTCAGATCTTAGGCGCTTTCGGTTTTGCTCAGTATTTTGCTGCTCAGTATTTCGAGTCTTTTAGGATTTTGAGTCTTCCGTTTACATCCATCTAAGTATTCGGATTTTGTTTACTATTTTAGTATCAATTCTTTCCAAATACAATGCTATTGCATACGTTTTGCATTTGAAGGGGAGTGTTAAGGAGATAGAGTCCATATTAGGAGATAGTCTGTATTCTGTTTCATATATGTCTTATCTCTATATGGCATATTCTCCTGTACTCCTCTATATATATGACCCCTTAGGTCTCATATCAATACACACAATATTTGTAACACGTCCCATTATGCCAGAAATTGGCAAATGTTGCCTTTGTTCCTCTTTATGCCAGAAAACATTATCTTGGCTGTTATAACAGATGAGCAACATGCGCTACCTCTTGAAGTGGCATGTTGCATACAGTATTTGGATAACTAGATGTTAGCAGTTGTGAAGCTCCATGACCAAAAGTTTCATAGCTGCTACAGTGGTGGTTTGTTTGTTGATGTATATTTCTTGTTGATTGCATGAACTCTGAAGTATGTTTTATTTAACTAGTGTCTTGTAAAAGGTGCATACTTCTTTCTTTAGTTGTTGGTTTTATTCATTTTTTTGTATCACTTGGCTTCACATATCATGCATTCTGTTCATACTAAAATTGTGGATGCTATTCATCCTTAATTTTGTTTCTAATGCTGCAAGGAAATATAACTAACACGTTTGTAGGTTAGTGTGTATTTGGACTGTACATGGTCTATTATGCATCACTTTTGATAGTTGATACTGTCAGGCACCACTTGCTATTTATTACCTGTGACAGTTGTTAGTGGGAACCGATTACAATTTTACTGTATAATACTTTAGTCTCGAAGGGGTTTTTGGGATCTTGAGTACTGAACTTTCGATTAAACTTGTTTGGTTAGATAGCCTAACAGTCTAAAACCTTGTTTGGTTAGTATGGGATAAAACTAGGATAGCAAAATTCGGTTTTGCGAGAACTTAAAATTACATTTTTGTGAAAATCCAATCTTTCCTGTTTTTAGAAAACTCAAAATAGAAACAGTAGAATGACTGAAAACCAGCTTTAACCAATCAATGTTTTGACTGTATGATATCTAAACTGAATAACAACTTAAAATCTATATTGCCAAAACTTGCACTAAAATGTTTTCTGCAAAATCCATCAACAAAACATGTGATCCTAACGGCCGCTAAATGTTTTCATTCTTGGTAATATTCGCACCTTTGATTGTTTGTTGACGTTTTGCTTCTCTATTTTGCTCATTCCCATCCATGGCTTGTTCCAAAGCAAACTGTTCTATAATTGTGCTCTCTGTAGGTTGCTATTTTTCTCATGCAGAGGAACAGGCACACTTTAATTGGCAGGGCCATTGATGATCATGACATGCAGCGAGTTTTTGAATTTCTGAAGTCTGATCCGGTAACTTGCTGATGTCATAATTTCATAAAAATGCTCAGAAGCTTTGTAGTGAAGCTGATTTCCTTGCATCTTGCAGGTTGTGGATGCTCTTTATGATTGCAAAAGTGAGGTGATTGGACCAGGATTCTTTAGATTCAAGGCGGAAATTGGTACAACTCTTACCATTTGCCATTCTCCAGCTTGCACTTCATTCTTTGCTGTCTCTTTCAGTTAGTACCACTGTTATTAAGTCGTCGACTAATCGGCGACTAATCTACGACTAGTCATCGAGTCGGCACAGGATGGACGACTAGAGAGATTGACTCGACTGGAGCGATTAATCGAGAGTACGGACGACTAATCGGTGACCAGCCGCGACTAATCGTCCATATCTAGCCGGCCGACTGGAGGCCCACTCTCCCGTGCGCGTCATGCCCTGGCCTGGCCCAAGTGTATTCCTGTGCGCGTGCTGCCTGGTAAGTGTAACCCTAACCTTATCCATTCAATCCCGTGCGCGAGTCTCTCCCGTGCGAGCCGCCGTAGGCGATGTTGTCAGGAGCGAAGCAGTACGTCTTCTTCGGTGACCGTCGCCTCCTCTAGTGGTTGCCGCCGCCGCCTTCTTCGGTCAGTTCAGTGCAGCCTCCTGTCCTGCCTCCCTCCTCCCCTCTCCTTCCTCCCTCTTCTCTCCTTCCCCCTCTTCCCTCCTTCCTCCCCTGCTCTAATCTTCTACAGTCTCCTTCTCCAGTGGCCGCCGCCTCCTCTAGTGACCGCCGCCGTGCCGTCCAAGTGATGCCGTCTTCTCCGGTCAGTGACTCAGTGCAGCTTCCTGCCTCCCTCCTCCCCTCTCCTTCCCCCTCTTCCCTCCTTCATCCCCTGCTCTACTCTGATCTGTAATAAGTCCATAGCTCCACTACTTGATCTGTGATAAAATCCATACTTCTGTGAATAAACTCAAACTTCATAGTTCATACTTAGTTTGATAGTTGATACTTAGTTTGCACAAAGCGAATGCACTTTGGAGATCTTATATATGAATTAAATGGATGCTTTGATCAACCCTCCAAGTTGAATTTTGCATGTCAATTTTGTGCTGCATAGTTTAGTGACTTGTCTATGCTCCAATTGACTTCCCTGTTAAACTTCTTGTGACAGCTTGTTTCTGGATTGCAGGAAATGGTTATTTGCGATTTGCTAAATCTCTGTGAAAGACAATAAAGCTATGATTGCCAGTACCATCATGTAAGCATTTGTTTCAATTCTCCCATATTTATAATTACAAAATTATGTCTTAGTTGATTCAATGATTACATTGCTAGGTGTGTTGTTGGTCAGTATCCAAGATTTCTCAGGCCTCATAGGAAGTTTTTGAAAACGGTGGTCAACAAATTATTTGAGTTCATGCATGACATGCATCTTGGAGTTCAGGTCGGTGATGCATTTGCCTTCTCTGAGCTAGGTATGTTGTTGTTTCTCATGTTTCTGTTGCACGTTGATCATAAATGGTGTTTGTTGCTTCTGTTTAATTGTTTTTCCCATTTAGTTCTGCTCTGCATCATATTTCACAGCATGTAGCATTGTAGCCAATAGAGTACCTGTTAAAAAAGTCATTACTAGTGGTACAACTAGTAGCAAGCAGTACACGACTAGTCAGTCGACTAGTCGCCCACTAAGCGACTTGACTCGACTTTACGACTTAATAACCTTGTTCATTTCTCAATTTTCTATTTTTCAGATCATGCTATCATGACAACAAACAAATAGGTATGCAACCACTCAAGTAATCTTATAATAGCTCAGTTTTTAGTGTATCTCCTGAGCATGATTGTTAATGTTTTCTATAAAATTCTTTCCTACCCAATCTACAAATGCCATGAGTGAGTTGTGATGAACCATACTCGTACAAGATTACCAAACATGCAGCACATTCTTGCGATGATGATTACAGGAGAGAAGTCCATTAAAGTGTCCCCTGGTGAGTGGCCATTTTGAACCACAGTTTTTCATGCTTGAAATAGCTTTTCTATTGTCCTGTGGGCTGTGGTCATACCTTTTAGAAAGTTATCTTCTTTGTTGCTTAAACTTACCAATGTTCTTGCTTATATTAATGAAAAAAATCTAAGTTATTTTAAAATCACTGCATTTGATCGTATTTTATTGACTGGAGGGAGTATATACATTTTGTTCTTCCAGGTTGAAGAGACATGGTTATACTTTCTTTTTCTAAGAATGTGCGTACTGATATTGGAACTGTCATATAAGTTGCAAAGTTCTTAGAAATACGAAGTACCAGTATTGAATCTCTTTACCTGTTTACACCAAAACAGAGTCGCAGGCTAGACTTTTAGTTATCCAAGAGGCCAAAACTATGCCATTGTTTTATCATATTGTTTCCTTTCCTTGTTCAACATTTTCCTTTACATGTTCTATTGGGAATTTTGGATTCATTTGGTTAGAATCAGCAACGCTCAGTTACCAGTTTTGTTTCACATGTGCCTGGTAATTGATTTTTGGATAGAAATGAGAAGATGAAGTATTTTAACCATCAAAATAGCATTCGAGCTATTGGTAAGAGTTGTGCCAGCTCAACAAGATCTATGATCATCTATATCATTCTCTATTACATGGTTCAATTAGTCTCTCTGTTTTTCTTCCAATGAAATTTACTTTTCTGATTACAAGTGTTAGACAGCATATGTGCTCCCATGGGCCTTGGGCCTTCACAGGATTAGGGTTAAGTTCTCATAGGCAAGAATCACCGTTGATTCATTAATAGACAAGGATCACCGTTGATTGGTTCTGTTTCTATAAGCCAAACCCTAGGTCATCCTTGCATATATATATGTAACCATTCACCCTTCATATATTATCAATCAATTAAGTGCAATAGCTTCTCTATCATGGTATCAGACTGGTCGATCCTCGACCTAAGGCCGCTAGGGTAGTAAGCAGAGGGTGCTGGTGGCCAGCCCTCTGCTTCTACCGCTGCCCGCCGCCACTCCTCTGCTTCTCCTCACCCGGCGCGCCTCCTCGACCGATCCGCCGCCGCCACTCCTCTGCCTCTCCTACCCGGCTGCTACCTCACCCACCTCTCCACCGAGCGGCCGCACCTCTCTCTGCCGCCTCTCTACCCTGAGCGGATTCGAGTCGCCACTCCCTCCGCCACCTTCTCTTCGACCGCAACTCCCGAGCGGAGCGCCGACTACGCTGACTTCCTCCCCTACCTCACCATGTCCGCCGAACCGCTACCGACCTCCTCTACTCCTGCTGTCGCCGCCGATGCCGACTGCTCCAAGGCAGAGGCAGCCGCCGAGGCGGCACACGACGCACGCCTCGCCGTCGCCGCCAAGGCCCGCGCCGACGCTCTTGCACGGGCCCAAGCCGCTAAGCGCGAAGCTGCCATCGCCGCCCAGGAACGCGTGGCTACTGCTGATCGCGAGCGCGCTGCCCTCGAGCGCGCCGCCGCCACCATGGACGCCGACGCCAAGTCGGTCCACGAGGTCCCCCTTCCCCTCCATGACGCCCTTCTCCTTCACGAGGCTGCTGCCATCACCAATCTTCACGCTCAAGCCGTCGGCGTGCACAACATCCGTGCGCTGGTTCCCCTCGTCCTCGACCTGAACTCTGGCAACTACACACGCTGGCGTGAGCTCTTCCTCCTCGCCCTCGGGAAGTACTCCCTCGAGGACCACGTGCTCATCGACGATCCCGATCCGACCCTTCCCGACTGGGTCCGCATGGACTGCGTCGTCAAGTCCTGGATCCTCGGCACCCTCTCCACCGAGCTCGTCGAAACTGTGCTGGAACGCCGAGCCATCGCGTGCGTCACCTGGCTCGCCATCGAGATGCAGTTCCTCGGCAACCGGGAGTCACGCGCCCTCTACCTCGACGCCGAATTCCGCAACTTAGTTCAGGGCGATCTCTCGATCGGTGACTACTGCTGACGCTTCAAGAGCATGGCCGATGCTCTTGCCGACCTCGGGGAATTCGTCACCGACCGGACCCTCGTCCTCAACGTCATCCGCGGCCTCAACGAGAAGTTCACCAACATTGGCCTGCACCTCCAACGGAGCCGGCCCTTCCCCCTCCTTCCTTGAGGCGCACACCGATCTGCTTCTAGAGGAACTCAACACGGCCAACCGCACGACTTTTCCGGCCACTGCCTTGCTCACCTCCGCCGGTCAGCTCGCCTCGACACCCATCAACCGTCCCCCAACTCCATCGGCTCGCAGCAGCTTCGGGGGCAGCTACGGAGGTGGGGGCGGATCCGGCGGAGGCTTCTCGCAGATCCGCGGCGCGCAAGCGCCCGACGCGTCTGGCGAGCAGCAAAGCAGCGCGCAGGTACTCACGGCACGCCTAAACCCGGCGGCTGGCCTATCTTCTACAACCCGTGGACCGGCACCATCCAGATGTGGCCTGGCCCACGGCCTCTTGCGCCTCTTCCGCAGGGACGATTCTCCGGGCTGGCTCAGCCTCCCAGGGCCCAGCCGCATCCATAGGCCCTTTTCACCGGAACCCAGCACCAAGGGGCGGTCCCTGACCTTCCTGGCCAAGCTGCTGGACCGTACGGCGCCCCAACCAGCCTGCCTCTCTGGGACCAGCACTCTCTTGCGAGTTCCTTCTCCACCATGGTGCTGACACCACCACAGCAACACGAGTGGTACTTCGACTCAGGAGCCACTTCCCATATGACCTTCGACTCTGGTATTCTCTCGGACTCCTCCATTACACAGTATCCCGCTCCTTCCTCTATTGTTGTCGGTAACGGTTCCTTGCTGTCTGTTACTTCTACTGGCACAACCAACCTCAATGATTCCTTTCGTCTCAATAATGTTCTTGTTTCCCCCAACCTTATTAAAAACCTTATTTCTGTGCGCCAGTTCACTTCTGACAATAATTGTTTTTGTTGAGTTTGATCCTGCTGGCTGCTCTGTGAAGGATCTTCGGTCTCAGAACGTGATTGTCAGGTGCAATAGCTCTGGGCCGCTATACCCCCTGCATCTCCCCGTCGCCGGATCCTTCCTCGCCGAGTCCTCCGCCCCACTTTGGCATTGCCGCCTTGGTCATCCGGGTCATGAAGTTTTGTCTAAATTAGCAAGTTCTTCCTTTATTCCTTCTTGCCATAAAAACACAAGCAACTCTGTCTGCCATACATGTCAACTAAGTCGTCATGTACGTCTTCCATTTCCTGTGTCAGCATCATGTGCTTCAATGAATTTTGATCTTATACATTGTGACCTTTGGACATCACCTATCGTTAGTATCTCCGGTTACAAGTATTACCTGGTCATTCTCGATGATTGCTCACACCACCTTTGGACGTTTCCCCTTCGGCTCAAGTTTGACACCTTTTCAACACTCGCTAACTTTTTCTCATATTTCCACTCAGTTTGGCGCTACCATTAAAGCAGTCCAGTGCGACAATGGCCGCGAGTTTGACAACTCTCGCGCCCGCACGTTCTTCCTCACTCGTGGCGTCCACCTCTGCATGTCTTGTCCCTACATCTCCCAACAGAATGGTAAAGCTGAGCGTATCATTCGATCCGTCAACAATGTCATTCACTCACTTTTATTTCAGGCGTCCATGCCACCATCCTATTGAGTTGAGGCGTTGGCCACTGCCACGTATCTCCTCAACATCTTACCCACCAAGACACTACATTTCTCCACACCTCACCACGCCCTCTTCGGGTCTCCCCTGTTGTATAATCATCTTCGCGTTTTTGGGTGCACTTGCTACCCGAATCTTGCCTCCACAGCCTCCCACAAACTCGCTCCTCGCACTGCCTTGTGTACCTTCCTTGGCTACTCCGCTCATCATAAGGGATATCGGTGTCTCGACATGGCCTCCAATCGGGTCTACCTCTCCCACCATGTCATCTTTGATGAAACATCCTTTCCCTTTGCTAACCTTTCTTCCACCATGTCCACGACAGATTTTGAGTTTCTGGATGACTGTACTAATCCAGTGCTAACACCTATAGGTCCGTTGTGCACCTCTTTGCCTGCAGGTTTTCCCACGGCGACCACCTCTGCTGGCTCGGTTTCCAACCTCAGCGCCGGTCCTCACGTGCGTTTTAGCGCGTCGGTCGTCTCTCCCGTACGTGCCGTCGCCTGGGCACCTGACTTCCCCGCGCTCATGCCACGCACGGCCCCGAAGAGAGCTCTACCGGCGCCCCTACCACGCGCGGCGACAGAGGCTCCAACGCCGTGTATGGCATCGACCTCCCCGACGTTCGCACTACCACATGCGGCCCCCTCGTCACTTGCTTCGGCGCCCGCACGGCCACGTGCGGCCCCCCTGATCGTGAGTTTCGGCAAGTCCACGCGTCGTGCGAAGACGGTCTCCGCCCCGGTACCTCCGGACTCCGCCCTGGTGCCCCCCCGTCGCACCTTCCTCGGGGCGCCGTCCCGGTGCTTCCAGTACTGAATCAACACTTGATGACAACGCGTGGCAAGTCCGGGTTTCGGCTACCCGCTCTCTACCACGTCACGCCACTGTCGCCCATACCTCAGACGTACCATCGCGCCCTTGCCGATCCCAATTGGTGGGCTGCTATGGAGGAGTATGCTGCCCTCTTGCAAAACCACACCTGGGATTTGGTTCCGCGTCCGTCGACTGCGAACATTGCCTCCGGCAAGTGGATCTTCAAGCATAAGTTCAAGGCCGACGGCTCCCTCGAACGCTACAAGGCACGCTGGGTACTTCGGGGATTCACCCAGCGGCTAGGTGTGGACTTCGACGAGACATTCAGTCCGGTGGTCAAACCAGCGACAGTTCGCACAGTGGGTCAGACATCGGATTTTCGCAGCCTCGCCGGAGCACTTTAGTACCTCACGTTCACCAGGCCAGACATCTCCTATGCCGTTCAGCAGGTCTGTCTCCATATGCACGACCCGAGGGAGCCTCATCTTACAGCTTTGAAGCGCATCCTTCGGTACATCATAGGCACTCTCGACTTGGGACTCATCCTTCGGCCGTCTACTCAGTCAAATTTGGTGGTTTACTCGGACGCGGATTGGGCAGGTTGCCCGGATACACGCAAGTCCACATCGGGCTACGCTGTTTTCCTTGGCGACAACCTCATCTCCTGGTCTTCCAAGCGCCAGTCGACGGTGTCTCGCTCCAGTGCTGAAGCTGAGTATCGTGTTGTGGCTAATGCGGTCGCCGAAGCTACATGGCTGCGCCAGCTTCTACTCGAGCTCCACTCCCCACTCTGTCGTGCGTCTTTGGTCTACTGCGACAACATCAGCACTGTCTACATGTCAACCAACCCCGTCCAGCATCAGCGCACCAAACACATAGAGATTGATCTTCACTTCGTTCGTGAGCATGTCGCCCTTGGAGGTATTTGGGTACTGCACGTCCCCACCACATCGCAGTATGCTGATATTTTTACTAAAGGGCTGCCGTCTTCAGTCTTCACCAAATTCAGGTCCAGTCTCAACGTCCGCTGTGCCGACGCTTCGACTGCGGGGGCGTGTTAGACAGCATATGTGCACCTATAGGCCTTGGGCCTTCACAGGATTAGGGTTAAATTCTCATAGGCAAGAATCACCGTTGATTGATTCATAGGCAAGGATCACCGTTGATTGATTTTGTTTCTACAAGCTAAACCCTAGGTCATCCTTGCCTATATATATGTAACCATTCACTCTTCATATATTATCAATCAATTAAGTGCAATACCTTCTCTATCAACAAGAACAAAGCAGAGGTCATAATATCTAGCGGCCTTAACATTTACGTATTCTGTAGATGTTATCATAGCTGCAAGGAAAATCATTTTCCCAATTTTCTTTCCCATCATCACCAATTTTTGGTGATTTATTGCAATTCCAAGAAGCACAGTGTTCATTCCAAGAAGTAATACCTAGTGAGTCTTCCTCTCTCTGTACCTTTGAACAAAAAACAATTGTGAGGTCTCTGTTTGATGTTTGATTATAGATCTTTCTCTTCTAGTACCAGTATAGCACTACAGTAAAATAAGTTCCTTTGCAAAAGTAGATGACAGTTCCTGCATCTTTTCTCTTCTTATGCTGGAGTTTTTTTTCACTAGATAGATGCTATTGTACCATACCGGTGGACGAGGCAAACTTTGGTCTTGAGTAAACTGATGTAAAACACCTGATTTGGGTGACCTAAAGCTTGAAATCCCCATAGGATTCCACACAGCCTCGGTAAAATACGATATAATGTATGCACTTTACCAATCTGTTTCTCAGACAATGTTAGTGCGCTAATTGCATTTATATCTATGAACAAACGTATTGTAAGGTTTTCCCATGTTCCCACGCACTGGGTTGCTGACTGGTGACTAGCTTTTCTAGCAATGCTTCCTTGAATTTCAATTGACAGGCTGCTGACCGTGATGATGTAGTTGATGAGATTATAACTCTAATGACCAAACCACTGCGTTGGACATAGAAGGGAAATATTTATTTACTGTAGATTCTTATCTAGTGATTTTACATGTAAGTTCTCATACGGTGCAGTTTTGTCCAAAGATTGTTCTTATCCCTACCTTACAGGTATGTTCCTGTCTTTGTATAAGGTACATATTGTTAGAGATATTCCATATATATGTGTAATTTCCCAACTGTATAAGGGGTTTTCTGCATAAGTGCATACCTGTACGTGTATATATATTGGCCCCATGGCCTCATGATGAATACAAGCACTATTCATGACATGGTATCAGAGCCTAGGGTTTTTCATACCTAGGGCTTCGTGCTTCTCTCCACCTTCGCTGGATCCTCTCTCCATTGTAAGCCGGATCATCTTCTCTGCTTCGCTGGATCCTCTCTTTGCCGGATCCTCTTCGTCTCCGCTTCGCTCGAATCGAGGCCGCCGCCGTTCTGCGGTCGGATCGCGCCGCTTCGGAACCGCCGCTGGTCTTTGCCGTCGCCGGTTCTCTCCGCCGCTACTCCGCTGATCGGGAGCGCGCTGGGAGGCTTCGAGCATGCATGCTCGATCCGCGCCGCCGCGCGCCGGGAGCAGCTAGGTCACGCCGCCGCTACCCGCTGACGGGGGGATCCGCGCCGATCGGAGTCGCCGGCACCGCGCCTGGGAGCCGCCACCGCTGGAGCGGCTCGGTCCCCGCCGCTACCCACCGACGGGGATCCATACGACCCGCGCTGATCCGCGCCGATTGAGTCGTCGCCTGCCCGCCGCTGAGCCGCCGCCGTGGAGCGCCTCTCCCGGCCGGCTTCGGCGAGGTTTCGGCCTTTGGGCCTCCCCCCCTCGTTTGGCCATTAGGCCTTTTTAACAGAGGGCCTCATTAAAAAAAAAGAAGAAAGAAAAGAAAAAGAAAAAAAAAGAAAAAAAAGGAAAAGGAAAGAAAGAAAGAAAAAAAATGTCTTCTATAGGATCAATCTCTATTCCTCGTTGCCCGGTGATTTTTGATGGTCTCAACTATCGGGATTGGTTTCAGCATATGCGTCTTAACATGCGTGGTCAGCGTCTTTGGGAGTTTCTTACTGGCGAGTTGCCTTGTCCGTCTCGCCTACTCCACTGGCCGAGCTGCACTCCGAAGGATGCTTCTGAAGACACTCGTACAACGGCAACTGAGGCTTTTGAGGCTGCTATGGAGACTTTTCAGTCTGATTTTGCTACTCACAAGACATGGATTGATGAGGATGCTCGTGCTGCTGCTATTCTGGTTACCAGCATGGAGGTGCATCTCACTGGTGATATTATTGGTCTGACTTCTGCTCAGGCAATGTGGGCACATCTGCGCACCCGCTACGAGCCATCTGGTGATTCCTTGTACCTTGCTGTTGTGCGTCAGGAGCAGTCGCTACAGCAGGGAGATGCCACTGTGGATGAGTTCTATGCTCAGCTGTCCGCGATATGGCGTCGATTGACTCTTTAGGGCGGATGTTTGTCACACTGCCGATCTTTGTCGGCGTCAACGATCTCATCCGAGCTTCGTCGCAGCTACGACTTCTTGACACGTCTCCGTTCAGAGTTTGAGCAGACTCGTGCTCAGTTATTGGCTCGTCATTCTCGTGTGACTCTGTTGGAGGCCCTTACAGCTGTTCGTACTGAGGAGATCCGTCTTCGTGGTGCGGGTCTCCTATCATCGTCGTCGTCCCTTTCAGTTTTGGCGGCTTCTTGACTTCTACTCCGCTTTGCGTCGCGTGTTACTTCTTCCCGACACGCCTTCACCAAAGGATACCGCTGTTGGTCGGGGACTCCACTGCACTTATTGCAACAAGGATGGACATGTGGAGCAGTTTTGCTACAAGAAGAAGGATTTTCGTCGTGGTGTTCGTCCGCCGAAGGGCACTGGAGGTTCTTTTTCTCAGCGTAGTCCTGGTACCTCTGATACTCAGCAGTTTTTATAGTTGCTAGGTCGCATGGTTGCTTCTGCATCGTCCGGTACTGCTGGTTCTGCTATTCAGTCTTCGGGGTGACAGACCATCTTCTACTCCTTCCTCAGGTACATCACCTTGGATTCTTGATTCTGGAGCTTCTTTTCATATGACATCTGATTCCACAATTCTTACTTCCGTTAGCCCTCTAGTTGCTCCTATCATTGTTCGGATAGCAGATGGTACATCTCTTTCTGTCACAGGACAAGGCACTCTTTCAAATTCATCTTTTCATGTTCCTGCTGTTTTCCATGTCCCAAAACTAACCATGCAGCTCATATCTGCTGGCCAGCTCACTGACCATGGTTGTCGTGTTATTCTCGATTCTGATTCTTGTTGTGTTCAGGACCGCCGCACGGGGACTCTGGTTGGTACTGGGCCTCGCCGCCGTGATTCCCAACGACTCTGGGAGCTTGAGCCGACTTCGACTTCCTTCCCCCTCGTCTGGTCACCTCCACCACTGCCTCCGCATCTGCTGCCGTCTCCACTGCCTCTTTTGCTCAGTGGCATCATCGTTTGGGACATCTTTGTGGTTCCTGTATGTCTTCTCTACTTTGTCGTGGCCTTTTAGGATCTGTGTCTGGTGATGCCTCTCTCCATTGTAAGGGTTGTAAGCTTGGCAAACAGCTTCAACTCCCCTATTCTTCTAGCGAGTCAGTATCTCAGCGTCCTTTTGATCATTTGATGCTGTAGACTATACCACAACATGTTTAGGCTCCATCTTTTTTTTACTATATCTAATTTGATCAGTCTGCTTTGAAGAAATTAGGTGAGCAAAAGCATTCCAATATTTTAACCTTGTAGTAACAACCAAGATAATGTCATTTGAAGGTACGAAAGAAGTTGTTGGTACTAACGTAGAATGTAAAGTATTTTTTTAGCTTCCTAGTTGATCTTGACATCTCTTAGTGCCTATTTTCTCCGTAGTATTTGGCCAATGGGCGCAATAGTCAGGTTGGGCAGCCTTCTTGTGATAACACTAACTCCTTTGTTACCACCTTGTCTCTCTTTTAGCTCTGTTGGGTTTGATAATTCTACTTTTACTTGAAGCTATGAGAGATTATCTTTTACATGTTGTTTGTCTTGTATTCTTGTGCCTAGGGCGAGGTCACTGGTGTGTGTTGTGATCTGGCTTTCAAAATTTTGTTTTACTCCACGCATGTATTTTAGCTCAATGGTGGAATTGGGAGGGGTGCATTCGAAGTTTTGGATAAGTTGATTGATTTGGTTCTATTTGTCATGCATTTGTGCTTTAGGAGTTCGCACAAGTCATCCTTTTGATTTGGTTGCGATTCTGGTTCTTTGAAGTGGCATTCTCCTCCATGCGGGCATTCGGCAGTTTTTACCTACAATCTATGAAACTGGATGATTGTTCTCATTGTACGCACAGTTGCTAGTGGGTCCTGTGATCTGATTGCTTAGGAGTAGCGTCTTTGCAGTGTTGTTCTTGAGTGACTAGGTGTGTTTAAGGCTTCCAATTGACTCGTGCATGTGGACAACCTGGTTCTTGGTGCAGCGTGCTCCTGCATCTTAATTCATTCATCTTGATTCCACAGACTTGGTGTGGCCCGTTTCGTGGAGTGTGAGGAATTGCTAGCGAAGGTTTTATGTGAACATTTTTCATTGTGTGCATGACCTGGTAGCTTCGGTACGCCTCTTGTTGCTGTGCACCCTCCCTACAAAACTCCCTAGGCCACATCATGGTGTCTTCGATCTCACAAGTCCTTTTCTAGCCCTCCAACCTTGATATGCCAAGGCTACTAGAGGTTTGTGTTTTAAGGATTTGTTTATAGCATCACTTACCAGGGATACACCTTATATTTTCATTTACATGTTTCACTGACATTCCCATCTAATCTTTGATGTTGATTAACTTTCGCTTTATCTTTTTGACAAAAAGTGTTCAGGAGCAAAGTTTCTGGCCTGCAGTCGCAAATTTACACCTCCAGGAGTGTATTGCTTCACTTGTTTTGTTTAATCTGTTCTGTTGCGTGCTTGCCTCATCTTTTCCCTAAACTATTGTTTGTGTCAGATTTATATGATTGTGTTGTGCCAAATTAGCTTACATTTTCTAAAATCCAAAGTTATGTCCCTGTGCACTAATCTGTTTCATTTCTCAATTTTCTATTTTTCAGATCATGCTAGCATGACAACAAACAAATAGGTATGCAACCAGTCAAGTAATCTTATAATAGCTCAGTTTTTAATGTATCTCCTGAGCATGATTGTTAATGTTTTCTATAACAATGACTCAACTCCTCATAAAGGATTCTTCCATTCCCAAAACTAAAAATCGCATGCTCTGCTTTGCTGGTTAGTGTTCTCAAACAATGTACTACCATTAATGATTAGAACTTTAATTAGGAATTGAAGGAGTTAGTGGGAGTATTTCTCTGAAAAAATGTCACATTTTATTGACTGGAGGGAGAATATACATTATGTTCTTCCTGGTTGAAGAGACATGGTTTTATACTTTCTTTTTCTAAGAATGTGCGTACTGATATTGGAACTATCATATAAGTTGCGATGTTCTTAGAAATACGAAGTACCAGTATTGAATCTCTTTACCTGTTTACACCAAAACAGAGTCGTAGGCTAGACTTTTAGTTATCCAAGAGGCCAAGACTATGCTATTGTTGTATCATATTGTTTCCTTTCCATGTTCAACATTTTCCTTTACATGTTCTATTGGGAATTTTGGATTCATTTGGTTAGAATCAGCAACGCTCAGTTACCAGTTTTGTTTCACATGTGCCTGGTAATTGATTTTTGGATAGAAATAAGATCAAGTATTTTAACCATCATAATAGCATTCGAGCTATTGGTAAGAGTTGTGCCAGCTCAACGAGTAGATCTATGATCTATCTATATCATTCTCTATTACATGGTTCAATTAATTTCTCTGTTTTTCTTCTAATGAAATTTACTTCTCTGATTAAAAGAACAAAGCAGAGGTCATAATATCTAGCAGCCTTAACATTTACGTATTCTGTAGATGTTATCATAGCTGCAAGGAAAATCATTCTCAATTTCCTTTCCCATCTTCACTTTTTTGGTGATTTATTGCAATTCCAAGAAGCACAGTGTTCATTCCAAGAAGTCATACCCAGTGAGTCTTCCTCTCTCTCTCTCTGTACCTTTGAACAAAAAACAATTGTGAGGTCTCTGTTTGATGTTTGGTTATAGACCTTTCTCTTCCAGTACCAGTATAGCACTAAAGTTGAATAAGTTCCTTTGCAAAAATAGGCGACAGTTCCTGCATCTTTTTTCTCTTATGCTGGTTTTTTTTCTCACAAGATAGATGCTATTGTACCATGCCGGTGGACGAGGCAAACTCTGGTCGTGAGTAAACTCATGTAAAACACCTGATTTGGGTGACATAAAGCTTGAAACCCCCATAGGATTCCACACAGCCTCGGTAAAATACCATATAATGTATGCACTTTACCAATCTGTTTCTCAGACAATGTTAGTACGCTAATTGCATTTATATCTATGAACAAATGTATTATAAGGTTTTACCATGTTCCCACGCAGTGGATTGCTGATTGGTGACTAGTTTTTTGAGCAATGTTTCCTTGAATTTCAATTCACAGGCTGCTGACCGAGATGATGTAGTTGATGAGATTATAACTCTAATGACCAAACCACTTCGTTGGACATAGAAGGTAAGTATTTATTTACTGTAGATTCTTATCTAGTGATTTTACATGTAAGTTTACATACAGTGCAGTTTTGTCTAAAGATTGTTCTTATCCCTACATTACAGGTATGTTCCTGTCTTTGTATAACGTATATATATGGTCCAACATTCATACTATTTTGCAGTTTGCACTCTATCTCGACTTGATTTATGCAATTTGAAAGTGATATCTGCACCAAACTAAACCTGTAATGCATACTATGATTCCATACTGCCTTGATTGGTTTTTTTTTTCTTGATAAGTATTGCAAGAGATTAAATGCTACAGAAGGACCTCATTCTATGTCGAATGTTAATTTCGTAGACTAATATGGAAAGGCTTTTGTACAATCAAAATGTGTATAAAGTTGTGAAAGCAAAATTTGCAGTCTTCACCTCGGTCATTTTTACATGTATGCAAATGCAAGTGAATACTGTGGAGAAACACATCCCCGATTTAAATTTGTTTTTGGCTTGTTGCTAAGGCCTCCAATGGAGAAAGATAGGCAACAGATAAGGCCTTCTACAAGTGAGATATAGCAAGGCAATGCTTGGCATTCAAATAGCAAGTATGTGTTAGATGTGTATAGTCTAGCGGCTACTTTGCTTATTGTACATAGTTATATATAGGCCTATAGGGCCTCTTTGGAATATAAGCCTCATTCAAACATGGTATCAAAGTAAGGATAGGGTTAGGGTTTGTCCTCCACCGCCGGCTGCCACGGTCCTCTCCCTCTCTCTTCGCCCTCTCCCGTGCCGCCGGCTTTTTCTGCCTGTCGCCACCTCCTCGAGCCGCCGGTTGATCCGCCCGTCGCCTCCTCGAATCCGATCTGTTAGAGTTTATATCTTTCCCTGTTAGAGTTTATCTCTTTCCCTGTTTAGGTGATCCCCTTCTATATTTAGGTAGCCTTTCCTTATGCGCCTCAATCCTCCCGGATCTTCTCCCCGGTAGAGCTCTATATATTGTACTCCTGTTACTCAGTTGAATGCAAGCAATATTCGCGCTATCACGATCGAACCTGGTTGGTGTCGACCTCTTCCCGTTGCCGCCCGAGCAAACCTCGGCTATGCTGCTCGGCACCGGCGCCTCCTACGCCGGCGCACGTCCGCCGCCTTCGTCGGCCGTTGTCAGAAAAAAGGAAAAAGAAAAAAAGAAAAAAGTGTCCAATCTGCTCCGGATGGTGACCATCAGCGCCTCCTCCATCCCACTCCCCACTGTTCGCTTTGATGGTACGAACTTCCGTGAACCACAGTTACCTTTATCTTAAGCATGGGATCCATTTGTTCTACCTCCGTAGGTATGCTCATAATTTCCTACAAATGTAGTAGCAACTTTACCTACTCATGCTTAGACATCGCTACCAAATCTCACTAGAACTGTGTCAACTTCATCCCTCAGAATTTAAGTCTCACACGACTCTATGACAATTCTTCTCCATTCAACTTAGCTGGGGAACTTTCCTACATCAAGATTCCCATTCTAGTCCTCTCAACTAATTCCAATAGAGTTCTAAAATTACAACTATTAGAACCTTCCATCCCACAGGTCGTGATTATCACAATCAATCATTCAATGTGGTTCAACAATCTAAGTCGCCTTAAGCGTTCTCTCACAATATTACAAATCAACAACATAACTAGCGGAAACGTAAATGCAATGCTTGACCCAATCCCATCCTATTGTGCACCAGAGTGTGTCAAGTTTTAATTTAACCATTAGGTCTAAATCAAGTTTTAATACTTAACCAACCTATCTTACCAAATTATCCACCATGGACCTAATGCCCGCTCTGCTACCAACTGTAATACCCTGACCCCTTCCCTAAGCTCAAGGTGCTACGACCTACTCTATGATGCTACAAATTGCAATTTTTATCGCTGGTTTTGCGTAGTGACTCCTTTATTTAAATATCAACCGAACGGCAAAAGACATAAACTTGACACTAGGCCCAGGAGCAGAGGTATAAATTTGCTAACTACCAAAAGGAACTCATGTGCTATACAAGGTTAAATAATTCTTGTTATGACATACTTTTAACACTAACTACCTGTCATGCTATCAAAGTTTAAACTTATCGACTAAAGGTGTTATGTAAATTATTGTTGCACGTGGAATAACTGTGCTAATCCCGCCCGTACATGTCGCCTTCAATAGTCACCTAAAAAACAACAAAGTAAGAGTGAATCCAAAGACTCAGCAAGCAATTAATAAAATAGTGGCGTCAACAAAAGCAATTCAATGATATTTGGAAAACACAATCCTTGTAACTATCAATAAATCACATCTTACAAAACTACAATAAAAACTCTACAACTGTTCCATTGTCATCAGTTTCTTCTATACAATGCAATATAATGCAATGCCATATCTACATGCATCCATCGAGCCCATATCGGTAAAATTGAGTGTTCACCCATCGATGAACCACTCGTGCCCCGCCCTTTTACATACGGGCCACAAACTCCATTCCCATGGAGCATCGACCTTAGAAGGTCTTACTCGTGAGCACTCCGGATTATTCATGTATCTTTCTCACCGATCTCACCGGAATAGTTGTATGACTTTGTCTTCGGCTTGACTCGTGCAACTTATGTCATGATGAATGTAAATGATGCAACATCCTTTCAGCATTCATAATTAACTCTACACAAACTCCACTCCTGCGAAGTGCCTACCGAAGTAGGTCTTTACCCACTACCGCGGGATGTCATTCGTCTATGTAAAGCTGTCACATACAATATTGAATCAGACTCCTTCCCGCTGTCCTGATGGTTAGACAACCATAGTGTTCAATGTTAATTCTTAACATAACAGCTATCTCGGGTTTTGAAATTTGTATAACTCTACTCATATTTCTGGTTACTATGATTGCCATCTAAACTTCGATCCCCGCTCAAAGGTTTGTTTCTCACAATTTACAGACTACATCAATTAAATCATTGATTTTAGTCCCAACGGCCGGGTTATCCCATATCGGCTATGACTGTCTTGAAGACATACTCCCAAAACCATACCGCCGAACTCGGTGTTCCAGCCTTCTATGGTGCTTTAGCAATTACTTTTGTTAATTAATCTATACTAATTAACCCATACTACTTAATCCATACTAATCATTCGCTCTCCTCGAAGACCACTTACTAATTAGGCATCTGCTAATTAGCCTCCACACAATCATCTGCATTTCTCAACCATTTACCTGCACTAATCATTCAGTAATCAATTGGTCGGTCACACATGCATCGACACATCAGCACACGGCCATCGCAATTCACTAGCTCTACACACACATGGCGACAACCTCACCGCTCTGCATGTCTTCCAACAAGCCGTGCTCTAACCATTCTATACATTCGTCTCACTGATCGATAATTCAATCTTTACAAAACTCAGTAACCAAGTAATGAGAAGGAATCGAGGTGTTACCCTAGCTCTGGTTGACCGAATCGGGGCTCCTCCCTTGTTTTGGCCGGATCTAGCGGATCGGGCGTTGGCTCAGCCTTCCCCTTTCTTTTCCTCTTCCTTTTCTTTTTTTTCCTTCGGTCGGTTGGCTTCCTGCTCAGACTTCTTTTCTTTTCCTCTTGGTCGACACTTCTCCTTCCTCTTCTTTTTCTTTCCCCTATACTCCCTAGCCGGCCCTTCCCTCCCCATCCTTCTTTCTTCCAACATGCCAACTGTCAGCTCCTCTTCTCACGGGCCAGCTCCTCTCTACTTCCGGTCGCCACACTTCCCTCCCTCCCCTCTCTTAACCAGGGAAGGATGACGTAGGTTGGCCGACGTGGGTAGAGGTGGGCGGCGACGATGGCATTGAGGGGAGCTCGGCTCCCCCCTGGCGGAGCAGGGCAACGGCGAGAAGGGGCGGCCCTTGGCTGGGATTTGGCAATAGGACGAAGGCGACGGCGAGATGGGGGCGATAGCACCGGTTGACCAAGTGGCGTGCTCGGGTGAGGCGGCAACGCGGGTTGGCAATGGTGGGGCAGCAGATGACAGTGGGCTCAACTGCGGCTTGGCTGGGAGGTGGAATCGACGGCGTTGGCGGAGCTCGGCCGCGGCGGCGTGCACGAGTGGAGGGGTGGCTTGCAGCAGGGTCGCCATGGGTGGAGGTGGAGCGAACTGATTTTGCTTCCTCTGGCTGATCTTTTTTTATGGGGAGTTGCTTGTACCAGGCTGGGCCAAAGCTGGCCAAGGTACTACAGTATTGTCTGCCTCAGCTCTTGTTTCTTTAGCATTGGCCGAGATATCTTCCCCAACTCCTAGCGCCCCTGTAGCTGCTGCTTCTACTATAGGTCTCTACTGCACCTACTGCCAGCGTGATGGTCACAGGTATCAGGACTGCTACAAGTGGAGGAGGGACCAAGGTAGCCGGCGTGGACATCCCCTAAAGGGCTTTGGCGGTTCCTCCTCTCCAGGAGCTGGTGTGCCTCGCTAGGGCTCTTCTGGTGATGCCGCACTTCATCTTCTCTTGCTCCTCTAACACCTCGGTGTCGGCTCGCCTCAGACTCTTCGGGTCATTGTTATTATGTGATTTTTATGGATGATTATTCTTGTCATACTTAGCTCTATTTTATGTCATCTCGCTGTCAGGTTCTTTCTTTTTATTAGAGTTTCGCCACTATGGTTCGCACTTAGTTCGGTTTGGCTATTCGTGTGTTTCGTGCAGACTCTGCTAGCGAGTATCTCTTTATTGTCTTCTGCGTTTTTCTCGCTACACAGGGCACTCTTCCCCAGTACTCTTGTCTTGGTACTCATGCTCAGAACGATGTCTCTGAGTATAAGCATCATCACTTAATTGAGACCGCTCGAGCTCTCATGCTTGCTTCTATTCCTCACTTTTGGGCTGAGACTATCTCCACTGCTGCTTTCCTTATCAATGTGTAGCCTTCCACCGCTCTTCAGGGCTCTACTCCTGTCGAACGTCTTTTTGGTCGACCCCCACAGTACGGTTACCTTCGCAGTTTTGGCTATCTGCTTCGTCCTTCTTCCACCTCGTGAGTGCACTAAGCTGACTGCTCAGTCAGTTGAGTGTTTTCCTTGGCTACAATCTTGAGCATGAAGGTTATCGCTGTTACGACCCTGTTGCTCATCGGATGAGGATTTCCCGGGATGTCACTTTTGACGACTCCCGATCTTACTATCCTCGTTCTCTCACAGTCAGGTCTGATTATCTTGTTGAGTCGATCTCTTTTCTGACTTTTCCTCACTCTCCACCTACTTCCACTACTGCTTAGCCTCACCCACCTTCATTTTGCTCTCCTCCGACTGCTCCTCTTCCATCTCTGTCGAAGTCTCATTCCCACTCCCTTGTTGAGGTTTCACCTTTTCCTCCACTATCGTCGTCCTCGGGACCTATTCCTAGTTCTTCGCTGTCCTCGGGTACTGCTCCACCCTCCTCTCCTCGATACAATATTCGTGATCACCACACTGTTAGGCAGCTTGAAAGCTTTGGCTTTGCAGCCGTTGCCTCTTCTGAGCCTCTGACTTATTGCGAGGCTGCGGTTCACCCTAAGAGGCAGCTCGCAATGTTTGAGGAGAATGCTGCTTTGGAGCGCACTGGCACTTGGGATCCTGTACCCTTACCCGCACGTGTTACTTCCATCACGTGCAAGTGGGGTATACAAGATCAAAACCCACTCGGATGGTTTTCTTGAGCGCTACAAGGCTCGTCTTGCGGCACATGGTTTTTAGCAGGAGCATGGCCGTAACTACGATGAGACTTTTGCTCTTGTCGCTCATGACCACTGTTCGCATTCCTTGTGGTGGTTTTTGTTCGGCAGTGGTCTATCTCTCAGTAGAACGTCAAGAATACATTTCTCAATGATGAGCTGCATGAGGTCTACATGCAGCTGCCCCCTGGGTATTCTGTCCTTGATGGTATGGTCTGTCGCCTTCATCGCTCTCTCTACGGGTTAAAACAAGCCCCTCGTGCTTGGTTTGCTCGATTCTTCCCTGTCGTCACTGCAGCTGACTTCTCCGCTAGTGATCATGATCTTGCCCTCTTTGTTCACACCTCTCCTTACGGTCGGACTCTCCTATATGTCGATACGATCATTACTGTTGATGACTCTCAGTACATCGCCTTTGTAAAAGGAGCGTCTCCGTAACCAATTCTCGATATTTGATTTAGGTCCCCTTCATTATTTTATCGGAATTGAGATCACTTCTACGCCTGAGGGCTACTCTCAGGAGTGTTACATTCAGGGCATCCTTAGTCGCTCCTGTCTCACTGATCAGCGTGTGGTGGATACTCCTATGGAGCTTGGTGTTCACCTTCGGCCTATCGATGGCGAGCCTCTTGAGGATCCCACTCGCTACCACCATCTTGTTGGGAGTCTTGTCTACCTTGGCATCACTCGTCCTGATGTTTCTCACCTAGTTCACATCCTAAGTCAGTTCATCTCTTCTACTCAGCTCCACTACAGTTATCTTCTTCGTGTTATGCGATATCTTCATGGGACCCTCACTCGTTGCCATTTCTTTTCTCGCTCTAGTTCTTTGCAGCTTCAGGCGTACTCTGATGTGATCTGGGCTAATGATCTTTCTGATCGCCTGTCTCTGCCTATTATGTTTTCCTTTGTTCCTCCTTGATTACCTGGAAGACCAAGAAGTAGCCTGCTATTTCCCGTGCGAGCACTGAGGCTGAGTTGAGAGCCATGGCATCGTTGACAGCTGAGATCACCTGGCTTCGATTGCTACTTGAGGATTTTGGTGTTTCTACTACTGCACTGACTCCTCTCTTATCAGATAGTATTGGTGTTATCAGCATTGCTTGAGATCTTGTGAAGCATAAGCTCATTAAGCACATTGGAGTGGATGCTTCATACATGCAGTCGTAGGTGCAAGACAGTTATTGCTCTTCAGTATGTGCCCTTAGAGTTTCAGTTGGCAGATTTCTTCACCAAGGCATGGACTAGAGCTCAGCATCGGTTTTACCTCTCCAAACTCAGTGTTGTTTACCCACCATGAGTATGAGGGGGAGGGTGTTAGATATGTGTATAGTCTAGAGGCTTTTTTGCTTATTGTACATAGTTATATATTGGCGTGTTGGGCCTCTTTGGAATCTAACCCTCACTCAAACAGTATGTATATTTTTTCATTTTTAGTGAGGGTTGCATTCTGTAGCTGTCATAGCTCGTGCTCAGCGTCATACTAACCACTGCATAGCTGTCTCCAAACTGGTGAGATTGACCTAGCACTGTAGTTCCATTTCATTGCATTGCACCTCTTGCTTTAAGATCGCTTTGGACTAGTTTGATTTGTGTACCCAGTGTTTGGTTTAGTTTCATTTCATTTAATCCCGCACTTGCGGTTTTAGGGTAGTAGTGTTGTCTATTATGGAATTTGTTATTCTTTGTTTGGTCCACTATAAATGATGAGTTGTCATGAAGGAGCTGATCTACCTTGGACTTGTGCTTGTGCATTGGAAAGTGCTGCTTGTTGGGTGAATTTGTTTGATTTGACATGATTTGTCCTATTGTGGTTTTGGCTTAAGTAGACCACATGTTTGTGCTTGTGCAAAGCTATACAATATGCGAATAGATTTGGATTGGTTTGCACTTGTGTGTTTGGGAGGGCAACGAAGTTTGGTGCGCTTGAGTTTAGTTCATCCAAATGCTTGTTGTAGTGGAGGTCTTCAATAAGTTTAACTTGTATGTGGTTGTTTTGGTTTAATTGCAATGTGCCAGTGTGCACATGAAGTGCATTGTGATGTGTGGATTAAATTTGGTTTGTTTTGATGTGGATTTTGTTAAGGATATAGAGTTGTATTAGAATATAGAGTTTGCATTCTTTTCCTGATATATCTTCTTTATTTGTAATACCCTCTTATACTCTCTCTATATATATTACCCATTGGGGCTCTTCAATATACACACAATATTCATAACATGGGATCAGAGCAAAGGTAGGGTTAGGGTTTATCTTTCCTAACTGCCGCTCATCTTCCGCATCTGCGGCCCCGGGAGGATATCTCCATCTGGTTGTCGCCAGGCTAGGTCGTCTCTCTGGTGATTATCGCCTCATCTCTGGCCACTGCCGTCGTGCGCTCTCCAGGCCGCCTCTTGCGCCACCCAGATCTGGCCTCCGCGCTGGATCCGGCTTGATGCCGCCTGGAGGCTCTCTCGCCCAGATCCTCCTTGACCGACCTCAACGAACCCGGCCGTGCGCTCTACGCTGCTCTCGGCCGCTGGAGCCATCGCTCGCTTGGCCTTCTCGAAGGCCGTCAGGGGTCCTCTGTGCCGGATCCCATCGGATCCGGACTCCCCGCCACCGGATCTGTGGCAACCGGTTCTCTGACGCCGGCGCCGCCATGCTCTTCCCCGCTGGCAGCCGCTCCTCCGCGGGCTCCGGCGGACGCTGCTCGATGGATACTTGATGTCGTCACCCCAAACATCTCTTTTGGGTCTGGCCGACACCAAACTCTCCGCCTCTGGGTCGGGTTCGATCCTCGATGCCGTCGGCTTTTCCCTGTTGCGCCAGCTTTCTGCACTAGCTTTTCGTCGCGCTGGCTTTCCACACCGAGGTCGGCCTTGATCTCGTTGGCCATGGAGGGGGAGGCACGAGGTGGTGGCGTCCACCAATCATACGACCTCGCGTGGCTGGTTGCTCATCGTACGGCCTCGCGTGGCTTGGCTGCTCTCTTCTTTGATCTCTCTCTGTGTGTTGGGTCTTCGCCTTGGGAGAACATGCTGCTTAACGCCTGCCTTGCTGCTTTTGATCGGGAGACCGATCGCATGTGCTTTTTTTTCACTTTTGGTGTCTAGTAGTTTGGTGGTGTTGCTGTTAGCTAGAAAGCACCGATACGTCAGTTGAAGGCCGTACCCGTACTCGATACGTATCGATATAGCGCGATATGGTATTGGTGAAGTATCGGAGAATTTCGCTCAAAAAATAAATAAAAAATATACCGATACGTTTTCGATACGTCCTAATACGTCGCCGTCGCACGCAGCCCTCACACCGCCCACCGCGCCAACTGGAACACACTAACCCAATCCTCATTCTCATTCACGTCGTCCTCAATAGACGAGGACGAGGTCCTCCGGCGTCCACAGGCCCTTCTTCACGCCCTCCTTGTCGCAGCACGGCGGCCTCACGTGGTGCCGGATCCGCATGGAGGAGGCTGGAGACCGGTGCGGCGCGAACGAGCTCGGTCGGATCCAGCGCGGAGGCGGTCAGATCCGGGCGGGGCGAGGGTGGCAGCGGCCGAATCCGGCCTGGAGGCTGTTGGATCTGGAGGCGGAGCGGTGGACAGCGGCGGCGAGAGGCTTGGGGAGGCTCCGACCAGGAGGGATGTAGGCGGTGGTGTCCTTCTGGATGGTAGGGTGGCGGCCTCCTTATCCGGGACGGCGGCAATTGTCCTCAAGATCTGGGAGGGCGGCGGCACCGGAAAGGGGGAGGCGTGGGGAGAGGGCGATTGGAGAAGAGGGGCCAGCCGGGAGGGAGCCTTGGGCGCTGCCTACGCTCACGGGAGAGGTAGAGAGAGATAGAGAGATTGAGAGGTAGAGAGACCTGGGGAGGCGGCGTGAAAGGGGTGAGGGTGGCGGCGTGATGGGGTGAGGGGAGTCCCCCCTGGTTATTTAAGAAAACGATTAGGGTTTTTTTTGTTCCGGGTGTTACAAATGTGGAAATTATTAGCTTTTTGATGCGTGGTGTTTCTTTTGCTTTTTATCATATTAAAGCACTTCAATGTAGCTAAAAAGAACATTAAAGTCCAATATGTACTAGCATACTATCATATTAAATTTCAAATCTTTATATTTTTGCTGATCTTTTAATTTAAATGCTCGTTTGTATCATGAGTAGATGACAATACTACCATATTAAATTTCAATGTGAGATCTTTATATTTTTTTGCTATATACTATCATATTAAAACCCAAAATGCACATATTCCTAACTTCTATCAACCTATGTTATGTTATATCGCAAAGAATGTTATCTAATTGGCTAATTCTCCATGATCTGTTATTTACTTGTTCACTAATATGATGTCATATTTTTGTTTGCCTAGGTCAAACCATAGATTAAAAGAAGTCTGCAATCGGGATAAGAGTTGTTATCAAATATCTTCTTGGCTCTTGCAACCAATTGGGTAGATGCTAAACTGCCAACTACCAAGTGGTATGCCATTCAAACTTTGTAATTTTTATTTTTTTTTCATTACTAGCCAAGTATTGATAGAATGATATTTATACCATTGGAAACCTGTTTACAATTTGTTTATTTTCAAATATATACATATATTTACTTGCCGTATCAGCGTATCCTTGTTTTTGGAAATATCGTATCGCCGTACCCATATCGCGTATCGGGGCATCCTAGGCTGTTAGTACTTGCAGCTCTGCGTCTTTTTTTTTTTAAATCTTCCACTGTGTCCATTCAAATCCATAATCATCTAACTTTCAGTTCGTCTAAGCCATGCGAATCCACAAATTTTTATGTCAGTCGATTGATTTGCAAGCCTCAGTCCATCTCTTAGGATTTGTGTGGTCTTTTGCATGATAGCAAACGCCGCTTCTCTTTGAGCCGCGTGCAGGTCGTAGAAGTCATTATGATGCCGCTGCTTATCTTTGAGCCGTCGCCTCGAGCTTTGAAGGCCGTCGCGTTTTTTCTGCACTACGCTTCTATTGCGTTTCATGTGCACTGCGCCGCCGCCGCCTCAGGCGATCTGTTTTATGGGCTGCCACCATACTTTATGGGCTACCCCATGACCTCGGATGAAGATCTTCTATTTTCGACAAAATTTTCAAGAGCCGCATGCTACGACGACGTTTACAAGACTTGGATTTTGGATTTTTTTCCTATTTTAATGTCAATTCTTTCAAATGCAATGCTATTACGTACGCCTTGCATTTGAGGGGAGGTGTTAAGGATATAGAGTTGTATTAGGATATAGAATTGTATTAGGATATAGAGTTTGTATTCTCTTCTTGATATGCCTTCCTTATCTGTAATATCTTCTTGTACTCCCTATATATTTACCTATTAGGGTACTCCCTATATATTTACCCATTGGGGCTCTTCAATATACACACAATATTCATAACTGATTTGATTATCACTATGGTTTTTGTTTGATTGGACCAAATGGTTGTACCTGTATGGTTGTATACGACAAGTGAAGTTGACATTGTTTGACTCATGAATTTAATTGTACTTTTTGACAAGTGCATTTTGGTGAGTGCCTTTTATCGTGTGGATTTGATCAGTTGTTTGACTCATGGAATTAATTACCCATATGATTATGATTGTACAAAAAAAACTCTACGTATGGAATTGGCTTTATTACAATGATGAGTACGACTTGATTTGGCTTTGTGTTCTGGTTTGATTTATTGTCATTTTTTGTGCATGTAACACCCAACCCAATTTAGATATGCCCCGTGTGGTACATGTGTGTAATAGTGGTTAGTGCCGCATAGGAAGTTATCAACATAGCACAACGAGGTTGACCATTTTTTGACGGGGAGGCTAAACCATTTTTGTCAAAGCAAGGATAGAAGGCTATTGTTGTGTGCTTATGCTTGTTCCACCTGGGGACAGGCTTTAGTGGTTTTGGGCCCTAGGGTGTTATAGTGCTTATGGGAGAATGCAATTTGTGTGGTGAATTTAATCTACATCTGGCTTGAACTTTTTAGCTTGATCAAATAGGTTTGTTTTTGCTCTAATTTTTAGGTCGTTGTGCGGAGCGTGTTAGACAGCCATATATGGCATCTTGTGTATTTATGGTTAGAGAGATATGAGGAGGTGTATTTTTGGTTAGAGAGATATGAGGAGATCTGGTTGGTGTTATTTCTATAAACCACAAGATCTCACCCCTATATATTTGTACACCAGGTCTCTCAATTAATCAATCTACGTTGTCTACACAATCTCATTTGCTTTCATGGTATCACGAGTCTAGGTTCATCACTTGATTCTCCTTCCGCACTCCCAGTGCGCCTCTTCCTCGAGCGCTTTGCTCCCGGTAGCGCCTCCTCTTTGGCCTTCTTGCTGCCCCGCGCCCCTCCCCTGGCGCTGCTGCTCCATGGCCACCCCCACCGGCGCTCCTCCCGCTAGCCCAATCATCGAGCTCGCGTGAAGGCGCCGCCAATGCCGCCGCCTTCTGCTGACGCGCGGCGGATGCCCGCGCCGACCAAGCGGCCCGCGAGCACGCGGCCCAGATCGCCCGCGACGCCGCTCTCGCTCGTGCACAGGCGGCCGAGCGCGAGGCTGCCCTCGCCCAGAAGGAGCGCGATGCGGTCGACGAGCGATCCGCGCGCGCTCGAACGCGGTGCTCGCGCGGCGCGCGGCGCAGAACCCCAGACGACGACACCGGCGATGGCGCCGCGGCGACGCCCGCTCCGCCGCGACCCCTCTTCTTGAGGCCCTTCTCCACCACGAGACTGCTGCGCTCCTCAATCTGCATGCGCAGGCCGTTGCCGTGCAGAATATCCGCGCCCTCGTGCCCCTGCTCGACCTGAACTCGGCCTTCTACGCGAGATGGCGCGAGTCCTTCCTCCTCACCGTCGGCAAGTTCTCCTTGCAGCAGCACGTCCTCTCCGACGACGCCACGCCCCACTGCGTCGTGCGGACGTGGCTCCTTGGCACTATCTCCGACGACCTCGCCGACGCCGTCTCCGAGCGTGGCGCCACCGCCCGCGCCACCTGGCTCGCCATCGAGTCCCAATTCCTTGGGAATCGCACAACGCGTGTGCTCTTCGCCGACCAGGCCTTCCGCTCCTCCCAAGGTGACCTCTCGGTCTCCGAGTACTGCCGGCGCTACAAGCGCATGGCGGAGGACCTCCGCGTCCTCGGCGAGCCCATCTCGGACCACACGCTCGTCCTCAACATCATCCGCGGCCTCAACGAGCGCGCCACCCTCGGCGTCACCTCCGCGCGAAGAACCCTCCCCACCTTCCTCCAAGTGCGGGACGAGCTCCACCTCGAGGAACTGACCATGGAAAAAACGGCTCCCGCCGTGGTGCTCGCCGCCGTCGCGGGTCACGACGGTCCTGCGCACTCCACCGCTGCCTCGTCCGCCTAAGCGCGGCAAGCGCGGTGGCAAGCGCGGCGGCAGCGGCTCCAACGGCGGTTTCTATTCCGGGGGCGCAGGCGCGTCCTCCCCTCCCGGATTGAGCCAGGCCTCGGGTGCTCCGTGGCCCAATTTCTACAACCCTTGGTCTGGGTCCATTCAGATGTGGCCCGGACCACGGGCCCCCACGGCGCCTTCCCGTCCTGCTGGGCCGACCTCTCAACCGCACGCCTTCCTGGCCGGACACCAAGACCGATGGGCGGCGATGGGCGTGCCTCGCCAGCGATTATGGGTCGCCCGGTTGGGACCAGCAAACCCTCGCCGCCAACTTCCAGACGATGTCCCCCTAGCAGCCGCAACAAAATGAGTGGTATTTTGACTCCGGCGCTACAAATCATATGACCGCCGACGCCGGTGTACTTACTCCCACTCCTACTCATTCCTTTCCACATCACATTATTGTTGGCAACGGGCATTTACTTCCTGTTACCTCCACTGGCGTCGCTCATTTCCCTCATAACCTTCATCTTAATAATGTTCTTGTTTCCCCGAACCTTATTAAGAATCTTATTTCCGTACGCCAGTTCACTTCCAACAATAACTGTTCCGTGGAGTTTGACCCCTTTGGTCGTTTCGTGAAGGATCTTCCCGCTCGGAGAGATCGCCAGTGTAACTCGGTCCACTCTACCCATTGCAGCTTGCGGCCTCCGCCTTCCATGCCACCACCTCCTCGTCACTTTGGCATCAGCATCTCGGACATCCTGGTCATGATGTCCTGTCTCAGCTAGCACACTCTTTTGGTCTTCCTTGTAATAAAAGTGCTAGTGCCACCCTTTGTCATGCGTGTCAGCTCGGTCGTCATACACGTCTTCCCTTTCATGCGTCATCCTCACGAGCCACTCATAATTTTCAGTTAATACATTGTGATCTTTGGACCTCACCCATTACTATTGTCTCCGGCCATAAATATTATTTGGTTATTCTTCATGACTGCTCGCACTATCTTTGGACGTTTCCGCTACGACTTAAGTCTGACACTTTCTCCACTCTTTCTAATTTTTTTGCTTATGTTCGCACCCAGTTCGGTGTCACCATAAAGGGGATCCAGTGCGACAACGGCCGCGAATTCGATAATTCCAGCGCCCGCGTGTTCTTCCTCTCCCATGGCATCCACCTGCGCATGTCCTGCCCCTACACCTTGCCTCAGAACGGTAAAGCTGAACGCATTATCCGCACCGCAAATAATATTGTTCGCTCCCTCCTGTTCCAGGCTAGCATACCCCCCACTTTTTGGGCTGCGGCTCTTAGCACTGCAACCTATCTTCTTAATATTCTTCCCACCAAAACGCTTAATTTCTCTATGCCACATCTTTCCCTTTTTGGGACTCAGCCATCGTATGAGCACCTACGTGTTTTTGGCTGCAAGTGCTATCCCAACCTTTCCACCACTGCCGCTCACAAACTTGCTCCTCGCTCCGCCTTGTGTGTATTTCTTGGCTACTCCCTCCACCACAAGGGCTATCTTTGCCTTGACCGTCACACAAACCGTATTATCATCACCCACCATGTGATCTTTGACGAGTCCTCTTTTCCCTTTTCCGAGGATTCTTCTCCTCCCACTCGCGCGGCCTTTGATTTCTTGGAGGATTTTCCTAACCCTGTCTCGGTTCCCTTTGCACCGTCACCTTGTTTATTACTGCAGTACATCTTCCATCAAGACCACGTGCGGCACCAGTGCCCGGACTCCCTGTGCACCACGCCCCGCCTGAGCGCCCTGCGGCCACTTCAACCACGCCGCCGCTGCTTTGCGTTACGCGGCCGGCGTCGGCGGCCTCCCGCCTCTGGGCGGCTTGGCACCGTCTCCTCGAGCGGCGGATCCCGCCACCTCTCCGCGATTTGGTGTCGTCTACACCGGCGCTCTCCCACCGTCTGCGGTCGGTGGATCGCGCCCATGGCGTCGACCTCGGGCCAGATCCATTGCGCGGCGTGGCCGCGCCGGCCGACGCCCGCACCAACAATCGCACCTCTTCTGCGGTGCTATACCGCACCCTGCGTGATTTAATCAAGATGCCATGGTCACACGCGGAAGCACGGCTTCCGACAACGGTAAGATCTTTATTCGTGCCGCGCCGTTGTCTCCAGTTCCCAGGACTTACCGTGCTGCCCTCGCTGATCCAAATTGGCGAGCCGCTATGGAAGCTGAACACTCAGCTCTTCTGTGCAACCACACGTGGGACCTTCCTCGACCGTCTCGGTCCAATGTGGTGACAGGCAAATAGGTGTTCAAACATAAATTCAAAGCTGATGGGTCCTTTGAGCGATACAAGGCGCGTTGGGTTCTTCGTGGATTCACACAACGTCCTGGTGTTGATTTTCTTTGAGACATTGATGCCGTCGTCAAGCACCTCGCATCGCATGCACTATATTCTCTCTTTGGCTCTCTCATGCTCCTGGCCCATTTATCAGCTCGATGTCAACAATGCCTTCCTACATGGTACTTTGTTAGAGACAGTTTACTGCGCTCAGCCCTCCGGATTTGAAGATGCTGCTCATCCTGATTATGTGTGCCGGCTTAATCGTTCTCTTTATGGACTTAAGCAGGCACCTCGCGCATGGTACAGCAGGTTTGCTTCCCACCTTCTGCAGCTCGGTTTTGTTGAGGCCAAATCAGACACGTCTCTGTTTGTCCATCATCATGGAATGGACACTATTTACCTCCTACTCTATGTTGATGACATTGTGATAACAGCCTCCTCCACTGCTTTACTCCGGCGTACCATTGGCGCTCTTCAGCAGGAGTTCCCTATGAAGGATCTTGGCGTCCTTCATAACTTCCTGGTATGCATGTTCAAAGACACGAGCTCGGTCTCTTCCTCTCTCGGCAATATATGATTGAGATCCTTGGCGTCTTTGGTATGGTCGATCGCAAGCCATGCTCGGCGCCGTTGATGTGAATCAAGCTCTCGCAGATGGTGACCAGATGTCGATCCTACGGATTTTCGCGACCTTGCGGTGCTCTTGATGTCGACTTTCACGGGCGGATATCTCTTATGCGATTCGACAAGTTTGTCTTCACATGCATGATCCACGCGAGCCACACCTTGCATACGGCGCATTGCGCCACGTCCGTGGCACCTTGCACATGGGTCATTGCTGCGCTCCTCCTCAATCCAAACTAGTGGTCTACTCGATCTTTGATTGGGCGGTTGTCTGACACGCGCAAGTCCACCTCTGGCTATGCAGTGCTCCTTGGTGACAATCTGGTCTCTTGGTCGTCCAAACGTCAGAACACCGTCTCTCGCTCCAGTGCCGAGGCTGAGTACCGAGCTGTTGCCAACGCCGTTGCGGAAGCAACCTGGTTACGCCAACTCTTGTCTGAGCTGCACACTCCCTTGCGCAAGACAACCTTGGTGTATTGCGACAACATCAGCACAGTCTACATGTCTTCGAACCCCGTTCAGCACCAGCGCACCAAACATGTGGAGATTGATCTACACTTCGTTCGGGAGCGTGTTGCACTTGATGATGTCCGTGTCCTCCATGTCCCTACGACATCTCAGTTCGCCGACATCTTCACCAAAGGGCTGCCTTCATCAGTCTTCACGGAGTTCCGGTCCAGTCTAAACGTTCGTTCCACCGACGATTCGACTGCGGGGGCGTGTTAGACAGCCATATATGGCATCTTGTGTATTTATGGTTAGAGAGATATGAGGAGGTGTATTTTTGGTTAGAGAGATATGAGGAGATCTGGTTGGTGCTATTTCTATAAACCACAAGATCTCCTCACCCCTATATATTTGTACACCAGGTCTCTCAATTAATCAATCTACATTGTCTACACAATCTCATTTGCTTTCAGAGCGGGTGGATAAATATTGTTTGAAGAGTAGCTTGCTCAGTTTGTTTTTGATTTGTGTGTGTTCTTGAGCTTGTTAGGAGTACTATGTTTTGAGCAATAAAATTTGGTTTTGCATTTATGTAGTTTTGTTTAGCTATACTTTTTTCTTTATTTGGGAGCTACTGCTTATTGGTGTGGAGAACATTGAATTGGTCTAATCTTAATTGCTTCATGAAAGAGCGTAATTTTCGAGGGTGTCTGCTTGATAGTTTGTACATTTGATTGTTTATCTATTCTTGTTTACAATTGTTTCAGCTGATTCTGCATGCTTGTTGTACTTCTAGATGTGCCTTAAGTCATTTGGTAGCTGACCGTCTTACCAAAGTACTTCGTTTTCGCTCCACGTTTTGGCTCTGTTAGGGTTTAATAGCTATATTTAATCAGTCCAATTTAAGTGAACAATTAGTTCAGTTCCTGACCTTAATTTGTACTAAGCAACGAGCTAACGACCATGATATGTTACTCCAATCATTTGAAGCTACCAAGACTTTTCCACTTCTCACTCCTTACATCTTTCAATGGTGGGATGCATTATCACATTTTGCGTTAGATGTGCAAACACTTTGCTCAACTAAACTTTCTAGTGTGCTCTGTAGCATTTGGTCATGAGTTCAATCGCGCTGATCATTCTTCATTATTGGTTTGTGGTGTGATCTTTCATGAGAGTTGCCTTCTGTTGTTAATTATGAATTACATGTTTTATTATCTTGAAGTTAATTTGTTATATTAGAAAGGTATTCACACTGTTACTAATACTAGGTATTTTACAGTTTATACATTTACAGAGGTGCTGTATAGACTCATACTAGTGCACACGCTTCATTGTTAGGTTTCCTTTTTGTTATAAACTTTTTCAAGAACATCAGTTGGCCGCTAATCCTGTAAAAGGCTGGAATACAATACTGAGAAATATCCATCTAAAAATAGGAATAAAATACTGAAAAATAACATGCCTTGGATTCTCTTTCATAATGTGCTAGTGCACACGCTTCATTGTTATATTTCTTTTTTTGCTGTAAACTTTTTCAAGAATAACATCAGTTGGCCGCTAATCCTATAAAAGGCCGGATTACAATATTGAAAAATATCCATATAAAAATAGGAATAAAATACTGAAAAATGACTGCATTAGATCCTCATTAATAATGTGCTAATGGTGTAGCTGGTAAGTATGTGAGACCCTATATTTCAACAACAAAATTATTTACATAATTTGTACATCATTTTTTACTTGATTTAAAAAAGAATTATCTGCACGTCCACTAATGTGTCATGCTTCTTGATTTAATTGATTTCAACAAGTGGGGTGAGTTTGCGTGAACTGCACTTAAACTTGTTCTTTTATCAAAATATTTCATTATCTTTTGCATCTCTTTTTGGATTTTACTATCTCTAAATTAATTAGTCTGGTTTCAGGAAATCTAGTGAGCAGCAGGTCCAATCCACACATTGATTACTTTACGAAGCTTTTCAGGCCACCTTTCATTTCATGCTACAGAGGAGTCGTTGCAGCTAGAAAAAGAAAGTAGTGTTCCAAGTTGTTGAACTTTCTTGTCCACATTAATATCCTTCGAAGTACAGTCTTTCTTCACCTTATCTCTCTTTAAGTTGACTAGAGATGATCATTTGATGCTGTAGACTATACCACAACATGTTTAGGCTCCATCTTTTTTTAACTATATCTAATTTGATCAGTCTGCTTTCAAGAAATTAGGGGAGCAAAACCATTCCAATATTTTAACCTTGTAGTAACAACCAAGATAATGTCATCTGAAGGTACGAAAGAAGTTGTTGGTACTAAGATAGAATGTAAAGTATTTTTTGAGCTTTCTAGTCTATTTCATGATCTGGAATAAAGATGCATATCCAAGGGATAACTGTTTATCAACTTCAGGCTCTTCTTGCATATGGCTTGAGTAGCTCGAGACGTGCTCCAGATGCTCTACACCCGTATGTATAACTTGTCAATGTGTAATGCATGTTTTGTCAGCAAACAAGTGACCTTTTTACTGTACTAATCTTGGTTTGTAAATTTAGTCCCTCTTTTTTATGGAAAATTCCAGTCTTCTCTTTGAGTTAAACTGTCTTTGAATTGAACTATTGAAGAGAAGGAAGAATCCTGCTTTTTATTATGATGCCATTTAATACTATTCACTAGGGAACCAGTGATACGACTATTTAAGATATGCCATAAACTGAAACGGTGCCGTATGTCTTCAGACTCTTAATCCGAGCTTAATCTCTTTTGCAGCTATGGTTATTCAAAAGAAAGATTTGTATGGTCCTTGATATCTGCGGTAGGAATATTTTGCTTGGGTTCAGGTGCTACCATTGTGCATGGAGTTCAGAATTTATGGAATTCTCAAGTATGATGCCAATGCATCATTTGAGTCGCAAGAAGTTTTTACACATGCGTTCCATTTTATTACCAAGTGTTACAGTTTTCATATCTTGATAGTTTATTTGACAGCCTCCGGAGAACATTCACTCTGCTGCATTAGTGATTGGTGGGTCGTTCCTAATTGAAGGTGCTATTCGCTTACTACTTTTTTTTCCTTGTTTTTAGTTATAGTTGAGTAATCCTGTTCTCTTAGGTGCTTCACTTCTTGTTGCTACTAATATAGAAGTTGTTGGTACTAATATAGAATGTAAAGTATTTTTTGAGGTTCCTAGTCGATCTTGACATCTCTTAGTGCCCATTTTTTCCGTAGTATTTGGCCAATGGGTGCAATAGTGAGGTTGGGCAGCCTTGTGATAACACCATCTCCTTTGTTACCAGCTTGTCTCGCTTGTAGCTCTGTTGGGTTTGATAATTCTACTTTTACTTGAAGCTATGAGAGTTTGAGGGTACTGTTTGGTTTTGGGTGGGCAGGTTCTGATTCGTCTCTATGCTTAAGCTTGTGGCGTTGCAACCATTTTTGGCCTGGTTTGGTCTCTTTTGATTGCATAATGTGTTTGTACTTATCCCTAAAAAATGCGCGTGCTTGTGTGGAAGAGAGTGTCGTTTGATGGATGTGTTTTTTAGTTTGCTTTCGGTTAGGTTCCATATTGTATTGATAATTTGGACATGCACTTGTGGTTAGGGTCAAAGGTGTGTATCTTAAAACTGTTGCTACTGGGATTTCATTCACTGTGTTTTGGTTTGTTTCTTTTGGTTGGTCAGAGGTGGCCAGATCCGGTGGGAAGGTGGGGATCCAAGGCGGCGCTGCGGGATCCAAGGCGTTAGTGGCTGGATCCAAGGTGCGATGGCGGGATCCATGGTTGGCGGTGGAGGAGACGGCCGGATTCGTCTGGGCGGCGCTGATGGAGGTGGTGCGGTGGCCCGACGACGGAGCTGGCAACGAATAGGGACTGCCAGATCCGTGTGGTGCCAGGCCAGCGGCGGCCGGATTCGAAGCGGCTGTGGCTAAATCCAAGGCGGCGGCTGGGCTCGACGGAGAGGCGAGTGACAGCGGAGGTTAGCAAGCTTGGATCCGTGTGGTGCCAAGCCGAGGATGGCTGGATCTAGGCGACGCGACATGGATTCGGAGCAAAGAAGTCACCACCCCCAGGAGTGGAGATTGATCCTCCCAGGGTAGTAGCAGTGGAAGAGCAATAGAGACTAGGTATGCAACTTAGGCTCTGATACCATGTTATGAATATTGTGTGTATATTGAAGAGGCTCAATGGACAATATATATAGGAAGTACAAGGGGATATTACATGGGAATATGCCATATACGAATAAGGAATCTTAGGCATATAAGAAAACTGAAACAATCTTATTATATCTCTAATACTCTTAACACAAATGACGTGGATACCCCTAGGAGTAAATTAGACCCTGAGGGCAAACTTGTAATCTCACTCGCCTTCCTTTCTGCTCTATAAATGGGACCCCTTGTAATGGGAGAAATGAGGTCATTTTTGTAACCCTAGAACACTCACATGGAATACACTTGGCGGTTGTGGGCTTCGCCTTATGTCTCTTCACATCCTCGACGATCTCCGTATCCGACTACAGGTGCTCCTAATTTTACTGTGTGAATTCATACCAACGACAGTTGGTGCCGTCCGTGGGGACTTTAGCAAGAAGCCATACCACCTAAAAAGGGGAAGGCACGGAAAGTTGCCAAGGTAGGGGGTGTGAACCCCTGTTTGAGGCCGAAGTCAAGCTGGATCACAGCCTATGCCACCCTGAGGCTGGAGGTGCAGCTAGACATCTCCATGGAGGCCAGGTCATCGGTGAGACCGCGGCTTCCCGGGAGGCTGACCCTCCGAATGTTCATGAGGTGGAGCGGGAATTGGAGGACCAAAGCTCTTCGGGCCGCGGCCGAGGCTCGCCAAGCAGGGAAACTCCGAGCACAACTCGAGAGGGCGCGGGCCGAAGCAAGACCCTCGCAGAAGCCCAAGAAGCCAGGGAGCTAAGGAACTAGCTGGAGGAGGCACGCGCATCAGTGCGGGAGGCAACGCACACCGACGCCCCCAGGTTGAAGCTTTTCGGGCTGAGCTGGCCGAAGTCTGTGCCTGGGCAAACTTGCAACCTTCGGTCAGGGTTCAAGAAGCTGGCGACCTTCGAGCACAAGTTGACCAAGTGTAGAGGGAAGTCCTAGCCTTGAGTGGGGGCATGGGAATGAACCACAGGCGCCAAGGGGCTGACCTGCTTCAGGTCGGCCAGACAAAAGATCTCGCACCCAACCCCGCACCAGGCCTTCCTTATGTCCCCCTGCCTCAAGGGGCTCCTGCACACAAGGTAGTCCATCTTATCGACCACTCCAACTAGCTAAGCCTAGACCTGCAAGCCACGCCGTGACCAGTATGCTCCTGGATGCCAGAAGTTACCAAGTATGCAGGGGGCTCTGACCTGATGGAGTTCATCCGTGTCTATGAGACCGCTATAGCGGCAGCAGGAGGGGGCGAGGCCATCATGGCTGAGAGCCTGCCCTTGGCCCTCTCTGGGATTGTTCAATCCTAGTACCTTTCCCTCCTACCATGCTCAGTGTACTCGTGGAAACAACATCAGGGGAAGTTGAGCAAGCACTTGCAAGGAAGCCACAACAAGCCAGTCACATCGCCTACATGTGCTCAAGCAAATACCAGGCGAGTCTATTCGGGATTTCATGCGCCGATTCGTTCACATCTATACCTAAGTCCAGGGCATCTCCGACCCGAGTGTCATCGAGGTAGCATGTCAAGCTCTGTATAAAGGGGAATTGGCCGATAAGCTCAATCAGAAGGAACGCTGGGACAGGCTATTGACCCTCTCGTCGCATAGTCCACATGATCACCGGTAGGAACCCGCACACCTTTGCATTAAAACAACAGTGTTGAGCCTACGCCCGCCAAGTACACTATCTCTGTGACCCCCCAACTAAGCTCCCACTGGGGTCAACATCCCCAGTACATTCAGCCCCGAGGATGCAGCCGGAGTCAGCCTCCCACATCACGATGCCCTCGTGTTCTTCGCCTCCATCGTCGGGTGCGAGGTGCGACAAGTGTTCGTGGACGGGGGAGTTCCGCTGACATCATGTTCGCGTCAACATTCAACAAACTCGGGGTCTCATAGGTACAACGTGATCATGGGTAGGGCAGCCCTTAACCGCTTCGGGGCATGCCGCATCAGGCTTATCTCAGTATGAAACTACTCGGTCCTTAAGGAGTCATCACAGTGCATGGTGATCATGACCTTTTAAAGAGGATCAATGAAGACATCTAGCAGCGATCTGGCATGTGCACTCAGTCACCCTACGAACCACGGAAGCCGCGCCAAGGACCCAGGCACCTTCCTCCAGCAAATCAGTCTCCCAAGTCGGCGCCTGATAGGGAGGCCTAAGCCGAACCCCTATCAGAAGCTGACTCGACCAAGATCGTGCTGCTTAGCGTGGAGCTAGACCTAATGATGGCCGAGGCAGTGCTGGCCACCTAGCCACCTTGTGGGCTAATCATGTCATCTTCGCCTGGGGGCCCAAAGACCTCCCTGGTGTCCCAAGAGAAGTCATCGAATACTGGCTTTCCGTGAAGCCTGAGGCCAAGCCCATCAAAGCAGAAGGTCCTAAAAATGTCAAGTGAGCGCCAAGCCACTTCAAGGCAAGAGGTGCAGAAGCTTTGCAATGCCGGTATGATCCGAGAGGTGGTGCACCCCGAATGGCTAGCCAACCCGACCCTCATCGAAAAGTCCAACGGGTGATGGTGCATGTGTGCCGATTACACCAACTTGAACTGTGCATGCCCGAAGGATGACATCCCGCTCCCCAAGATTGACTAACTAGTGGGCGCTACTTCAGAGTGCGAGCTTATAAGCTTTTTTGATGCCTAAGACTACTTTAAACTTCTTGCTTGGGATGGTTGTACTATGTGAGAAGGTCATGTTTAATATTGTGATGAACAATTATAAGATTTATGGAGTGGTTATTCGTTTTTGCTAAGATTGCATTTTGTTTGGACTACTTTCTGAGTTTTTCAAGGAAAACGATAGCATTGCTTCTAGCAGAAATTCGTGGTTTTCAGGAAATTTCTGAGTTGTATTGGCCTAGGTCTGTATATTAATATCTTATGAAGCATGTTAGTGCTACTGTGAGTCAAGTTGTGAAAAACTTGTGCCCAAAAATAATTGCTTTGTCTTTAAATGTGCAGGGTAGTTTAGTGTCAATCATGGTCAATGGCAAGGATCGATGCTATGATCATGGAGGAGTCGAGACTTACAACGATCAAGGATACCAAGTGAGATGGTGAATTCAAGCATAGCACGACAAAGGCGAGAAATATTGAAGGTGAGTTCAAACGGTGGGATTGCACTACATGGTTTAGTCGGTCAAGTAAGGTGTGATCCAGTGGAACTGAAGCGAGGTAGAATTGCCGACGCGTGGCAGGCCAATGATGCACCTACACGTGGCAAGCATGCCGATTGTTTGCAATGGAAGATGAAGACTAGGTCAAGAAATGATATTTTGGTAGTTTGGCCAAACTACTGGAAACGGCTTTGGAACAAAACCACGATGCGTTAGTGCTTGGGAAGGTGGATCAAAGCTTGGACTTAATGGATTCTGGCTTATGCGTTTTGAAAAACGTGCATAAGTGTTAAAACCCGTGTATGGGGGGTTATCGGGTTTTTTCCATTGTGCTAAATGGATAATATCTATTAGGGTTAGATATGGCTGGCTAACCTATCTATGTAAAGGGGTTGGGATGGAGGTTTATGGCTAACCATCTAACCTACCTCTCGTGCTCTCTTGTTTAGGGTTTGAGAGTTGAGTGTCTGGTGTGCTCTCTGCCCTCTAAGGTGGAGTGTCTGTAAAAACCTTCCTCCTCAAGTAGCAAAGAATCAATCTTTGATCATCTTTATGACTATCTTTTGTTTTGATTGATTTGCTCTTGTTTTGGTTGGTTTGATTTTTTTTCTTTCCTCTTCTTGATCTTGTTGTGCCAAAGACATATAAGAGATGAATATATTCTTTGGAAATCAATTTTCATCCTTCTAGTCACTTTGATAGCATGTTCATAAAGAAACACAGTTTTGCTTGTTTTAGGGCTTGAATTGTGATTTCTTGATTCGATGGTTTTTAACTTGATTTCTTTGGTGTTTTAACTTGTGACATGTGAGAATATATTTTAAGCCATCTTGGCCATCATCTATCCACGAGTAAGTCAATTCACCGTTGTGGTTTTTAACCCGTTTTTGGTGCAATCTGCCTTCAAACGAAAGAATGTTAGAACTTTGGTAACGATTTTCTTAATTGTTGATTGGAATAGGTTTTTGAACTCCTAGTGAAGGTGCATACTAAATTTCGAATGATTTGGAGCTTTTGTTTGAAAGTTTGTTTAATTTTAGGCTTCCGCTCAGTTCTGGTGCAGCAGAGCTTCACAAACTAAAATATCCCAATTCTCTCATGTTCTTTCATGTTTTTTTGTTATGATGGCTCCCTAAGGTCATGAGCTAGTTGTGGTTCAAGTTTCATGTTTTTTGGATCAACAGATCAAAAGTTACATGGTTTTTTGAATTTAAAATAGTGTTGATTTCACTATATATGAGCTGAAAATTTCTGTAGTTCTTAGAAGTTTTGGCTTCTTGATCTTTATAGATTAGGGGAATACTTGGGGGAAAATTTGAAGGCATTATTCACTCTATCCCTCTGTTGCCATACCTGTCCTACAACGAAAGTAGATGACTCTTGAGACTGGCGACTCTTGAGATCTGGCCTCCTACCTTCCCAGCACTGGACGATGGGCATGGTCGACATGAATGATACTGCAAGGTTTCTCTTTGATGCTCTGCTTGATTTCTGACTTTCTATGCTGATTGTGAATTTGCAATTTACTTCTGTTTCTGAAGTAAGGTAATGGAGATGGATGTGAAGTTGTAGGTTATTTACTTTTCTCCATCCAAGTAAGTGGTCTGAAGATTAATAGCCGAATGGAAATCCATTCATCTTTATGTTTCAGAACAAGCCTTAATATATATGATTGGAGTGTACCATTCAGGTTTTAGCGAATCAGCGGTTACTGTTTAGTTTGATTGTCCAGCTGGTCTGTTAACTCTGATCATATATCCAACTGGTCCAGCGGAGCAGGAAGGTGGAGAGATGCTGTTGGAGATTACTCCGGAGAATGGATTTCTTGTTTTGGATCTTAACCTTCATCATGATCTGGCGGTCCCCACCTTCCCTGTATTGAACGATGGGCATGATCAAGAAGAATGATCCCACAGTGTTTGTCTCTGCGTAATTTACGAAGATAATGGAGATGAATGTGAAATGAGTCAGAACTTTTCCTCAGCAAAGAGTGCAAGAGAATTGCCTTTTACTGCTGATACCAAAAAAATTACCTTTGGTCTTGTTTCAAAGCCCCCATGCTAATTCTATATAGTAGCTGCTAAGTCCATATCCATGACTATTTGGATAATTCCGTATGACTGCTTTTACCAAAGAACTAGCAGAATTGCCCAGCTAAATATTGCAAGATATTGTATTTGTTATATAGTTCTAATGCCTTTGGAAAATACAGTTGTGTTTGCTATACAACTGTAGCAATTGTAATTTCTATATATGATTAATCTGCGAGTTTCAAAACTGGCTTTTGAGTATGGACTTGGAAGGCATGGAGAATGTTGTGACAAGTTATTGAATTATAAGAAGGTGGAGAAGGGTTTTGGTGGCATGAGTTTGAACAACATGGTGAGGAAAATTGGCAGCCATAGTAACAGTTGAAACAAGGTGACATTTTCGGTTTTTTTAGACCGCAGGGCAAGACATGCACCACAAGTATCTTTTTATTAGAAAAGAAACTGAAATAATTGCTAGATGTAGGTTTGTGCCCCAGGTTGCCAAACCAACATTTTGCAACGCCAAAACCCAGGCAATACCAAACCTAGGGGCAAATTTGGTGTTTGGACTGTACCCATACCAATTCGTGGGCAATGCTAAAATTGGGGGCAAAGGGGCTGTTTGGATTGCAACAACGCCAAAATTTGCCAAATAAATAGCTAAATGTTTCTATTCGTGACTATGACATGTCGGACCATATGTCATCTACTATGTCATAATGTCAAAACATAGCCAAACATGCGTCTTGTTTTGTTGATCTCATAACAAGGAACACGATGGTTTAAATGGATTGCAAATCGGATGCCAAGTTTTGGAGATAGAATCATTCGAAGTTTCGTTAATCAAACAAAAACCATGTTTAATACGTCCAACCAACTTTTGCCACGTCAGGCTGCATGAGGCGTGCGACCGAGCCAAAATTCGGGCTACTCGCCCCAATCGCCAAATTTTGGCATCAAACCAAGTGATGGCAAAAGTTCGTAGGTATTATCAATTTTTTGTTTGGTTCATTGGGCTACAAACCAGAAACGCTCTATATGTCCTAGATATTGTCAGGGTTAGGGGTGAAAACGGAGACAAATTCGATCGGACAATCAGGCTATTGGATTCAGATTTTTGAATTCAGATGGTCAGGGTTTGGATCATTTGCCCACCTTGCTTTGCTAGGCGAGAACAAGCTCAAGGAAGCAAGGTTAGCAAGCCTAAGAGTTCGGTTCTTTTGCCTTGAAAGCGTAAAATGAATGTGGGTTTTTTCTTTAGAAAAGTTGCTCAAACTGTTGTATATTATTCATCTAGAACTATTTACCAGACCACCGCACAAAACGAACATCAAGAAAGCTTTAAGCACATGGGCTGTCCTCAATGGGCGGGAACATGCCCATCGTCTGTAATCCCACAAGGAAAGAAGTCGAGGTCAAACTGTGAAAGACCACCATCGAAATCCACCTCGCCGTAAAGACAAGGAGGCTCTGGCTCTCCGGACCTCAACCTGCAGCTCCACACAACAATGGCAGCAAAGCAAAGACAGCCCATTTCCGCCGTCGGGCGCCACAAGGCCGGCCGTGCGGTAGTGCATGGTACATATTGACATTTTCCCTGTAGGTATCTAGCCAAAATCAACGAGTTTTGATGATGACGGCAATGCCCCCTCCTTGAAAATGGAAGGTGATTTGCCAAGCAGGCAACAGGAATATCATTGGATCACGGTGGTGTGCTGTGATTTTTCACCCTCTTTTAAAAATACATAATTTTCATGAGCACCAAAACTTCTGCTGCATTTCTGGAGTTATCGAAAATCTCCATTTACATTTTAAACTTAAGACATGTTTAACTTAAAGATGCTTGAAATCAATTAAGACACCTTTGAATATTCAACTCTAAACTATTTTTGATCAAGCAATAAATTGCCAAACCTTATTTTTAAATGGAAAAAGTCCATATAATATCATAAACTTTGTTCAAAAGTCTATCTAGCACCCTGAATTATGAAACCGAACATTTGACCCCTTGAACTTTGTAGTCCAGTTCAAATAACACACTGATCTAGTTTCACATGGTGATATTACCAGCATGGCGCGATGAGTGGATGGTTTTACCACATATGATGTCGTGCTGGCCACGCGAAACTGGGTCATGGTGTTATTTGAACCGGATTACAAAGTTCGGGAGGTCAAATATTCGATTTTATAGTTAGAGGTGCTAGACAGATTTTAAAACAAAGTTTAAGTTATATAAACTTATTTCTTTTTAAATTGCCCTTATGGATCAAAATCTAACAGGAAGCCCATTCTTCCCTTCTCCGTTCTCCCCTCCCCTCTTTCCTTCAGTCCAACCTTGACCAGCAGTGACAACCGTAGCCCATCTCTTTCCTCCCTCCTCTTCCTTCCCTGTTGGCTCGACAAGGTTGAACCGATTGCATCTTAGCCCAGACGCCTTCTTTTCCCGTCTTCTCTCCGCTTCCTCACATGAAAATGTCTTCTGCGTTACACGCCATCTCTCTGCTTTCCCCGCTACTACCACTAACGAGTGGCCAAGTCCCACTTTTTAGGCTAAGAGAGGCATTGTTTTCCTTCTATCTCATCCCATCTCTATCTACTCTAGCTCATTGTCTCGTCGGTACACACGTGTGTTGTTTGCTCATAGGGATGACATGGCGTCATCATCACCCTGTAGGCCCAACAGACCTCGAGCCTTGTGCCACTTCAAGGTAGTCACATCCAAGCGCCAAAGACCTGTTGCATAGCACACCACTCAAGCGGCAGTGTTGTTCCAATGCTCCCGCCCAAGCACCGATGGCACCACTAGATTCATCTCATCACATAGACGTTTAAGCCTCCATTAATTTGAGTAATGCACCATCATTTTAGCCACCATCGTAGTCAGTGGCGGACCCAAAAATTCTAAAATGAGTATTCAAAGTTATAAAAATATTATTTAATAGAAAACATAAAAGGTCTATAATAGTAAAAATTAAAGTACAATTATTCATACTAGAGACAACATCTCAAATAATATAAAGAAATTATAAAAAAATAAAAATTAATGCAGCATAAAATTCTAAACAACATGTATTGAATTGTAGCCTATTTGACACGAGGAACCAAACCTTTAGAACTACTACATGAATATGACCTGAACTATCATACAGATAAGTATACAAAAGGAAGCAACTTCAATAATTAGTGAAGAACAGAACTCAAAGGCCAATAGTTTTAACCATGATGCTGGAATTAAAGATGAACTATTTCCCTGGAACTACTAATTTGGGTCAAAGTTCAAATATGAATAATTCCACATTAAAGTCTTACAATCACAACAAGATGCTTTAGTTAAGTAAAAAGATAATTGTCTTTGTCAGATTTTTGTGTTCAGCAAGCAGAAGTTCAAAAGTGCTTTTATCATGAACATACTTTGTTAATAGTTTCTAGTTAAACAACTAAAAACAGTGTTATCTAAACTGTTAAACAAAACATGGATCGGAGAACTAGACACCAAAGGGATCAAATCATCCAAGTGTCCAACATATTAAGCTACAAGAAAGACTTGACAATACTTTTATAGTTTCTAAATAATTAATACATCAGTCATCAGAATATAATCAACTACTATGCAAAAAACTTTAGAATTATTATAGGTGCCTCACTTCTTTAAGCAAAATACAACTCACGTTTGTATTTACACACATAATTTTGCTTCAAACTGGATATCACTAGGGGAGGAGAAGGAGATGAAGAGATTACCAGATTAGGAATATGAGGCCATGCCGCCATGGGGGTCATTGGGTCGAGGATGGCGAACCAGCGCGGCTGCATCGCGCCGACAAGTGATGATGGCGAGATGACTTGCAACTTGCGAGATGGCCACTCCAATGCTCCTGTGCAGCCTCTTGAATCCTACCTCTAGAAGTCCAGAGTCCAGAAGACCAGAAGCCTTTTGCGCCACTAGATGGAGAGAGCCAGAGAGGAGACTTGGGTGTGAGGAGAGACTGAGTGAGACCTAGAATTTCTACCGTGTGTTGGGCCTGGGCTAGTGTCCGACGCCAATTTAGGCTTGGGAGAGGGAGATGGGCCAAAAGAATTTGGCGCCAATTTAGGCTGACTAGGTATGAACAGAATGAATTTGGCCCAACTACTAATATATATGTATTATATCTTGTATATAGTAGATTTTTTACCAAAAATTTTGGGTATTCAACTAAATACCCTTGAATTATACTAGAATCACCACTGCAGTTAGCCACCATGGACAAAAGGGCTCCTGTGGTATGCCACAAACCCATGGGGACTGGGTTATCGCCCTAGTAACTGACATCTTTATCTCCAAACCCAATGGCATAGAAATAGCTGACAGATGGGTCTTCTTATTCTTACTTTGGTAGGTGTTTAACAAGCAATGGTGAGTACAAATGTACTCTTCAAGACATTAAGCAAAGGTGGTATTCGTGCAAGCTTGTTAAGGGAATGGCTAACCTACTAGGTTTGTTTTGCATAAAGCAAGATTTAATTTGCAATAGACATAATTAATTTGCAAGAGCGATTTGTAAAAGCACCAGAATGCTTCTCAAAGTAATAATAGCATTTAAAAGTATATGGCAGTTCTTTGCCATAATTTTTTATCTTTGCGACAATCTCTTGTCAAAACATTTTCAATATGATTTCACAATAAGCAATGAGTACATGGAAACATGTGGCAGTCCATCACCACCGAATTTATCATTTGATAGTGTCAAAACAGTTTCTGCTATGGTTCTGCACCACTCAAAACTTATGCCAAAAATGTAGGATTGGATGGCAACAGAAGGGGGGTGAATAGTGCCTTCAATTTTTTTTCTCAAATATTCACCAATCCATCGCTCTAATAATTACTGAGTTATGATGATCAGGAATGGAAGCCAAAGCCAAAGAAAACATCTCAAAAACCTGAGAGACGGAGAAATCATCTCCCCGTTGATCTGACCACCACAGGGAGGCCGGTCTGACCATTGTAGCACTAGCGGTTTGACTGCCGGTCGGTTTGACCGGTAGGACCAAAGTGGTCTATCGGTGGCCAGTTGACTGGGGTTAGGGTGGTTTGACTGCTCTACTATTATTAGAATAGTAAATCAGCTCGAATCTAAATCACTTTTAGTGCAACTCCAAAGATCCAGGGACAAATGAGACGAAATTTTGCATACACCTTTATTATGGTCTCAGAAACCTATTTTATCTAAAAATAGCTTAAATCCATACCAAAGTTCATACCTTTTTTCAAGAGTAAGTAAGATTGCACCAAAATTGGGCAAAAACAAAAAAATCAGGGTATGACTTACTCGTGGGTAGAGATAGTTAAGATGGCTCTAGATGCATTTTTACATGTTGCAACAAGTAAGAATTCACAAAGATTTAAGGCAAAAAAGCTTAGATCAAGAAATCTCACGTTGAGGCCAAATCTAAGCAAAACTAGGCAACTTCAAGAACTTGCAAGACTTGATTCCTAAATGGATGGGATATGATCTACGAAAGTCTTCTCCATCACTTACACGTCCTTGGCATCTAGCAAGAATAAGAAAGGCAGAGAAAGAGCAAAATCAACAAGATCAAGAATAAATCAACCAAAAAAGGGAAACTCCATGAGAGCTGAACAAAGTTGATGTATTGTTACTTAAGAATAAAGATTTTATAGCCACTCTAGCTGGATTTTATAGCATACCACAGCACCCACACTTCTCAAACTCTAACCTTAGAACACTTAGTTAGAATAAGGAATGGTGTAATGCCCTGAATGTCTTTACGGTGTCCTTGGGAATGTTTAGCAGAATCGCTGAGTTTCCCAGTTTTTTGGTGAATCGCGGGAGACGGGAATAAAATTGTGAAATTGTCTAAAATAAAAACAATTAAAAATAGAGAAAGTGGGCTGCCTAGAGGGGTGGGCTAACCACTTTGGGCCAGCCAACCCAAAGGGCAGCCGCACCCCCAAACCCTAGCCGCCCCCCTAAAACCCCCACCCCCTTGGCAGAATTCCCCCTCCCTCTTGGCCGCCACCCCCTCACCCCCTTGCGCTTCCACCTCCCCCCATTGCCTGCTACCCTGCTGCTTGCTACAAAGGAGAGATTAAAGAAGAGAAGGAGAGAAGAGAAAGAAGAGAAGGGAGAAGGAGGAAAGAAAAGAGGAAGAAGAAAGAAGATGATTGATCTTGAGGGATCACCTAGTCCATGCGAAGTGATTTGAAACTGTGATTTCTGAAATAGTACTTTTCTACAGTGCACTACTACAGTAGTCTGGCGTTCCTCCTCCCTGTACTTCCACTGTGCTCCTCTAACATTACTACTTCACGTCAGAGGACACGAATCCAGCATTCAGGACAGACCTGAAAAAACATTCTGCAATTTCAGTATAGTTTGGTAGATAGTGGTTCCGCTAGCTTATTTTGCATATGGTTAGAGAAGCGCGGAAGCTATAGAAAATTTTTTTAGTACAATTTGATTCAACCGAAAATTAATATTTATATGTCCTACAAGCCATGAACCCATATTGCGACGTGCTAGCTCCTTCCGTATCGACTTCTCTCGTCTCATCTTTCTCCTGGTACAGTTCCCTCGACGACTACAGAACACCGAGTACTTTCATGTGTATACTATTTCTATTGGGATATAGGTAGATTATACTAACGTAGATTATAATTTTTTACCATACAAATCAAGAAGCTATATAAATAAAAGATCATAGATCGTTACCATTAGACACAATGCAGCGAAAATAGAGTTAAAACGGTTGGTTTAACGAAGCGCACGTTGTTGTAGTAAAAATAGTTGATCGTTCTCTGGCCAATCATCTCCTCGTGATCGTCCCGATTAGTGCCACAGTCGTAGCAACACCTCTATTGAGGTCCACACGTTCAGAGATGGAATACTGTGTGTCGGTGTGTTACCATTAGCGCACACGACAAGGGTTATGAGAAGTGGCGGTTAGGGTTTCAATGGGTGTGTCTCGGGATGCCTCCCTCTGCTCCCGCACATTTCTTTATATAGCCTCCATTTGAATTTGTTAGTGATATGCTCTAGAGTCAATCATATAGATGATTGTATCACTTTTATATTTATGATCTTTTAAATAATATGTTATTTTGTCTCTTGAATAAATGTCTTCCATATTGATCAACAAGAATGTGACTTGTTCGTGGAACTCTTTATTTACGTTTTAATGTTATTCTAAATTATCCCTGATCTTATATCATTATGTAGGACAATTATGATTTACAGATCAGCACATATATTGATTAATGATCATGCTTCACAGATCATGGATATAAGATATCAAATCAATAATGGAGGACACATGTTAGAGAAGATGATGTTGGTTTGACTCACCATGACACACTACGAGAATTATTATATTCGTAAGTGTCATCAGTTGGTCTTATACTTAGTGTATGTAGGATCCTTAGATCTAAGGTCGTTATTGTTTTCTACATGTGTAATAGTTTATTTAGGGTTTACTAAATACTACTCCGTGACTAGGTAGTAATAAAGGTAGCTTTCGGGTTTACTATAAAACATGTGGAGAAATATGAACGATCAAGATGGAATTTGCCCCTCCTATATAACAGGAGAGATATCTCTAGGCCCCTAAATGTGATTGGATTAAGAAAGTGCATGGCCATGCCGAATATGGTTAAAGGGTCAATCACAGTTGAGTAATCTGTTACATGTTCGAGTGAAGGATTGAGCTATCATATGATGGTATGCTTCTCGTGTTGAGTTCGATCTGATATTATGAGGCAAATGGATCAATACAAAAGCACTATATAGGTTTGGGAGTTGTTATGTCCTGCTAGGGACCACTAATGATTTATGGACCGGAAAGGAGTTTTTTGCCCATGGCTAAATATATATGAACCTACAGGGTCACACACTTAATGGGCTGGAACGATAAGGGTTCGGGTGATAGTATCCAAATATGATACGATCTCTATACATATCGGATAAGGATCTGATTGGAAACTATATAAGGAGAGATACGGGGGACGAGGGTGGTATCTCGAAATACACCCATCAAAACCCTAGTCGCCACCTCTCATAACCCCTGCCGTGCGCACTGGTGCTAACACAACGATGCACAGTGTTCCCTCTCTAGATGTGTGGATTTTGGTAGAGGCACTGCTACGATTGCGACGCTGATCGAGACTATCGGAAGGAGGAGACAGTTGGCCAGAGGATGATTGACTGCCTCCTCTATACCGACGCGTTCTTCATTGAATCGGCTGCTTCTGAAGCACTGCGCATCTAGTGGTAACGATATACGATCTCTTATTTGCATGGTTTCCTAGTTTACGCGATAGAAAATTTTCAATTTGCGCTAGTGTAGCCTACCCATATCCCAACAGGATTCTTATCCGATATGATCAGATATGGCATCCAACTCAGAAAGCCTCAAACTAGATCTTTATCCAATACGAGTAGAAATCGTATCCTACTCAAGAAATCTCCAACCAAATCCAATATGAGTAGAGATCACATCCTACTTAGAGTCTATCATCAAGACCCTCATTGTTTTAACCCGTTAAGTATGTGACCCTATAGTTTCATGTATATTTGTCCATAAGTCGAAAACTCCTTTCTGCTCCATAAGTTGATAACGGTCCCTAGTACGACATAATAACTCCCAAATATACATAAAGATCAGATCAGACGAACCTATATAGTACTTGTGTACCAATCCCCTTACCTAATGATACCAAATGGAATCTAAAGTGAGAAGCGTGTCATCCTATGATAGCCCGATCCTTCACTCGAATCTGTAGTGGATTACTCAGTTGTGGTTGACTTCTTGACCACATTCAGCATGACCATACACTTCTTTAATCCAATTACATCGAGGGGCCCAAAGATATTTCCTCTATTATATAGTAGGGGCAAATTTCGTCTTGATCGCTTACATTCCAATATATATTTTATAGTAAACTTGAAAGCTACCTTTGTGATTACGCAATTACGGAGTAGTGTTTGACAACCTCTAAGTAAACTATTACACATGTAGCAAACCGTGACGATCTTAGGTCTAAAAATCCTACATATACTATATATGTGACCAATTATTGACACTTAAGAATATAACAATTTTCACAATGTCTCATAATAGATCAATCTAACACCATGTTCTCTAACATAAGTCCATATTATTGACTTGATATTCCCATATCTATGACCCGTGGAACATGATCATCAGTCAACACATGTACTGATCTATAAATCATTATTATCCTATATAATGACATTGTGACACTCCAGCTTAACAAAAGCTCAAGATGTCATCTACAACTACTATCGCCACCAATTTTAACCAATAAGCAAGCATTACTAACAACTAGATTTTGAAGAATAACTAACCAATAAAGTGAGCTTAAGATGAACCAAATAATCACAACGATGAATCAGTTGATAAACTAAACCTAGATACTATTAAGTAGCAATATTACAAACTATAAGGAACTAAGAAAACCATTAAACACCTAATTATTAAATGAATAACCTAAATTGTTATTAGCCGGCATGCCACTCACCGGCCACACCCACACGCTCTAGTGCAGAAAACCCAACCACGTGGTAGGTCGGTAGGGCTCGCACTATGCGACTTGCGGTGATGGCGGGAAACGGCCACGCGCTGCTGAACGGTGCAGCCGACTGATTGTCGGACCCCAAGTTTACTAACCTGGAACCCTCTGTGAAATACTGCACTATTCTCTGGATCAGTAGATAGTGCTCACAGATACAATGCTACATCATTTCATACAGACAAAACCATACATTACAATACCAGAGTTAAAATAGACCATGTCGGGCCGAGGTTACAGTAGGGCCGTCAGGCCAAATGTCTTACGATACATAAAGAGCGGAAGCGGAAACGTACATAAGCGTAGGAGCACAACTCGCCACAGGCAAGTGACTGGGCCAACTTGGGTACCATCGCTATTAACCAGAGACCTGATTAATAACGGAGGCACCCACCAAAGCTAGCCTGGTCAACCGGACTGAAACAAGCGGCAAAGCTACCGATGCCTATTCTAATATCCACCGTCATCATTCCCTTGACATCACGGTCCACGCGATGGCGTAGTGCTCTTGGTTCACGACTTACGAATATGGGGAGTTGAAGAGCGAGGGTGAGCACAATTCAACGTGCTCCGCGAGCCAACACACAGGATGCAATAGTATAAAATGCATGGCTTGACAACATATGGCTGGGGTTTATTTTAGTTGCACAAAGCGATATTGGACAAATACGTAATTAAAATCCTATGACTTAGCAGATTTGTGATAATGCAAAAGTGTTTGTAAATGTGCAATAAGTATATTGTAGATGGTTCCATCCACCGATTTCATGGTTCCACCGACCAATGCTAGGTTTTTTGGCTACTGGGCTACATCCACCCTAACTACTAACACTGAGTACGTCCCTCCAGGAAAAATCCGACAAAGTGGAGTACTTCCCTCCACTTAGTTTTTGGTTCCCTCCCCAAGAGATTTTGTAAATAGAACTAACTCGAGGAAGTTTCCATGTCTGCTCTTGACCGCGAGCGCGGTTATTCGAATAGTTTTAGACTCTGCAGAGTGGTACATCTTTACCCACAAGAGACAACCCAATCGTTATATTCCGCATGTTTCCTTAGACATGCAGGTCAACCGGGTGATCACATGACCTTTACAATGCATCTAGTAAAGACTAGCACTCGCTAAGGTTTCGTCTACAGGAAAGCCCCTTTGGGCCCCAGCTAGACCCCCTCTTGCGCCCGCCTCTATCCGGCGACATGATCCATCCAAGACGGTTTTGCGTCCAGTGATGAAAATCATGGGTTCCCCCGAAGTGCTCCTCTTTACTGGCGAATGCAAATTATTTAGTCATACCTACACTTTGCCGGTTTGTGGTTTGTACTGTTTTACATGGAGAGTTCGACACAGGATTAAGTCCTTACATTGTCCAGATGGGCTTTCGCAACCCGATCATTACCACCACCATCCACCCTTACCTTCCGCCGGGACAGGGGAGCAAGTTGTAGGGTTTTGAGAAGCATAAGATAATCTGTATACAAACTACCAATCATGTACCTCCCATGATTGCCCCAAAACAACTTATTTGTTGAAAAAAATTATGATCAGGGCATGCTAATGTCCTGAGAACTTACCGGACTTGCCTGGTAATTAATAACGTAGCTTATCTTGTAAATTTCATTTATTAGTATTACCTAAGGTGACAATGGTAGGGGTATCGATGATTTCAAGGAGTGGTGTAGCTACATAGCGCAAATAAAGCAAGATGGTTCATTAACTAAGGAAAACCGGTAAACTATTGTACATAAAATAACGCATGCAATTTGAATACTTTAAAACAACATAATTCATCTAAAACATAGGAATTCAACATGGTCAAAGTGTTGACTCGCCTGGATCAAGAGCTTGGGGGTCTGGTGCTGCTTCGGTCTGGGGCTCGTTCACGTCCTCAAACTCTACTCGGGCGGGAGAACCAGAAAAAAAAACAACAAAGAGCGAGCACGGAATAAACACCAAACAAAACCAAATAAGCTCTAAACTGAACCAAAATAGAACCATTAGATAGGTCTTGATTTTATAAACATTTAGAAACTGGTTTCGTTAATTTTGGATTTATGGTTATGAAGTTATGGCTTTTCAAAGTCTTGAAACCTTGAAAATCCAGAAAATAAAAAGGGGAGAGAGAAGGAGTGGGCTGCCGACAGGTGGGGCCCGAGAGGGAATAAAGTAATTGCCGGTTGCTTCCTTAACCCTTCGGTCAGCTCGGTCCAGAGGCAACAAATCCCCTCCTCTCTCCTCTACTCATCCCGGCCGCAAGGGAGGAGGGCCAACCGGCGGCGGAGGGGCCATGGCGGCGTGCAATTCCTCACCGAAGAAGCGTCCACGGGCCACCTGAAGCTCACCTGGGGCGCTAATCGGGGCCGAAGTGGAGCAGGGCGGGCTGGCGACGTGAGCGGGCTCAGGGGTGAGGGAGGTGACGGCGGCGGCCTGCTGGGGAGGGAGGCGGAGCCCGGCGAGGTGGGGAGAGCGCTCGCGAGGTCCTCGGGCTGCTCCACACGCGGCGAATCGGCCTGAGGCGCGGCGGTTCTTCGGGTGGAACCCAATGCCAGGTTCGGTGAAGAGGGGCGTCGCCGGCGGCCTGCGGCGGAGGAGGTGGCTGCAAGATTCGGTGGGGGTGAACGGCAATGAAGCTCCGACGCCTTTTATGGGGGCCAGGAAGGAGTGAGGTGCCGAGGAACGGGGCAAGGCGGCATGGCGCCGTGCGCGTGGATGCGTCACCGTCGTGCGGCCACAGTGCGGGCGCGGCACAGAAGGCAAAGGGAGCTACGGCCGACGAGACTAGCGGGGCCCGCGAAGGACTACGGCGGCGCAGCTCGGGTGGGGGACGGCGAGCGGCGAGAGCCGCCGGACGGTGCTGAAAAGAAAGGGGCGGGGTGGCGTGTCCAAGGTCCACCGCTGTCGGGCGCTGAAGGAGAGGGTGGTGCTGAAGACGAGGGCGGCGCTGAAGGCGAGGGCGTCGGCGTCGCAGCTGCTCCCGGCGTGGATTAGGGGCCGAGGGGGCCAGCGGCGGCACGGCCTGGGCAGGAGGGGAGGTGCTGCAACCAGGACAAGAAGGGGGGAGGAAAGAAAGAGTTGGACGGCCAGGATTGAGGGAAGAAGAAATGGGCGGCCAGGAAAACCGAAGGGGGCTCCAACTCATTTGCAGCTGTTGCTCCTCTCTTTCTTCTCTTAGAAATTTAACTCATGCCTCCTTCTAAATTTTCTTGAAGCAACATTTTAGTTCTAGATTTTTAACAGGTTAATTTGAAATGCTTGATTGAAGATAAAACAAGGTTTTTTGTTTTAATTTACTTTTGCAAACTTTGAACTTTTCTTTTTGGAAAACACCAAGAACCATTAAACTGGGAGTAAGCCTTTTTCATTAACAAAAGTATCAAATGACACTTCTGCTAGGTTTTAGAAATGGGGTGTTACAGAACCCACCCCCCGTAAAATGAATCTCGACCCCGAGATTCGACTATGCTGGGAAAAGAAAGGAAAAGTCAGCTCTAAGTTGATCCTCGCGCTCCCAGGTTGCCTCTCGCTCGGAGTGGTTGCTCCAATGAACCTTACAGAGGCGAATGGTCTGGCGTCTGGTCTTCTTTTCCATAGTATCGAGAATCTTGATCGGACGTTCTGGGTAGGTCAGATCCTTCTGGAGCTCAATAGTTTCTACTGGGGCCTCTTCCTTGGGAACTCTGAGACACTTTTTGAGTTGGGACACGTGGAACACGTTGTGCACATCTGACAGATTTGCAGGTAGCTTCAATCGATAAGCAACTTCTCCACACTTGTCAATAATAGGGAATGGCCCTATGTACCTCGGATCAAGCTTGCCCTTCACCTTGAACCTGCGGATTCCTCGGAGGGGTGACACTTTGAGGTACACATGGTCTCCAACTTGGAATGTTAGTCCTCTTCGGCGGTTGTCGGCATAGCTCTTTTGTCGAGATTGAGCAGCTTGTAAGCGATCCCTGATCAAGCGAACCTTTTCTTCTGCCTGCTTCAGAGTCTCAGGCCCAAAGATGCATCCTTCTCCTGTTTCTGACCAATGCAGAGGGGTTCTGCATTTCTGCCCATTAAGAGCTTCAAAAGGTGACATTTAGAGACTTGATTGATAGCTATTGTTGTAGGCGAATTCTGCGTAAGGTAAACATTTCTCCCAACCCGAAGTGAACTCCAGAGCACACGCTCATAGCATATCTTCCAAGACTTGATTTATTCTTTCGGTTTGTCCATCTGTTTGGGGGTGATACGCAGTACTGAACTCTAGATGGGTCCCAAGGGCATTGTGTAGGTTGGCCTAGAAATGCGAGGTAAACTGGGAACCTCGATCTGAGACTATCCTTTTAGGCACACCATGTAGACACACGATGCGGGCCATATACAACTCAGCCAGTCGGTCCCCTTTGTAGGTGGTCTTTACAGGGATGAAATGGGCCACTTTCGTTAACCTATCAACTATTACCCAGATGGAGTCATATCCTGACTTGGTGCGGGGTAACCCCGTTATGAAATCCATTCCTACTTCTTCCCATTTCCACTGAGGGATCTGAAGGGGTTGCAGAAGTCCGGCAGGTTTTTGATGTTCAGCCTTGACCTTCTGGCATACATCGCAGCAGGCTACATACTCGGCGATGTCTCTCTTCATACGCGGCCACCAATATAGGGCTTTCATTTCTTGATACATTTTAGTGCTACCCGGGTGTAGAGTATAAGCAGAGCTATGGGCTTCTTTGAGTATCAGGTCTTTTAGGTCCTTCTGGTGGGGGAACAAAGAGACGTTTCCCAAACCATAGAACTCCATGTTCATCTTCTACCATTTTAGGGGCTTTCCCCTGGGCCATGAGGTGCTTGAACTTCTGGACTCCAGGGTGTCCTTTCTGGGTTGCTTTAATTTGCTCCTCGAGAGTTGGGTGTACTTCCATGGTAGCTAGAGTACCATGCTCTACTATTTCCAAGCTAAGGGCTTCAAACTCTCTGTAAAGCTCAGGTCGCAATCCTCCCACCATAAGGTTATTGCAGTGGGGTCTGCAACTTAGGGTATCGGCTACCACATTAGCCTTCCCGGGGTGGTAGTGGACGTCCAGATCATAATGTTTGATTAGCTCTAACCATCTTCTCTATCTCAGGTTAAGGTCAGCTTGAGTGAAGATGTACCTGAGACTCTTATGGTCTGTATAAATATCACAGTGATTTCCAATCAGGTAGTGTCACCAGATTTTTAGAGCGTGTATTACCGAGGCTAACTCTAAGTCATGAGTTGGGTAATTGTCCTCATGGGGACGGAGTTGTCTGGACACATAAGCTACAACTTTTCCCTCCTGCATGAGCACACAGCCTAGGCCTTGACGCGATGCGTCACAATATACTTCAAAATCCTTGTGTATATTTGGCAGAACTAGCACAGGGGCCGTGGTCAATCTTGTCTTTAATTCTTGGAAACCCTTTTCACATGCTTCCGTCCACTCATACTTCTTTTCTTTCTTGAGTAGGTTTGTCATTGGCCTGGATATCTTGGAAAAGCCTTCTATGAAACGTCTGTAGTATCCAGCTAGACCCAGAAAACTACGCACTTCTGTGACTGAGATGGGTTGCTTCCACCCTAGAACTGCCTCTACTTTGGAGGGGTCGACTGCTACTCCTCCAGTGGATATGATGTGCCCAAGGAAACTAACCTCATGCAACCAGAATTCACACTTACTGTACTTGGCGTACAATTGATGTCTCTTAAGTATCCCGAGGACTACCCTTAGGTGATCTTCATGTTCTTTGGCATTCTTAGAGTAGATCAAGATGTCATCTATGAACACGACTACAAATTTGTCCAAGCATTCCATAAAGACTTTGTTCATTAGATTCATGAAGTAGGCTGGGGCATTAGTTAATCCGAACGACATGACTGTATACTCAAATAGACCATATTGTGTGGTAAATGCTGTCTTTGGAATATCCTCTGCTCTGATCTTGAGCTGATGGTACCCTGACCTTAGGTCTATTTTAGAGAAAATAGTGGCCCCAGTTAGTTGGTCGAACAGGTCATCTATTCGAGGCAAGGGGTACTTGTTCTTGATGGTTACTTCATTGAGGGCCCTATAGTCTACACATAATCTGGCGGTGCCATCCTTCTTTTTGACAAAGATTACGGGGGAACCCCACAGAGATGAGCTGGGCCTGATGAAACCTTTGGCTTGGAGCTCTTCAATTTGAGTCTTTAGTTCCTCAAGTTCATTTACTGCCATTCGGTAGGGTCTTTTTGCAATTGGGGCGGTCCCTGGCTTTAGGTTAATTACAAACTCTACCTCTCTGTCTGGTGGCATGCCTGGTAGTTCCTCTGGGAAGACTTCTGGGTACTCTTGAACTACCGGCGTATCCTCTAATGTTATTGCCTCAAGGTGATGGATTACGCGACCCGAGGCGGGGCGATCCACACCAACCTTTATTTCTCTCCCTGAGTCTTTGGTGAGGACTACCTTCCTGTTAGCACAGTCTATCATTCCCTGGTTTTTGGCTAGCCAATCCATCCCTAGAATGACGTCCAAAGTCTGATATTGCAACACCAAGAGGTCTGCGGGGAAATCAAAGCCTTCCATGGTGACCTTTACACTATGGCTAACTAGGGTGGCAGTTAGGGGTCCTCCCGGGGAACTAAGTACCACAGGTCTCCTTAGTTTAAAGGTGGGCAACTTAACCTTTTCAACAAACTTCCCAGAAATAAAAGAATGCGAAGTACCAGAATCAAATAGAACTTGTGCGGGTATCGACTTAACAGAGAACGTACCCATAAGTACTCCAGAGGCATCTCGGGCGTCTTCTGCAGTGACATGGTTGACACGGCCATGGTTTGGAGTTGATGCTGTCTGTGACGCTTGAGGTGTCTGATAGACCTTGTTTGGTTTTGAAGACTGAACTCGGGATGAGGTGACTCCAGGATTGAACTTCCCTAGGGTAGCCTGGCGATCCGGGCATTTGTTGGCGAAATGCCCTTTTGCTCTACAGTTGAAACAGTGAAGGTTTGCAGCAGGGTTGGTCGTGGATGACTACCCTATGGGGCAGAGCACCTGAATCCCACTATTGCCGGAACGGGGTGCTTGGAAGGGAGCTTTGGGTGCGGGCGCTGCCACTTGACGGAAGGAGGGGCTGCCTTGGTACACGGGCTTGGACTGGAAACTGCCCTGAGGCCTTTGGGCTGTCCACTTCCTCTTCCTGCTGGCTTCTAGGATTTTCCTCTCATTTTCCAAGATGAGAGCCTTATTCACCAAGTGGTGGAAGCTGGGATGGTCGTGCAGAATCAGTTGTGCTCTCATTTCCTCATGCATCCCTTCTAGGAATCGATCGATCTTCTCTTCTTGTTTGGCTACATCCCTTGAGGCGTAGCGAGCTAGTTGGTTGAATCGTGTAAGATACTCTGAGATGGACAGGTTGCCTTGCTTCAAGTTCCGAAACTCATTCCTCTTCATTCTCATGATTCCTGCTGGAACAAAGTTTTGCCGAAATGCAATCTTGAATTCAACCCAAGTGACAGCAGACTTATCTGCGGCTGGCTCCTCTACTTCGTTGTAGTTCCCTTCGTTCTCCGGCTCTTCCGGCTGAGCATCTACTGGGTTTTCAACTTCCACTTCTTCCTCTTCTCCTTCATGTTCTTCTTCTTCGTCTGAGTTGTCACTCAAGGGGTTCTCTTCCCTACGGCAGGCGAGGTAGTTCTCCCACTGCTGCGCGGCGCGTTAGTGTCGATGGGTGGCGAAGTCCACCTTGTCACCTTCAGCACAACGGGCAAGTTCAAGCTTCTTTTCTGTATCACGTAGCCAATCTTCGGCGTCTAAGGGTTCATTTGCCGAGGAGAAAGTCATTGGTCGAGTCCTCAAGAAATCAGACAACTTGGAGTTGCGGCTAGCTGCACTGGTTTGCTGATTGGAGAGCATTGCCTGGAAGATCTGCGTTTGCTGGGCCAATACTTGTGCCATGGTTGGTGGTGTGGTGGTGGTGGCGGCAAGTTCAAACCATGGCCTCTGCCTCGACCTCTTCCACGAGCTGCGACCCCTAGGGTTTGACCCCTACCACGAGCAACAGCCCTCCTGGGAGCCACCTGGACACAACCAGAGCCTTTTTAGAGTCTAAAAGAAGAGCGAGGAGGGATATAATGAGGGTTCGCGAGCCCTCTAGCAGCACAACAGAAAAAAAACCAACGAAAGAAAGGCAATAAAACACAAGGCATTATGCTTAGGATAGTTCATTACATGAGGGGGGGTTAGGTGTTACATGACAACCGGGCACAGCGCGCGGGCGTACAACAAGTCATGCCACCGGTACACAACGTCTACCGACTGGATACATAGGGGGTGTACAACTGGGGAAGTGTGCGTGCACACCAAAAGGGACTGCCTAGCCATCCTGTTGTCTAACCTTTAGCAGTCTACACCTCCAGGGAGTGACGCTGGCCACAGAAGATGCACTCTCCTGGGCCGCGAGAACAGGAACGGCTTCGACCGACGCTGGGAGACATGGAGCGAGAACGAGACGAGAGGGGCTCGAGTTGTTGCTGGAGGAGCGAGAACGAGACGAACGACGCCCCCTGCTGGAATCTCCGAGGGTGCCCTCAGGTGGCGGCGCGACGTTCTGCGCGCCATCGCCAGAGTGCGGGTCCCCGTGCCGAGCCGGTCTTTGGTGTGGGAGCCGGGCGACACTCGTCTTTGGAGCCACATCGTGCCGAGCCGACATCGTGGGGAGGCGGCGCCGAGCCGGCGTCGGTGCAGGAGCTAGTGCGGGAGCTGGCGCTAGTGCTGGAGTTGGCGCTGGTGCTGGAGCTGGCGCTGGAGCTAGCACTGGTAGAGGGTAGGCCGCCCTGGCTTGAAGGTGCTCAAGCCCGGCCTCGGCGGCGAGCCTCCCGCGCTCTGCCACCTGGAGGGCGATCTGGAAGCGGTTGAGCTGGGTGCTGAGGGCGTCCGAGTGCTGCAGGCTTGTGGTTAGGAGAATGCGCAGATGCCCAATCTCTGCAGGCGGCGCGAGGTGATTGACAACGCCGCGTCGGTGGATTCGTGCGATAGCCGGGTCGTCCACCCTGGTGTCGAGGCGATCTGGGAGGAACTGCCCTTGGCGGATGCGAGGGAAGTGGGCGAAGGGCGACTATCTCAACCTTCCCTCGTACACCTGGCACAGGTGGGCTGCAGCGAGGCGTGCTGCATCCTGGATGGCATCGGCGAGGCACATCCGTGGCGGTTCGGCATGGATAGTGTGGGAGCGGAGCTCCCTGTCACTGCCCCGTGCGTAGATGAAGACCTTCATGGTCCACAAGTCTGTCTCCTAGATGCAGACTCTCCGGCCCTTGAAAATGGGCTGGCGGCGGTATCCGAGGTGTTGCAGTAGCTGCCGCAAGATCTCGACGAACTCCCCTTCGCCTTCCCCATGGGTGAGGTGATCCCATGGACCATCTGGTTGTGCTCCGGCCATCTAAAATTTTGAACAATAATAGGTGAGAACAATTGAAAAATGCAAAAGAAAGTTTGGGTAAGTATTGAACTAAGAGAGTTAAGTAAAGCAGTACTATGCTATATTTTGTAAAAGTTTGTCACTAGTTTTTGCAAATGGTATCCAGGTCCTAGTGTCGTGACCAATCTAGCTAAGGTTTCAACAGTCGTATGCTCTGATACCAGCTCTGTCGGACCCCAAGTTTACTAACCTGGAACCCTTTGTGAAATACTGCACTATTCCCTGGATCAGTAGATAGTGCTCACAGATACAATGCTGCATCATTTCATACAGACAAAACCATACATTACAATACCAGAGTTAAAATAGACCATGTCGGGCCGAGGTTACAATAGGGCCGTCAGGCCAAATGTCTTACGATACATAAAGAGCGGAAGCGGAAACGTACATAAGCGTAGGGGCACAACTCGCCACAGGCAAGTGACTGGGCCTATTGGGTACCATCGCTATTAACCAGAGACCTGATTAATAATGGAGGCACCCGCCAAAGCTAGCCTGGTCAACCGGACTGAAACAAGCGGCAAAGCTACCGATGCCTATTCTAATATCCACCGTCATCATTCCCTTCGGCATCCTGGTCCACGTAGTAGGCGTAGTGCTCTTGGTTCGCAGCTTCTGAATATGGGGGATTGAAGAGCGAGGGTGAGCACAATTCAACGTGCTCCGCGAGCCAACACACAGGATGCAATAGTATAAAATGCATGGCTTGACAACATATGGCTGGGGTTTATTTTAGTTGCACAAAGCGATATTGGACAAATACGTAATTAAAATCCTATGACTTAGCAGATTTGTGATAATGCAAAAGTGTTTGTAAATGTGCAATAAGTATATTGTAGATGGTTCCATCCACCGATTTCATGGTTCCACCCACCAATGCTAGTTTTTTTAGCTACTGGGCTACATCCACCCTAACTACTCACACTGGAGTACGTCCCTCCAGGAAAAATCCAACAAAGTGGAGTACTTCCCTCCACTCAGTTTTTGGTTCCCTCCCCAAGAGATTTTGTAAATAGAACTAACTCGAGGAAGTTTCCATGTCTGCTCTTGACCGCGAGCGCGGCTATTCGAATAGTTTTAGACTCTGCAGAGTGGTACATCTTTACCCACAAGAGACAACCCAATCGTTATATTCCGCATGTTTCCTTAGACATGCAGGTCAACCGGGTGATCACATGACCTTTACAATGCATCTAGTAAAGACTAGCACTCGCTAAGGTTTCGTCTACAGGAAAGCCCCTTTGGGCCCCAGCTAGACCCCCTCTTGCACCCGCCTCTATCCGGCGACATGATCCATCCAAGACGGTTTTGCGTCCAGCGATGAAAATCATGGGTTCCCCCGAAGTGCTCCTCTTTACTAGCGAATGCAAATTATTTAGTCATACCTACACTTTGCCGGCTTGTGGTTTGTACTGTTTTGCATGGAGAGTTCGACACAGGATTAAGTCCTTAAATTGTCCAGATGGGCTTCCGCAACCCGATTGTTACCTCCACCATCCACCCTTACCTTCCGCCGGGACAGGGGAGCAAGTTGTAGGGTTTTGAGAAGCATAAGATAATCTGTATACAAACTACCAATCATGTACCTCCCATGATTGCCCCAAAACAACTTATTTGTTGAAAAAAATTATGATCAGGGCATGCTAATGTCCTGAGAACTTACCGGACTTGCCTGGTAATTAATAACATAGCTTATCTTGTAAATTTCATTTATTAGTATTACCTAAGGTGACAATGGTAGGGGTATCGATGATTTCAAGGAGTGGTGTAGCTACATAGCGCTAATAAAGCAAGATGGTTCATTAACTAAGGAAAACCGGTAAACTATTGTACATAAAATAACGCATGCAATTTGAATACTTTAAAACAACATAATTCATCTAAAACATAGGAATTCAACATGGTCAAAGTGTTGACTCGCCTGGATCAAGAGCTTGGGGGTCTGGTGCTGCTTCTGTCTGGGGCTCGTTCACGTCCTCGAACTCTACTCGGGCGGGAGAACCGGAAAAAAAAACAGCAAAGAGCGAGCACGGAATAAACACCAAACAAAACCAAATAAGCTCTAAACTGAACCAAAATAGAACCATTAGATAGGTCTTGATTTTATAAACATTTAGAAACTGGTTTCGTTAATTTTGGATTTATGGTTATGAAGTTATGGCTTTTCAAAGTCTTGAAACCTTGAAAATCCAGAAAATAAAAAGGGGAGAGAGAAGGAGTGGGCTGCCGACAGGTGGGGCCCGAGAGGGAATAAAGTAATTGCCGGTTGCTTCCTTAACCCTTCGGTCAGCTCGGTCCAGAGGCAACAAATCCCCTCCTCTCTCCTCTACTCATCCCGGCCGCAAGGGAGGAGGGCCAACCGGCGGCGGAGGGGCCATGGCGGCGTGCCTGCGCTGACCAGGCGGGGCTGCGCGGGCCGGCGCGCTCCTCGGTGAGGAGGGGACTGGCCAGAGCTGGCCGGGTGGCGACCGCAGCAAGACGGGCGGCGGCCAAGACAGGGGAGCTAGGGCGCCGGCGGCTCGAGAGGTTCGGGTGCAATTCCTCACCGGAGAAGCGTCCACGGGCCACATGAAGCTCACCTGGGGCGCTAATCGGGGCCGAAGTGGAGCAGGGCGGGCCGGCGGCGTGAGCGGGCTCGGGGGTGAGGGAGGTGACGGCGGCGGCCTGCTGGGGAGGGAGGCGGAGCCCGGCGAGGTAGGGAAAGCGCTCGCGAGGTCCTCGGGCTGCTCCACACGCGGCGAATCGGCCTGAGGCGCGGCGGTTCTTCGGGTGGAACCCGATGCCGAGTTCGGTGAAGAGGGGCGTCGCCGGCGGCCTGCGGCGGAGGAGGTGGCTGCAAGCTTCGGTGGGGGTGAACGGCAATGAAGCTCCGACGCCTTTTATAGGGGCCAGGAAGGAGTGAGGTGCCGAGGAAGGGGCAAGGCGGCATGGCGCCGTGCGCGTGGATGCGTCACCGCCGTGCGGGCGCGGCACAGAAGGCAAAGGGAGCTACGGCCGACGAGACTAGCGGGGCCTGCGAAGGACTACGGCGACGCAGCTCGGGTGGGGGACGGCGAGCGGCGAGAGCCGTCGGACGGTGCTGAAAAGAATGGGGCGGGGTGGCGTGTCCAAGGTCTACCGCTGTCGGGCGCTGAAGGAGAGGGTGGTGCTGAAGACGAGGGCAGCGCTGAAGGCGAGGGCGTCGGCGTCGCAGCTGCTCCCGGCGTGGATTAGGGGCGGAGGGGGCCAGCGGCGGCACGGCCTGGGCAGGAGGGGAGGCGCTGCAACCAGGACAAGAAGGGGGAAGAAAGAAAGAGTTGGACGGCCGGGATTGAGGGAAGAAGAAATGGGCGGCCAGGAAAACCGAAGGGGGCTCCAACTCATTTGCAGCTGTTGCTCCTCTCTTTCTTCTCTTAGAAATTTAACTCAAGCCTCCTTCTAAATTTTCTTGAAGCAACATTTTAGTTCTAGATTTTTAACAGGTTAATTTGAAATGCTTGATTGAAGATAAAACAAGGTTTTTGTTTTAATTTACTTTTGCAAACTTTGAATTTTTCTTTTTGGAAAACACCAAGATCCATTAAACTGGGAGTAAGCCTTTTTCATTAACACAAGTTTGTCAAATGACACTTCTGCTAGGTTTTAGAAATGGGGTGTTACACTGATTGGCTTGTGGCTACTAGGTTTGACAAGCGGCAAGGCGAGTGGTCAGTCAACACTCTGCATGGCACGTGGACATAGCCGAGCCAAGTCTTCATGTGCATGACCAACGTAGCGATTGCAGTGGGTTCCTGCATGGCGGAGGTGTAGCAAACTTGACCAGATGATGCGATGTCCACATTGCATGCACGGTAGCCCCAAACCAAACGCGCTGATTCCACGTGCGACCGGTTGCGCACAAGACAATATGGTGGCTAGGGTTAAAGGTTTTGGATTTATCTCTTTCACAATCCCTTATATCTTGGCATGAGATCTGGTTGCGTTCCCAACTCCCCATATAACTCGTTCTAGGAAATTAATCCCTCTAAAAACCAGACATCCCGTTTTTCCATTTCCCCTTTTCATGAATTATGCACAAGTCTTTGAGAGCTATTTTCAAGATATGGCATTCTACCCCCTTTCACATAATTTAACCCCGAATTCTTCCCCTCACGATTCTACATGGGAAACAGATCTGAATTTGAAATTAAACCATGCACATATCTAAAGCGAACAACTCTGGATACTTTTTACACATGTGATATTCCAACTCCCAAGTTTCTTTCCACTTGGTCTGATGCGTCCAAAGCACCTTGATATACTTTTTTGTGCCTTAGAACTCAATGGTCAATGGCTCTAGCAGTATCTTGTGCTCTAAATCTTTCAAATACTTCCTCAACACGAAGACATGGAATACATTGTGCATACTGTGCATAAACTTAGGAAGGTCCAAACAATAAGCCAACTTCCCAATTCATGCCACGATCGAGAATAGTCCAACGTACCTTGGGCTAAACTTCCCTTTGGTACCAAAGTACATAATGCCTTTTGTAGTAGACACTCTCAAGGGCACCTAATTCCTCACCTCAAACTCCACCTCTCACCTCCTTACATTTGCATAGCTCTTTTGTTGGCTCTAGGCAGCAAGTAGATTCTGCCTAATCTCTGCCACTCGGTCAATAGTCTGTTGAACCCAATTGGAACCCAGAACTACCTTCTCACCAATGACATTCCAACACAACGAAGACATACACCTTCATCCATACAGAACCTCAAATGGTGCAGCTTGAATACTGGCATGATATCTGTTGTTGTAGGTGAACTCTGCCAATGGCAAACCATCCTCCCAACTCTCCTTTCATGACAAGATACAGGATCTAAGCATGTCCTTAATGTCTTAATAGTGCGTTCAGATTGGCTATCTATCTAAGGGTGAAATGCGGTGCTAAGACAAAATTGTGTACCCAAAACACTCTACAAGCTCTTCCAAAACGGGAAGACAAACTTTGCATCACGATCGAAATAATAGTCTTAGGCACACCGTGCAACTGCACTATCTTTCACGCATAAATGGGAGGCAAATCGCTCACCGTATTTATTGTGCGGATAAGAATAAAGTGCATGAACTTGTTGAACCTATCCACCACAAGCCATACAACATCCTTCCCTCACTACGTGTGAGGTAAATCAACCATAAAAGTCCATGGAGATATCATCCCACGGTCACACAGGAACCTCCAAATGCTACAACAATCCTGTTGGATGCTTATACTCTACCCTTGACTTGCTGGCAAACACCACAGGAATCCACATAGTAATCAGCCTTGACTTGAGCCTTCTATGGCACACAAAGACGGCCTTCAAACCGCAATGCTCCAAACTCATCTATGCTGAAATCCCCTTCCTTACCTTACCCTCATCTAGATGCTTCTTCAGTTACTAGAGTATCTGATCATGCTGTTGTGTCTCTCACACTCGCTTTGGAATAGCAGACTTAAGAAGCAAGCGAGTCTTAGTCAGAACGATGCCTGCAAAATAAAAGGAGATATCCATACGCTTAAAATCAGTAACAAGATAACTAAAAGTATGGGGTGTCGCCTTGCGACTAAGAGCATCTACCACTAGATTTTCCTTGCCTAGATGATATTGGATAGTGAGATCATAGTCTTTGATCAATTCTAACCACCTTCGCTGCCTTTGATTCAAATCTTTTTGGGTGAAGATATACTTGAGCCTCTTGTGATCAATGAAATTATCACAAGTCTCACCATATAGATAATGGTACCAAATCTTTAGAGTAAATACCACTGTAGCAAGCTCTAGATCATAGGTTGGATAATTCTACTCATGTTTCTTCAACAGTCTCGATGCATAAGCAATCACCTTGCCATCTTGCATGAGCACACAACGAATCCCAATTCAAGAAACATTAGAATAGACTATAAAGCGCTTCCCTGGTTAAGGGAGAGTAAGAATAGGAGCAGTCACTAACTTCTCCTTCAAAGTATAGAAGTAGCACTCACAATCATCTGTCTACTGGAATTTCACACCTTCCTAAGTCAGCTGAGACATCGGCTTGGCAATTATAGAGAAACCCTCCATAAAATGTTGATAATACCCCGTTAAGCCCAGAAAACTCCGTATTTCCTTAACATTAGATGGCCTTTTCCAGTCAACCACTGAAGAGATCTTCCTAGGATCAATAGAAATGCCTTCCCAGTTAATCACATGACTCAGAAAGCCTACTTCCAAAATCTAGAACTCGCATTTCTTTAGCTTGGCATAAAACTGCTTCTTCCTCAAAGTCTCTAGAACAAGCCTCAAATGTTGCTCATGCTCTTCTTCAGACTTGGAATAGATCATAATATCATCAATGAACACAATAACAAAGACATGAAGGTACTGATGTAGCATACTGTTTATTGTGTCCACAAAAACAACAGGGGCATTCGTTAATTCAAAAAACATAACTTTATACTCATAGTACCCATACCTAGTAGAGAAAGCCTTTTTCTCAATATCATGCTCTCACACACGGATTTGATTGTACCTAGACTGAAGGTCGATGTTAGAGAACAACTTGGCTCCATTCAATTGATCGAATAAATCCTCAATATGGGGCAAAGGATTTTTATTCTTGATGATCACCTGATTGAAAGCATGATAATCAACACACGTGCGCCAACTCTCATCCTTCTTCTCTGTGAAGAGGAAAACTCTCCCCATGGTGACACATTACGCCGGATCATCCCACTAAACAGCAGATCATCCAACAGCTTCTTCAACTCACCTAGAAGGGTTGAGCCAAACAATACAGAGACAAGGGAATAGGCCGAGTACTGGAAATAAGATCAATTCAGAATTCCGCATTCCGCTCTGGAGGCATTCCCGGATGCTATCACCATGGGGAACACATCGAGGTAATTGCACACCACTGGGATATCCTCGATGTACAAAGAAGAGCTCGGTTTCGTGGCAATAGACCAAAAAAACCCAATCCTCGATGCAGCCAACACAACAAGAGATTCTGACGGTGTACTATTGATGAAGACATCACTATTATAAAGGCTTCATCTACACAATCATCACCTCTATCATCAGATTTAAGTAAAAATGACAATGATAAGACTAGTGTTGGTCCAACGGCTAAATCTTTGCAACAATTGTAAAAAGGACGAATCACTCGAGCTAGAGCTAGGGATCTCACTAAACAGGTGAATCTGATCCTAAGTTCTTTTGATTTCACTGCTAAGGACAGCTTGCAACCTAATACTTTCACTTTATGTATTCTCAGGTTATTTGGTTAGCAAAAACTTGGTGCTACCAAGCAGGAGGTGAGTGAGGTCGGCACACTAAGAGAAAGTCCAAAAGGAGGAGATGATGACACTTCACTCATATCAATGGAAAAAGCCACCAAGATATCAGAATCAAGTTATTCAAGCTCCGAATTGTAGATTGGAGAAGACTACGCTTTAGAAGTTCGGTTGTGTCCAATCTTCAATTCTGAGTCCGTTTGAGTTTTTGGCCAAGCTCCATGTGACATAGGTTGGTTTATATTTATAATAAGATATATTAAGGGTATTTTGGTTCAGTTTTGAGGTGATGGCGATGTCGAAACTTCAAACGGGCTGAAAATAAATACTTGGGTTGCAAGGAAAGTTAGGCTATTATGAAGAAAGTTGTGCGCCACTATAACACCCCAAAAACCACATTACCCTGGAATACTACTAAACTACACCACGACTAGCCAGAATACAAGAAAGTTCTGGCAGCATCTTCCCAAGATAATGAAAACTACGCAGAAGCATAACAATACCACAGGTAATGGAAGATGTTTAAAAGGTTCAATTGCTAAGATCATAATCAATTAAAGCCAACTACATTCTAGCATAATTAATTAATAGCGCTCAACAATTAGGAGATAGAAAATGACTAAAGACTTTTCTAAATTATTACAACAAAATTTGTGAAGTGGTGTATAATAGTGTCGTGCCGCTCTACCCTTCCTATGCATACTCAAGGATCACCTAGAAGGGAGAAAAACAAAGGTGAGATAAAATTTTAGCAAGCAAACTGTTTAACAAGTTAATTAAACTATGGTTGATTAAGCAACAACAATTATTTTCCACAATGACCGCATTTATAACCTTAACTACAATTACTACTAACAACAGTAAAACATTAGCAATTAAGCCTTGTTTGCCTACTTCATAACCGCAACCACCACTACTACCAACATCAGTAAAAGCATTAACATATATTCCTCACTAACATTATTATTTTCCACAACCACATTTGCCATCAACAGTTACCATAAGAGAAATAACTCATACCACAACCACAACCCATACCATATCACAAGAGGGTGAACCCCACTCTGCAACCACAGCCACAACCCTCATACCACAAGTGACCCTTATGAGCCAATTCCATATAAAAACTAAGAAATTGCATATGTATGCAAATAATTCATCCACAACAAATTGTATATGTATGCAAATGATCCATCCACAATGAAAATGTATATGTATGCATATGATCCACTGCACCCTTACCTAACAAGGTAAGAGTATGCATCATACTACGGCAATGTACGATATTGTACGGGTACAATCGCGACTAAGTGCAGCGACATCCACGATGCAAATGACATGATATGATATGACATAAATGATTCATAAGAATTTAACCACATAGACCACAATTGATTCATAAATAATACTACCTCATAAACCACATTTGTTTCCTTACGAGCGTTACCACATAAACCACATTCGATTCATCAAGAACATAAACAATCGATTCATAAAGAATACTACCACATAGACCACAATATATAATAGAGCATGTAGCACAGCAAGGCATCTTGATTTAAAGGAATTAATAGCCAATCATTCAATAATTAAAATAGAGGTAGTAAAATTAACAGGTTAAACTGTAGCAACAACCGCTATGTTTACTTTCCTTTACCGAAGGGACGGAAGCCACAAGCACGGTCGGGAGCAAAAACACCTATTCACAAGTCACCACTCAGCACAAATCTACAACATAACATCCATAACTGATAAATAAACCACCGCTATGTCCAAAACCCGACAATTCCCTCTCAACCAGTTGTTCTCACGCTCAGCCCACTGCAGCAGTGTTGTTTGTTTTTTCGTATATTTTAATCCACTAAGCAAAGCACAGCAAACATTAATATTTCTGAAAACTACAAAATGAAGACTACAACTTTTAAGAAGACAGAATATTTTTATTCTGCTGTTTAAGAGGTGTAAAACACCATGGAAAACAGAGGATAGACTCTGCACCGGTGTTCTGGCCAGCAAGTTTCTATCGATCACCACCCACTATACATTGGTCTAAAAATCATGAAATTTTCACAAAAGCTAGTTTACAAAATTGTCTACAATTTTTATCAGTATGGGAGAATTCATAAAATTCGTTAGACCCTCTGAAACTGCACCTGATCATAAACTAGACTCTGACTTCTCCCCTGCTACACAGCAGAGTTCCAATCTTTGTTACGCCCAAACCCCATGGCTAAACATTCTACAAAAATTGCAGTAGCTAGTTTTTCGCGTCGTCTACAACTTTCATGTTGACTTCTTCTACAGGAAAAATCATCTTGATATCCTAAACTAGACGAACAGACGATCTGCTCAAAATAGCCTATGCACAGACAACGATTAATCGCTAATCGGTTGATTACCCCATAAGAACACCTCTAATCATGAGCTAAAAACTCTAAATTAATCTAAAACAAAGGGGATTGAGGTAGGAAATTATACCTAGGTGATCCCACAAAATCACCCCTCTCTTCTCTTCTTCCTGTTCTCCCTTCCTCTCCTTCCCTTCTTCCTCTCTTCTTCTTCTTCTTCTTCCTTTCTTTTCAGCCATCGCAGCCATGGGGGGAGAGAGAGAGAACAGGGAGGGGCGTCCAAGAGGTGGAAGTGGCGGCCAAGGGGGTGGGGGAGAGGGGGGTGGTGGCTAGGGTAGGGAAAATGGGGGAGGGGGAAATAAAAGAGGGAGGGGGTGGTTGGGCCAGTTGGGTCTGGCCTAGGGCTAAAGTGGGAAAATTCTTTCTCTCTAGGCAGCCCACAACTCTCTTTTATATTATTAAATTATTTCTCTTACTTTTAGACAAATCCACAGCTCTCTCCTGCCTCCCGCGATTCACCGAAAAACAAGAAACTTCATGATTTCGCTAAATAATCCCAGGGACGCCGGAAGGATGTTCAGGGTATTACAGCCACCCTCATGGGTCAGCCACCATGTGGGGCCCACCTTATGGTTGCACAAACCAAGGCAAATAGTCTGCCACTTCTTATTGCTTTTGGTTTAAATTAGGAATTAGAATCGGATTCCAGTTGTTTTCCTTCTGTGAGTTTGGCTAGGCTTATACGAGGGTATAAAGCCTTAGCCACCGTCCCCTATAACCCACGAACGTTAATTTTGAGCCAAAGCAATTTTTTGCTCTTTAGTTTATGTTGTGCATTGATATGACAGTTGGAAAGCCGCCTAGTTAGTATTCCACCAAATTACCAGTTACTAATGTTCTTGTTGTTCCTCATGGACCAGCAATATCGTCTATCTTGGTGTGGTGAGAAGACAGAGATCCAAAGCATGTTGCTAGTTGAATTCTGGTACATAGGAGTCTGTAATCTAGATAAGTAATCGTGTGCTTTCCGTTCATCAGAATTCATGAGATTTCAGGTACCTTGAAAGACCAACTCTTCTTTGGAGAGAGCTTGCAAGTGACAGTCTTCTAGAAACAACAGATCTTAGTATGATAGTTGAACAACCAGTCCATGCTGAGGATAACATCAAAAAGTACTAGCAGAATAGTGCCAGGGTGCCAAAAGCCCTGACACTCGGTGGTGGAAGCGCAAGGTCTGTCGGAGGTGTAGCGATCTGAAGCGGTGCAAACGGCAAGGTTCTAGTAGAATCCAACAGGAGGCACTAAAGGAAATGGTGCAAGTGGAGCCCAAGCTGGAGGATACTAGGGCACTAGGGCGGCTGTCAACATCTAAACTGAACCTCAAGATGACAAAGCCGAAGATGCCATAGGAACTGGCTCCCACTTGATGATGCTAGTGGGATGTTGATGGCAAACCCGCTCCATATGGCCTGAGCGACCACAGCAGTGACACTCCCCACAGGAGCACTAAGTAGTGTAGTAACCTCCACCACACTTGAAGCAGATCATGCTCTGGCCTGGAATAGGAACATCACCTATGACACTGAAGGAGGATGTGGCACTGAAAAAGATGATGGCCTTTGCTGAAATGGTTGAGTTGACGACAGAGGGTGCTGCCCCCCTGAAACCTCTTGGGAATGGGTCGTTGAGAAGACCCACCGCCACCACCAAAACTCCTCTTCTGTCCACCACCAGAACCACTAGAAGGAGTAAAACCACTAGAAGCCTGCCTCTCCATGGTGAGCACCCTCTCAAACTCCATACCCAATTCCATCTTACTGTGTATATGAGAATTTGCTCAACATGATCATTGTAGGTAATGTCCTAAGATTTCTAAAAAGTCTAAAAACACAACTTTTAGATAAGTAGAATAGAAGTTATGAATTTTGGAAAGCTACTGTCCAATACCGGGTTGCTGCTGGACGCAGTTGTGGAAAATTATTAATTGACTAATTTAATGCTAGAATTAAATTTTAATAATTACTAGAAAGTAGTAGATACTTTCCTGTAGGTTTTGAAAATGTCATTGTTTAATATATTTGTATGTGTATATTAGAAGATATAAAATTAATAAGTCTGGTGTCGAGAAAATGATAGATCTATCTTCTGGGTTAAAAACGGGGGTTTAGATGATTTAATCTGAACATTTGACCAACTAGAAAAATGTAGAGAATTTTGTATAAATTCCATAAATGGTATTGTTTGATATTTTACAAGGTGGGAGCTTAGAGTTATAACATTTTAAGTATCGAAACAACAAGAGGGTCTATCTAGTAAAGGATGAAAATGGTGGATTCGAAAAGCGTATAGGAGCGTCGTAGATTAAATTGTCTTGTATTGCAATGTGGGTATTGAGATTGAATATTTACTATGAGAGGAGTAGCTTTAAGTGTGTTATCATCTTCAAATCATTCCCGTCGTCGCAATTAATAAAAAACCAAGTGCATGATAGAATGGTATTCAAGTATTTGAGCTTATTGTTTATTTAATCAATTACTTGCCATGATGATTCATATGATGTTACTTGTTCTTAAATAGCTCATATAATTGTGGTTACAATTATGATTATGTTAATTGATTAATGTTGTTGATTAACTATCAAAAAGAGATAATAATTGTATTTCATGTTAGTATCAATGTTGCAAAGACCTACATCAGTAGGCACTCTATAGAAGTGGAGGTAAGACCCTCTATGAAAAAAGACACGGCTAGAGTCTGAGTTGTGACCCTGTATGAAAAAGAACAGGGCTAGAGTCTGAGTTGTGACTCTGTATAAAAAAGGACAAGATGACCCTGTATGAAAAGAATAGGGCAAATGTGTGACATCAATAGGTGAATACTCAGCTATCCTAATATATGTAGAAGAGGAGTTGAGTCTTGTGTATTGCATTCATGAAAAAGAGGCATATGTGCGGAACTTGTTGATAACGAGCATGTGATAATGAGATAATGGTGAATTAAGATGACATGTTAAAATGATGCCTACCTTGTTTATTATTCTGCTTTTTACTTGCTGAGTCGTGGAATTACCTTTTCTAATTTATTGTTGTTAGGTTAACATTGAAGGTGACATGCATGGGGGATGTAGGACATGTATTGTTGTACTTTATAGCTCTTTACTTCACCAAGCAATACTTCACTTTTGGTCATGAATAATTTAGTACCATTCAATATAATAATTAGATAATTTATGGTTTTTCTTAGTTCCTTATGGCTCGTAATATTGCTAGATGATGCATTCTTTAGTTTAGACTTATTTATGATGCTTTTGATAATTTTTTGCTTCGTATTAAGTTCAATTTATGGTCTACAATGTTGCTAAAGTTTATATTTAACTTCATCTGGAATGTTGATTCATAAAATCTAGATGTCATTAATACTTGCTTATTGGTTTAAATTAGTAGTTATAGTGATTGTAGGTGATATTTTGGACTTTTATTATGCCGGGTATTACAAGGGCATAGCCATGCGTGGGTGCAGCCCAGCCGCCAGCTAGTAGCTCCTGATGACTTCTGTTCACCAACGCCCCCAAAGTCCCAAACGCCTTACCTTCCTTGCTTTGTCCCCTATGCAATCTTCTTTCCTCTACAACAGACAATGAGTTGAGTGTTGTTCGTCCTGGGCTTCATTCCCCACTGATTATGTAATAGATCGCTTCCAAAACTTGAGAAGTCATCGAAACTAACTATAAAAAATAATTTACTTCACTTTATTCGATTATTCTGTAATTCTTTTACTTGAAATTTTATTCACCTATTGTTTTTGTTATCTATTTCGTAGACAATAGGGCTAGATGTTGTTTTTTGTCAATGTTAACCATCGTTTTCTCATATTCACCCTAGATCCTTCACTAATAGTGAGTTTCTTGATTGTGGTAAGTTGTCTAACAAAAAGTTATGGTTATGAACCATTGAACTTTGTCATCAAGTTAATTGATATTACAAAAATTAGAACACATTACTATTTACTACATTGTTAATGGATGGCTTGATAAGTACATGCATGGAGCATGAGGCTCCGCATCATTTTTGTTCTGGATTCACCACTGGGTTCTTTTGGGCTGTGGCTTATAGCTTGTGATTTCTAGCTGTTTACAAGAGAGTACGAAGAGAGAGACAATCGCAAGCAATTTTGGTTGTTATAGCTGAAGTTGGTACAATATCTACTACAATTGACTTGTAGACCCCGTCTTAAAAAATACACTGTTTTGAAAGCAAGTTACTATAGTAAAGGACAAAAGCCAAAAGCCACAGCTGGTTCGTTCCTAGCCTTATTTTGACTTGAATTTTCCCAATGCACTGCGACATGATCCAACAAGCTTATTCTGTTCATTTGGCGTGCATCGATCTCCTACCTAATACCTAATTAACCAGTTTAGATCCATCTTTGTTGAAAACATGTGTGATCTTTCTGGGCTGATGGTTTGATTAAACAACCAAAGGCTACATGCTTGTTTTTTTGTCTTTGGCTTGTGGTTTTTGGGTTGTTCATGAGAGAGTACAGAGTAGAAGAAATTTACATGTGGTTTTGGCTGATATAAAATAAGTCACTACAGTTTGTACTACAATTAACTTATAGACCCCGTCTTGAAAGACACTATGTTTGAAAGCTAGTTATTATAGAAAAGCCAAAAAACCAGCTTTTAAAAACTGAAAAGAAGATGACCATGCCATATTGCCATGGCAAGCAACGAAAGGCCAACCAAACTCCTAATAGGATTGTCATGGGCAGGTACAACACACTGCTATCTACTCAAGTCTAGAGTTCAGTAGTTCACTCCCATGTAGTGTGTCTGCTTCATTTGCGCTCTTCTCTGCCTTATGGTTGTCTCTTATCACCATTCCTTCACCTCCCCTTTTATTTTTTCCTCATTCAATTGCATAGCATCGGGTATGACGAGTCAGAGGGTGTGAATGACTTCTTAAAATCTTCTCTTAGTATTAACAACACAATATAACGAACAACATAAATCCACAAGCTTCCAAAAAACACAAATGCACAAGCTTCATCGAAGCCAAGAGCCAAAGAATACAAACTCACCCAAGACTTTTTGTCTCTTCGGTTGGAATGCTGACCAAAGGGCAATCAGACTGCTTGTCTAGTCAGACCAGATCACAAGAACAGTCTAACAGCTCCACAAACAGAGGCAAATATTGTTCTCTCCATGATCAAGAAAATGGCTAACTCTTAAACCACTCACCACACAAGATAAAACTTGGCACAAACCCTTGCTAGGATATCAGGAACCTATTCCAATCAATCATGAAGATCATAGCCAGAGTTATGACCTTTATCCAAAACAAGGAAGATTACACTTAAACTAGGCAAACGAGGAAAACTTTGATCTGCAATTGCCCGTGAGTCTTATAATCTCCCATATGATGAGTAATTTGACAAACACCCTAAAAGGCAACAATTTGAGTTTATTTTGGAAAAGAAAAGAAAACAAGTTACAAAAGCCACACATGATCCAAGTAAAAGAGAGAGTGCTCACAATAACCATTTTTAGGGCAAGAACAAGCAACAAAGCAAACCAAAAGGGAAAGTGCAATGCAAATGCTTTCGTGTTAAGCTTAGAATTTCATATTACTATTTTCTCAGTTTTCCACAATCTTAGTTCACTCTTCATTTTCATGAGCATTCTTAGTTTACTCTTCATTTTCATGAGCATTCTCCCCCTTTTAACTAAAACCAAATGTTGCCTTACATTCTCTCCTCAAAGGGATATATGCATGAATAACAATGCAAAACCTAAAAGAGTTTTGAAAATTATTCAAAGTAATGTTAAAATTAAAAGATACCACTTGAGGCCATAGAATGCATACAAAGATATCTAGACCATGACGAGGTATATGTAACCAATCTATACAAGATAGTATAATGTAAAGTATTCAAGTTAATTTCAAGATAAGCAATGCTTCAAAATTGACAAGTTTATGTAAAGGTATCTCAATATAAGCTAAGCCATGTCAAGAAGGCTAAATTAAATCAAGAAGCTACTATTGAACATTTTAGTGCACGATAAGTTCCAAATTGAACCATTTTGCTCAATCACTTTTAATTAAAGCAAATTTAGTACTTTGAAACACATTTTGGACTTCTTGTAGAAAGGCAAAGTCCTAGACTAGGAACCATCCATAATTGCCACATAAACTTTAATCATTTTTCGTAATTTGACTTTGCATGTAACCTATTTTGATTGATCTCAAGCCAATATCGACCACCCCAAGTATTACACTTAAGAGAATGATCTTGTTCTTGCAAAACGCCCTCTAAGGTCATGCCTAGTATGATGACAAGGTGTCTCATAAGAGAATTTTTTAGATTGAAAACAAGGCATACAAAAGAACATTTGTTCAGTTTATACACTCCTTCATGGGCAAAGTGTTACTTCTAAGTTCGTAAGTAATACCTGACCATAGCCACAAATGACTAGGAGAAGTAAACTCATGAATCAGAAAAAAACTAGCATAGCTCAATATAAAGCTCAATTTAGATTCAAGATTCAATAGAGTATTTTTGACATGTCATATATCATAAAAAGATCACTAGAGAACAAACTAGTCAAATGATCCATCCTTGAAAATTAAAAGATGCTAATTTTAAAATTGATACCACTTGTGAATTTTAGTTCAAGTTTGCAGATTAAGCTAGCATAACAAAGATTTAATTAGACATACAAAAACATGATGAAGTTAGCTAAGTAGGCATAACAAAGCAATGAGTAATATCAAATTAGAATTATATCACAAATGAGTAATAGTCAAAACTCATATATAATTGTATATCTTACAATGCAATGCCATGTATGCATGATGCAAAAAGGAAGCAAGAAAATAAAACTCCCCTAACTACAAGAACCACTTGCAAAGAAAAAAAACTATGATATAGATGCCTCAACACCACATGGTCTCTAGGGCCAAGAAACTGCATTGCTAAGGAGTGAATCAACCATATTAGTTATCTCCACTACTACACACTATTGAAAGAAGAAGCAAGCTCAACCTAGATAGGGTAAAATATCTTAGAGAACCTAGTAGGGAGAAGTGTCTAAGAAAAACATAAGTTAGAAGGTGTGACTCAAAACACCCTAAACTCAATACTTCCCTGACTCACAACCCCATATGATGAGCAATAATAAATGTGGGGGACAAATACATAAATAAAGTTCATTTAAACAAAAGATGTAATATGAATTAAAGTAGATGAGCAAGTACATAGAGCAGGCAAAGAAGATTTATCATAAGCTAAGCAATCTAGAATAGAACTCATGTTTCCATGAACGAGCATAAGAGCAAGTAGGTATAAAGCATGTTATAACACAAAACATGACTAGAACAACCAACCAAGAATATTCATGGATACATGAAGCAATAAACTAGCAAGAGCATGATAATGATATAATAATAGTAAAGCATACCAAACCGATACAAGTGAGCACAAGATAATCACAATATACCAAAAAGCTAAATTATGGATGTAAAAGCATGAGGCTATGGAATAGATCATAAAGTAGGTGAAGACACCACTAGTTGAAGCACATGCCTCTTGGAGGCCATTAAATGGAATGGAGAACCATCAAGTGCCCAAATCACATGATAGAGCAAAGAATTGGAACTCATCAAGTCCATGATCTCCATCTCACATTGATATAGATCAACTAGTTGGTTAGCTGATGCACAGGATGGCATGATCTTCACGATGCAAATCAATGACGAATACTCCACTTTCCCCTTGTGGTAATAGAAAATTTAGGGTTTCGGCAAGAGGAACCTTCTCCAACCGAACAACAATCTTCTCTCCTTGCGCCAATTGAGGATTTGATTGAATTGCACTAAATTAACAAATTTGGTGTAGAAGCAATTCAGAAGCTCTCCAAACCATCACCCAAGATAGGAGCACGAATTGAATGAGTTGAATCATGTAGATTTCATGAGCAATCTCAAGAACAATCTATTCTTGACTTGCGCCAACTTCAACAAACCCTAAATGGGAAAATCTTGCAAAAACACACTAGAAGTTGCACCACAACTCATGAATTTTCTATGTATATTACTCAAGACCAAAAGTCATATCATAGATATCCTATCTAATCTTGCCTCCCCTCTCTTTTTTTTAGCCCTATAGCATATACATAGGCAGTACACATATGTGACAAAGGCCATAAGGGCCAACAAACTAAGACTCGTATTCTATCCATAAGGCCGACGCTAACTATAATTCATCTTGTGTTCATATAAGACACGATCCCTACATGCACTCAGACTCAATTTAAGAAAGAAACTAAAAGAAAATGACTCGATTTACTTCTGGCTTAGATCTAAAGAAAACAACTCGAATTTACTTTTGGCTCAGATCTCTTTTCTCTGGCTTACGACTTGTTTTTCCTTCCTTTTGTCTCATGACATGAAATAGCATTAGTTCCTAGCTCAACAAGTCGAGCTGCCCCCTTTCCCTGGCTCTCTTCTTCGACTCCCACCTTGCATGGCTGGCCTCTCTTCTCACATGTCCCCCTCTTTCTTGATGCTCAAGAAATAGCTCTTTGGCTTGGTTTTTCCCTCAAGAAATAATGCACAATTGTCTCTTTTGGTCACATGCCCCACTCAGCCTTCCCCCTCATGCACATCATGCACCCCCATGCTCCTTGGCCAAAAGCCACCTCATGCGCCCCATGCTACATAGTATTCTCATGCAGATCACGTGCTCAACCCTTAGACACCCATGTCTTTCTCCTTGGCTAGCCTTCCCAACTCCACGCATTCGATTCCCACAACTGACGCATTAGGCTTTGTTTTTCTCCTTCTCGACCATGAATTGCCATGCTTGTATTTCACAATGGTGGGATCACATATGTGTTTGCAGAAGCTAGGGTTTTACGTACCTTCCTTGCCATCCTCATCTCCTTTACTTGGTGTTAACTTGGACTCACTCAGCAAAGTAGCATCAGCAATTGGGGCCACATCACACGTCCTCAGTACCTACAAATGAGAAAAACAAAGGTGCTAAGCCTTGGATCCCAAAGGATTAGTGAGCAAATACTTGAGAACCCAAAACTTAGACACACGATCACTAGGTGCAAATAAACCAATATGAGAGTTAGCATGATGCATACGAAGTTTAAGCGAGAAGATCCAACAACAAGCTTGGACAACTCGATGAAGAAAATGAGTGCCATCTCTAGGAAAATGATGAATGCTATTCTTGAAAGCTCCATGTTGTCGACTAACAAAAGCACCAAAGGAACTCAGAAGCCCTCACCATGGGTGCGCACCTCAATGGAAAAAATGAGGTTTACTACTTGGGAAATGACAGAAATCCTTTCTCAAGGCAGCACATGGACCAAAACAAAATCCATAAATGACAAATCCACTACGATGTCCAAAGCCACTAAAAGGTGGATCAAAGAAGCCATCAACGAAGTGAGTTATTAGGCTAGGATCTTTAGTGTTTATTATTTGAGAAATACTATGAACACTTGAAGACTTAAAAGCACGAGATCAGCACATGCATTTGGCACACCTAAAGAAAAACTCCACAAAATGAACAATGGTACAAAGGTCTAGAGGTAGACATGATCCTAGAGAACAAAATACCACTCTCACTCAAAGAACAAGTCCCTCAGGACAAATAAGAACAGCCACTACTACTTCCAGTGCTTGTGTTGGCACTAGGTATACACATGCCATTAGATGAACGATGTTTGTCCCTAAAAACTCGATGGCGCACTTGACACTTGTGTTTGACACAGTGGAAACAAAGCTCAAAAGTGTCCATCTTTCTTGCAAAATGTGCAATAGTACTTTTTCTTAGAAGATGTAGTACCACATGATGAAGAAGCACCCTTGTTATTAGAAGTCCTTTGGACAATACAAAAAGAATCAAAAGAGTCACAGGACTTGACATTTATATCATTGCGCACCCTCTTCAAAGATTTAACTTCTCTCAAGAAAATACAAATGTACAAGATGACAATGATGCATTCTTAGTAAGCTTGCAATTTAAAGTATCAATTTTAATTTTTAAACTAGCACAATTCTTACAAGGGAGTAAATCATATATAAGCATTTTTATTTTCAGTTAGCATGCTTTTATAAAAATCACATTCATTGCTAGCCAATAACCAGATTACCTATTTCTACCTTAGCACTATCAAGCTCATGATATAAGGCAATACAAGAGTCACATGACATAGAAGCATTCAATTCAGTGACTCATTTTTAGATTTTAAGCATGCAAGAGAATTATTCAATTTACACATATCCCTAAGCAATGGCTCACATGATTCACAAAGCATAGGAGATTTCAACCTAGCAATTTCATGAGATAAATCACTATTATTCTTTTCCAGCATTCCTATTTTCTCCTCAAACTAAATCAATTTAGATGTTAGAGACAATGAGCTCTCAATGAGTTTCTCCTTGCTCACCCTATGTAACTTGAGTAGAGGATCATCCTTGAATGGATCATCATTATCATCCTCGATCGCCACTCCACAAAGGCCATCGCTCTCCATCTCCTCCTTAAACTCCAAAAGCTTTTTATCCCTGAAACTAGGATAATTGAAAATAAAGACTCCACCACAAGCGTTGCAATAGGTTTATTTCCTAATTTCCAACATGCCCAACTCAAGCTCAGGCCTCTTGTCACAACATACTCTGACAAGAAGTAAAGAAGCATTCACACATCCTCACACTAGCCGCCATGCTGAAGGATCGTTATAGATCTCAAAAGAGTAAACCATACTCTGATACCACTTGTAGGATCGAATGTGGTGATTAGAGGGGGTGAATAGGAGCTCACTCTTTTTTGATATCAAATTGAACCCCCTAAGTTGTCTACGGCTTTAAAACATGCAGTAGAAGATCAAACACACGAAGCTACAAGCCAATCCTGCAAAACATTGAGCCAAAACACTCCTTTGGCGGTCTAACCGTAAGGAGATAGTGCTCTGACCACTTGACCAGTATGACCACAGGTAACTGGCAGTCGGACCGCTTGGCCGGTCTAACCAGTGCTTTGGGTACAGGCAAGAACAACTCGAGTTCCAAACTCCAAAAGACCCTATTCAAAAATCACAACTTCAATCTTATGGAACTTGGTACAAACATTCACAAGGATGTCAGGAACCTGTTCCAAGCAAAGGAAGACCAATGTCAAAGTTCCAACCTTTATTCAAAACAAGTAAGGTTTTACCAAAATTGGGCCAAAATCAAACTTAAAGCCAAAGGCTTGCTCGTGAATTAAGGATGGTCAAGATAAGCTTAGATGAGTTCCCACATATCACAACAAGTAGGAACATCCAAAGATTCAAAACCAAAAACCCAAACCAAGATTTCATAATAGGGGGCTCCAAAATGAACCAAAACCAGGTAGACTGAAGAAGTTTCCATAGAAACTGCCTAGATAGATGGAATCTAGTCTCCAAGAGATATCCCCACCATTTACACATCCTTAGCACCAAAAAAGATTAAGAGGGGAGAAGGAAACACAAAAAAAGCCAAATCAATAACTTCAATTTGAGTACAAAGACTTAGACGAATTTGGTGGATCTATTAATAAACGAGATGAGTGATTACAACCACTCTATCATTGAGGATGGTGCTATAACCCTAGAGCACTCACACAAAACTTTTAACATAAGAAAATCCTAACCCTAAAATGTCTCTCTAAGCATAAGATATATTTTCTCTCAGTAAACATAAGAGCTTATATAGTGGAGGCTTCTTACCTCATACCTAACCCTAACAATCATCTCAACACATGGTGAATACAACTACTTATAAATAGGAAAACCCGGTAACCCACACACAAATAGGATTTACACTTAACACATATGCATACTTATCAAAGAATGACTTCCGCATGGCTCCAATAGCCCAATAAAATGCTCTTATCCTCCAAGACACTTCTCCTCAAAGCCAACTCCATAACATAGTCCATGGTGCATAATGACTTTCCATCGAGATCATATGCCTCCTCCCGAAGAACATTACCACCTAAAATGCCCAAGTCCAATGGAACATCACATGTATTCATTTGCCTTCTTGCGATTCTTGACTTTCTCCTGTGTGTCTCCACTTGAGATGTAGCCTCACTTGGACTTACGTGACCCTCCATAGCCTTGGGCTACTCCCCTAACTTTGGTCTTACCGTTGACCGCCAACAATCACCAAGCACCCTGCACATTCAAAGAACAAGCTATCGTCCCAAGCACAAATGATGTGTATTTGATTCTCATCAACAAAACCTATGCAAACATGCACCACTTGATACTCTTGTCAAAATTTATATCTCAACACACAACACTCTGTCATATGTGATACATAAACATATGCACCACATCCTAACAAGAACCCAAAGCTCCTTAAGAGCAAACTCAACCGAAAACCAAATAAGCTCACTTATTTCAGCAAGAGCTGGTCTGACCGCCAACCAACGGTCGGTCATACCGCTCTAGTCAACCTGGTCATACCTCGGTAACAGAAGACCAGTCTGACCACTAGCCCAACGGTCGATCATACATCTTAAGAGCACTAGAAAACACCCTTTTTAGAATTTCAATTAATCTCTATTCAGTTTCAGTTTAGAACTCTAATTTGTATGAAACTTGGTGCAAAGACATCCTCAAACATACCTATATAAGTGTTTGATATCTATTTTTCAAAATATCACATGGCAGGTCTGACTGCTCTATAGGCGCTGATCAAACCGTCGTTGTTAGGCCAGTTGGACCGCTTAAATCCTAACAACAAACTGCAACTTTGCAACAAACTCTCGATTCTGGCCTTAGAAATGCAGATGTACGTTTCGCCCTGCATTCGTCGAGCTAGCATCGGTTTTGGTGCAAAAAGAATGCTTTTCATATGCATTAAGCTTAGGCATTCAAATGGAAACATGGAACAGATAGTTTCAGATTCGTGATGCAGTACCAAGAAAAGATAACATGAGATCAGGAATCAAACACCACTCAGTTTGTCATGCAACAACCAACACAATTCAGGGGATCGTTATCGTCACAATAAGCACGTAGGTGAAGAAATGACGGTTCAACTTGTGAGTAGCAATGATAAAGAACTTATGGGGCCGGCCTCAATCTTTTGGCAGCTCTAAGCCCCATGAAGCCCTAGACTTCAGAATATCCAGCACGCGGTTGGGCCGAGCATGGAAATCAAAGCCGATGGCCGGGCCAGGATTTTGCTTAGGCATACTTACCCTTCCCAAGTCACCAGCTCCAAACAATACTACCAATCATGTTAATTAGTAAATTAGGAAGATCAGAGCATATGCATGTGCATGGTCCTGACTGAGTAAATAAAAGTATATACCTGGATTAGCAATAGCTCCTCTATCACAACTAGTTTATGACTAGTGATAGTAATATATTTCTCTTTTTAAAAAAGGAAAAGAAAAGAAAAATACATTTCTGTTCCACTATATATATATATATATATATATATATATATATATATATATATATATATATATATATATATATATATATATATATATATATATATAGGAAGCCTCTTTTCTACACCCGGGTGTAATTACACCCTATGTCGTATTTCATACCGTAGAAAGTATCTCACGTAACGGAAGGTATGTACGTGTAGTATACGAGTATTTAATATCATCTAGGTTGTATGAGCAATTTCTCAGATGTAGTATGTAGATTTTTTTTGACATACTCCTTTTTATATGCATATATGAAGGTATTTACAAAATACGCTAAAAACTATGGACTCTCTTGCAATTTTTTCATGTGATTCATATTGAAGTATCTTATAATTAGTATATGAGTATATCCAAAGTGATAAAGGAGTATTTCAAGTTCGTTTAGGTGGTATATTAGAAGTGGGTGTAATTACACTGGTGTAGAAAATATTTTTCCTATATATATATATATATATATATATATATATATATATATATATATATATATATATATATATATATATATATCCAGACAGTACAAAATGTAATTTACACATCTTTTAATCTATCACGCGCTATGTATACATACACCGGAGAAAGCATGCATAGCAAAGCAACTTAAGTAACTTGGTGCAAAAGACTGCATGATCTACAAGCAAAACAACCGATCAGTATACACACTTCTCACATATCCTTGTTCTTCATATCTGTAGCTTTCACAGTACTACATTTTAGGACAGCGCCACCATGGAGTAGTTTCCGCTGCCAAGGTGCATTGTACTCTTGTGCTGGCTGAAACAGGGGAAAGAAAAAGAATGTTGTGTCATCTGTCTTGACATACCACTTGTGCTGGCAAAGCAATTAATAATGCACCAAAGAGCAACACAGTAAGTAGTAAAAGACAGTGCAAGGAGAAGGGAGGAGAACAAAATTTACCTGTCAAATGCCAGCCACATAAATCGGGTGGTATTGTAACAGATGAGCCACAGGAGAATCAGGACAATGGTGTCTACTGTGAGTTAAGGCAAACCGATCACATTCTCCAAACCAATAATTTCAGGTCCATGTATTTAATCAGCTCAATCAACACCACCATTCGTGATAGTTTCAGTCTTTCAGGGGGAAAAACAACAACACATAATTCATAATGATCATATCACCATGAATGGAAAGGGTCCAACATGGAAGGCCATGTTCCAATCGAAGACAACCCAAGATGGATAGCTCAATATACACAATAATGATGTAATAAATTGGAAAATGACTGAAACGTCATCATCAAAATTGGTTTATTGAAATCTAACTCCGAAAATAGCTTGAACATCAAATTATTATTTAGTCAACAATACAATCTTCACTGCTGCACTAGATTTCTCCATTTTCAAAATATTTTATTGTACTAATTAAACTGCGGACGCTATGTAATTACTCGTTTGGCAGTTGGCAAGACAAATCTCGCCCCAAGTTTTTCTTTCTTCATGGTAGGAATGTTGCATACTATAACATTATAGTCGAGTCCATTTTCCGGTTGCATCATTGACCCACCATTAATTGGTCATCTCATGTTGGCTTAAAATAATGCTAGCACATAGAACTAGGGTAACATTGACCCGAACTTGTTTATACTCGGTCATTATCGATAAGAGATTAGCAAATTGAATTTTTATGTTAATGTTATTGCAAATCAAAATTTGAGGCTATTTTTTGATCAAAAATACCACTTTGGATTTTGTAATTTAGCATACTAGAATTGATTTTTTTTTTTTTTGAAAGATCAACGTGACCACAACTTTTCTTTAGGATCACGTGTATGTCCTTGCTATTGGTTTGATTACAAAACCTGGGGTAACTTTTTTATGGAGAGAGCTAACTTAATTAGGTTTCTAGCTATTAAATTTTCAAAGGATTATTTGCAAATTTGATTGAGTAAACAATTCCCCTCCGTTTTTAAACTGTTAAAGATGCTTCTAATTTCTATGCACACCATTAATTTAATTGCAGAGATATAGAAATTTTTAGGAGAGTTTATTGAATGCTAACTAGCTTGTTTGCTGATTAACACATTCACATCCACCTAACCTGTCTCAAGGAGTCAGGGTAGGATTGTGCGTGTTGTCGATGTAGCGGTTCCATTTGGCTGGTCAAATTTGTGAACCCTACCTACCTCGCTAGCTGATTTGGAGCTTCCTAAATCGACGCATGCATCACAAGATGACCTTAACCACTTCAACTTGTACTGTTATTACAAGATGTGGACATGATATATGAACAGATTATCCATTATTTGTTGTGCTAGTTACTTGCGAGCCCAGCTAGCAGTGCTCAATTGGCATATATATGGTCTTGATTCATGCATGCAACGATCCTAGCTAGCCAAAGGAAAATGCTAGAAGAGAATACTACTCCAATAATCTGGAAAGAAACCGTGAAGAATATAGTGGTGTACATATATATATGTATGCACGCGTGAAAATTAACCCCTGTGAACTTGTGAATTGTGATGCGAAACATTACTTTGATCTTTCAAATGGAAAGTTCATGTGAGCAACGGCAATTTTTCAGCACCGATCCCTTCCGTCTTTCAAATGCAAAATTCTACTTCGAAATAAAGAAATCAGTCGCTATCTAGGTATGAGCTCCCCCTTGTCTAGCTCAAACGAAATCTGAGAAAAAATTTGGAAAAAACAAACATGAGAGAAACACAGCCCAATTAAGAAAGAGAAGACACACCATGAAGATTAATAGAGCGGTAGGTAGCAGCGAAGGATACTGAAGAGGTAGCGCTCCCACCAATCCATGGCGTAGAGCCCAATGGTGACGTTGTACAGGAACAGCTTCCTGCTGATCCAGCTCATCTCATCCCTCTTCTCTCCCGAATTCTTCTTTCCCGCCATAATATTCACCATTCACTGTTCTCTCCTCGGTGGTGGTGGCGGTGGTAGTAACAGCAGTGGGGAGAGAGAGAGAGAGAGAGAGAGAGAGAGAGAGAATGGTGATGGTAGTATAGTCGGCTTAGAGCTTGTTCTTAGCCTGCAGGGAGAAGAGGCTTCTTGGTATTTATAGAAGCAAAGCTAGCACAAGTAGGCTAGCACAAGTAGCCATCTCTATTAATCAGTGTTCTACTCCTTCCTTCGTCTGCCTCGGGCGCACAACCGCTCCATCCTGGTTTTTCCTGGTCCACACTCGCCCTGTATACAGATTGAATGCTCTGCATGGCGCCGAAAAGGTCAAAGACAAGCGCAGCTTGGAGTGAAGTGGCCCCTGCCGGTCAGAGTACTACCGAAAAGGCCAAACACCGGTCAGAGTACTACTGTTAATAAAATTCAGTGGAACCCTAAGGGCATCTTCAATGGTCTGAATCAGCTGGCTATTTGCATGTACACATCAGCATAAATCTTATGTGGAGGAAAGAGAGTATGCAAAAAAAATCGAGCCGGCTCTTCCTTAAGCACTAGGCTATAACAGAAAACGAGGTAGTCTCTATAAATGACTGTGTGTGCATGTAAGTATCAAATAGCTATCCTTATAGACAGTCTTTTGTATGCTAGCTATTTGGTTGATGATGTGGAAATCTCCTAATTAGTTGCTAATTAGGATCATTGGAGATGCTCTAAGTAAAACTGGATTACTTAGCGAAGTGGCCCCGGCCGCCGCGCGAGGTCGATCCGGCGGGGCGAGAATTGGCTCACGCCGACGACAGGTTGCGTCAGCGTTGCTAATACCAAGTTCCCGATCGTTCCATGCATCCCTCGACCAATAATTTGTCACGCTTACCAATTAAGTCATGGAATTAGCAGTATACCTGCATTTAAAAAAAAAGAAGCAAGCACACACTCGTTGGTGGCTTAGGGAGTGATCGGAATAGTGATGATTTTTAACTTTTGCTGAAAAAATACTGTAGCTGATTAAAAAAACACCGTAGCTGAGTTGGTTTATTGAGTATAATTAAATTTAAAAAATATAAAAATAAAAACAGCACGTTAATCTAGAGCGAACATATAAAAGAATATAGGAAAAAAATGAAAAAAAAAATAAAAAAATTTTCACTGTAACATGCACTATACATACTACAGTGAAAAAATCATTCTTCGCTCATCGCTCGTAACAGAAGCCATATTAAACGGGGCCATGTGAGATCGAGATGACTGCACAGGGCAGATAATACCTTCCCAAGCTGGATTAGTCAGACTTGACGTGCGTGGATCTCCATCTGATTAAACGGTACCGAACAAATGAGCTGTCAAGTTGGCGCCCAACTGGGTGGTAGTGGGCTCAAGAATATCCACAAAGTCATTACGCTTGTTCTGGGAACGCGTGCGAACTCAAGGCTGCGGTTGCATAAAGCGAAGACGTCATCTATATCTATATACACACGCACATACATATACTACTATAAAAATTATCATCACAAATAGTTCAAAAACATCATTATAGACAATTTTCTGAACCGTCTGAATTTATGGGTCAGTGATAATCGAAGGTTACCAAAGACGATTTTCGAACCGTCTGTGATATTCTTTTCTACCTCTAAATCTATTTCTGTTTATTGACTAGCTTCAGGAAACACTAACCATGTCCTCTGAAACAAGCAAATCAACATGTACCCTCTGAAATATTAGCTATACCATTTGAAAACAAGCAAATACGATAACAAACAAAGCAGAGAACATTTTATTTATATTACAATCCACCATTACAATATCACAGGATTACAATCCACCATTACAATAGCAGAGAACATAGCAGAGAGCATTCCATTTCCATTACAATTCGAGCAACAGAAAAGAAAGAAAAATAGAAGAATCAGAATCAAATACTACAAACAATAGAGCAACAGAGAACAACAAAGAAGCTCATCCCTGCTGCAGCTCGGGTAGGCCTTCTTAGTGGCCGCCTCACTGTAAGCTCTCGGGCAGCAATGAAGGCTACGATGGAGACCTAAACCTCACATAATCAAATATTAGAAGAAACAATGGAGGGAGGAAGCTTAAGACGTATTTGAAGAAAGGGGGCGGATGGGTTTGGGTGAATATTTAAAGGAGGGAGAGCTACGATCCGTGGGGTGTGAGTTGATCGATTTCTATTAGCTAGAATTGGGTTAATGAGGATTGACGACTCCAGCGGTAAGAGAACAAATTATCACAGACGGTTCTTAACAAAAACCGTCTGTGATATTAGCTATATATATACTGATACAATATAAACAACTAGTTTCAAAATATGAAATAATAAAATTCTATATGGCTTATATATACTCATTTGAAAGGTTTTGATGAGATCTACAACTTTACAGTTGAGACGAACCACAAATTTCGAAGGAAAAATCAAAAATTTTGGCAAAAACGAAAATAAAAAATTTGCGATTCGTATTTGAGGCTACAAATGGCCAATTTTTGGAGGTCTTCGAGGGTGACTAGCACAAGCTGGTTGGTTTTTTTATCGGGCTCGTTATTAGCTTTCCAATGAGTACAGGAACGTCAAAAACGGACACCGTATGCAAAAATTATATCTATTTACTGAAGGTGTGTCAAAATAGAATCCTACTCAAACTCAGACGAAAAATTATGAAATTTTAGTGGTGTGCGAGACGAAAAATATATCACAGACGATTCTTAATAAGAACCGTATGTGATAGTATCATAGACGGTTCTTATTAAGAACCGTATGTGATTGTATTTAATACAGACGGTTTTTATAAACCATCTGTGATGAGGTGTCTAATATTAACTTTTTTGTAGTAGTAACACACACACATATACATATATATATATATATATATATATATATATATATATATATATATATATATATATATATATATATATATATTACACACTCACAAGCACCCCATGCATACAAGCATCAATGCTTAACTATAGTTAATTATTAGTGCATTTGCGAGATAACTCTGACCCGTGTTTGGGACTTAAAATTGGCTTTTGCCTCCAAAATACCATAGCTCCCTTAAACGGTACAATGTACCACGGAATGTGATCGTAGGGACTCACCGACGGTGTTTCACTGTGTAATCCGAATCTTTCCCGACAGTAAGAATAAATCACCGATAACAAAATTTTCGACAAGATGACGAAAACTTGAAAAAAAAATTGTTACAAAAGGGCCGTCAGCAATACACTAATAACCATGGGGAAAAAAAGGAATTTGTAGTGTATGCAATATATAGGTGTGACATGCTTACCAGTAAAGTCATGGTGACGTGAAATTAGAAATTTGTAGTGCATACGTAAAATTAGAAATTATGGACAAGATGATGAAGGCCATGAGGTCAATTTTCAACTTGGTGATCGAGCAGCACAGTGCCTAGTTATTAGGTCAGGTACAACGGAGAGACAGATATCGTCTTTATCATGCCAACACAGCAAAATCATCTGACGTGGACTGTAATTAAGGAAAGGAGAGACATAAATCGTCCTCTCGCGAAGAGATGGTCTACGCTCGTGCTCCTAAGCGAAGAGACGGCGTTGCGAGCGTTATACGAGCCGTCTTTTTTACGGGCTGTCTTTTTTGTTGTCTTTTTTGATAAAATTGTAGACAACTAAATAGATAGCTCATTGTATAAACTGTCTTTTTTGTTGTTTATGTATGATGTGTATGTATATACAGATAGCAATCGTCTAAACTGTTGTACGTGCCCTTAACTGACGTACGCTTGAGGTCAACTTCCTAGTTTGGTGAGTGATGGAAACCGATCGACGTGTGAACGAGCGTTTATTCGGCCGGCGCGACGTACGTGCCGCCAATGCCGCATGCAGATTAACTTCTCGCAAGTCAGCCATACGTTCCTTCGTTCTTCCTGTACATACCTGTACGTAGGTCTCCCACCCGTGTACCGACGTACTCTGTTTGACGAAATCGTGCCCACCCAATTAATGGACTCACGGTACGCAACTACGCAAGTACCGAAGAGGAAGAAGTCCATGCGTGCATGCTGCAGCCAAGTTCCAGCCATAAATTAACTGCAGAACATACACGTCAAAACTGCATTTTTAAGTGGTAGCCGCTTAAAAATCCAGCTTACATACTATTTACCTGTGTACTCTCATTCAATAAGACATACTGTGCTCATCTTAGGCGCTACATGCCCCACTCCAAACGGCTTTGGCTTCTAATTTTTTCTAATTTTCTACTTTTTTAAATCAGAAGTTACTTGAAACACGTCGGCTTCTAATTTTAGTTTTTTTCTGCTTTTTTGCTTTTACTTTTTCCCTTTTTTCTTTACATTGTCTGTAGAAATATAACAGTGTTTTTATTTTTTTTATTTTTTAATTAAATTATTTGTAAAAAACTAACAACCACTATAGTATAATTTTATCCTAATAGTTAAAAACCACAGCCGAAAATCAACCATAGATCAACAAGTGATGAATGGTCAGTGCATGGTCAATCCAACTAAATGAAAAAAAAAAAGAAACCAACCAGCTTGTGTATGGTCCATGCGGTTGGGTCAAGCAACCACACACGGCAGTACGGCACAGGCCAGCCAGGCAGCCCACGCGCAGGGCGCATGCGCCTTGCATGTGTCACCCACCTGCCCCTTTCCCAGGTAAACGAGCCGTGGGAAGATATGGGCGGCGGTTTGCTACATATTTTGGAAGGCCAAGTCGCTATGATGGTGAGTAGGGTGTCTGCAACTTATGACTTTTATTTCTAACGTAAGTATTTATATAAATAAATTAAACGTTAATAAGTTATTTTAAAAATGATGTCTCGATAAACCACTTAAAACGATGGTAAAAAAGTTATCCTGTTTTGACGTGAACAACGAGCAATTAGGAGGTGGTGGGTGCAGGGTGGTAGCCGCTGGAAACAGGGAAGGAGGGCGAGGCAGGGGCATCGTTGGAGATGGGGAAGAACGGGGGAGACGGCAATGGAGGAGGTGACGAGCAGCATAGGTGGTCGCATTGAGAAGTGGTAGCAGCAGGGGACGGAGGTTGTTAGTAGGTCTCACAGCACCGGAGCAACGCCGGCGAGCAGGGAGAGACAGGGGCAACAACGAGTGAGGGTGAAGAGAAGGGGATTAGGGTTAGGGGGTGGAGGGATGGTTGTATATATGTGAGATGGTGGGAGAGATCTGGACGGTTGGATTTTGATCCAAGAGTAAAAAATTTGACTGATTTTGATTAAAAAATACATGAATGTTGCATGCACACTCACTTCTTAAAATGCCTATAATACTGTCTAATCTAGGAAAACGCTGCAATACGTGTTATTATATGAGGCGTTCTATAAAAATGATGGCCGATTTTAGTTAAAATACTATGTGGCATTTGCAAACAAGGCCCTATACCATCAAATATTTAGTAAAGAATCCTTCCACCTCCTTAGTTGTGCATTGCCTAAACTGCAAACAAGGCATTCTGCAATATGTGTTATGGGAAAACACATGCATGCTGCATAGACACTCACTTCTTTAAAAGCCTAAAATGCTGCCTAATCAAAGTGTTATGGGAAAACGGAAGTGCTAGACATCTATCCCATAAAAATTTGGTGAAATCTATCGAATTTCTTATGATTTTGCTTGGAGATTTGTGCTCCGGCCAACGGGATCTTCAGCTTCGGTAGTGGCGGCGAGTTAGGGGGGTTCACCGGCTTAGGGTTTGGGCTCACCGCGTTAGAGGCGACGGAGGCACGGCAGTGGCGCCGCCTCTGCCGCGGGTTTGAGGGAGGGCGGTGGGTGGCAGAGGCACCGGGTGTGATGAGAATGACAAGTTAGGAGGCGGCAGGCAATGGAGGCGATAGTTGTCGGAGACGGGGAAGAAGGAAGGAACGGGGTGCCATCGGGGACAAGGAAGAACAAGGTAGGCGGCAATGGAAGAGGTGATGATAGCGCCAGTGGCCACATCGAGGTATGGTAGCGATGGGGAAGGAGGTCTGTAGCAGGCCTCACCAGTGCTAGAGTAGCACCAGCAAGTAGGGAGAGACAGGAGCAACAACAATTGAGGGTAAGGAGAAGGGAGATTAGGGTTAGGGGGTCGAGGGAGGGTTATATATATGTGAGATGGTGGGAGAGATCTAGATGGTTGGATTTTGGTCCAAGGGTAAAAAACTTGACTGATTTTGATTAAAAAAAACATTGGAATGTTGCATAGACACTCACTTCTTAAAAAGCCTAAAATACCACCAAATCAAAGGCGTTATAGGAAAATGCTGCAATATGTGTTATTATATGAGCGTTCTGCAAAAATGCTATCTATTTTAGTTATAATACTATGTGGCATTTGCAAACAAGGCCCTACACCTTCGGATATTTAGTAAAGAATCCTTCCACCTCCTAACTATGCATCGCTTGAACTCCAAGTCCCATCTCATCAGATCATACAAAATTGAAAAAGGTTTTGATAAACATTATCCGGATGTTTTCTTTCAAATAATCATTCAAATTTTTATCATTTGGATGTGTGTGAAGATTTGTGCACCACCACCTCCACCTTCTACTCTGGTGACCTGTTCTTCCTCCTCTCCGGCAACCCTTTCTTCCTCCTTGCTGGTGAGCTTGAGGAGACAATCTTGCCCCCATGCCTAGGGTTCACCGTTCCCCCCAGGCATAGAGGGAGGCCAGGGGGCAGTGGCCTGACAGTGGGGGCGATGGGCGGGGGTAGGAGGGTGGTGGGCAGTGTTGGAGAGCGGCAGCGGCAGAAGGCACTAGCTATTAGGTCGGGGTAGGGCAGCATGGTAGGGAGAGGTAGGGGGCGGCGGGGGTGCCGCCGGCGGAGAGTGATGGAGGAGGGGGTGGCGGTGGCGGTGGAAGGCTCGCGGAGCTACTCTGGCGGTGCGAAGGGAGGCGGCGCGGACAAAGGCGGCAACGAGGGGGGTGGTGTGGAGGAAGCGGCGACGACAAGTCGGGGTGAGAGGCGGCAGGGTCGGGGGCACAGGGTGGGAGGCGGTGGGTTGGGGGATAGGGTTAGGAGATAGGAGAGTGGGATTATATAGTAAGGAGGAAGGATGAGAGCTGTTGGATCTTAATTTAAGGGTCACAAAATTTAGAAGATTATTTAAAAGAAATATTCGGATGATTAGCAGACACACCCAAACTGAAAACTTAAATAAAGAAACACCCAATGCGAATCCAATCCCCACATCCTTACCCTCCTAGGTCGTGGCCGCTGTCGTGGCCTCGTAGCCCAGCGCCGCCTCAATTCGTTCCGCACCACACCAAACCCCACCGCCAAACCTAGCCATCCCCGCTAGTACGCTGGCTGGTGCGGTTGGGATGCATCGCGCAGGACTAGGACTGAACTATTGTACTAGTGCTCTGTCGCGCCGACATTGCCGCCGGCGATGCGTCAGTCTACCAGTCAATCATCTATCGGTGGCCGGGCTGCGAGTAAGGGTCAGTCCAGGACTTGTCCTCCGCCGCGGCTTCCTTCCACCTCCTGTTGAATATCTGCATCTCGGCGTACGACCGCCGCCTCACCGCGATCCGGCTGGCCGCGGACGGGCCCTTGCTGCCGCCGCCGAGCATGGGGACGCCCCTGTGAAGGACGTATTCGCTGTCCACGATGCCGACCTTCAGGGTCCGGTCGCCCTGAGCGCAGTAGCCGAGCTTGTAGTCGAGGCCCCACGCGTGCACGAGGTCGTTTTGGACCATGTGCCAGGTACAGCGCCAGGCCGCACGGGAGAACACAGGGACCATCACCTCCACCCACCCTGTGCACGGCGACCCCGTGCTGTCGTCGTCGCACCATGCTCCTCCCCCCGGCGCCGCCCCGTAGAACCGCCGATGCACGTCTCCGCCTCCCGGCATCATCGCGCGGGCGGTGATGCCGTGGTGGATCTCCGACCGGCGGTCCAGCGCCGGCTGCGATATCTCGAGCCGTTCCTTGTTCACAATCTCCAGATATCTCAGGGGATCGAAGGCGTGCACCTCGACGTCCTCGTCCCAGAGGAAGACGTAGTCGTACTCCGCGACGACGTCGGGGTGCAGGAACCGCTTGGCGAACCACCACTTGGTCTGGCCAAGCGCCGAGACGTGCAGCGCGCGGCCAGACCACGTGAGGTCGCGCCACTGCTCGACCGCGCCGTCGTAGTGGAACAGTATCACGGAGAAGTTGGCGGCGGTGAACTTGGACACGAGCTTGTGGACGGCCGCCTTGTTCTTGATCCCGACGGGGATCGCCAGGAGGCTCTTCGACGGCTTGCCGTTCTCCGCCTGTTTCCGTTCGGGGTTGCCCACGATCGGCTCCATCTCGAGGTTGGACGTACCTTGCACGATGCCCCTCGGCAGAGGCTCGCTGCCCGTCGGTCTGTGTAGATTCTCACGCATGCTGTTGCTGGCTTCTTCCGTTCGCTCGATGCGCAATATTTTGCGCGTACGAGGCCTGGTCTGGCCAAGTGCAATCAGCTGTGATACTGACAGGTTCTGATCCTTACGATGAAGGGGGGAAATTGCACCGGCGACGAACAGTAGGACGCAAAGTAGCAGCACCGCCGGCAGCGCAATGCTTCGGACTGAGAAACGCTTGCGCGACGTGGAATCATCCATGGTGCCGAAGCGAAGCAATCACGGACTGTTTGGTCATTTATTTATTTATAGGCTGGAGGGGCAGGCTATCCGAACATGCGATGGGCATAGGTGCTTGATCGGAATCGAAGACGGTAAAAGCAGTTCGCAATTGAATCGGAATCGTACAACTAGCTTAGGGCAAACTTGTACATGCTTTCTTTACAATTAAGCACCCTGCTACAACGTACCACACAACGGGGCATGGAGGCAGATCAAAAGTAACGTTGTGCACTTGCATGTGGTGAACGAGTACAATTGTGGTGTTACTGGCGGAGCCGCGGAGGTGCAATCGGATATATAGGATACTTGCCGACATGGCAGGTAGTTTCCAATTGATTCTGGTATCTTTGATACCTAGCATCTTCTCCGTCTGAAGTCAAAACTAGGCGAAATAATCTAACCCATTTCGGTCAGTCTTCACCATGATGGCTTCCAATATGTTATTTAGAGTTACTGTAGCTGGTGAAACTTATTTTATTGCATGTTGGACAAGTAGTTGGTTGCACTACTTCAGAAACGTGTTTACTAGACGATAAATCATAGACGATTTGATAAAATCGGTTTTTAATAAAAAATCATCTGTGATAATTTATGCATTAACATAGATGGTTTTTATTAAAAACCATCTGTGATAAGCTGATTATCACAGATGATTTTTATTAAAAACTGTCTGTGATAATCCGACTATATATTTATTGCGCTGCTCAGAACCATATCTGTCTTCATTTCGATCCAGATCTAGGTGGTGCTGCACCTGGAGGAGTCAAGGCTTTCAGGCCGGTGCTGCTTTCGACGCCTCACTCATTCGATGTAGGACGCTGTAAGTGTGTACAATTATAGTCTCCGTTCATGTCATACCGATAAATGTCATATATAATTTGTTGCTGGTGAAGTTAGATCATTCAAATCATCAATTGATTTTCTGGACCCACATTTGGTCGCCATGCATACCATCAACGAGGATACATCCTTCATCGAGAGGTACATTACAGCAACACTGCTGGCTCATCGCGATAAGGAATATGTATTTATACCCTACAATCAAAGGTTCCACTGAATTTTAATAGTAATTGTACCAAAATAGAACAAGACAATATATCTTGATTCCCTAAGTAAGAACAAAACCGACTACACAGTTATCGGCCAATTAATCGATAGGTAAGTATATTTTCTCCATACATAACTATATTGTATTTTTTCTTTCTTTCTGAATGATTAAGGTTAACCTTTTCGAATCACATAGGTCGTTCGTCAGGTACGTTGCAGAGGCACGTCGCTCGACGGAAGGGGCTAACGGCATGAAACATGTTCAAAAATTTTTGGTATTCGCTAGTACACATTAATTAATCCTATAGAATAGTTGATAGTAATGCCTCTTGAATTAATACATTCTATTTTTTGCAGTGCCACCAGCAGCCGCCGGACGACACGTGTGAATTCTACGTTTGCCACTATATAAAACTACTTCTTGATTCCTCGAAGATCACAAATCCTAAGATTTGTCAATCTTCCCATAATTATTTCATACTTATCAGGTTATATTTATACGCACATTGATATTCCTATCGACAGGCTGCGTCCATCCCTACAACTGCATTGCAACCACTCGACCTTGCACGAATTCGAGGAGGGTGTTGTTCTTTTTGCTGGCTAGAGTCATAAAATTAGATGGAGAGTTCCACAACGTAGAATGATTTTTTATTGCTCTATTACTCCGAAATCGAGGTCTTGCGAAAGAAACAGATCCATAATCAACGAACTTGTCGGGCTACACAAGCAATACTTGGATGGCGATTGCCTATTTATGATGGAAGAAAAGGCATGTTACCTTTTAAGTGCAAATGCAATGAAGATCTTTTTATTGGTCTATCACTCCGGAATCGAGGTCTCGTGAAAGGAACAGATCCATAATCGATGAACTTATCAAGCTGCACAAGCTACCAATGCTTGGATGGACGATTGTCTGTTTATGATGGAAGAAAAGGCATGTTTGGGATAAGATTGACATTAATTGTAATTGTGTATTTGTTAATAGATATTTTATTTTATTTCAATTGATTGATTTACGAAATGGATATTTTATGTTTGTGAAATGAATTGAGATGTGAATTGGATGTTTTATGTTTGTGAAATGAATTGAGATGTGAATTGGATGTTTTATGTTTGTGAAATGAATTGAGATGTGAATTAGATGTATACATATATATGTTGATCTGCTTGTTTCAGAGGGCATGTCTAGCATTTCCTAAAGCAAGCCAATAAACAGAAATAGATTTAGGGGTAGAAAAGAATATCACAGACGATTTTTAGTTAAAAATCGTCTGTGATATTTACACCACAGACGGTTCGAAAGCTGTCTGTGATGACCTCGTATCATTACTGACCCATCAATTCAAACGGTTCATGAAACCATCTGTGATGACGTTTTTCAACCGTCTGTAATACGGTTTTCTATAGTAGTGTTGATAAATTTATATGTGCATATGATTTGGGCCAACATATATTATACACTAGTGAAACCCAATATCAAGTGTCAATGACTAAGGGTTAAGTGTTACAATATGATATCTGCTTTCACAGAATATTTGACTAAAATATTCACTACCATATCGAATTTGATATGTGTTTGCTCTATATTCGTGACCGACACTATCGTATTTGTATTCGTATGAAGCACTATTCACGACCAACTCCGATTTTAAGAAAAAAATGTGGAATAAGAAATAGGATAAGCAATATTCGACCGAATCTAATCCAATTACACCATTAGTTTTCAGTGGATATTATAATAAAAGGTTGGATCAAAGTACGTGCAACATAACAATAGCCACACGTACGGTCTCTTAGAGCCGATCGATTTTTTTTAGAAATGGAGAACACACACCCACTCACGCCATACACGCACATACGTGTGCGCGTCTACAACATAGGTTAGTAATTTTGTGGGGGATCTAGGGCTTCCGAGAGCACAAGCACGCACTTTCCACTAAACGCACGCACACGTACTTTGATTAATTAAGGCACATTGTGTAGATCCTTGGGATCGAACCTAGCACTACTACAAAATAAGCTATACTAGACGCCTCATCACAGTCGATTCATGTGGAGCCGTCTATACTTTAATTATCACAAACAGTTCATGGTGAAAACCGCCTTAGAAACTATCACAGATGGTTATGTTTAAAAGTCGCCTGTGATATCTCCCATTATCACATATGACTTTTAATTAGAATCATCTATAAAATATCACAGACGGTTTTTATGTACAACCGTATGTGTTTTGTCCATTATCACAGACAACTTTTAGTTAGAATCATCTATGAAACTATCATAGATGATTTTTATTTATAACCGTCTATATTTTATCCATTATCATATGAACTATAGAAGCTACTGAGCTGGAACAGATAAGTGTGACTAGTCACTTTTATAAAAGATAAATCCAAGTTAAATTTATTATAAAAGTCCCACAAAAAGAGATTCCTAGGTCTTGGTCTTCTATGCTTCATATGCTTCCTCTTCTACTTTTGGAGTTCGAGGATGAGTGTCAATGACAAATTCAACTCAGCGGTGTTGACTATGGTAATCGGTCTCTTGTGAGTGCTGAGTGGTCGAAGATTGTGAGTGTGGAGTGGTAGTCTCAACGCAATGCATCTCTTCCCACCTTGTCTTCTTCCACGCCTTGCATTCCATAGGGAGAAATTGAGCACACCGTTCGGTTGTGCTCGTGAGAACTAGCGCTCTGCCCTCAGCTGTCCGTATCTACAAAGCCCCCCTGACCACACCTTTCCTCTTCAGCTCACCCCCTCGGTCTCTTGCGTGCATTTCTTGAGCACCTTGCTCACTGAGACACTGAGAAACCGAAATTGTTCGCGACGCCAACGAGCACGCCATTATGTTCTAGCTACTTCAGTGAGCTTCTCCCTACCCAACTCCTTCACAATGCGCCTTATCTCTCCCTTAAGCACCCTACTCATTTGATTGATCTTTCATGCAGTTGACTACTCGAGCTAGACCTTTCATCTCTAACCAGGACACCATCGTAGGCCTTCCTCTTTCTCTAGTGAGCCGTACCTCGATTCCATTTTCCCATACCTCCGCATACATAAAAGCAAGCTCATGCACACCCTTTTGTAGCTTCATTGTTGTCAGACATCATTGTTGCTGCAGATCCCTTCATCACCAATGAGGTCATTGCCGATAGCTCCCTACTCCTATTTCGGTGAGTTCCTCCTTCCCCATGGAAGCTCCCCTAGCATTGAATCGAGTCCTATTAGCTCATAGCCCCGTAGTACCATTCCCCTGCCTCTACTGCTGCAGGACCTCGCCATCGAACACCCTATCCTCCAAGTCAGGCCTCGAAACTTCGCCTAGGTATGCACGCTGAGGTCCAAGCTCCGTCTTGTCTCACACCCCGTCCACCGAGGACTCCCTCACCGGCGAAGAGCCTGGCTCTCTCGAGAGATAGGAGTACTGATGTAGTCAAAGTTGAAAAGTGAACCGTAGTAGTCGAAATCAAAAAGAGAACAATCATAGACCGTTGCCAGTGTCAAAATCTTTGACCACTACCGAAGTCGAGACCTTTGACCGCTACCGAAGTCGAGACCTTTGACCGCTGCCGTAGTCAAGACCTTTGATCGCTATCAGAGTTGAGACCTTCAACCGCTACCAGAATCAAAATCTTTGACTGTGGTAGTTGCAACGTTCGACTGCAGTAGTCGCCCATCCGTTGGGCAACTGGATCCTGATGCTCAATGACCGAGTGACAGGTAGGTAGTAGCTCTACTGTTGGGCAACAAGGATGCAATCGCCCAACGGTCGGACAACAGGTACGTGGTCGAAACAACGTGGTCGATCAGCATGGCCGAAGCAACGTGGTTGACATAGTGTGGTCGAAGATTTGTGAGTGGTCGAAGAGAACAATGAGGTTAAACCAACATGGTCGAAACATCATGATCTAAACATAGTGGTCGTAGATTAGTGAGTGGTCAAAGTAAACAACGTGGTTGAAGATTAGTGATTGGTGACTCTATCGCCGAATGGTTGGGCGATAGAACCTATCGTCCAACCATCGGGTGACTGGCTTGCATGCCGCTCGGTCGTTGGGTGAAAGAGTCCAGTCGTCTAACAGTTTGACGACAGATGGTTACTTTTGTAACAAAATTAAAACGCATGCATAATCTTGTATTTTTTAATAAAAAAGGATTATTTTTTTTAAAAAAAATCATGATTTCTAGGGGTATTTTTTAAGGTATTTCTAGTGGTATTGGATTTTGCTTTTGTAACACTGACGTAGCTTTTATCATACTGGCCCGACTCTATTTTTTAGTAGTTCCCCAATTTCAAAATAATAAGAGATACAATTTTTTACTGTTTTATTTTAAAATATATGGCATGAATACGAATTTATTGATACTTTACCTTGTTTGCAGTTATTTGTCATATCTTTTTCCCTATTGCATTTCAAGGTTGTCTATCATAAACTATTCTCTCTCATTCCTAATGTACTTGTAACATCGATAACACATCATTTTCTCTAGTTTTTCTCTTGGTTGTGCAATCTCCTTAATCCCCATGTTTAGCCAAAATACACCTTATGAAAAGAAACGAAGGAAGTATTACATATTTGGAGAAAAAACCTTTGGTTTCTCTTAATAATACAACAATAAAGTACATAGGTACCCATCCCTTGCATTGCGGACCCTGAGAGAAAACCATGTCATATCAAGTCCATGAATTAATGGATATGCCATTTTTTTGTTCTTCACTCGAGACTCCGGAGCTTGTAATAGGCACGTCTTTGCGTACAATCACAGTAGTGTTATACTAATAGTATAGTAATATTGAAACATAAGAATGATAATATGATCATGATAATATATATAGAGTATGTTATGGCTGGTTAATTGTTTATATGTTTAGGTAGCGTTTATCGTTCTATTATGTACTTACTGAGTCTCCGAACTTACACTTGCTTTGTTATTTTTTAAGTGGTCAGTGAAGGCATCATGCACGGACAGGAGTAGCATATAAATAACTTCACGTATTAGTAGCACTTCCACATATATGTTTTTTTAGTATGTCTAAACTCCACTAGTATGCTAGAGTAGTTGCTTAAAATGATATGATGTAAGTGGCTGTTGTATTATGGCTGTGCTCAAAATGGTTATAGTCAGTTTCTGATTCTGATTTCTGTTTTTTCACTATTCAGTAATTTTGTCTTTTTTGGTTTTTAAAGATTTTTTAAGGTTTTTTTGCCTTTTCTTTTTCCTGTATTCTTTTACACTGTCCGTAATGAGATAACATGTTTTTTCTATTTTTACATTTTTTAAATTTAATTATACCAAATAAGCCAACTCAGCTACAGTAAAAAAATCATAAGCCAACGGCAAACTGAACGCTACGTATGAATAAAGTAGAGTTTGCTTAAAACGATAAGCAGTTGTTCAAAAAAGGTAATATTATACAATGATGGTTACACTCTAGGGTCAGAGAATGAGCGAGGTGTTACAGGACTTGCCAAAAAAGAAAAGCAATAACAACTAGATCTTAAGGAACATATAATAAAAATAAAAAATCTAGATTTACTTTTAAAAATCAATAGTCCCAATCGGGATGAACAGGGGCAGGCGACGAATGGAACGACGAGGGCACTCGGCGACAACTCTCCTCGCGGCTAGGATTTATCTCGCAGCCCCCTGACGATGACTTTCGGCTACCTTGTCGGCGCGGCCCGGCCAGCAACATCTAAAGCAAAATGGGCCACCGTTATTCGGCCCATGGTGCAAAGACATGAGCAATCTTCAAAAAGGGAGAACACCAAGAGGTCTAGACTAGATCCCGCCAAAACTCCACCGCCGCCTTTCTGCTGCCTGCTCCAACCCCTTAGTCTGGTCGTGGTCGCCGCTCCCTCGTCATCGCCTCCAAGCGCGCCAGACCAGATCCGCCGCTTGGAGATGAGCAGCGCCTCCATCCGGTTGGGTTTGTTAGACCTTTGACGGCACAGTGCTGCGTTGCGGGCGAGGGTGTCCGACGGTCCTGGATCATAAGGAGTTGAAGGCACCTGGGATCCTGCTGCTACTGCAGCTAAAGGTATGAGTTTTTAGTTTCTCCTTCTCTACATCTCTCCTATCTTTGAGATTTTTTGTCCCAAAGGAATCCAGATATCCCAGTCTCAACAATTAATTTTCTCCTCCTTCCTTCCTTTTGAGAGTCAGGCCGGCCGGCCGGCCGGATAAGGAAGATCAAATTAAATTAGGGAATCCAGACTCAGAAGATTCGATTATTGTTTGTTTTGGAGAGGATGAATCGTCGGTTTCTGAATCTGGTGGTGGAGGAGAACTACAGTCGCATGTATTCGCTGCGCCGCATCAACCTCTCGAAGCTCTTCTACCCATCGACAGCAGCAGCGCAAGCGGCAGCAGAAGCGAAGGCCAAGAAGAAAAATGCTACTCGTAAACTAGGAGGGTGGTTACCACTACCAATGACGATGGAGAGCTTGAAGCGGCTGCCTAAGCCCGAAATCAACTTCCAAGCACCCCCGTTGGGTGCGTGTCATGGCAGGTCCGTGGGTTTCTTCGCTCAACTGGGCAGCGAGCACAGGATCCTCTGCTCCGACAGCTTGGGCCAGACCGCGCTGTACGACGTCGACACGCACTCCGTCGTGACCATGCCCTGCCTCCACGCTCCCAAGGGACCCACTCCCATCTCCTTCTCCATCACCCAACCGGACGACCTGCGACGCCACTCCCTCTACGTCATGGACCCGGCCCCCTATCCCGACGACAACGTTCCCACCTTCAAAGTCCTCGTCTACGACAGTAGTGAGATCTGCCATCCCCCGGTGAGCGATCCCCCGGTGAGTAACCTCCCCTACTCCAGCGAATACTGCATGCCCGCCTGGCGCTGGCATCCTCTGCCGCCGCCGCCATTGTTCGACGACCCTGGCTTGGGACCCGCGGACATGTCCTACACGGTGGTCGGTGGCTCCACCATCTGCCTATCGTCCGCGGCAGAGGGCATCGGGGGCACCTACTTCTTCGACACGGCGAGCCGTGCGTGGAGGCAGGTCAGCAAGTGGGCGCTGCCCTTCCTCGGCAAAGCCGAGTAGGTCCCCGAGTTCAACCTCTGGTTCGGCTTCTCGGCCTGCAGCCCCTACCGCTTGTGCGCTTTGGACCTCTTTGCTGCCATGGACTCTGAGCGGCCACCGCCGTTGCAGCACGCTTGGGATGATCTCAACCTGCCTCAGGAATGCCCGCCATTCCAGTTTTACTGAAACGCCCCACACTTTTAATTAACCTTAAGTGACTTATTATTAGGTTAAGTGAGACTAATTAAGTAACTAATGATCTAAAATACGAGGGAATTTAAACTTTTTGTGTATTCTAAATTGGAGCCGACGAACGTTAGATGAATACGATACTTCTACGATCTCAACGACAAGAATAGAAACAATTAGTAGAGATTAGAGAGAGAGATAATATTCTATTGCATCACAAGAAAAAGCATTCAACTAAATTGAAATATATATATATATATATATATATATATATATATATATATATATATATATATATATACAATATTCATCATTGTGATACAATAGTTAATTAATTACAACTCAAACTATAAATCAATTGCATCCATTAAATGATAATTAAAAGTTACATTAAATTAAATACAAATATTACAACTCAATAGAACCTGCAATTATGTCCGTTGTAATATTACATCAAACATAAACATAAGATTACATAGTATGCATTTCATACATTGCAATTAACCAAGAGCTATAGAAAATACAAATGACATTCATACCATTGCATACAACAATTATACTCCATTGATTACCAAAGCAACCGTAGTTTCAATTGTGAGAAAAGTTAAGTTAGAAACACCGAAAAAGACCGAACAAAAGAAATTAATTAAAAGAAGGATTGCCGTCGAGAACCTAGGATTTAAATTCAGCGGGGCATTCGTTCATCGAGGTTCCCGGATGTCAGGGGCGATCGGCACCTCTCACACCATTAAGTCATCATTCGGCAATAAAACAAACTGTTTAGAGTTGCAAGCACTTTGTAGAAAGAAAACCAAAACCAACACTTGTCCACGAGCCACCAAACCAGCCAGTGTTTCCCCAACACAACCATCGGCGGTATGGCTACCCCCAAGGTAAATATCTAGCACAGAAGAAGGAGCGGCGAGGACCAAAGCGGCAAGTGTCAAGAGCCAGAGCCCAGATCGGCCCAAAGCATAGTCCCAGCATAGCCAGCGGACAGCACAGACCTTTCCCAAGATATTTCTGCCTAGCATAGCGGCATGGGCGATAAAACCGAGCGAATACAACCCCTATAGAGCAGCTCCAGGGCATACACTAGAGACCACAGTCACAGACCAACCGAAGAGAGCGCACACAACTCACTGGAGAGGGACAAAGGAGAAGCCTCCCTTTTCTTCCTCTCTTCCGCAATCCACAAATCCAAACCACACCCAACCCCACCACCAACCCTGTGCTAGCTCAGCGACAACCAATCGAAGCCAAGCTAGGAGCAAGAAGCGGGACCGGAGGGGACCGCAAGACCACCAAGCATCGGCAAGGGAGGCCACCGAGGGGACCACTGGGACGATAGCAACTGGGACGACGACCACAAGCACCAACATCACCACCATCTCAGCCAGGACCCTCCAAGCATTCAACCAGAAAAAGGTAGCACACAAACCCTCATCCATACTTAGCATGTCCGAAGAAAATTTGTACCCAACATCCATCAACCGTGCAAGCACATAGCCTCAACACCACACCTTATGAACCACTACTTCCCAACCATCAGTAGAAGGTGTAGAGAAGAGGGAGGTTACCGTAGTGGGAGGTCGGCAGCGGCATGCTACCAGCGGCCAGGCACACGCCCCCGAGAGCCACCATGCATTCCCCCGGCATGCACACGGCTTCGGGCTCCGCCATGCCGAGCCGCGGCAACGCACCCCTAAGCCAAGCCTCAACCTAGTGCCAAAACCAAAAGAAACCGAGTAAAAGTAGATAGTAATTGAAGGAAACTAGGGGAAGAAGAGCAACCGGGCCTAGAAGGGCCGGATCCGGGCCGTAGGCCACGGATCCAGCGACCGGAGCGGCGCGAGCCACTAGAACCAATGGAGGTGACGCGGTCATTAGGGCCGTCAGCAAGTGCAAGGGAGAGAGGGCCGGGTTCGGGCCTTAGGCCTTGGATCTGGAGATCGGGCGGCACCGAGGAGATGCGGCGTGAAGGGGGAGAGAGGAGAGGCGGCGGTGTAGGCGCACGGAGGCGTGGGAGGCGGCGGTGTAGGCGCACGGAGGCGTGGGGCGACGGCAGCGCCTAGAGGCCCGTGGGAGCGGCGGCGCCTAGGGGGCTGTGGAGCAGCGGCGCAGGGCCGGGCCGAGCAACAGGAACGGGGCGGCACTTGGGGGCGAGCAGGGGAGGCGACGGAGCGGCGTAGGGGCTAGAGGCCGTGGGGCGGCGGCGCGACAGGGAGGGGAGATGGCGGCGCATGGAGGGACCAGTGACTGGGGGCAGACGAGCGGGGGTGAGCTCCAAATCGGCAGAGGAGAGGAGGAGGCAGGAAGGGAGAAGGGGGAGAGAGGATAGGGGCGGCGAAAAGATGGAGGAGAGTCGACGATGGAGGAATAAAGCGAGAGGGATAAGAGGAGAAATGAGTGGAGGATTAGCCGGGCGATCGGCCAAAGGAGTGTGGAGAGAGATAAATAAAAGGAAAATAAAAGAAAGGGATGAAAGAAAGAAAAGGATTTAGCGCATAGGAGAAATTATTTTTCGCCAATATTTAATCCGAGGAGTTTAATTGTATGTTGAGCTAACCTGTAACACTGGCTAATGGTATTAAATTTTGTAACGCTATTATCCGAGTATACGAGTACAAATTGGGAGCGTCGTGCGATCCGTAATTGATTGATTTGTTAGTTTACCATTTAGAACCATCTTGTTGACTACTTAAATATCTAGATAATATTTGTTAGCTGTAGTAACTCACCAAACTCCATTAGTAAGTATATATAATCCCTAAAATCAATAAGTGCCATTAGGAGACACGAACTTATATATGTGTATTTATCAAAAGTAGGATGTGGGTTCATAGACCGCTCAGAGCATATTTAAGTATGCCGTTAATCTTGTTAGTTGTATTTAATTTGTAGAAACCCACTCGTTATTCCAAACCATTCGAACTAGTTAATTTCAGATATATGAATTAAGATCATACGCACAAACTAAATTTGTGCATATACTAATTAAAGTTGCATCTCGTTGTCTAAACCATTTGATAACCTGACATTACGATTAAGCCCATTTAAATGGTAAAAGACCAATAACATTTCTTTATAATGACTAGCGAAACTAAATGTCACAGGAGATTAAAACATAGCACATATCAATTTAAATCAATGTATTGGCATTTCAACCGGCTCGTGTTGTAATTAATACCTAACTAACTTAGTGATATGAGTTTAACTCACGATAAATATCCTTGAATACTGCAAATAAAATTGAGGAACAATCATATCCGAGACTAGTATGCATACAAATTGAATTATCGAATATCATTTAATTGGCCTTTTGCCCATGTAAATGACCGATTAACTTTATTAGTCGCTCATAAAGCGTAGAAGACCACTAATAAGTATTCTTGGTAATCGAATAAATTAGTAACCATTAGAAGAATTGAACTAGTAGTGATGATTAGAATAGCACGTGTCGATCTAATTTAGTGTGCGGTAATTAAAATCGCACGCATCGATTAATCTTATACGCGGCGATTAGGTAGCAGTTTAGTGGTAAAAAAATTTGTATCTGGATAAAGTAAAATTTGAGAATCGCCTAGAGATGTCGTAGCATAATTCATTCACTGACTTAATTAAAATATGATTTCTTTTATATCCATAACCTAACTTGTCACCCGACTAAACCTGAGACTAAAATCCATTAGAGTGAGATTGATAATTGCATACTTACCTATGAGAATGAAATAGACATAATTGCATACGTGAAAATGGCTAAAGGTAACATTCGTCATTAAGCTTGTACGTGCATTTATTTAATCATGTTTAATCGATGAATTACCGGAAATCAATACTACGCGGGACATACATCCTAGATAGATCGTATCTCTGAAAGCTAGTACAATAATGCCAGCTAGTGGGTATCGTATAGAAACTAATCTTATTTACCGCGATTAGAGTTGAGTTGAGCGAAGCCTCACCCTAGGCACACAAACACATTGGCACCTCGCGCGTTATTATGTTTCCGTAAATTAAGTCGTAGCCGACGTATTTAATTGCAGGCAACCATCCAAGCCGAGGGAAGGACTTCACCTGAGTTTACTTAAATCCGAATATGTGGTTAATCCAGGCAAGCATTCCTTTGAGCATATGAGCAAAGTATCTTCAGTAAAATAAAGTATTTTTTTATTATTATTATTATCACCATGCATGAAAATACAACTCATATTTTAAATCAAATGATTGTGGTAAGAAAGAGAAGAAAGAGATCAGGCAGACAGTTGGAGAAGCCACTGTCAGGCCAGTACATAAGTGGGTGGAAGATCCCCAGGGCAGGAGAAAAAGGGCAGGTATGGGATCTTCTACATATGGATAAAATATAAGATTAATCAGTCTTCATCCGTGTGAACGGACCGTAGTAATCGTATCAACCATTATGTCGTCCGAGGACGAACAGAATCAGTAATTCTATCAAGGTTATTATATTCTCCACATGGGTAAGTATTTATTTAGGGGAGATGAACCCAGGGTCAGCAGTTCCAGAGTTCTCCTGGCATGGGGGATCCACAGCCGCAAGATCCCAGAACTGGTGAGTAGGCCAGAAGTGGGGGATGCGGATCGCAAGAACCCGAGCGTGGGGGTGCGAAGGCGATATATTACGCAGATGGGGTGATGGGCGCTGGTCGAAACCGCCCGACCAACAGCTATGTCACTTTTGTGAGCACAGGTGCGAGTGGTACACCGCCAAGCTACCGATTGGAAATAGTGGGTGGAGATATAATATCTTGAGTTAGATATAAAAGTTTTGTATTCGATGGGCACCGCATCTTAGGCAATGCGGAGGAACCATGAGCCACCGGATCGAATGATGATGGGTAAAGTGGTACAAGCTTGCAATGCTATACAAATCATGAATTCATGCCTGTCTCCGGGAAAGGAGATCACGGGAACTTATGGGAGTTTTTGCCGTTCATACGAGTGTTCGATAGTTTTCTAAATTAATAATATGGACTTCTTTTCAAACTTCACAACAAAACTTATTTTCTATGACTCTGTGAAAAAGGCTGAGAAAGAGAAAGAGATTGAGAAGGAACCAGAGATTGAGAATATAGTTGTACATTCGGAGGAATGTACAAGAGCATCCAGTGCATTCTTGCTATTCACGTTTGCTGAGTACTTTTGTACTCACCTTTGCTATTATTTTCCTCTATTTAGGTGCAGGTTAAACCAAGAGATTGCTAAATTCTGGTAAAGACCATCTGGATGGACTTAAGTACTACTTGGGTGGAATTCTTTAGACTCGAGGTACAAGGAGTAGAAGGTGGAGGCGTCGACCGGGTGTCCCTGGAATCCATTTGTATTATTGGGTAGTTGCCTTAGCCTTGCTTTAGGTAGACAATAGTTAGAACCTTCTTCACTCCTAACTTTTGTAACATTCGAGCCTTGCGGTTTTATAATGAACCTTAGCCCTGCGTGGCGATATTTTTGTAATATCATATTTTTGTCTCTAATTATTGTTCATTGCAACACTGATGGGCTTATTATTCGTTAACGCGATGTTCTATCGGCTAAAACGAATAATAAACCGTTGACTAGCATCATTACCCCGCGGTAATTATGCGGGTCGTTTCAGGTGGTATCAGAGCAATGGTTGAGAGCCACGCATATAACTAGAGATGGTTTTGGACATAGGTATGATCTTCCTTACTATATGGCATTAAGGAGAGTTTAATATCCCTTATCTTTGACCACCACATCTAAGATGAGTTGTAGTTGGTAGCAGGGAGGGGAACGACGATAATAATTATTGGACGATTTAAATTATGGAGTTAGCTCTTTTTATCTTTAGCAGTGTTTAAGTCTCTGCAAAATTAAAGTAGTAGCTAGTAAACAATGTAATGTTAATTATGAACTTAGGGTCTTGTCATGAAATGAGGGCAATTACAGTATTCTAGATAGGAAGCTAATTCATATTTACTTGTCATTGCAATTAGTCACTTGCATTTAAATTCTTGCATTTCAGTCAATCTATATTTATTGTTTCATTTTCTCAACCGTAGCGACATAGGGCGACTTAGGATAAATATTATTAATTACAATGGTTTAGAAGTGAACCAAACCTTGAGACCCCGTATCTTTTCACTCTTGCAACTAAATGAAATCATCTGCCATCACAAAAAAAAAACCAAGTAGAGACAAGTATAAAAATAAAATAAAATATTGGGTACAATCCCTAATGATGACAGATGACCCAAAATAAAATCGCTTTCCTGCACTTCTGCATATGAGATTTCCCGGACGAGTGGTCCGTGGCGCCCCGAGCGTAAGTTTGAGCGCACCAGAGGCGAAGTCTGGGCATACTCGAGAATGAACCACGAGCGTGGTCCCAATCTGCATGTCGTTGGGCGATCCCGAGAGCGAGTTCTCGGGCGTGCCTGGACACGAAGATCCAGGATAGTGTAGGTTTGCACTCGGGGCAAGCTCGGCGTGGTCCCAAACGCGCAGATTTAGGCGGTCTCGAGCGAGTTCTCGGCGTTCTTTGGGCACGTAGTCCCAGAATAGTGTAGCAGTTGGTTCTTGTTGCATCTCTATGTTTCTTGGGTTTTAATTGCCTAATGTGTATGCTACAATGTGAAGACCACCATCAGAGGGAAAGTAACGCTGCATTGTACTACTAAAACATTAATAACTTCCCATCTACTTGCATGCTAAACATTAATAAGAAAATGGGTGTCTACAAGGTAAATAAAACTTGTCCGTACCTCTGTTGAACTTGCTGCAAGAGGTTGAGTAATGTCATGATAGGCAGTAAAAAAAAAATCTAAATTTTTATAAATTTAATTATAACTAACATTGACGGGACTAACTATAGGACGAGCGATCGCAATGGCAACTAGTGGAATATAGAACCTCGTGAGTGTATTGCAGGGGAAAAGCCTAATTCCTTACCAATCTTAATTGGATCTTGCAGAACCGTAGGGACTATTAGACGTTGATTAGTTGTTAAAAGCCTGACGGTAGATAAGCTATCCCCCCCATCCTTCTGAAGCACATAAATGGAATTGGGTTATCCTTAGAACGTAATCAGGTTAGGATGGCGCTATCTATTGATCATCTTTGGAATTGTAGATAGCTCAGCCTTAAACTCTTTACTAAATTAGGCAAGCTATTCCCCTAATAGTCTATCACTAATTTCTTCAAGTAAATTTTCTTGCCTAATCCTATCACCTTAGGTATGGCTAGACCCTCCCCAAATCAACTCTTGTATCAGATCAAGAAAATATATTCATATCCATCTATGCCTTCTTGTTATAGTTCAGACTTGAACCGCTAAAGGTTAGGGTTCTAAGTCCAAAGCTGTCGTGGTGTTAATCACCCCAGCATCCATGAATTATCCCCAAAAGAGTTCACCAACATTGTTATCTATGTCCGGTACATTTCCCCAAGTTCATAAATATATGGTTTCAGGAACCTTTGTCATAGTCTCCGGAGCATAACATTGACCATGTAGTTGCAAAACAAAATTTTACAAATGAAAACGGTTTCAACTTGACATTAGGAAGTAAGTATTTTTCACAAAATCTCTTTTGCATCATTCTATATAAATTATGTCTTGCACAGTAGTGTTTAAAGTTTTGAAAATGCTCATGCCATGCATTCCAAGATGTCATATATTATGAATAGGGGAAGTGTCCATTCTCTAATATCATCAATCGGATCTCCATTGAATTCAAAACCGTATGGTGACCCCATACTCCTGAGTGTAATAAATAACCCTCTAAGCATAACTATTAATCTAGAGATATCGGTTAAATTTCGAGGATCTAAGCCAAGCTTGAAAGGATAGAACCAATCTAAGTCAGGGACTGCAGTCTAAAATTTCCAAATGCTATAATGCCAATCTCTACATATATACCCACTGCCTACAAGAATAATATATCTGATGTAGGAGTCATCTTGCCAAAACCTATCTAATTTCCCTTCGGGACACATAGGTTCCTCCTAATCTTAAATCCTAGACAAGTCATTATGATAGAATGACTTGAAAAAAAAAAAAAGAAACCAACTGGTACTGAGTATTTTATCAACTCTCTTAGCATGGTTAAGACAGAGTTCCATGCAGAAATGAGTAGAATAAACCCAACCATCCCAAAATAAAACCTACTCTGTCAACTCCAGAACATCAGCTTAGCATTTGCCCCTTCCATAGAAATCCGATCCACGCCAATATCCCGTAAGTACCACAACGAACCTATAAAACCAGTTTGATCCAATGTGAAGTGAGAGACTAAAACTTGGTCAAGCTCAACCATACCGTCCAATTCGGACCTACATCTAAAACCAAATCAGAAATACGCAAACCCTTCTACCGTCCAAATTTAAGACCAAATACCAAGACAATTCCAGTCTCGAATCTCCCTATCACGAAACAACATCCCAACCCAATAGCATTAACACCACTTCTTTTTAATCATTCCGCTAAACCGTCACCCATGACATTCCAGTAGACCAATCGAGGAATAAAAGGACAGCTGGATTAAATCTTTCTAGACGCCCAAACAAAACGTGTTTCGACTATGGACGAAAAGGATTCATGAGCATGATAGCTTGAAGAACAAGACTAGCGGAAGCAATGGAAGGACCGGCCCCATGGAATCCAGGCGTAGCTAAAGGATTAAGGAGGGGAGTTGCGAACTCTATTTCTGAGAAAAACTTAAATGCTTAAATAAGATTGTCCTAACTGTTACTTCCTAAGTTAAATCAAACAAATCTCCCTACCCTAATCTCAACTATAGTCTGGACTTGAATGTGATGACACTACCTATGATGATAATCAGTAACCTTGAACTTCCTATTAAAATACGAGGTTGACATGAGAGGAATTGTTGAGCAATTCTAGCATAGGCGAAGTATTTGCTATATGAGACAAAATAAATGGGAAAAGTCTAAATATGCGTTTCTTAAAGGATCGATAAGAGACTTACCCAACTTCCCAAAGCCTATTCCGATTTCGAGGACGAAATCATTTTTAAGGAGGGGAGACTGAAACGCCCCACACTTTTAATTAACCTTAAGTGGCTTATTATTAGGTTAAGTGAGACTAATTAAGTAACTAATGATCTAAAATACGAGGGAATTTAAACTTTTTGTGTATTCTAAATTGGAGCCGACGAACGTTAGATGAATACGATACTTCTACGATCTCAACGACAAGAATAGAAACAATTAGTAGAGATTAGAGAGAGAGATAATATTCTATTGCACCACAAGAAAAAGCATTCAACTAAATTGAAATATATATATATATATATATATATATATATACAATATTCATCAGTTGTGATACAATAGTTAATTAATTACAACTCAAACTATAAATCAATTGCATCCATTAAATGATAATTAAAAGTTACATTAAGTTAAATACAAATATTACAACTCAATAGAACCTGCAATTATGTCCGTTGTAATATTACATCAAACATAAACATAAGATTACATAGTATGCATTTCATACATTGCAATTAACCAAGAGCTATAGAAAATACAAATGACATTCATACCATTGCATACAACAATTATACTCCATTGATTACCAAAGCAACCGTAGTTTCAATTGTGAGAAAAGTTAAGTTAGAAACACCGAAAAAGACCGAACAAAAGAAATTAATTAAAAGAAGGATTGCCGAGAACCCTAGGATTTAAATTCAGGCAGGGCATTCGTTCACTGAGGTTCCCAGACTGTCCGGGGGCCAGTCGGCACCTCTCACAGCCATTAAGTCATCATTCGGCAATAAAACAAACCTGTTTAGAGTTGCAAGCATCTGAGAAAGAAAACCAAAACCAACACTTGTCCACAAAGCCACCAAACCAGCCGGTGTTTCCCCAACACAACCATCGGCCGTATGGCTACCCCCAAGGTAAATATCTAGCACAGAAGAAGGAGCAGCGAGGACCAAAGCGGCAAGTGTCAAGAGCCGCAGCCCCAGATCGGCCCCAAAGATAGTCCCAAAGATAGCCGGCGGACAACATGACCTTTCCCAAGATATTTCTGCCTAGCATAGCGGCATGGGCAGTAAAACCAGGGCAGATACAACCCCCCCTATAGAGCAGCTCCAGGGCATACACTAGAGACCACAGTCACAGACCAACCGAAGAGAGCGCACACAACTCACTGGAGAGGGACAAAGGAGAAGCCTCCCTTTTCTTCCTCTCTTCCGCAATCCACAAATCCAAACCACAGCCCAACCCCACCAGCCAACCCCAGGCTAGCTCAAGCAGCAACCAATCGAAGCCAAGCTAGGAGCAAGAAGCGGGACCAGGAGGGGACCGCAAGACCACCAAGCATCGGCAAGGGAGGCCACCGAGGGGACCACTGGGACGATAGCAACTGGGACGACGACCACAAGCACCAACATCACCACCATCTCAGCCAGGACCCTCCAAGCATTCAACCAGAAAAAGGTAGCACACAAACCCTCATCCATACTTAGCATGTCCAGTAAAAATTTGTACCCAACATCCATCAACCGTGCAAGCACATAGCCTCAACACCACACCTTATGAACCACTACTTCCCAACCATCAGTAGAAGGTGTAGAGAAGAGGGAGGTTACCGTAGTGGGAGGTCGGCAGCGGCATGCTACCAGCGGCCAGGCACACGCCCCCGAGAGCCACCATGCATTCCCCCGGCATGCACACGGCTTCGGGCTCCGCCGTGCCGAGCCGCGGCAACGCACCCCTAAGCCAAGCCTCAACCTAGTGCCAAAACCAAAAGAAACCGAGTAAAAGTAGATAGTAATTGAAGGAAACTAGGGGAAGAAGAGCAACCGGGCCTAGAAGGGCCGGATCCGGCCGAGGCCACGGATCAGCCGGCCCGAGCGGCGCGAGCCACTAGAACCAATGGAGGTGACGCGGTCATTAGGGCCGTCAGCAAGTGCAAGGGAGAGAGGGCCGGGTTCGGGCCTTAGGCCTTGGATCTGGAGATCGGGCGGCACCGAGGAGATGCGGCGTGAAGGGGGAGAGAGGAGAGGCGGCGGTGTAGGCGCACGGAGGCGTGGGAGGCGGCGGTGGCGCACGAGGCGTGGGGGGCGGCAGCGGCGCTAGAGGCCCGTGGGAGCGGCGGCGCCTAGGGGGCTGTGGAGCAGCGGCGCAGGGCCGGGCCGAGCAACAGGAACGGGGCGGCACTTGGGGGCGAGCAGGGGAGGCGACGGAGCGGTGTAGGGGCTAGAGGCCGTGGGGCGGCGGCGCGACAGGGAGGGGAGATGGCGGCGCATGGAGGGACCAGTGACTGGGGGCAGACGAGCGGGGGTGAGCTCCAAATCGGCAGAGGAGAGGAGGAGGCAGGAAGGGAGAAGGGGCAGAGAGGATAAGGGGCGGCGGCGAAAAAGATGGAGGGGAGAGTCAGACGATGGAGGAATAAAGGCAGAAGGGATAAGAGGGAGAAATGAGTGGAGGGGGATTAGCCAGGCCAGTCGGCCAAAGGAGTGTGGAGAGAGATAAATAAAAAGGAAAATAAAAAGAAAGGGATGAAAGAAAGAAAAGGATTTAGCGTATAGGAGAAATTATTTTTCGCCAATATTTAATCCGAGGAGTTTAATTGTATGTTGAGCTAACCTGTAACACTGGCTAATGGTATTAAATTTTGTAACGCTATTATCCGAGTATACGAGTACAAATTGGGAACGTCGTGCAGTCCGTAATTGATTGATTTGTTAGTTTACCATTTAGAACCATCTTGTTGACTACTTAAATATCTAGATAATATTTGTTAGCTGTAGTAACTCACCAAACTCCATTAGTAAGTATATATAATCCCTAAAATCAATAAGTGCCATTAGGAGACACGAACTTATATATGTGTATTTATCAAAAGTAGGATGTGGGTTCATAGACCGCTCCAGAGCATATTTAAGTATGCCGTTAATCTTGTTAGTTGTATTTAATTTGTAGAAACCCACTCAGTTATTCCAAACCATTCGAACTAGTTAATTTCAGATATATGAATTAAGATCATACGCAAACTAAATTTGTGCATATACTAATTAAAGTTGCATCTTCGTTGTCTAAACCATTTGATAACCGGACATTACGATTAAGCCCATTTAAATGGTAAAAGACCAATAACATTTCTTTATAATGACTAGCGAAACTAAATGTCACAGGAGATTAAAACATAGCACATATCAATTTAAATCAATGTATTGGCATTTCAACCGCTCGTGTTGTAATTAATACCTAACTAACTTAGTGATATGAGTTTAACTCCCTGATAAATATCCTTGAATACTGCAAATAAAATTGAGGAACAATCATATACTGAGACTAGTATGCATACAAATTGAATTATCAGAATATCATTTAATTGGCCTTTTGCCCATGTAAATGACCAGTTAACTTTTATTAGTCGCTCATAAACTGTAGAAGACCACTAATAAGTATTCTTGGTAATCAGAATAAATTAGTAACCATTAGAAGAATTGAACTAGTAGTGATGATTAGAATAGCACGTGTCGATCTAATTTAGTGTGCGGTAATTAAAATCGCACGCATCGATTAATCTTATACGCGGCGATTAGGTAGCAGTTTAGTGGTAAAAAAATTTGTATCTGGATAAAGTAAAATTTGAGAATCGCCTAGAGATGTCGTAGCATAATTCATTCACTGACTTAATTAAAATATGATTTCTTTTATATCCATAACCTAACTTGTCACCCGACTAAACCTGAGACTAAAATCCATTAGAGAGATTGATAATTGCATACTTACCTATGAGAATGAAATAGACATAATTGCATACGTGAAAATGGCTAAAGGTAACATTCGTCATTAAGCTTGTACGTGCATTTATTTAATCATGTTTAATCGATGAATTACCGGAAATCAATACTACGCGGGACATACATCCTAGATAGATCGTATCTCTGAAAGCTAGTACAATAATGCCAGCTAGTGGGTATCGTATAGAAACTAATCTTATTTACCGCGATTAGAGTTGAGTTGAGCGAAGCCTCACCCTAGGCACACAAACACATTGGCACCTCGCGCGTTATTATGTTTCCGTAAATTAAGTCGTAGCCGACGTATTTAATTGCAGGCAACCATCCAAGCCGAGGGAAGGACTTCACCTGAGTTTACTTAAATCCGAATATGTGGTTAATCCAGGCAAGCATTCCTTTGAGCATATGAGCAAAGTATCTTCAGTAAAATAAAGTATTTTTTTTATTATTATTATCACCATGCATGAAAATACAACTCATATTTTAAATCAAATGATTGTGGTAAGAAAGAGAAGAAAGAGATCAGGCAGACAGTTGGAGAAGCCACTGTCAGGCCAGACATAAGTGGGTGGAAGATCCCCAGGGCAGGAGAAAAAGGGGCGGTATGGGATCTTCTACATATGGATAAAATATAAGATTAATCAGTCTTCATCCGTGTGAACGGACCGTAGTAATCGTATCAACCATTATGTCGTCCGAGGACGAACAGAATCAGTAATTCTATCAAGGTTATTATATTCTCCACATGGGTAAGTATTTATTTAGGGGAGATGAACCCAGGGTCAGCAGTTCCAGAGTTCTCCTGGCATGGGGGATCCACAGCCGCAAGATCCCAGAACTGGTGAGTAGGCCAGAAATGGGGGATGCGGATCGCAAGAACCCGAGCGTGGGGTACGCGAAGGCGATATATTACGCAGTGGGGTGATGGGCGCTGGTCAGAAACCGCCCCAGCCAACAGCTATGTCACTTTTTGTGAGCCTGGGTGCGAGTGGTACACCGGCCCAAGCTACCGATTGGAAATAGCTGGGTGGAGATATAATATACTGAGTTAGATATAAAAGTTTTGTATTCTGATCTGGGCACCGCATCTTAGGCAATGCGGAGGAACCATGAGCCACCAGGATCAGAATGATGATGGGTAAAGTGGTACAAGCTTGCGCAATGCTATACAAATCATGAATTCATGCCTGTCTCCGGGAAAGGAGATCACGGGAACTTATGGGAGTTTTTGCCGTTCATACGAGTGTTCGATAGTTTTCTAAATTAATAATATGGACTTCTTTTCAAACTTCACAACAAAACTTATTTTCTATGACTCTGTGAAAAAGGCTGAGAAAGAGAAAGAGATTGAGAAGGAACCAGAGATTGAGAATATAGTTGTACATTCGGAGGAATGTACAAGAGCATCCAGTGCATTCTTGCTATTCACGTTTGCTGAGTACTTTTGTACTCACCTTTGCTATTATTTTCCTCTATTTAGGTGCAGGTTAAACCAAGAGATTGCTAAATTCTGGTAAAGACCATCTGGATGGACTTAAGTACTACTTGGGTGGAATTCTTTAGACTCGAGGTACAAGGAGTAGAAGGTGGAGGCGTCGACCGGGTGTCCCTGGAATCCATTTGTATTATTGGGTAGTTGCCTTAGCCTTGCTTTAGGTAGACAATAGTTAGAACCTTCTTCACTCCTAACTTTTGTAACATTCGAGCCTTGCGGTTTTATAATGAACCTTAGCCCTGCGTGGCGATATTTTTGTAATATCATATTTTTGTCTCTAATTATTGTTCCGCTGCAACACTCTGATGGGCTTATTATTCGTTAACGCGATGTTCTATCGGCTAAAACGAATAATAAACCGTTGACTAGCATCATTACCCCGCGGTAATTATGCGGGTCGTTTCATTTACTTGCTGAACCTGGGCTCCGGCAGGTTTTGCATCACCAAGATCTTCGACACTAGTCTATGCGCCAACCCTTCAGACGACGGCTTTGGCGATGAGTTTGCTATCTTCACTGGCGTGGAGTTGGTGCGCTGCGACGATGGTCTCCGGATGATCAAACACAAGTCTAAACTTTACATTTTCGAAAGCCTTACCATCCATGACGTGCTCTGAATCATTTTGGATGGATTAATTGTAATTCCTGCGTCGACTTTCAGCGGACCAAAATAATGTATATTATCTGTGGTCATGAATGGCAAATGAATTGTTAATTTTTGTGGCTGCCTTATGTATCTCTCTGATGATTCTGTTTGTAGCCTTACGAACCATTCACGCATGTGTAGTATTTTGGAGCTAGGACGGACTAGCATGATTTCTAAAAATACAATGGTATGCAAAACATCACAATCCAAATAGCATGGTTAAATTTCGAAACTTGATAGTGTTTAGCTGAACTCAGCGGTGTTGACTATGGTAATCGGTCTCTTGCGAGTGCTGAGCGGTCGAAGATTGCGAGCATGGAGTGGTCGTCCCAACGTGATGCATCTCTTCTCACCTTGTCTTCTTCCGCGCCTTGCATTCCATAGGGAGAAATCGAGCACGCCGTTCAGATGCGCTCGTGAGAACTAGCGATCTGCCCTCAACCGTCCGTACCTACAAAGCCCCCCGACCATGCCTTTCCTCTTTAGCTCACCCCCTTGCTCTCTTGCGTGCATTTCTTGAGCACCTTGCTCACTGAGACACTGAGAAACCGAAATTGTTTGCGACGCCGACGAGCACGCCACCATGTTCTACCTACTCCAGTGAGCTTCTCTCCTACCCAATTCCGTCACAATGCGCCTTATCTCTCCCTTAACACCCTACTCATTTGATTGATCTTTCATGCAGTAGACCACTCGAGCTAGACCTTTCATCTCTGACCAGGACACTGTCGTAGGCCTTCCTCTTTCTCCAGTGAGACGTACCTTGATTCCATTTGCCCATACCTCCGCATGCATAAAAGCAAGCTCACGCACACCCTTTTGTAGCTTCACTGTTGTCAGACATCATTGTCGTCGTAGATCCCTTCATCACCAACGAGGTCACTGCCGCCAGCCTCCCCCACTCCTTCGATGAGTTCCTCCTCCCCCATGGAAGCTCATAGCCTATAGTGCCATTCCCCTGCCTCTACCGCTATAGGACCTCGCCGCCGAACACCCTATCCTCCAAGTCGGGCCTCGATACTTCACCTAGGTATGCACGCCGAGGTCCCAGCTCCTCACACCTCGTCCACCGAGGAGTCCCTCACAAGTGAAGAGCCTTGGCTCTCTCGAGAGATAGGAGTACAGATGTAGTCAAAGTTAAAAAGAGTACCGTAGTAGTCGAAGTTGAAAAGAGAACCATCATAGCCAGAGTCAAAGTCTTCTACCGCTGTTGGTGTTGAAATCTTTGACTGCTGCCAGTGTCAAAATCTTTGACCGCAACTAGAGTCGTAATCTTTGACGGCAGCTGGTGTTGAAATCTTCAATTGCTGCCGTAGTCAAAACCTTTGATCACAGCTGAAGTCGAGACCTTTGACCGCTACCGTAGTCGAGAACTTTGACCGCTGCCAGAGTTGAGACCTTCGACCGCTACCAGAGTCAAAATCTTCGACTGCGGTAGTTGCAATGTTCTACTGCAGTAGTCGTAATCTTCGACTACAGTAGCAACTGAAGAGTATTAGAAGTCATAAAAGTACTGTAGCAACTGAAGAGTGTTAGAAGTCATAAAAAGCTCTATAGCAGTTAGAAAAGTGTACTATACCGGCCGAGAAGAGATAGTTCATAGTTCAAACTGAGCCAAAACTCATACGCTTATAACTTTTGCATATGAACTCCAAATATAGTAATCTTTGTTTCTAATTTTTTCTAAAAACATGATCATTCTAAATATACAAAAATATTTATGTTTTGTCTCTATTTAAATTTATTTGGTTCTTATTTGTATTTATCTAGATTTTATCGATTAGACGACACTGTGCCCGACAACTTTGAGAACACACCTGAAACATTATCTGAATAGGGAGAGCAAGGCAAGCATCCCCTTTAACTATGTTGATCCGAATATTTCAATTATTGTATATTATTTGCAAAACCTATTATGCATGCATGTATGTTTCACCAAAATTGCTATATTGTGGGTATCGGTAGTTATGTCCGCTTGTATGCATTACAACTCCCTGAAAAGTTGATACCCTTGCTGTTGTAACCTCTAGGACATGATTTAGACAATATATACTATCAAATTGGGAATATTACAATGATATATGGCCTAGATGCTTAGCCACACAATAGCTTTCACTAAGCTTGATATTTTGAAAAATTGCGCATGGACATGGTGGTTTCAACATGTTAGGGCAGAGGATGAACCTTTGTTAGTTTTGATAGAGTTAATCTGGTTGACTTCAGGTCTGATCGAGTCCATGACCAGTTCTATGACCACGGTAATCTTTACGACAAGTGTTGGTCACCCTCGCACTTTCGGGTGTGTTGCACACATGAAGACGACCACACCACATCTCTCCAAGATAGCAGATCGAAGCAAGTCAATGGTGCTCATTGTGTATGATCCAAGGATAAAATGTTATCAGATGTTTGATCCGGTGACATGATGAGTTGTGGTGACTCGTGATGTAGTGTTTGAGGAGAGGAAGTGGGAGTGGAGCAAAGATCCCTCGGTAAAGGTACGATCGATTGAAGAGATCGATAACTCCAAAATCCAGATGAAGAAATTGTTTAACATGAGTGACCTCGGGTTACATAGCTACTACTTGGGTATTAAAATTTGTCAAAGCTCTGGGAAGATTACTCTCAACCAGTTCGCATATGCAACAAAGGTGTTGGACAAATGCGCTATAAAGGATTGTAATCCAAAGCAAGTTCCGATGGAACCACGCCTGAAGTTGAGCAAGGATAGCACAAATCCTCCTGTAGATAAGACCATGTACTGAAACATAGTCGAAAGATTGAGATATCTACTACACACATGCCTAGACTTAACTTTCTTAGTCAGTATGGTGAGCAGGTACATGGAGAAGCCAACTACGGAGCATATGGCTGCTATAAAACACATACTGAGATATGTGAGTGAAACTTTGAGATATAGGTGTGTCTACGAGAAGAAGGAAGAAGGTTTGAAGCTGGTCAGTTACTCTGATAGTGACCTAGCCAGTGATACTGATGATCGAAAGAGCACTTTGGGCATGGCATTTTTCCTTGGGTTAAACCTGATCAGTTGGTGTTTGCAAAAGCAGAAGGTAGTCACTTTATCCTCGTGTGAAGCAATGTACATCACAGCTTGTGCAGTAGCATGTCAAGGGGTATGGCTAGAACGATTATTGGCTAATATGCTAGAGACGAAGGTTGAGAAGGTAATTTTGAAGATCGACAATTAGTCTATAGTTGCGTTGAGCAAGAATATAGTCTACCATGAGAAAAACAAACAAATCGATACCAATTTCTATTACATTAGAGAATGTGTGAAATCAGGGGTGATAGAGGTGCATCATGTCTTCACAGAAGACCAGCTCACTGACATCCTGACCAAGTCACTCGGAAGAATGAAGTTTTATGGAGATGAGGGAGAAAATCGGTATGAGGAATATCGATGGAAGACAACAAGGTTAAGGAGGAGATTAATAGAGTTAATCTAGTTGTCTTCAGGTCTGGTTGAGTCGTCCTACAACCACGATAGTCTTTTATGACCAGTGTGTATGTTCGAGAACTATAGTAGTCATAGTTATAAAAGATCAGGATTCAGAGTCTGCATAGGATTTAGATTAGTCGAAAAGGAAAGTTAAGGTGTGTCTATGTAGGACTCTCAGCATGGGATGCCGTGTTGAATAAAGATTCTTGTATGTTGGCTCTTTATATAAGAAAGATGACAAGGACGTAGGCGTATTGTGTCACCAAAGATCAATCTGTGCTTACCCATGTTCGTGTGTGTGATGTCAAAGTTCAAGTTCATCACTCGTCTAGACCCTGGGCAAATTCCCCAACAATTTTGGTATAAAACAAAATGAAAAACATAGTTTTTGGATGCAGGTGAGTTATATGATAGACTATCAAATGTGAGGAGGAACCTCGCATGTATAAAGCGGGAGATTCTTGCCCACGCCAATCAAGAACCGAATGCTATTGTTGCATATCTAAGTCGCACCGTACAACCACATGTGCTATATGGGCTCTAGCTTTAGCTGATTAAGTTGACTAGGTTTGGCCTTGCATTGTGGTAGGCGCAGAAGTAGTAAGGGCATTCGGAGTGAAGGTCTGCTTGTAGGGGCTTCCTTCACCAAGGTGCTGAGACCAAAGCTTGCTAATACAACAATGATGCCCACTTGGAAGATGGACCTAACTAAGGGCCTTTGCTTAGGAGATGGACCTAAGCGAGGATTCGAATGCTCTCTTAGGAGATAGACCTATGAGAGGTTCGATGTTCATTGTGCTGGTGCAAGGTTAGGACTAGATGATCTAAAGGCTATATGATAATCACTTTAGTCACACGCCAAAGGAAGCGTGAAATTGCTGACAGTATAATTGATTATCTCATGTGGGTAAAGTTGTACAACCTCTCGAGAGTGCTAAAAACTATTTAAATAGCCATGCTCACAGTCATGAGCATGCTTGGATGTAGCTAAAATGGGTATAGTTTTCCTTTTCAAAACTGTTTCACTGAACATAATGGGATGGTATATACGTCTAATCATGTGACATGCCCATCGGTGGGAATTATGCAATGTTCATAGACAAGGAGGGCTGCGAATGGATTGTTGGAAATATTCCTTAGAGTCAATTATGGAGATAATTATATTTCGTTATGTTCATGACAAATTGGATAATATGTTCTACTGTTCTTTGAATAATATCGTCAATATTTATTAGCAAGTGTGTGACTTGATTATGAATAATATTATCAATATTTATTATTCTTAAACGATCCTTAGTTAGAAACATATGAGGGCACATATGAATAGACTAGCATATGTATTGGTTGATGACCCTGTTTCATAGGTCATAGATATGGAGATATCAAGCCGATAATATGTACACATCTTAGCGAACATGTGGTTGGATCGACCCACCATGAGACACTGCAAGAATGTTGCATTCTTATATGTCATCAGTTAGTCTTATTCACAATACGTATGTTATATATCCTTAGAGTTGAGGTCGTTGCGCATACTCAAGATGCATAATAGCTGACTTAGGGGTTGCTAAACGCTACTTTATAACTGAGTTGTTATAAAGGTAGCTTTCGGGTATTGTCATGATGCATGCTTTGAGGCATGGTCAATGATTTACCCCTTCATGCAATGAGACAGATATCTCTAGGCCTCTCAAGTGATTGAATTCCATAAATACATGGCCTTGCTACTTGTGGTTAAAGAGTTAACTGTAGTCAGGGAATTTGAGTCACGTAATCCAGAAAGAGTGGTCTAGCTAACCAACAAGGATGGCATATACTCACCTTGGGCTTGATTGATATTGTGAGGCAAATGAAAATGTGTATGAGCTTTGTTGAGGTTCGTCCGACATGATCTTTACATATACTTAGGTGTCGGCATGTCTTACTAGGGGCCTCTACCAATTAGTGGACGAGTAGGAGTACTCGTGTGACATCCTAAAAGTTTGGATCCTGAAAAATGTGTAATTACATAAATCTTTTGAAGTGTATTCTCTCTGTAGTTGGATCTTATTGGATTTTTCTTGATTCTTGGTTAAGGTTCCAATAAATAAAGATAATGAAAACCTAATTCAAAATGGAAGGTACAACTAATAGAAGTTAAATCTAAGATGAATCTGAAAAGATGATCCAACAATTAGGGTAGGAGAACTTACTAGGAATATGGTTGTAAATTGAACAATAAAAGTAATGGGCTAATGAAAAATTAAATTTAATGGACATATGAAAAATTGGAACAAGAGAAGATGGATAATTGAGGATTAGTAAAAATCAGAAAAAAATAGATAATGAGCCAAGCCCCAAAATTTTTTGGCCTGGCCGAGCCAATCGGCTCCCTTCTTTCTTCCTTACTCGTGCTATGCCCCGGTAGGGCCTTCCTTCGTCGCCCCAGCCATGGCAGCCCATCTCCCTATCATGCCTACCCTTTGCGACCGATGGACGCCAATGTGCCCCCCTTTGCCCATGCCACTGCTGCCCGCTTGTGCTACCGTAGCTCCGCTCCCCTGCCACCACAAAAATGCCATCGCGTCCAGCCCTCCATCTTTTTGACTCACCACTTGTCCGTAGGACAATGTGTCTCTACTCGGACCGCTGCGCCATACCTGCTCAGGTTGGCCACAGGGCTCGCCCTTGCCGCTGTGACCAGCCACCTGCTTCACCGTGCTACGACTCCCGTGTCACCGCGTGCATCATTGCTGACCATCTCGGTAACTCTTCCCTGACCATCCCCGGCCTTGCGCTATCCAGACTGTCGCCCATGCCCTTCGGTGCACATGCTCTGCCATTAGTGCGACAGACAATGCCACCCCCTATAGCTTGTCACCATCATGACTCCAAGCTAGAGTCACCGGCTCTGTAGCCATGTTGACGCCATGCCGTCCACCATGACCCACCCAATCACCCCTCACGTGGCTAGCCCTCTCCGCCAGCTATAAAGCCTTGCCCAAGACTACATCCTCATCACACCACCACTCTCTTCCTCCCACCGCGAAGAATTGCCTCTTCGCCGCCCATAGAAGCGTCGGTGGCACTATCTTCCCCAACTCTGGTCAAGGGGCAACCCACCGATTGGAGCTACGCCTAGCTAATTCCACCAAGAAAAAGCATCCTCAGAGAAAGGTAGCACCATCCCCAACTTTGACCGAACTCATCGATGCATGTACCTCACCGGCACTGTGCGCCTCCTCCATTCATCGCCGTCTTACGCCGCCAGACCATCACCTTCATTACTAAGCTACGCCGACTACTAAAGGTAGCCTCTTGTCCATACCTAGATGCTCCCTTGCCAGCCAATTGCTCTTCAGTGTGGCATACCGCCATGGCCACCCCTCCCCTGTTCCGCCACCACCTATGGTCACCACCGACCGCCACCATCACCAAATTAATCGGCGGGACTAAGCCCAAATGTGTGTTTAGACATGAGCTTCCCATTTTTGAAATGCTCACATCTGGCCGTCGCCTCTATCATCAATATTGCTTCGTTATGGAGCTATTTGGTGATATTAATAGCATGACCTTGTAAGAGACCATTGGGTCCCTAAATTCGCACGAGGAGCAGCTCAAGGGAAGTGAGACATGCATGGAAGAGCAGGTTCTCATGGTAAGAGAAGGTGGCTCGCCACAAGGGCGAGGACATGGCCATGGCTGAGGACATAGAGAAGATGGGCATAGAGATAAAAGCAAGGTGTGTTGCTTTGATTGTGAAGGGTTTGGGCATTATTCTTATGAGTGTCCTGCGAAAGAGAAGGAGAAGAAAGCACTTTTATGTGAAGCGCGAAGTGATGACAAACCAACTCTTCCTTGAAGACTTAAGGAGCATGACATGTCAAGATTAGGGGGGAAATTGTAGGTTACAATCTTGACATGTAAGTAGTTTAGCAGTGTGTGTTAGAGTACTCGTGGCAGTTGAGTACTCGTGTGGTAGTCGTGAGGTCGTAAACTGCAGTGGTTGTGAGTGGCTATGGTCAAAAGTCATGTGTCCGAGTACTCGTGTTCGAGTAATCAACTGTAGCAGCCGGAATCGAGTGGTCGTAGAAGGACTCGAGTAGCGGTTGGAGTCGAGCATGTGGTCATAAGACTGTGTTTAGTCATGTTCGACTGGTTACTGTAGTAGTAGTTATAGTCGGAGAAGCAGTCGACCAAGTGACAGTCGTAGTAGGGGTTGTAGCCTGAGTCAACAAGTAGTTAGAGGACCGAGTCCTGCAGATCCTGGAGGAATTTCAGGAGATAAGCGCATGATCGTTAGTAGTAGGTGTGCGGCCTGTTGTATCTATTTAAAGCATCTCAATTGAATGGAATAAATAAGCGTATCTATTTAAAGCATCTCAATTGAATGGAATAAATAAGCCATTTGCAGTAAGTCATTTGTCTCCCGTGAGATTGTATTTCACTCTTAAGAGAGATAGAAAATACAAAAGAGAATGAGAAATATCCAGAGATTTCCAACAGAACAAGAGGAAATGTACATAAGGAAATGGAATAAATAAAACAAGAAAACATATGTATGCTAACATGCATGCAATGTATATGAGGCTACCATGATGGGGAGAAGTTAAGTTATCAAATGACTCAGAGTCTGGGGGTAGATTGTGAGCTAATGACGGAATAGAAATTGGTTGGTCCAGGCCCGGCCCGGCTACATCAAAATCTCCAACTGATATATTGAATGATTCACTGAGGTCATGAGCGCCTTCACATGCAAGCATGCGATCAAGCCCCTTGCTTCTTACCAAATCATCAATACTAGGGTTGTCCAATGAGGATATAGGAGCAGACAATTGCTCCTCTTTTTTGAAGTCAAGCTTGCGTTTAGCTTTTGGTCCTTGCTCATCCTTAATGGAAATGATTGGAGGTGGTCCACGCTTTCCTTTTCTCTTGGGAAGCGCATCAACATCACTTAGTTTTAAATTTTCTTGCACAGCATGCATTGGCAAATTCTCGATTGGCAAAGAATTAAATGCCTTGTCTTTGGGTGAGTGGACCTTTTGCTTCTGTAAATAAAAGAGGTGAAATAGAGTTTTTACAGTCTAGGAGATATTATTATAAACACAAATACTAAAATATATAGAGGTTGTCTTACTAAGGCAGTTTGTCTTGGAGACTCAACAACCTTGCCATCAAAGAGGTAAGTATGGAGGACTTGTCTCCAGTGATCCTTAATCAGTGTTTCCTTCCGTTTGATAGCCGCTACATGTTGGGCTTGGCAAGCAACATGTACCTCTTTTACCACGATGAAATCTTCAGAGGTGAGTTTGTGTGCAAGAATATGGCTGCACTGGACAGGATTGTTCATCATCCTCCTTTCATATGGGACCTAACCAAGTGCGCTACCTTTACGAAGTTCTCCCAATACTGAAATAAAAGGATGTATAAATTCATGCCACCATCTGGCCCAAGCCACTGAAGAGCTTCCATCTAGAGAGTCATCAGGGACGTGATAAAATTTCGTTTGTCTTGGGCACAATAAATGTGCCCAATGAGCATATGCAATCCGGACGTCATCCCTCGTATACAAATTCAGCAAGGGAGGGAAAGGCACAGCTTGATCGAATCTGAATTATCGAGCCACAAGGTCAGGATGGTATGGCTCAATGATACACAAATCAGTGGACATAGTGGCACGCCTCCATGGGAGCATGCCACGGCGTACAGAAATCAAGAAAACCTTTCTTTAGTGACTCACACCTTGGGGTTTTGCCAAATTATAAGGATGCCATGAAATATTGGTAAATTTTAAAAGAAAATCATGTTCATCTTCAGGACAAAAGTGATTAGGAGTCCTAAACATACTGTTCGCCATGGCTGGCTTCTACACCATGTGCTTATAAGTAGGGAAGTGGGGTGTTTTCACATTTTGCTAAAGCTCCTCTTTAAATACGCACCCATCCAGCCAATAATAAAATGCATTGGCCAAGGTTGCTTTGTGTAGAAGGGGTTGAAGGGATGAGTGTTGATGAACCCCAAAGAATAGTACAAGGAACATAGGGCAGATGGAGCCAAGGAAATTTTCGCGCCCTAATGATATCCAAGACGCCATTACTAGTACACCTTGGCAGATGTATAGTCCACTGTAACATCCTAATTTTTAGAGTTTATTTGAAGTTTTTAAAAGAAAATTCACCATTTGGATTTTTTGGAGTTAATACAAGCTTAAATAAAATTTTAACAATTAAAAATATTTAATATGACTAAAATAAACATTAATATTTGCTGAAAATATTTTTATTTGGGTTCCTAGTGTCTCAAGGAATTTTTTTTGAATTTTCTATGAATTTTTCAGATTTATTTGCTATTTTCTAGAGCTCATTTGATTTTATTTGTATTTTTGAAATAGAAAAAAAATCCTAAAACAGTAATGGGCTGAGCCTATTACTGTTCATCCGGGCCAGTCGCACCATATTGCCGTGCCACGCGTCGGCAATCAGCTGCCCACCATGCCATTCAAACCATCCAAGCTGCTTCCTGTCCGCATCCATTGGATCCCCTTGGTGTGCCACATGTCAGGCAACGGGGACACCTGGTACTGTTGATCTGTGCTATCCTAGCCAACTGTCCGATCCCAACTCGTGCCATGTGTGTTTCTGCACTGTGACATGCACTGTTCATCATTGTGTTCGTTCCAGACTGTCGTCACTGTGTCGCCCGAGGAGACCTCGGCATCTAGGTATAAAGGCTGGCCAACGCCCTCACCTTCCATGTCCTCGAGCCATCGCCTTCGTCAGGAGTTGCTATGCACTGTCGTTGCCATTTTCTTCCTCTTTGGAGTTTGAGATCTCGCTGCCATGAATGTTCGATGTTTTCCTTGCTGTCTTCGTCTTCACAGACAACTAGCCGCTATGCCATCTTGCTCTCGCCGCAGTTCAGGCGTCTACTGCCCAAGCACCGCCGCTGGTGACTAGCCACCGAACTGTCCTCTCTCTCCAGCCAGCTCTACCGTCCAACCTCGTCAGCCCAACTCTAGACGCCGCCTTGTCGCGCGCCCTTCGCGTGTCGATGTGACACCTCGTGCCATGCGCCTGCCCACATTAACCTCTCCGTTAACCGAGTCTACATGCGCTGAGTCACCGATCGGTGGGACCCACATGTTAGCAGTTACTATTCTCGTGGACTAGCCTAGTCAACCATGCTAGCTCAGTAGCCACACAAGCCCTAGATGCCATGAGTCACCACGTGTTGTGCCACATCAGTGCCACGTCAACACCCGAGCCATCTCAGGTGGCACATCAAACGCCACGTCAGCATGTCACATCATCTACCACATGTCGTGCCACGTTACCTGCCACGTCAGCCCAAGAAGCCTGGTCAACCACCACATCAGCCCTAGCTGCCATATCATCAGTTGAGTCATACTATTCACTGTTCTATAAGCCAAGTCCACCGTAGCCTAGCTATTTCACGCACCGAGTCGTAACACACTAATTTTTTTTCAATTTTCAGTATTTTCTTTATATTAAATTTTTCAAGAGCCTGTTCTTATCTGTCCTAGCTCTGATTGACCTCATTATTTTTTCTAAATTCATCTAAAATCGAGTTCTACCTTTTGGTTCTAGTTTTGAAGTTTTTGGAGTTCATTTGAATTTTTTTGAATTTATTTTGTGTCTCATTCGTTTTCTCTCATTAGATCGTGTCTTCGAAGGAGCAGAAGTATAACCAGAAGATCAAGAATTCATAACTAAGCAAGACCAAAGCAAGTCATGGCCTTTAATCATGTTGAACCTAATTTTCAATCTATTAATTTTATTTTAAAGTATCATGTATCGCTATTTTATTACAAAACCTTATACCTGGTAGTTACTGTCCAAATTGATTAATCCCACCTTGATAATTTGAATACTATGATCCTATTGTCATCATAGGATGAAAAGTACTTAGTGATGCAATACTAGTTGTCACATGGGTTATACGATTAATTTGCTTAACCATGCTTATAGTCTCATTTGATTCATTATCGCATGTGATCAATTAAATAATTTGACTTAATAAGATAGTGAATCGTGGTTGTAGCCATTGTTATAAAATTTATGTGCCATGATATTGGTGTGTCATTGGTGTTAGTTACACAAAACTTGGTTTTCACTTGAGCGAGTGATCATGCAGTAAAGGGGAAAGTGCAGATTCACTTTGAGGGATGTGGAAGTCTCACCTAGCTAATATTTAAGGACTTAAATTTATACGCCATTAATATGAGCCTTACTGTGCAAACCACATGTCCAGGTATGGGATAGATCTGGCTGATTAATTTATGATATTTCAATTTCAATCTCACTATTGTGATGAACATGGTTGCTAATTTCCATGAGACGCAAGGGGGTGTGATGCAAAACCCTAGCGGGTGGGATTGAGTTGAGGTTAAACGTTGTAAAGGCCTTGTTGTGATTTTCTTTAATGTGAGGATGTTCACATCGTGTGGGTATAGTTGTGCAACATCTGTAGAGTGTAAAACTATTCGAGTAGCCGTGTCCTCGGTTATGGACAATGCTCGATGATTTCATACGAATGGTAGATGTTTTATAAAACTTGGTTGGGATAACTTTAGAAAGTGAATGGTTAGTTCACTGGTGATTCATTACATAAACGATAAGTTTACGTGTGGTTCATTGGGTGGACGGTTAGTTCACTTGTGGTTCATTCAATTCATTTTATTTAAAGTTTACTTTCAATCTATGTATTGTATTTACTTTAAAATATTGCTTTCTGCAAAGTAACCTTTCAGCCATCTATTCATAAGCCTTGCATATTATATTGCATTCTTTGTTATAAACGACTTGTTAAGTACCAATGTACTCACGGCTTTATACCTAATGTTGCTTAGTTGAAAAAAAAGAACCATATCGGCAAGAGATACCTGAAGGAGGATACTTCGATGACTTCATAGATTATGACTTCGCTCCCCAGTCGATTGCCTGTAAGCATGTCGAATAGCTACTATGCTTATTTCTGTTTTTCGCTGCTAGTTTCTTAAGCCCTTCAGGCTAATATTTGTGAGCTTGGCCATAAGGTTGTTCCATGATAATCAATAATATTTGAGTCTTTTTCTTTATTAATCATATATATGGTCGATATTTCATTTATGTTTATATTGTGTGCACTAGCGTGATCCTGGACTAGTGCAGTATATACAGAAAGTCCAGATTTGTATATTTGGGTCTCGAAGAGGTGGTATCAGAGCCATATTGACTATAGAACGAATCCCTAGCTAGAGTAATCACCTTAGCTAAACTTTGAAATCTATTTTTTAAATCAAACCAACCAAATGGGATATTTAGTAATTTCTCTACTCTCTTTTCCCTTTCCTAAGATTCTAGCTCTTTGCCTTATTCAAATTTTTTTCCAAAATTCTTAAACTGACTCCTACATATATAATTCCTTAGATGTCTCAAGCTTCATACAGCCAGACTAGAGGATAGCGATAACTTCTTCGAATTTGTTGTGGAGTCTTGGATTAAAGAGGTCACCTGTTTACTTCACCAATGATGAGAAGGCAAAGGGCCAACGCATTGGATGCATCACCAGGCTGTACTTCACCACAAGGATTGGCAACTAAGTTCTACACCAAAGTTTCAAGTGCACCGGTGCTTGTGAAGAGTGGTCCGCGCACAAGGCCGTTCAACATCTCTATAAGCTATATAAGATCAGCAAGCACAAGCTTATTCGGAAATTCAAAGAGCAATATGTTGCTACTCTCAATATAGCAGAGTGGGAGGGAGCCACGGAGGAACATCAACCGTAGCTGCCAATACCTCTACCTTCGCCAACGCCACCGAGTCCGGAGGAGAGACGATGCATAGCAGGCAATCGTCAGGAGTACCTTCAGCACTTCATTCCAGCAATAGCAGAAAAGCAATCATCGCAAGTCCACAACTTGTGGGTGTTCTACAGTGACTCGGAGGAAAAGTCAAGCGAGCCCTACTTGGGAGGACCCGAGTGGGAGCCCTTAGACTATATCCTTGTATAGTTTAGGAAGTGTGAGTAGAATGTTTTGTTTTTTTAGTTGTAGTTGCTTGTGATGTGAGTTGTAGTCTTACCCTTGAAAGCATTACATTGTAGTCATGTCAAAACCTTTTATTTAAAATAATTTAATTGTTTCTTTTGTTAGTCTCTTGGCTAAGTGTTTGCTTAGTCTAGGTTTGTTATTAAAGATCCCCCTTAGACGAGTTTACCTCTTACCTATACTTTTTTCACTCATCTTTTTCAACTGGTGAAGTCAATTCTCAGAACATGGTGGATAAAGTAATGTTTATTGAAGAAAGTCACCGTGAGCTAGAGGAGTCTCACAAGAGAAGGACGATGCAACAAGGATCTAAGATACATCAGTCCCAAAAGGCTCGTTTTAGCACTTATCAACCAGCTTATGTGTAACATCCCAAAAAATTTATCCCTTTTTTAAAAATCATTTTTGGAATTTATTGGATTGTCCTGAAGTTTATTTCAAGTCCTGATTTGAGAAAATTAAAAACTTCTATTTATAAAAGATCAAAATGAATTTATTGCATTTCATGAAAGTCAAATAAATGTATTTCACCTTCCTGAAGTCAAAACTGTAATCATATTAATTTTCAAGGATTTTATAAAGAATTAAAAACCTTCCCTTTTAAGTCAAATTGTGCTTTTGCAAATTATACTTGTTAAAATGGGTGGAAAATATTTTTATTAAGTCTCAAATAGTCCCAGAAGGTTCTCTGAATTTTTCTGGAATTTTCAAAATTTATTTGGTATTTTTCTGAGTTTTCTAAAGCTTATTCTCATTTCTGGAAATCAAAAAGAAATAAAAATCCAAAACCTCTCCCGGGGCCAACACTTGTCACCCATCGGGCCGGTCCGCACCGCCGGATTCCTCCTCGGCCGTCCGATCTGACTTAAACTCTCTCCCCGCCTTCCCGTCCTCTCTGGCCGACACCTGGCACCCATCCGACCGTCTGCCCCTCCGCCCGACTTAATCGCAGCTGTCCGCACCAACTTACCGCTTTATCCCGCCTTCCCCTCCGCTCCTGCCGACACGTGGTGGAATCGGGGCCGTTCGCCATTGTCGGATTTCATCCCGCCCGTCCACAGCCACTTAACCCCTCGCCTGAGACCCCAGTGGCCTAGATTTCATCCCCGTTGCCGGATAAAATCTTGGCCCTCCCCTTTCACTTACCGGTTCGCTCGGGATCCTGCGGCCCCGATCTCCTCCTCCTGCCACGCGTCACAGATCCAACCACCACCCGATTTCCTTCCCGTTTCTCTCTCTCGCTGACATGCGGGCCCCACCTGTCAGGACCATCTTCCCCGCCCCCTATCCTTTCTTCCTCGCGTGATCGCCGCCCGCTGCTGCCATTAAAGCCGAAACCGAAGCTTTGATTGCTTCGGTTTCCTTCCCGTTTACCCCCCCGCGCCAACGGCAAATTAAACCCCCGCCTCCACCACGTCCGTTTCTGGCATAAAGACACGCGTTACGCCTCTCCTCGCCGTCGCATTCATCCTCCCCGACCGTTTTAGCTCCGCGAACCCGCGCGCCGTTACACCCTCCCGGCCTATAAAACCCACACTCCGAGGTCCCTCTACCCACACCGCCCCTCCCTCACCTCTCAATCAAACCACCCAAGCGCCAGAGCCCTCCCTACGCTCGATTTCCTCTCCGCGGCTTCAAGTACTCCGACGAGCAATTTCGGTCGCCTCGGGCTTCCTCGCTCCTCGCCGACGCCTCCCCGACGTTGCTGGTGCCAACGCGATCCCCGGCGACCCCTTCCCGAAGGCTGCGCGCCACTGTGAGCTCCTCCGCCGCAGTGAGGCCCCTCTCCGACCGCCGCCCCTCTCCGCCGATTCTCCCCTCCGGTCACCCTCGGCCTCCGCGCAAGGTACCGGTGAACTCCCCGCGTCCTCCTCTTCACTTTGGTACCCTCGGCCAGCGCCGCCACCCGCTGGAGCGCCGGCGACCCTCGGTCCCTGTGCGCCACCACCGGCCGCATGCCCTGTCAGCCGCCAGGCCGAGGTGGCAGCAGACGTGGCGGCCAGTTGGGCGCCACGCCAGCGCCACCCAAGCGCCTACCCCGCCACCTCACGCATGCGCGGCCACGTCGGCACAAAGCCGTGATGTGGCAGCCACGCGGCAACCACGCGTCAGCCATGTGGAAGCCACGTCAGCGCCACCCCGCTCCCCGCGCGCCCGCCTGCCACCTCACCCCTCTCTCGGGTCCATAGACTCATCCACTGATCCGGCCCCACCTCACGCCTCTCCCGATTATGTTAATCCTAGGGCTGACGTCATAATCTGTTATTTCCTTTAGAAAAATATATCAGGCTGACGTCATAAATGATTTTCCGAATAAAAATAAAATCCAGAAAATAACCCTTTTCTTTTTATTTGAATTAAAACTTTGGAAGGCTATAACTTTTGCATTTTAACTCCAAATTGACCCATTCAAATTTCTAAATTTTTCTAAAATCATGATCTATCTATTTCTGGAATAATTTTGAAAATTTGAATTTATTTGAATTTTGTTTTTGAATTTTCTTTGATTTGGATCTTTACGATAGATTTCGACGATTCCGGAGACTTTGAGTTCGACGATTTTCAGCAGAACTTCGATCAAGGCAAGTTACACCTTTGACCATGTTGCACCTAATATTTTAAATTTATCTATGTTGATTTACTGTATATGCATGCGTACTTTTATTCAAACTTAGTTTTAAATTCAGTTTAAACATTAGATACACCCATAATCCTTTGATTATAGCCAAATTTGAAACTCGAATCCATATACCTTGTCACCCTAGTTGAAAACTGGTCTGTACCCTAGTATGGACTAGAAACTTTTATAGAAATGCTTAGCTTGGCTTAGTATAATTTTAGGTGGGATAAATCTTTCACATGAAATAATAGACTTTGAAAGTTGATATCTTGACTTCGGCGAGTCAAGTATGGTTTGTGAAAATTGTTTAAAAATGAAAATAGAAACTTATATTTTGGACTTAGGCTAATGGTTAGGAGGTGGGTACCAGCATGCCTCGTGTTTGGTGACACCTGGTTGATTGTCGTGTACGTGGGAATGTGGTTGAGCCTAAGGCAGATTAAGGACCGTTTCTGTGATTCATTTTACGAAGTCACTTCGTACTACTACAAGTCCGGTATGGGACGGACGGGCTAAGTAATTTGTGAAGTTCCAAATATAGTCTCGCTATAGGCTGAATGTGAGCGCGGCGTAGGCTGTGGGAAGTCTCACATGGCACCAGAGGGGGCTCCAACTCGTGGATTCGAGTTGTGGTGAAACCTTAGTGACGGCGTGATTATTTTGGCTATGGATCATTGGAACAGCCTTGTCATGAACTCTCCACCGCACACCTAAGGCAGTGTGTTTATCGCGTGGCTCAAGTGAGAGGGAATGTCTTGTGGGTAAAGTTGTACACCTCTGCAGAGTTAAAACCTATCTGGATAGCCGTGTCCACGGTTACGGACATGCTAAGTAAAGTTTTCACAGATTAGACTTGGATTTCATAAAACCTGGTTTTTGAGCAAGCAAATGATGATTTGGTTTTGGTCCGGGTGGATTCCCGTGGATAGGTTAGTGTGGGTCGGAGCCTACGCTAACGATATTACTTGTTAAAAATAATGTTTCATATACTATATTAAAGTTCAGCTTTTCGTACTTACATTATTGTATTCAAATTCAAATATCGCTTTCCGCACATTTACCCTATTTAGCCTTCCTTTGAAACCCATTATGCATGCATCAATTCTGTTATATTTCCTGGTGTAACTTGCGTAAGCATTTACTTGCTTATCTTGGGAGTATTCTTTGTACTCACCTTGTTAAATCTGTTGTTAGACTTTGACGGCGACTACGACGGTGAGGACTACTTCAGCGAGTAGGACGCGTCTTCTGATCATTCGCTGTGGAGATTTGGATGGGTCGTTTCGCTACTTTTCTTGCGTCTTTGTTTTATTTCTTTTGTTGGCCTTGTACCCCTATATTGTAAGACTTGGCCTTAAAGCCGTATTTTGTCGTTTAATAATATTCGGTGGTGAATTTTGCATGATATACATTACTGTTGATCCTATGTGCACTAGCTTTTCCTGGGATAGTGCGAATTACACAGAAGGACTTGGAGTTGTTGTTCCAGGTCCCGACATTATGTGCCACAGTAGTAAGAATTCATGACTCCTACACCAGTACCTCGTTAGTTTCAGTCAAGACCACTCCCTAGTGGTACTAGCAATCAGCAACATAAGAATTCCAACCCTGTAGCATCAATCAACTGTTACAAGTGTCATGAGCAAGGATACTATGCCAGCAAGTGCCCTTAGTGGCAAGCACTGATGCCAATCTGTTTCAATCTAGAAGCCACATCAGATCAGACCCCTACCTTAGGATCAGGAAGTGGAGCGCCCCGAGTGTCAGGCTAGGCCAGTCGAGCATCGCCATTAGTCCTACGAGGATAAGTGAACCATGTCACAGCAGAGGAGGTCCAAGCAGCGCCAGACGTTGTGATCGGTAAGTTTTCAGATGATCTTTCTGGAATGCCATCTAACCGAGAGGTTGAGTTTTCGATTGAGCTATTACCTGGTACTTTGCCGATTTCCAATAGGCCGTACTAGATGCCTGCTAACAAATTAGCAAAATAAAAGAAGCAAATTCAAGAGCTATTGGTCAAAGGTTATGTCAGACCTAGTTCATCCCTGTAGGGAGTGCTAGTGTTGTTTGTCAAGAAAAAGGATGGTAGTCAGCGTATGTGTGTGGATTACCAAGCACTTAATAAAGTCACTCTCAAGAATAAGTATCTTTTGCCCAGGATCGATGATTTGTTTGATCAGCTTAAAGAAGACGAAGTTTTCTCCAAAATTGACTTGAGGTCAGGATATCATCAGATGAAGATTCGTCAAGAGGATATACCTAAGATAGCTTTCTCGACCCGTTATGGTCTATATAAGATTACAGTAATGTCCTTTGGTTTAACTAATACCCTAAATTATTTTATGTACCTAATGAACAACGTGTTCATGGATTATTTGGACAAGTGTGTCATCATGTTCAATGATGATATTCTGATTTACTCCAATGATGAGGAGGAGCATGAAGAATGTTTGAGGCTAGTTTGCAAAAGGTAAGAGAGCATAAGTTATATGCCAAGTTTAGCAAATGTAAGTTTTGAATGAAGAAAGTTACTTTCCTAGGCCATGTCATGTCAGTAGAGAGAGTTGTAGTTAACCTAGAAAAAGTAAAGGATGTGCTTGATTGGAAGTCATCATTGTCAGTGATGTAAGTCAGAAGTTTTTTTTGGAATGGCAGGATATTATCGTCATTTCATTGAAGGATTTTTCAGTGTAGCAAGGTCGCTTATATAGTTATTAAAGAAAGAAAAGAAGTTTACTTAGATGTTAGAATGTGAGAAAAGTTTTCAGAAACTGAAGAAATATTTAAGTATAGCCCTAGTGCTAGTGTTGCCAAATATTAACAAGGATTTTAAGATCTTTTGTGATGCTTCCCACAAAGGTTTCGGATGTGCGTTGATTCAAGATAAAAAAGTGGTAGCTTATGCTTCGCGTCAGTTGAGGCCACATGAAGAGAATTATTCTACGTATGATTTGGAGCTAGCAGCTGTTGTCAAAACTCGAATATGCAGATCCGGACTCTCTATGTATACCACACTAGTCCAGGATCACGCTAGTGCACACAGTGTAAACATATATGAAATATTGGTCATATGCAGATTAATAAAGAAACAAACTTAAATATTAATAATTATCAAAGTACGGCCTTATGACCAATCTTACAAATAAATAGTCTAAAGGGCTTAAAAAATTACCAGCACAAAATAGAAATAAACATAGTAACCATTCGATATGCCCACAGATAATCGACTGGAAAGCAAACTCCTAATCCATGAAGTCATCAAAGTATCCTCCTTCTGGAACCTCCTGCTGATATAGTTTCTCTTCTTCAACTGAGCAACAATAGACATAAAGTCGTGAGTACATTGGTACTCAGCAAGTCATTTGTAACAAAAATATAATATAGTATGCAAGGCTTATCAATGGATGGCTGAAAGGTTATTTTGCATAAAGTAGTAATTTAAAGTAAATACAATAAATAGATTAAAAGCAAACTTTAAAAAATGGTAATAAATAAATAATAAAAGGAATTGAATAAACCATAAGTGAACTAACCATGCATCTAATGAACCACTTGTGAACTAACTATTCACGTAATGAACCACTAGTGAATTAACCATCCACTTTTCAAAGTTATTTCAATCAAGTTTTTATGAAAACTCTACCTTTTGTGTAAAATCACTAAGCATTGTCCATAAACGAAGACATAGCTATTCGAATAATTTTACACTCTACAGAGGTTGTACAATATTACCCATATGATGCGATCATCCTCACGTTAAAGAAAATTACAACAAGACCTTTACAATACTCATCCTCAATCTAATTTCACCGCTAAGTTTTTGTTCTTGAATAAGTTAACCACCTAGTCAATAATTGCCCCCTATTGCACCTCATAAAAATCAGCAACCATATTCAACTCAATAGCAAAATTCAAATTGAAATATCACAAATTAATCAATCAGGTTTATCTCATACTAGACATGTAGTTGCACAGTAAGTCTCAGATCAATGGCACACAAAGTTAAATCCTTAGATATTACCTAGGTGAGACTTCTACATCTCTCAAAGTGAATCCACACTTTTCTCTTTACTACACAATCACTCGTCCAAGTGAAAACCAAGTTTGTATAACTAACACCAATGACACACCAATGTCATGGCACACAAATTTTATAATTGTGACACCAACTACGATTCAATATCTCATTAAGTCAAATTAATTAATTAATCATGTGTGATGATAAACCCAAGGAGACTATAAGCACGGCTAAGCAAATTAATCATATAACTCATGTGACAACTAGTATTGCATCACTAGAATAATTTCTATCCTATGGTAACAATGGAATTATGGTATTCAAAATTTCAAGCCGGATTTAAGCAATTTAGACAATAGCTACTAGATATAAAGGTTTGTAATAAAATAGCAAGGCATGATAATTTAAAACAAACTAAATAAATAACAAAGTTGAAATCTGGGTTCAACATGATCAAAAGATATGACTTGCCTTGACGTTACTCAGTTATGAATTCTTGATCTTCTAGTTGTACTTTCGCTCCTTCGAAGATACGATCTAACGAAAGAGAAAACGAACGAGACACAAAATAAAATTAAATAAAAATTTAAATAAACTCTAAAAACTTCAAAACCAGAATCAAAATGTAGAGCTTAATTTTAGATAAATTTAGGAAAAAAGAATAAGGTCAATCGAAGCTAGGATGGAGGGGAACAGGCTCTCCAAAATTTTAATCTAAAGAAAAATACTAGAAAAATTAGAAATTCTACTATGTTGTGGACTTGGTTAATGAAAATAGCTGATCTACATTGAACTCGATCTATAGAATAGTGTACGGACAACGCGGCTTGCTGATGTGGTGGCTAGGGCTAACGTGGCACTAACACGTGGCACTAGGGTCGACATGGTAGCTAAGCTAGCAGAGTGACGTGGCTGAATGTGCTAGATGATGTGGCACTTAGAAGGCTCGAATGGCCGATGTGGTGCACACATGTTATGACATATCGCGACATGTGGCACCTAGGGCTTGTGTGCTGGTGACTGTGCAAGCTAGCTCAAGGGTATATGGACAATTAGCACTGATTAGTAGGGCCCGGCTGCCGGTGGCTCGGCACATGGTGGACTAGGTTCACTGAGAACTTGAAACATCCCCTAGCGTGGGTGTGGTTGACGTCACCGAGCACGTGAATTGGGGGGCTCTTTGGTGTGTGAAGCATCGCGGGTGGCGGCGACGAATGCGCAGAGCGGCACGACGGGGTTCGCTTGGCGAGGCGAGATGGTAGATGGTGGCTTGCCAGAGAGAGATGGCAAGGTGAAACGGCACCCTGACCGGTGACTCACCGATGGTTGGCCGAACGGCGGCAATGACTAACGGCGAGGACGGAGCTCAGCGGTAACGACAATGGTGACGGCTGCGGTGAACTCCGGTGATGATGGTGGCGCTCAAGCAAGTGGCTCACAATGAAGGCAGCGGCTCGAGGACACGGAAGGTGAGGAAGGGTGTGGCCTTATATGCGTGGGCGTCAACGTATCCTCGGCAGAGACGGCGGCAAAGTCCAACTCGGGCATGAACACTAAGATGGTGACAGATTCAAATCTAGTTTCTTAAGCCCTTCAGGCTAATATTTGTATGCTTGGCCATACGGTCATACTTTGATAATTAATAATATTTGAGTTTTTTCCTTTATTAATCGTGTATATAGTCGATATTTCATCTATATTTATACTGTGTGCACTAGCGTGATCCTGGATTAGTATGGTATACACAGAAAGTTCAGATTTACATATTCGGGTCTTGACATGCACCTCAAACAACCACAATGCGATAAAGCCCAAGAGCGAGAAAAGGTACTGTATAGATGTGTTTATCTCGAAGGGAAGGAAATGATAAAGAATCATCCCTGCCATTATGAAAATAGTCACACCATTCTTGGAAAGAAACTTTACCGCCCACTGCGAGATTGTTCCATACATTTAATAGATGGGACAAGAAGTTGGGATATAGCAGTAAAGGTGGGTCATGTTCATGGGTCGGTGGTATATATTCCTCATACATATATCCATCCAAAGGCAGCCCAGCCATTTGATGCATGTCGAGGAGGGTAATGGTACATTCGCCACAACAAAATAGAAAGGTATTTGTGTATGGGTTCCACTTTTCTAGTAGGGACCTCAGCAAAGAAGGGGAAATAAAATATTCACCTAGAGAGCAATAGATGGTGCCATAAATGTAGTCGGCATCATCCTTATTCCCCTTTAGAACCAAAGCATGGTTTTTTTAGGACTTCTGTCCCCCATTCAACATACCCAGTTGGAGATGAAATATGTTCAATGTCGTGATTTTCCCAACCGATGCCTTCTTCAACCATCCTGGTTCCTAGGGTCATAGCTTTATCAAGTCTAGGCAAGGGTGCTAGAGGATAATAACAAAGACCTAAAAATGAAGAACCTGATTTCCACCCACGACGACTGAAATCGATAGTCCCCTGGGGCATCTCCTGTTCTTTTATTATAGGGTTGACAACCTCACCAAGATCAGGCTCAAAAAGTTATCTTCTTGCCACCTGTGAAAGTGACATTGAATGGGACAAAAAGGACCATTGATCTCACAACATATATATATATATATATATATATATATATATATATATATATATATATATATATATATATATATATATATATCTGATGGCGTGAAACGCTAGCACTCACATAAAAAAGAATGGGTTGGTTATCTCCAAATGAGCGATTCGAGATGATGTACTATTATTATGCATGCAATCTACAAAGTACAATGCAATCCACAATATTTACAAATCGATGGATAGATAGATAGATAGAGGATTGGGAAACTCTACCTTCTAAAGAGAAGTTGATGTACTAAACACAAAATAGTCACTGACGCCACATAGCTTCCAATCCTTCTATGGTGAAAATCAGAAAGGGATTTTTATGTACAGAAGAGGGTAAAAGTCAATTATGGAGAAGCCAGTTATACCGAGTGATGAAGAAGTGTCAATGACTCGATTAGAGAAAAAAGAAAACTCGACTCCGAGTTTTGACCGTAGAGGGCGTTGGTGGATAACGCGAGCATGTGGTTAGTTCACAAACAACTACAGAAAATATTATCTCAGAGGGTTCCAAAACGTCATTACAGACGGTTTCGTGAGCCGTATGAATTTATGGGTCAGTAATGAAATGAGGTCATCACAGATAGCTTTCAAACCATCTGTGATGCAAATATCACAGACAGTTTTAACTACAAACCGTCTGTAATAGTTGATTATCACAGACAGTTTCCAGTCAAAACCGTCTGTGATAATTAAGTATCACAGACAGTTTCAACTACAAACCGTTTGTGATATTTAACTATCATAGACGGTTTGTAGTTGAAACCATCTGTGATATTGAACTAGTACAAACAGTTTGTAGTTAGAACCATCTGTGATATTTAACTATTACAGACGATTTGTAGTTGAAACCATTTGTGATATTCTTTTCTTTTTCTAAATCTATTTCTGTTTATTGGCTAGCCTCAGGAATTGCTAGGTATGCCCTTTGAAACAAGCAGATCAACATAATATACATCCAATTCACATAACAATCATGAGAGTTTGTAACATCCTGTTTTTCTGAGATTTTTAAAGCCTGGATTTCAAAAATGAATTTTCTGCAATTTTCTGAAATTAATTGAAGCTTCAAATGAATTTTCAAAGTTTTAAATGATTTAATGTGGTTAAAATAAACATTAACATAAGTGGAAAATATTTTATTTGAGTTCCTTGTGTCACAAGGAATTTTCTGGTATTTTTGGTGAATTTTCCGGATTTATTTGCTATTTTCTAGAGCTTTTAGAAGTTTATTTGAATTTCTGGAAAAAGAAAAGAAAAGGAAATAACCCCCGCCGCCCGATCTTCCTCTCTCCTCCACGCGTCACCCATCCCGCCGCCGCGCTGTCGCAGATTTTTCCCGCGCGCCCCGCTCGATCCGCCGCGCCACGCTGTCGCAAGATCCGCTACTGACAGCGCTGGCGGCACAACGCGCCGCGCCGCGTCGCCTCGGCCGCTCGATCGCGCGCGCGCGATCCCACCGCCGCCCGCGCCCGCGAAACCCTAACCCTAACCATCCCGGCCGTCCGATCCGCCGCGTGGCTCAATCCTAGCCGTCTAACCCGTCGCGCGCGCTGCCGCCAGAATCGATCCGAGCTCCTCGGTTCGCGTGATAAACACGAGCGCCGTCCTCGGTTCGCGTGCACGCACCGACGGAGCTCGCCGCCGCCTCCGCCCGCCCTCGCACTCCGCCGCTGCCGCCGGAGCGTGCCTCGCCGCCGCCGACGCGCGCCGCTGCCGCCCGAGGTCGCCGGAGCGCAGCCGCCGCCGCGTCGCCGCGGTGAGCTCCGCGCCGATTCGCCGCGTCGCCGCGTCGCCTCGCCGCCGCCGCTCGCCCCGCCTCGCCGCGCCTCGCGCGCTGCAAGGCGCCGCACCGCGCCGCCGCCTCGCGCGCGCCGCCGCCACGCGTCGCCGATCCACCCTCGCGCCCGACCACGCGTCGCCCGCGCTGCGATCCGCGCGCGCCGCCGCCAAGGCGCGGCGCCGCGCGGCGAGCCGCCACGCGTCGCCGATCCGCCGTCGCCGCGCGCGCCGCGCGATCCGCCGCCGCTCGGATCCGAGCCGAGGCTCGGATCAGCGCGCGGTCCGCCTCCCGCTGCCGATACCGCCGCCGCCGCCGCGCCGCCCGGCTCAGCCTAGCCACGTGGCAGCACCGGTAGCGTGCCACGCCAGCCCCAGGCCACGTGGCACGACACGCGTGGCATGCCACGCGGCGCCACGCCGCCCTAGCCGCCCCGAGCCACGTGGCAGCCACGCCACCGCCACGCCGGACGCGCCACGTGGCGGCATATGCCGCCGCCACGCCGCGTGCCCCGCCGCGCCGCCGCCGCCCCGTGCATCGTTACGTGGACCGGGTCCACGGTGAACTCGGAATTCGTGAACGGGTTCACAAAGACAAGAGTTTTTTCAATTTTCCTGAATTAATTTTGAATTAATTTTCCGGGAGCCCGTTCTCCTCCGTCCTAGCTCCGATTGACCCCGTTCTTTTTTCTAAATTCATCTAAAATCGAGCTCTAGCTGTTGGTTCTATTTTTGTGAATTTTTGAGTTCTTTTGCTTGTCATTTTATGTGTTTCTTTGTTTCCGATCGCTTTCTCTCTCGTTAGATTCGGATTCCGGAGGAGCAGGTTTCGCGCCAGAAGACCAGGAGTACCCCGCTGAGCATAACGAAGGCAAGTCGTGTCCCTTGATCATGTTGAACCCAATTTTACAAACTATTATTTAATTATTTTGTTTCAAATTACGTTGCATTGCTATTTTTATTCAAACCGTTGCACAGGTAGTTATTGTCCCAATTGCAATTACACCTCTTTGACACTTTGAAATACCATGATACCTTTGTCACCATAGGTTGGGAAATTATTAGTGATACTAGTTTATTTATCACATGGGTTGGTACGATTAGATTGCTTAGCCAGTGTATAATTACATTCGGTCTCATCGCACACGTTAAAATATTAATTTGACTTAATGATATATGGAATTGTGGTTGGTGCCACGTGTATTAAAATTTGTGCCATGTCATTGGTGTGACGTTGGCTTGGTTATACAAATTGGTTTTGCACTCGGGCGAGTGATCGTGCAGTAAAGGGGGAAGTACAGTTGTACTTTGGGGGATGTGGTAGTCTCGCCCGGGTAATGCTAAGGACTTAACTTTGTGCGCCATTGATCTGAGCTTAATCGCAAACCACATGTCTATTATGGGATGGACTGGCTGATTAATTTGTAATATTTCAATTCAATTCGCCATTGTGATGAACATGGTTGCCGATTTCCATGTGGCGCAAGGGTGTGATGACGAAACCTAGCGGGCAGGATTGGGTTGAGGTAGAGCATTGTAAAGGCCTTGTTGTGATTTCCTTAGGCCTAGGCTAATCACATCGTGTGGGTACATTGTGCAACCTCTGCAGAGTGTAAAACTATTCGAATAGCCGCGTCCTCGGTCATGGGCGGTGCTCGGGATTTCACACGAGGGTTAGTGTTTCATTTATAACTTGGTGGTTTATGTTGGGAGTGGACAGTAGTTCATCTTTGTTGGTTTAACTTGTGAATTGGTGTTCACAAGTGGTTCATGTTTATCCCTTTGATTATCTATTATTACTGCTTTCGCTAACTTTCGCTTTCAAGTTATTTACTATATTTCATCAATAAATGCCTTTATGCAAATTAACCTTTCAGCCTTCCTTGGTAAGCCTTGCATATTATATTGCATTAAATTGTTACAAGCGACTTGCCGAGTACCAATGTACTCACGGCTTTGCGCCTATGTTGCTCGCTTGAGGAGAGGAGTACTATCGGCAGGAGGTGCCGTAAGGGGAGTACTACGACGACTTCACGGATTAGGCTTCGTTCTCCACTCGATAGCCCGTGGCTTGTCGATTGGTCGCCACGCTTTATTTTGGATTTCCGCTATTTTGTTAAGCCCTTCCGGCTAGAGATATTTCAAGCTTGGCCATAAGGTCGTACCTTGATATTTTATCGATATTCGAGTTTACCTTTACTATTATCGTGTGTATGACTATGATGGCATCTATGTTTGACTGTGTGCACTAGCGTGATCCTCGACTAGTGCGGTTTATACTGAGAGACCGAATTTGCATATTCGGTCTCGACAGAGATGGTATCGAGCCATATCGATCAGAGGACTAAGCCCTAGTTAAATTGGTCGTAACCCAAAAATTTATTTTCTAAATCAGACCAACTAAACTTGATATTTAGTAATATCTCTATCTTCTTACCTCATTCTTAAGGATTCTTGTCTCTCGCCCAACTCTTGCAAAATTGGTTTTCCTAAAGTTATAAACCGATCTTTCCTTTATAAATGCATTAGATGTCCCAAGCTTCTTACAAACCCGACAGAGGATGGAGGTCACTTCTACGCGTTGCTGCGAGCCTCGGATTTAAGAGATCGCCCGTCTACCTCACTAAGGATGAGAAGCGAAAGGTCAACGATCGGAGCATCTCCAGCTATACTTCACTACCCGAGTTGGCAGCGGTGTGCTACATCACGCTTTCAAGAACACCGGTGCGGTGGGAGATGTCAAGACAGGAGTTGCGCACAAAGCCATCCGTCGACTTTGCAAGCTATACAAGATCAACATGGCGGACTCGTCCGAAGTTCAAGGAGCAAGACGGAGCCACCCGAGACAACCGAGCTGGCCCGAGGAGCCCGACCGCAGCCGCAAGATTTCTACCGCCGCCTACACCGCCGAGCCTGGAGGAGAGACGTCGTATCATCACCGAGATCGTCGCGCCTACCTCAGTCGGTTCACTCCAGCGCCAGTCAGGGAGCAGTCGCCGCCGATCCGCAACTCGTGGGTTGTCTACAGCGATTCCGAGGACGATAGCAGTGTACCCTATTTGTCAGGACCCGAGTGGGAGCCTTCAGAGTAGATAGTACGAGTAGACACGTTGGATTTTATTTGCAGTTGAGTGTGATGTGAGCTGCAAATATTGCCCTAAAAGCATTATATTGCGATCATGTCAAATCTTTTATTGGAGTCTATTTTGTTCAGTTTCTCAGTTAGCCTTCTGGCTAAGTGTTTGTTTAGTTAGGTTTCCATTAAGCAAAACCCCCTTAGACGTATTTACCTCTTATCTATGCTTTTCCCTCTCGTCTTTTACCTTTGGTCAGTCAGCAGTTGTTTTCCTTTCAGAGCAAGATGGTTGACACCAGGAACTCCTCCACCGCAAACTGTGGGAACCAGACCCGAGAGAATGCTGCCGCGCAGCCTGCCACTGCCTTGGACCCCGCCTCGCCGATTCTTGATGGCCTGCATACAGATGATGCGCACCATGATGCGTGGTATGCAGACTATGATGCGGCGACAAAGACCAGAGCCGCACCACCGCCAAAGACATCGTCGCAGACGGCTATGCAGAGTTTATGAGGACGAGACCGCCTGCTTTCTCCAGTTCATCGAGTTTTGAGGCCGACGACGGGTCCGTTCGATTGAGAAGCGGGCGAACTTGGCTCTGCACCGACAGGAGAAGGTGTCAGATGCAAAGACATCGCCTGAGGGACCAAAGAAGCAGAGTGGTGGGAGAACCACTGTGCGCCCATGAGGACCAAAGATAACATCACTGGAAGGAATTCGCTAAGGCTTTCCACACCGCTCATGTCATGGAGGGAGTGGTTGAGATGAAGAAGGATGAGTTTGGGAGCTCCAAGAGAGGAACTCATCGGTGAGTGAATATCTCAATAAATTCACTCAGCTTGGCTCGCTACGCGCTGCAGGATGTAGCGGATGCATGCAGCTCGCGTAAGAGGTTCAAGAAAGGCTTGAACCCGGCTTTGAAGGTGCAAGTCGAGGCAACGACTATGCCGATTTCCTAAAGTTGGTGGATAAGGCCATACTCATCGAGGAGAGTCGCCACAGCTCGAGGAGTCTCGCAAGAGGAGGTTGATCCAGCAGGATCACACCACACCAGCCTCAGAGGCCTGCTTTGGTACCTACCACCGCACGAGCGCCACAAAGAAGAAAAAGCAGCAGCAGCAGCTAGCCTTCGTGGTTTTGGACCCCACTCGCACTCGCGCGCGATTTGATCGATGGGCGTCCTAGTGGTTCCGATGGACAGCAGCAGCAGCAGAAGAGTAATAATCCAGCAGGCGTCCATCACTTGCTTCAAGTGTCACGAAGTGGGACACTATGCTAGCAAGTGCCCTCGAGGCGAGCCCCGACACCGATTCGCATGGACTTGGGAGCCACACCGGCCGCACTTCTACCGGGAGCAGGGCGAGCAGCACCCGGCCGGGGCGAGCCGCCAGGACGCCGGTGGTGAGAGGTCGTGAACCACGCCACCGCAGAGGATGCCGAGCGGCGCGAGACGTTGTGATCGGTGACGTTTCGCATATCTGATTCTCGCCACCGCTTTATTTGATTCTCGAGCTTCGCATTCGCTTGTTTCTGAGTTTTGCTTTAAAGCAACAATTGAAAATCGTTGCTCTTGGATCTCATTCTTTTAATCCAATCCCTGATCCGAAGTTGAGGTCCAACACAGGTTGTCCAGAGTTAGATAACCATTCGTGGAGTTGAGTTCGTGGCCGACTGATTTTGTTGGATATGCGGTCCTAGATGTAATCTTGGGAATGGATTGGCCTGTATAAGCAGCGATGTTAGACTGTGGGAGCAGAGCAGTGACCTTAACCAATTGAGACGGAGTTAAGGTGCGATTCGCAGCAAAGTGAGTGTCACCAGAGCTACCATGATTTGCCGAGTAAGGTAATCCAGTTGGAGGGTGTACGGTTGCCGGAGAGTACCCCGACGTGTTTCCGTGATGATCTTCGTGCATGCCACCAGAGAGGAGGTTGAGTTTCGATTGAGCTTGTGCGGTACCGCTCCGATTTCCAAGAGACCCACCGGATGCCACCAATGATTTAGCAGAACTGAAGAAGCAAATTCAGAGCTTTTGGATAAGGGTTACATCGCATCGAGTTCATCCCGTGGGAGCGCCGGTGTTATTTGTCAAGAAGAAGGATGGTAGTCGGCGCATGTGTGTGGACTACTGAGCACTTAATGAGGTCACCATCAAAAATAAGTACCCTCCGCCCGTGATCGATGACCGCTTGACCAGCTTAAGGGAGCAGGAGTATTCTCCAAGATTGATTTGAGATCGAGGATATCATCGATGAGGATACGTAGGAGGACATACCCAAGACACCTTCTCGACTCGCTATGGTCTATACGAGTTCACAATGATGTCATTTGGTTTGACTAATGCTCCAAAGATATTTCATGTATCCGATGAATAAGGTGTTTATGGAATATTTGGACAAGTTTGTCGTTGTGTTCATTGACGACATATTGATATATTCCAAGACCGAGGAGGAACATCAGAGCACTTGAGATTAGCATTGCGTAAATTGAGGGATAATCGGTTGTATGCAAAGTTCAGCAAATGTGAGTTTTGATGAAGAAAGTCGCTTTCTAGGGCATGTGTTGACAGCAGAAGGAGTTGCAATTGACCTGGGAAAGTAAGTGATGTTTTGATTGGCGATCACCCACTTCGATTACCAGTCGAGTTTTCTGGTATGGCAGATACTACCGTCGCTTTATTGAGGGATTTTCGGTGTGGCTGCACCTCACGCAGCTTGCTCAAAAGGAAAAGAAATTCACTTGGACGCCAGAGTGCGAGACGAGTTTTGTAAACTTAAGGAGAGTTTGACCACAGCCAAGTGCTTGTGTTGCTCGATATTAACAAGGATTTTGAGATATTTTGCGATGCTTCGCGCAAAGGTTTGGGTTGTGTCTTGATGCAAGACAAGAGAGTGGTAGCCTATGCCTCACGCCCGATTGAGACCGCATGAGGAGAACTACCCTACCCATGATTTAGAGTTGGCGGCCGTAGTGCATGCTTTAAAGATTTGGCGTCACTACCGATGGGTAACAGATGTGAGGTTTACACGGATCATAAGAGTCCAAATACATCTTTACCTGGGCCCGAGCTTAACCTCAGCAGAGGAGGTGGTTAGAGCCGATAAAGGACTATAATGTGGGCATACATTATCATCCCGGGAAGGCTAATGTTGTTGCAGATGCCTTGAGCGTAAAGGTATACTGCAATTCGGTGATGGTTCGAGAGAGTCACCACTTTGCATGAGGAATTCTGCTTAGTCTTGAGTTGGTTGAGCTGTGATTTTTGGCAACTATGGAGATGCACCTACTTTGATGGTCGATTCGCCAGCTCGGTCGGATGATGAGGCATTTGCGGATCGTAAAGAATTTAAGTGAAGGTAAAGAGTCGATTTTGGTGGATGACCAGGAACCTTGTGGTTCAAGCGGCGTTTGTGTGTACCCAACAAACAAGAAATAAAGGATGTGTTGTTAAAAGAAGCTCATGAGTCAGATTCGATTCATCCAGCAAGACTAAGATGTACCAGATATTAAGGATAAGTATTGGTGGCCAAACATGAAGCGTGAGATTGCCGAGTATGTAGCCCTTTGCGATGTTTGTCGAGAGTAAAGGCAGAGCACCAGAGACTGCAGTTTGCTACACCATTAAAAGTCCCCGAGTGGAAGTGGGAAGAAATTGGTATGGACTTTATAGTCGGTTTGCCTAAAACCAAAGAGGGTCATGATTCGATTTGGGTCATTGTGGACCGCTTGACCAAGGTTGCTCATTTCATTCCGCTTAAGACGACTTACAGTGGTGACAAATTGGCGAGCTATATATGTCCAGATAGTCGGTTTGCATGGTGTGCCCAAGAAGATTGTGTCGATCGTGGATCGCAGCTTCACCTCTCGCTTTGGGGTAGTTTCCATAAGGCTATGGGAACTCACCGAATTTCAAGACAAGATATCACCCCGCATGCATGGTCGACAGAGCGAGTTAATCGATTCGAGGACATGTTGAGAGCCCGTGTGCTCGATCATGGGTCTAAGTGGGACAAATTGTTTACCCTTTGCAGAGTTCTCATACAACAACGATTATCGAGCCGGTTTGCGAGATGTCACCGCTTGAGGCATTGTATGGCAGAAATGTAGGACCCCTCTCAATTGGAAAGAGACGGAGAAGGTCGAGTTTTGGCCCGATTGTTTAAAAGAAGCCGAGGATAAGGTCCGCTTGATTCAGAAAGGTTGAAAGTCGCCCAGCCGCATGAAAAGCTATGCAGATACTGACGCCGAGAGCCGAGTTTTGAGCCGATGATTTTGTGTACTCGAGGATCACACCATTCAAAGGTGTGAAGAGATTTCAGCTAAAAGGGAAGCTTGCACCGAGATATGTTGGTCCGCTCAGATTCTCAAACGCAGGGAGAGGTTGCTTATCGCTTGAGTTACTGCGTCCCTTCTGGGGTACATGACGCCTTTCATGTGTCCCAATCAAGAAGTGCTGCGCGTACAGAGGAGGTTGTGCGATTGAGGCCGTTGACTGCAGGAGGATCTGTCATACAAAGAGCACCCAGTCAAAATCTTGGAAGTGTCAGAGCGAGTCACCCGGAATAAAGCGGTCCGTTTTTGCAAAGTTCAGTGGAGCAACCATTCTGAGGAGGAAGCCACCTGGGAGCGCGAGGAGGATCTCAGAGCAGAGTTTCCGAACCTATTCTCTTAGTTGGCCCAGATCTCGGGTCGAGATCTCGTTTAAGAGGGGGTAAGGTTTGTAACATCCTGCTTTTTCTCGAGATTTTAAAGCTGGATTTCAAAAATGAATTTTCTGGAATTTTCTGAAATTAATTGAAGCTTCAAATGAATTTTCAAAGTTTTAAATGATTTAATGTGGTTAAAATAAACATTAACATAAGTGGAAAATATTTTATTTGAGTTCCTTGTGTCACAAGGAATTTTCTGTATTTTTGGTGAATTTTCGGATTTATTTGCTATTTTCTAGAGCTTTTAGAAGTTTATTTGAATTTCGGGAAAAGAAAAGAAAAGGAAATAACCCCGCCGCCCGATCTTCCTCTCTCCTCCGCGTCACCCATCCCGCCGCGCGCGCTGTCATCGTATTTTTTTCGCGCGCGCGCGCTCGCCGCTCGATCCGATCTCGCGCCACGCTGTCGCAGATTCATGGCTGACGCAGCGCAGCGCAAGGTGCGCCCGCCCCGCGTCGCCTCGGCGCTCGATCGCGCGGCCGCGCGATCTCGGCCCGCCGCCGCGCCGCGTAAACCCTAACCCTAACCATCCCAGCCGTCCGATCCCGCGCGTGGCTCAATCCTAGCCGCCTAACCCGTCCGCGTCCGCTGCCGCCAGAATCGATCCGAGCCTCGGTTCGCGTGATAAAACACGCAGCGCCGTCCTCGGTTCGCGTGCACGCACCGACGAGCTCGCCGCCGCCCGCCCGCCCTCGCACCGCCGCCGCCGCCGAGCTGCGCCGCCGCCGGCCGACGCGTCGCCCGCTGCCGCCGAGGTCGCCGGAGCAGCAGCCGCCGCGCCGCCGCCGGTGAGCTCTCGCGCCGATTCGCCGCGTCGCCCGCTCGCCCTCGCTCGCCTCGCCTCGCTCGGCGCGCGCTGCGCCGCGCGCCGCGACCCGTCGCCCGCACCGCGCCGCCACGCGCCGCCGATCCACCGCGCTACCCACGCGTCGCCCGCCGCTGCGATCCGCTTCGCCACGCGCCAGCGCAAGGCGCGCGCGGCGACAGCGCGCGCGCGAGCCGCCACGTCGCCGATCCGCCGCCGCCGCGCTCGCGCGCGCGATCCCGCCGCCGCCGGATCGAGCCGAGGGCTCGACGCCGCGTGTCCGCCTCCCCGCCGTCGGATACCGTCGCCGCCGCCCGCGCCCGCGCCGCCAGCTCAGCCTAGCCACGTGGCAGCACCAGCGCGTGCCACGTCAGCCCTAGGCCACGTGGCACGACACGTGGCATGCCACGTCGGCGCCACGCCGCCCTAGCCGCCCCCGAGCCGCGTGGGCGTCCACGCCACCGCCACGCCAAGACGCGCCACGCGGCAAGATATGCCGCCGCCACGCCGCGCCCCCGCCGTCGACCCGCCGCCCCGTGCACTGTTACGTGGACCGGGTCCACGGTGAACTCGGAATTCGGTGAACCGGGTTCACAGCACAGTAGCCTTTTTCAATTTTCCCGAATTAATTTTGAATTAATTTTTCGAGCCCGTTCTCCTCCGTCCTAGCTCCGATTGACCCGTTCTTTTTCTAAATTCATCTAAAATCGAGCTCTAGCTGTTGGTTCTATTTTTGTGAATTTTGAGTTCTTTTGCTTGTCATTTTATGTGTTTCTTTGTTTCCGGTCGCTTTCTCTCGTTAGATTCGATTCGGAGGAGCAGTTTCGCGCTGAAGACCAGAGTACCTCACGAGCATAACGAAGGCAAGTCGTGTCCCTTGATCATGTTGAACCCAATTTTACAAACTATTATTTAATTATTTTGTTTCAAATTACGTTGCATTGCTATTTTTATTCAAACCGCTTACGTAGTTATTGTCCCAATTGCAATTACACCTCTTTGACACTTTGAAATACCATGATACCTTTGTCACCATAGGTTGGGAAATTATTAGTGATACTAGTTTATTTATCACATGGGTTGGTACGATTAGATTGCTTAGCCGATGTATAATTACGTTCGGTCTCATCGCACACGTTAAAATATTAATTTGACTTAATGATATATGGAATTGTGGTTGGTGCCACGTGTATTAAAATTTGTGCCATGTCATTGGTGTGACGTTGGCTTGGTTATACAAATTGGTTTTGCACTCAAGCGAGTGATCGTGCAAGAAAGGGGGAAGTACATTGTACTTTGGGGATGTGGTAGTCTCGCCGGGTAATGCTAAGGACTTAACTTTGTGCGCCATTGATCCGAGCTTAATCGCAAACCACATGTCTATTATGGGATGGACTCGCTGATTAATTTGTAATATTTCAATTCAATTACGCCATTGTGATGAACATGGTTGCCGATTTCCATGTGGCGCAAGGGGGTGTGATGAAACCCTAGCGGGCGTGATTGGGTTGAGGTAGAGCATTGTAAAGGCCTTGTTGTGATTTCCTTAGGCCTAGGCTAATCACATCGTGTGGGTACAGTTGTGCAACCTCTGCAGAGTGTAAAACTATTCGAATAGCGCGCCCCTCGGTCATGGGCGGTGCTCGGGATTTCACACGAGGGTTAGTGTTTCATTTATAACTTGGTGGTTTATGTTGGGAGTGGACAGGTAGTTCACTGTTGGTTTAACTTGTGAATTGGTGTTCACAAGTGGTTCATGTTTATCCCTTTGATTATCTATTATTTCGCTTTCGATTAACTTTCGCTTTCAAGTTATTTACTATATTTCATCAATAAATGCCTTTATGCAAATTAACCTTTCAGCCTTCCTTGGTAAGCCTTGCATATTATATTGCATTAAATTGTTACAAACGACTTGCTGAGTACCAATGTACTCACGGCTTTGCGCCTATGTTGCTCGATTGAGGAGAGGAGTACTATCAGCAGGAGGTGCCAGAAGGGGAGTACTACGACGACTTCACGGATTAGGCTTCGTTCTCCACTCGATAGCCTGTGGCTTGTCGATTGGTCGCCACGCTTTATTTTGGATTTCCGCTATTTTGTTAAGCCCTTCCGCTAGAGATATTGTAAGCTTGGCCATAAGGTCGTACCTTGATATTTTATCGATATTCGAGTTTACCTTTACTATTATCGTGTGTATGACTATGATGGCATCTATGTTTGACTGTGTGCACTAGCGTGATCCTGGACTAGTGCAGTTTACACAGAGAGACCGAATTTGCATATTCGGGTCTCGACAGACTTCATGTTATTTAACTTTAAACCTTGCATCGAAACAAGTTTTTTTATGTTGCCAGAGTAATTAGACGAAACTTTGACACCATGCAAGCACTGGCATAGTTCAGTTTTCTCGACCTTGGACAGAGTGTAACAAATAGGGAGAAGGTACGTTTGTCCTTTATTAGTTTTTGTCGGTGCTAATTCAAGCCTGATGTCCATATCAACCAAATCAAGACATGCGTTAACATCATCCTTTGTTTTATCACGAATGTTCAGTAAAGGCCAATCAAGCTTTCACATACATTTTTCTCTACGTGCATGACGTCGATGCAGTGTCGAACTTCTAAGTACTCCCAATAAGGTAACTCCCAAAATATTGATCTCTTCTTTCAGATGTTCTTATCATGAGTCCTCAATTTACGTCCCTTTCTGAGGACAATATCTACATCCTTAACCATACTATAAACCTCTTTTTCGCTTAAATACCTTAGAACTAAACTATCATCCTTCTTTCCGTCAAATTGTTTCTTAATCTTGCGGTATAGGTGAGCCCTCCGAAGGAACCTGTGGTGACGCGTGTAAACAGTTTTGTGTGAGTGTTTTAGCCACACACTCTCGGTACCATCTAAACAGTGAGCATAAGCTTTGGCTCCTGTTATACTTTAGCCTGACAGGTTAGTAAGGGCAGAATAATCATTTATGGTGCAGAACAAAAAGGAGCGTAAAATAAAGTTCTCTCATTTGTATGCATCCCATACTTGTACCCCTTAGTTCCACAGTACTTTTGGATCCTCCACCAACGATGCTAAGTACACATCAATATCATTCCCAGGTTACTTCGGCTCTTGGATAAGTATCGACATCAAAACCTTATATTTCTCAGTTCTACATCAAAATTTGTAAACCTCCTATCGATGTTTCTCCACTGGGCAGAATCAAAAAGGTGTCTTAGCATTCCATCCTTCTTGCACTCCTCCGAGTGCGAACGTAGCAGTTTTGCCTCTTTTAGATTCGTAAAAAACCGCTTCAAATGGGGAATTATAGAAAGATACCATGCCACCTTAGCAGGATGTCCTTTCTTCACCTCTATTCCCTCACCGTCATCTTATTGATTCTTACACTTGTCTCAGAATGCGTTTCACAATAGATATATATGCATGTTTGCATACTCTTTGCGATAGAGGATACAGTCATTTGGACATATATGTATTCTTTCTATTTCTATTTCCAATGGATAAAGAATATTCTTGCCTTTATACGTGGTTTTAGGCAACTCGTTTCCCTTCGGCAGCCTGTCCGCTATAAAACCTAGCAGCGCCATGAAACTCTTGTCGGAACAACCGTTGCTTGCCTTCAATTTCAACAGTTCAAGCACGGCTGACAACCTCGTAAACTTTGACTTGCAGCACATGAGCAAATATTTCTCGAGTCCTCCATCAAGCCCCGGAATTTAACCTACTCTCTCTTATCATAGTTCACTTCTACATCACGAAGCATATGATCTAGATTGTTATCGGGCAGCCTATCCAAATCTGAACCACAATCGACATCATCTAACGATATATCATTGACTTCATCGGCGATGTCATTATTACTACCTTCCTGTGTAATAATCTCCTTTTCGCCATGACTAGTCCAGCACGCATACCTCTTTTTGAAACCCCTTCGAATCATGTGTGCTTCAATCTGCGCTCAATTCTTAAAAATCTTTAGATTCTCACAGTCAATGCATAAACAGCACATATATTCTACCCCGTTATTCAACATGTCCTCCTCGGCAGCTCTTGTAAAAGTAGACACTCCATTAATGTACTCTTCACTCACAAGGTTCGTTGCATACATCCAGCTTCGATCCTATCTTACGCATATATATAATAATTTAGTGTTAAATATTAAATTAATTAATTAGTATACTAGATATATACCATATGCATTGAGATTTTGCTAGCTTAATTAACACAAAAGCCATTTTCTAGGGAACCAATTATAACCAACAATTTGGTCTGCCCACATGATGGGAACTGATCATGGATGTCCAAGTAGATGTAAATTAAATCATCTTCAATTCCAGTCACCAAAAGTTAAATTTAAATTTTAATACAATGAGAGACAAATTACAGTACTAACCATAGGTAATCAAAAACTTGATGAATCTTCAATCACTCTTGCCAAATAGTCTCCTCTCACCAAATAGCCTGAAAGCCTTGCCTCCAGTTCAAAACAATAGCCTAGATGTGGAATTCAAGACAGAGCGTCCACGGTTCTACGTGCAATTAATATAATAGGATTATCACAGACAGTTTTTAAAATAAACCATCTGTTATGACTTAATTATCACAGACGGTTTGTATTATAAACTATCTGTGATAATTCATAGATGGTTCAAACTAAAAAACCATCTATGATATTTGGTAATATCCTTGACGGTTCAAGGCAAAAACCGTCTGTCATGATTCACAAACAGTTTTTACTATGAACCATTTGTGATATTAAATCTTCACAGATGGTTTTTAGCAATGGTAACAACACAGACAGTCTCTAAAGTAAAACCGTCTACGATAGTATATATCACAGACGGTTTTGTGAAACTATCTGTAATGTTGCGTCTAGTATTAGGCTTTCTGTAGTAGTGACAAATTGTGCAAATTGGTCAAACGGCATGGCGCACATCACTTGTAGAGCAGCTTCTTCGCTGTTAAAAGATAAGAGTGGTTTAATTAAGATAAGCACTAATGGCTTGAAGGCTAATACCTTAAATCGAGCATACGACCAAAACCAACACATGCATGGACATAGGGCCCATGCATATGCACATTCTTGAAACATGTCCATATATAGCTCAATGGTTCGAGCACGCTCGCATCTAAATACATATAGCGGATGTATCCAAAATATGGTGTTTTTTTAAATAATCCTTTTTATTTAAAAATACAAAATTATATCTGCGTTTTTATTTTTTACAAAAGTAACCACCTATCGCCTAACAGCCGAGCGACACGCAGGCAGTAGCTCTACCATTGGGCGTGGATGCAGTCGCCCAACGGTCGAACGATAGGTGCCAACATGCTCGAATCAACGTGATCAAACAACGTGGTCAAATGACGTGGTTGACCAACGTGGTCGAAGATTAGTGAGTAGTTGAAGCCGACGATGCTGTCATCGAACGGTTGAGTGACTAGCTGCCTGTCGCATCTAGTCACCGAACGGTTGGGCAACAGGGAGTTTCTTTTGCAAAAATTAAAACACATGTATAATTTTGCATTTTTGAATAAAAAAGAGTTATTTAAAAAAACTCCCCAAAATAGACCAAAAATACACATGATGCATACATACATGTCGAGCTCCAGATCCGAAAGTAAATATTTTTCACACACGAACCTCCAGGGGGCACCTGTTGACACCGACTTTGTTCTGAACTTAAAACATGAATAAATATATCTAACATAAATAATCACCGAATTAACAAATTACACTAACGGCAAAAATCCGTTGTGATTTGAAACAACTAAAGTTCAAATGAAAATCGCAATGACATATGTGGGTTAAGAAGTCGTCCGACGACCAATACTCCACTGGCAACAAATAGCTACATTGGTTTTGACCGTGAGGTTTTCTTTGACGTCAATGTTGGGTTTGCCTCGGGCGGTCGTGAGCTTTGTATTCTTAGAAGACTCTTTCAAGTGATTTGAGAACTCAGAAGACTTCGACTCTCGGAAGACTCCTTCGATTACCTTATACTCAGAAAATTTCAACTGCTATAGTACTCAAAATAAACAGTACTCGTAATGAACAGTACTCAAAGTGAACGATGCTCGTAATGAATAGTGCTTGTAATGAATAGTGCTTTGGGTACTCTACTCGATCGGTGCTGGGCACTTGAAAGTTCGACGATGTTGGTTGACCATTGTAGTTCGACCACATCGGTCGACCATGATAATTTTGACCATGTGGTTCGACCATAATATTTTTGACCATGTGGTTCGATCATAATATTTCGACCATGTTGGTCGATCATGATAGTTCAACCACACGGGGTCGACCATGATATTTTCAACCACGTGATTCGACCACGCAGTTCGACCATGATATTTCAACCACGTTGATACTTCGACCACGTTGGTCGACCATGATATTTTCTATCATGTGGTTCGACCATGATATTTCAACCACGTGGTTCGACCATGCGGATCAACCATGATATTTTGACCATGTTGGTCGACCATGATATTTCGACCACGACGATGGACTTTGATATTTCGACCACGATGGTCAATCATGATAGTTCGACCACACGGATGGACCATGATATTTCCACGACGTTAGTCAACTATGATATTTTCAACCACGTGATTCGACCATGATATTTCGACCACGTTGATCGACCGTGATATTTTCGACCATGTGGTCTGACCATGATATTTTCAATCAAGTGGTTGACTATGTTAGTTCGACGATGTTGGTCAACGATATTCCGACCACACGGATCGACCATGATATTTTCGTTCATGTGGTTCAATCATGATATTTCAACCACATTGGTTCAAAAGTCAAGCACATTCCAATTAAGTGGGGCCATGTTTTAGCCATAATTGAAGCACTGCGAACTTAGTCCAGTAACCTACCATTATTGGAAAATAGGTAGTTAAGAGAAGAAAAGAAGAAAGTAAGGAGTTTGCGGGGCCCACGACTTAGCCATATCATACAAGCAGAACGAGGTCTAAACAGTGCACATCCTGCACGATCGCATGCAACACTGGCCGCAACGCTTGAGCATCCAAATAATGCACATCCTGCACAACCACAAGTAAAACCAGTTGCAGTGCTTAAACTACCCATTAGAGGAGAGAAGAAATCAAATAGAGAAGTTGCCATAACTTCCCTCCATGAACCACTCTGACAACTTTGCTCTATAAATAGGAGTGAAGAGTAGAGAAGCAGGAGAGCGTGGAGACCCGAGCAAAAGAGCGGGGTGGGGAAACTTTGGCAAGAGAAGGAAACACTTGGCAAACTCCAGGAGAAAGGGAAACACACAAACACGCTTGGGAAAAAGCGAAAGGGAGAGCAGTCGATCCATGTAAGAAGGTGAAGTTCTTGCTCTTCTACCTATGTAATACCCCAGGACCCACATTACCCTAGGATGCCACTAAATCACTCCACAATTAGCCAGATTACAAGGTAAAAGTAAACTGGCAATATTCTCTAAAACAAAAGACATCTAAGCGAAAGCAAAACAATAGAGTGAGTAATGAAAAAATACTAAATAAGAAACATCTGCTAACAATTTTAACCAATTAAAGCGAACCATAGTCTAGCATTATTAATTAAAAGTGATCAACAATGAGGAAAAAAGATAAATAACTAGAGACTTCTCATATTGATTATGGTATAAATCATGAAATGGTGTGTAATAGTATTTTACCGCTTTACCATTTCCATGCATGCTCAAGGATCATATGAAAGGGGGGAAAATAAGAGTGAGATAAAAATCTCAACAAGCAAACTGTTTAATAAGCTAAATAAACTATAATAGTATAAGCATCAACAATTATTTCCCTCAATGTCCGCATTTATAATCTTAACCACAATTACTACCAACAACAATAAAACATTAGTAATTAAGTCTCGTTTGTCTACTTCATAATCGCAACCACCACTACTACCAATATCAGTAAAGCATTAACATATATTCCTCACTAACCTTATTATTTCCCTCAACCACATCCGCTAACAACAGTTACCACGAGAGAAATACCTCATGCCACTACCACAACCCCTAACATACCACAAGGGGGGTGAACCCTACTCCACAACCACAGCCACATTCTTCATACCACAAGTGACCATCATAAGCCAGTTCTACATAAAAAACTAAGAAGTTGCATATGTATGCAAATAATTCATCCACAACACATCGCATAAGTATGGAAAATACATATGAATACAATATAATCCACTGCACCCTTACCTAACAAGGTAAGAGTGTGCATCGTACTATACAATGTACGATGTTGTACCGGTACGGTCGCGGCTGTAAACGGTGATATCCACGATACAAATGACATGTCATGATATGCATGATATAATACCAATAATTCATAAGAATTTAAACACATGGACCTCGATCGATTCATAAAGAATACTACCCTATAACCACACTTGTTTCATTAAGATTAACACCACATAAACCACATTCGATTCCTCAAGATCATAAACAATCGATTCCTAAAAAAATATTACCTCATAGACCATAATATATTCGTAAAGAATACTACCACATAGACCACAATATTTTCGTAAAGAATACTACCCCATAACCACTTTATTTTATTGAGTGTAATACCACATAAACCATATCTAATTCTTCAAGAACATAAACAATCGATTCATAAAAATGCTACCACATAGACCACATTAAAGAAAGCATGTAGCAATGGCAAAGTATCTCGGATTAAAAGAATTATCCAATGTGAATGTAGTAAAATTAACAAGTTAAGCGGTAGCAACAACCGCTATATTTACTACTTGCCTCTACCGAAGAAGCGAAGCACTCAAGCACGGTCAGGAGCGAAGCCACCTATCCAAAAAAACTATCTCTCAGCACAGGACTCCAGCAAGACATCCACATCTTAAGAAAATAAAATGCCGCTAAGCCCAAAACCTGATAATACCCTCTCCGCTCGTCGTTCCTACGCCCAGCCCACTGCAGCAGCGCTGATTGTTTTTTTGTATCTTTTAATCTACTAGGCCAAGCATAGAAAACAATAATATTTCTGGAAACTACAAATAGAATACTATAACTTTCAAGTAGACGCCCTATTTTTATTCTATTGCTAAAGGGGTGTAAAATATTACGAAAAACAGAGGACAGACTCTGCATTGGTGATCTGGCCAGCAAGCTTCTACCGAATCTCACCTTCTGTATAATGATCTAAAAATCATGATTTTTTTACAAAAGATAGTTTACATGATTTCCTACAACTTTCATTATTGTGGGCAAATTCATAAAATTCGTTTGCCCCTCTGAAACTGTACCTAAACAGAAATTAGATTCTGACTACTCCTCTGCTACACAGCAGAGTTCCAATCTCTGCTGCGCCCAAACCCCACAGCCAAAAATTCTAAAAAAATTACAGAAGCTATTTTTCGACGTCCTCTACAACTTTCATGCTAATCAGATCTGTATGAAACATCGTCTTGATGCTCTAATCTAAACGAACAGACGATTTGCTCGAATCAGCCTATGCGCAGACATCACTTTATCGCTAATCGGTTGATTACCCCACTAGATCGCCTCTAATCTTGAGCCATAAACCCTAAATACATCTAAAACAGAGGAGAATTGAGGTAGAAAATTATACCTAGGTGATCTCACAAGATCACCCCTTTTTCTTTCTTCCTTTCCCCCTTCCTCTCCTTCCCTTCTTTCTCTCTTCTTCTTCTTCTTCCTTCTATTTTTTTTCCTTTCTTTTCAGCCATGGTAGCTAGAGGGAGAGAGAGAGAGAGTAGGGAGGGGTGTGTGGGGCAAGGGGGTGGCGGCCAAGGGGGGTGGGGGCGCCCAAAGGGTGGGAGGGGTGTTTGGCTAGGGTTTGGGGGGAGAAAAAGGGGCGGCTTGGGCCCCTTTTGGGTTGACTGAACCAAAGTGGCTAGGCCCCCCTTTAGGCAGCTCAAACTCTTTTTTTATTTAATTAATTTATTTTTTTCACTTTAGACAATTCCACAAATTTTTCCCTCATCCCACGATTCACCGAAAAATAAGAAACTTCGCGATTTCGCTAAATAATCCAGGGACGCCAGAAAGACATTCAGGGCATTACATCCTATCTCCCTCTACCATTCGGGTCAACCATCTCTGTACGAATCAAGATGCTTCATGTTATCTCCCTTTGCACCTCATGGTTCGGTCCCCTTCAAATGAATACAAATCAAATTAAGGCATGAAGACCTCATCCCCTTTGTTCAGTCCCCTACAAATGGATACGAACCAAGGATGAAAAGTTTGAAGACCCCATTTACTTGATTCAGCCTCCTCAAATGACTATGAATTAGAAGTAGGTATATGCTGTCAACAAAATAAAATGAATATTCGCCTTGGTTACGCTACATGCAAGCGTTGAATATTTGCAAGCAATGCTAGTAGTAATACAAGTCAGAGAAAAACAAATAATAATAATAATAATATAAGATCCATGATACGCTAGTCATATTAAAAACCATTTGTTTTGGAATCAAATGTGCAAATGCTCGATATTCGTGAGCACCATCGACTCTACATAGTAGCTCCGACCATCTGCATGCACCGTAGCTCTGACCCTCATGATAGTTCTACCCTGGTTGTAAACTTTAATCACGTTACACTCATAAGTCCACTGAAATAAATACTATGTCGTGTCAGCAAAAAGCAATATAAACACAACTAAAGTCTTACATGAGTGAGCATCCATCAGCGACGCCAAGATTGAAGATCATTTATTTTATATTTTTGTAATTGTCATATGTTATAATTTGTTGTAATGTTTATGTTGGAATTCTTTATCAGGGGGTTTCTCGCAGAGAGATATAATTAATAGAATTTTTGTGTAAATATATTAATTCTGGAATTAATGGACCTACAATACCTGATCTCTTTATCTCACATGTGCAATCAAATTTAATCAACTTGTCTCTAATGACGCAGAGGCGGGTTGTCGCCCATTTTCCCATCATCACGTGGTCAAAGTGTCGTGATCAAAACACTATGGTTGAAGCATTGTGATCGAAACCACGATCAAAGCGTCTTGGTCGAAGCCATGGTCAAAGTGTTGTGGTCGAAGTGCCGTTGTCGAAGTGTCAAGGTTGAAGCAGTCGAGGGGGAGGCATCTCGCATGACTGGGTGCCACACCAGGCATGCGCCATGTGCTTCGTGCGATCAGCGGCTGCACGAGGGGGACGGGGTGCCAAAATGACCAGGTTTTTGAGTCGTGTGGATCATGGAGAAATTCCAGGAGGTGTTAGCATGATCATCAGTAGTGGGTGTGTGGCCTGCATGTGCGGTCTAGTTGTATCTATTTAAGCACTTCTTTAGAATAAAATAGTTGAGGCGAGTGAATAACAGAGAAGGAAGAAAAGGCGTGCATCGCCACAAAAGAAGTCTTTCCTGTGTTTATTCGTTCTTCCTACTCGTGTGCGTGTCATTCCAAGGGAGAAAGCATGTGTTCATTTTCTCCAGGAGAGTAGAGAACAGAGTTGATAGGTGAGCTAAGCTCGCTCAACTCCTCTCTCTGTTTCTCTCTACGTGTATTTTCAGTCTCTCTCAAGAGACAAATACTAACACTCCTCTCTCTGTATCTCTCTACATGTATTTTCAATTTCTCTCAAGAGACAAATACTCATGGGAGGCCAGTCTTTTTTCAACACAAACTGACTCATTTCATTCAAGAGAAGTGCTTAAGTAGATACAGCCAAGCCGCACATGTAGGCCACACATCCACTACTAATGATCATGCACTCACCTCCTAGAATTTCTCCATGATCCACATGACTCGGCCCTCTAACAACTTATTGACTCAAGCTATGACTGTTACAATGACACACGATATCATTTTATCTAAGAGTGCATGGAAGATGGCAAGATTGAAATTGGGCATGTCAAAACTGAAGAACAGGTGGCTAACATTCTCACAAAGGCATGTGATTTTCTAAGGAGGAACTTAGCTCTGTACACTCCTTGAACAAATGGGCTCATCACAGATGCAGATGGTAGGTACATGCTATCGGATGCCGACATGAAGCTCTTGAGATCCCTTATCCTGCTTGGGTATGCCAACCATGAATGTGGGTATTGTGCAGCCAAATCATTCACCGAAGGCAACCTAAAGGTGTCTAAAAGGTTTGGGGAGTTCGCATTGAAGAGTCCGATGTGCAGTCATCTGAATGAGTGGAAAGATGGTATATTAATGAATCACACGATGACTTTCACTGCTGTCCGCAAGCTATTTGAAAGGTTTTTTTGGAAAAGTCAGAAGGGGCTGAAATCTTAAATAAACTCCCTGAGGACTTGATGAACCTCTTTCATTTGATGTCTTATGAATTGGTGATGGTTCCTTCTGAGCAGGTCATTATCAACCACGCTTGTATGCTTTCAATTGGAGGAAGGGTTGGCTTATCTCGAAGGCTAGACATTATTCTGAGGAGGGAGTTGAGGTACACTAGTGACGGTTATCTGCGCAACGTGGCAAAACACATCATGGGGAACATGCCATACCGCACAAAGTTGACAGATATTGTAGCAAGCCACCCCTTGCTGAGTTATTGGTACAACTTCAGCGCTGAGAAAAGAGCCCAGAATGTTGTAGCGCGTACAGGGTCATGAGTAGGAGCTTGCTTAGCTTCAGCCCTTGTACACGCTGCAGCATTCTGAGCTCTTTTCTCAGTGCTAAAGTTGTACCAATAACTCAGCAAGGGGTGACTTGCTACAATATCTGTCAACTTTGGGCGGTATGGCATGTTCCCCATGATGCATTTTGCCACGTTGCGTAGATAACCATCACCAGTGTACCTCAACTCCCTCCTAAGAATAATGTCCAGCCTTCGAGATAAGCCAACCCTTCCTTCAATTGAAAGCATACAAGCGTGGTTGACAATGACCTGCTCAAAAGAAACCATCACCAATTCATAAGACATCAAATGAAAGAGGTTCATCAAGTCCTCAAGGAGTTTATTTAAGATTTCAGCTCCTTCTGACTTTTCCAAAAACCTTTCAAACAACTTGCAGACAGCAGTGAAAGTCATCGTGCGATTCATTAATATACCATCTTTCCACTCATTCAGATGACTGCACATCGGACTCTTCAGTGCAAACTCCCTAAACCTTTTAGACACCTTTAGGTTGCCTTCAGTGAATGATTTGGCTGCACAATACCCACATTCATGGTTGGCATACACAAGCAAGATAAGGGATCTTAAGAGCTTCATGCCGGCATATGATAGCATGTACCTACCATCTACATCTGTAATGAGCCCATTTATTCGAGGAGTGTACAGAGCTGAGTTCCTCCTTAGAAAACTTTTCAACTCCAGCCACACCTCCATGTCATAATCATACTGATTATAGAACCTGTGACATACAAATGTTACATTAGAAAACAAAACTTAATGGACAACAGTCATTAACAAGGCACCCAAAACACACAACAAAGGCCCTTATCAGAAGATGGTATCTTTTCAGAATTACCCGCTCACGGTATTCGATCTGGAACTTACCCCTACCATGCAGCTCCCATTCTTGAATGCGTTAAGTAGACACAATAGATGTATCATGAATGCACGATCAAATAAAACAACATTGAGTCATGTTCAACAGACAACCCATACAATTCAGTTTGCAAAAACTTTAGAAATTCTTGAATACCAACTGATCTTTCACATAGGAATGTACAAACTTCTTTATTTATAGATTAGCAATGGGGATACTCACATCAATTGAGTGACGGGTTGTGTCCCAGACACAGAATCAACAAATGAGTGTAGCATGCACCGTGCAGTGAATGCACTTGCAGAGAAACCTGATGCAGGGAGGGTGGCCCGATCTTCACGATGTAGGATTATAGATAACTAGCCCATGCAACCTAGCAATTGATGCGGTCAATTACCGTCTCTATATGGCAACCTACAGCACTCAAATTACTCAACCACACACTACGGCCTTCGTCTACTCACTATCGTGGAGTAGACACGTTCAAGCAATCCCCAAAAATTCATAAAAATAATGGAGTAGCAACTCAAAAATAACACACAATCCCTATTGGTGGTGGAAATGACTCACATACAAAGAGGAACAAGTATTCTACTAAAACTTAACCATGAAATTTATGCCTCTATACATGGGGGATGCCCTTATTTATAGGGTGAGATGACTTGAGGGCTAAGAAAGTAATGAGGTAAGCGCTGACATCATGTTGTACGATCTTCTGTGACTATATGATCTTCTGTGACTATACGATCTTCTGTGGCTATAATGGCATATGCACTTACATCACGTTCTGGACCATCTTCTGTGGCTACATGATTTTTTGTGGCAATGATGACATATGTGCTTACATCACTTCATGTTGATTTTCTATAGCCACGTAATCTTTTGTGGCTATGTTTCCCATATCACTAAAGCTTCTTTTTCTTCTGCTATTTTTTCCTCGAATCTAAGAACACATAAAAAGAAGCATTAGGTAGTAACAAATTCTCATGAGCACAAGAATAATCACTAAGGAAAAGATTCACCTCTTCTCGCATTTGTTTTGCTCTAGCTCTTGTGATTGGTCCATTAGTTTCAACACTTGTAGTGCGTTTGCTAATGATGTACTCATCAAAACCTCTCCTTGATCCTCCAGTACAGTTGCGCCATATTCGGTGGTGGGGAGTAGACAGCTTCGCACTGGCGAGGGGAGGTGACCTTCTGCTAAATGATGCAGACAAATCTGCCTTTGTTGTCGCATCGACAACACACTTCGCCTTTGCCTTCTCAGCCTTTAAGCTCTGGACCAACCTCACAACCAACCGTTTCACAGTATGGAATGGTGATGCCAACTTGTTATCAAAGCATTCTTTGGTCACGTCCAATGCAATGCCAAACACGCCCTTGTTAACCCATCCTCAAGTAGCATATAGTAGGTCTTGAAGTTGGGTGAGTGTAACATCCTAATTTTTAGAGTATTTTTAAAGCTTTTAAAATAAAAATAACAATTTGGAATTTTTTTGAATTAATTAAAGCTTAATCAGAATTTTTAAACTAAAAAGATTTAATATAAATAAAATAAACTTTAATTAATTAAAAACTTATTTTATTCAAGTTCTTTGTGTCACAAGAATTTTTTTTGTATTTTATTAGATTTTTCAAAGTTTGTTTGAGCTCAATTTAAAATTCTAAAAAAAAGAGAAAACTTCCCAATGGGTCACCCATCCCTAGAGTGCTCCTATGAGAGTAGGCTTAACCCAGAGTTTTTATCACCCTAGCTACCAAGTCATCTTTCTTTTTTCATGAATGAGGGTTCACCTTTCCTTTCCTCTATTCTTTAGCTTTGTCTTCATCTTCCCCAACCCAAAAACCATCAAAGCATGCACATGAACAGATGGAACTTGTTCTCACTCTTCGTTCCATAGCTCCCATGGCATCTTTCAATCCGAGCATTATTTTAATGTTCACCCAAAAGAAAAGTTGTGCCAAATCACGCAAGGAATCCATCCCATCCGGTCTCTTTGCGTTTCGTTCATCCGTTGGTCTTTTATCCCCTATTTTCTGAAACGGGCTCTAAACTGAAATATACGAATCAGAGTCGGTTCTAAAGGAAAAGGTTGAATATAATGGCTTGTCCATCTATCGACTCGTGGGACGAGTTTTTGCAATTGGTAAGGTTCTCACTTCTTGAGACAACTCAAAAGGAATAACTATTTTGCTAAAGCAATACTATTGAAGTGCTAATATACTAAATGCATTATTTCTTTTTTTTTGTCTCAACTCTATATAGGATAACTTTGTGAGCAATATGATTTGATAGTCACTTCTTTGGACTAACTTCTATCTTTTTAACTACAGGGAGGTGAAGAGAAGTATGAACTTCCTCCAAAGAAAAAGGATGACATATGCACAATAATATACATCAGTGGAACAACAAGTGATCCTAAGAGAGTTCTAGTCTCTAACAGTAGCATTATTACCATTGTTTCGGTAGGATACACATTTATGAGGTTGCACTTCAATACGAATTTTATGAGGTTGTGGATTTGTCTCCGATTTTAGTATTTCTTGGTATATGCATAGAGACACACTAGCGTGTGTATGGCGTGTGTGTGCATCTTCCTTGTAATCATAAAAAAATCTACATGCTAAGTAATTTGATTTTTTAAACCATAGCAAAGCACGGATATTAGGCTAGCAGATGGAATAAAAAGGCTGTAAGACAGCATATGAGCACTACAGAATGTAAATGGCAAAGAGGGGGCAGTGGGTTGGCACTGCAGAATATAAGCACCAACAAGAACCGGATTGGCAAGCCTTCAACGGGAAGGACACAACGGGATACGTCTGGAGGATGAATCCTAGGTCCCGTTCAAAACTATTTTGTTAATGGCTTTTAGTTGTTATTGTTAGCTTTTGGTTGAAATAGGCATGGTAGCAGTCGTTAGATTTTGGCTGAAGCATTCAATTAAGGGAAAATAAAAAAAAAGAGAAAATGAAACAAACATTATGAAAAAGAAAAAAAAAGAAAAATATGCGTTAAGAAGCCAACATATTCAAAATGACTTCTGAAATTTAGAAGCCAGAAGCCAAATGCCTTTTATTAGCTTTTGGTTTTTTGTTTCTCCGAAAGTCGAAATAAATAGGGGCGATTTCTTAAAGGGAAAATTTGTTCTGTAGCACTAAAAGATCACCACTTTCGGAAAATACCATCAAAAAAATAGGGTTTCGAAAATTACCACCGAAAGATTGAAGTTGCTTGAATTTAGCACTGCTTGTTTTGGATCGTTACCTCTCACACACGATGGCGAAATGGCTATTTTGCCCCCTCACTTCGCCGCCTTCGCTCGCTCTCGCTCTCGCGCTCGCCCGCGCGCCGCCGCCAGCCTCCTCGCCGCGCCGCCGCCTCCCTCCCGGCCCCGCCGCCTCCTCCCGCCGCCGCCGCCGCCTCGCCGCCGCCTCTGCCTCCTCCCGCCCCGTCGCCTCCCTCCCCGCCCCGCGCCTTCCTCGCCGCGCCGCGCCGCAGCCTCCTCCCGCAGAGGCGTCGCCGAGTCGCCGGCGTCGCAGAGGCCACTCGGCGACGCCTCGCGGGAGGAGGCGCGCGCGGCGGGCGAGGAAGGCGGGGGGAGCGGGAGGAGGCGCGACGGCGGGGGCGGAGGCGAGGCAGGGGCGGGAGGAGGCGGGCGGGGCGGGAGGAGGCGCCGGGCCGGGAGGGAGGCGCGGGCGGGAGCGAGGAGGAGGCGAGGCGGGCGTGAGGCGAGAGCGAGAGAGAGAAGCGGCGCGAGCGGAAGGAGCGAGCGAGGGCAAATAGCCATTTCGCCATCGCTGTGTGAGAGGTAACGATCCAAAACAAACGGAGTGCTAAATTCCGAAGCAACTTTAATCTTTCGGTGGTAATTTTCGAAACCCTATTTTTTTGATGGTATTTTCCGAAAGTGGTGATCTTTTAGTGCTACAGAACAAATTTTCCCTTTCTTAAAGTGGATTCTTCAAACGGCGTACCGAGTGTAAAACTGCATTATCTATATCAGCATCTCTATCACTCACTACTATATTAAAAAAATACAGATAAAAACTATCAGGCACACAAAGGCATGGGTAATCTCTGATAGCAGGTAATTTGTGCAAAAAGGAAGGAAAAAAAAATCTGGTGCTTACTAGCCAGGCACACCCATAAAAATCCTAGTGGGCCGTGGATCTTTAGCCTGCGGTGCCGCACCTACCCCGGATAATTCCATCTGCTGCAATAACATCTCCCTACTCCCGACTCCTCGTGCTCCCCGCCCACGCCGCATCAGCAGGGTGAAGCCGCCTCCGTACGAGCTCCCCCTCGCCGCCCATCCATATGGCCGGTCAGTGCGCCGCCGCCTCCTCCTCCTTCCTCTCTCTAATCCGTACAACGCTTACTCTAGTGGTCTCGCACCGGTCGATTTGAATCGTGCCTCGAATTCGAATCCATGGCCCTGCTGCCTCGAACTCGAATCCATGGCCGCAGTGACCGTAATCCCCAGCAGGCTCGCAAAGGGTAAAAACATAGAGCTCTGGAAAGCGTGGGGTTAAGGATCCGTAGCTGTAGAAAGGATCTATGAGATATTGGCGGTTTAATCCTTTGTCTCATGCCATGATTCTTGCGGGACCAAAAGAATTTCGTAGCGTTTCGCTTCCGATTCGTTGCTACCGCTCTTTTCCTTTGGGTGGGTTCTTTGGAGCAACTGAAATCATGTTGGAGGCATTGCAGATTTTCCTTGGATTTATGTTCTTAACACCCGTTGAATGGATGCGGCACTCGTTTGCTTTATCTGTTTCGTCTGTCAATTGAAGAGAATACTACTAACCTGTGAGATTGAATTATCCGGAAATGCTAGTGATAACTGACTACTTTTTTGCTGACGCGCCCATTACTCGTCCCTGCCATTGAAAACAAGAAAGACAAAACCAGTGATGTAATTCGTCATTTCTTAAGAACACATTTGTGGATGAACACACATTGTGATCAAATATCATTTGCAACATGTCAAAGAAAAAATATTAAGTTACAGTTCGTTAAGGTTACCCTCAGACCCTGAATTGTTGATATTGGTACTTTCAGGCAATCATATGTTAGACAAATTTGATGGTATTACTGTTATGGTAATTCTTGTTAAACATTTGATTTGTAAATTGGGTTGGTGATTTTTGTGAACTGTCAATAAGTTATGCTGAGCCATTTGATGAAATCATCTATAGTGATTGCTGGTATGGTTGAAATTGAAAGGATAGGAAAATTGAAACATATTGTTTCAGAGAGCAACCAATAGAATGAACGGTGAATGCTCAATGTCATTGGCTTCCCAAAACTTCCATGACAATACCATAAGATATTATTGATGTGAAGAGAGCATTGAACAGATATGTCATTTTGCTTACATAAAACATTTCAAAATGATGCCCTAATAGAAGATGTAGTACAAAATTGATCTGAAAAGTGATGCAATAAAGTGCAAATCTTTAGTCATTTACATTTTGTTGAAGAAAACTACGCCATTCATCCACAGTATTAGGATAAGAACCCAAATAAACAATTATCTTGTGCAATGTCTTAAGTTAACATTAGAAGACGATCTGATAGATTTGGCAATTTGTGCAGCATTATCAGCGAAGACCATACAAAATGCATTCTTGGCACAACAGCGCCCACGGAGTAGGCACAGCACAAGATATCCCAGTGACTTTTTTGCCCTCAATACCCGCAGCATGCATTCCTTCGAGGAATGTAGATTAACATTGGCTAATACTCCAGTCAAGTGGTTAAATACCACATCAACAGCATGGATTAGCTTCGGCAAGCAAGCAAATAGTAGCTGCAATGGTGTGTTCTAGGCTTTCATTGATCAGGTTGCTCACTAGTGTTACGTTAGGTTTTTTTTCACCAACTCATTTTGGTGATTTTCTGTCAGATATTGCCTAATTATATTGTATGTCAGCTTATAGATTGATTGCTGATTTTGGATATTCTGCATTGTGTAATATATGTGCATGTGCAAGTGTTTAAAGTTGCTTACAGTAACTTTCATTGCAGCTGCTCAAGGTAGCAATGTTGTCTCATCCTCTGGGGAAGTTGATTTTCTTAAGCTTCAAAATGGCAGGTATGTATAAACTAGTTTGCTTTATGCAATGGTAAAAAATATCTCTATCCATGGTGTTGTTCCAAAAGCATTGAAGCCATGTTTGTTAGTAGCCAATGCCATATCCAGTGCTTTTGGGTCCCCTTTCCTTATTAGCTATTTGATATGTTTGGTGTTTTGACAGGATCCCATGCTTTTGCATTTTGCATGGTGGCATGGGATGGTTAGAATCCGGGTGGGTTCTTTTAGGCTGTGGCTTATAGCTTAAATTTTCGAATTCTGGCTGTTTGCGAGAGAGAGTACAGAGAGAAAGATACTGATGTGCGATTTTGGCCAATATAGATGAAGTCGGGATAGTATCTACTATAATCAATTTGTAGACTCCGTCTTAAAAAGACAATCCGTTCGAAAGCTAGTTATTGTAGAAAGCCAAGCTATAATCCCAAAAGAAGGGAGCCAGACTTTATGACTTCTGGGTCTCTCTTGTGCATTAAGTTTGTTAACAAAAGGGAGGAGTTGTAAATTGAAACAGTTGCACATTACTTTTAGTGTTATTTGTACCAGAGAGGAAAAAAATAACTTTAGAGATAAGCAAGCATGCTGAAATAAGATGGGAAGATGCCAGGATCTCAGTTATAAGTTATAACCATACCAAATAATGTTTACAAGTTTTCATTCCAGATTATAACTGCATTGGAAAAATGTAAAATAAAGTACATTTGAGTTAAAGCAAATATTGTTCTTCTGTAAATCATTACAGTTTCACAGTCTCAACAGTGCTGTTGCTTCAGCTGCAAGGATCATTAGATTTCTAGAAACCCTATAGCTGAAGGACACATGGTCATTGACCACAGCATAAGGTACACGTAGGTGTTATCAATTACTGTATGGACGTGGCTTTATCGGGGTGTTTTGATTTTGTTTGAGGAATTATAGTTACTTGCTTTTGGGCCTGCATTATGTTCGAGGTATAAGCAAGTATTGAAGATCTCAAACAACAATTATGTTTCTCAAAGGCGCTTTGATCAGCATGTAAGAAAACTTTTTACCTCATGATCATTAAAATATAGCTAGAACCTGCTTATTGTTTATGAAATATTGTTGTGCTCAAGATTTTGCATGTCTTCGGTGCTGTCTTTTAGCCATCTATTTTGTAAACAAGATTCTGTATCACATTCCTGGTTTGAAAATCACTGTCTGGGGGGTATTATTCCAGTTAGTCTTTTAGCAGTAACCAAATTGCCAAACCCCTTGACCCAGTCATGATCCAATGGAAACCAGTTAATTTTATGTAGAATCTGGCAATATTTGGAGAAACTGTATAGTTAATATGAAATACTGAATATGTGAAATTCATTTTTCCAAATACTATAGAAGATGTGATCATGTTCAAGAAAATTGCAAAGTTTGCCGAACTTGGATTACTCATTGATATTTCACCAGTTTTACCAAATCCACATCTGGGAACAGGTTGCCATCTACTGCAGGTTTCAAACCTTATTTTTCCCATACATTACCATGTGCATTAGAACCTCTACTACATCAGCAGGCCGACTTGTCATTGCTTATACACCAGTATGCCAGAATAGCTTATGCGGTACATGCAGTTTAGCATGTCATCCTGTAAGTACATCTAAAATATATCAAATAGTTTTATTCAGGCTGTTTTGTTTTGCAGTGATGTTCGTGGTGTTGCTGTTGCTGGGGTTGAAGGTGAGCCTGTCAATCTCACTGAGCTTGTTACTGAAGCCATAGCTGCTGCTTTTGCTGCATGGTTATTAAACAAGAAGAAGGCAGATGGATTGAGACGTTTAAGAATCTCTGTTGGACATGATTCACGAATCTCTGCGCATAAATTGCAGGTGGCACCTGTTTTCTGCGCATTTTTTATTAGATTTATTGTTCAAAGTTATCCATGCTCAAATATACTCTTATTGGACCAAAATCCTGTTCCAAGTAGTGAATAGTGATGATTTGGACTTTTACCAAACAGTTACTTCAAGAGTGGCTTGAGAAACTCGGGAGTCTATAGAATTGGATAAGATTTTTGGTGACCAATTTTGTTGTCGTATACTGGTTAAAAAACTGTGATTTACAAGTCTATTTCATCTAAAGATCAAGAGATGTGAAAGGCTTCTATATGAGACATTTGCAAGCAATCGTTTGTATTTAATGTTGTACTGGCTGAAAATAGTTGGTTTAAAAAATTAACAAATTTTAGATTAAATGTTGTTCCTCATCTCATAATGATATTTCATTATTGTTCTGAATTATGTAGACATTCAGGCCGGGTTATTTCATTCTTGCATTGTTCAGCAAGTAGTGATTCTGATTAATACAAGATAGTTTCTTGATCTTAACATGAGAGCATTGACTCAAATTCTCCGTCTTATTTAGTAATACTGCACTACTTCCCCATATTTGAGAATTGAAGGGATACATTGGGACCATTGGGTTGTTGGAGTTGAGGAATGGAGGTGGGAATTCTCACCTCCCCTGTTTGTACTGCAGGAATTGATTGATTTGGAAGTTCAGCCCAACACATACTCTAAAAAAATTCTATTTAGTAGGAGGGAACAAGGACTTGTGGAAAGACAAGTCCATGCAGCTTATGCTCTGCATGTAGGGGTGTTCATATTGGCTTCATCTGATAGTTTTTGACTGAAAATGAATAGTAGTAGTTGAAATAAAGTGACATTTAAAAGGAGGGGGCAACCGGTGGAAAAAGTGAGGGAGAGATGCGTGCGTCAGACGGGAGCAAGGTGAGTGGGGTACATGATGCATCCGTGACCCCCACCTTACCCTCGGAGCGAGATAAGTGGAGAAGCCGCTTCAAGAAGCTAAATGTTTATATTGGCTTCTGGTTTATCCAAGCAGAAGTTAATACGGACACCACCCCATAATAGCTTTATTCTCCTGTTGACAGTCAATAAAATATTAGCAGCACTTTTTTGACAAAGTATTTACAATTATGAAAGATAAGTAGACCCACCTTTGTACATGTGCATGCTTAAATATTCCTATTCGTAGTTTTGATACATACTAGGTCAGGACAGGGGTTCTCTTCTCTACTAGTTTACAGGATTTGTCAATGATGTGATTTATCTTCATGTTGTTTGTATTTTTCTATCCATTTTACCCATAATTTTTATAAATATCAGTGCATTCTGATGGGTTAAACTAAACAACAAAATTTCAGTTTTGACAAGTTTTTGATGTTTGAGCAAGACACTTTGGTTCTTCATTTGGATCGTTTGTACTACTGGTTATTAAAAAATGATTGTTGTCAGAATGCAGTTACTCATGGAATCACTGCTGGAGAACATGATGTTCTACAGTTTGGGTGAGTTGAAACTTTATTTTTTGTTTACATTCATTTATGCAAGATCTTCTATGTTGCATGGAGCCATACAGAGACCTAAAATTTCATAATTTGCCAAAATTCCCTTGTCATGTGAGATTTTTTTCACTGAGAAACCTCTCGCATCAATTCTTGGGAAGCTACAACAATATTTTTTAACTATTTCAAATGGTTTCAGTAACTTTAATTTGCTTCATATTTTCTTCATAACTTTCTTACCACTCTGCTTTGACAAGGCAACAAAGATGGGTTAAATATTCAATTCTGACAGTGTATTATTTTGTAGATTGGCTTCAACACCGGCAATGTTCAACAGTACACTTACAGAAGATGAGATACATCATTTCCCAGTTGATGGAGCCATAATGATAACAGGTAGTAATCCTAATTTGATTTGCATCATTATAAAACAAACGTCTCTACATATGAATATACAAGGCTTTCGAAAAGAACATATGAAGGGCCTTTGAAAAAGTATGCAAATTTGCCTCATGACATTGTCTGATGTATCATGATTGTGCTTTATTTATTGGAATTTCCCCATATTTATTTTGAGCATGTTCAGTCATTATTGTTTTTTTAAACTACCTAACTACCTTTTAGAGATATCTGTTTAATTCTCTCTCCTTTCTTTACCAAACAAATATCCACCCCTTCAACCTGAAGTCAGGATCCAACCATTAGTTACTATTTGATTCTGATCTTTCTTAGCAGTCAGCCATGGCTAAGTGCTGTCTTGCATTGTGCCATTGCCGGACCAGTTGCCGTGCCAGCAATGTTGGCCATGCTACCCAGTGACTGCTGATATGATGGTAGTTGTTGGAATGGATCTCACATCTATTCCATAGGCCAAAATGGACAATATTAGTCATGTACAAGGCATGGGTGAATAGCAGAAAACCTCCTATACAGAGGACTAATACAAATATGTACATATACTTCTAACACCTTCCCTCAAATTCATTGTGGATCAACAACACTAAGTTTGGAGAGACATAAACTATGCTAAGCCCTAATCTGCACCTTCTTGAAGAACTCAGCTAGCTGAAGCTCTAAAAGCATTTGAAGAGCGACAACCTGCTGCTGCACCTGTGACCGCATGTATGAAGCATTAACCCTAATATGCACCTGTGACCGCATGTAGGAAGCATTAATCCTAATGTGCACCTATGACCGTATGTAGGAAGCATTAACCCTAATGTGCATGATGGGTTCATGCTTTATTGGATCTCGAGTAATACTGATCGCACCAGTGTTGTCTGACAATAACGTAGTTTGTGCAGAAATCGAAACACCAAAGTCCTCAAGGAGCTACTGTAGCCAGGTGATCTCAGCTATCATAGACGCCAAAGCCGTCAACTCAGCCTCAGCACTCGAACAGGGAATTACAGTCTGCTTCTTAGTCTTCCAGGCAATCAAGGAAAAACTAAGACAAAAAAAAGTACATAGAAACCAACGATCAAAAGGACCATTAGCCTAGGTCGCATCAGAGTACACTGAAGCTGTAAGGAGCTAGTGAGGGAAGAAAAGGCGCCGAGTGATGGTCCCCATGAAGATATTGCAGAACACGAAGAGGTGACTGCGGTGGATTTGAATAGGAGAAGAAATGAACTAACTCGGAATGTGAATAACATGAGACACCAAGGGAAACCAAACTCCCAACAAGGTGGCAATAGTGAGTGGGATCCTCAAGAGGGGTACTGTCAGTAAGACGAAGCTGAAGGTAGAGTTCTATAGGAGTGTCCACTGTGCATTGATCAGTGAGAAGCATGATTAAGAAGATCCTAAATGCTGGGAGAGGTAATAGCCATCAAGGTAAAGGTGACCTTAATCCCAAGGAAGTAGCAAAGAGGACCCAAATTAGACATCTGGAATTGCTCATTGAGACGTGTCTTCACAAAGTCAATATACTAAGAGTCATCTCCAGTGATAAGCATGTCATCCACATAGAGATTTAGTGTCCGACTACGAGAGGTGTGAACAAAGAGAGCAGTGTCATGATCACTGCAGAAAAGCTGGCAGCAGTAATAACAGAGGTAAAACGCTCAAACTAAGTACCAGGGGCTTGCTTGAGTCTATAGAGAATGATGGATGCGACAAACCTGACCGTCGGGGATAGAATACCTAGGAGGCGGGTGCATATAGACCTTTTGCAGTTCGTCATTGAGAAATGCATTCTTAACATCAAGTTGTGTGGTAGTTTCATACTTTTAGTTTTCTTGAGGAAGATTTTGTGTTAATTTGTGTTGTTCTGTAACCTAGTTAACATACAGTTTCATATTCTGAGTTTTCTTGGATACTCTGTTTCATATTATGAGTTTTCATGGATACTCTTACCCTTGGCCTGAATAATTCATAACCCTTTTGCTTTAATGTTATACTGTTCACTGGATATACAGAATGTAAATGTGATCGCTATGCTATCAGAAAGCAACAGGGGAAATGAATATGAAGTTCAAAAGACTAGATAGTTAAAATAAGAGAGAGATAAATGCGTACTAATGCATCACTTAATTGGTATTCTTCCTCCATGTTTGCACAAATAATCTAGTGTGGTTATTCTATTCTTCTCTGAAAGCTATGTGATACTGTTATTAAAATAGATGATCCAGTATACAACTCTTGTGGAATATCTTTCATGCATGTGTGCTCATTCCTGATGGCATTTTGTTGAAGTTGCAATTGTTCATAGATCATTTGTGCTCCTCAGAGTTACTGGTAATTATATAGGCTTGCTAAGTTGTTGGGGTGGTTCTTTTTGTACAGCAAGTCATCTTCCGTACAATCGGAATGGTCTCAAGTTTTTTACAAGCGATGGTGGACTAAATAAGGCTGATATCAAAGATATCTTGGAGCGTGCTTCTAGAATATATGAGGAATCTGCACATGATAGCAGGCAAGAACTAGGGCAAGCTTCGAGGGGAGTTGTGACTAATGTGGACTACATGTCAATTTATGCTTCTGATCTTGTGCAAGCAGTTCGTAAATCTGCTGGAAACAAAGGTGTTTTTAATTTGTTATTCTCTTGCACCTTTTAATTTACTAGATTTATGTTAGATTTCTTGGCTGCCACTTGCTTTCACTTTTTATATCCACCATGATAATTTACGTTATCTATTTAATTTCTTATTGTCATGTACATGGTTGTCAAGGCGTTGCCCGGCTCGGAGACGCCATGCACGCTCGCCTCGACTTGGGGAGATGAGGCGCGACTGGGGGGGGGAGGAGGAAACGGCCGGGAGGAGGCGGGGGAGGAGGAGGCCACGACTTGGGGGGGAGGAGTCCGCCGGGAGAGGAGGTGGCGGCGGGGAGGGGAGGAGGTGGCGGGGAGAGGAGGCGACAGGGGGAGGCGAGGCGGCGGGGGTAGGGCCGGAGGAGGCGGCGGGGGAAGGCAAGGCGGTGGAGAGAGGACCGGAGGAGATGTTGCGGCCCTGCGGGAGTCTGGAGATGCTGCGGCCCTGCGGGTGAGTCGGCGGGACTTAAATCCGGTTGTAGACTTACTGATTCGGCCTGCAGGAGAGTCGGCGGGACTTAGATCCGGTCGCAAACTTGTTGATTGGCTCGCTCGGTCGCTGCTCGCTCCTGGCTGGCTGGTTACGTGCAGCGCGTTGCCTAGGCGTCGCAGCGTCTAGGCGGTCCTCGTTCGCCGTGGTCGCCGACTCCGCCGTGACAACCATGGTCATGTATAACTTTTGCACGCACCATAAAAAATTTAGTTGGTTATGTATTTCACATTCTACTTACATTTCTCGGATGCAGTCCCCTTCATTTGTGCTGTCCACTATGTCATTTTTTGCCATTTATGTACTTATTTATCTTATATTCTTTTTTACATGCTGAGCAGAAAATTATCTCTATGCATTTCACATTCTACTTATATGCTTATGTTTCTGCATGCCCAGCAGAAAACAACCATGAAATGGTTTAATATAAAAGATGAGGATAAAGAAACTTCTGATGCTCATGTTTTTGCTCATTTGGTCTTAGAAAAACCATTGGAGGGACTGCACATAGTCACTGATGCAGGGAACGGAGCAGGTGGCTTTTTTGTGGTAATGTGTTTACTTCTATTACTTGTTCTGTAGCAATGTGCCTTTTCAGTCCTAGTTTGTGTGTTATGCATGCTGTCATTACCTTAGGACAAATGATTGATTAGTCTATTCAATGTTTTCTACTTGTCCACCTCCAATGTATTAGATCGGTTTGTCCAATAGCTATAAAATGTTGAAGTATAAGTGAATTGCCCTCCTTTCCTCATCAGCTTAAATTTTTGGTGAACTGGTTGGTGCATGCAACTCAATATGGTATCAGAGCCAAGAGGTTTTGAGTTCGAGACCCGGTTGACGCAATTTTTAAAAAATAATTGCAACCTGCTTCTATTCCACGTCTTAAACCTGAGAGAGCATACACGTGAAGGGGAGTGTTCAAGTATAAGTGAATTGTCTGCCTTTTCTTATCAGCTTAAGTTTTTGGGTGAACTGGCTGGTGCATGAAACTTAATATAGTATCAGAGCCAAGAAATTTTGAGTTCGAGACCCGATTGTTGCAATTAAATAAAAATAATTACAGCCCACTTATATCCCACGTCTTAGGCCTGAGGAAGTTTATACGTGAGAGCGAGTGTTGAAGTATAAGTGAATTGCCCACCTTTCCTTATTAGCTTAAGCTTTTGGGTGAACTAGTTGGTGCATGCAACTCAATACAAAAGTCTAACTGTTTTAACGTGATTTTACACCCATATACAACAGATGATCTAAATGTTGGATAATCCTGGTTCGGTTTAAATAGAAGAATAAATCTACATGCATACATCAGTTTTCAGTTTAAAGCATGCATCAGTTTTCAGTTTCAAGTAGCATCAGTTTTCAGTTTTCAAGTAGCATCAGTTTTCAGTTTTCAAGCAGCTTGTAATGCTCATAAAATGTCAGTTTTTCAGTTTTTCATGCATGGAGTTGGTGGCAGTTTTCAGTTATCATGCATAGAGTTAATGGGTTGTTTATGTCTCTTTTGTATTTGCATTATAAAAGGGAGAAGAAAATGCTGCAACATAGTAGTCTTGGGCAGTATCAAAAAATCACGTGTTCATCCCGTTCCTTGCTTTTTTGAGTCTGGTTGTGTGCGTGTGCTTGTCTTTATTGTCTCCGGCAAGAGGAAGCGTGGAGACGTCAATTGGTATCAGAGCCCGTTACCGCACCTGGACAAGGCATCGCGTGATCGAGTTGGCACTCATGGATCACCGTCGTCGATCGTCGTCACCACCACGAAGGGGTTGTGGCTAGACTCCATCGACGGGAGGCACAAGCCGGGGCGACGGCACTCCCGCGCACGGCGTGGTCATCCACCGTGTCGTGAAGGAGATGGGTGGCGGCGGCTCGTACTCGACGCTGACCAAGACCAACTACTACGGTGGCGGCGCCATGCGCGTCATCGCGCCGCAGCACGGGCTTGTGGGAGGCGGTGAGCGTCAGGACCCAAGACTTCACCGAGGACAGGATGGCGCTGGAGGCCATCTTGAAGGTGGTCCTGGTGGAGATGGTGGGCTCCATTGCGACCAAGGACACGGCCAAGATTGCGTGGGACGCCATCAAGACAATGCACGTCGGCGTCAAGCGCGTGCGCAAGGCGAAGGCCAACACCCTCCGCCGAGAGTTCGACTCCCTCAAGTTTCAGGATGGCGAGACGGTGGATGAGTTCGGCATACGTCTCAATGGGATTGCACATCAACTCGCGGTGCTCGGCGACGGCTACACCGAGGAGGAACTTGTCCGTAAGTTCTTGCAGGCCGTTCCACAAAGGTACTCGCAAATTGTCATGTCGATCGAGACTCTTCTCGACTTGAGTGAGGTCTCGGCCGGAGCCGACGCGGCTCAAGGCGGAGGAGCGCCATGATCTCAGCGGTGGAGCAGGCGGCTCCATCGCCAAGCTGAACCTGACGGAGGACGAGCTGATCGCGCGTGTGGCGTCACGGCTGCGGCTCTCCAGTGAGGGCTCATCGGACCACGGCAAGGGGCCGTCGTCGTCGAGCCAGAAGAAGGGCGGTGGTCGAGGACGCGGCAGGGACGGCGAGAGCCGTGGAGGTTCTAGGCCTCCCAAGGTTGCCTGGAGCAGCGGCAATGGCGGGAGCAAAGATCGCCGGCGATCAATGCCAGATTAGGCAAGACGCCATGGGCGTGAATGCCGCAAGAAGCGGGACGAGCAGGCCCATGCGGCCCAGGTGGAGGAGGCCGAACCCACATTATTGGTGGCCACGGCGTCGGTTAACACCACATCTTTCACTCCACCACCGCTACCTGCAGATCCAACGCCGCCGACTTCTCCCACACCTGTCCACCTCAGGGAGGACAAGCTCTTCGTCCAGCTTGGGGAGAAGGGCGACAGCGGCTGCACGCGATGGATCCTCGACACCGGGGCAACCAACCACATGATGGTCGTGAGATCCGTCTTCTCCGACCTCGACAAGGGGATCCGGGGATCCGAGGCACCGTCAGATTCGGAGACGGCTCGGTCGTTAACATCAAAGGGCATGGGATTGTGCTCTTCAAGTGCAAGAGCGGCGAGCATCAGGAGCTCACCGGTGTCTACCATATCCCCAGGCTGATAGCAAACATCATCAGCCTGGGCCAACTCGATGAGGATCGCTTCAAGATCCTGATCGAAGATGGCATGTTGAGGATCTAGGATCAGCGGCGCCGCTTGGTGGCGAAGGTGCTGCGCTTGCCGAGTCGGCTCTACGTCCTCAACCTTGACATCGACAAGCCGGTGTGCCTCGCCGCTCGAAGCAGTGAGGTGGCCTGGCAATGGCATGCCAGGTTCGGACATCTTAGGTTCCAGGGGCTCAAGAAACTGTCCAAAGGGGAAATGGTGCGCGGGCTGCCGTAGATCGACCATGTCGAGCAAGTCTGCAACAGCTGCCTGGCCGGGAAGCAGCGACATCATCCATTCCCGGAGGCGAGCGCGTACCGCACCGTGCACTGCCTGGAGCTTGTGCACGCTAATCTGTGCGGCCCGATCATGCCGGAGACACCTGGCGGGAAGCGCCTGTTCTTGCTCGTCGTCGACGATAAGAGCTGGTACATGTGGATCGTGCTGCTAGCATCCAAAGATCAAGCCGCAGCGGTGATCATTCGTCTTCAAGCTCGATTGGAGGCGGAAGCAGGAAGGAAGATGGGCACGCTCCGCACGGATCGCGGCGGCGAGTTCACGGCGCGGACACTCGGCGACTACTGCGTCGAGCAGGGAATCCAGCGCCACCTCACCGTGTCGTATACTCCCCAACAGAACGGCGTGGTGGAGCGGCGCAACCAGATCGTGCTGGGGATGGCGTGGAGCATGCTCAAGGCAATGCGCATGCCCGGCTGGTTTTGGGGGGAGGTGGTCACGACGGCCATCTTCATCTTGAACCGCACGCCGACAAGGAGCGTCGAGGGAATGACACCATTCAAAGCCTGGTATGGATACAAGCCACCTGTGCATTTCTTTCGCACCTTTGGCTGTGTTGCGCATGTCAAGGTCGTCGGCGGGCATCAGCGAAAGCTTGACGACCGGAGTACACCGATGGTATTCATCGGGTACGAGCTAGGCTCAAAGGCGTACAGGTTTTACAATCCGAGCACCGAGTGCGTTCACATCTCGCATGATGCGGTGTTCGACGAAGGGAAGGCGTGGGACTGGAACAAGTCAACGGGGAGCTCGAGTTCAGAGGACATGGAGCCCTTCTGTGTCGAGTTCGTGACGGTGTCAACCTGTCACGGAGCGCCAGTGGGGTCATAGGCAGATGGCACGGTTTCGACCCACGACTCGCCACCAGCACCTGGAACGCCGGGCGCGACGTCGTCCACGAGCGGCGCCAGGGCTGCACACGCCGCCAACAACACCTACACCAAGCGCGGCCGTCGAGTTCGCGTCACCACCGTCGGCTGAACCAGACCTCGACGACGAATACGACGACGGCGACCCGCTTCGGTTCAGGACACTGGAGAACATTCTCGGCCTGGCGGCGACGCCAGGACTGGCAGAGCGGGAGTTGGGGGATGATCTGCTACTCGCCGTGGATGATGAGCCTGCCACGTTCGAGGAGGCACGTGGCGAGGAGTGTTAGCAGAAGGCGATGATTGAGGAGATGGCATTAATCGAGCAGAACAGCACGTGGACGCTTGTCGACTTGCCTTCAGGCCATCGTCCAATCGGTCTGAAGTGGGTCTTCAAGCTGAAGCGCGACGAAAAGGGAGCCATCATCAAGCACAAGGCGAGACTCGTGGCGAAAGGCTACGTCCAGCAACAGGGGATCGACTATGACAAGGTCTTCGCCCCTGTAGCTCGGATGGAGTCGGTGAGAATGTTGCTCGCTGTGGCGGCTCGGGAAGGCTGGATTGTACATCACATGGATGTCAAATCGGCATTCCTCAACGGTGAGCTGAGCGAGGAGGTGTACGTCTGGCAACCGCCAGGTTTTGTCGCGGCTTGGCACGAGAAGGTGCTAAGGCTACGGAAGGCTTTGTACGGGCTTCGTCAAGCGCCACGCGCATGTAATGTCAAGCTTGACAGCAGCCTCCGTGAACTCGGTTTCACTCGGTGCGATCGACTACGGCATCCTCTACTCCAAGCGCTCGAATGGCGACATTCGCCTGACGGGCTACAGTGACAGTGACTTGGGGGGAGATGTGGATGACAGGAAGAGCACTACCGGGATCATCTTCTTCCTCGGTGAAATGCCAATCTCTTGGCAATCCCAGAAGCAAAGGGTGGTAGCGCTCTCCTCCTGCGAAGCTGAATACATCCCGGGCGCGGCGGCGGCGTGCCAAGCGGTGTGGCTCTCGCGGCTGTTGGGCGACGTGATCGGCACCAAGCTCCAGCCGCCTCAATTGAAGATGGACAACATGTCCGCAATCGCCTTAAGCAGGAATCCCGTTCACGACAGAAGCAAGCATATTGATACTAAATTTCATTTCATTCGTGAATGTCTGGACAGCGGGAGGATTTGCTTGGATTTCACGAGCTCTCAGGAGCAGCTCGCTGACATCTTGACAAAGTCACTTGGACGCGTTAAGTTCTATGAGCTACGCGAGAAGATTGGCCTCGTCAAGATCAAATGAACCGAACAAGAATTAGGGGGAGATTGTTGGATAATTCTTGTTCGGTTTAAAGAGAAGAATAAATATACATGCATACATCAGTTTTCAGTTACATCAGTTTTCAGTTTCAAGCATGCATCAGTTTTCAGTTTCAAGTAGCATCAGTTTTCAGTTTTCAAGTAGCATCAGTTTTCAGTTTTCAAGCAGCTTGTAATGCTCTTAAATTGTCAGTTTTTCTGTTTTTCATGCATGGAGTTAGTGGCAGTTTTCAGTTATCATGCATAGAGTTAATGGGTTATTTATGTCTCTTTTGTATTTGCATTATAAAAGGGAGAAGAAAATGCTGCAGCATAGCAGTCTTGGGCAGCACCAAAAAATCACCTGTGTTCATCCCGTTCCTTGCTTTTTGAGTCTGGTTGTGTGCGTGTGCTTGTCTCTATTGTCTCCGGCAAGAGGAAGCCGGAAGTGGAGACGTCACTAAATATTCATTTTTTTTTTCAAATGTTGAATTCAGATTTTCAACCAAAAAAATTGTTGAAAAGATATACGATTTTCAATTGTAGTCCTCTCCATGCAATCCAGTTTCTAGCAGGAATGTTACCTGGTTCTTCCCGCAGTGTGTTTACACTTGGCTTGGAAATGGACACAGTTATATGATTATAGCCTTAAAGGTGATTCAATCAACATAAAAATTTAAATTCAACAAAAGCTATCTGCATATGAAAGGATATGAATTTTGGTATGGTGTGGTTATGTGGTATGTAGAAACTAGTGACTATGGCCCTGTTCTTTGCGGCTTCTAAAAGCCGCTTTTGGCTTTTGCTACAGTAACTAACTTTTAAATAGAGTATTTTTTTAAGATAGGGTCTACAAGTTAATTGTAGTATATGTTAAAAAACTAATATATGTACCATCAAAAATCGCAAGTGAGTATCTCTCTTTCCGTAATCTCTGTCGTAAACAGCAAAAAAGCCATCAGCCGTAGCCAAAAGCCATCAGCCGCAGCCAAAAAGAATAGGCCCTATAATTCATGCTAGAATTTCAATGTGTTTGTATTGTCATGTAGAGGGCTAGAGGCAATGGGCATGTTCTTTGCGGTTTCTAAAAGTCGCTTTTGGTTTTTGCTACAGTAACTAACTTTTAAATGAAGTATTTTTTTAAGATATGGTCTACAAGTTAATTGTAGTATACGTTAAAAAACTAATATCTGTAACATCAAAAATCACAAGCGAGTATTTTTCTTTACGCAATCTCTGTCGCAAACAGTCAAAAAGCCATCAGCCGCAGCCAAAAGCCATCAGCCGCAGTCAAAAAGAACAGGCCCATTTGTCTATTTAGCCTATGAAGTTTTTCCCCCAACTCAACCCTTGCAAATAGAACAAAGAAAATATTAATCTTTCCAAAGTTCAATCCAGCCATTTGAGATTTTTTGCCTGTTAACATCGAAAATAAAGTCCCAGATAGCCTTGTCTTGGCAGTTAAAAAGGTGCTTTAATTTTTGAAAATTTATAGTAAAGAGCCATTCGAGATGGGCTGGTTGGGATGGGCCGCCCAATTTCTTTCTTCCCTTCTATTCTTCTTCACATGCATTCTACACTCCTCTGCTTCAGCTTCATGGCTGCTGCCGCTAGCACAACCTCCGCTCCTTCTACTCCTCCTCCCCTTCCGCCTCCTAGTTGGCTGTCCTCTGAGTAGCCACTGCCACTGAGATGGAACTATCAACGATGCAGCCAGCCCGCCTTCGCGCCTGCCTGTTCCTCCAAGTCAGCCACCAAAGCCCTCCACACCCGCCCAGAACACCGCTGCCCGTCCAATCCCACCGTGCCAAGGCCCGCCTTGGACTGCCTTGGTCCCGCCTTGGACTGCCTCGCTGTCCAGCCACCCGACTAGGGGCCAAGGCGCGGTGGCACCCTGCCGCCCAGCACCTATGCGGCACTTAGGCGGCCGCCCAGGCCGCTTTCTTGAAGGCTGCTTTATCGTTACATAGATCATTAGAATTACATAGATTCACTCCCTGATACATTTATCTATTGCTATTGCAACTTAACCTTTGTCATATTATATATTATAGGAAATGTTTTCTGTTATCGACTTCATTTTTTATCCATTTCTACAATTCCAATTCTAGATTACAATCTCCCAAGTTGAAGTCGGACTCTTCTCTTATTTTACAGCGCCAAACTGCCAATTAAATTCTTTGCATGAGACCACTGAAACAATTAGCTATTGCAATTGATTGTGCAGTTGAGTTTATTTGTGGTTCTTGGATCAGGATAAGGTACTCAAACCATTAGGAGCTGTTACTACTGGGAGCCAATTCCTGGAGCCTGATGGTAATAGCTGAATCTTTTCTTAATGCCATTAATCTCCTTTCATATATTCTCTCATTTTATAAATTACACATTCAGGTTTGTTTCCTAATCATATTCCGAACCCTGAGGACAAAACTGCAATGAAAGCCATTACACAGGCAGTGCTTGATAACAAGGCAGACTTGGGCATCATATTTGATACTGATGTCGACAGGTATATAATAGCTAACCATTGTGGTTCTGTGGATGTGTAATACATCGGGACTAAAAATCTCACTTTTTTCAGGTCTGCTGCTGTTGATTCCAGTGGTCGTGAGTTGAACCGTAACCGATTGATTGCTTTGATGTCTGCCATAGTTCTCGAGGAGGTAAAATTTTTATGAGTTGCATTTATGTTTCATATTACGCTATTGCTTGCCACTAACTAATTCATTGCCCTGCTACTAGCATCCAGGAACTACCATTGTGACGGATAGCGTGACTTCAGATGGGCTGACTCTATTTATTGAAGAGAAACTTGGTAGGTACTAGCTTCATATTGGTGCTTTGTTTGATTAAAAGATCATTTGTTTTTTCTCTTTTTGCTTAAGGAGGGAAGCATCATCGTTTCAAGCGAGGGTACAAGAATGTAATAGATGAGGCTATTCGTCTGGTTAGTTTGCACCTTCTGTGTAATTCAGATAGCCCTGACGCAGAACGAAATGTTAGTTATTGACAGTATTTCAGAATTCTATTGGTGAGGAGTCACATTTGGCCATGGAAACAAGTGGGCATGGAGCACTAAAAGAGAATCACTGGCTCGATGATGGAGCATATCTTATGGTAAGGGCCTTTGTTCTGCTTCATTCATTTAACTTTTTTAATCGTGCAATTATATGGGAACTGGACAACCCATATTGGCATTTAATGTGCAAGTCAAGTGTCCTTTTGTTACCTGATCAAGATGGTTAAATACAACAGATTTGCTTGCACCAGTTACATTTGATCTGAAAAATCTGTCTATGTATATATCCCTATTCGGAGGATAGCTCCTCCTTTGGATAACTACAAAGATAAGATAGTGTCTTAATTTCTGATGTGCTGTATTTCGTTTGACCTGGTTTTATGGAAAACTGGAACATCTTATTCTTTACAAGACAGCACCTTCAGACTTAACTTTTTAGTTGTCCTCTCTCTTTTGCCGGTGTGCACCTTCATATTTTGTCTTATTTTTCCTCAGGTTAAACTTTTGAATAAACTTGCTGCCGCCAGAACATCAAATCCAAACATTGGTAGTAAAGTTTTGACTGATTTGGTCGAGGGCCTTGAGGAGGCTGCTGTGACAGTGGAGATAAGACTGAAGATTGATCAGAATCATGCAGATTTGAAAGGAGGGTATATTAAACTCTTAACTGCCATTTAGTTCCTTTCCAAGTGCTACTACCAGTTGTCTAGCACTACACTATACACTAACATGGAAGCTATTAGTCATTTGAATGGTCAGATTGTGTGGATGACATGAAAGAGGAGAGTTAATTCCAGTCTTTCTAGCCGAAAATTCTCTGGAAATGAAAGAAGAATTATGCTAGAATATATGAATGAATCTTATTTGAATTTGCAACGAGAAAATGGATAATATTTTTGCTAATTCAAGTTGCCCTGCTCCTTTATTCTGCATAAGCATACATCTGTTAATCCTGTGATTTCATCTACATAGGAAATCGATGCAATGCTCTGACTGTGAATGGTTCATTTCAAAATTCTAATCCACGTAAAGGAAATCTGTGTCATGTGAAAATAGGATTGGGGCCATCAGCCTACTCTTCATACGCCTGGATTTTTTTCGAAATTTTGTGGATGGCAATGGTACAAACAACTTTTAGTTATAAGATTTGTCTCAAATATTCCTCCCACTACATTTTTTCCACTCCCCCACTCCCACTTGTAAGATGGGTAGTGGATGGTGGAAAAATGGTATGTAAAGTACATAAAATACAAACACATGTACCATAGGCACTCCTTCGAAAGGTATACTCAATTTGATTGGCATGCTGGCACAACAATGGAACATACATGATTGAGCTGTGACTATAGATGCCTTGTTCGTTATCTGAAAAGACTGCTAGAACTTCATGGATTTAATTTCTATTTACAGATCCTTCCGTGACTATGGAGAATCAGTTTTGAAACATTTGGAGAATTCTATCAGTAAAGATCCAAATCTCGACAAAGCCCTGAAGAATTATGAAGGCGTATGTCAATATTCTTTGCTTGCTTTTGGAAGCTGCGTGTATATTTTGATATATCTACTCTCCTCCAAAATATCTTTCTGATTGATATTTCATCTCATATTACTACACAGGTAAGAGTTTCAGGATATGGTGGCTGGTTCTTATTGAGGCTATCCCTCCATGACCCAGTTCTTCCCCTTAACATCGAGGTTAGCTTCTTTTCCCTTTAATCACAACTCTCAACTCGTAGGAAGCACAAATCTATCATTTGACTGTCTTGTAAATATGTGCATATAGGCACCAAGCAAGGATGATGCCATTAAGCTTGGGCTTGCGGTGCTCGCTGCTGTGAGTGAATTTTCAGCATTGGATATAACGGCGTTGAACAAGTTTTTGCTGCAGTGAAGGATAGCAGCATCGACATCGATCTGCTGCCTTCACATGGCTTCTTGCTCGTCTGTGTTGAGGCGGTACCACATACAAGGCACCAGTATTGTACAAAGAAATACTTGAGAACAAGTGTACACGGATATACTTTTGATGTCATTACTCTGGCCTGGGCGTAATTGGGTGGTTTTTAATGTTTGGTTTTACTTGGCCTCTATTTGGTAAGGAAGTACCAAATAGGGAAGACTAATTCTTCGTGTTTTACATTAGATAACAAAGTAATGGTCAGTAATCTTATATAATGGCATGCATGGTGTATCCTTGAATGTTTGTAATTTGTTTCATTTACTCCGGTAATTGGTTGAATAATATCAATAATCAGTAGCAGATTCCTGTTAGGCCCTCAATTTGCAAAAAATTACAAGGCACGATCATTCTTTGAACTGCTTTGTGATTAAATGAAGTATCTCCTGCTTTGATTGTGTGCAATGTTGTTTATGTGATTTGCATTTTTGTGCGGAAATTGAATTGTTTTATGTGAAATTCATGTGTTTCATGTGAATTGTTTATGTCCGTAGATGTGTCATTTTGCATTTGGTCTCAGATTTTCTAGATTTCAGGACACATTTGACAGGAAGTGATTCACATTTGACAGGAATTTTGTAGCAAACAAGTATTTGATCTGGAATTTTCGGTTGAGTTCATACCTTCCAGTGTCTGTAATCCCCTTTTTTATTTTAAATAGAAATGTCAGTTCTATTGCTTGTATCGAGCTTTTAATTAATCCTATGATAAAATGCAGCATTTATTGTTACAACCGGTGTTAAGGAAAGAGACGGCCCGAATTGAGTTCTGGGCGGTGGCGGATCCAGAATATTCAGAATAGGTGTTCAAAGTAAATAAAATATTATTTAATAGAAAAGATAAAGATTTTTAATAGCTAAAATCTCTCTTTTAAGAAAATAATAGCTAAAATTAAAAGACATTGTTTGAACTAGAGACAGTAAGAGACAACATATAAAATTAATTTAGAGAAATTATAGAATAATTAAGAAAAAATAATTTGACTAGGTGATTTTTTTTGTCTTAGAACCACATGTGTTGTCTGAACACTGATGTACATGGCTTTTATGTAATGGTGCAATTCTTGCCTTGTTCTTTGCCCGGCCGTCGCCCCACGGTCCACGGCTAGGCCTCGCTTGTCGCGCTCACTTGCTCCTTGTGACTTTACTATATATCGACATGTCGTTGTGAGTCTGTTGTAGCCTTCTTCTTGCCGTCCAATTTTGGAATAGAGCGGTGGAGTGTAAGATGGGGGTTTTTAAATGATCCCATTCAAAAAACGAGTAGATAGATTGTTTGCCAGTGCTACTTGGGATGAATTGGGGAGGGGAAGGTGTGAGAGTGAGCTGAAATTAATTGGGAGCATATGAATATAAAGTATTTGGCTTAATTATCAGTACATATATATATAATATACCTAGTAAATACTAGATATTTTACAATAAAATTTGTGTGTTCAGTTGAACACCCCCTTGAACCATGGAAGGATTGCCCCTGGTTCTGGGTGGTAGAATGCGGAGACATGAGGTTTTAAATGAAAAGGTTAGCAAGAGATATGTTAAGGCTCCGTTTAAGTAGCTTCAGTTTTTAGATTTCAGCTTCCAGAAACTAGAAATCGGAATGAACATGATAACTTCTTTAATTTTTTTTATTCTTTTGCATTTTTCGTTGAGATATAATAGTGTTTTTCTTATTTTTTATTTTTCTTTAATTGAATGATTTAGAAAAAAAAACTAACAGCTATTATGATGTAATTTCAGTTAAAAAGTAATAGTCAAAAGGCACAGCCGGTTGGAGTGGAGCCCAAACCTGCATGGCTTCATTCAATTTGCAAAACTAGCTTATATAGGCGCTGCAGTTGCCTTATCAAATTACCTTCCAGTAACTATGATTGACACATTGAATTGGGGAAGGGTCTTGCGGTTGCTTTTTGTGCATGTTTGTGGTGTAAGTTGCAATAAGACTTGTCTTAGGCTACTGTTTATGATTTTTGTTGTAGTTTATTAATCTAATAAATAGTAATTATTGAAAGAAATTAAAAACCAAAAGCTTGGTGAAAAGCTAAAAAGAACGAGGCCATGGTCTTTCTCTTATTAACTGTATACATACTACATGAGGGCATTCTCAATGCAAGACATTGCTTTGCTATGTCTATGCCCTTCATATCACTTATAAATAACTATAGATATAACTCCTTCAATAGTATGTAACACCCCGCCCAACCTCTAGGCTTAGAGTGCTACACTGCTACCATCATTGCATTACAATACCAATTTTATACATCCGCTAATCATATTAAGCAAACTCTACTTTACTCCTAAAGCAGGGTACTTGCTCCACATAGTATTTAAGCAATTATTCTAGCTTACGAGTGGAATTAACCCTACTACAAAAGCTGAAAATGTGAAGTGCTTCCCGGTCATGGAGTTAATCATGTGCTACACCCGCCCATGCATGGCGTCCTCAACGGTCACCTAGAACAAAACAACAAAGTAAGGGTGCGTCCAAAGACTCAGCAAGTACACAATAGAATGATAAACACTATCAAAACAAGTAAGCCAATAAACCATCTATAACATATTCTGCATGCATTGTCATGCTCGTATCATCGTTCTCATGGTTCTATATTGATCATACATAATTCACAAGCATTTTTCATGTTCCAACATTACCACATCATCAATGCAATGCAACACTGCTCTATATGCATATTTGCTCATTACATTGCAAATACCGGTATTGTCGAGTGAACACCCGTCGATGTTCACCCAAAATCTTGGGTTTGCCCATATCGGCACGGGGGTCTCTCCACTCCCGTGGAGGCCTACCGGAGTAGGGATTACTCAAGAGCACTCCAGATTAGTCTGCTAGCTTTGCTTGTAGCTAGGGACTTTCTCACCGCCCTCACTCTTGAGTGCACATGATGCAAATACATATGCCCACTATCATTATCATTATCACCCATAAGTAAGCACCATCATGTCATGTAATCATCATGTTTCCACATAAACACTATCACATTATGTAAATACTGTATATTCATAATCTCTACGGCCTACCGCTCTACCACGCACTTGCGTGTTAACCAAGCGGAGCGAAGCGACGTGCAAACAACGTCGACTCAGGACCTCCACCTGAACAAGCAATTAATCCGATTTAACAAATCATAACGGAATCAGAGATTAAAAGAACGATGACGATACTACACGCATATCCCGGTTCTGGCATAAAACGTCCGGGATTAAGGACCCGTCAGGCAAGTAACAAACCCCCTTTTTTATCTTCCCTTTTTCTCCTATTTTCTTTTTCTCCCCTTTTTTCCCTCTCTCTCTCTCTTTCCTTCTCTTGCGCTGCCGCCTTTCCCTCTCTTACGCTACCGCCTTCTCTCCCTCTCTTCCTCTCTTGCGCCGCCGCCTTCTCTCCCTCTCTTCATCTCTTGTGCTGCCGCCTCTCCCTCTCTTCCTCTCTTGAGCCGCCGTCTTTCCCTCTCTTGCGCCGCCTCCTCTCCCTCTCTTCCTCTCTTGCGCCGCCTGCCCCTCCGGTCCAGCGACTCACGTCGCCTCTGGATGCCGGATCCGTGGCCTGCGGCCCAGATCTAGCCCGTCTTAGACTCGGTTGTCTTTCTACCCCTTTCTTTTCCCCCGGTTACTATTTACGTTCGCTTTTAATTAATGCAGGGGTTTGTGGGCTACCTCTGCTGGTGGTGCTGGATGGTTTTGGCTGAGGTGATGGTGGTCGCTTTCCTGGTCTGCCTGGATGCCTACTGTCCCAGTGGTGGCCTTCCTTGTCTACGGCTTGAGGTCCCTCTGCTTGGCACCCTGCTTGCCTTCGGTTGGCCAATGCCTGAGCTGCTTCAGTGTGGGCTGGGTTTGGATTGGGAATGAGAAGGAAGAAGGTAAACTTCTCCTTGCCCCTCTTGGTTAGCTGTGTGCGCGCCTTCTCTCCCTTTCTTCCTCTCTTGCACTGCCGCCTTCTCTCCCTTTCTTCCTCTCTTGCGCTGCCGCCTCTCCCTCTCTTCCTCTCTTGCGCCACCTGCCCCTCCAGTCCGACGACCCGTGTCGCCTTTGGATGCCGGATCCGTGGCCTGCGGCCCGGATCTGGCCCGTCCTAGACTCGATTGTCTTTCTACCCCTTTCTTTTCCCCCGGTTACTATTTACGTTCGCTTTTAATTAATGCAGGGGTTTGTGGGCTACCTCTGCTGGTGGTGCTGGATGGTTTTGGCTGAGGTGATGGTGGTTGCTTTCCTGGTCTGCCTAGATGCCTACGGTCCCAGTGGTGGCCTTCCTTGTCTACAGCTTGAGGTCCCTCTGCTTGGCACCCTGCTTGCCTTCGGTTGGCCAATGCCTGAGCTGCTTCAGTGTGGGCTGGGTTTGGATTGGGAATGAGAAGGAAGAAGGTAAACTTCTCCTTGCCCCTCTTGGTTAGCTGTGTGCGCGCCTTCTGGTCTGTAACTAGGGTCTCTGGGGTTGTGCTTTTGAATGGTTGGATTGGCTCTGGTTTTGTTGCCCCTGCTGCTTGAGCTAGGCAGTGCTATCTGGGGGGTGGTGCTGGTCACTGGCATTGTGGGTAGGTTCTATCTGGGGCCGGTTGGTTTGCTGTCTATTGACAGATGTTGGGTTTGCTATAGTGGTATTACATTCTACCCCCCTTAACATAATTCGACCTCGAATTCTGGTGTTCAACAATCTGCACAGGGGGATAAAATAAAAACAAACTACACATAGCATAACATTAACTCATACTCGTGGAGAACAAGTCCGGGTACTTCTCGCGCATGCGAGACTCCAACTCCCATGTCGCTTCTCGCTCGGACTGATGTGCCCAAAGCACTTTAACATACTTTATCGTTGTATGCCTCAACACTTTCTCTGATTCCTCCAGAATCCGAACTGGACGAGATTCGAAGGTGAGGTCTTGTTTTATGGATACCGGTTCTAACACAATCTCATGCTCTGGATCTCGCAAGTACTTTCTCAACATAGAAACATGGAACACATTATGCACTCCTAGCATAGATTCAGGGAGGTCTAAGCGATATGCCAACTGTTCAATTCGTGTCAGAACTGGAAATGGCCCAATGTACCTCGGGCTAAGCTTGCCTTTGGTACCAAATCGCACTATGCCTTTAGTGGGAGATACTCTCAGGAGCACATGATCTCCCACTTCGAACTCTAGTTCTCGCCTCCTGACATCGGCGTAGCTCATCTGCCTACTCTAGGCAGCCAGCAGATTTTTGTCTAATTTCCGCCACTCGTTCCACTGTTTGCTGGACCCAATCTGGGCCTAGAACAGTCTTCTCTCCCACGGCATCCCAACATAGTGGCGATCTACACTTCCGCCCATACAGAACCTCAAATGGCGCTGCTCGAACACTAGAGTGGTAGCTATTATTATAAGCAAATTCTGCAAGTGCCAAATGATCCTCCCAGCTACCCTTCTAGGACAAAACACAGGACCTCAACATGTCCTCCAGTGTCTGAATGGTGCGTTCGGACTGTCCATCTGTCTGCGGATGGAAAGCAGTACTAAACTGGAGTTTCGTGCCCAGAGCACCCTGCAAGCTCTCTCAAAACTTGAAGACAAACTTGGCGTGTCTGTCCGAAACTATGGTCTTGGGAACACCATACAACCTCACAATTTCTCGCACATAGGTGGGCGCTAACTCACCTGCTGAGTTCGTTGTGTGAATGGGGATGAAGTGCACAGACTTACTGAAACGGTCCACCACTACCCAAATCTCATCCTTACCTCGCTGGGTACGAGGTAAGCCGACTACAAAATCCATGGTAATATCATCCCATGGCCACTGAGGAACCTCCAAAGGCTGCAATAGCCCAGCGGGACACCTATGTTCAGCCTTTACTTGCTGGTAAACCCCGCAAGATGCCACATACTTGGCAATATCCACTTTCATCCTCTTCCACCAAAAGCTCTTCTTGAGATCACGATACATCTTGGTCTCACCAGGATGCACCGTGTACAGGGTTCGATGAGCTTCTCTCAAAATTTCATCATTGACTTGAGCTTTCTGCGGCACACAAAGGCATCCTTTAAATCGCAATGCGCCGAAGTCATCAGGGCTGAAATCCCCCATATTTCCTTCATTAAGCCGCTTCCTCACTTGCTGAAGCAACCGATCATGCTGTTGTGCCTCCTTTACTCTTTCTGGAATTGCTGATTCTAGCAACAACTGCATCTCAGCCTGTGCTGTACCAGCAAAACAATAGGAAATCCCCATCCGTTCAAAGTCAGCAATGAGACAACCTAGAGTAGAGGGTGTCATCTTGCGACTAAGAGCATCAGCAACCACATTTGCCTTGCAAGGATGGTACTGAAGAGTGAGATCGTAGTCTTTGATCAGCTCCAACCACCTTCGTTGCCTCAAATTCAACTCCTTCTGAGTGAAAATATATTTGAGGCTTTAGTGGTCAGTGAAAATATCACAAGATTCTCCATATAGGTAATGCCTCCAATTTTTTAGAGCAAAAACCACTACGGCAAGCTCTAAATCATGGGTAGGGTAATTATGCTTATGCTTCTTCAACTGTCGCGAGGCATACGCGATCACCTTGGTATCTTGCATAAGCACACAACCCAGACCCACTCGAGACGCATCCGAGTAGACCGTAAAGCGCTTCCCTAGCTCTGGAAGGGTAAGAACAGGAGCAGTTACTAACTTCTCTTTCAGTATAATAAAACTACGCTCACATTCATCGGTCCACTAGAATTTCACATTCTTCCGTGTGAGCTGAGACAAAGGCTTGGCAATGATGGAGAAGTCTTTTACGAAGCGCCGGTAATAACCAGCTAGACCAAGAAAACTCCTTACTTCCTTAACATTAGATGGCCTCTTCCAATCCACGATGGTGGAAATCTTACTTGGATCTACTGAAATGCCTTCCTGGTTAATTACATGACCCAGGAAGCTCACTTCAGAAATACAGAACTCGCACTTCTTTAATTTAGCAAAGAATTAATTCTTCCCCAGAGTCTCAAGCACGAACCTCAGATGCTGCTCATGCTCTCCCTCCATCTTGGAATAAATCAGGATATCATCGATGAACACCACTACAAAGTCATCCAGGTACTTGTGTAGCATGATGTTCATCGTTTCCATGAAAATAGTAGGGGCAATCGTCAGTCCAAAGGACATAACTGTAAACTCATAGTGCCCATATCTTGTGGAGAAAGCTATCTTTTCAATGTCTTGCACCCGCACTCGGATCTGATTATACCCAGATTGTAGATCAATTTTTAAGAACACCACAGCTCCTTTCAGTTGATCAAACAGGTCCTCGATGCGAGGCAATAGGTATTTATTCTTGATGGTCACCTGATTGAGAGCATGGTAATCTATACACATGCGCCAACTCCCATCTTTTTTCTCGGTGAAAAGGACAGGGGCTCCCCAAGGTGACACACTACGACAAATCAAGCCTTTGGATAACAACTCGTCCAATTGCTTTTTCAACTCCTCCTTCAAGGGTCGTGCCAAGCGGTAGGGGGACATGGAGATAGGTCTTGTGCCAGGAACAAGATCAATTCTGAACTCTACATCTCGCTTGGGTGGCATACCCGGTAGCTCTTCGGGAAACACATCAGGATACTCACGCACCACAAGAATATCCTCAATGTGCAAAGGCGCATTTGGCTGGCGCACTTGGCTTCTCCGCAATCGCTAGAAGTAACCCAGACTTCATTGTTCATCGGCCAGGGAATAAGCTGGCCAACACAAGAAGGGAACACGTGGGTGCATTCTCTTGAAAGATTAACTCCTTCCCTGAAGGTGCTTGCAAGGTAACTGTCCTCTAGAAACAGGAAATCACAGCTTGGTAGCGATGCAACCAATCCATACCAAGGATAACATCAAAAGGCTCTAATTGAATAACCAAGAGGTTAGCAACAAATCCCTCGCCATCTATTGCAACCACACAGCCAGGGCATACTGTGGAGCTAGCAATGATACCCCTCGGAGTACTAACAACAATCGATTGGAAAATTTGCTGGACACCCAACTTGGTCTTTCTAATAAATTCCCGGGACATAAAGGAATAAGTAGCACCAGAGTCGAAAAGAACAAGGGCTTCACATGAGTCCACTAACAAGGTACCTGTCACCACATCAGGTCGACCTGTGGTCTCAGCAACAGGCAGAGAGTAGACTCCAGGTGGTGTTGGGGCGGCGAGAGCCCCGACGCTCTGCTGTTGTGGCAACGGAATTGGAGGCAATGTAGCATGCTGGAATGAAGGAGTCAGTGAAGGATGCTAGTAATACCCAGCGGGTGGAGCCCAGGAGAGTGGAGGCTGCAAAGCAGGGACAGCCGCCATCATCTGGACTGACCCCCGGGGTGTAGTATTTGACGAAGATGAAGATACGGGCTCCTACTTGAGAATGCTAGAGGGGTTCTGACGACAAACCCGCTCCACGTGGCCTAATCGGCCGCAATGCCGACACTCCCCCGTCGAGGTGCACTCAGCAGCACAGTGCCCACCTCCACACTTGAAACAGATCATGCCCTGTCCTGGGACAAAATGATAGGTTGGTGTTGCCGATGAAGAATGAGGCACTGAAGAAGACGACCTTGAAGACTTGGACTTGGATGATTGTGGGGGACACTGGCCCCACTTGGACTTCTTAGGAGCGGGCCGCTGAGATGACCCACCCCCTTCAGTGAAGCTTCTCTTCTGGTCACCACCAGAAGCACTCAGACTACCAGAGGGTTATAGCCCTTTAGTGAGCTGCATCTCCATCTCCATCCCCCTGGCCTGCTCTACCATGGATCGAAAGTCACACGGCGCAGTAGCTCCCATGACATGCTGGAACTCGGAGTTGAGCCCTCGGTGGAACCTTTTGGCCTTCTCCAATTCATTGCTCGCGACCGATGGCACGAAGCATATCAGATTGTTGAATGCCGCCTTGTACTCAGCTACGGTCATCTTTCCCCGTACGAAGGGTGACAGGGCGACCTCCATACTCTCCACAAAAGAATATGGGTAATACTTCACCTTGAACTACTCGGTGAAGACTTCCCAGGTTGCGGGACCTTAGGCAGGGGTCCTGGCTGAAAGAACCCCTTCCCACCAGATGTCCACCTGACTCTTCAATTGGAAAGCCACATAGCGAGCTTTCAGCTGAGAGCTCATCTCAAGGGCTTCGAATTGCCTCTCCATATAGCACAACCAATCAACAGCTTGGACTGGTGTACCCGAACCATCAAAGGTATCTAGTCGTAAGGCCAACCACTCACGAAGGCCCATCCTTGCCTCTGGTGTGACCGGCACGGTAGTAGGGGCAGTGACGGGAATAGCCATAGCAGCGGCTGCCGGTGTTTGACGCAGCGCATGGACTTCCTCCAAAAACTCCTGTAGCAAGGCTGAATACCTTGCCAGATCTCTGGCTACAGACTGCTCAGCGGAAGCAACCTTCGCATCAGGTGCCTCCTGCTGAACCTCAAGCGGTGGCTCCGCTTGGGCACGGCCACGACCACGACCGCGACCCCCACGGCCACGCCCGCGTCCTCTAGCCCTCAGCATATCTGTTCAAGACAGATAGCCAATCACACAACAAGCCCACACATCTCCATCTCAATAGGACCAATCATCAACAGAGCAAACAAAACGGAAATGCAACGTAGGACCCAAACCCATCCTATTGTACACCAAAGTGTGTCAAATTTTATTATTATTAGGCCTAAGTCAAAATTTTAATTGAATATTTAAGCTAAGTTGTCAGATCTCTTTACCATGGACCTAACGCCCGCTCTGATACCAACTGTAACACCTCGCCCAACCTCTAGGCCTAGAGTGCTACCATCATTGCATTACAATACCAATTTTATACATCCACTAATCATATTAAGCAAACTCTAATTTAATCCTAAAGCAGGGTACTTGCTCCACACATTTTTTAAGCAATTATTCTAGCTTACGAGTGGAATTAACCCTACTACAAAAGCTGAAAATGTGAAGTACTGCCTGATCGTGGAGTTAATCATGTGCTACACCCGTCCGTGTATGGTGTCCTCAACGGTCACCTAGAACAAAACAACAAAGCAAGGGTGAGTTCAAAGACTCAGCAAGTACACAATAGAATGATAAACACTATCAAAACAAGTAAGCCAATGATTCATCTATAACATACTCTGCATGCATTGTCATGCTCGTATCATCGTTCTCATGGTTCCACATTAATCATACATAATTCACAAGCATTTTTCATGTTCCAACATTACCACATCATCAATGCGATGCAACATTGCTCTACATGCACATTTGCTCATCATATTGCAAATACCAGTATTGCCGAGTGAACACCCGTCGATGTTCACCCAAAATCTTGGGCCTGCCCATATCGACACGAGGGTCTCTCCACTCCCGTGGAGGCCTACCGGAGTAGGGCTTACTCAAGAGCACTCCAGATTAGTCCGCTAGCTTTGCTTGTAGCTAGGGACTTTCTCACCGCCCTCACTCTTGAGTGCACATGATGCAAATGCATATGCCCACTGTCATTACATTGTCACCCATAAGTAAGCACCATCATGTCATGTAATCATCATGTTTCCACATAAACACTATCACATTATGTAAATACTGCATATTCATAATATCTACAGCCTACCGCTTTACCATACATTTGCCTGTTAACCAAGCGGAGCGAAGCGACATGCAGACGACGTCAACTCAGGACCTCCACCTGAATAAGCAATTAATCCAATTTAACAAACCATAACGGAATCAGAGATTAAAAGGACGAAGACGATACTACACGCATATCCTGGTTCTGGCGTAAAACGTCCGGGGTTAAGGATCCATCAGGCAGGTACCAAACCCCCTTTTTTATCTTCCCTTTTTCTCCTATTTTATTTTTCTCCTCTTTTTTTCCTCTCTCTCTTTTTTTCCTTCTCTCCTTATCTTTTTCTCCGCTCGGTCCTCCTGTTCCCCTTTTTCAGCGTCGCCGCTCCTCTCTTCTTTCTTCTGTGCCGCCGCCCCTTCCTCTCTTTTTCCGCCGCCGCCTCTCCTCTCTTCTTCCTCTCTCGCGTCGCCGCCTTCTCTCCCTCTCTTGCGCCACTGCCTCTCCCTCTCTTCCTCTTTTGTGCCGCTGCCTTCTCTCCCTCTCTTCCTCTCTTGTGCTGCCGCCTCTCCCTCTCTTCCTCTCTTGCGCCGCCGCCTTTCCTTCTCTTCCTCTCTTGCGCCGCCGCCTTCTCTCCCTTTCTTCCTCTCTTGCGCTGCCGCCTCTCCCTCTCTTCCTCTCTTGCGCCACTTGCCCCTCCGGTCCGACGACCCGCGTCGCCTCTGGATGCCGGATTCGTGGCCTGCGGCCCGGATCTGGCCCGTCCTAGACCTAGTTGTCTTTCTACCCCTTTCTTTTCCCCCGGTTACTATTTACTTTCGCTTTTAATTAATGCAGGGGTTTGTGGCTACCTCTGCTGGTGGTGATGGATGGTTTCGGTTGAGGTGATGGTGGTCGCTTTCCTGGTCTGCCTGGATGCCTACGGTCCCAGTGGTGGCCTTCCTTGTTTGCGGCTTGAGGTCCCTCTGCTTGGCACCCTGCTTGCCTTCGGTTGGCCAATGCCCGAGTCCTTCAGTGTGGGCTGGGTTTGGATTGGGAATGAGAAGGAAGAAGGTAAACTTCTCCTTGCCCTTCTCAGTTAGCTGTGTGCGCGCCTTCTGGTCTGTAACTAGGGTCTCTGGGGTTGTGCTTCTGAATGGTTGGATTGGCTCTGGTTTTGTTGCCCCCACTGCTTGAGCTGGGCAGTGCTATCTGGGGGAGGTGGTGCTGGTCACTGGCATTGTGGGAAGGTTCTATCTGGGGCCGGTTGGTTTGCTGGCTATTGACAGATGTTGGGTTTGCTACAGTGGTATTACATAGTATCACTGCATGAGGGCATTCCCAATGCAAGACATTGCTTTGCTATGTCTATACCCTTCATATCGCTTAGAAATAACTATAAATATAACTCCTCTAATATATAGTATCTACCAGTAGAGTAGACCCAATCAATAAATTTAGACCTTCTCCCGCCTTTCTCCTCTCCTTCCTCATCCATGCCATAGATTTAATGGAGTAGACATAACCCTCCTCCCTAATATATGTTTTAGCTATATCTTCCTTACTGGCTTGTGGGGTCAAGCAATGTCTCATACAACATATTGTTTTCTCTCTTTACTTTTAAATCTTTACCACATCATCTCTCATCCTAGCAAATAGCTAATTATTTTCTCTAGACACCGTACAACATGGGCATTAGGAGTGGCCTGATGCAATTCAATTGAAAAATCCTTGAATTCGCGTTAACAGCATCGATCATGAACTGTTTGGTGATGGAAGAAAAGAAGCTCTTGTAGCCTTCTTTGTGGTAAGAATATATTTTTTTAAACGGATCATAATGATCTTTTTGAGGCTTAGCAAGTGTTCAATCCAGCACCATAATGGTAATGACTGAATCATAAGAGAGAAGCAATTGAAGGCCACCAGGAAACACACAAAAATCCGAGTCAGACATCACGTTACACGGTACACCTCACGAGTTGTAACTGCTCCTCTCAAAACGCATCCAACACAAAAGCCGGAGCATTTCTCCTTTTGCGATAATTAAAACTTTTAACCTACAAAATGTGTCGGTCGTGGTCTTCGCATAAAGAAAAGAAATAATCTAGTTTGAAATTAGATCATGTTACCGTAAACTTTTTTAAAAGGAAAAAATCTACTTTATCTCTCTTAATTTATACCCACAATCTAAATAATACTCTCAACTTCGAAACTGTTCAGTTTATACCACTTAACTATCAAAACTGGATCAAATTAAATTGCTTGCTCTAAACCACCTTAGTTTTGGATGGTGTGGAGTCTACATGTACATGCTTCATTGATGTGTTGTACCTGGTAGCTTACAAAAGGGTCCATCGAAAGATAAGAAATTACACAATAGCCCTTAAAGTATACAAAGAGGGCTCAGAATAAAGAAAAAAATTACAAACAAACCCCTCCAGATTTCCACTGCTCACAATGTGCTCTTGCTGTCATGGCGTCGCCACCGCTAACCAGCAATGCCATCCCAAATCTAACAACCCCACCGCCACCATCTCTGTGATGAAAATAGTCTTGAACTGAAATTGAATCAAAATTTTCTAAGCAGTTGATTACTGAGATTCCCAAATATTAAAGTGGATTCCCGACTGTTCGAGTGCTGTTAGTCAAAAACGAGCAAAGTTGTAGCCGAGTGCTCGAAGCCGTAGCCGAGTGCTTGAAGTCATAGCCGACTCCTCGAAATCGTAGCCGACTGCTCGAAGTCGTGGTCGACTACTCGAAGTCGTAGAATCATTGTAGTAGTGGTACTGTAGCAGCCGTAGAATCATTGTAGCAGTCGGGAAATCCCTGTAGCAGTCATAAAATCACTTGTAACACTCCAGGACCCACATTACCTTGGGATGCCACTAAACCATTCCACCACTAGCCAATTTACAAGATAAAATAAACTGGCAACAACTTCTAAAATATGATAAGCTAAGCGGAAGCATAACGAAACAAAAGGTAAATGTAATTATTAATTAAAGAACAACCGCTAATAATTTTTAATCAATTTAAGCGAACCACAGCCTAGTATCATTAATAAAAAAATGATCAACAATGAGTGAAAAGAATGAATAACTAAAGACTCTACTTATTTATTACAACATGAATCATGATAAGATATGTGAAAGTATTGTGCCGCTCTACCCTTCTCATGCATGATCGAGAATCACCTAGAAGGGAGGAAACAAGAGTCTTTACTACTTTAAAAAAAGGAGTTGGTGGTTGATGAGTCCTCTCTCATTTTTCTTTAGCCATTCGATCTGATTATGAGATAGAATCTGAACCGTTCTCCCCCCACCGCCCCCTCCTCCCCGTCCGCACCCGCCGCCCCGATCCGCTCCCCTCGCTCTCCCCCTGCTGCCCCGATCCGCTCTCCCCCCGCCGCCTCGATCCGCTCCTCCTCACTCTCCCCCGCCCTCCCCTCGCTCTCCCACACAGCGCCCCCCAACCCCCGCCGCCTCCCCCTCGCTCCCCCCGTCCTCCCTCTCCCCTGCCTCCGCACGGCCGCCCCCGCCGCCGCCCCTGGCTCCCCGTCCTCCTCTCCCCCTGCCTCCGCACGGCCGCCCCAGTCGCCTCCCCTTGCTCCCCGCCCTCCCCTCGCTCTCCCCCCGCCTCCGCAGATCCTCGCTCTCCCCCCGCCCCACCGCTCCCCTCGCTCTCCCCTCGCCTCCGCAGATCCGCCTCTCCCCCCGCGCCGCGGGCTCCTCCCCCCACCCCGCGTCGCCACCCTCTCCCTCCGTAGCGCTGACCTCCCCCCACCCCGCGTCGCCGCCGCCTCCTCCTCCTCCCCACCCCGCGCCGCCGCCCCGCCTCCTCCCCACCCCGCTCCGCCGCCGCCTCCTCCTCCCCACCCCGCTCCGCCGCCGCACCGCCTCCTCCCCTCCTCCCCACCCGCGTCGCCGCACCGCCTCCTCCCTCCTCCCCGTCTTCGTCTTCGACCCCCGCGACTTCGGCAAGTCCCCCTCCGGCTTCGACCGCACCGGGCCTTACTGCGCCGACTTCCTGCTAGACTCCGTCGCCGACCTGCGCCGGAGCCTTCGCGCGCACGGCGGCGACCTGGTGGTGCTGCTATTATTGCGGTGGTGTTGATTTGCAACTTTGGATCGAAAGTTCTCAGGGAGACTCTTGTTGTGCCTTAGGGTTTTGTAGCGTTCGAAATCCATGGCAAGGAAGATGCTCAAGGACGAGGAGATGGCCGTCGCCGACAGCGAGAACTACAGCTATGATCTCTTCGTGATCGGCGCGGGGAGCGACGGCGTTCGCGGCTCTCGCACCTCCGCATCTTTCGGAGCTAAGATTGCTTTTTCCTCTTTCTTTTTTCTTTTTTTGGTCCTACCACGCGTATGTAAACAATCGTGTTTGCCATATGAGTATATTGGGTTTGTTTGCGTGCAATTTGATTGGTTGTGAGATGTGGTGCAGGTTGCGATTTGCGAGCTCCCGTTCCACCCCATTAGCTCGGATTGGCAAGGAGGGCACGGCGGGACGTTAGAATCTCCCATTAGTTTTGTGCATTTCTGGTGTTGAATACTTGAACGTCTAGCTATTCATGCTTGGGGATGTTGTTACATTCTAAATCTATGAGCTCATTGTTGTACTAGGTGTGTCATTCGTGGTTGCGTCCCTAAAAAGATACTTGTGTATGGTGCATCTTTCCGGGGAGAATTTGAGGCAAGTGGTCTTACTGCCCTATGCAACCCAACTGTTGCCGATACCGAAAAATGGGTTGGAAACATCATTGTTTACGCTCTATGAATGAAATTTGACTCGCTAGATAGCGTTCCTTCCTCAATTCATCAGAATTCTGCTATACAACTTTTGATCCATAATCCATCAGTTTATTCATGTACTTGAATTCAGATAACCTATTCATTTCAAAGCTTGTCTCAGTGCCTTCATAAAAGCTATCCTTCTAAGGAATATCTTTGGTTTGTTGTATTTTAGCTGCAGCTTTATTACAAATGCAGATTCAAAGAATTTCGGTGGGAGATTAACGGGATATTAACTTCAATTGGAAAAGCTCTGGAAAATAAGGTCAGGCCAAAACCTCATTTTATTTTTAGAGCACATTCTTTGTGACTTGTGAGCACTTTATAGATGTCGTCTCGCCCAAGATCCTCAAAATTTTCTTCCATGCACTCAAGAAATTGTTAGATTAAATGAAGGTTCTAGAAGAGGATATCTCGGTTTACCGTGGTTTATTCTAGATTAGAAATGGTACACCTCTTTTGTTTCAGTCAATCTCAATCTTGATGTTGGTTATGCGTCATCATCATAACTATTATGGAAAATGATGTCATATCTTTCGGTTCCAGAGATGGTGAGCAGTTGAGTTAGTAATATGGTGGTGAGTTTCGATCTGTATTGGTTATTTGCCTAAATTATACAAGAGAAACTGTCATCAGAATTTGATAAAGGCGTGTAGGTTATTAAGCTATTAAGGTTGTTTGGCCATTTAGATTTGTGAATGGAGATGGCCTATTCATCTTCAGGTTCTGGTGTAGTGGCAAAAATTGGGGAACAACAATCTATTGCCAAATGAGTAAATATTTTTTCTTGAAAACCATATTGTCAAATTGTGTGATTGATGCATTCTATTTTTCCATGCAGGAGAAGGGCGATGTTGATCTTGCAATTTGTTACCATCTTACGGCTATTTTGGTTTGCTTCTGATGTTATTTTGTATTCTTATTTTTATTACTTATCCTTTTTTATTTCAGTTGTTTTTGAAATTTTCTTATTTGAATTTAGATCAAGAGAATTGTATGAATTTCTTTTGGGCTCGTCCAATGCATGGTGTAAGATTATGAAATTATAGGGTATGCTATTTAAGATGTCATGTGTGGTGGAAAGAGAATCGAATTGGCACTTTCAAATAATATGGTTCTAACATCTCCATTACAACCTTTAGAACTCATGTAGTTGAAATCAATGGTATCAATTTTGGTTTGATCAACTCCTTTTAATTCTATTTATCTATTAATATCATTACTACTATAAAAGAATGAGTTAGTGGTCGTCCGTTCTCCTCCAACCGTCCTATTGTTTTAACTTCTCACCACTCTCCACTTCCTAATTGATTAGGGTAACTCTCTTTAATATCATTATTCTCTATACATTCAATGAATTCCGTTGCAACGCACGGGCATATGACTAGTCAAAACAAGTAAGCCAATGATTCATCTATAACATACTCTGCATGCATTGTCATGCTCGTATCATCGTTCTCATGGTTCCACATTAATCATACATAATTCACAAGCATTTTTCATGTTCCAACATTACCACATCATCAATGCGATGCAACACTACTCTACATGCACATTTGCTCATCATATTGCAAATACCAGTATTGCCGAGTGAACACCCGTCGATGTTCACCCAAAATCTTGGGCCTGCCCATATCAACACGAGGGTCTCTCCACTCCCGTAGAGGCCTACCGGAGTAGGGCTTACTCAAGAACACTCCAGATTAGTCCGCTAGCTTTGCTTGTAGCTAGGGACTTTCTCACCGTCCTCACTCTTGAGTGCACATGATGCAAATGCATGGGGGTGCGTGGGTCCGGCGCGAGGACCGAGGGGGGGCGGAGTAGAGGCGGGCGCGCGCGAGGAGCGGCGACCGGGCGGGCGACGCAGGCGACGCGAGGCGATGGCGGCGGTGGAGGCGACGGCGACTCACCGGCGAGGGTCTCCGGCGACGACGACGGCGGCGGCGGCGATGGGCGAGGGCGGGGCGCTCGGGCGATGGCGGCGCGGCTCCGAGAACGGCGGTGGCGAGCGCGAGATCAGGCGAGGAGCGACGGCGCGAGGGTTCGGCGACGGGCACGCGAACCGAGGGATGAGCAGTAGTTTTATCACGCGAACCGAGGCAATCCCGATCGGTTACAGAGCGGCGCGGATGCGGGCGCGGTTTGTGTTAGTGATATGCCCTAGAGGCAACATGGAGATGTTGTATATATCACATACTATGTTTATGATACATTACTTTGTTCCTTGGAATAGACATCATCATTATTGATCAATGAGTATGTGACTTATTCATGAGACTCTTAAATACTAAGATGTTGCTATTTCTAAATGATCCCTGATCGTATATCATATGAGGAACAAATATGATTCAAAGACAAAGATCAGCATATGTATTGATTGATGATCATGTCTCATGGATCATGGTATGGTGATACCAAATCAATAATATGGACATGTGTTAGTGAACATATGTTGGATAGACTGCCATGAGACACCTGCAGAGATTCCATGTGTCATCGTTGGTCTCAAGTAGTGTTTATGTAGAGTCCTTAGACTTGAGATCATCATGGTTCCCAACATGAGTAGTAGCTTATTTTGGGACTACTAAACACTACTCCGTGAATCGGGTAGTCATAAAAGTAGTCTTGGGTTTGCCATGAAACATGTAGTGGGATGTGAATGATCAAGATAGAATTTGCCCTCCTTATGGGAGAGATATCTCGGGCCCTCGATGTAATGGATTATGAAAGTGCATGGCCATGCCAAGGTGATTGAGGAGTCAATCACGAGTTTATAATCCATCACGGAATCGAGAGTGATTGAGCTATTAAGAGGATGACACAGTCTCGCCTTGAGCTCAATCTATATCGTGAGGCAAAGGGATTCGTACATGAGAGAACATTACGAGTTCAGCCGATATGATCTTTACATATACTTTGGGGTTAATATGTCTTACTAGAGGCGCTATTAACATGGTAGCTGGAAAGGCGTTTCGTGTCACGACCAAGTATACGTGAACCTCTGGTCGCACGCTTAACGGGTTGGAACACTAATTCGAATATGATTCGGATATGGGCTCAATTCGGATAGAGATCCGAATAGACTCCTATTGGGCCTCGGTCCACGAGGCCCACGTGAGGAGGTCTATATATATGGAGGCGAGGGGCGTAGGGGATTCGTCCCAGTTAACATCTAGCAAAACCCTAGCCGCCACCTCCTGAGCCAAACCCTAGCTGCTCACGAGTGCTACTACACTCGCGATCGGCGTTCCAGCCCCGGACGTGTGGATACCGGTGGAGGCGCTGCTCGTTGCAGTGCTGATCGGCGTGCGTGGAGGAGACGATCTGTTCGGGACGATCGGCTACTTTCACTACAACTCGACGCGCGAGATTGGATCGGTTTCCAATTCTTCTTCCGCTGCGCTGCGCGTCTAAGTGGTAACGATCCATGATCCTTCCTTAGCATGATGTTCTTGGGTGCGCGGTAGAAAAGTTTTGTTTTCTGCTTCCGTAGCCTACGCGTATTCCAATAGTTTCAACTTTAATCTTGCCATTGAGATGAACATAGTTGCTGATTTCCATGTGGCACAAGGGGGGTGTGATGCGAAAACCTAGCGGGCGAATTGAGTTGGAATTAAACTTTGTAAAGGCCTTGTTGTGATTTTCTTAGCGCGAGGCTAATCACATCGTGTGGATACAGTTGTGCAACCTCTGTAGAGTGTAAAACTATTCGAATAGCCGCGTCCTCGGTCATGGACAATGCTTGGTGATTTCACACGTGGGATAGTTATTTCTGAAAACTTGTGGATTGTGATTAGACAGTGAATGGTTAATTCACTGTTGGTTCAGCTTATGGATGGGAGATTCATAAGTGGTTGGTTTAGCTTATGGATGGGAGATCCATAAGTGGTTTATTGTCAATTCATTTGATTATTTATTTACTATTGTTTTACTTAAAGTTCGCTTTCAATCTAATTACTGTATTTACCTTTAAATATCGTTTTATGCAAATTAACCTTTCAGCCATCCTTTGGTAAGCCTTGCATACTATATTGCATTCATTTGTTACAAATGATTTACTGAGTACCAATGTACTCACGGCTTTATACCCAATATTGCTCAGTTGAGGAAGAGGAGTATCACCAGCAGGAGGTTCCAGAAGGAGAGTACTACGACAACTTCACGGATTAGGCTTCGTTCTCCACTCGATAGCCTGTGGGCTTGTCGATTGGCCGATACGCTTTATTTTGGATTTTTGCTACTAGTTTTGTTAAGCCCTTCGGGCTAATCTATTGTAAGCTTGACCATAAGGTCGTACTTTTTGAGATTTATTGATATTTAAGCTTTTCCTTTATTTTATCGTGTATATGGTTGTAATAACATCTATATTTGACTGTGTGTACTAGCGTGATCCTGGGACTAGTGCAGAATACACAGAGAGTCCGGATTTGCATATTCGGGTCTCGACAACATGGGGCGAGGCCTGAGGGGTCCATGCGAGGGAACCCATGACTTCGCAAAAATTTTAGCTTGATGGGCACGAGGGTGCACAAGACTTAGCTAAATTTTAGCTTCATACCACATGAGTGCTCCACGTGAGGGGCGATGCCTGAGGGGTCCACACGAGGGCACCAATGATTTAGCCAAAATTTGGCTTAATGGGCATGAGGGTTCTCAAGACCTAGCCAAAGTTTAGCTTCACATCCATGAGTGCTCCACACGAGGGGCGAGGGCCTCGCGCGAGGGGTGAGGCCTGAGGGGTTCATGAGAGGGCACCCATAACTTAGTCAAAATTTTGGTTCTCATGTCCAAAACTTAGCCAAATTTTAGCTTCACATCGTGTGAATGCTCCACACGAGGGGCGAGGCTTGAGGGGTCCACACGAGGGCACCCATAACTTAGGCAAAATCGTGGCTCTCGTGCCCAAGACTTAGCTATATTTTAGCTTCATACCGTGTGAGTGCTCCACGTGAGGGGCGATGGCCTCGCACGTGGGGCGAGTCCTGAGGGGTCCATGTGAGGGAACCCATGACTTAGCAAAAATTTTGGCTTGATCAGCACGAGGGTGCCAAGACTTTGCCAAATTTTGGCTTCACATCGAATGGGTGCTCAAGGCCTGCCATGTTAGAAGTGCTACCAGGGTAAGGCTTTGGTTTTCATGGAACCTTTTTGTTACACGCGCAACTAGCCCCCTTGTTCTGAGGCGTGGCCTATGAGACAAGTGGTGCAATAGATCAAACCATTGGAGGTGAAGTAGCGGACGCGGGGCCACCCTGTTGAGTCATATCCTACAAGGCGGACGACGCTTTAGAGCGAAACTTGTTGGGGGTAAAGCAGTGGACGCCTGGCCGCCTTGTCGAGGCATAGCCTTTGAGGTGGGTGCGCGTTAGAGCAGAGCCTGTGAAGGCAAAGTATTGGACATGGGCCACCTTGTCAAGGCATAGCCTTTAAGGCAGACACATGTTGGAGCTACGCCTGTGAAAGCAAAGTATTGGACGTGGGCTACCTCATCGAGGCAAGGCCTTTGAGGTGAGCATTTGCATTGAAGCGACTCCTTTGAAAGTGAAGTAGGGGATGCGAAGCCACCCTACTAAGGCATAGCCTTCCAAGCAAGCGGTGCATCGGAGTGAAGCCTGGGGAGGTGAAGTCATCAACGCGGGCTGCCTTACTAAGGCATAGTCTTTATGGCGGGTGGTGCGTCTAAGCCAAGCCTACCAAGATGAAGTAGTCGATGTAGGGCCACTTCATCGAGACATAACCTTTGAGGTGGGCAACACGTCAGAGTGAATTTTGTAGAAGTACTAGACGATGCGGGACCGTCCTACCGAGGCATGACCTTCAAGGCGGCGACGCGTTGGAGTGACGCATGCGGAAGCAAAGTCAGAGACTCACGGTCGCTTTGCCGAGGCATGGCTTTCCAAGCGGCGATGTGTCTAAGTGACGCCTATGAAGGCGAAGTAGGAGAAGCGAGGCCATCCCGTCGAGATGTAGCCATCGAGGTGGGCGACGCATTGAAGCAATTTCTATTAAGGTAAAGTCGAAGACGTGGGGTCGCCCTACCGAGGTGTAGTCTTCAAGGCAGGCAATGCGTTGAAGTGACTCCTGTTAAGGTGAAGCCGAAGACGCGGGGTCGCCCTATCGAGGCATAGTCACCCTAAAAGGCAATGTGTTGAAGCGATGCCTATAGAGGCGAAATCGAAGATGCGTGGTCACCCTACCAAGGCATAGCCTTCGAGGTGGGGCGGTGCATCAAAGTGACTCCTGTTTGGGTGAAGCCAAGGATGCGGGGTCTCCCTACCGAGGCATAGCCTTCGAGACAGGGAACGTGTCGAAGTGACACCTATGGAGGTGAAGTCAAAGACGTGGGGTCACCCAACCGAGGTCTTGTGTTGTGGTCTCCTCAAGTATACCGATCGCGATGATCAATATGATTGATCTAATGAAAATTGAGACATTTTGAATGGCTCGGATTTGGGTTGATTTGATCGGCTCGATAAGATTTTCATAGCGATTTGGGACCGCCGTGTGTATCCCCCCCTTGTATAGCGTCTTGGGTTCACATCGTTAGGTAGAATGCGATTCTACGTCTAACTTGTTTTTGCAGAGAATGATGTGAATAGTATGGCCCTATAGCTTATTTGAATGTATGAGATGTATGTGATGCATGTAACATTCGTTCATGGCCTGCGTGTCATGATTATTTCAGCTATTGTTAGCTGTATATATTGTATTTAACGACCTGCGTGTCGACCTTAATGCTTGAATCTATCTTTGTAATCTTCGATTTCTAGCTATTATAGGTAGTAGCCTAGTTTTGAGGTTACAAGCTTTTAAGCATGGTGGCCTAAAGGAGTGATGTGGAGGATGGAGATCGTCTACACCTACTTGGAGATGGATATCACCATTTTTGGGCCATACTACTTCACAGTTAAATGTGTTTATCTATGATGTTACCTATCTTATTCTTATGCAATGATATATGTGATATGTTGCTTTGGTAGGATAGAATCCCTCTTAAAATTAGGTGTTAATGCCCTTCCATATGTTGCACCAAAAGATAATGATCACCGCATGGTAGGTCTACCAAAGTAGAGTGCCATCGGTTATCATCATCATTTGGGGTAGATGTCGGACATCTACATGCAGAAGCATTTGGTTTACTTAACAAGGTTATCAAAATAGTTTTGGACCTTGGGGCATAGATTGGGGCCGAGGCATACTAATGTCACCCAAAGTAGAGTCACATAGGGATGTGATTAGTAAAGTGTTGCTTACCCATGTCACTAGTTTTCTAGCCGTGATGCCAAAGCTCACTAGGAATTAGTGAAATGAGAATCTTTACCCACTATGTAACTTAGAGGAGTTTTGTTGCAAAACTCATAGTGGGAGTCTTTTGCTAAATAGTTTAATAAAAGATGAACATAAACATAGTGCTAAACTTTGCATATTCTTGTGTTGTAGATCATGTCACTAACGCCGCATCCAATTACTTTTAATTTGCGATCTGTTCTTGAGAAAGAAAACTCAATGGAACAAACTTTTGGATTGGTATCGCAACTTGAGAATTGTTCTCAAGCAAGAGCGCAAGGAGTATGTCCTTGAGTCTCCTTACCCAAGACTTGCACGATAATGCTACTATGGCTGCACGGAGAGCTTATGAGAAGCAAACGAATGATTGCCTTGATGTGAGTGTCTCATGCTTGCCACAATGTCCTCTCGAGCTTGAAGCAATATGAGAACACAGATGCCTACAATATCATTGTGGGGTTACGTGGTATGTTTGAGAACCAAGCAAGGGTGAGAGGTTCAATACTTCAAAGTCCTTATTTGCGTGCAGAGACTTGCGAAGGGAATCCCGTCAGCCCTCATGTGATTAAGATGATTGGCTACATTGAGAGTCTGGAAAAGCTTGGTTTTCCCCTTAGCCAAGAGTTGGCTCACGATGTGATTCTCGATCGCTTCCCCGAGCTTTGAGCCATTCATAATGAACTTTCACATGAACAACTGGACAAGACCGGGTGAGTTGCATGGGATGCTAAAATCTGCGAGGAAAGCATTAAGAAAAGCAGCAATCATGTGATGATGATGCAGAAAGGCAAGGTAAGCCCTATGTCAAGAGAATCGCGGTCAAAAGAAAGAAAGCTCCTGATGCGATCGCGAGCAGTTCTAAGGCCAAGAAAGACAAGAAGGGCGATGCTCATCCTGATGCAGATTGTTACTACTATAAGCAATCAGGACATTGGAAAAGGAACTGCCCAAAGTACTTGGAGGATCTTGAGAAGAAGAAGGGAAGTACGACTTCCACTCCAGGTATAAATGTTATAGAGATCAATCTTGCTACTTCATCAACTGATTCTTGGGTATTTGATACCGGATCGGTTGCTCACATTTGCAAATCGTTGCAGGGGCTAATAAGAAGTAGAAGTTTGAGGAGGAGCGAAGTGGATCTTCGCGTTGGCAATGGAGCAAAAGTTGCTGCGGTAGCTGTTGGCACCATGCCATTGTCTTTACCTTCAGAATTAGTTTTGGAATTGAATAATTGTTATTGTGTTCCATCTCTTTCAAAGAACATTATTTCTGCTTCATGTTTGCAAACAGAAGGTTATGACTTTAAATCTATGGACAATGGTTGTTCTCTTTATTTCAAAGATATGTTCTATTGTCATACTCCATTGGTGAATGGGTTATACGTTCTTACTCTTGAAGGGTCACGGTCTATAACATTAATGCAAAGAGGCAACGTCAGAATGATTTGAATCCACGTTTATTTGGCATCGTCGCTAGGTCACATAAATGAGAAACGCATGCGAAGCTCCATAGAGATGGTATTCGCACTCATTTGATTTTGAATCATTAGAGACATGCAAATCTTGTTTACTTGGCAAGATGACAAAGGCACCTTTCACCGGTCAAGGTGAACGGGCAAATGACTTATTGGCACTTGTACATACCGATGTATGTGGACCAATGAGCTTAATGACAGAGGTGGTTTTCAGATTTCATAACTTTTATCGATGACTTTAGTAGATATGGGTATATCTACGATGAAGCATAAGTCGAATCCTTTGAAAAGTTCAAAGAATTCCAAAATGAAGTGCAAAATCATTTAGGCAAGACAATCAAGTTTCTACGATCCGATCGTGGAGGCGAGTATTTGAGCCATGAGTTTGGCAATCATCTAAAGGATTGTGGAATTGTTCCACAATTGACTCGCCAGAACACCTCAATGGAATGGGGTATCGAGCGGAGAAATCGCACCTTATTAGATATGGTGCGCTCCATGATGAGCCAAAGTGATCTTCCGTTGTCTTTTTGGGTACGCTCTTGAAACAAACCGCATTCACACTAAACAGGTTCCATCAAAATCGTGTAGAAAAGACACCATATGAGATGTGGACGGGACAACGCCCTAGCTTGTCTTTTCTTAAGATTTGGGGATGTGAGGCATATGTAAAACGTTTACAACTGATAAGCTCACTCCTAAATCGATAAATGCTTCTTTATCGGGTATCCTAAGGAAACAAAAGGATATTACTTTTATAATCGAGGAGAAGGCAAAGTGTTTGTCGCTCGGCATGGTGTCTTCTTAGAGAAAGAGTTTCTCTCAAGAAGGGATAGTGGGAGCACAAAGTGCAACTTGAAGAAATTCAAGAAACACCGATAACGTTTCAGCTCCTCTGAGAACCACAACAGATGAACAAAGCGTTGAAGAACTCATTGTGGACACACCAGCACCACGTAGGTCGAAGGTCACGTCGTGCACTGAGAGGTACATGTTCTTGACTACTCAACAACGGGACATATTGTTGTTAGACAACGATGAGCCTAAGACCTATGAAGAAGCAATGGTGGGACCGGACTACGAGAAATGGCTTGAAGCCATGAGATCCAAATTGAATCCATGCACGATAATCAAGTTTGGAACTTGGTTGATCCACTGATGGTGTTAAAACCATTGAATGCAAATGGGTTTTCAAGAAAAGATAGATATAGATGGAAATGTTCACATCTATAAAGCGCGACAGTGGCCAAAGGTTTCAAACAAATTCAAGGTATTGATTATGATGAAACTTTTTCGCCCGTCGTAATGCTAAAGTCTATTCGGATCATTCTAGCGATTGCTGCATATTTCGACTATAAAATATGGCAAATGGATGTCAAAACAGCTTTCCTTAATGGAAATCTGAGTGAGGATGTGTACATGACACAGCCCACAGGTTTTGTCGATCCGCAATCAGTTGGAAAGATATGCAAGCTCCAAAGATCCATTTATGGATTAAAGCAGGCATCTCGGAGTTGGAACATTCGTTTTGATAAAGTAATCAAAGGGTTTGGTTTCATCAAGAACGAAGAAGAGCCTTGTGTTTACAAAAAGGCTAGTGGGAGCGCACTCGTATTTCTGGTCTTATATGTGGATGACATATTACTGATCGGAAATGACATTCCTTTGCTCGAATCTGTTAAGTCTTCATTAAAAAATAGTTTCTCTATGAAAGACTTAGAGAAGGCAGATATATTCTGGGCATCAAGATCTATAGAGATAGATCAAAAGGCTAATTGGATTAAGCCAAGATCGTACATTGACAAGGTGTTGAAAAGGTTCAATATGCATGATTCCAAGAAAGGTTTTCTACCTATGTCACATGGTATAAATCTTAGCAAGAATCAGTGTCCTAGTACACCTGATGAGCGGGATAAAATGAATGCGATTCCATATGCTTTGGCTATTGGGTCCATTATGTATGCCATACTTTGTACACGTCCAGATGTTTCGTATGCTTTAAGTGCTACGAGTAGATACCAGTCAGATCCAGGTGAAAGTCACTGGATTGCCGTAAAGAACATCTTGAAGTACTTGAGAAGAACTAAAGATGTGTTCCTTGTCTATGGAGGTGAGGAAGAGCTCGTTGTAAATGGTTACACCGATGCTAGCTTCCAAACTGACAAAGATGATTTTAGATCGCAATCTGGATTTGTGTTCTGCCTGAATGGCGGTGCGGTAAGCTGGAAGAGTTCCAAGCGTGAGCGGTTGCCGATTCTACAACGAAGCCGAGTACATAGCAGCTTCGAAGGCGCCAAAGAGGTCGTTTGGATCAAGAAATTTATTTCTGAGCTTGGTGTGATGGCTAGTGCCTCCAGCCCAATGGACCTCTACTGTGACAATAGTGGGGCCATTGCGCAAGCCAAAGAGCCTAGATCGCACCAGAAGTCCAAGCACATTTTACGGCGATTTCATCTCATCCGCGAGATAGTGGAGAGAGGCGATGTGAAGATATGCAAAGTACAAACGGATTTGAACATTGCAGATCCGTTGACAAAGCCGATTCCCTAGCCAAAGCATGAGGCTCACACTAGGGCAATGGGTATTAGATACCTACATGGTTGACTCTAGTGCAAGTGGGAGCTCATAGTGATATGCCCTAGAGGCAACATGGAGATGTTGTATATATCACATACTATGTTTATGATACATTACTTTGTTCCTTGGAATAGACATCATCATTATTGATCAATGAGTATGTGACTTATTCATGAGACTCTTAAATACTAAGATGTTGCTATTTCTAAATGATCCCTGATCGTATATCATATGAGGAACAAATATGATTCAAAGACAAAGATCAGCATATGTATTGATTGATGATCATGTCTCATGGATCATGGTATGGTGATACCAAATCAATAATATGGACATGTGTTAGTGAACATATGTTGGATAGACCTGCCATGAGACACTGCAGAGATTCCATGTGTCATCGTTGGTCTCAAGTAGTGTTTATGTAGAGTCCTTAGACTTGAGATCATCATGGTTCCCAACATGAGTAGTAGCTTATTTTGGGACTACTAAACACTACTCCGTGAATCGGGTAGTCATAAAAGTAGTCTTCGGGTTTGCCATGAAACATGTAGTGGGATGTGAATGATCAAGATAGAATTTGCCCCTCCTTATGGGAGAGATATCTCTGGGCCTCGATGTAATGGATTATGAAAGTGCATGGCCATGCCAAGGTGATTGAGGAGTCAATCACGAGTTTATAATCCATCACGGAATCGAGAGAGTGATTGAGCTATTAAGAGGATGACACAGTCTCGCCTTGAGCTCAATCTATATCGTGAGGCAAAGGGATTCGTACATGAGAGAACATTACGAGTTCAGCTGATATGATCTTTACATATACTTTGGGGTTAATATGTCTTACTAGAGGCCGCTATTAACATGGTAGCTGGAAAGGCGTTTCAGTCACGACCAAGTATACGTGAACCTGTGGTCGCACGCTTAACGGGTTGGAACACTAATTCGAATATGATTCGGATATGGGCTCAATTCGGATAGAGATCCGAATAGACTCCTATTGGGCCTCGGTCCACGAGGCCCACGTGAGGAGGTCTATATATATGGAGGCGAGGCGCGAGGGGATTCGTCCCGATTAACATCTAGCAAAACCCTAGCCGCCACCTCCCGAGCCAAACCCTAGCTGCTCACGAGTGCTAGTACACTCGCGATCGGCGCCCAGCCCGGGCGTGTGGATACCGGTGGAGGCGCCGCTCGTTGCGATCTTGATCGGCGTGCGTGGAGGAGATGATCTGTTCGGGACGATCGGCTACTTCCACTACTACCTCGACGCGCGAGATTGGATCGGTTTCCAATTCTTCTTCCGCTGCGCTGCGCGTCTAAGTGGTAACGATCCATGATCCTTCCTTAGCATGATGTTCTTGGGTGCGCGGTAGAAAAGTTTTGTTTTCTGCTTCCGTAGCCTACGCGTATTCCAATAGACGGTCCAGTTGACGCGCGGGAGCGATCGGACGGGCGAGGTGCGGCGCGGGTTAGGGTTAGGGTTTCCGAGCGTGCGGGTGGATCCAACGGCTGGGGAGGAGCGGCACGAGATCGGACGGCGGAGGGAAGGGGCGAGGCGCGGGCGCGGCTTGTGCCACCGCGTGGCAGCGCGGATGAGCGACGCGTGGGGCGGCGGGATCGAGCGGGCGAGGTCGCGGCGGCGCGCGCGCGGGAAGTGGGGGTACGACGGCAGCGCGGGGAGTGGGCGGATGGCCGCCGCGTTGCAAGGGAGGTGGATCGGGCGGCGGGGAAGATTTTTAATTTCTTTTCTTTTCCAGAAATTCAAATAAAACACTAGGAGCTCTAGAAAATAGCAAATAAATCCCAAAAATTCACCAAAAACACCAGAAAATTCCTTGAGACCTGAAGAATCCAAATAAAATATTTTCAACTTATGTTAATGTTTATTTTAATCATAATAAATCATTTAAAATTCTAAAATTCATTTAATGCTTGATTTAATTTCAGAAAATTCCAGAAAATTCATTTTTAAATTCCTGGCTTCTAAAAAAATAGCAAAAAACTGGATGTTACAACTATTGCGTCACATGCCCCTGGGGCGGCCGATGGCACTCTTGAGGTGTAATTTACGCAGTGTTGCCATCAGGGCTCTTTAAAAGGGCGGGTGGCAAAGTGAAGCGGCACTCGCCTTCCCAGACATCGTGCAACTTCCCCTGTCGAACTCGCCGTCCCTAGTGTGCCCTAGCTTCATCCAGTGCTGGCTTGCCGACACCAATAGCGCCGAGGGTTCTGGAGCGCGGCTGATGCTGCCTGGACGATCGTGGGGCCGGACACCCCATCCACGCGGGGTGGATGAGATATTGCGGTGCGGGGTCCCGCCGTCAGCGCGCCTAAGGGTCACAGCTGGCGAGGGTCGGTGGGCAATTCACTTGTACTTCAGCAGGGAAACTCCTAGCTTTGGGAGTAGACTTCTACGTCGCGCCAACGAGGCCGCGTCCCACCGGGGTGTCTCGCATAGGCACCTTTCCTCTCCCCCAGTCTCCTTCCCTAGCTCGTGGACGCTCGGGATGAGGAGAGGGGGGCTTGTCGCTTGCGGTGCTGCAAGGAGCCGTGCTGCTCCAAAGACGAGCTCCGACTCCTCCAGCTCGAGGTGGCACTTCCTTGGGGGCACCTTGAGCGGGTGCTCCCGTTCCTTCGGCTTGGCTGGTAATGGAGGCCTGATATCGAACTCATGTCGCCTTATTGGGGCGATGCCGCGACACGAGCTCAAACGCCTGTGGTTCCGGGCGTCTGCCAGGGCACCTCCGCGTGCCAGGAGGCCGCACCCGTACGGGTGCCTTCGACGAGCGCGTTCGGCGCTTCACCATTTCGTCAGGGGGGTGGGCCATTTATCTCGTGCATCGCGCCCCTCGCCACGGTGCCATAGCCCAGCCCGTCTTGTAAGACACTGCGGCCAAGCTATGGCGCTAGGAAGAAGCTTCCCAGGTCTCCAGATTGAGGGGGTCCGCCATGATGGGTGCAACACCCGTGTAGCTTGAAGACTTTGTGCATGTGGCGCCTCGCCCCTGCACCCGCAGCATTCCGTTCATGTGGCGCATGCGAATTGCAGGGGGCGCGGGAAGCCTCTGGTATCTGTGCGTCGCCCTTTTTATACTCCGGAGAATGCGTGGGAATATCATCCACGTCTTATTTATACTTCGAAGAGTACGTGTGGTGATGACACCAACGCGTGCACGGGACCTCCGCGTCTTGTTTAGACTCAGTAGAGTGAGTAGGGAAAACATCCGCGTCTTTGTTTGTACTCCGGAGAATGCGTGGGACTATCAACCACGGCTTATTTAAGCTCTGAAGGGTACGCCAACGCACGCGCGGGACATCCGCGTCTTGTTTATACTCAGTAGAGTGCGCAGGGAAAACATACACGTCTTTGTTTGTGCTCCGGAGAATGCGTGAGACGATCAACCATGGCTTATTTAAGCTCCGGAGGGTACGCCAACGCTCGCGTGGGACATCCGCGTCTTGTTTATACTCAGTAGAGTGTGCAGGAAAAATATCCATATCTTATTTATACTCCGTAGAGTGCGTGCGGAGGCGAACCTCGACGCTACGTCTTATTTATACTCCGTAGAGTGCGCGCGAAGGCGTCCCCCTGCTGCGTCTTATTTATACTCCGTAGAGTGCGTGCGGAGGTGGACCTCGACGCTACGTCTTATTTATACTCCGTAGAGTGCGTGCGGAGGCGGACCTCGATGCTACGTCTTATTTATACTCCGTAGAGTGCGTGCGGAGGCGGACCTCGACGCTACGTCTTATTTATACTCCGTAGAGTGCGTGCAGAGGCGGACCTCCGTGGAGTGCGCATGCGGAGACGGACCTCCGTGGAGTGCGCGTGCGGAGGCGGACCTCCGTGGAGTGCGTGGGAACATCGACCTCGTTTTTATACTCCGAAGAGTACACGTGGTAATGACACCGACGTGTGCGCGAAACTCCGCGTCTTGTTTATACTCAGTAGAGTGCGCAGGGAGAACATCCGCGTCTTGTTTATACTCCGGGGAGTGCGTGCGGGGACAAACCTCCGCACGCCTTTGTGGGGAACACAAATAGCTTCGCAAATGGTGAACTTTATTAAATTCCAGTTTGCGCGGGTGAGCGAGTACAAAAGATCGGGGACTAACCATTGGACTCGTTGTCGCGGCGGTGAGGTAGGGAGCCTCTGGTGCTTGGGCTGCCGTAGCGTGTGTACGGGCGCACCCGACCTAGGAGCCTCCCTAGACCTCCGTGTACAGGCTTCGGGCGCCATGCTCTATGTGCCGAGTCATGTGCTGGTCGCCGAGGACGGTGATGATACCCCGCGGGCCCGGAAGCTTCATGCATAGGAAGCCATGGTGTGGGACTGCGCCAAATGAATTGAGGGTCGGTCTCCCCAAAATGGCGTTGTAGGGGTACTGGATATCAATGACATCGAAGGTGGCGTCCCCGCTCGTCACGTTGTCGCCCTGGCCGAAGGAGACCTGCAAACATATTTGGCCCAGCGCCAGCAATGGGTGACCTCCGAAGCCCTGAAGCGGAATTTTTGAGGGGCCCAGGCGGCTTCGAGGGATCGCCATCTGGTCGAAGGCCCCTGCGAACAAAACGTTCGCGGAACTTCCTCCATCGACCAGGACACGCCGGACGTCGCACCCAGCAATCGCGACCTGGATGACCAGGGGATCTTGATGGGGGAACTGCACGCCTTCGGCGTCGGCAGGCGTGAAGGTGATCGCGTATTGCGCCCAATCCGGCGGTGCATGTGCCGGGTACGCCGCCACGTGGTGTAGCCTCCGTACGTAGGCCTTGCGTTGTCGCTCCGAAGCGAACTCCAGAGAGGAGCCTCCGGAGATTACATTGATGACCCTACGTTGAGCGCCCTCAAGGGCGTGGATCCGCAGGGGGCTCTCCTGAGGCTGCTGCACTTGGTCCCGAATCCGTAGGGGGCCGTCCAGGGGCTGCTGGACATGTGCCACGACGGGTGGCCGCGCCTCGAGATCCCTGTCTCTGGCGACGCTTTGTCGAAGTGCCGCGATGGTGGTGCAAAAGCGGGTGTCATGAGTGCCTTGGCCGTGCACAGTCGCACCACTGTGGGCGGTGTTGGTCGCTGTACTCCGCGCGGGCCCAACCCTCGCGGCCCCGGCCTCGGCATCGCCCTCAATGTCGGCACATAGACGGGGGCATCCTAGCAAGCCCTAGCCCCGCGGCCAGCGAGGGTGTTGTCTTCCGAGCCGCCCTCAATGTCGAAGACGTAGCGGGCTCTCCAGGACGTCTGACGGCCGTGCTGAGGCTTGTCGACTGGCGCGTCCTTGTGCTAGAGGCGTCCCTCGACGGCTCCTGCCTGCGCTTGCTTCGCGAGGATTTTTATTTCAACGGGTCGGCACTCTTCACCGCAGCTTCCGCTGCGTTAGCGTCGGCAGCGTTGTCCTGACGCTGCCTCGCATCTTCTTCCACTTGAGCGTACTCCTCCATCTTATCAAAGAGCTTCGCTACTGTCTTGATCGGCTTCCGCGCGTTGTACTCAGCTAGCGGTCCCGGGCGAAGACCCTGCACCGCTGCGTTGATGATTGTTGTCTCGTTGACGTCTTTGACCTGGCTCGCGGAGCCTTTCCGATGGTTTTTGCTTGATTGCGAAGAGCTGATCCACGTCGACACGCTCGATGTAGTTCCCCTGGGAGTTGTTGTAGAGGCGATCGCGAACCTGCTCCCAAGCGTAGATGGAGTTCGGCTCTATGGTGAAGAACCAAGAGAGCGCCACTCCCTGTAACGCGAGCGGGAGCCCCTTCATCTTGGTGGTGTCGTCTCCGCCTGCCGCCTCGATGGTAGTCTTGTACATGCGCACGAACTCTTGGGGGTCTGTGTCGCCCTTGTACGACGTGACAGAGCTGAGGAATTTAAAATCCTCCGGCCATGCCGCCTGCTACAGGCCCGCCGATAGCGGGGACTCCGCGTCCACACGCCGCAGTGAAGCGCGGCTGGATGTGGGGGCGTCACGGCTATCCGCCCGCTCGGGCGTGGGCTCCGGCGCAACCACCGGCGGGGTTAGCTAGCTCCGAGCCTCTTGCATTCTCCACACAGCCCCCTGAAGATCCGCTAACTCCTGTTGGAGCGTGCCGAGGGCCGCCAGCAGAGCGTTCTCCACTGCCGGCGTAGATGAGGCGATGGGCGTACCCGGTCGCGTTGCCGGGGTAGCCTAAACCACCGCTTGTGTCGTTAGGTGACTTGTCACGCCAACAGTGGACTCCAGCGTCGATGACGAGGCCTGTGTCACCGCCGGGACCGCTTGGCGCTCCCGCATCGGGTGTAGGGGCGATGGTCGCGCCTTGACAGGCGCCGACACTACCACTCCGTAGCACCCGACCGGTACTGTCGGGGTTGACCGTCGCGCCAGCAGCTGGGTGGGGCGTCACGCGTGGGGTTGGGTCGACCGTCCCGTCAGCGATGGCGGGGTCGACCATCACCTCTACAGTGGCGGGGTCGATGGCTGCATCGACAGTGGTGGGGTCGTTTGTCACGCAGTGAGCATCGTCACTTTCACCCGCGACCGCTGATGCCGAAGCCCTGGTGTTGACGCGGGGCCTCGCCACGACCCCCTCCTTCTTCTTCGCCGCCGATGGTGAAGCTTTCTTCGGTGCCATCCTTCAGATCTTGAGGCTTGCTCTCGTCGTCCCCAGGGACGGCGCCAACTGTTGTGGCTAGAGACCAAACAGAGAGAGAGGTGTATGGTAGTGGAGAGTTAGGTGAGCAATGTCCTCTTGGGTCTTTCCCAAGAGCTACCACGATATATATATATGTGCCTTGTAAGGAATGTCTTTACAATCGTACCCTTACACCGAGGATCCCTTCGAGGGCAACTATGTCATTGTACATATCGACCTTGGGTTTACAACCTCCTGACAGGCTAGCTGGGTTTAGGTGGGGGCCACCCCTACAACACTGCTATATCTGCAGTTTTCACATTTTGCAGGGACATATACATGTAACTAGCTAAGTAAGAACGTTAGCCACGTAGATGCACATTACTAGCGAGCAATGAAGCATCCAGTATCCTGGACCAGGACAAGAGCAAGAACCATTGGTTAGAAGTGGAAACCATGGCCTGATCAATCTAATCACTTGTTGGATCCAACCAAACTCCCATTGCAACCTTTTTGGTCAAGCATGTGAATTTGCCTCAGATTCTCATTCTTTGGTCGGCGCATACATGCGTGCATGCCTGCCTGCCTTTTTCTCAGATATTGATACATGTTATGGATCTAGCTAGGCCAACATTCCTGACAAGCTTGGTAGCCAAGTACATACGATAACAGAATAGAAATCCCAGCTGATGAAGTGGTGACAAGAATTTCAGGTGCTCACTTTCTTCCCTTGTGGATGGAATTGAACATCCGGCTCAGCATGACAACACTAGCTACTACAATGGTGGTATTGTGGTTAAGCTTTTCTTTGTCTTTATTAATTCTTGAGAGTGAACTATAACCTATTTGTAAGATTATGCAGTGGCAGTCTCATGAGAGTGATATGTATTTAACATTACCTGTACATTACTTTGTTGTTTGAGTTTAATTTTGAAAAATTGCAGTTTGACCTATTGCTTTCAGTACTAGCGGTCTAACTGATGTTGGTGTGACGGTCTGACCAGCCAGCAATAGTACCAGCATTTAAGATGTGGTATGATCAATCTGTGGTAATACTGTCTCTTTGTTGGTGGTAACTATTTTTCAAAGAAGATCTTTCGAAGATTTTGATCTGAGACCTAGTGCGGTAGTACCCGTATTGTAAGTGTGATATGACCAAAATAGAGCAGTCTAATCAGCCAGTGCAGATGATTTTTGTTAAAAACTGTCTGTGATAGTTGGTAATCACAGATGGTTTGTAACGAAAAACCGTCTGTGGTATTTATATATCACAGACAGTTTGTCGTTACAAACCGTCTGTGATTATCTCTTTCACAGACGGTTTTTAGTTAAAAATAGTCTGTGATATTCTTTTCTACTCCTAAATCTATTTCTGTTTATTGGCTAGCCTCAGGAAATGCGAGTCATGCCCTCTGAAGCAAGCAGATCAACATGTACATGTATACATACAATTCATATCTCAATTCATTTCACAAACATAAAACATCCAATTCACATCTTAATTCATTTCACAAACATAAAACATACATTTGGCAAATCAATTAATTAAAATGAAATAAAATATCCACTAACAAATACACAATTACAAAAGATCAACATTGCATTTGCACTTAGATGGTAACAATTACAAAAAAACAAAGCTAGAGTTATCAAAAGTTCTAATAAGCCAAGTATATGACTATGAAAAGTACATATATATCAAGTGTTCTAATAAGCCAAGTATCAAGTGTTCTAATAAGCCAAGTATATATATGAAACTAAGATACATATATATGAAAAGTAAGCACAATGTATGTGCATGTTAATGAAATTTGATTTTAATTATTACTCTCAGAAGGCTAGTTGCACAAGAAATATTCTTTGCCGTCTCCACCACAACAGATATCAATCTTATATATATATATATAGCAGTTGTAGATTACACCTTGAGCTTTATTTTCAAACTTAGCTATTAAAGTAAGTAATCAGGCCATGAACGAAATGCGATAACCAATATGTGACCTCCTTTTAATCAATCTACTGATTTCATTAAGTATGAACAATCATTGATTAAAACGGGACAATCGAGTTATTACAACTTAAACTGAATCAAGATTAAACAGTGTATATATCTATGTATATAACTCAATGAGAATCAAATACACAGCTCAGGTAATGATCAGATCAAACAGCTAATGACAAACTCAAGGTCCATCTACCATCACATCTATATATATAAACTCAGTTGTATGCCTTCATCATAGAGCTAGGTCACAGTGCACAAAAAAAGCACAATGTAGATAGAGAGCACCTTGGGATATATACTAAAAGCACAATGTAACATATATATACTAAAAGAACAATGTAGCACCTTGGGATATATACTAAAAGCACAATGTAACACCTTGGGATATATATACTAAAAGCACATTGTAGCACCATGGGATATATACTAAAAGCACAATGTAGATACAGAGCACCTTGGGATATATCAAGATTATGACGGGGACAGCGGCCGGCGACGGCGGGCTCGGGGACGGCGACGGCGACGGCGATGGGCTCGGGACGGCGGCGTCGGGCTCGAGGACGGTGGAGTCGGGCTCGAGACGGCGCCGTCAGGCTCAGGGACGGCGACGTCGGGCTCGGGAAGACGGCGGTGACGGGCTCGATCAGGAGAGCGAGACAAGTGCTGGTTGGTATATAGTTATAACTGCAGTGTACGCGCAAAACCCTAGCTTTCGGGTATTTATAGAAGGTTTATTACAGACGATTCTATTTTAGAACCGTCTGTGATATCTTTATCACAGACAGTTCTTAACTAGCTCCTAGCGATTTGCTCCTTCAACCATTGGTTGAACCGATTGTTGTGTTGTCTCATGATCCAAACATCCGGTCGCTCCGGATTCTGTTGCCGAAGCACATCCATGTGCTGGTCGACATAAGGGGCCACTTCAGTCATGTATTGTAAGACTGTGAAATGGGCTTGAACATATGCATCCATATCTAGAGTGATTGCTTTTCTTTCGATAGTTCCGATACCCTTGAGCCTCCCCTCATGATGAGATTGAGGCATACCTATCAGGTCAATCTGAGCCATATAATCGACACAAAACTCAATGATCTCTTCGCTTGCGTAACCTTCGATGATGTTGCCCGTCGGCCGAGATCGATTCCATATATAGGACTAGAGAATTCCCATGACCCTCTCAAAAGGGTACATGCTATGTAGGAATACGGGTCCGTACATTTTTATCTCCCACACAACGTAAACAATGAGATGGACCATGATATCGAAAAACGAAAGAGGGGATATATCTCAAGATGACATAGATTCATCACCACCTTATCCTGCAGAGCATCTAGTCTTTCAGGATCGATGACCTTCTGAGCAATTGTGTTAAAGAAATAACATAACCTCATGATTGTCTCTCGGACTTTGATCGGTAAAATATTTCTAATTGCAATAGGGAGTATCTGTGTCATCAGCACATGACAATTATGAGACTTCATGCCATTTAACTTCAAATCTTACATCGAAACAAGTTTCTTCATATTGCCGGAGTAACTAGACGGAACTTTGACACCATGCAAGCACTAGCACAGTTCTGTTTTCTTGGTCTTGGACAGAGTGTAACACACAGGGGAAGGTACGTTCGTCCATTATCTGTTTCTGTCGGTGCTAACTCAGGCCTGATGTCCATATCAGCCAAGTCAAGCTGTGCTTTGACGCCGTCCTTTGTTTTATCATGAATATTCAATAAGAGACCAATCAAACTGTCATATACATTCTTCTCTACGTGTATGACGTCGATGCAGTGCCGAACATCTAGTTACTCCCAATAAGATAAGTCCCAAAATATTGATCTCTTCTTCCAGACGTTCTTCTCATGATCCCTCAATTTACGTTCTTTTCCGAGGACAACATCTAATCCTTAACTATATTATAAACCTCTTTTTTGCTTAAATGCCTTAGAACTGAACCGTCCTCCTTCTCTCCGTCAAATTGTTTCTTCATCTTGCGGTATGGGTGAGCCCTCTGAAGGAACTGGCGGTAACGCATATACACGGTTTTACGTGAGTGTTTCAGCCACACACTCTCGGTACAATCTAAGCAGTGAGTATAAGTTTTGGCACCTTTTGTACTCTGGCCCGACAGGTTAGCAAGGGTAGGATAATCATTTATGGTGCAGAACAATAAGGAGCGCAAAGTGAAGTTCTCTCGTTTGTATGTATCCCATATTTGTACTCTTTCGTTCCACAGTACTTTTAGATCTTCCACCAACGGTGCTAGGTACATATCAATATCATTCCTAGATTGCTTTGGCCCTTGGATAAGTATCAACAGCAAAATATACTTTCGCTTCATACACAATTAAGGAGGAAGGTTATAGATGCAGAGAGTCACGGATCAAGTGCTATGTCGGCTGCTCATGCTACTGAAAGGATTCATTCCATCTGTACTTAATCCAAACCTTACATTCCTCGGTTCTGCACCGAAATCTGCAAACCTCTTATTGATGCTTCTCCACTGGGCGGAATTAGCAAGGTATCTCATTATTATATCCTTCTTGCACTCCTCCAAGTGCCAACGCAGCAGTTTTGCCTCATTTGGATTCGCAAAAAATCGCTTCAAACGGGGAATTATAGAAAGATATCATGCTACCTTTGTAGGAGGTCCTTTCTTCACCTTTGTTCTCTCGCCATCATCTGATTGATTGTTACATTTGTATCGGGATACGTTGCACACCGGATATACATGCATGTTTACATACTCTTTACGGTAGAGGATACAGTCGTTCAGAATTTAATATATTCTCTCTTATCATAGTTCTCTTCTATATCATGAAGCATCTGATCCAGGTTGTCATCGTGCAGCCTATTCAAATCTGAATCACAATCGACATCATCCGGCGGTATATCATTGACTTCACCGGTGATGTCATCCGGCGGTATATCATTGACTTTACCATGACAGGTCCAACATGTCTACCCTTTTTGAAACCCCTCCGAATCAAGTGCGCTTCAATCTACTCTCGATTCTTAAACATCTTTAAATTCTCACAGTCAGTGTATGGATAATACATATATTTCACCCCCTTATTCAACATATCCTCCTCGGCAGCTCTTGTAAAAGCAGACACACCATTAATGTACTCTTCACTCACACGGCTTGCAGTATATATCTAGCTTCGGTCATATATTATGCACTTATATAACGACTTAATTAGTATTAAAAACCACATGCATTGAGGCTAGCTAAATCTAAATTAGCTAGATCTTCAAAGTATATATATAATCTAAATTTTGATGCAACAAAAAACAAATTTCATTACTAACCAGATCTAGAGCAACAAAAAACTTGATGAATCTTTAAAGCTCTCCTGCCAAATAAGCCTCCTCCTACCAAATTAAATAGCCTGAAAGTCTTGCCGCCTCCAGCTGTAGCACCGGCTAGATCTGGATCGAAATGAAGATAGATGCGGTTCTGACGCGCGCAATAAATACCTGGTCGGATTATCACATACGGTTTTTAACAAAACCCGTCTGTGGTAATAAAATATCACATACAGTTTTATATTAAAAACCGTCTGTGATATGCCAGTATCACAGACGGTTCATTAGTAAGAACCGTCTATGATACTCCTATTTTCCGCTGCAAACACCATAGACGGTCTTCAAATTAAAACCATCTGTGACAGTATACATCACAGACGGTTTCACAAAACCGTCTGTGATTTAGCGTCTAGTATTAGGCTTTCTGTAGTAGTGAGCTTTCCTGAGAAAAATACAATAACCTGGAATGCTCCAAGGTGAAATGCTACAATGAATCTGTGCGCTTGTAGATAAATTATTTGTCAGGTATAAGAATCACCAACAAGCATTTTTGGTGCTGTTGTTGAGTAAACATTAGGCTAGGATATCATTTGTAGCACTTATCTATCTATTACCATTTTCCTTAACCAACTTACCCTATTCCTACTTTTCTGTCCCCCAAATGGACAGATTAATGAATGACCGGTTTTGACCTACCTAAAAACTTCCAAGATAACCCAGAGATGCCCAGAAAGATCGCAACTTTTCGAGCCAACAGCAGACTGGCCTCATCATCAGAGTCCACCCGTGTCTTTGAGTGAACACCAAGTCAAAACTTTGTTGGCAAAGAGGAAACTTCGTGAGTTCTCCGCACCAAGCAGTGACCATGTCCCAATCGTGGCTTTACTTGTTGTGGGGACTGATAATTTTGAGCTAAAGCCAGCCTTAATGAATATGGTTAGCAACAACCCTTTCTATGGTAAGCTCTTGAAAGATGCAAATATGCATTTGTAGGCATTTTTGGAGATCTATGGGCACTGAATATGAAGGGAGATACTTCAGATATTATTCATCTACAACTTTTCCCATTCTCACTCATGGGAAAGGAGAAATAGTGGTTTCATTCACTCCCTGTTGAAGAAGCTGAGATGTGGAAAAAGTGCTCTGATGCCTTCTTAGCCAAGTTCTTTCCACCCAGAAGAACAAATGTTCTGAGAAACAAGAAACAAGATTTCCAGCTTCCATTAGAATCCCGAGGAATCAATTGCTGAAGCATGGGAGAGATTCCAAGAGTACATTTTGGCTTGTCCCCATCATGCTAGAGATTCCAAGAGTACATTTTGGCTTGTCCTCATCATGCCATGGAGGACTAGCTCATGATTCAGAAGTTCAACAATGATCTTATCGTAAGGACCTCGTCTTGCCATGGAGGACTAGCTCATGATTCAGAAGTTCAACAATGATCTTATCGTAAGGACCTTGTCATGCCATGGAGGACTAGCTCATGATTCAGAAGTTCAACAATGATCTTATCGTAAGGACCCAAGAGCACAAGGATGTAGTGGCTAGAGGAGCCTTCATGGGACTAGGTGTAAATGGAGCAAAGACACTCATCAACAAGATGGTCACAAATCAAGGATGGGAGATAGAAAGATCAAGCACTCCAACAAGCCACCAATGGGAAGTCCATCAAGTTGGAGGATTGGATTTGCTCGCAACCAAAGCAGATGCTTTGGCTAGAAGGATTGAAGTTTTACCAAGTATACCTAAGCTAGTCAAGGTCATTGATTCAAGAATGACTGTGAAGAGTGCGGTAATATCGGACACACCAAGAGTCAATGCCCAAATCAAGACGTCAATTACGTCAACAATTTCCGCTCCCAAGAGAACCAAACTTTCACAGTAAGCTAGAGGAAATATCCCAACCTTAGCTACGGTGACAAAGGTAACAATTTCCACTCCTACAAATTCACCTAATTCCCTATTTAGATTCTTCACTCAAGGAATTCATCAAAGTGTAGTCAAAAATCAATGAGAGCATAAATAGGAAGTTCTATGACAATGACAAGATTTTAGAGAGCATCGATTCCAAGATCAAAGGCCTAGCTTCCTCTATCCAATAGCAAGTCAGTCATAGCAAAATGTTAGAAACACAGCTCGCACAAGTTGCACATTCTGTCCCTAACAACATTGTCGGACGACTGCCAGGACAGCCCAAATCCAGTCCAAGGAGTAGGTTAATGTTGTCACCACTAGGTTTGAAAAGAGATATGCTATACAAGCGAAAGATCCTAAGGCAGTAGAAGAAGACAATGAAGAAGGGGAATTGAAGCCCAAGTGGATCAAACACCAATGTGTTGCCATTCCCCACGAACACACAAGCCATCATCAAATGAACAATTCGTAATTTTGTCGAAGTAATTAAGAAATTATATGTCAATATCCCTCTATGCAAAGTAGGTCCCCACCTATGCCAAATATCTGTGGGATATATTACTCAACAAGTGTCCGATCCCAAATTTGGAGATGGTCAAATAGACTGAGGAGTGTAGTGTTCTGATCCTAAACTCTGGCCTAGCTTAAAAGAAAGATCCAGACTACCCTACTATTATGTGTTCCCTTGGAACTTAGATATTAGAGCATGCACTCTACGACCACAAAGCAAGTGTCAGCGTCATGCCTAAATCAGTATTCGACAAACTTAGCTTTTTAGACCTTACCCCCTATGGCAATGTGCTTACAGATTGCAAACCAGATCATCCGTTATCTGGTCAGTATCGTCAAGGACGTGCCCATGAAAATCCAAGACTTTTTCATGCTAGTTGATTTTGTGGTCCTTGAGATGGAAGTGGATAAAAGACATCGCTGATTTTGGGAAGACCATTCATGAGTACCACCAATGCCAATATTAATGTTGGCTCAAGAGAAATCCATTTTACCATCAATGGGAATACAGAGATATTCACGTTCAAGCCTCCCGTGGAGAGCTTCTCGAAGATATCTTTCAAGAAGACTGATCACAAAATTCGCTATCTACCCCAACATCGAGGGAGGCATAAGAAGTTACTTGTGTTAGGAAAGAGAATACCGCTACTAAAACCCCAAAGACATCTACAATCTCAGAGACTAGCGATAAAAATTAAAGCTATGTAAGAGGTCGAACATTCGACCTAAAACAAAGCACTAGCGGGAGGTAACCTGGATTCTTCTCCTAAGTAATTTGATTTTCAGAATATTTGAAGATTCAAATTGTAACACCCCGGCCCCTTCCCTGAGTCCAAAGTGCTACCACCTACTCTATGATGCTGCTAGTTCCGACTTTTACCGCTGATCTTACACAATTTCTCTAATCAAACAGCACCCAACGGCAAATGGCAGACACTTGACAATAAACGCACCAGAAGTATGAATTTGCTAATTACCAAGCTGTACTTGTGCTATACCAGACTAAATATGACTTCTGCAAATGATATGTGAGTTACTGCTGTACGTGGGATAACTGTGCTACTCCCACCCGTGTATGTCATCTTCACCACTTGCCTACAAAAACAACAAAGCAAGGGTGAGTCCAAAGACTCAGCAAGTACACAATAGTACGATAAACACTACCAAAATAAGAAAGCCAATGAACCAACTGTAACATACTCTGCATGCATTGTCATACTCATATCATCATTCTCATGGTTTCACATTGATCACACATAATCCACACACATTTTTCATGTTCCAATATTATCACATCATCAATGCAATGCAACACTGTTCTACATGCACATTTGCTCATCACATTGTAAATACCGGTATCGCCGAGTGAACACCCGTCAATGTTCACCCAAAATCTTGGGCCCGCCCATATCGGCACGGGGGTCTCTCCACTCCCATGGAGGCCTACCGAAGTAGAACTTACTCAAGAGTACTCCGGATTAGTCCGCTAGCTTTGTTCGTAGCTAGGGACTTTCTCACCGCCCTCACTCTTGAGTGCACATGATGCAAATGCATATGCCCATTTGTCATTATCATTGTCACCCATAAGTAAGCATCATCATGTCATGTAATCATCGTATTTTCACAAAAACACTATCACATTATGTAAACATTTCTTATTCATAAATTCTACGGCCTACCGCTCTACCATGCACTTGCCTGTTAACTAAGCGGAGCAAAGCGACATGCAGACGACATCGGCTCAGGACCTCCACCTGAACAAGCAATTAATCCGATTTAACAAATCATAATGAAACTAGAGATTAAATGGACGACGACGATACCACACGCATAATCCGATTCTGGCGTAAAATGCCCGGGGTTAAGGACCCGTCAAGCAGGTACCAAGCCCCCCTTTTTTATCTTTTCTTTTTCTCCTCTTTTCTTTTCTTTTTTTCTTTTCCTCTTTTTTTCTTCTTCCCCTTTCCTTTTCCTTTCTTTCCTTCTTACCCGGTGCCTCTCTCTCTCTATCTTCTCATTTTCTTTTGGCTGAACGGCAACGCTCCTCCCGGTGGCGTGGCTGCGCACGGCCGTGCTCGGGGCTCGCAGGCCCCGTGCTCGCCGCCAACCACTCCTCCTCCTCCACGCCCCCCACTCTCTCTCTTGGCGGCTACAGCGCGAGGTGGTTTTGGCCCGGGGAGCGGGAACGCGCCGCCGGCGGTTCCTCCCAACCTGGCCAACCGGGGCCAGATCCGACCGGCACCCTGCAGTTGGCGGCCTCCTCTCCGGCCACTCCACCTCTCCTTCGTCCTTCGCCCCAGATCCGGCCAACCAAGACCAGATCCGCCGCTTCCCCCATGCGCGTGGCGGCAAGGCGCTTGGCTTCGGCCCCTACGCTGCTCGGCCAAGCCGCACCGTGGGTTCGGCCCCCAGGCCACCGTCGGCTTCCTCCTTCCACCCACAAGGCTCCCCAACTGCCGGTGCCGATCCTTGGCACGGATTCAAATAGGTGCACTCTACCCTACTCCCCTCTCTACCTTACGCATGCTAGTGTGGTGCCAGTACAGCTCAAGTGCTGCGTGTGTGACCGTGTTGGATAGACATGGGGGATGGGCAACCTACTTGACTTGCGGGACTAAAACAGAAGTGGTTGTTGACGAAGGCCGAGGTTCTCGGTGGTCGTGGATGGCCTCCTCTGGATGTTGTCGATGGCGTCGCCTGAGCTCTGTTGGGATCTCCTCTCCTCCTTGCTCCCTCTGCTTCCTCTCTTCTTCTCGGCTGAGGGAGACAAATGCAATGGTGCGTGGCTTGGTTCTTGCTGAGGCAGACGTGAAGAAATGGGGAGTGGCTAGAACAGTGAGTAGGTGAGATGGCTTGTCTACTTAAGAGGTATGGCCATCACTCTCCCTGTGAAATGCCACTTCTGCCATTCCCCTTTAGCCTTGGCTGGTTATGGGCATCATGGGCTTTTTGGTCCTTCCTTTATTCTCTCTTTTGAACTTAGTGGTATTACACAAATATCACAAAAAATATTTTTATTCATGCTAATAAGGGCTTTAGAAAGTCAACAAAATTTTCTTTGGTTGAAAACTCTTTTTCAAAAAAAAAACTCTTAGGGTTGAAAGCTTTTGACGTGCTTTTCTGAGCCATTAAGCATTCGCGCGATCAATTGACTGTGAGAACTCGCTTTCGGCTGAGCCGTTGCCATGGCCGTGCCATTGCTGTTTCCACACCGGCCAGCCAAGCCACTAACATTGGCTGGCTAGGGTTGTTTCTGTGCGCTGCCACAGCAAGTGTGTCGATAATGGCCGATCATCATCATCCACACCGGCCAGCCACCACCACCATCACCTCAATGGAGATACCACCAAGCAAGTGGAGCAACTTCACCCACCGGCCAGCCATGGTATTTTCACCATTTGCATTCCAAGTCGAGACCTAGGAGCTACAAAGGGGACGCTAACCCCTATGCACCAGCCGGCCTAACCTCTACACTGATCGGTCTAGCCCCTTAATCACCTTCATTAGCTAGTTTAAGTGAGGAAGAAGAAGCCCCATGCTGTCTTTAAGCATTTCTACCAACAGTGCACCATTGGGAAGTGGGAAATATTGAAAGACGACATGTGAGGTAGCCACCAACTACTGCACTGACTGGCCCCATGGCCATGGCCGACCGGCCTTCCTATAAAAAGGCATGGGCAACTTCCCTCTCCTCACTACTCCTCACAAAACATTAGCTTGAGTAAGAGTATGAGGGAGGCAATCAGCTGTACTTTGCCCAAGGAAAATCATTCATTCCAACATGAATGGTGGTTGGGCGGGAAAACAATAGATGTTGGCCACTGTTTTCTTCGATTGAAGCATGATCTCACTGCACACAATGATTCCAACATGAACCATTCTTGACAACTACATGAAGCACGCTAGCTCAGAGACTATCATTCACTTCATGCCAAGGTAACGTTGTTAAAGTTTAGAATTTCAATTTTTGGCTAACCCTTCTTGCAAGGCAAAATGCATAAGCTTTTCAACAAGAAAGAAAAGGGGAAGGGCACATCCACATCCTCCGATCGTTCATCAACAACGTCTTCTCAACAAGACGATGACCCAATAACATTCTTACATCGAGACGAGGAGAAACACTGCGAGCAACTTTCAAAGCATCAATTATGTCCCACAAGAACATGGGACAAGGACACACTCAAATTCATGGGCATCAAGAGTGATTTCATCAAGGCCATTGAAAACATTGGTTGGGTAAAGTTTATAGAAATTGAAGAACCAGCATCGATAAGACTTGCACTCGAATTCTTTTCCACTTACAAATTCAATCGCCTAGTGAACAATTACGCTATAAACTTTAGACTCTTCAATAAACCTTACACTCTATCGATAGATCGAGTTGCTCAAATCTTAGGACTAAATCCTAAGCACCTGATAGATTTGGAAGGTGTTAAAGAATTTTATTTTGATCAATTCTAGTATGACATTTCTAGCCAAGAGAACAAAAATCTACGCATAAACCAAATCCACAATTTGAGTTTTCCGTATCCTCACTGTTGGATTGGTAGCACCGTCACAGCTGGGGATGATGCACAAGTTGTGAAATTACACGATGAAGAGTACATGTGGGCTATGTGAAAGGGTAAAAAGTTGAACCCAACATACACCATGCTGGAACACTAAGAGTATTGTATTACAAAATTTGTATCGCCAAATTCCACAATTCAGTTCATTTCCTTTGTCACGATCATCGCTAAGGCTTTGGTGCACTAGAAGTTAGGGAGATCGAATATATTCCCCAGGTAAACCCTGCTATGGACATGACTCACCTTTCACAGGGGCACATGGTGGTGTACAAGTCTATCAAGAAGAAATACTACATGAAGTACCTAGACTCTAACATGATGATCAAATGTCGAGACCCGAATATACAAATCCGGACTCTCTATGTATACCACACTAATCCAGAATCATGTTAGTGTATACAGTGTAAATATAGATAAAATATTAATCATATATATGATTAATTAAAAAAGACTCAAATAATATTAATTATCAGAGTTGCGACCTCATAGTCAAACTTACAATTAATAGCCTGAAGGGCTTAGAAAACTAGCAACGAAAAACAGAAATAAGTATGGTAGCCATTCGATATGCCCACAGACAATTGACTGGGAAGCAAAGTCCTAATCAACGAAATCGTCGAAGTATCCTCCATCTGGTACCTCCTGCTGATAAGAGTCCTCTTCTCCAACTGAGCAACGATAGGCATAAAGTCGTGAGTACATGGGTACTCAACAAGTCGTCAATTATGCAATATAATATGCAAGACCTACCCATTGATGGCTGAAAGGTTACTTTGCAAAAAGCAATAATTTAAAATAAATACAATAAATAGATTGAAAGTAAACTTTAAAGTAAATAATAGCAAATAAATAACCAAAGAAATTGAATAAATCACTTGTGAACTAACCATTTACAAGTTTCTCCGCCAACGAACTAACCATTCACTTTTCAAATTTAACCAAACTAAGTCTTTATAAAATCTACCCTTCGTGTGAAATCACCAAGCATTGTCAATAACTAGGGACACAGCTATTCAGATAGTTTTACACTCTACAGAGATTGTACAACTGTACCAACACGATGTAATTTCCTCTACGTATCAGAAAATCACAACAAAGTCTTTACAATGCTCAACCCCAACTTAATTTCACCCGCTAGGGTTTCCCTTCACACCCCCTTGCACTTCATGGAAATCAGCAACCAATGTTCATCACAATAGCGAGATTGAAATTGAAATATCACAAATTAATCAGTCAGGTATATCCCATACCAGACATACGATTTGCACGGCAAGACTCAGATCAATGGTGCACAAAGTTAAGTCGTTAAACTTTACCCAGGCGAGACATCACATTCCTCAAAGTGAATCCACACTTCCCCTTTACAGCACGATCACTCAACTAAGTGGAAACTAATTTTGTATAACTAACACCAATGACACACAAATATCATGGCACAAAAATTTTATAACTGTTGCTACAACCATGATTCAATATCTCATTAAGTTAAATTAAGTAATTGATCACATATGATGATGAATCCAACGAGACTATAAGTATGGCTAAGCATATTAATCGTGCAACCCATGTGACACTTAGTATTGCATCACTAGAATAATTTCACATTCTATAGTGACAATGGTATGATGGGATTCAAATTATCAAGGCGGATTTAAGCAATTTGGATAGTAGCTTCTAGGTACAAAGATTTATAATAAAATAGCAATACAAGATAATTTAAAATAAAATAAATAAGTTTGAAAACTAGGTTCAATATGATCAAAGGACATGATTTACCTTGGCCTTACTCAGTTATGAATTCTTGATCTTCTGGTGGTACTCCCGCTCCTTCGAAGACGCGATCTAATGAAAAAGAAAATGAACGAGGCACATAGTAAATTTAAATGAAATTCAAATGAACTCTAAAAACTTTAAAACTACAATCAAAAGATAGAGCTCAATTTTAGATAAATTTAGCAAAAAAAAGAATAGAGTCAATCGGAGCTAAAATGAAGGAGAACCGGTTATTGGAAAATTTAACCTAAAGGGAAATACTGAAAAATCAGAAATTCTACTGTGCTATGGACTCAGCTCACGGAATGGCTAGTCTACGGTGGATTCGGCTCATGAAACAGTGCATGGCGACTAGGCTTGCTGATGTAGCGGCTAGGGTTGATGTGGTAGTGATGTGGCATGACATGCGGCAGACAGGTGGCAGGTAGGGGTAACGTTGCACTAACACGTGGCATGCTGACGTGTTATGTTGATGTGGTACTCAGGTCAACTCCAAAGCTGACATGGCTAACACATTAACAGACATGTCAGCTTAGGGCTGACATGGCTCTGATATGGCTCGGTGAGGTAGTTGCTGACATGGCATTGTCTACGGTTCATGGAACAGTGACCCTGATGGGCGGGCTCGGCTTGTCAGCGACTCAGTACACGATGGACCACGTCCACGAAAAATGTGAACCGTCACCAAGTGCGGGTGTGGGGTGATGTCAACCGGCTGACGTTAGTGGCGTGTGGACAGGGGCGGTGCTTTGGACGGCAAGCAAGCGTGGGATGCGATGAAGGCGAGGCCGACAGCTGGGTTCGGCTAGTGAGCTTGGCGACAGAGCTCTGGCCAGCAGTAACTTACTGGCGGTGGGACAAACAGCGGCGGCGGTCAACAAGAACGATGGAGACGGTCAAAGACAAAGGTCAGCACGGCGGCGAACGGACCAGAGGACGAAGATGGCGGCGATGCAATGTCCAGCGAGGGCAGCAGTGCACGAGCAAGGGCGAGCGCCTGTGGAGTGCAGGAAAACGAGGGGTGGCACGGCTATTTAAGTGTGCAGCTCGAGGTTGACCAGGTTGAGCATGGCACGAAGGCTGAGTCGGAGACGATGGCAAGAGCTCAACTCAAGCATGAAAACCGAGGCGACAGCGGAGTCCTTCCCCGAAACGATGATGAACAATGACTAGTTCAGTGGATTGGCAATGCATGGCAAAGAGGCGAGATTAGACGGCCGGTAGTGCATGACCATCCTGGTGTGCAACACGTGTCACAAGACTGGATCCAGCGGCTAAGGCAAGGGATGGCTTAGATGGTTGACACGTGGTAGAGGGGAAATCGGACGGCTGAGGGAGATTGGGCTAAACGAACGGTAATGGGCTGGGCATGTTACTATTTTTAAGATTTTTGGGGGTTTTTCTATTTTAGAAAATTCAAATAAAATCAAAAGAGCTCTAGGAAATAGCAAATAAATCTGAAAAATTCACAAAAAATTCTAGAAATAAAATACTTCCATAAATTGTTAATATTTATTTTAGTTATATTAAATCATTTTAATTAATAAAAAATTAATTTAATCTTGCATTAAATTCCAAAAAAATCCAAATGGTGAATTTTATTTTAAACGCTTCCAATAAACTCTGAAAAACAGAATGTTACATCAAACTTCCTGCCAATGGAGCATTTTCAAGCTGTGAAGCTTCATCCTACCCATCTACCCTTGAAGAATCTAGCTCCACCATTATATGTTAATAACGAGTTTTGGCAATTGATGACAATCGATTGTGGGACTTTAAATGGCTTCATGTATTGATCATCATCAAGTCAAGTAAAAGATATCATATGTTGATGGTTAAAGTCAAGGACCCAGACTTGGAGAGAAGATGTCCATCATCGATTTTCAAGAGGATATACAAGGCAAAGGTATAACTTGTCAAGGCTGGATTTCTGAATCTGAACCCTCTGTGTATTACTACACTAGTCCCAGATCAAAACTAGTGCACATAGTCGAATAGTAATGATTCCATAACCAACAACACTTTATTTCAATAATAAAGAGTACCGGCCTTATGGACACTAATTACAAATAAGGTTACAAGACCTCTCAGACTTACAAAATACAAAGTGGAAGCAAAAGAAATAAACTCCAAAGATAGTCCATCAATACGCGACTGGTAATTATCTGGGGAAGCATGATCTAGAACTCCAGGAATCCTTCATCAAAGCCACACATGAAGTAGTCACAGTCTCCTTCTGCGTCTTCGTACTCCTCTGAGATTATTTATAGATTGCACGGTGAGTACATAAAGTACTCTGCAAGTCTTCAGAAAAATATAATTATATGCAAGACTTAACAAAGGAAGGGTAAAATGGTTGTTTTGCACAAAGCAATATTTTATTTCAATTACCATTATAGATTTTTCAAAGCATCAATTTAACAAATTAATTACAATAAATGAAATTAGATAACTTTTAGTAAAGGTTCTAGTTGTCAACACTAGTATTAAGGCTCTAACCACTAAGATTTATTGAATTTGGTTCTATCTACCTAACTGGCGCTAGCTGCCAAAGCACATCTGAGAGCTCTAATCACTCCCAGATTCTCAAAAACTCATTTAAAAATAAAACCATAAATCTATCATGTGAAAGTGCATATTGCCTGCTCTTGACCATAGGCACAGCTATTCGAATAGTTTTACACTCTCTAGATGTTGTACAACTTTATCTACAAGAGATAATCAACTTACGTTGTCAACAATAACATGCTTCTTTAAGCATGTGACTAAGTGATTATCACAAGTCCTTTACAATAAGCCATCATAAGTAGAATCCACCCACTAAGGCTTCACCATTGAATCGGTTCAATGTGCCCAAGTCAGAAGCCTCCCTCTTGTGCCATGTGATTAGGGCTGGACAAAAAGCTTGAGGCTCGCGAGCTACTCGAGCTCGTAGCCAGCTCGGCTCGGTTCGGCTCGAGCTCAAAAATTTTTTCAGCGAGCCGAGCCCAAGAAATAGCTCGACTCAAAAATGAGCCCAGCTCGAGCTGGCTCGCGAGCGGCTCGCGAGCCCAAACGAGCCGGAGGTATAATATATTCGATCGCTGCCTCGCTGTCCGCCTCGCTCACTCCGCAGTCCGCCCGCTCGCTCGCTCCACCCGGTGCGGGAGCCTCGCTCGCTCCCTCCACCTGGCTCGCTCCCTCCGCCTGCACCCTCTGCCCGCCTCCTCCCAGCTCCCCGCTCCCCCGCGGCCCCGCCCCGCCCGCCTCCCTCCCCGCTCCCCCGCCGTCGCCGCCTCCTACCCGCTCCCCCGCCCCCACCGCCTCCTCCCCGCTCCCCACCGCCTCCTCCCCGCCCTCGCCCCCCGCCGCGGCAACCGAGCGGCACAGATCGAGAGGCGGCGGCGGTGGGTCTGGGCAGCGGCGGTGCTCCAAGCGGCACAGGCCAAGAGACGACGGTGGATCTGGGCGGCGGGGAGGGAGCCCAGACAGAGAGGCGGCGGCGGATATGAGCGGTGGCTGGTGGGAAGGGAGCCCAGACCAAGCCTTACTCAAGCTCGCGAGCCGGCTCGAGCCTCTATCGAGCCCGAGCCGAGCCTGCCTTCTAGCTCGGTTTCTAAATGAGTCGAGCCGAGCCATGGCTCGGCTCGGTGCGAGCTCGGCCGAGACGGGCTCGAGCCGGCTCGGCTCGGCTCGTTTCCACCCCTACATGTGATAATGCAACTATTTGACACCCCACATTCAGCCATCTGATAGAATCTAAGCTAGACCATTGTAAATTAATTAGTCAGGTTATACCCATTTAGACTTGTGGTTGTACAGTAGTGCTTAGTTTAGACAAGCACAAGCGTCGGTCCTTAATTGACTAGGGTAGTACTTTTACGATACAAGTTCTCATGCTATTGCCACAAGTTTGAATTATTTTTACCATTTTATTTTACTTTAAAAATAGCAGCAATACCTATTGCCACAAGGTTACTAGAATAAAATAATTAAAGCATATGATAATAATTTTCCACCTCTAGGGTTATAATAACCGAGTAGCTTGTCTAATCAGTTCTACCATTTCTAGAATTATCAAACAATATTGTAATCACAATATTGAGATAAGGGGAATCCTAAGGTGACAAAGATATAGGGATTTCAACAACAAATGAGGGTATAACAAAGTCAGAATAACTAATGACCTTAAGATAAATTATCATTTTACGTGAAACAGCAACACATGTAAATTTAAAATAGTAAATAGTTTTGATAAAACATGGGTATAACATGATCAAGAAAGACTTGACTTGTGTGGCTGGGGTCTTTTCTTGCTGGTTGGAAACTTTTTCAACGACGTCGGGTTCTCACGCAAAATGAGAAACACAATAAATAAATAAAATATAAAATACATACCAGAGGGAATATTAGGATTTTAGATTAATTTAGAAACTTGAATCACTAGATTCGAAGTTCAGACGATGGAGAATGAGTGATCGGAAAATTGGTTGAAAAGAAAAATCCTGCAAATTGTAAAAACAGAGGAATATTCTAAGGAATCTTCTTTTTGCTGAAATTTTGGATTTGTTTGTGAGAATGGCCAGTGGGACCTACTCGTCATTGGCTTTAAAGCAAACACATGAAGAGTTAACAAAGGAAATAGAGGACCTCTAGGTTGTTCATGGTGTTGGCCATGGTCGGAGTTGGGCGGCGTGGGAGGCGAGGTTGAGGACCAAAATGAGTCAGAGGCACTCCAAGGAAGGTATGGCTAGCGACAACACGGCGAACAGTGGCCGGCAGCCCACGGGGTGGCTACAGCATGGGTAAACAGGGGAGCCAAGGCACAACATGGAACACAGAGAGAACATGTGACAATGGGCATGGCCTTGACCCAAGGAATAGGTAGGTGAGCTTGGCATGGCCAAAATGGGCTAGCAATGGTGACAGACATGGGAAACAAGGGGTGCTCCAGTGGTGGACTTCCTCGGCGATGTCCTTAGCAAACCGAGGTATGGAATATGTAGAGTAGACGCTAGTGATCATGTAGTAGCAAATAATTATATTTTGGCTTACTAGAGGTGACGAATCGACGATGAAGGATGTAGTAGATCGATTTCGGGACAAACATGATTCATGTCAGACGGCTGCAGGAAAATCAAATAAACTTCACATGAGGGTGCAAGATACTCGAGAACATGAACTGACATGAAAGGAATTCAAAAAATTCATCGAAATGCTCAGAATGCGAGTTGGAGCAATGAGCAATTTTTGGGAATGGAGGCCTCTCAGTGACGACAGTGTTCTGAGGTTTAAGGAGGCTTGGCAACAACTAAAAAGGGTTGAGAGGGGTCACGAGGTCATATATAAGGGCTCAAAGAGATAGAAATGGACTCAAATTTGTAAGATTAATTTTGAGTCGGTTCAAAAATGGATAAGATAAAATGCAAACAGATGAACAAATCGCAAAGGAACCAGAAGGAATGGATTTCTCACGTGATTTGAAGCATCTTTCATTTTGGCATGATATCAAGGTAAGGCTTGATTGAAGAGATGGCTTAGGAGGAAAGAGGTGCCATGGCCCTCCATTCTGCTGGCTCGGTTTCTTTGACCGAGAAGATGATGAACAGTGCCACACGTGAGCAATAAATCAAGAGGACAGAAAGAAAGAAAAAGAAAAAAGAAAAGAAAATATGGACCAAGAAAATTATGTTGGACTAAAAAAATAGAATAGACATTTTTCTAGAGATTCAGATTTTTGGAGATTTGAATTTGAATTTTTAGAATTTAAATTTAAAAATTTTGGGTTGGAATTGGAATTCAAAGATTTCCTTCCCAAATTACATATAAAATCCAAATAAAATCTAGACACTTTTAAATAATTAATTTGAAAATAAATTTTTAAAGAAAGAAAATTTTTGAAATGTTACATAACTAGCATAGGCTAAAGATGTATTTCTTAGTCATTTTACCGATCTTGGTATTTGGTGAAAGACCAGGTTACTAGTGTAGATTGTCATGCTATTATGAGATGTCTTGAATAGTAATTTGAATATATCATGTGTTGACAACTCATTTAGTTTGCTCTAGCTCTTCGTGGTATAATGCTATCGTTTGCGAACGTGTTTTACAAATAGTTGATGCTCATGTATAATCCTTGTAGCATGTGACTTAATTTGCGAATATATTTTGCAAATGATTCAAGTCCATGTCCCTAGTCTTCTAGTCTTTTATTCAAGTTCATGTCCCTAGTCTTTGTGGTACAATTCTAAAGTGTATGAATCTATTTTGCAACTTGTTGTGCTGATCTTAGCACACCGGTCTGACTGGCCATGAGTTGACGGTCTGATCGGTGCTGGCGGTCTAACTAACCATGAGTTGGTTGTCTGATTATCTGAGCAGTCTGGCCGGCTTTCGTGGTAGTCTGACCGGTCCTTGTGGTAGGATTGGGCATTAGTTGCTGGTAGTATTTTTTTCGAAAGAGCTATTTTCTAGAAATTGGTCTGGCCGTCTGATCGGCCTTCTTGGTGGTCTGACTAGACCTTGTGTAGACAATCTGACCGATGCACCGGTAATGGCTAGTTTCCTAGCCGTTGCAATGAAGGCGGTAATATCGGCCATTAGTTAGCGGTTGTACTAGCTTTAGGCTATTTTTTGCTGAATTTTTGCTTCAACGGTTAGTTTCTTGGTGTGGGGTATAAATACCCCTTGTGGCTAGTGGGGAGAGTGTGAAAAAGTTGTCGGTGCCCTTTCTTCTTTCTTGATCTAAGATCAAGCCCTCTCACCTCTTATGTGCATATGTTGCACTTAGAGAGAAAAATCCTTGTGCATGTGTTGTACTTGGTGATGGATTTTGTATCCATTGAGTTTTGGTACTTTATTCATTCAAGTGAGTGTCTTCGACTTATTACTCTTGGATGTTTCCAACTCTTAGATGTGTAGAGGCGTTATAGTCTAGTGATCTTCTCAAGAAGCTTGTGGAAATGCCCGACATATTATGAAGGTTGGAGCTCACCTACCCCGAGTGAGAAAGAGCTACTAGTAGTGGAATTGAAATGCTTAGCTTAATTTATGGAGCCAGTCCAATTCATTTAGGATTACCTCAACGTGGACTAAAGGAGACCGATAAGCCTCTGAACACCACGATAGAAGGGACCATATCAATTGTGGCTTGCTTCCTTATGCTCATCTACATTCTTGCAGCTTACATTCTTAGAATTAATTTTTTTTTTGCTTATCACTCTAGGAATGCAAACCTTGCCATTAACTTAGATTGTTGTTGCACTTAGGTAAAACTAGATGATTTAGTCCTTAATTGAGCAAAACCAATTTGATTTACACCCAAGAGAATTTTAAAAGCTATTCACCCCTCCCTCTAGTCGGCCTCCTCAACCTTACAACCCTAATGTGGCAAAGGTGGAAGAAGAGGAAGACAGAGAAGATGAGAGTCCACCACAACCAGCGTGAGACAGCGTAGTTGTAGCCTCTTGTGCTTCAGTGACCACCAACAAGATCACCAGAAGGACTGGCCGCACCCCCCCTCGTAGAGAGAGTACACCCTCAAATTCAAGAGGTACCCCACAATCCAGCAAAGGAACACCAACCTAATAGTAGGACTTCCATTGGCAGCGTTTCCCACCTAAGTAAAACTGGTATGCTAGTCTCCAAACTGGTATACAACAAATTGAAGGAGATGCAGGCCACATCCATGGGCAAGTCAACAAGATATGCCATGACCAACAAGGACATCAGTAGACAATCTGGCAGGTCGAGAGCGACACTAACGTGCACAATGACCGACTCGAGCAACTCACAAATGCTATGCACTATTGAGGTATATATCTACAACCCTAACAGATATACCTTGAACCGAATAACCCATACCATTGCCAACACCAACATCATCTACTAGAAGCACCATGGTAGAACACATCTCTCTCACCACTCATTTGGGTAGTTTGAAATTTATGATTTTGAGAAATTTACAATTCCTTAATCGGTTAACAATGGTAACAATTGTCTTGTGTTGTAATTTGCTATGTTCAGCACAATAGAAAAAATAATTATGAAATTGTGAAGCTAGCTGTCCTGATTTATAACAGATCGATCTTCAGGGCTGAAAATGAGGGTCTAGATAATTTAATCATAAATTTTAGCTAAATAGAAAAATTTGAACATTTTTGTCTAGATTTTAGAACATATATTATTTACTATGTTTGGATTAATGGGGGTAGTAGGGCTATAAGTTATTGTCATTTGATCACGGGGGTAGTTGGGTGGTTGTCCAAAGAGGGGATATTTGTGTCGAACATCTACATAGGAATTTCATCACTTTGTTTATCGTGGTATGTTCTATTGTAGGCTGGTTTTAGTTGGAGATTGTTTATTCAGGTGGTGGATTTGTTCATTCAGGGGTCATGTTGGCTATGCATCATTCCACACCTCTGGGTTAAAAAGGCAAATGCATGGTAGAACAGTGATTTGTATTGATTGTTATTGTTAAATATTTTCCATGCAATGTTTGTAGTTGCAGACGCATTCGCATTTGCATTGCATCTAAGATAAATATACAGTTTGCAATATTTACAATGTTAGATTATGGATTGTTGGTACTACTATTTTGCTATGTTCTTTGCTAAGATGTGACTTCACCCTTGCTTTGTTTGTGTTTTAGGTGACTATTGAGTGACATGCATCGGGATGGGAGTAACACACTTGCACCATGTCCAAAAAAACATTATTTAGTTATCAAATTTTATGAACTCATTTAGTTTATTAATGGCTTAGCATGGTTTAGCTTAGAACTTATGGTCGTTCGTTGGGGCCATTGGAGATTGTGTGTGGAGCTTAGTTGGTTCTATTTATCTATGGTGAATAGTCGTTTATGCTATTGGGTTTAGATTGTTCTTACATAATATGTTGGTCATTGATGGTTTATATCTACTAGTTGTTAGATGATATAATGGGTGGATTCTTTTGAGTTATGACTTATGACTTTTAAATTCTGGCTATTCGCAAAAGAGATAGTCACATACGATTTTGGCCGATACAGATGAAGTCGGTACAATTTCTACTACAATCAATTTATAGACCCTGCCTTGAAAAGATACACTGTTTAAAAGCAAGTTACTGTAGCGCCGTACATAAGCCATAAGCCGTAAGAGGATTTGAACCCACCCATTATTTGTGTTATTGTCATTGGCTCTAGGTTGTGGTTTATTTTGTGTTACTGTTGCTGAAATTTATTGTTAGTAGTTTTAGCTTGGAATTGTTAAATAGTAGTAGTAACCTAGGCTCAGTTTTGCACTAGGGTCTACAACTATGGATCGCTTTGACGACGACCAATGTCGCTACGTTGTCGCCAATCTGAACCATGTAGGTTGTTCCATCTTGCCTCGCATAGAGAGGAATTGGGAAGAAAAGAGAGACATGAATAGCGGCGCGGTGGCTCGGGTTTGGTACTGGCACAGATTGGCAGCAATGGGGGTACAAAGACAGCTGCGCCAAGGCTCAAAGCTAATGACAGTGGCAGCTAGCTCCAGCAGCAACTCGGTATTGGACGAGATGAAAAAAACTAAGGCTCTGTTAGGTATTGCGATTGATAATCTCATTTAATTGAGCCACTTTAGATATATGGGTGTTGCTCAAGCTATTTTTTCCTTAATCAAGTTGCAAACAAAAATATTATTGTGTTCTAAAACATGAGATAAAACTTGAGATGACAATCATTGGATAACCGCCCACCGCCTTCCTCCAGAGGCTGGCGGCCCCACCACCACCTTGCCATGCTGCTTCCACCTCTAGCTCTATGACCATGCCCCGGTGAACAAAAACCCTAACCACTACCACCGGCCATTGGAAAGGTAGAGGATGTCCTTGTAGGGGTACAATCATGACACAAAAATATAACAATTTAGAAAAGGGTTTTGATAAACATCGCCCAGATGATTATTCCTAACAATCAACCAAATTTCTCACCTTTGGATGTGTACAAATATTTGTGTGTCACCACCTCCACCTTCTTCTCCGACGACCCCTTCTTCATCATCTCCAGCGATCCATTCTTCCTCCTCGCTAGCAACTGCTTCTTCCTCCTCTCCGGTGACCCAAGAGGAGAATCCCCCCCCCCCCGCACCTAGGGTTCACCATTCCCCTCGGGCATAGATGGAGGCCGAGGGGTGATGGCCCAGTGGTGGGCGACAGGTATGGTAGGAAGGTGGTGAGCAGTGTCAGAGGGCGGCGGCGACAGAAGACACTGGCTATTAGGTTGGACAGGGGCGACATGACGGGGAGGGGTAGGGGCGGCAGGGGCACCACCAGCCGTGGGTGGTGGAGGAGGGTGGAGGTGTGCAGAGCTGCTCTGACGAGGGAAGGGGCAGCGCGAAGGGCACGGGGTGTGAGGCGGCGGGGTCGGATGGGAGGTAGCGAGGTTGGATAAGGGTTAGGGGTTATATAGTTAGGGAGAAATGATAAGAGCCATTGGATCCTAATCTAAGGGTGATAAATTTGGATGATTGTTTAAAATAAAATATTTGGATGATTACTAGAGACATCTTTTAGAAAAATGGCTTTTTAAAAAGAAAATTCGAGACAACTTATCGGTAGCAAAACTGTATGTACAATTGACCAAGAACCTTTGCCACGTAGACACACATACAGTAACCAATCAAGCATCCAGCATCCTAACCAGGACAAGAGCAGGTAGCTCCCAACCCCGTCCATTGGTGAGAAGTGGAAACCACGGGCCGATCAAGTTGGATCCATCGAACCCCTACTTTTTGATCATGTGAATTTGCTTTAGATTCTTTGGTCGGCGCATGCAGGCACGCCTTTTTTCCTCGTCCATGCATATACATACACAACACCAAACATATGAGATTGGATCTAATTAGGCACGAAATGTACACAAAAAAGAATGAGGAACCAGCCGAAGTGGTGGCAAAAAGTACCTGCTCTGTGGACGGAACTGAACCTCCGGCTTAGCCTGACAACACCACCACCGCACTGACCCCTCCGTATTGTGGTTAAGCTTTTCTGTCTTTGTTAATTCTTAAGGCTGAGTTAGCAAGCTAACCTAATCGAGCACTAGTTCATATTGGCCGCAGGATTATCTGAAAAATGATGCTGGTGGTGGGCCCGGGAGCATGATGGAGAGATGATGTCATCGTGAGCATGAAGTCGTGTTGGACGGCCCTCCAAACCAACAGGCAATCATGTGGTTAGGAGAAACCTCCATGTTCTCTCGTTCTCTCTCCGAGTGCCACAACCTTATCCGGTGGAATTATAAGAAGACTTGAGAGCTAGACGTGGAACATACCATATGATATCCTTAAGCAATACTAGCTACTAGGTCAAGAAAGTACGAGAATGTGTATGCATGGTAGCTAGAGTCGACTCTAGTTTATGCTATTACAGTAAATTTTGAAATGCTACTCTTCTATAGGATCAATACAACAAATCAGAGGAGGTGAATGACTCCTCAAAACTTTTCCCCTGGTATTAACAACTCTATATAGTGAAAACATAAACTCACATACTCACGAAAACTAAGAGCCAAGATAACAAAGATCGTAAGAAACTTCACGTTTCAACCAGTCTAACTGCCGACCTAGGTGCAGTTAGACTGCCCTGGCCGATCCGACCGCCAGGCACACCGGTCTAACCGGGAATAACCAGTCTGACCACTCAGTTCCCTAGAGTCTGACCGCTCGTCAAGGCACGGTGCAGAAACACACTGCACGCGATCCAAGATATAAACTTACTTTTAAACTAATGATCCAAACATAGTGAAACTTAGCACAAGCCCTCCCTAGAATGTCATAAATCCATTTCAATTAAGGATCGTAAAGATAGATGCCAAAGTTCTTACCTTTATCCAAAACAAGAAAGGCTGTATCAAAACCAGACAAAAGAGATAAATCTTGATCTACTCATGCTCGTGAGTTCTTGATGATCTAGATAAATTTGAATGGGTTCTCACATGTTATAGTAAACTAGATCACAGCATAAAATCAATCTTAAACACCCACAAAAGAAAAACCCCAAAATCATCTCTCTCTCTTGAGGAAAACTGAGCAAACTTACAAATTTTCTCTAGAACATGCCTAGATGGATGGGATCTGATCTCTAAGAGATATGTTCACCTCTTACGTGTCCTTAGCACTAGGAAAGATCAAAAAGAGAAAAATCTAAATAAGAAGTCCAAATAAATCAAAAGTATAAGGAAAGATCCATGGCACAGCTCACTAGGGTAAACTTTATATGTTCATTTCAATTGGAGCGTTACCACCACTTAAGCAAACTTTGATCTTCTCATGTAGGATAGAGCTCTAAGTTTAAAGCACACGCATAAGGCTCTACATAAAGAAAAACCTAATCTATATCTATCTCCACTTCCTCTCAACACGCACAGGGACTTATGTAGTGGAGACTCTCACCTCTCACTTAACCCTGGCAACTAGCAACCCTTAGTGGATTCATTCATTTACAAATAGGAAACCCGGCAACCCACACACAAAATGGTTTTACACTCATACACACTTGAAAGCTTTTTAAAATGCAACTTCTATGGCTCTAATAGCCCGATAAGACGTTCCATTTTCCAAGATATGACCTAAAACATTTAGGCTAACACTGCAATTTTGTAAACCACACTCTAATTGGTATTGGATAATTTTCTCAATTGCCACCCACCAGACTCCACACGAAGATGTGATGCACAATGTCTCATCGCCAAAATCGTACGCCTACTCTAAGACCATCACAACTTGAAACCCCCAAGTCTTATGGCACACCACATCACACAACAATCTGTGATGCTCAACTACCTGCCGCAAAAGATCGCATGCTTGCTCCGAGGAGCATCACCATTTGAAACGTACAAGTTCAATTAGCACACCACATGCACGCACTTATCTCCTCACGAACATTGTTTTTCTCCCATGATTCTTCGCTTGAGATGATACTCTACCTGAAGTTACACGACATACCGTAGCCTCAGGACCCCCCCGGTAGCCTTGGCCTTACTGCTGACCGCAACAATCATCAGACACCCTACACATCAAAGAATAAGCAACCGATCCAAACATAAATGACATACACTTGACTCTAATTAGCAAATCACATATGAGGACACACGCTATGACTCACACTTACATGACTCCTACTATAACTAACACTTGCATAGACTCTGCCATGACTAACACAACCAAAACATACTTAACTCAACCAATTTAGCAGTGGCCGGTACTACCGCCAACCAATGGTCAGTCATACTGCACAAAACTTACTCTAACCTCTTTCAGTAACAGGGGACCGGTCAAACCACAGCACCCATACTAGTCAAACCACCCAACACCATCTGGTAGTACCGCTGTTACACGGATGGCCATACCCCTCCTCACAACCCAGTGCAGACCTCAATAGAAAATAGGTATAGCCAAGCATGGACCGGTACTACCGCTACTCTGATCAGACCATACCCAAGTATCTGTCAAACCACAACCACTGTTGGTCACACCACCGGTCGGTTTGACCACTAGCCAAAGGTCGATCAGACCACTACCTTCCAGACAGCAAAAACCAGAGACTAAAAGATATAAAATCAAACTCAAACTTCAACACCGAAGCGCAAGCACAATCAAATACCCATCACAAACATAGAATAACCTCTACATAGTCTTACAACTTCAAAAAAATGCAAACCTTTATAGGTACAAAAATGCTACAACTCTAAACAATAAGGGAAAAAATGAGGGTAGCTTTTATGGGTGGTTTCCCCCCAAGGACGGTGTTTTTCATGCTTCCCAGGAATTAAATCCAATTCAACACTAGGCACTCTTGCACGGTCCACCACTAGGAACTCATAAATACTATAAATTTATATTCCCGCAATATCACAGACGGTTCTTAATTAAGAACCGTCTGTGATATATTTCTCGTCTCACACATCTCTAAAATTTTATAATTTCCCGAGTAGAATTCTGTTTTGACACACCTTCAGTAAAACGGGCATAACTTTTGCATGCGGTGTCCGTTTTTGACGTTTTTGTACTCATTAGAAAGCTAACGACAAGCCTAATCCAATAAAAATGACCTGCTTACACTAGTCACCCTCAAAGACCCCCAAAATCGGCTATTTTAGCCTCAAATTTGCTTCGCAAGTTTTTGATTTCTGTTTTTGCCAAAATTTTCGATCTTCTCTTCGAAATTTGGAGTTTGTCTCAACTGCAAAGTTGTAGATCTCATCGAAACCTTTCAAATAAGTATATATAAACCATACAGAACTTTGTTATTTCATATTTTGAGACTAGTTGTTTATATTGTATCGGTATATATATAGCCAATATCACCGTCTGTGATGCTTTTACAGACGGTTCTTATCAAGAACCATCTATGATAAATTGGTCTCTGACTGCTGGGCCCGTCAATCCTCCTCAACCCAATTTCAGCCAATAGAAACCGACCAATCCACACCCCACAGATCGTCCCACCTCTCCCTCTCCTGTAAATACTCACATGAACCCATCCCCTACCCTTTATGCGCTCAAAATCTCTCCAGACTACTTACTGTCTCCTCTTCAATCGACCTCTTTATGGTTAAGGCTCTCTCCATTGTTTTTTCTAATATTTGATTCTGTAACTTTGTGTTGCTATTTTGTGGCGTTTAGGGCTGTCCGGGAGCTTAATTACAGTGAGGCCTACCCAAGCTACTTTGTAGGGTTTACAGCTTCCTCTCTCCACTGTTTCTTCTACTTACAGTGAGGCAGCCACCAAGAAAGTCTACACCCGAGCTACATCAGGGACGAGAGGCATAATTTGTGATATTGTAATGGTGGATTGTAATCTTGTGATATTGTAATAGTGGATTGTAATCTTATGATATTATAATGGTGGATTGTAATATAAATATAATGTTCTCTGCTATATTTGCTATCGTATTTGCTTGTTTTCAAATGACATAACTAATATTTTCTTAGGCTAATTCAAAAATAGAAAAAATATTTAGGTATAGAATGAACTATCACAGACGATTTTGTAGTATAAATCATCTGTGAAGAACATCATAGACGATCACATCACAGATGGTTCTATATAGAACCGTCTGTAATACTCGAACATCACAAACGGTTCCATATGTAGAACCATCTATTATACAGATGATTCTACATATAGAACCATCTGTGATAGTGTTGTTCACAGACGGTTTTAGTTACAAACCGTTTGTATTATGTTTATCACAGACAGCTTGATGGAATAAATCGTGTTTAATTAGTTTGTTCAGTGCATGCATGGCGTTACTTAGTTTGTTAAGTGCATGCATGGCGTTACTTCATTTAGCATTTAGTCTGTTGTGGAGGTGTTTTGACGTTTTGATGTTTTTGGCGTTTTGGCGTTACCAATTGTACTTCCTATAAATACTTAGCAATGCAATGCAAAGAGAGCAACGCAGTAGCTTCTGCAGCATAAAGCAACTTCCGTAGCACCAAGACAATCAGTATTCCATTGCTTGCGTGAGTTTCAGAGTGTGTTTGTATTCACAACTCTGTCATTTGGTATCAGAGCAGGTGATTAACGCGATTCCGACGATGTCGCTGCCGGTAGGAGATCGGAGCAAGACCCCGCAACGCCGCTATCGAGGGCGTTCACCGTCGCCGGTGGGGCACCGGCGCCAACGACAACGGGAGGTCGTTGTGCAGCGCACGGTGAGGGAGGTCGGAGGATCGGCGTCATTCCCGACCCTGACACGCATGAACTACGCAGAATGGAGCCTTTGGGACGCTGTTCAGCACGGTGTGGACGACGAGCAAGAGGATCAAATGGCGATGGAGGCCATACTGAAGGCCATCCCGCACAAGATGATCCAAACGCTGGCGGTCAAGCCGAGCGCCAAACACGCGTGGGACGCGGTCAGGGCGATGAGAATCGGCAGCGACCATGCACAGAAGGCCAAGGCGCAATCTCTACGCAAGGAGTATGAGACAATTGCGTTCCACGACGGCGAGACGATCGACAACTTCGCGCTTCGACTCACCAATTTGGTGACTAACCTCCGGGAGCTCGGGGACGACATCGATGAGGTCAAAGCAGTAGAGAAGTATCTACGGGTTGTTCCATCTAAATACTCGCAGATAGCTCTATCTATCGAGACCTTGCTCGACCTCTCCACCATCACCGTCGAGGAGGTCACTGGGAGGTTGAAGGCGGTGGACGATCGGGATCCGAATACATTGGCGAGCGGCAGTCTCTACCTCACCGAGAACACGCTTGGAGAGCGTTGGAGCGCCTCAAGCTACGGCACCATGGCGAGTCATGCTCGAAATCGCAATGTGGCGGTGGTGGAGGACGACGCTGTGGGCGTGGAGCGCGTAGGAGACCAGGCGGTGGATCGAGCGCACCAGAAGGCAAAGGAGGCACCCGAGATCTCTCAGGTGACAAGTGCAAGAACTGTGGTCGCTTTGGCCATTGGGCTAGGGACTGCAGACAACCCAAGAAACAGCAGCTGTATCTTGCTTAGGATGATGACAACGATGATGAGCCGGTGTTGATGATGGCGCAAGTGTGCGCACTCACGACGACGAGGCAAAGTAGTGCTTCCCCGCTCCACCTGGAGGAGACACGAGCGCAAGTCTGCCTGGGCGCTAAAGACGACGGCGTGCACCAAGAAGGCCGATACCTCGACACAGGGGCGTCGAACCACATGACGGGGCAAAGGGAATTCTTCGCCGAGCTTGACACCGGAGTTGTCGGCACCGTCAAGTTTGGTGACGACTCCATCGTGGAGATCCGTGGCCTTGGCACCGTTGTTTTTGCCGGGCGCAGTGGCAAACATCGAGCGCTTACCGGTGTCTACTTCATCCCGAGGTTGAAAAACAACATCATGAGCATTGGTCAACTCGATGAAAATGGCTCACGAGTGTTGATTGAAGATGGTATGCTGCGCATTTGGGACCGACAGCAACGGCTTCTCGCGAAGGTGGTGCGAGGCAAGAATCGGCTGTACGTGCTGCACATCAATGTGGCGCAGCTAATCTGCCTTGCCGCCCGACGTGAAGACGCGGCCTGGCACTGGCATGAGCGTTATGGTTATGTCAGCTTCGAGGCGCTCCGGCAATTGGCGCGGAGCGACATGGTGAGAGGTCTTCCCCAGCTAGACCACATCGACCAGTTGTGTGACACCTGCGTCATCACCAAGCAACGACGGGCAAGCTTCCCAGCTCAGGCGAAATACCGCGCAACTAATCTCCTTGAACTTGTTCATGGTGACCTATGCGGACCAATTGCTCCGACGACTCCTGGCGGTAAGAGGTATCTTTTACTGCTCGTAGATGATTGCAGTCGATACATGTGGATCGTGCTGCTTGCATCCAAGGCAGACGCAGCTACGGCGATCAAGAGGTTTCAGGCTAGCGTCGAGCTCGAGAGCGGCAGGCGGCTACGCGTTCTTCGGACTGACAATGGTGGCGAGTTCACCACCGTGGAATTCGTGGCATACTGTGCCGACAAAGGAGTATGTCGCCATCTGTCTGCACCATACTCACCACAACAAAATGGCGTCGTCGAGCGACGCAATCAGACGGTGGTCGCGACGGCGCGCAGCTTGCTTAAGCAACGCGGTGTGCCGGCGATGTTCTAGGATGAGGCTGTGTGCACTGTAGTGTACCTGCTAAACCGTGCACCGACCAAGAGCCTTGCTGGAATGACGCCGTTCGAGTCCTGGCTTGGACGGAAGCCAGCTGTGTACTTTCTGCGCACGTTCGGGTGGTCGTGTACATGAAGAACTTGCGACCACACCTGAAGAAGTTGGAAGACAGGAGCTCCCCGATGATCTTCATCGGCTATGAGGAGGGCGCAAAGGCTTACCGTGTGTACGACCCAAGGTCCAAGCGAGTCCATGTCACCAGGGATGTGGTCTTCGATGAGGATGCTGCCTGGAGTTGGGAGCAAGCCGAGGACACCAGAGTCGCACCATCAAGCGACTTCATCGTCGAGCACATTTTGACGCAAGAGCAAGTCCAACCTACTCTAATCCAGGGTACACCGGTGCCCTCCGATCATGTCGAGGATGTGGAGTTGCCGGGCACTGGAGCTGATGAAGCAGAAGGGTCAGGCACACCACATGACGCCATGGCACCAGGAGGAGTCGAGCAGGGAACGCCATCCTCACACATCTCCAACAACCTCGACGCTGACCATGACGATGCACCACTTCGTTTCCGCTCCATTGCAAATATCCTGGGCGATAATGGTCTAGCCCCGGGATTTGCAGTACGGGAGCTAGATGGCGGAGAGCTGAACCTCATCAACAGCGGTGAACCTCAGACGTTCGCCGAGGCAGAAGAAGATCCCGCGTGGCGTGCGGTCATGCGAGATGAGATGGCAGCCGTTGAAGAGAATGGCACCTGGGAGCTGACTACACTGCCCGCCGGACACCGTCCAATTGGCCTGAAATGGGTCTTTAAACTGAAGAAAGACGAAGCTAGAAATGTGATCAAGCACAAAGCTCGTTTGGTGGCAAAAGGGTACGTGCAATGACATGGTGTCGACTTTGAAGAAGTTTTCGCTCCGGTAGCCAGATTCGAGTCAGTCCGGCTATTACTGGCATTGGCGGCACAGGAAGGGTGGCCAGTCCATCATATGGACGTGAAGTTGGCGTTCCTCAATGGCGTCTTGACTGAGGAAGTCTATGTTGTGCAGCCGCATGGGTTCGTCACCGTCGGGCATGAGGATAAAGTCCTACGCCTGAGGAAGGCGCTCTACGGCCTTCGTCAAGCACCACGCGCGTGGTACGCCAAGCTGGATGCCACGCTGAAGAAGCTCAGGTTGGAGCAATGTCCACACGAACTGGCTGTCTACGGCCGAGGACACGGGGGTGTGCGACTGCTTGTTGGAGTTTATGTGGATGACTTGGTGATCACTGGTGCAAATCAAGCCGAGCTCATTGCCTTCAAGAGGCAGATGTGCCTGCACTTCAAGATGAGTGATCTCGGGCTCCTTTCCTTCTACCTTGGCATCGAAGTACATCAGGGGAGCTCGGGGATCACACTGGGGCAAGGACATTACGCCAAAAGAATTCTTGAAGCGGCAGGGATGTGAGACTGCAACTCATGCCACACGCCCATGGAGGAGCGATTGAAGCTGAGCCGAGACAGTGAAGCACCACTTGTCGACGCCACTGAGTATCGAAGGATTGTTGGGAGCCTCAGGTACCTCGTGAACACTAGACCTGACCTGGCTTTCTCTGTTGGATTCGTCAGTCGGTTCATGGAGCACCCAACCGAGGATCACTTGGCGGCCGTGAAGCGCATCCTCCACTATCTGGCGGGGACGATCCATCTCGGCTGCAGCTACACCAAAGGAGCAGAAGGACGCCGGCTTGTGGGTTACAGTGACATTGACCACACCGGCGACATTGATACACGCAAGAGCACGACTGGTGTCCTGTTCTTCCTAGGGGACAACCTGATCACTTGGCAATCTCTCAAGCAAAGAGTGATAGCTTTGTCCTCCTGTGAAGCAGAATACGTTGCTGCGACTACCGCTGCAACGCAGGGCATCTGGCTGGCCCGATTACTTGGTGATCTCGAGGGAAAGGGCGCCGATGCATTCAAGCTCTGGGTGGACAGCAAGTCTGCCCTTGCACTCAGTTAGAATCCTGTTTTTCATGAGAGGAGCAAACACATACATATGTGTTATCATTTCATCAGGGAATGCATGGAGAACAGGAGCATTGTTGCTGATTTCATCAACTCAAGAGATCAGCTCGCTGACATATTAACGAAAGCATTAGGACGAGTGAGATTCCAGGAGCTGCGAGCAAGAATTGGAATGGTCAACGTCAAGACGCCGCACAAGATTTAGGGGGCGAATTGACGGAATAAATCATGTTTAATTAGTTTGTTCAGTGCATGCATGACGTTACTTAGTTTGTTAAGTGCATGCATGGCGTTACTTCATTTAGCATTTAGTCTGTTGTGGAGGCGTTTTGATGTTTTTGGCGTTTTGGCGTTACCAACTGTACTTCCTATAAATACTTAGCAATGCAATGCAAAGAGAGCAGCGCAGCAACTTCTGCAGCATAAAGCAACTTCCGTAGCACCAAGACAATCAGTGTTCCATTACTTGCGTGAGTTTCAGAGTGTGTTTGTATTCACAACTCTGTCACGGCTCACAAACTATCTGTGATAACCTTCGATTATCAATGCACAAATTTTTGATTAACTTGTCATTGCATATTGCAAGAACTTGTGCTCATTGCCTCTCTTTTGTGCTCAATGAAGGTCTTGGCTCCGCTGCTGATCGGGTTCGCGGTGTTCATGGTGCACCTGGCGACGATCCCGATCACCGGGACTGGGATCAACCCGGCGAGGTGCCTCGGCGCCGCCGTCGTGTACAACAACCACAAGGCCTGGAGTGATCAGGTACATACACACATCAGTGTCATAGTTGCATGATTTCGTCAGTTGGCCTAACGTGGCATTGCATTGTTCATATGTGTTGCAGTGGATCTTCTGGGTGGGGCCGTTCATCGGCGCGGCGATCGCGGCGCTGTACCACCAGATCGTCCTCCGCGCCAGTGCCAGGGGTACGGCTCCTTCCGGAGCAACGCCTAGTTCGTCCATCGACCTCCATGGCCAAGTGGAAATTGTCTCTCTCTCCTTCAGAGTTTAAGGTGAATGGCGAGAGGAACAGTACTGGTTAAGAAGTACTAGTAGCTTCAGTCAAGTGTGAAGCCTGCGGTATGCAGCTAGCAGCGTAAGTGTTCGTGTGTTGTGTGCGCTATGGAAAGCAAATGTAGCTTTGCCCGTATGTGTACTCTTCTAGTTCCATGTCAATTTTCAGTCAGTAAATTGAGATGGGAGAATGCAATTGATGTACTCTTCTTTGCGTGTCACCTGTTTGCTTGTTTTTCTTATGGAACACGCAAACAAGCTTATTTGTGCAGAATTATTCTGGAAATTTTGGTTAGCAAAGCCTGGATGAAAATAGATGAGACACTTAAGGTTAAAGCGAGCGTGAGACAAATTTACTGAACATACATAGAACGTCGTCGTGCAATCTAAATTCATACACAATTTAAAAAGTTATAAAATACAGTAAAGATAGTACCTGTTACTGGATAGTGTAGCTTGAATGTACATAAATATGTGGTTGTAAGGCACCGGGGGAAGCTTCGCCGCAATTTGGGTATTTTACGATGCGAACAGTTTTTTGTTTAAGCACCGGGTAAAGGCCACCTCAGTAATGAAGTAGTACTAATAATGACTCTTAGATCTGAGGACCGAGCCTACCTCAGTTGGTGTGGGTTACCGTCATGCAGCCCATCCAGGTATGCCACTCCAAATACATATGTACGTAGGTTTGTTCAGTGATCAAAGCATGTGTTCATGCTCCATAAGATTTTAGAGTCTCCGCTTTATCTTAGTATGTGCGTTGCACACACCCACTCAGATGTGTGAGTATGTGTAGTGTTTTGTGTGTGCGTATGAGTACATGTTTGTTGTACTTATGAATTAAAAAAACACTTGTAGATCTTGACAGAGGTTCATCTAAAATAAATAAATCTTGACAGGAAGTAAACTTCATCACCACAAGAAGTTCAAGCTGGCACTGCAATTACCTACCTTATCCTAGCTATCTTTTTTCTAAATGCTATCCTAGCTACGCACCTTTATTAGTTGCAACAGCAACATTATTACTTTGTTAATCCTGCCATGATAAACGTAACAACAAAGAATGCTTCACGGCAAAACCTCCTTTATATGGGCAACATCTCTGAGGTTTCTTCTGGCTCCCGTTCGTTCACGGGTTCTTGTCTTGCTAAACCATATGCGCCAGGAGTCAAAAGATAACGACTACGAGCTATTCTTTTTGGTTTCTAAAAGTAGCTTTTAATTTTTGCTACAGTATCTAACTTTTAAACGGAGTATTTTTTTAAGATAAGATCTACAAGTTAATTGTAGTACATATTAGAAGTCCAACATATGTACAATCTAAAATCACAAATGATTATCTCTCTTTCCGTAATCTCTATCATAAACAGCTAAAATTAAAAATTTCAACCAAAAACTATAAACCACAGCTAAAAAGAACAGACCCTAACATCTCCGTTTTTTCAGCACAGGCTTCAGTGGTTTTCACCAGTCCATAAGGGTGGTCTGCTCTGCTTCTTTGCCATGCTCAATCATTAGATATTCACTGAATTTTTCTTCGAATATCGCTTTCGAATAGGTGGTCGGCGGCGCACGGATTACGGAGGAGCTTGTTTATGATTTGAGTCGTCACATCGTGGAGCTTGTTTGGAATCTTTGGGGTGCTGCTCGGTATAAATGTGTTGGCATTGCCTTCGTACTGACTAGTTAAATCAGGTACAACCCTGCAACGGGCGAATAGCGATATCACAGGTACGTCAATCACAATGCACGTGTCCACAGGGTGCATTGCTCCATGGAGCGAATGTTAAAAGAGATAACGCATGTGTCCAAGGTTGGCATGACACTTTAACACAAGATAAATACAAAGCTAGCAAACAAGCAGGGTTAAACTTTACAAGCATTTAACATGTCCGAGAAGGCCTGCTTAATTCATTCATGCCAGTCTTTTTTGTCATAGTGCAACATATATCCCTTTGCACTATTAATAAAGAACCTCACAACGGTTTGTAATCTCTTGCTCAGAACCAGAGACAACGCTTGCATTACAGAAGAAATAAAATAGGCCCTAACCTTTTCCTGTCGGTCATAGCTAACCTATTGCCAAAACAAATATTAAAAGCAAAACAGAATCAGCTACTTGTTGCAGTCCAGTCGCTAAAGGGAAAGGTTACACCAAACCTACCACATGGTGCACATCCATACAGCCATCCAATATGATAGTTTCAAGTTCTTGCTCATCGTCCAAGTGACTAGTTATAAGAAGCTACTCACCGATGACCAAACCTACTCCTATTTACATAGTTATTTTGTATTTACCAAGACGCGCTTTCGTTTTGGGCGCAGGCCAGATTTTTCGCCATGGCTGTTGAGATTTGTTCGGCTGTACTCAACACTGTCGTATCGTATGGACACTCTAGTGTAATCTAACAAAATGCAATAGCGTCATTACAATCACAGGGGATGCTTGATGCCTCCCCCAGTCCATCGATCAACAAACGCTCCCTTTTTTGCGAGGATCAAATGCTGCTTGCTCCACAAACAGATCCCACGCGCAATCGTGTTGATTAGCAAAACGGGTCCCTGATCTGATCTGAGAGGGAACCAAGCCCTAGCTACATTGGCTAGATTGATCAGGCGGAAGCGAGACGAGACGGGACGGCGATTGGCAGGAGAGATAGCTGGGAGAAGTTGGTCTGGAGCTGGTGGTTGACGTCGTCGAAGGCGCGGCGGAGGGTGGCGAACTCCTTGCGGGCCTCCTCGGAGACGAGCATCTTCCCCATGCCGTCCCAGTCGATCGACTTCCCGGCCTTCGCCGCCGCGTCCGCCACCTTCTTCACCACCCCGTTCCCGCCAATCTTCTGCTCTGCTTGATCCGGCTCCTCTCGCACCGCCGCCGAACTGCGATTCTCCTGCTCCGACCAACATCTCAGATCACTAGCTTAGGGTGCCTGCGAGCGAGTGGGTAATGGCGACTGATGTTTGTCTTGTTTTGCTCATTTTGGTGGGCTAAAAACAAATGGGCCTCCACAAGAGAATGGACGTATGAAGTTGGGCTGGCCGGCTAAAACTGAGCTGGACTGGGCAATTCTACAGTATAGGCTCTGTTCAAAACAACTTTTGCTCATTTCTTTAGATTAAAATAGATATGGTAACAGTTGTTTAAAGGAAAAATGAAAAATCAGGAGGGAAAAACTATATATCTCTATGGACAATATAAAGAAAAAAGGCACATTAAGAAGCCAAACGTTCAAAACGACTTTTAACTTCTAAAAGCCAAAAGATGTTTTGAACGGAGACATAGGCTGTACGATGTTTTCTCTTCTTTTTTTTTAGAAAATGATTGTGTTTTTTTCTTCATGGAGAGAGATGCATAAGGGTAAGGGAAAATATGGGTATCCATTCCATCGTCATTGAAATCTCCACCCCGTTCGTTTCGGTTTCAGCTTTTAACTTCTAGTTTCTTATTTTTCATCTTTTTCTGGCTTTTTAATTTTTAGGGGGTTTTTTTACTTTTCTTTTTTCCCGTATTCCTTTGCATTATTCGTGATAGGCTAATCTATTTTTATTTTAATTTTTTTAAATTTAATTATGTAAAAAAACTATCAACAATTATAATACAAAATAAGTCAGATATAAGATAAAATAAACTATAAACAAAAAAAAAAAACCAAACGAGCAGCTGGGGAAAGCAACTTGGCATCTTCAGTACATTAAACGAGGAGAGCAACTGAGCAAAGCAAAGCAACTCAATCCGCAACATGTTGTGGAATGTACTAGAACGTGATACGTTAATCCTAGGCTGATCTTTATTAGTTGGAAACAACTACTGCATTATCTCATTCTTCCATTATAGAGCGAACGAACAAATGACAACGCACATGCAAGGTCAGCAGGGGTCACTGCTAGTCTGCCACAAAACCATTTTCTATTTCCAATCTCCCACAGGTTTCTTTTTGAGGCTCCTCACGATCGGCTCCTGTTAGTTCACAGGTCATTGTCTGCTCAAAAATATTAAACCACCAGTTAAAAGAGATGGCCTTTAGCTCCAAATTTAAGCCTACGTTTCACTTACTTTTGCTAGCTAGGGACGGGGATTCGGATTACCTGCCTTAGTGAAATAATGAGTGTGTTCTTTTCAGCTGTTGTTTATAGTTTATGATTGTGGTTTATAGATTTTATCTCTACCACGAATGCTTGTGTGAACGAATCGAATGTCGATAAATCAATAAATTATTTGAAAAAAACTATTTCGATAAACCACTTCGAAATAGCGATAAAAAAATCATCTTATTTATTTATTTGAGAGAAATCTTAAACCATAATCTAAAAAGAATGTGACCAATAAATACACTCTGTTGTAGTACTGCGCATTCTTCACTCAATTGTGAGACTATGAATTGTTGGAGTATCATCAGATTACCAAACATTTCTACATGGCTTTAAGCTTATGGACAAATTGATTAACGTATGAAACTCAATAAAATTAACGGTTCTACTTTTATCAATGCAAAGGAACGGTTGATGTTGCAGTATAGCGATCCTTAGCAGTAAGCCGGTGATCAAAACTTCAAATGCAGAGATCCTGGTCACGTCTCGTTCTGCATGGCCGGTGGTCTATTTTGCCCTGTTCGTGCTCAATTATTTGGCATCCATTGAGAATTCTCTTGCTACGTCGCTGTCGAATAGTGGGGTCGGCAGTCCGTGAATACTGTGAGGAGGAGCTTGTTTGTGTCGGGAGCGTCACAGCAAGAAGAAATGTGCTTAAACCGAATACGAGAGAAACAAAAAAGAAGTACAATTTTTCGAAAGGCTGAAAACTACTTCGCAACAGGAAGGCATGGCAACGGCGGTTTTTTCTTATGCTTGGATGTGATAGGTTGAAAATAGCTAAACTACTTCTGTGAATCGTCATAGTTTAATGCGGTATTTTTTTTGGGGGGGAGCCAGGAATAGCTTAATGCGATCTAGCTTATTATATGTTAGATAGCCTTAGTGCCTCACTCGGCTGCATATCACAGCCATGCCAAATGAAACCTTTCATTTTTTATCTACAAAAATGCCATCCAAATGGCCCTGGATTCAGAGTCGTGTCCTGATGGCTCCAGAGTTCAGAGCTGGGGTCGGCACATTCCAAACGATAAGAACAGACAGCCAAAACCTGACACACTGGTGAAATATTCTTCTGAAACTCAGTGGCCTGCAAAGACGGCCACCGCCGAGATATGGTGCAGCAGCACTTGCTGACTTTTGGTCCCGATTAACAATATCTGCCTTTAGCCGTTGCTCATGGCAGCTAGATTGGCTATCTCCAATTCTCCATGGTGTGAGATGGAGCCATCAAGCAAGAATCACATGTATGTATATATCCATCATCTTTCACACGGTTATAAGAGAGGCGCGGCCACGCAAAGGATCGAGAGGATACGAGAGCCATAAAATACGTCTTGCGCCCAACCGGCCACGGAGAGCGACAGCTGACGTGGACACCTCGTGGATGACAAAGGGGCTCACCACCGTGCCTCTCTCAGGGCCTTTTCATATTGGGTGTGGATAAACATTATGCGGGTGTTTTTTTCAAATAATCATTCAAATTTTTTATCTTTAGATATATGTAAAGATTCGTACATTGCTGTCTCATCCCCTCTCTAAAGGTTTCCTGTCCCCGGTTGGATCTTAATCTAAAGGTAATAAATTTAGATGATTATTTAAAAAACCATCCGAGTGATTACAAAACACACCTATTCATATTAGTCCGAGCTAATAGGTTTTGGATGAAAATGAATCTAGGATGAGCTAAAATTTGCTTTAGCTTTTTTGTTATATTTCCCTGATCAGGAATTTGCTGTTTGGATCGTCCCACTTGCCACGGCAACAAGTGATCCTCCATTCGAAGGACAGACAAAGTGAACCATCAGACAGGCATGACTTCACTTGCATGGCCACCATCTTTCGGTAAGTAGTGCTCCCCTCCTGGTTTGCCTTGCAAGCAATGTTGCACGTCTCTTCACTTTTGCTGCCTTTTTCCTCCCGAGTGGGCGCTCCATTTTCGCCTGCCGTGACCGTGAAAGCAGTGGACTAAAAAACCACGTCAATTCTCACCGTAACAGCACAGCTTAGAGTCAATACAATCTCTATTCATGGTCAATACAAGTGTAGGAATGAAAAGGGTCTATTTGTATTAGCTTTTATTGCTATCTTTTAACTTTATGAAACCAAAAATCATTTAAAACATGTTAGCTTCGTAATAGTTTTTTATTTTTTTATATATTGTTTATGAAGATATAACGATGTTTATTATTATTTTTTATTTTTTTTAATTAAATATTTTAGTAAAAATTAACGATCGTTTAGTACCATTTTAGCTAAAGACCACGGCATTTTAAAACAGAGCTTAAATATATTCTGGTTGCCCAGCATAGGAGGCAGAAAGCCTGAGGTTCCGAGGCTAACCCGCTGCAGGGTGCCGGATGTTACACGTGGCGTCCCTGTCCAAAATTAGCAATCGCGGTGACGTGTCGTGGGCTTGTGGCATGAAGTTAGCGCCTGGCTTCCGCTTACTACTGGAGTTGCGCCTCGGAGGGTGTAATTACGTTGGGGCGTGAGTTCCGATGCGCCTCGGAGGGTGTAATTAATGCCTGATCAGTGACCACTCACTCCTAATCCTAATCCTGTTTGGTTGTAGGCGTGCAACACCCCCAAGAGGCAGCAGGGACGCATCGATCGGCATATATGCAGCGTTCGATGACGCAATGTGAGCCGTCCATCGTCGTCTGTTTGGGGCTTGGAGAGATTGGCTAGGATCTTTTGACTTTGCTGTTTGTGATTTTTGTCTTTTACTATAGTATATAGTTTTTAAATAGTGTATTTTTTAAAACAAAATTTACAAATCGATTATAGTGCACAATATAACAACTTCAGCTATACCGACTAAAATCAAATGTGATTGTTTCTTTATTCATACTCTCTCTCGTGAATAGCCAGAATTTAAAAAACAAAAATCACAACCTAAAAGGACCCACCCATTAGCTGTGTGGTTCCCTTTTCCTTCTTTGCAAGAGGCTTCAGTACTTCACTTGATGGCTAAGCTCATTTGAGCTTCATCTTTTTACTTCTAGCTTCTTAATTTTATTTTTTTTAGTTTTTTTGGCTTTTTTCTTTACTTTTCTCCCTTTATTCTATTTGCATTATTCGTGATGACATAACCTTTATTTTTTAAAATTTAATTACGGTGAAAAAGCTAAAAACATCTACAATACAAAAAAGAGCTTCAAACAGTACTAAATAAACCCAAAGCTTAAGCTTTTAAGTTCAAATGAGCACCCTTGATAGGATTTTTAAATAATTATTTTTTATTTCAAAACTATAGTAATATATAACTGTTTTTTCAGTAATAATCATCTGTTGCTTTACGGTTGGACGACTTGGGGTCTACATGGCCTGCGTGCGCCCCCGAGCGCATTCGGCCGAGAAAGAAAAGGAGTAGGGAGCACGAGAGGAGAGAAGGAGGAGGGAGAGAAGAGAATGAGAGGAGAGGAGGAGAAGAGAGGAAGGCCAAGGGGGGGTCGTACCGGCAGACACTGACTAGGGGTGGGACATGATGACAACGAAAAAGGTGCTATAGGTGGTATAGTGGGCAGCACGTAGGGGCTTTTCTATACTTGTATTCGTTATGTACATATTTTACTTCATAGATATTATAGCATGATTGTGTATGAATTCTCTCGTGCATTGCAATATCACTTATCTTTCTACTTATGAATCATTGTGATCTTAATCGTCCTCACAAAATTCTTCAGAAATTTATCGCATTACAACAATATACGACGATCACAAAATATTATTACGAGTCTAACGGATTTCATACATTTAAGAAGCTACGAAAATCATGAACGAACTAACCGATATTGTCCGTCCTTTTTATTTAAAAAATAATAACCTATAAACAAGATTTGCTAAATTTATTATCTACAAAAATTATCATTTACTACCCACAATTATTTTTAATGGATTAATAAAATAATATTAATATTATTTTAGATCATCGTACCGTTAAGCAACTTGATTAAACGATTAAGGGCTAGTCGTTTCACGATTGAACGACTTTGGCTTGTTGCTTTTTTTTTTTTTTTGCTCATGTGATAAACCGATAGCTTCTCATGTGCGCGTATTTAGCTCAGTGATAAATCGTATTCTACGCGCATGCTTTCTATTTTTTTTTACAAAAATGAAGTAAATTGTGGAAACGAATATACGCATGTGTCCCCAAATGAAGATCGAAACGAACAAAAAAGGGGGCTACGCGCACATGATGTTCTCCAGAGGTGTACTGCCGTAGCAGTAACTGTGAGCTTCTCTAGGGTTCTTCAGTTTTTTTTTTTTTTTGAAAATGTTCTTGCAGTACTTGATACCTTTCCAAAGTTAGGCACCGGAGATATGGGAATCGGACATGTGGGGATCAAATGGACCCTCGTGCGAGTACAGTAACAGTAGTACGAGTCCACAAAACAGCACGGGATGAATGCGTGGCAACTCGAGGAACGGGACGAAACGAAAATTCTGAGGACACGTCGTAGAACTTGCATCTGTGGGTGTGTGGCTGCGCGCGTCGTGGCGGTCCGGGCCGGCGCGCCTGCCGCGGCCGCTGTCGCCGTCCTCGTCGTAATTGGAGCAGTGCGGCTGACGAGGACTGTGGATAGCTACTTACTAGGGAGGTGAAAGACTCCTTTTCGATTGTAATTCATGGTTTGTAGTCATAGCTGATGATCTTTAGTATTAATATAAATATTTATACGAATAAATTAGATATTAATAAGTTGTTTTAAAAGAGTTGTTCTGTTAAGTTGTTTTAAAAAAATAATAAAAAATTACTTTATTTATTTATTTAAAAGAAATTATAAATTATAAATGAAAGAAGGGAGCCTTATTGTAGACCGAGGCGGGAGCAATCCACCAATGATGCATCCGGAAGAAAGGAACAAAGCTCGCACATCGCAAACTTTTGGAAAACAACAAACGAAGAATAATCCAGTAATACAAAAAGAAAGTGTGCAATTAGCACAGGGATGAAACACAGTACAGTGGGGAACGTGGGCAAGAGAGAATGGATTAATGAGCACTTTACACACCAGCTACGAAAGGAACAGGTGAAGCAAACAAGAACTCCCCGACAGATCGTACTGGCTAATCTGGGAACCATAAGGAAAGACAAAATATTAAGGGGGTGATCGAAATAATGATGGTTTTTAATTTTTACTGAAAAACACTGTAGTTGTTGAAAAAACACTGTAGCTGAGTTGGTTTATTAAGTATAATTAAATGTAAAAAAATATAAAAAACCGAAAACAAAAAACGAAAAAAATACAAGTAAATTTTTTAAAAAAATTGAAAAAAACTAGAAAATTTTTTACTGTAGCAGGTACTGTAACTACAATACCTGCTACAGTGTTTTCGTCGTCCGTCGCCCACCGCTCACAGTGGTTCTGAGCAGGGCCTAAGTTCCATCACCATATATAAGTATAAAAGGCGTAAGCTTATGTATCATAGCCCGTTTTAAACAATTTTTATCTTCTGATTTTTAGTGGCTAAAAACCATTTAAAATGTATCGGTTCTTAATATGGTTTTTTTATTTGTATTGTCTATAGAGATATAATGATGTTTTTCTTTCTTTCTTATTTTTATTTAATTTAATAACCTAGAAAAAACTAACAAACACTATAATATCATCTTTACCAAAGATCATAAGAAAAACTGAATTGAACGAGTCCTTAGCCCCACGCAACTGCTAGCTGAATACCTGATGGATCTTTCCGCCCCAAAAGTGCCCAGCTCGGTTTTGAACCGTTGTATTCCTTTTGTATTCGATATAGCTTTTGTAAATTTCATGATAATTACCTGTTGTTTCAAATTTGAAAACAAAAGACCTGTCTTAGTAAAAAAAGAAACTAACATACTAACATGCATAAATTGGTGACCTTTTATATTTATAAAAAAATGCATCAAATTGCTAAAATTACAAGTATGCATGTGCACCAGCTTGGATTTACATAGAAGTGCATACCTTAAACATTTAAATGCAAACAAAATACGGGGGGCGGGTTTGCAGCGTGCTAGCTCCACAAGTATTGGCAGGATTGATTATACTAGTACTCCTACAAGTTTCACAAACCTTAGAGCCTGTTTGGAACTCTAAAGGATTACGCGTAGGCTACGGAAGCAGAAAACAAAACTTTTCTACCGCGCACCCAAGAACATCATGCTAAGGAAGGATCATGGATCGTTACCACTTAGACGCGCAACGCAGCGGAAGAAGAATTGGAAACCGATCCAATCACGCGCGTCGAGGTAGTAGTGGAAGTAGCCGATCGTCCCGAACGGATCGTCTCCTCCACGCACGCCGATCAAGATCGCAACGAGCAGCGCCCCACCGTATCCACACGTCCGGTGAACGCCGATCGCGAGTGTACTAGCACTCGTGAGCGGCTAGGGTTTGGCTCGGGAGGTGGCGGCTAGGGTTTTGCTAGATGTTTTCGGGACGAAACCCTCACCCCTCGCCTCCATATATATAGACCTCCTCACGTGGGCCTTGCGGACCAAGGCCCATTAGGAGTCTATTCGGATCTTTATCCGAATTGAGCCTATATCCGAATCATATTCGAATCAGTGTTCCAACCCGTTAAACGTGCGACCCTATAGGTTCACGTATACTTGGTCGTGACCCGAAATGCCTTCCGGTCACCCGTTAATAACGGCCTCTAGTAAGACATATTAACCCCAAAGTATATGTAAAGATCATATCACTGAACTGTAATGTTCTCTCATGTACGAATCCCTTTGCCTCACGATATAGATTGAGCTCAAGGCGAGACCTGTGTCATCCTCTTAATAGCTCAATCACTCTCTCGATTCCGTGATGGATTATAAACTCGTGATTGACTCCTCAATCACCTTGGCATGGCCATGCACTTTCATAATCCAATACATCGAGGCCTGGAGATATCTCTCCCATAAGGAGGGGCAAATTCTATCTTGATCATTCACATCCCACTACATGTTTCATGGCAAACCCGAAGACTACTTTTATGACTATCCAGTTACGGATTAGTGTTTAGTAGTCCCAAAATAAGCTACTACTCATGTTGGGAACCATGATGATCTCAAGTCTAAGGACTTTACATAAACACTACTTGAGACCAACTGATGACACATGGAATCTCTGCAGTGTCTCATGGCAGGTCTATCCAACATATGTTCACTAACACATGTCCATATTATTGATTTGGTATCACCATACCATGATCCATAAGACATGATCATCAATCAATACATATGCTGATCTTTGTCTTTGAATCATATTTGTTCCTCATATGATATACGATCAGGGATCATTTAGAAATAGCAACATCTTAGTATTTAAGAGTCTCATGAATAAGTCACATACTCATTGATCAATAATGATGATGTCTATTCCAAGGAACAAAGTAATGTATCATAAACATAGTATGTGATATATACAATATCTCCATGTTGCCTCTAGGGCATATCACTAACAAACACAACAAACAAACAAAAATGTAGGAATAGGAAACTAAAACACGAGATATGTCATAGAGGCAATCATGAAAATAATTATATTATTTCTATATTTATGACCTTTTAAATAATATGTTATTTAGTCTTTTGGATAAATATCTTTCATATTGATCAACAAGTATGTGACTTATTCGAAAAACTTTTTATTTATATTTTGATGTTATTCTAAATTATTTTTGATCTATATCATTATATGGGACAATTATGATTTACAGATCAGCATATGTATTGATTGATGATCATGTTTTACGGATCATAGATATGGAATATCAAATCAATAACGTGGACATATGTTAAAGAATATGGTGTTAGATTGACTTACCTGAGATACTATAGAAATTGTTATATTTCTTAAGTGTCATCAGTCTATCTCATAGATAGAGTATGTAGAGTCCTTAGACATGAGATTGTCACAGTTTCCTACTTATATAATAGTTTATTTAGGAGTTTTCAAACACTACTCCATAATTGAGTGGTCATAAAGGTAGTTTTAGGGTTTACTATAAAATATACAGAGAAACGTGGCGATCAAGATAGAATTTATCCCTTCTATATAACGGGAGAGATATCTATGGGCCCATCGATGTGGTTGAATTAAACAAGTGTATGACCATGCCGAATGTGATTAATGAGTCAATCACAACTGAGTAATCTACTATATGTTTGAGTGAAGGATTGACCTATCATAGGATGGTATGCTTCTCATCTTAAGTTTGATCTCGTATCATGAGGTAAATGGATCAATACATAAGGACTATATAAATTCATCCGATATGATTTTTATGTATATTTAGGAGTCGTTATGTCCTGCTAAGGACTATTGCTAACTTATGGACTGGAAAGAAACTTTTGGTCCACAGCCAAATATACATAAATTTATAGGGTCACACACTTAATAGATAGGAACGATAATGGTCCGAATGATAAGTTCTTCGAGTGAGATATGGTTTCTACTCATATTGGATAAAGATCTAGCCTGAGATTTTCTGAGTTGGATACGATATTTGATCGTATCAGATAAGGATCCGATTAAAGGCTATATAAAAAGAGGTACAGGGTTGAGGGTGGTATTCTGAGACACACCCATCGAAACCCAACCATATCTCTCATAACTACTGTTGTGTGCGCTGGTGTTAGCACACCGATACAAAACATTTAATCCCTCGACGTGTAGACCTCAGTAGCAGTGCTGCTATAACTGCGGCACTGATCAGGACGATCACGAGGAGGAGATGGTTGGCCAAAGGATGGTCGACTACTTCCATTACACCGACACGATTTCATTGAACCGATCGATTCAACTCTACTTCTGCTGCATTGTGTGTCTAGTGGTAACAATTTATGACCTCTTACTTACATATTTTTCTAATTTACACGATAGAAAATTTTAATTTGTACTAGTGTAGTCTATTTATATCTCAATAATTTTTAAAGAAGATTCAGAACATGTTTATAATCGTCCAAACTTTGAAGGAAGGGACAATTTTTATAGGAATTCCTTGGGACATGCATCCCTATATTCCAAAGGCTTTCATCGTAGAAATTTCTATAAAATCCCGAGTCCTAGGAAATTCCTGGCTCCTAAGGAGAGTGCAGTCGCAATTGATGTTACTCGATTTCACCGTAGATTCTCCTCCGATCCAGCACTGTATATAGCCTGCCACCGCAATCCTAGCTGAAAACCACGCACAGAGCTGTAGCCACCAACCATGATTTGATCGATCGATCGATTTGCTCGGATCCCCTGCTGATCTGTCGGCTCTACTGCTGCTGATCTGTCCTCCTCCACCCAGACCCTGCTGCGCGCACATCACATACATAATCGATCCCCATGCATGGACGCTGTGGCTGAACCAGGCTGGCCTGCGCGGCCAACGAACGACGAGCAGCTGGCAGGTGATGATCTGGTTGTGCGCGGCAATATAACGAGCACTACTTAGTTGCTGCAAAACCGATTTTTAGTTTATGACTTATAATTTTTATTATTTTATTATTTTTTAAAAATAACTTATCAAAATAGTTTTTTAATCAGCTTATCAGCATTCGATTTTTGTACAAATACGCACTCTAAAAGTAAAATCATTAGCCACAACCATAATCCATCAACAATAACTGAAAAAATCTGCCTATATATACGCATACAGATAGGTCGATCGTGGTGGCCGAATGGTGTGTCTGCCTACTAGTCCTTCCCATCCCTAACCGATCCACCGTATATACTTCTACAATAATCCCCATCCCTGGCTGATCGTACAAGTCTATGTTGTTGGGACATCTGGGCTTAGGCCTACAAGTTTGGCCCATTAGTGGGTATCTTTCACTTAGTCTATAAATAGGGGGTCCCAATTATAAAGTTGGATGCAAACAGAGAAAAGAATAAAGAAGGAAGTTCCCCTCTTATCTCTCTGTGTTCAATTTATTGTTTGTAATATTCTGTATTTGATCTATTTCTGTTGCATAGGAGGAATCGATCGGACTGGACTCGCTAGCGACGGTTTCTCAACACATTATTAGCACGAATCGCTCTGGTGGATTGTAAGGTAATCATTCGCAGATTAAATATCTAGATCAATCTAAATTCTGTAAATTTTTGCTTTCTAGATTATTTTCTACGATGCAAATCCGCTCTAATCTACTACAAGCAGACTTAAAGTCATCGGCATAATGCTGATCGGTAGATTACATGAAAGAGTAGATGTTGATTGCACTGTAGATTGAAAAAAATTCATCACCACGTGTGTCGCCCGAACGTGATTGCACTGCCGGCCGCCCGAACGTGACCATGCTGCTATTCGTCATTGGCGTCGCCGCTGGCCCTGCATGGCTGCTGTCGTTGCTTGGCCTAAGCCACCGGCCGCACGAGTCGTCGGCCGCATGCGCCACTTGGCTGTTGCCCAAACTCCCGCATAAGTCACCAGTTGATTGCACGTGCTCCAGCCGTCGCCACTTGTCGTGTGCCCTGGTCGTCAGACCCCACACGCCCGCACACGCTCCGGCCATAGCCACCACTTGCCGTGCGCCCTGGTCACCGAAACCTGAGCCGCTACGGTCGCATGGCATTCCGCCTCCATCGGTCTCCCAAAATGGCACGCTGCCATAAAGTGAATAAGGGTAGGGGAAACACTACCCCTCCCTCTTGAATTGGTCAAAAGAAATTCGGACCATTTAATTAGCCAAGGGATGTTCAGACTAGTCTGATCGGTCATAGAAAGTATAGACCGTCCAATCAGCCAAGGACCGTCCGATCGACCATAAAACATTTGGACCAATCCGACCGGCGGAGGGAAGTTCGGACCGTTCGATCGGCTGAGGAAAGTTCAGACCATTTGATTGGCCGACGGGCGGGGCGCCCAAATTTTGTAGAAAGACCCTCAGAAAAAAAATATCCAAAAAGTTTCTCAAAATTGAAAATAAGAGAGAAGCCCACGAACATTGTGAAATTCACTGAAAATACATATTCTAGCTTAAAAGGCCTCAAAAATTTAAATTTTGAGTTATTTTTCGCATCTGAAGTTTGTTTAGCACTATTGTTATTATTTCTATGCTATTCTATGTTTACTTTACTGTTTTTGATTAATCATAACTATTTAAATTGCTTTTAATATATGAAATTAACAGTAAAATTATAGAAAATGCATAGAAAATTTTGAAATATCACGAAAATATTTTGTATCATTATCCAATTTATTTCATGCATATTTACCTACAGTAAATTTATATATTCCTTTTGTGCACATGTAGATGGTTGGCATCAGGAACCAGGAGTTTAAGGAGTTGGCCCAGCATGGCCAAAACTACTTGACTTAGATTTCTGATGTCAAGATCATACTTAGAGCCAAAAAGCTCCGCGCTGCCATTAAGATTGGTGCACCACGGCATGTAAAACCCATAGATGAGAAAAATGATCAAGTGCTTCACTTTACAAGGCACCACATATGTCTCACTCTCAATAATGAGTATATGGTAGAGAAGAGCACACTAGCATTATGGACTGCACTCAAGAAGCAGTTCGAGCAGCTGAAGTACATCATTCTTCCTTAGGTAGAGCAGGAATGGATCTGACTCGGATTTGCTGATTTCAAGATGATTGAGGAGTACAACTCTGCTTTGCACAGAATTTGTACTAATTTTCAACTTTGTGGCAGGCAGATCATAGATGAGCAGAAGATTAAGAAGACTCTTTCCACCTTTCACCTTAGTGCAATGCAGTCTGCGCGCAACTATCATCAAGATGGCTATAAGGAGTCTGCTGAATTAATCAATATCATGCAGGTTACAGAGGCTCAAGATGAAGTTCTCCGTAAAAACTTTGTCGCACAACCATCTGCATGCTCTGCTGGACGTAAGGTCAACATTGAGAGTTATAAGGTGCGGAAGCCTATTATAAAGAAAAAGGATAGGAATGGCAAAGTCGCAAACTAGAAAAGTAAGTTAAATGCTCCACCTGAGAACAAGGTGTGAGACCCTGGAGTAGAAACTCCCGGACCCCCTGTGTATTGCAGTACTAGTCCCAGATCAACGCTAGTACACACAGATAATCAGAAAAATGATACGTTGCCAACCATGCTTTATTACAATAATAACTGAAATACATAAGTCTTGGCCCAAGGCCTTACAACTGTGGTTCACAGAACCTCTTACACAAAAGGTAACAGCGGAAGCAAAAATATTCGAATAAACGGCCCATCAATATGCCACAGGCAATTGACTTGAGCAACGAGACCTAGTCCTCCGGAAAGAATCCATCATAGCCGCAAGCGGAACAGTAGTCGTAGTCTCCTTCCTGAGCTTCAACCTCCTCTGAGAATTATTTTGAAGTGTAGTATGCGAGTACAAAAATGTACTCCGCATGTCTTGGGAAAATGCATTAGATGCGGGGTTGAACAAGGAAGGCTATATGGCTCTTTTGCACAAATGAGCATTTTATTTCAAATTTATATACTATTACTAAAAACATTTGGTTAAACATTGAATTTTTATAGTCCGAAATTTAATAAGTACATTAGTGAAGGTTACATCCACCATCACTTGATAAAATAGGCTATCTCCGCCCAGATTCAAAATGGAGGTTAAAACCACCTGACTGGTTACATCCACCAGACCAAAATTTCGAGAGTTCTATTTTTCCAAAACCTTTTCTTTTTAAATTCAAAATCAAATCTCTACTATGTGAATGCATTCCTTGTCCGCCCTTGTCTGTGGGCACGGCTATTCGAATAGTTTTATTACTCTGCAGAGTGCGTACAACTTTACCCACAAGAGATATGTTACCTTAACAGTCAACACGCTTCCTTTGGCGTGAGACCCAGATAAAATATCACAAAGCTTTTCACCTACTCTAGTATAGTTTTATATCACTCGCTGAGGTTTCACCGCTGAAGGGTTAAATCCACCACATTCGGAAGCCCCCTCTTGCGCCATGTGAGTGCAGTAAATCCCTGCCCCTCACTTTGAGTAATCAGTAAATCACTGATACCTATTTTCCAATAGTGACACAAAAACAAAACTATTATAGGTTAATTAGCTAGGTTGTACCTATTTTAACTTGTGGTTGTACTGTTTCACTCAGATTGGACAAACACAAGAATCGGTCCTTAGACGACTAGGGTGGATCATTCACAAACCCATTTTTCGTGCTAAACCGCACCAGCCAAACATTCCATCCACCCTCGTCAAATTTTACCTTGAACTTCATTTTTATTTTAAAATTTACAGTGGTAACATCTATTACCACTTTTTAAACAAAACATTAAATCCAAAACATTCATTAACCATTCTTCTCATATGAACTTTTTTTATATTTATCAGCTAAACTAAGCATTTGCTAATATTCTAAAATCAACAATAGTAATACTAACTCATTACCGAGCTAAAGGTTATCCTAAGTTGACAAGATACATGGTAAATAATTTCCAAAAGAGGGCATAACAAATTGGGTGTTTATCTAAATTCTAGAATTTAAAATTATCAATTTATTAAACATAGCCATGCAAATAATTTAAAATAATTGCAAAAACTATTTATAAAACATAGGAGCAAAATGGTCAAGGAGACTTGCCTTCTTGAATTAGGTTGGAATCTTCCCGAAGTTGCTCTTGAAAATCGTCGGACAGATCGGATTCTACACGAGAAACGAGAAAAACTAAATAAATAAAATAAAATAAAAACTCAAAAATTAAAAATAAATATACCAAATGAAAGTTTGGAATTTTAGATGAATTTAGAAATTTGAATGAGTCAATTTGGAGTTAAAATGCAAAAGTTATAGCCTTCCAAAGTTTAAATAGAAAATAAAAGAAAAAGGCTATTTTCTGGATTTATTTTTAAACCGAAAAGGATTTATGACGTCATCAGGAATTATTTTCCCAAAGGAAAATCTGAGTTATGACGTCAGCCTGAGAATTTAATTTCGGTCGAATTATTTTTATATGAAAAAATTAGGTTTATGACGCAAGCATGACGTCAGCCCTGATATTAAATTATTCGGTCAAGAGAATGACATGCGGGGCCCGCTCTCGGGAGTGAGGCTGACAGGTGGGCCCGGGTGGTGAGGTGGCGCGCGTGGTGCATCAGCGCACACGTGGCGCGGCGGGAGCGGGTGGCGCTGGCGTGGTGGTCCGCGCGGACGTGGCGCCCACCGGCCGCTACGTGGTCGCCACGAGGCTCTTTGCCGATGTGGCCACGGCCGGAGGGGGAGGCGCGGGACCCAAAGGTCACCGGCGCTCCGGCGGGTGGCGGCGCCGGCCAAGAGGTGCACGAGCAAGAGGGGACCGAGGGAAGTACTCCAATACCTGGCACGGACCTCGATGATGGCTGGAGAGGGGCTGGCTACGGAGAGAGGCGGCGGTCGGAGGAGGCGATCGGCGGCGAGGGTCTTCCAAAGGCGCAACCGCTCGGGAAGGGGGCCAGGAAGGTGCGCGCAACCTCAGTGAAGCTCGGAGTGGTGGCGGTGCGGCACGAAGTGGCTCGAGGCGGCGGGGATTGCTCGTCGTAGCTTCACCGGCGAAGAAGAGGGGAGGCGCACGGTGCGAAGATTTTACGGCCGAGAAGAGGGGCAATCGAGTGAGGGGAAGTGGTCGGTGAGGCGAGGGTGTCCTCGGGGAGGGTTTAAATAGGCGGGGAGAGGAGTAACGGCCGAGCGATTGCTCGCCGGACTTGAATCGGCCCTGAGCACCAATTGGCTTAATTGCGAGATAAAGGAGGGGGTAACGGGCGGCTCGGGTGCGGTAGAACGCAGGGAGGCATATGCGCATTCGCTCGGGCGGAGAGGGCGGAAGAAACCGAAGCTTTAAAGCTTCGGTTACTAGCTTTAATGGCGACGGCGGGGTTTCGGGAGGAAGAAGAGGGCGGGGAAGACGGGCCCGACAAGTGGGTCCCATACGTCGGCGAGAGAGGGAAGAAGAGAATGGGAGAGGCGACGGCTTGGATTGGTGACGGGTGGCACAAGGGGGAAGATCGGGCCGTTGGATCTTCAGCGAACCGGTAAGTGAACGCGGGTGGTTGCGATTCAATCCGACAACGGAGCTGAAATTAGAACCGTTCGGGCGAGGGCCGAAGGAATAAGTGGCTGTGGGCGGACGAGATTTGGTACAGCAATGGTTAACGGTTTGGATCATGCCACTTGTCGGCCAGAGAGACGAGGTAGGCGGGGCGAAGTGGTAAGTTGAGGGGAGTGGTCGAGATTGATCGGGCGATGGCGATTCAATCGGGGTCGTTGGATGCAAACGAAGGGGTAAGTGGCGGGTAGCGGCTGTGATTTGATCGGGCGAACGGGGATTGAATTCGGTGCGCCCACGTGTCAGGCCGAGGAAGAAAGAGGAGGACGAACAGGTAAGTGGGAGTGTGCGGCTGAGATTAGACCGGGCGGGGCAGAGGGCTCGGATGGGTGACACGCGTCGCCCGGAGAAAGAAAATAGAAATTAAATCTTTTAAGATTTTCAGAAATTGCTAGGAAGCTTTAAAATGCTCAGAAAAATACCAAATAAATTTTAAAAATTCCAGAAAAATTCACAGAAATCCCTGGAGATGTTTTAGACTAAAGAAAAATATTTTCAACTTATTTTATTATAAATTTTTACTTTTAAACAGAAACCCTTAACTCTGAAAATTCCAAATAAATTGAATTAATTAATTTAAAATTATTATTTCCAAACACAAGTAAAAATTTGGATGTTACACAAGGCTAGCAAATGAAGGCAGGATGACAAGCACTATGGTTAACAAGATCAAATCTACTACAAGTGTGGCAACTGGGAACACCGGTCCCGGATCTACAAAGAGCCGCAACACGTCATCGATGCCCTCCAGGCCAAAAAGAAGAAGGATGACAAAGGGCAGCATGAAACCCACTTTGCATTTGTTGATGGGGAGAATTTTGAGCAGCAGTCTACACTAATAGAGGTGGACTCCACTCTTGCAGTTGTACCCCCTCTTAACATTGTAGCTGATGGCGCTATGATTTCTTAGGAAGAGCATCTCACCCCTAAGAAGTTAGCAGCCGAAGTCTCAGATTTCTTAGTAGATTTAGTCTAATACATAATATTTATCTAGGTTTTAATTGTCATTCATTTCATGATTGAGAGGAATAAGTTAGACTTACAATAATGATACTAAAACAATTCATTCTCATGATAGTTGGATAATATTAATTCATTCATTTTTCAGTCAACAAATACCATGATATGTTCTAATATTTGAAGTATTTTATTTTATGTGTTAATTATCTTCTACTACATATTAATAAAGTACTTTATATTAAAACGTGTGTGGTGCCCTATAGAGAAAATGTGCTTAGTTGACAGTGGCACAATGAATACCATCTTAAGAGAGATAAAATTCTTTTAGTCGATTACCAACAATGTTGGCAGCCTTACAACAATCGCTGACAGCGATGCCCATATAATGGGCTCAGGAAGAGCCCCAATTATACTCCCGATAGGCATAATTTTGGTCATTAAAGAAGCGTTGTTATACCCTGAATTGACTAGAACTTTCTTAAGTTTCAAAGATATTCTCGCTAGCTGTTTCCATGATAAGACTAAACAAGAGTATAGTAAAAAATATCTACTCATTACAAAGCATGAAGCAAGTGAAAAAAAAGGGTATTAGAAAGGTTTTCTTCATTTGAATCTAGGCAATAGTACATTAATATTAAAGCACCCGCAGCCTATACTACCCAGAAAACTATATTTAGAAGTTTTAAATTTTTCTTCTCTGGCATGGTAGATTAAGCCACCCAAATCTTAGGATGATGAAAAATATAATTAACAATTCACAGGGATATAATATTGATGTAAAGAATTCCCTGAATCGGGAAGATTTTATGTACCCCGCATGTATCACCGAGAAGTTAATTACTAGACCTTCTGCTCTGAAAGTGAATGATGAAGTCTATGCATTCTTGGAACGCATTTAAGGAGATATTTATAGTCCTATACAACCTTTGTCAAGGTCATTTAAATATTTTATAGTGCTCATCGATACTTGCTCAAAATAGTCGTACGCATGTTTATTATCTACGAGAAACTATACTTTCGCAAAACTGATCTCGCGGATAATTCAAATCCAAAATAATTTTCCTGATAATCACATAAAGTCCATCAGAATGGACAATGCCAGAGAATTTACTTCAAAGGTATCTAATGATTATTGCATGGCAATGAAAATTAAAGTTGAGTATTCTGTCCCGTATGCTCACACCCAGAATAGACTAGTAGAGACATTAATTAAAAGGATTAAATTCATTGCCTGATCATTTTTGTAGAATTATAATTTACCAACTACATGTTGGAGACATGCAGTCCTACATGCAGCAACTCTCATCAACTTTAAACCATCGGCATATAACATCCATTCGCCTATACAACTAGCGCAAGGATCACCACCAAAAAATTCTCATCTCCGAAGATTTGGTTGCAAAGTTTATGTACTCATGTCCCCATCATAGCGTACTGCAATGAGCCCTTTTCGAAAGTCTGGAATATACGTTGCTTATGAGACAGTATCCATAATCAGGTATTTGCACCCTATGACAAGATATTTGCATACCGCCCGTTTCACTTATAGTATATTTGATGAGTATAATTTTTCGACATTAGGGGAGGAAATCAATTCCTTGATGAAAAATATCAAGAAATTACAAGGCGAACCATGAGAATCTATGCACATGACCCGCGCATTGGTGAAGCAAATAGAGAAGTTGTAACATCTTGTTTTTCAGTTGCTTTTAAACCCTCTAAATTAAAAATGAATTTATAGAATTTTTTGGAGTTTAATAAAGCTTAAATGGAATTTTCAAAAATTAAAAAAAATTAATATGATTAAAATAAACATCAACATAAACTAAAAATATTTTATTTGGATTCCTTGTGTCTCAAAGAATTTTCTAGAATTTTTGGTGAATTTTTTGGATTTATTTGCTATTTTCTTGAGCACTTTTGGTTTTATTTATTTTTTGAAAAAGAAAAATCCAAGAAAATACCGATGAACAATGCCGGCCCAGCCCAACACTGTTCACCTGGCCCGTTCCCCGCCGCCGCAGTCCAATCCCGCTCATGCCACGCGTCACGCATCCCACGCCCGCACGTCGCCACCGCACCGCAGCCGTCCGATCTCCCTCCCATGCCACGCGTTGGTGTCCCACTTATCGTCTCCGATGCGGACTTGCCTGCCACCGTGACCGAGCGGGACTCCCTTCGGTTCACGTGCTTAAAGCGTGGCCCCGCCGCCGTCCTCAGCACCCGTCCTCGCCGTGCGCCACCATCCCCGCTGTCGTCGTCGGAGGACGCCGCGTCCCTGTCCCGTGCTGTCCCGTCGTCGCTCCGCAGTGAGTGCACCGCTGTCCCCCACGTCTCTCTCGCCCCCGCCGGCGAACTCGCCGCTGTCCCAAGCCCTCTCCACCGTCGCCGGACCCCGCCGTCCGCACGGACCATGCCACCGCGCCGCCTTGCGCCCGCGTCGGCCCGCATCGCCTCGGTCCGTGAGCCCGCACCCTCACCGTGACGCTTCGCGCAGCATGCCCTCCACGCATCAACCTTCCAGCGGCCCGATCCTCGCATCGCCACCGTTGAGCCAGATCTGGATCGACGGCTCAGATTGCGCCACATGTCCGACTACCAGCCATCAGATCTTGCTGACGTCAGCCCGCACCTGTGCCCCCACCGACGGTTCATCTCCCCTGTGGACGCGATCCACCGTACGCCGAGTCACCGACAGCCCGACCCCACCTGTTAGAGTCACTATTCCATGACCTGTGGACCGTTCCCCGTCCGAGTTAGCAAGCCACGTCAGCCCTAAGTGCCATGTCAGCGCCACGTGTCAGTGCCACGTCAGCACCAACGACTCCCAGGAGCCACGTCAGCTGCCACCTCAGCATGCCAACCTGTGCCACGTTTCATTGCCACGTCAGTCGCACCCACTACGTCAACACCACCTCGTGCACTGTTCCATGAGCCGAGTCCACCGTGAACCCGCTTTTTCGTGCACCGAGTCCACAGTACAGTAACTTTTCTAAATTTTCAATATTTTCTTTAGATTTAATTTTTCGAGAGCCCGTTCTTCTCCGTCCTAGCTCCGATTGACCACGTTCTTTTTTCTAAATTCATTTAAAATTGAGCTTTACCTTTGTGGTTCTAGTTTTAAGATTTTTGGAGTTCATTTGAATTTTATTTGATGTTATTTTTGTTGTTTCGGTCGTTTTCTCTCTTGTTAGATCCCGTCTTCGAAGAAGCAGGAGCGCTGCCAAAAGATCCCAAGTACCTCGCCGAGCATAACCAAGACAAGTCGTATTTTTTTGATCATGTTGAACCTAAATTTTTAATCTATTATCTAATTATTTTATTTTAAATTATCTTGCATCGCTATATTATTACAAATCTTTGTACTTGGTAGTTACCATCCCAAATTGAATCATCCCTCCTTGATAATTTGAATACCATGATATCCTTATCACCCTAGGTCGTGAAATTATTTAGTCATACATACTAGATGTCATATGGGAGGTACTATTAGTATGCTTAGCCTTGCTTATGTTACGATGGGGTCATCAACGCATGTGACAAATTAATTTTACTTAATGAGATATGGAATCATGGTTGGTGTCACCATTATAAAATTTGTATCATGGTATTGGTGTGTCATTGGTGAGGTTATACAAACTTGGTTTCACTTGGTGTGGATTCACTTCGAGAGATGTGAAAGTCTCGCCTGAGTAACAGTAAGGATTTAACTTTGTGCGCCTTTGATCTGAGCTTAATCGTGCAAATCACATATCTAGTATGTGATAGACCTGGCTGATTAATTTAGGATATTTTGATTTCAATCTCGCCATTATGACAAACATGGTTGCTGATTTTCAAGAGATGCAAAGGGGGTGTGGTGCGAAACCCTAGCAAACGGGATTAAGTTGAGGTAGAATATTGTAAAGACCTTATTGTGATTTCCTTAATACGAGGCTAATCACATCGTGTGGGTACAATTGTATAACCTCTACAGAGTGTAAAACTATTCGAATAGATGTGTCCCCGATTATGGACAATGCTCGGGGATTTCATACGAGGGGTAGAGTTTTCATACCAGAGGGAGAATACTTCAGCGACTTTGCAGATTAGGACTTCGCTCTCCAGTCGATTGCCTGTGGGCATGTCGAATGGCTTCCGCGTTTATTTCTGTTTTTCGCTGCTAGATTTTAAGCCCTTTCGACTAGTGAGATTGTAAGCTCAACCATAAGGTCGTACCTTCGTTAATTATTAATATTTGAGTTTTCTCTTTATTTTAGCGTGTGTATGGTTGATATTGCATCTTTTGACTGTATGCACTAGCGTGATCCTGGACTAGTGTGATTTACACAAAGAGTCCGAATTTGCATATTCGGGTCTCGACAAAAGTCTAGAAGATCATTGATTTACAAGTATTAGCAAATCAATGGCCTGATTAGTTTAGTGATTTAAAGAACGTGACCAAGTCGCATATACCTACATGCAATGCACCGAAGAGGGTTGAAATGCCGAAGAAAACTGAAGGTATCTCTAATCCCGTCTAGACACCTCAAAATAAAAGGATGAGAACTCTATCTCCTCGACAATCTGGCTCTAGACACCTGGTGAAAAAAGGTAACAAGGACTTGACACAGCCAATCATTGAAGTTCCCCAGAACCAGCACGGGAGCCACTTGAGACCTGGCACCAGTATGACACCTTCAGAAAAGGATATATCGGATCTGAACATTCCCATGGAGAGAGAAACCAGTTTGGATGTGTGCGCATACATCGGAGCTAAAAAACTAAAGGGACTTGCCCCCAATCGGAAGGAGTGGTGAGCAAGTAGAAGCACTAGAAGAATCAACCATGATAAAATAGCTATAAACTATATGTACACGAAAAAAATCTATGAATAGAACAACAACCAATGTTGGTATCTATTTTGCAAAAAAATTACCACAATTATCGATTTTGATCCAAAGCCTACATCGATCACTGAGATAGGGAGGATTGAAAAAAGACAATAGAAACTGAATTATTGTATTTGAATAAAAGAGAGGTGTTTGGGCCTATAAGCTGCACGCCTCCCCATGTGTACCCCATAGGGCGTAAGTGTGTATTTATTCGAAAGAGAAATAGAAAAATAAAGTTATAAGATATAAAGCAAGGCTTATTACACAAGGTTTCATTCAACAACCAGGAGTTGATTATGAAGAAGCTTATTCCCCAGTCATGGGTGGCATTATCTTTAGATATTTAATCTCGATGGCAATAAATCTGAATTTAGAAATAAAATTGATGGATGTGGTAACAGCATACTTTTAGAAAACTAGATTTTGGATATTTATATGAAGGTACCTAAAGGTATCTCTGTCTCAAATCAAAATAGAGCAAATAGAAATCTGTATAATGTAAAACTCAGAAAATCACTATACAGGTTTAAGCAATCAGGCGGAATGTGGTATAATCGTTTAAATGATTTTCTATGCAAGAAATGCTACACGGACAATGAGGATTGTCCCTGTGTATTTATACGCTGAACCCAGAATAAATTTTGTGTAATTTTATTGTATGTAGATGGTCTAAATATCATTGGAACCTTAGATGATATAAAAGAAGTGAGTTCTTCTCTAGAATCAGAGTTCAAAATAAAAAATTGTGTAAAACCAAATATTATTTTGGCTTGCAGTTTGAGCATGTCCTGGAAGGAATATTAATACATCAATCGGCCTACACTCGAAAGGTGTTAGAAATGTTTAGCTTTGGAAAAGCAAACCATTTAAAAGTACCAATGGTCGGGAGACCTTTGCAGTAAGACAAGAATCCGTACAGGCCTAGAGAAGAGGGGGAGGAAGTCCTGAGACCAGAATTCCCATACTTAAGTGTAATAGGAGCACTTATGTATTTAGCAAACTACACTAGACCAGATATTGCATTTACCATATACCTAGTAGTAAAGTATAGTATAGAATCTACCAAAAAGCATTGGCAGGGAATAAAAGATATCTTCCGATACCTCTAAGAAAGCAAAGACCTTAGAGTGTTCTACAAAAAGAACTAAGATCTGAATATGACTGGCTATGTAGATGTCAGGTACTTATCAAACCCGCATACAGCCAGATCACAAATAGGCTATGTATTTTGTATGGTGGAACTGTCATTTCATGGAAATCATCTAAGCAAAGTTTTGTATCGATTTCGATGAATCATTCGAAAATAATAGCACTGTATAAAGCCGCACGAGAATGTGTTTAGCTTCGATGAATGATTCACAACATTCAGCAGTCATGTGAACTGAACATCGTGCAAGCTTTCACAATTATCTATGAAGATAATACAACTTGTATTGTACAAGTACAAATGAGTTACGTGAAGAGTTATCTTACAAAGCATATCAACTTTAAATTCTTTTATGCTTATAAATTGTAAAAGATGGACAAAATTAAGAAACTGCATATTAAATCGTTTGAAAATGTTGTAGATATATTTACTAAGTCATTTCCAGCATCTAATTTTGAAAGATGTGTATATGGAATTAGAATAATGAAACTTAAAAAAGTGCAGAACTCAGAAGGAGATTCTTCTCGAGCTCACTATTAAACTTGATCATGAAAATTGAATATCCAGAAAATAAATCTTGTAGATTAAATGAAATTGGGTGAATTGTATTTTTTTCTCTTGACGAGTTTTTCTAAAGTTTCTCGGTCAAGATTTTTAATGAGACAATTCATGCAACACAACATAACATGTATCATATACTCTTTCTCTAAATTTTTTCTATTTGGTTTTTCTGGAGTTTTGACGAGGTATTAACGTGTCAGATGAGTGCGCAAGGGGAAGTGTTGGGAAACCTAGGCCTAGGCCTGCAACCGTGGTCCACTGGTGGGTTCCTTTCACTTAGTTTATAAATAAAGGTTCCCCTTCACTTAGTTTATAAATAGATGTTCCAATCATTGTAAAGTTGGATGTAAACAGAGAAAGAAATAAAGAAAGGAGTTTCTCTTTTATTTCTTTGTGTTCAATTTATTATTTGTAATATTCTATGTTTGATCCATCTCTTTTATATAAAAAAAATCGATCAGACTAAACTTACCAGTGACAGTTCCTCAACATATGCAACCGAATTCTATTCCCCCATGTGAGTCACAAGTCGCAACCAGTGATTCTTCGCGCGTTTTATACTAATACTCCATGGGAGATGATAAGATGACGCAGGCTCGCTAGCTGTTCCTTGATACTAGTAGTTTTTTTCAGCTTTTAAAAATTATGTTTTGGCTTTTATATGGTAACTGATTTTTATATGGTAACTAGTTTTTAAACGAAATGTCTTTTCAAGGCGAGGTTTACATGTTAATTGTAGTATGTACTGTAGTAACTTCAGCCAAAATTGCACATAGATTTCTATTACTCTATACTTTTTTATATAAATAAGTCAAAATTTATTAGACGCAGACATAAACCAAAGGTAAAAACAACGTGCCCGCTAACAATTTTCGTGCGAGGAAATGCGCGAACGAACGGCGGTCACTGACTGTAGGAGCGTGAACGAATGGTTGTTCGCACTAGCGTACGTCAGGGGATTTCGTGATGGGCGAGCGTCGATCGACTTGCTGCAGATACGGTGGTTACATCTCCACGATAATCTAATTAATGTGCCGCGCGATGAGGAGCGTCGCGTTGAAACTGCAACGGAGAATCCCTGTCCGCCTCGGAGCCTCAGGCTCCATCCGTTTCAAACTTCCTCTTCGAATCTACAACCGACACAACTCGAATTTGGCAAGAACTGTGTTGTGTTCCTAAAACAGTCCTGTGAAATACTTGCTGCTGGTAGAGAGAAAGCACGGTAAATAAAGTAAGGAAGAATGCTGGGCAGGCCTCCCAGAGTTCTTTTTCTTTTTTTATTTTCGGTTTTTTATTTTTATTTTTTTATATTTTTTTGTATTATCTGTGATAGATTAACATATTTTTTTTATTTTTTTAAATTTAATTATACCAAATAAACCAATTACAATAGTAAAAATACATAAACCACATCATTCTAAACACCAGAGCCACATAACAGAATCACGAACCACCGAAGCGCCATCATCTCGTCACGAAAAATGCCCAACAGTGTATCGACGACCCTTACACGCCAGCACACAGACGTACACGTACATTTTCCTCTCCTCTCGTTTTCGTTTCTTCGCTCCCTCCATGGAAGCTTCTATCCACAGCCAGAGAAGTAGACCGTGAGCTCTGGGCAGGCCAGGGATCCCTTGCACTGCAGCACATACCCTAAACAGCTTGTCCAGTCCAACCAGGCATCATTGGAGCAAGAAAACCAAAAAACCCATTCAATCTTATCAACAAATCAAATAAACAAACCCTACAAAAAGAGAGAGAGAGAGAGAGAAAAGAGGCAGCTCAATTCTCTGTTCCATCACGGACACCTAGAAAGAAAGAAAAGAACTGAGCAATTAACAAGTGCCTAAGGAGGTAGGGCCCACACCCCAGCTTTGCATTGTTGTCCCTTACCTACTCTCCCTCCATAAATACCACCTCCCCTCTCACTCGCCCACCTCGCGCACTCATCCACCCACAAGCTCACAGGCTCCATTTCTTGCAAGGCTTGTCAGTCTCTTGCAGCTGCAGGAGCAAGCCAACAAGAAGCACCTAGCTAAGCTTGCATGGGGAAGGACGAGGTGATGGAGAGCGGCACCGAGTTCGCGGCCAAGGACTACACGGACCCGCCGCCGGCGCCGCTGATCGACTCGGCGGAGCTGGGGTCGTGGTCGCTGTACCGCGCCGTCATCGCCGAGTTCATCGCCACGCTGCTCTTCCTCTACGTCACCGTGGCCACCGTCATCGGGTACAAGCACCAGTCGGACACCAACGTCAACGGCGCCGACGCGGTCTGCGGCGGGGTGGGCATCCTCGGGATCGCGTGGGCGTTCGGCGGCATGATCTTCATCCTCGTCTACTGCACCGCCGGCATCTCGGGGGGCCACATCAACCCGGCCGTTACGTTCGGCCTCTTCCTGGCGCGCAAGGTGTCCCTGGTGCGCGCGCTGCTGTACATGGTGGCGCAGTGCCTCGGCGCCATGTGCGGGGTCGGGCTCGTCAAGGCGTTCCAGAGCGCCTACTACGTCAGGTACGGTGGCGGCGCTAACACGCTCGCCTCCGGCTACTCCAGGGGCACCGGCCTCGCCGCCGAGATCATCGGCACCTTCGTGCTCGTCTACACCGTCTTCTCCGCCACCGACCCCAAGCGCAGCGCCCGCGACTCACATGTCCCGGTAAGAGCATATATATCATCGGGCTGGCTATTGCATTAACGATTATTTTTTCTCTTTATTTTTAATTATTTTTTTTCTATTAGATAAATATTTTTCCACAGCGTTCTTTAGAGGGGTACTTTTTTAGAAGGGAATTCATACTATACATCTATATGTGACTAAAAAGTAAAAAAATTTCAGTCAACTGTACAATAGCAAAATCATATATCTTCAGAAGAAGCTGCCTATTCTTTTTTTCTTTTTGAAAAAAAATCTGAGCTTAATTAGAGCTTAAGTGAAGATAACATGAGGTTATTCAAATGTCAATGATTAACACATATAAAGAAAAAGGAAGAATAAAGCAGCTGAAGAATATCCCATCCTGTAAAAAAAGCAGGAGAATACTGAAGAGAAGGAACAATATGATTGATAGTGTTATTTTTTTATATTAAAAAATCACTCACGAGCTATGATTCTTTTTGTTTCTATGTACTTCACAATTTAAGGCTTGAAGTTCCAGGAAAACAAACTCTTCGTTTTTTGTTGATTTTTTTTAAAGGAAATGCAAGTACTAACAACTTGATGCCTGTCCTTTGTAAAGCTTCATTTTCGAATAGTACACATCAGCACAATTAAGCCCTCCATAGTCTTAAATGCGGCTTAACAAGTCTACTGGTTCCGCACAATTGATGGAACATTCAAGATGTATCTAGTACACACAACGGAAAAAAAATATTTCTGTTACGTCCATTCTTACTGTTCCATCCCACACGGTAGGGTTGCATTCCTGGGCGGGCACGTACATGTGGCCCTAGCAAAAAGCTGAGCTGGTTCGATGTACCACATGGTCCATTTGGTCTGGTCCAGCCTTGATGAGCTGGTCCGTGCAGCTACGCGTACCCCCCTCCCCCCCGCCCCACCCCTACCCGTTTCATGCGATCTCATGATGAACTATTGGGCGGCCCACACCGCACCAATTACCTCCCACCGTTTTCAAATCTATTTCTAGAACACTATCTTACATACTATATGCACTAACAACACGACCAATTTGTATTCTTGTAAAAAAATATACTAGTTTTGACTCGCTCTCTACAACCATTAGATTTTGCAACATAACGCAACACAAAATACTATCAAGTAATCCCTAGTTAGAGGGTTCCGGTGGGTTTTTTCAGCTATGGTCAATGGTTTTTAGTTCTAGAACAAATATTTATATGAATAAACTAAATATCAATAAACAACATCAATAAACCTAATATGGATAAGCCAGACACTTAGCCCACTCCTGCAACATGTAGTGCATATGCATGTGTGGCTAGGTAAAAGCTCAGAGTTACTTTTAGGGCTGGTCTGGTCCAGTCCGTGGTGGTGAACTTGTGACTGTGGGCATCCCTTTCGTGGGGACATGGCGGAGGTGACGAAACGTGATGTCCGGGTGCTTTGCACGAGAGAACCCATCTTGTCAAAATATGCCGTGGTGGCTTCGGTGTTTGGAGGGGGTGAGATGTCCACTAGGAGCACTACTAGTTTGGTGTGTGCCCAAAGGAACCAGCCCTTTGTTGCTCTGGTTTCTTCTTCCCTTTTGAAAGGGACATGGCAAGAGGCTTTGGCCACTACCTTGGTCTCCCAAATAGTCCCTTGACGCTGATGACTAACATGGACGTACACGCTTCGACAAAACAGCTTGAGAAATCGCACAAGAAGTACTGTACCATGCGGTTTAGTCTGGCGAGGATCGCTGCGTTGTGCTGTACTGCACTGTACCATGTTGTATACGTGGGGAATGAGCTGGTTTTTGTTGAAAAGTAATTTGGTACTAGCTTAATTTTGCGACATGCTGTGATGTTTAACGGAGCGTTGGCCTCGCGAAATTTTAACTCGATTTTGCTTGTATGTGGCCTTCAGGTATTGGCACCCCTGCCAATCGGTTTCGCCGTGTTCATGGTCCACTTGGCAACCATCCCGATCACCGGCACCGGCATCAACCCGGCCAGGAGCTTGGGAGCGGCCGTGATCTTCAACGAGGACAAGGCCTGGGATGATCAGGTAGATATGTTCGTCAATCCATACATGACTGGCTTTGATGCCTTTGCAATTGACCTCCACTTAACAACCTGACATGCATGGTCTGATCTTGTGATCTTCACTTTGTGCAGTGGATCTTCTGGGTCGGTCCTATCCTCGGCGCGGGGATCGCGGCGTTCTACCACCAGTTCATCCTCAGGGCCGGTGCCATCAAGGCCCTCGGCTCGTTCAGGAGCAACGCATAAACCTTGTGCCTGCGAATGAGTGTTGAAGCAATGGCGAATTCTGGTCAGGGAGGCTGGGCGAATAAGGGCGTTTTCCATTCAAGTTTGCCGCTGGTCGTTTTGTTTCAAGCAAGCAGCTGCGTATTTGGCTTCCTGTAATCATGCAATGTGTTGTAATCTGTCAATGGGATTTCTTGTGTCTAGCCTGTACTATTTAATTTAGCGACGATCGATCGAATTAATGCCACCTTCTATCTATAAATCAATCTATCAAGTGATCCATCCTAAATATTTGCTCTTGTTTGTTGGGCTTGATCTTGCTGCTGCTGTTCTGAATTTTGATGCCAAAATCTTCTTCTTTTTTTTGGAAAGGTTGGCAAGAGAGTTGCTATCTATTGATTCAATGGGAGAGTTAAAACAGGGGTGGCCCGAAGGGACCAAAGAAGAAATAAGATTAGATTGTTACAGGGCGTTGAGAGGCCCTTGAGGTGTTTTGCGCCCGCTAACACCCAGACGGTGACCTCTTCCTTTATTGCAGCGACCAGGATTGACGGGGCGGTGTCCGTTGCCCGAAACACCTTGGCGTTCAATTCAAAATCGATTACCTGTCAAGTGACGATGTCATGACGTGCCAATGCTAGTTTCTCTTTGCATGCTTCCCTCTTGCATATCTTGGTGCTTCATGATCTCTTCCACTAGCTGCTCCTATCATGAATGACTCATAAGGTGTTGTAAGTTGTAACCTATCAGCTTGTTGTCATCTTTAGCTCGGTCTAGTGCTGTTCCTTTGGGTTCCAATTTCCAAAACCAACATATAAAATGACTCATCATGCCATAGTGAGAGCAACCTCACTAGTCACCATTCGTAGGCCTTATTCTTTTTGGTTTCTATAAACCGTTTTTTTACGGTAAATGACTTATTTACAGTATCTAACTTTTAAACAGAGTGTCTTTTCGAGACAGGGTTTACTAGTCGATTAGTCGATTGTACTGTATATTATAGTGACTTTATTTATATCGACTGAAATCATATATATCTTTCTACAAGCTGTTACTATTTATAAGTTAAAACTAAAAGCCATCAGTAAATACCAATATAAACACTGACCTATCATGGAGGATTGTCATCTCCAGCTCTCTTGATTTGCCAAATTGTCCCTTTCTTAGTGGTGTGCAAGTGCAACTTCCACTTGCCAAATCCTTGCCCCTTTAGCATTTAGGACAATTCCCCCCTCCCCCCTTTTTTGTTTGGGGATCAAAATTACACCCTACGGATGCGTTGAAGAACTATTCACATAAATGACACTATAGAAGAATTGTTCACGTAAATGACACTATAGTCGATAGATACCTAATTAGTGCTAGCTACACTGCACTCAAATAGTGACTAATTAGTGCAAATTATGCAACGTTAGTGCTAATGGTGAGTAATTCACCCACCTACAGGTCTGTTGGTGCAGTGAATCAGCAGCAGTATCTATTGAGTTTGGTGCATCAGCAATATCTACCGAGCTGTTGAACGCGCTATGCTACAGCTATCGAGCTTGGTAAGGGAGTTAGATTTATAAAAATGGACATCTAAAGACCATTTTTTTAAAAAATAGCTACAATGCTATTTATATAAACAGTCCCGTTGTATATCTAAAGCGGCGATGTGGTCCTCACAGAAGCACGTTAAATACTTATGGCCAAGGTTTTCTACTAGGATATCCTTCAGATGCAAGACAACTGTTCGTGATACAGCACACGCGCAACATGGCAGAACGGATTGGTACAGCGCAAACAAGTTGCAAGGTAGAAACAAGTCCTAGCATCTGTCAGTAACTGAGGGTTAGTTCAGTGGTGGGTGGTTAATTGGAACTCATCGATCTTAAGGCCCCGCTCAGTGTCTCTCAACGCGGCGATGGGTGTTAGCGACTAACATTTTTTTGTTTCTTTTTTTGTCTTTTTGTTTTTTTGTGTTTGTTTTTTCGGTATTCTTTTGTATTGTCCGTGATAGGTTAATATATCGCTTCTATTTTTTTAATTTTTTAAAATTTAATTATATCAAATAAGTTAACTCAGCTATAGTAAACAAATCAGTCAATTACAGTAAAAAAGTCATAAGCCATTGCTATTCCAAACACTATCTAAATTCAATTCCTGAATCGAACATAGGATTTTCTATGAATCCCCTCGGATTAAGTCTCGAAAAAAGAGAGTACATGTATATATAGGTATGCTGAGTGATTAAAATGTATATCTATATTTTTTAAGATGTAGATATTCGCTCTAAGGGAGGTGATTCTATACTCTCATAAATAGTAAATTACATAAATATTAAAGTATCTTTAAGGGTGGATTAAGACTACTTACCTTTTAGTTAATATTTTAAGATTTATACATATCTATAGAAGTGAGAAATATGAAATCACTACTCTCGCTCTAATTAATTATGTGCTAGCGTATACGCTCATATGGACGTGAGTTGGAACGTACGTGAAGCTTGTGTGTCGTGTGTGCGTCCAGCCTGCTCCATGCAATGCCAAAGGCCAATCATGGACACCATCGCTTCATCAGCTAGCAGCAGCACCCATCCACGTTCTTCCTGCTGCTGCTAGCCTGAAGACGCTGAAACACGGACGAATGTGCTGGTGCTGAGCATGACCGGGGGAGGTACAGTAGCGAAAAAAGAGCTGACATCTGCGCCCCTTTCCTTACGCTGCGCTAACGTTTAAATTTGACCGGGCCCCCGTGCCGTTCGTCTCGTCTCCAAGGAGCCAGGGGCAGACGAAATGAAATGAAATGAAATCCACGTGCCTGCTCAGTCTACTTTTCGGTCCAGTTCATCATCGCAGCTGAGGCCTCTGCCAGAGGTCTGAAAAATGGCAGCTGCCTGCTCTCTCTCTGCTTCGGCAAGGATAGGCACGGGCTACAGCGCCGTGCTTTTCGTTTTTCGGCTACTGGGCCCTCCTCCTTCGGAGCTTTTGGCTGTTCCGAAAATTAAGATAATTAAGATGATTTTTTTGAAACGGAGTTTTTTTAAAAGGTTTTGTGTGTCTAAAACTGTATGCATTATTTATATTTCTGTTTTTGCCATCTGTTGCTGTTTTAAAAAACACAATAAAAAATCATCAGTTGTAGTCAAAACCCATCAACTATAGTTAAAGACATAACCAGTATTGTTTGTCCATTCCAAATATACTGGTGGTACTTATTGCACGGGTAGTCTAGAGGCAAATCGCTACAGTGCGCCCCTCTACCCCCTATCGTCGGGCTCAAGCACTACGGTCTCATCTACAACATCGTCATCCTCAATGTGCCCCTTGGCTCCTTCCTCTTATCCAGTCTCCTCGCCAGCCTCCTCTACAACACATAGGCAACCAAGGTGCCCAGCGGTGGTAACACCTGCACCGGCCCGGCACGTACTGCTACCGCCTCATGTTCGTGATCATGGCGCTCGCCTGGGTCGTTGGGTTCAGCCTTGACGTCTTGCTGTGCTTCAGGACCAAGAGGGTGTACACCAAGATCCATGGGAGCAAGAGGTTGAACAGCTTGGAGGTGGTGCAGAGGGTAAGTTAGTCATTGCTTGATGAAAACGGAAACATATCGTGCCATTAGCATTGAGATTGACCAATAGCATTCTGGAAGATTAGCATACGTAACTTTTGTAAAATAACTGAGAGAGCCAGTGGAGACTGAAGGAGGAGAATAGCAGGTGCAAGCTAGCGACCAGGAAGAGCCGGCCAAAGAACGACCCCAGTGCGCTGAAGATGAGCACCGACCCGAGGCTACTATCGGCGTCGGACTGGGGCTCCCCCTGCGCTCGACGTAGGAACACCAGGAGGCGGAGCTGCCGAAAGACGGCGTTGAAGTTGTTGTCGGGGACGGCTTTCAGGGGGCGTTCGGAATATTTGCGATGGTCAATGCCAGAGGTTAGAAAATATTTGTGTAAATGATGATACTCTCCTCCCCAATCAGATTGAATTGATCGAATCTTTGAATTCAGCATGTGTTCTACATGCTTCTGAAACTGAAGAAAGACAGGCTCAACATCAGACTTACATTTTAGAAAATAGATCCACACATATCTACTGTATTCATCGATGAAAGAAACATAGTATTTTGAATTATTGATTGATGGGAGAGCAGGTCCCCAAACATCAGTGTGGATCAACTGCAAAGGAGCAGTGGATACATGTTGTGAAGAACTGAAAGGAAGCTGATGTGATTTTCCTAGTTGACATGCATTACAAATCAAGGAAGGAGAAATCTTGCTGTCTACAGCTATATTATTGTCTTGCAGAATTTTAAGAGTGACTGATGAAGCTAGGTGTCCAAGTCTTTGATGCCATTGTTCTTAAGAAACTCTGGCTGATAGTAGGGCTTGGCTGTTATTTGGCAAAACATAGAGACCATTTCTACATTTGCCTTTGAGGAGCAGATTCTTCGTGACTCGATCCTTGACAAAGAAAGAGTTGGGATGAAATTCAACAAAAGCATCATTATCAGAAGCTAATTTTCTAACTGAAATCAAGTGCTTGTTGATCTTAGGTGCATATAGGATATGATTCAAATGGAGAGGACGAGTTAAACCAGCAATAGAAGAATGACCAACATGAGAAATAGACAAACTTGCTCCATTAGCCATGTGGACTTGATCTCCTCCTGTATAGCGGTCCTTGGTGGTGAGGCGCTCAAGATCGTTGATGATGTGGTCCGTAGCTCCTGTGTCCACGTACCAATTTGAGTCGACGAAGTGCCCGTTGTTGACTATAGCAGCCTGCTTCACGTTGTCGTCGGCCTGGTACGACTGATCGAAGTGATGCCAGCACTAAAGAGCGTCATGATTGGGCTTGTGGCAGATCTGGCAAAGTGGACCGTTGTTGCTGGAGTTGATGTTGATCTGTCCTCTTGGAGCTGGCCGATTGGAATGCCAACTTTGATTGCGGCCACCGCCGTGGCCACGCCCGCGGTTGGTTCGGCCTCCATTGCCACCAGTACGTCCAGTGGTCCTGTTAACATTGTTAACTGAAGATACCTGGACCACTGCGCTGTTGTGTTCCTGCCTCATCTCGTAGTTGAGCATATGCGTGTAGACGTCGCTGATGGAGTAGTTGTCGGTGCATGTGGTGATGCTTGTCACCAGTGGATCGTAGTCCGAACCGAGGCCGCGTAGCATGTATGCGATAAGCTCCTTGTCTTCAAGCCACTTCCCAATGGCAGCAAGGGTGTCGCTGAGATGCTTGACCTTGCGGAAGTAGTCTGCAATGCTGAGATCCTTCTTTTGGATCGTGGCAAGCTGCATGCAAATTTGCATGATGCGCGCGCATGAACTAGACGTGAACATTCTCTCCAGAGTGCTCCATGCGTCACGTGCAGTGGTGACGCCCAACATGGTGCTGAGGACATCCTTGGTGACGGTGGAGAGAATGGCGCTGAGCCCTAGCTGGTCCTAGTGGTACTAGTTGGTGTACTCCGGATTGACGGTGATTCGTCGTGCGCTCCCTTCGGTTGGCTCGACGACGATTGTCTAGTTCGACGCCAGCAAGGATCTGTCGACATAACCGACAAGACCTTGACTCCGAAGATACGGCAAGATTTGTGCCGATCATAGCATGTAATTCTCATGCGTGAGCTTCACACTGATCATGTGATTGATCGAGGGCGCAGGCATCGAGTTAATTTGAATGGATGTGGAAGAAGGATGACTAGTGGCGGAATGTGAGCTGATTGACATGGCGAGTTTTGTGGTTGCGGATCGTGGCTCAGATACCATAAAAGACTTTGCCAAAACGCATTGATCCTCTTGGGATCATCTTCTATTTATAGGCTGCAGAGTTATAAGGATTGAATGAATGGAATGTTTCTGCATGGCTTTACAAGGATTGAATGAATAGAACGTTTCTGCATGGCACGGTTATCAAGTGCTGCGGTTACATACGTTACAAAATACTCATTCATTCTATATAATTTCTAACAAAACTGTTATGGATAATACAAAGGAATACAAAAAAAATAGAACACAAAAATATCAAAAACAAAAATTCACAGGTTGTTAAGAACAGAGTTGCTGATGATAGGTGTTGCCTTTTTTTTCACTAGTTCTTTCTAAATTTTCGTTCTGAGTACGCTACGGGGTAAGTATACTTCTATGAAAAAAGCCTTGATACCGTAGGCAGGTTTGTTACGGTAAACACGCTACAGTTACCGAGATCGCCACGAGGCAGGTCTGACACAATGCTACGTTATTTTGTCGAGAAATGTCCCTTGATCCGCATTCTGATCGGACGGCTGCGAGGAAAAACACCGTTCAGTGGCCCCCGAATAATCGATGAACCTAACGCCAGTACGCCGCCGTCCGCGTGCGCATGAGCTGCCGAGTGCGTGTGACATGTTATCATAGTGGTTAGGGAGGAGAGTAGCTTTGTTTAATTAAAGCGTGGTACCTCGCTCCGTTCGTACACCTAACGGGAATATGCACTCATAATTGCAGAGGGCCGTATGGTTTGTAAAATCAGGTCTACGATTATTAGATCATCGGATTAGGACGCTGCAACTACTCCGCTTGTGTGACAGGGAGTCGTAAGGCGATCGAGAATGTCTCGAGTGCTCTGTTTAGTTGGCTTTGAAGTTTGATAAGCCTAGTCTGGATCAATAATTGCGTCCTCTGTTGTCACATCGAGGATGGATGATGCTGGGGGTGTCTGGAAGGAGGGAATTCTATTGAATCATGTTGGATGGGGATTTGTTTTTGAAGAACTCTTAAGGCTTATTTGTTTTTTGTTTTTAAAAGTTGTTTTTGGCTTCTGCTACAATACCTGACTTTTAATCGAAGTATTTTTTAAGACGGGGTCTACAAGTTAATTGTAGTACACGTTAAAAGACTAATATCTGTACCATCAAAAATCGTAAGTGATAATCTCTCTTTTCGCAATCTCTGTCGCAAACAGCCGAAAAGCCATCAGCCGCAACAAAAAACCATCAGCCGTAGCAAAAAAGAACAGACCTTTAGACTAAGGTGCCGTTTGAGGGAGGTAAAATTCTGGTACGAATTTCTGTGTTTTAAATGGAGCCTAATAAAAATATTATAGAAATCTCTAATTTCTATACATTTTTAGAGGAATTTCAATCATTTGCTGAAACATCGTGGAAACAATTCCTTGGTCTTCCAAATCTCTACGATCCCTCCGTTTTTACAGTATTTGTTTATATTTCCTGAGAGGCATGAAACACCTATTTCGAACTATTATTGTATTATCAATTGCTCTAGCATTCCACTGTACGTAGCATTCCATTTCTACCGTTTACCCATTCCTACGTTTTTAATTTCAATACAGTCCGAACAGGATTTAGGGGGTGATCAGAATAGCGATGATTTTTAGCTGAAAAAACATTGTAGCTGGCTGAAAAAACACTGTAGCTGAGTTAGTGGATAGTGTAGTGAATAGTGAAAAAAAAGCTGAAGCTAGAAGCTGAAACCGAAAAAAGCCGAAACGATCACCCCCTTAACGCTGTTTGTGTTTTGCATCCCAAACCCCAACGGCATCATCTGAGATGTGCGCACCACGATTGCATAGAGTAGCTTCTTTACACGTAAAATTATTTTTAATAAATTTTAATTAATTTTTAAAAACTTTTATAGTATAAATGTAAGATTGAAATTTTAAATATCAAAGTTTTACGAATACTTGCCTCTTTAACTTAACTATTTTTTTCTCCTTTACCCTCTGAGTTACCCAAATCCAATGGGTATATATATTTTTTATTTAGTATAGATAATATCACTTTAAATAGATATAGATAAAATTAGATATAGATTTAGGCTAACCTAATCCCAAACCCAAACGGCATCGTCTCAGATGCGCGCACCACGATTGTTTCAGAGTCAGCTACTCTTTGGAGAAAAATGCCTTTGAGACCGAGGTCAAATCGAAGGCTGCTGGCCTGAAAGTTTTGCATCGCTGCAGTATATGGACCTGGACCCTATGGCTGGTACTAGGAGCAACCGCGCTAACCTGGCTATTGGCTCCTTTCTGTTTAGCTTACGCGTAAAGATTTCATAATTCAGTGCGTAAAGAAAACAGGTCACCGAATTTTTCCTCTTTTTTTTTGACAAAAAGAAGCACATAACAACCAAAATCTCTACTCGTGTCACCATCGCTAACTCAACGAGAGGGCGATTGAGAAGTTTATACAGATCTCACTAGCTCAATCAGGAACATAATAAACTACCCAAATCCGGACGGCGACTATGAAGAGTACTCAGCGCACATCACCAGAGGGATACGTAACAACAATGCTAGTTGGGAGCTTGCAGCAACAAATACGGAGCCCAATATCATTGTGGCATTCACCAATCTCTCACATACTAGTATAAATAAAAGATCTGACAAAACAGTTGAAGCAAATACAAAACATAGGATATCTTGTAATACTAGATAGAGTTATCCCAGCTGATGCATCTCACCCGATAGATAAGATAATACATTCTTAATGGTAACTTCTGGCAGATAACATGAAAATCCCAGAACTATGTGTATCATCAGATTAGAATAGAGAAGTTCCTTTGCCCTTCTTATCTCCACCGATTTCAAAGTGCTTGCACCTCTGTAGTTAGGATGGAAATAGAGCGTCAGATATTTCTGAATAACAGAATATAGCATGAGGAAAGGAAAACAAAAAGGATAAATGGGAGACCTTGATCGGGTGCTGAGAGTAATGCTTGCAGCTCTGGCACTGCAGCTTCAACACGATCTTCTTTGTTGTCTTGGCCTGAAACTCACCAAAGTATGAAAAAACCAGAAGCAACGAAACATCAAGGAGCAACATTGAAATCAGGATCAAACCTTCTTGTGGAAAACAGGCTTTGTCTGCCCACCATATCCTGACTGCTTGCGGTCATAACGACGCTTCCCCTGCGCAGAAAGGCTATCCTTTCCCTTCTTGTACTGGGTAACCTTGTGAAGGGTGTGCTTCCTGCACTCCTTGTTCTTGCAGTAGGTCTTCTTGGTTTTCGGAACTTCACCTACAAGGTTAATACAACATACTTCGTTCAACAAGAAAATAAAAAAAAGATGAACAGAAAACTTGAACTAAATCAACAGATGAACAAACACACTTAATGATTGCTCAGATCATAAAAACCATTAGCTAGTTTCAAACATGGTTCTTAAGGCATCGCGCAATCGTCGATTAGGCGCTGCTGCTATGGTTGTCTGTTGGAATAGTCCCATATTGGTTGTGGAAGGGCAAGCGACCTAGTTTAAAAGTGGGGGAGTCCCTCATCTCATTGGCTAGCTTTTGAGGTGAGAAGGCCCTTACGATCCAACAAGTGGTATCAGAGCTCGGTTCTAACATCTCTGGCCCAATGGACACTAGGGTGTGAATGCCTGATGGACTGTGAACCTGAGGGACCGTCGGTGTACGGTGAAGGGGACCCTGAGGGACCGTCGGTGTACGTTGAAGGGGCAGTGAACGGCTGAGAGACACCAATGTGTGAAGGGGGAGATTGTTGGAATAGTCCCACATTGGTTGTGGAAGGGCAAGGGACCTAGTTTAAAAGTGGGGGAGTCCCTTATCTCATTGGCTAGCTTTTGGGGTGAGAAGGTCCTTACGATCCAACATTGTCACCTTGCCATATGAGTGGCGGCCTAGAGGGGACCATCTTTGTCATGCTTTTTATGGCCTCAAACAGATTCCTCATGCCTGGTTTGTGTGTTTTACTTCAGTGATTACCGTTGTCAGTTTCATTGTTAGTTCCCACGATTTTGCTCTTTTTGTCCATATCTCACCTCGAGGCAGAACATTGTTTCTTCTGTATGTAGATGACATACTAATCATTGGTGATAACTCCTCGTTCATCACATATATGAAGAAGTATCTTAGTGAATAGTTTCTAATGATTGATCTTAGTTCTCTTACATACTTCCTTGGGTTTGAGGTCACTTCCATACCTAAGGGCTATTATCTCTCCCGGTGGAAGTATGTTCAGAATCTTCTTAATCATTCTGGTCTTACTACTATTACCGCTATAGCTGTCATAGCTACAATGGTATTCATTTGTGCTATAGCTTGGTGTTTGAAGGGTGAAAACCGCTATAGCGCCGCTATTTAAAACACTGTACTTGTAGAATTAATGTGGAGTTCTAGCAAAATTAGTGTATGTCCTTCACCTGTCTACAAAGAAACTCTGAAGTGGCAGGCCTGTAATATCCAACATCGCCATTCACTTCATGCAGGTTATCTCCAAGATCTCTTGTCATGCCAAACAGTTTCAAATTCTGATTATGCACGAGGTTCTCCATGTCTTTGGGGTGTTCACTAAGCTTAGTGCACTGGTGAAACAAATGCTCTCGTACTTCTTTCTTCTTCCTTTTCTTTCTTGAGAGGACGTACTTCTTTCCTCCACAAGGTGAATTTTTCCGATTCATCATTACAAACATGCGCAAATTAAGGTTAGGCAAGTCCTTCAAGATGGATGCCTGAAGTGTAGGAAAACTTAAAAAATGTTTGGTGGTGCTGCTGCATTTCTATGCCCAAACATCCCAAAATTCATACAAATTTTACAAATCTAAGAACACACACACCAACTATAACACGCCAACTATAATCAAACACGAATTATAGTTTCAGACTTTCAGCACGTGAGGAACAAAGGCAACAACTACAATAGCTACCAATGCTTGCTCATCGACGAGCACCAGAGGCAGCTCAACTCCAGACTACCACCACAGGGTGCTCGCCAAAAACATGACTTCTACTTGAGAGCTTGTGGCAAAGATATAGAACGCAATGACATCAACACAACATTCACTTAGTCTTATACAAACAATTGTATAAAAATATCTCACAAAATAGTCGATGCAAATGCCAACCATAGAGCATTCCAGCTGATTTATCTAACTAGATAAGATAAAACATTTCTTAATGGTAACTTCTGGCAAACAACTTGAGAACCTGAGAACAGGGGAATCTTCTTGTCTCCACCGATTTCGAAGTGCTTGCACTCCTGAAGTTAGGTTTTCAACAAGAGTCCGATCCTTCTAAATAATTGTATACATAAGATAATAAGACAGCAAAAGAGAGATAAGAAGACCTTGATCGAGTGCTGGGACCTTGTAGTTCTGCTTGCAGCCAGGGGCAGAGCCAACCCTCCGGGTAGGGTGGGCACTTGCCCGGTCTTGGATCCGGCGAGCCCTTAGGCCCCATGGAATCACTGGCAAGGATTGAAGGTCACCATGGATGGTTTTCTTAGGCGGCTGGAGGTTGAAAATGACTCCTCGGGCAGCTAGGCCGGCTTGGGAAGCGTGTGACCCATGAGGCAGTGTCAGATGGGCCGTGTGATTGCGTCCACCTCAAGATGGCCCCGTCCAGCCCTCCGCTTTATTTCCATGATCCAAGCCAACACGAGTACACGCGACTCCCTCAGAGGCTCAGACCTCAGTTGGCTCCAAGCCGCTCCAATCAAGAAGCCCCAGCCTCGATCCGTCCAGGCAACGACGAGCAGTCCGACAAGGCTAGGAAGCAGCACCGGCTGTCGAGGGTGAGGCGGACGTAGGGGGCGTTGGGGCCCGGGGTGGAGATGTAGAGTGAGTGGTGGAGTTGGGCTTTGCCACTTGGGGTGGAGGTTGCGCGGCAAGGAGCAGGCAGGCCATCAGCTATGCCACCGGGGCTATTATAGGTGTGAAACCCAAATACAATCGAGGGAATAGATGTCACACATTTGACAGGCCATCGTCTACGAGAGTAAAAATAACACGGAGATTTATACAAATTCAAGGGGTTTGAGAGGAACATCCTACTCCTGTTAGTGAGCCAACGGGGGGTTTATCTTCGGGGAGCAGGTCCCCAAGGGCTCACCTATTTGAATATACTTTTTTATTGCTTAAGAGAGCTCAAGTTACAAATGTGAAATACATGAGGTTATTTATAAGCTCTTAGGCCTGTACAAATGATCGAAATACTCCTTATAGAGATAGATAATTTATAAGTACAAGCAACGAGTATTATTGTTCTTTCTAAGCACAACAATAGCTCTTTGATCTATATATCATCTAATTAGTCATTGGTCGCACCATACTTGCATGGCCGTATGGCGAGTGTCCCCATGCCTTAGGGCATGTTCTTGGGCCAATGGGGCCTATTCGTCTTGTGGGATCCATCGGGGATGGATGTACCCTTCAAATAGCTTCGATCCTTTATGATAATCCCCTGACACTTGCAGGGGGTCATGGGAGGTGTAGAGTTGTTGTAGTAACCCCTTGTCGTATGGCCAGAGATGTAGCCTTTTTAGGCGAAGGCCACATAGGAGTTCCCATGCCACTTCCCTCGGAAGTAAGGGACGGGGAGGCTCACAGGCATCCTTGACGTGCCCTGTCTTTTCTAGGAAGGTGTTAGTTATTCCTCTAACAATGGCGAACCCCAGGGCATGGCGCATGGCCCACCTCCTTATCTTGGTCTCTTAACGGATGAATGTGGCAAGAGAGGGCATGATTTTTATCTACCTCAGTCACTTCCAACAAACTTGCCTAGGCTAGAAATTTTTCTGGCTCCGCCACTACTTGCAGCCCTGACATTGTAGCGTCAGCACAATCTTGTTCATTGTCTTGGCCTGAAATCCACCAAAGTATTGAAGTACTAGTAACAAAAAATTGTCAAAGGAGGCATAAGTATTCTCAAAGCAGCTCTCAAATATACTTAGCATCTGCCAAGAGTAGGGAATATGAATCAAACCAATGAGGGAGCTGTTGATGCACATTATTCACCTATTGTCACCCCCAAATCTCCCAACAAAGGCAAGGTATAATGACGTTTTAGTACAAGAATAGTGCTTTGCACTCACAATTACACAAGTGTCGCTTATCAACTAACCATGTAGGTTTTGAGCTAAAAATGTACAAAAGGCAATCAACCGATGAAAGTTGTTGAGGAGCTGCCATGACAAACAAAATGGTTGTCATGGCAAGACATGGCAGTGGCTCGATCGAGCTAACCTCAGCTCGGTGGAGCCACGTCAGAGCCCCAAGAGGAGGACCCAGGAGATGGACCAAGCCTTGCTCAGTCGAGCTAGGCCTAGTGGGTTAAGTCCAATATCCCGAAGGGTTGCCCAAGACCCAATCGGCCGAGCCAACCCCTGTCGAGACGAGTAAACCCAACTCCAACTCCACCAAGTCAAGTCTACGACTGTGCCAAGACTTGTTAAGCCGAGTACATTGGATTCCACCTTGAGATGCCATGGAGGTGAAGTCCACCTTAGACTTGGTGTTTCAGTTGAAGCGCTCTTCTCCAGCTGAAGTGTGATCTTGCATGGAATTTCTTCAAGCCAATGCCAAGCAATCGCGATCATCCACGCCAACAGACCAAGCATGGGAGTTCATCTACGTTAATCCATATCGGCCGAACATATGTAGGTGGATCAGCTGAGCTAATCTTCTCTGGCCAAAGTGCAGTCAAGGCTCCATTCGCACCACTACTCCACATTCCCGCGAGTTGCTCGGCTAAGCTACAACCACTTCAGCTGAGCTACCTCCCTAGACACTATAAATACCCCCCTACACTCTCCATTCAAATCATCCATCAACCACTCAATTCCATTGCATCCCACAACACTTTCCACTACTTGCACACACACCATTGTGTAGTGTAGGTGACACTGGAGTTGTAGTAGGTAGGAAGTGAGCTAGGAGAAGAGTGGGCTTTGTGAACTACCAAAATGCCTAATAACTAGCTTTCTATAAGTAATGTACCGGTATGAGAATGTCAGTCAGAATGACTTGCGCTCATACCTCCCCAAGTACACCAACCATACAGAGCTTTGAAAGTAGGCAAGGGACAAACAACATACGTTCTGGAAAAGAAGTACGGTCATACCGTGGTTGCAAAAGTGGTCATACTGTCCTTGTTGGTTCGAGAACACAAGGGATGGAAAATAAAATTCTTAAGTGCTAGCATGCAAATTTTGAGCAATATGACACAAGATGCTATCAAGCTACTAGTCAAGAATTCCTCTTAATAGTATGACATTTAATCCAGCAATCCGGTCTTAACAACAAATACCGAGACAGGTAAAAAATATGAAAAGGTCATTTTCCTTATATTACCTTTGCCTTGAGCTAAATCCACTTGATGTGTATCTCATACATGCCTTCCATGCTCCATTTCCAATTTTAGGAATAAACCTTTCTCATAAACTCAATAAACATGTTACCCCCTTAAGTCTGATTGTGATTAAGTACCAAAACATTTAAATAGGACCCTAGATGCTTCAGTGGTGCCTTCCAGAAGCTCCTTGAAACATGCATGCACGCTATCTAGGAAACACATATTTCTAAGAGTAATAAACCCAAAGAAATCACTTAAACCCATCAAAGTCAAGCAACTAGGAGTGATGTACACTACAGCCTATCTACTCTCTCTCAATCTCACAAACACTCTCCTTGATCTTCAATCCAAGCTCTTGAGTGCCCTTGAAATTCTCAATATGAACAACCAAGGTCCAAATAGCCGCTCATTTGAAATCTAGCTGTTAGACATAACTTTGTTAAAAAATCAATAGACCCAGGTCATCTGACCCAGACCCAAATCATTCGGCTCAACATGTCCCAACGGTTAGAAAACTAGTCGTATCGTCCAGCCTACTTGGACCTGGCACATACCATCCAGCTTGTACAAGTCTTCAACTCACAACCTTCTGGAACAATGGTCCAGGTCATGCTCCAAGTTGACCCAGATCATCTGCCTCAAATCTATGCAGAGGAATCCCTTTTCTAGAAAGTTGATTCGGGTGATGTTCCAACCCAACCTGGATCATCCACCCTAGAACTTAACCTCAAAACTACCTTCTCTGGATGAATGATCCAGGCCATCCTCTGACCGGCCCGTATAATCTGACCTTATGCAAAACTTGAATTCCTCATAAAACAACTTTTTTGTCTAGACAAATGGTTCAAGCCATGCTTCGGATAAGCCCACTCCATATAGTTTTTCAACATCTCAGAAAAGCCTTCTCTATACTAATGTGCCGTGCCATAATCTGGCCCTACCCGGATTATTCGCCCAAAGGTTGATTTATCAGAAATGGCTCAAACTTGTCCAAACTTCAAGAACATTGTAACCATGACTTGATCCTTGGCTTCTACTGACTAAAACTGAGCTAGAAAGACCTAATGTGAATCACAACTAGTTACCCAACCTAGATCAAAACAAAAACAAAACCTATGACTAAAATAATCCAAACCCAACTACTCAAATGATTTCTAGTCGCAAGGCCTTTAATCTTGGTGAAACCGTTACTTTGCCATCAATTGAACACTTGAGGTCAACACATAGCCAAAGAATCAATCCATACCATCATCCTAACCAACTTTCAAACCTTGAAATAAATGTTAGTCCCAATGATTTAGGAGTCACTAATCACTAAAACATAATTACCAATGACTTGAGGGCCTAGATGCTTACAATGGTACTGTTAGGGTTGGTGAAGTGAGAGAAGAGGGGAGGATAGCATTCCCACCCTTTCTTTTTGTAAGACGTCTATCGACTAGGCATAGTGATTAAGGATATAACATCAAGAGAATGCGAGATGAACATGACCATGATATCTCTGTGTTGATATTTTGGGCATAAAAGAGGGCATACTTTGTCACACAAGTCGTAGAATAATGGCGACATATTGAATTCTCTTCTTGGCCGTAGATTTATGATCGAACAATTTCCAATGCTATGCATTTGGTGCCCAATACTATGCATTTGGTGCCTCTATTGAATGAAGGCATAGGATATGCTACCATTACGGCCTCCCTCTTTGCTACTTGCTCGGCTTCCCAACTTGGGCTGACAGTCCATGGGCTGGGCCCACAACTCGGTGGGTCTGTGTCATGCTGGCCCCGCTAGCACCGAGTGACACCTCTAATAGTGAATCGTCTCACGCCTTTCACAGATGAAAGGCAATGAAGCACTGGGACAGGAGTGTGGAAACGTAGAGAAACGCGGCAGACACTGCAAGTAAAAAATAATGTAGCAATTTTTTTCCAATTAAGTTGTAGGATACCACTATAGCAGTCGAGCTACTGTTTGTTTGCCACAAACATAGTGACACGAATGGCCTGTTTGGTTCACACGCTAACGATGCTAGTTTACTAAAGATTTTTCCACACATAGTGACAAGTATGGCCTGTGTGGTTCACAGGCTAAGGATGGTTATGTTTACCAAAGATTTTTGCTACAAACATAGTGACACATATGGCTTGTTTGGTTCACAGGCTAAGGATGGTTAAACTTAACCAAGATTTTTGCACAAACACAGTGACACCTAGGGATGCAAATGGATCGAATACGGATGGATAATACCTCTACCATATTTGTTTTCATTTTTTTTCTCGGATGCAGATACAAATACAAATAATATCGAATACATATATAGAGCAAATACAAATCGAAACAAATACGGTCACGAATATATATCGGAACATGAAAACTCCTTAAACTGTATATCCAAAATCAATGAAAACACAAATAGTTTATCTTATCAAAATATTCATGAAATTTGAACAAGGATAAGTATTTTCATCCATAATAGAAATATACTCGATATTCGATTAGTATATTAGCATAAGTACAAACAAGCAATAATTTTCAATTCATAAAGTACATACGATAGCAATTTGAACAAGCAAAAGACAACAACATAAGTACTAACACTATAACACACATACTATTTAGGCTTGGATGCCCAAAACCAAAAGCTCCAAATCTCCATTCTCCAGTGAACACAACCCAAAAATACTATTCAGACTTGGATGCCCAAAACCAAAATCTCCAGATCTTGTACTCCACAGACGTCGACAGTCCCTTTTCAAATATAGCTGCTATGGAATTGTGCATAACAAACACTACAGTGAGAATAAGAATTTACACTGGAAGTTTTAGAACTAATAAAAACTAAACGAATATAACAATCCATATATAGTCAGGTGAAAGTAGGTTGAACGAACTGTGGAATTCAAATGCCCTCTAATTTGATGAAAGTAGATGAACTGTGTTGTACCAAATATACTCAGGGTTTTAGTTTTCGTTTGGAGCAAAAAGACTAGTTATTGTTTATATTATATCCATATACTCTATGGTCCATATCGTATTGTTTCATAGCACAAAAAGAGAAAAACTAGTGCTCTACTTTGTCAAGATTAGTGTTTTGCGAACACCTTTAGATAAAATGCTATCAAGCCCCAAAAATATCTCTCACTTGGGCAAGCATCAACTAACCTCCGTTCCATACCATCATTCATTCCTCCATTTCATCCACGAAATCCTCCTCCATCTCGGCATCCCCTAAGACCTCTTCCTGCAAGTTTTATTTCAATGAATACTCAAAGTGATATGAAATGAAATCAAACAACTATGTAGTAAGATGTAAAGACTAGAAAACCGTTGTCATCAAGTATGCAAAACAGCGCTCGATGCCCTCTATGTCAATCTCAGTTATGATAAATCCACCAATGTTTCCACCACCTGCTTGTTTTGTCAAAAAATTAGATTATCTCACATACTACACATAAACCAATAAAGCACAAGTGCAAAACTTAACATTACCTTTCCTAGATGCCGTAGTCCCATCTTTGGTGCAAATCAAGGCTTGCACGACATCGGGATCTAGACGATTATGAAATGGATCAATAACCCGTCCACCGGCACTAAATGCTGATTCTGAAGCAACAATGGACACTTGAATAGATAAGACATCTCGAGCAAGTGTGGAGAGAATAGGGAGCCCAGGTTGCTTGACCTTCCACCATGCCAAAACTTCAAATTTCTTTTTGTCTTTCTTTGGCCAATGCATGTAACAGCCCAGCTGTTTATTTCAAAAATTTTCAGTAAAAAATTTTAATTTAATACAAAATGAAAACAAGTGTTATTTACTTGCCTGAATTTTGGAGTTTTTATTTGCTTAGTTATCAGCTTTTGAAAAAGGATTTTTCTTCTCAAAAGTAATTTAAAGTAAAGAGAAAAATTATAGATAAAATATTATTTTGAATTTTTTTTTGTAAAAATCATATTTAAAATTAATTATTTTAAAGCATTTGGCTTTTATCTGGGTTTTCTATGTTTTCTAAAGTTTTAAAAATTAATTTTAAAGCCAAAAAGTATTTTTGTAAAAATTTAAAGATCAACTTTATGTTGAAAATATTTGTTCTAAGTCTAGAATATATTCAGGAATTTCTGTGAATATTTTTGAATTTTTTAGACTTTATTTGCTATTTTCAAAATATTTTTAAAGTTGCTAAACCTTTCTGAAAATTAAAATCTAATTTTAAAACTCAACTTCCTCTTCGACTGACATGTATTGGGCTCGGATTGAATTCCCCCTCCGCCGATCTAATCTCAACCGTTCGTAGCCACTTACCCTTTCATGTTTTGGCCGACGGCATCGATCTCTGCCTTGCGCCACATGGTGAATATCCGATCGTCCGTCTCTCTCCCTCTCTCCTCTCTCTCGTCGACATGCAGGTCTTGCATGTCAGCTCCTCCTTCCTCCTCCCCTTCTCCCTCCTCTGCCGCCGCCATTGCCGCATGCGCCTGAGCTCCATTCTCCGCCCTTCAACCATTACTTCTTGCCATTAATAGATGCCCCTCTATCACTTGCCATCAACCTCCGCCGTTTCCCCTCGGTTTAAAGCCCATTTCCACCGTTATGTGCCATTCATGGCCACTTTAACTCTAGCGAGGTCGTGCTCGATCGTTCGCACTCCTTTGCCCTATAAACCCCCTCCTTGAGGATCCCCTAGCCATGCCACCCCTTTTCCCTCATCCATTTCCCTCTCTCACACTGGAGACTCCCTAGCACCGTTTTCTCTCTTCACCGAGCGCCGGTGGTCCTTTGGTGAGAAATTGCCGTCAGTCGGAGTTGCGCCGAGCCACACCGCCTTCGCCTTCACCTTCACTAGGCCCGTGCGCACGTCTCCTGCCCCTCCACCGAGCAAGCAAGCTGCTAGAGAGTTCCCGCCGCCGGCACCCTCACCAACTGCTGCCTTGCCTCCTTGCCCTGGTTGCCTTCCATCTCTCTCTCTGGTAAGAACCTCTCTAGCCGTTTAGATGGTCCGAACATTCCTTTAAATGATCAGATGGTCCAAACATTTTTTCATGTGATCGGATGGTCCGAATGTCCCCTAGGACAGATCGGATGGTCCGAACTCCTTTAAACTTTCGAATGGTCTGAACGTCTCTTAGGCCGATAGATCGTCCATTGCCGATCAAATGGTCTGAATGTCATTTGTCGTTCGGACGGTCCAAACATTCCTTTTGCGATCGGATGGCCCATTGTCGATCGGACGATCCAAAAGTCCCTTGCTGTTCGGATGGTCCAAATGTTACCATGACCGATCGAACGGTTTATTGTCAATTGGACGGTCCGAACAATCCTCTACCATTCGAACTAGTCCAAACCTTCCCATGCATCACAACCGCCTGATCTCCATCTAACGGTTTCCTCTAGCTTTCCCTTCTCGGCCCGCCTGTCAACCACGTGGAGCCACATGGCAAGCCACGTCCGCACTAGACCCACCTGGCAGCCACGTCAGCACCACTTGTCACGCCATGTCAGCACCTGACCGCTCCCGAGCCACGTAGCAGCCACGTGTCACCACGTCACATGCCATGTTAGCACAAAGTGGACCCCATGCCACATCAGCGCCACATGTCAGACACCTGGTAGCCACGTCAGCAAATTCTACCACATCACCTGCCATGTGTAGGGCTGATGTCAGCATGATATCGCAATTCGGATTTTTCCTTTAGAAATTTATTTTGGCCAAAAATTCAATTCCTTGCTGACATCATAATCTTGATTTTCCTTTAGAAAAAATAATTTCAGTAATTCTTTGCTAACGTCATAAATACCTTTTTCTTTAGAAAATAATTTTAGAAAATCATCCTTTTCCTTTTCTTTTATCCTAGCTCCGATTGGGCCCATTTAAATATCTAAATTCTTATAAAATCCTAAACTATCCATTTATGGACTCTTTTTGAATTTTTAAATGTTATTTAAATTTTTTTTGAATTTATTTGCTTTGATTCTTCGCGTATAGATTACGACTATTTTGGAAAGTACGATTTCGACGATTCGCAGCACCAAGACTTCGAGCAAAGTAAGTTACACATTTGATCATATTGCTCCCAGTAATTTAAATTATTTATATTGTTTTCAAATTATTATTCTTGCGTATTTTTATTCAAACCTAATTGAAATTTGATTTAAATTCTAGTTATACCTAAATCCTTTGTATATGACCAAATTTGACATTGAACTTCCTATGTCTTATTACCATAGAGAAAAACCTAGTTGATACATTAGTATCAACTGGACATTTTGTAGCAAAGCTTAGCCATGTTTAGAATAATCATATGATATGATACCTTTTTCACATAAAATAATAAACTTTGAAAATGTATTATTGTCTTCGGTGAGTCAAGAAGGTATATGAAATATTTTAAAATAAAATATAAAACTTGGTTTGGACCTAGACCAATAGTTAGGTGATGGGTGCTGGCATGCATTATTGTTCAGTGACACAATGTTGATTGTCAGGCACAAAATGTATGTGGTTTGAGCCTAAATCAATTAAGGACCGGTCTGTGAGCTACTACTACAAAACCTTAACGTACTACCACAAGGTTGGTATGGAATAATCCTGACTGATTAATTTGTGAGGTCCCAACTTTGATCTCGCTATATGTTGAATATGAACATGTCGTAGGCCATAAGAAGTCTCACATAACACAAGTGGGGGCCCAACTTGTGGATTTATATTGTGGTGAAATCTTAGTGGCGACGTGACCAGGTTGAAGGCTTTGCATTATAAAGGCCTCATCATGATCTCTCTACCGCACACCTAAAGAAGTGTGTTAATCGTGTAGCAATATGAGATTATCATGTCTTGTGAGTAAAGCTGTACAATCTCTGCAGAGTGTAAAACTATCCTAGATAGCCGTGCCCACGGTTATAGACAAGCTGAGTAAAGTTTTTCACATATTACACTTTGATTTTTCAAAATAATTTTTGAAAAGGCTTATGGATGAATGGAATTCATAAGAGTTTTGAAAAACATATGGATGGATAGAATCCATGAGTTCTTTTAAAGAAAGATGGACTGGGTGGGATGACCGTGAATAGATTAGTATTTGGTCAGAGCCTACACTAACAATATTATTTTATTAAAATCATTATTTCTATCTATTGTATCAAATTCAGCTTTTGAAATTTGCTTACTGTATTTACTTCAACTTCGTTTTACGCTCAATCAAATCTATTATACCTTCCATTGTCAACCCTTATGTATGCATGAATTTTGTTAAACCTCTTGATGTAACTTGTGAGGTACTTTATGTAGTCAAATTGCTTCATTCAATATTTTCAGATAAAGAACTTCATCAACTTTGGTGAGAATAGCGACGAGTAGGCTACGTCTTACAGTCATTCACCTATGAGTAGGCAGGATGGGTTGCTGTTTTATTGTTCTTCTTCTGCTGTTTATATTTAATTTTTGGTTTATAGACCATTAATATAAACTTTGACCATCAGGTCTATATTTAGTTAATGAATAAATGTCATTGTGCATGATATGAATCTTTATTATCCATTGTATACACTAGCTTAATTCTGGACTAGTACGATTTATACAGAGAATCCTACAGTCGTTGCTCCATGGTCTGACAATGCACTAGTGGTTGCTCGATTTACATTTCCAACTCGATTTTAGTACATTGGCCTAAGGTACTAATGCCATGCAAGTAATTTTCAAGGTCTGCATCAGTATCATCATCACTCTCCTCATCCTCCAATTTGTTGTGTACATGAGAATCCACTCTTTGCACATTTGTAGCTGCTGTCTTCATTGAAATTAAATTGGACTAGACGCATAAGCTTGAAACAATTGCTAAATAACACTCATGCACTTATTAATTTCTGCTGAAGTATTACCATGGTTGTGGCACCAGCAAAGCAAGAGATGTATTGCTTACACTTGCTATGCTACTAGCACTTGCAGAGTGACCTAAGTCCATCACAAATCTAGCACAACATAATGGAGGGAATACATAAGACATTGATGAGGCATGCATATTCTACAACCTACAAATATAGTCTGAATACTAGCAGGGGGAGTAGGCAAAAATATAGAGCTATATATGTATCCTATATTCCAATCTAATAGAAATGAGTTTAAATGCATTTTCGTGTAGAATAGTGTATGCTCCAGCCTCAAAGAGGCATAAATCTGCGATGTGCCTATAAGCAGTAGGATTTGTATGCAGAGGTGACAACAAAGGAACCTCAAGCCAGTAATTCCTACTTATACTTTTCTAGTTTCCTTATCAAAAGTAAAAGAATAATGGATTAAAATCATTGTATTAAGCAAAAGGGTCACCACATAGTAGTATAGTAATACCCAGCCAAACAGATAGTAACAACTCTTTTTGGCTACGTGAGGGTATGAACTGAAAGATTAACTCAGATATAACTTAGACAAACTCTGATTCAATCCTAATTTTAGGGGATTGATTCGATCAGATTAAACCAAACATCCACTCTAGCTTACATGCTCACAGTCCTTGAGCAAATCACCAGAAGCATTGATAGCATTAGCCCAAAGATTTCACCTTTCAACAAACAGCTAAAAACCAAATCCCCAGTGCGCAAATGTGCAACAAGAACAAGATCCAAGGCTCCAAGACATCCAACTTCACATAAGAAGCCGCAGGGGAGCCCCTCGGAGGTAGGCAACACCGCGAGATGCCGCACCTGCATGGCAGCCAGCCGATACGAGTGAGATGGCCGCCGGCGGAGGGGGAGGCGAGCGAGAGGCCATGAGGGGAGCCTGTGGCCTGTGGCGGCTGTGGTAGGCAGGCGAGCAGTCGGCAGGATTAGGAAGCTAGGACCCCGCCTGTGGCCTGTGGTATGGTAGGCAGGTGAGCAGTCTGCAGGATTAGGAAGCTAGGAACCCTAATGGAGGCTTGTGGAGTTGTGGTGATGGACTGATGGCCCTTGGGCTGGGCGCTTGATTAATGTGAAATGTTGGGTTAAAATTTTGGATATTCTGTTTTATATTATCCGGATAATTTATATTTGTATTTGACAGATATCAGAGTTACTGTATTCGTATTTATTTTTAATTAAAAAATCCGTATTCATTTTCATCCAGATTGATCAGAAACTATCTGATTCGTTTTCACCTCTAGTGACATCTATGGCTAGTTTGGTTCACAGACTTAGGATTCTTAAGTTTATCAAAGATTTTTGCCATGAAGCACTAGGACAGGAGTGTCGAAACGTAGAGACGTGGCAAACACTGCAGTGTGGAACCCCACCTGTGGCCTGTGGTGGCTGTGGTATGGTAGGCAGGTGAGCAGTCTGTCGGATTATGAAGCTAGGAACCCCGCCTGTGGCCCGTGCGGCTGTGGTATGGTAGGCAGGTGAGCAATCTATAGGATTAGGAAGCTAGGAACCTCGGCCTGTGGCAGCTGTGGTACGGTAGGCAGGTGAGTAGTATGCAGGATTAGAAAGCTAGCAACCCTAATGGAGACTTGTGGAGTTGTGGTGATGGACAGATGGGCCTTGGGCTGGGCGTTTGGCTAAGGATGCTTAAGTTTATCAAAGATTTTTGCCACAAATATAGTGACACTTATCGCCTATTTGGTTCACAGTCTAAGGATGCTTAAGTTTACCAAAGATTTTTGCCACAAAGAAAATTCGAGCCACAACAAATTTGTCCAAAAAATATTGCAACAACTTATTGAGCCTGTGACGTGTGAGATCCAGCCAAGAAAAGTTTAGCATACCTTCCAGGCTTCCACCCAACTTGCTCACCTTCCCAGCTTCGGCTGGCAATCCACAGCCTGGGCCCACAACTTGGTGGGTTCGTGTCATGCTGGTCTCACTAGCACCGAGTGACACCTCTAATAGTGAATCATCTCACACCTTTCACAGATGACTGGGACAGGAGTGTGGAAACGTAGAGACGCGGCAAACACTGCAGTAAAAATACTGTAGCAAATTTTTTTTCCCAATTTTGTTGTAGGAAACCACTATAGTAGTCGAGCTAGAGCATTTGTTTGCCACAAACATAGTACACGTATGACCTGTTTGATTCACATGCTAATGATGCTTAGGTTTACCAAAGATTTTTTGCCACAAAACATAATGACACGTATGGCCGGTTTGTTTCACAGGCTAAGGATGCTTAAGTTTATCAAAGATTTTTTCCACAAATATAGTGACACGTATAGCCTGTTTGGTTCACAGGCTAATGATGCTTAAACTTACCCAAGATTTTTTGCCACAAACATAGTGACAACTAGGGATACAAACGGATGAATAATGCCTCTACCATATTGACATAGTGACATGTATAGCCTGTTTGGTTCATATGATAATGATGCTTAAGTTTTACAGAAGATTTTTGTGACAAACATAGTGACACTTATGGTCTAATTGGTCAAGGGCTCAAGGCTGCCTAAGGGACTTGGCAAACCGGTGCAATCTTTGGCTTTCCAACCAAGCGTTCTAATCAATAATACGTGTAGCCAATGAAGTACTAGGAACCAAGCAGGTGCACAACGGTATCCTCATCACGATGATGATCCCTGCACGCTCAGACAAGTCGATGGTCTCCTCGTCATCGACTGGCCACCACTCGAACCGCTCAACTAACCTCACAAGGAAGAACTGTCAGCAGTGGGGCACACCCTCCGCCCAGCCCGAAACTGTTAGACCATTTGGTCATGAAATTGAGTGATGATGAATAATTGATATTTAGAATTTGCGTTTGTGAAAGCTTTCATTGTTCACATTTAGAGATTTTGAGTTTGAGTGGTTTTTAGTTTGCTCCAAGTGGTTTTGATCTTCTTCGAGTGGTCGTGCTCGGTTCAAGTAGTTTCGATCGACTTCGAAGTGGTTTCAGTCAGTTTCGAGTGTTTTCGAACCAGTCTGATCAGATAAGTGTCATCGGACGGCTGACAAGTAGCAACAGAGTATCAGACGATGCTCTGATTCTAGAAGGTTTGGACTAGTCCGATCTGTTAAGTAACATCTGACGGTTATCGAGTAGCAACAAGGTATCAGACGGTTGACGAGTAGTGTTGGAGTATTGGACGCTTTGCTACAAGGAGGTTTGGACCAGTCTGATCAGGTAAGTGTCTTCGGACGAATGACAAGTAGCGACAGAGTATCGGATAATGCTTTGCTTCAAGGAGGTTCAAACCAGTCCGATAAGTATCATCGGATGATTATCGAGTAACAACTAGGTATTGGACGGCTGACGAGTAGCGTTGGAGTATTAGATGCTCTGCTTCAAGGAGGTTCGGACTAGTTCGATCAGATAAGTGGCATCAGATGGATGACGAGTAGCGATGGAGTATCGGACGAAGCTCTGCTTCAAAGAAGTTCGGACCAGTCCGATCAGCTAAGTGACATTAAATGGCTTTCAGGCAACATCAAAGCATCGGACGGCTTTCGAGTAGCATCGAAGGATCCAACAGCTTCGACTACAGTAGCCTTCGACCACGTCCTACTTCGACCACATTTGACTTTGACCATGTCCTACTTCGACCACGTTTGACTTCGACCACGTGAGTACTTTCATGGTCGTAGCTACAATACTTTCCATTTCATAGTTATAGTGCTTTTTCTGGTCGTAGCTGCAGTGCTTTCATGATTGTAGCTACTGCATGTTTCATGGTCGTAGCTACAGTACTCTGTGGTCGGTAGTCGTAAATGTTGTACTTGATGGTTGTAGACTTTGTGATCGATAGTCTTAGATTTTACGGTCGATGGTCGTAAACTTTGTAATCGGTACTCATGGATATCATGGTCGATACGAGTGCTTCATTTATTGTGATCTTTGAGTACTGTGAGTACTCGTGTTAGGCCAGCGGTAGGACTAGCTGGTACATTATTGGTGATCGATGAATAGTTCTCCATGGATTCAGCACTCGGAAGATGGAAATACTATGTGCTCAGGTGGTTGTGGTACTTGGTAGTCTGAAGGACTCGGTACTCGATAGTCAAAGGCTTTGTGCTCGTAGGCGCTGTGTTTGATACTCGATCAATCTGTGATCGGTTGTGATGGTTTCCCGAGTGTTTTAGTGAAGTGGTGGTATTTCCAGAGTACTTGTAGTTTTTGAGTACTTGGTGAGGTAGCGGTCGTACTGAGTGATCTAAGGCTGAGTTTTTGATAGTGATGAAATGTGTGGTCGTGGATGACCTGGTTGATGATCGTAGATGACTTGATTGGTGGTCGTGGAAGGTTTGGTATTTGTTTGTGGATAGACAAGGGTGTGTATGGTTTGTGTGTATTGATGACAGTCGAGTTGTGAAGAACTTTTAATGGGAAAATGGTTCTTGGTCTTTGCATATGCAAGTGAGCATGGAGACGATCATGGTTAGTGATGAGGAGGACCAGGACTAGGAGGGGGCAATCTGAGGTCCAGACGCTACAGTTTTGATGCATCGCGTGCCTCAAAGGCTATGCTTTGGCTAAGTGGCTTCGTATCTCTTACTTTGCATCAACACGCACCGCTTTGACGCACCGCCCACCTCGAAGGTAGTGCCTCGGTGGGGGTGGCCCTATGTTGATGACTTTGCTTTCACAAGCTTCGCTTCGATGCATCGCCCACCTCGAAGGCTATACCTCGGTTGGGTGACCCCACGTCTTTGACTTCACCTCCATAGGTGTCACTTCGACACGTTCCCTATCTCGAAGGCTATGCCTCGGTAGGGAGACCCCGCATCCTTGGTTTCACCCAAACAGGAGTCACTTTGATGCACCGCCCCACCTCGAAGGCTATGCCTTGGTAGGGTGACCACGCATCTTCGATTTCGCCTCTATAGGCATCGCTTCAACACATTGCCTTTTAGGGTGACTATGCCTCGATAGGGCGACCCCGCGTCTTCGGCTTCACCTTAACAGGAGTCACTTCAACGCATTGCCTGCCTTGAAGACTACACCTCGGTAGGGCGACCCCACGTCTTCGACTTTACCTTAATAGAAATTGCTTCAATGCGTCGCCCACCTCGATGGCTACATCTCGACGGGATGGCCTCGCTTCTCCTACTTCGCCTTCATAGGCGTCACTTAGACACATCGCCGCTTGGAAAGCCATGCCTCGGCAAAGCGACCGTGAGTCTCTGACTTTGCTTCCGCATGCGTCACTCCAACGCGTCGCCGCCTTGAAGGTCATGCCTCGGTAGGACGGTCCCGCATCGTCTAGTACTTCTACAAAATTCACTCTGACGTGTTGCCCACCTCAAAGGTTATGTCTCGATGAAGTGGCCCTACATCGACTACTTCGTCTTGGTAGGCTTGGCTTAGACGCACCACCCGCCATAAAGACTATGCCTTAGTAAGGCAGCCCGCGTTGATGACTTCACCTCCCCAGGCTTCACTCCGATGCACCGCTTGCTTGGAAGGCTATGCCTTAGTAGGGTGGCTTCGCATCCCCTACTTCACTTTCAAAGGAGTCGCTTCAATGCAAATGCTCACCTCAAAGGCCTTGCCTCGATGAGGTAGCCCGTCCAATACTTTGCTTTCACGGCGTAGCTCCAACATGTGTCCGCCTTAAAGGCTATGCCTTGACAAGGTGGCCCATGTCCAATACTTTGCCTTCACAGCTCTGCTCTAACGCGCACCCACCTCAAAGGCTATGCCTCGACAAAGCGACGGGCCCACCGCTTTACCCCCAACAAGTTTCGCTCTAAAGCGTCGTCCGCCTTGTAGGATATGACTCAACAGGGTGGCCCCGCGTCCGCTACTTCACCTCCAATGGTTTGATCTATTGCACCACTTGTCTCATAGGCCACGCCTCGAACAAGGGGGCTAGTTGCTTGCGATGTAACAAAAAGGTTCCATGAAAACCAAAGCCTTACCCTGGTAGCACTTCTAACATGGCAGGCCTTGAGCACCCATTCGATGTGAAGCCAAAATTTGGCAAAGTCTTGGCACCCTCGTGCTGATCAAGCCAAAATTTTTGCTAAGTCATGGGTTCCCTCACATGGACCCCTCAGGACTCGCCCCACGTGCGAGGCCATCGCCCCTCACGTGGAGCACTCACACGGTATGAAGCTAAAATATAGCTAAGTCTTGGGCACGAGAGCCACGATTTTGCCTAAGTTATGGGTGCCCTCGTGTGGACCCCTCAAGCCTCGCCCCTCGCGTGGAGCATTCACACGATGTGAAGCTAAAATTTGGCTAAGTTTTGGACATGAGAACCAAAATTTTGACTAAGTTATGGGTGCCCTCTCATGAACCCCTCAGGCCTCACCCCTCGCGCGAGGCCCTCGCCCCTCGTGTGGAGCACTCATGGATGTGAAGCTAAACTTTGGCTAGGTCTTGAGAACCCTCATGCCCATTAAGCCAAATTTTGGCTAAATCATTGGTGCCCTCGTGTGGACCCCTCAGGCATCGCCCCTCACGTGGAGCACTCATGTGGTATGAAGCTAAAATTTAGCTAAGTCTTGTGCACCCTCGTGCCCATCAAGCTAAAATTTTTGCGAAGTCATGGGTTCCCTCGCATGGACCCCTCAGGCCTCGCCCCATGTTGTCGAGACCCGAATATGCAAATCCGGACTCTCTGTGTATTCTGCACTAGTCCCAGGATCACGCTAGTACACACAGTCAAATATAGATGTTATTACAACCATATACACGATAAAATAAAGGAAAAGCTTAAATATCAATAAATCTCAAAAAGTACGACCTTATGGTCAAGCTTACAATAGATTAGCCCGAAGGGCTTAACAAAACTAGTAGCAAAAATCCAAAATAAAGCGTATCGGCCAATCGACAAGCCCATAGGCTATCGAGTGGAGAACGAAGCCTAATCTGTGAAGTTGTCGTAGTACTCTCCTTCTGGAACCTCCTGCTGGTGATACTCCTCTTCCTCAACTGAGCAATATTGGGTATAAAGCCGTGAGTACATTGGTACTCAGTAAATCATTTGTAACAAATGAATGCAATATAGTATGCAAGGCTTACCAAAGGATGGCTGAAAGGTTAATTTGCATAAAACGATATTTAAAGGTAAATACAGTAATTAGATTGAAAGCGAACTTTAAGTAAAACAATAGTAAATAAATAATCAAATGAATTGACAATAAACCACTTATGGATCTCCCATCCATAAGCTAAACCAACCACTTATGAATCTCCCATCCATAAGCTGAACCAACAGTGAATTAACCATTCACTGTCTAATCACAATCCACAAGTTTTCAGAAATAACTATCCCACGTGTGAAATCACCAAGCATTGTCCATGACCGAGGACGCGGCTATTCGAATAGTTTTACACTCTGCAGAGGTTGCACAACTGTATCCACACGATGTGATTAGCCTCGCGCTAAGAAAATCACAACAAGGCCTTTACAAAGTTCAATTCCAACTCAATTCGCCCGCTAGGGTTTCGCATCACACCCCCCTTGTGCCACATGGAAATCAGCAACTATGTTCATCTCAATGGCAAGATTAAAGTTGAAACATCCCAAAATAGTCAGCCAGGTCCGTCCCATACCAGACATGTGGTTTGCACGGTAAAGCTCAGATCAATGGCGCATAGAGTTAAGTCCTTAATTCTACCCGGGCGAGACTACCTTATCCCTCGAAGTGCTCCAACATTTCCCCCTTTACTGCACGATCACTCGCCCGAGTGCAAAACCATGTTTATATCACCACGCCAGTGACACACCAATGTCATGGCACAAATTTTAATAGACGTGGCACCAACTACAGTTCCATATCTCATTAAGTCAAATTAATAATTCATATGTGATGATAAACCAAAATCGTAACTATAAGTAAACCTAAGCATTCTATCGTACCAACCCATGTGACAAATAATCTAGCATCACTAGTATGTTTTCCAACCTATGTTGACAATGGTATCATGGCATTCCAAATTATCAAGGATGAATGAATTAAATTGGGACGATAACTACCAATACAAGGGTTTGAATAAAAATAGCGATGCAATGTAATTTAAAATAAAATAAATAAATAATAGATTGCAAACTGGGTTCAATATGATCAAAGGACACGACTTGCCTTGGTTATGCTCAATGAGGTACCCCTGATCTTCTGGCGTCGCTCCTGCTCCTCCGGAATCCGAATCTAACGAGAGAGAAAACGATCGAAACAATAAAAATACATAAAATAATATGCAAATGAACTCCAAAAATCATGAAACTAGAACCAAAAGTTAGAGCTCGATTTTAGATGAATTTAGAAAAAAGAACGGGGTCGATCGGAGTTAGGACGGAGGAGAACGGGCTCTTGAAAAATTAACTTTGAAGAAAAACCAGGAAAATCAGAAAATACACTGTGCTGTGAACTCGGTCCACGGGAGACTCGGTCCATGGTGAACCCGGCGTATGGAACAATACACGCAGGGGAGGCGGCGCTGACGCGGCGGCTAGGGCTGATGTGGCAGCTGTTGGTGCTGCCACGTGGCAAGGGTGACGTGGCATGCTGATGTGGCGGCTGACGTGGCACCTGGGGCTCGGGTATTGCTGACGTGGCGTGCCGCGTGGACTAGGGCTGACGTGGCTGCCGCATCGGCTAGGGTTGACGTGGCTGGGCTTGGGCACGGGCGGCGGCAACGGGATCCGACGGCTCAGGGGGCGACGCGCGGCGCGATTTGGGCCTTCGGCTTAGATCTGGATGGACAGCTGGGGTGTGGCGGCGCAGGGGTGGGAAGCGATTGATGGCCGATGCATGGCGGGTGCATCGCGCGAAGCGTCGCGGCGCGGCGTGGGGAGCGGGCGTGGGCGCGGCGATGGCTGACGCGTGGTCGGCGCGTCGCGCGGATGCAGGCGCTGGCGCTGCGCGAGGGCGCGGTGCGGCGCGAGGGCCGAGGCGCTGGTTGTGGCCGCGTTCGGCGACCGGGAGGCGTCTGGCGGCGATCGTAGGCGACGCAGTGGCGGGGATGGTGCAGAGGGGCTCACCGGCCGGGTTCGGCGACGACTGCGGCTCTGGCGACCTCGAGCGACCGCGGGGACGCACGTGCGGTGGCAGGGCAGCTCCGGGGCGGCGGTGCGAGGCGAGAGAGCGGAGGCGATTGCTTGTACGCGAACCGAGGTAAGAACACGTATAAAAACACGCGAATCGAGGCATCTAAATCGGTCATAGCGCGGGTGCGAGGGCAGTTAGGGTTTCGCGAAGAGCGACGGCGGGGATGATGCCACGTAGCGGCGAGGCGATCAAGCGGCCGAGAGCGAGGCGGGGCGGGTGCGGCCGGATGCGCGCGGAGCGCGCATATGCTTCCGCGTGGCACGGGGGGTCGGATCGGGCGGCTAGGAACGTGCGGGCGCGCGCTAGGGCAACCGGAGGCAGCGGCGGGCCGGGCGTGTGGGATGACGCCGCGTGGCACGCGGGAAGGTGCGCGGGCGGGAAGGGGTACGGCGGCGGTGCGCGGAGCGGCCGGATGGCCGACGTGTGGAGGCGGTGGGATCTGACGGCTAGGCGGCGGCGGGGGTTTTAATTTCTGTTTCTTTTTCCAAAAATCCAAATAAACATCTAAAAGCTCTAGAAAATAGCAAATAAATCCAAAAAATTCAGAAAAATGCCAGAAAAATCCTTGAGACACAAGGAACTCAAATAAAATATTTTCAGCTTATGTTAAAGTTTAATTTAATCATATTAAATCTTTTAAAATTCTAAAAATTTAATTTAAGCTTGATTTAAATTCCAGAAAATTCCAAAATTTTATTTTTAAATTCTAGGTTTTAAAAATCCTAGAAAATCAGGATGTTACACATGTAAGGCTGTAAAAAACCTTGAGGCTCGCGAGCTACTCAAGTTCGGCTCGTTCTAGACTCTATTCAAGCTCAGCTCGAGCTTTAAATGAGCCAAACTCGAGTTTGATCTCGAGCTCGCGAACTTCACCGAGTTGAGTTCGAATAGTTTATGAGTCTCGATTCGAGCTTAAATAGTGATATATATTAACTGTTACCAAGCTTACCTGAGTTGAATTCGAGCTTGAACTTTTTTATTGTTGAAAATTAGTGCATATTTGAATTATTTTTACCGTTATTGAATTTACTAGAGCTCGAACTTCTCTTATTATTAAAAATTAGTGTATAATAAATTATTTTAATTATTATCAAGCTTCAATGAGCTAAACTCGAGCCTACTCGAGCTTCGACCGAGCCGAGCTCGAGCCTAGGTTCAACCTCGGATCTTAAGTTGAGCTCGGGTCGAGTTTCTATCGAGCTCAAGTCTGAAAGCCCAGGTCGCTCGAGCTTGGCTCGTTTACTGCCCTAGCCCCATGTGCGAGTCTCTCACCCCTCACGTAGAGCACACACAGTATGAAGCTAAAATTTAGCTAAGTCTTGAGCATGAGAGCCAAAATGTTGCCTAAGTGATAAGTGTCCTCGCGTGGACCACTCAAACCTTGCCCCTAGCACGAGGCTCTCGCCCCTCGCGTGGAGCACTCACGCGATGTGAAGTTAAAATTTGACTAAGTCTTGGGCACCCTCGTGTCTATCAAGCCAAAATTTTGGCTAAGTTATGGGTGCCCTCGCGCAGACCCCTTAGGCCTTGCCCACGTGCAATGCCCTTGCCGCTCGTGTGGAGCATTCATGCGATGTGAAATTGAAATTTGGCTAAGTCTTAGGCACCCTCATGCCCATCAAACTAAAATTTTGAAGTTATAGATACCCTCATGTGAATCCCTCGGGCCTCGTGCGAGGTCCTAGTCCCTCGCATGGGTGTCCACATACCCATCAAGACAAAATTTAGCTAAGTCATGAGTGCTCTCGCATGGATCTCTCGAGCCTGATGCCTCGGACGAAGCCCTTGCACCTCGCATGGGCGCTCGCGTGCCCATCAAGCCAAAATTTTGGCTAAGTCACAGGTACCCTCGTGCGTATTCCTCAACTCTTGTGCCTCGTGCGTCATTGTCGAAACTTAGTTAAATCTTGGTCGTCTATATTCTCGTCGGGCCAAAACTTGGCTAAGTCTTTGGGGCTCTACTAAGTGCACATAAAAAATACTCCTGACATACTCATCAAGCAACTTTATCAACATAATGCAAGACTTCAGCACTCTTCTTTGCCCCTTGGGCACCTTTCATGACGCCCTAGGGATAGAGGGCTAGTTAGTGTTGAGGAATTTCATCACCTCCTATCTAAAATGCTCCATACTTCGACAAGACTGCAAAATGAGCGCACGTAAGCACCTTGCCCCTGTGTGCTTCAAGTGCTTCGGCGTCCTAGCGCCCCGAGCACTCCGCATGCCTTGTCACCCCAAGCACTCCAGTGCCCCGACACGCCACACAACAAGCGTGCCTTGACGCCCTGAGTGCTCCGCGTACCCTGGCCAGGGTTCAAACTTTCGGCCGCCAAAAAATTTCGTTGCTCATCGAAACGGATGAAATCCGAAATTTCGTCCGTTTCGTTCGAAATTTCGGACGAAAATTTCAAAATTTTTGATGAAATTTAATCAAAATTTGAATAAAATTTAGACAAAATTTAAATGGAGATAAATTCGGCCAAAATTTGACTGAATTACTATTCTTTCGGTGGCAAACGAAAGGAACAAAATTTTGCTATTTCGGCGAAATTTCGTCCGAAATTTGAAACCTTGACCCTGGCACCTTGGCGTCCTTGCCCTGTGTGCTTCACGTGCTCCGGCGTCCTGGCGTCCCGAGAGCTCCGCGTGCCCTGGCGCCCCAAGCGCTCTGATGCCCCGACGCCCCGCGCGACAAGTGTGCCCTGGTGCCCCGAGCGCTCTGCATTCCCTGGCACCTTAGCGTCCAATGCCTCGCATGCTCCGGTGCATGGAGCGCCCGTGCCTCCAGCGCCCTGCACACACAGACATACCGTGCTTCGGTGCCCCAGCGTCGGGCGTGCCCCGTTGCCTGTGAGCGCCCCGACGCCTCCAGCGGCGTGATCCCAGTGCGACTCAGCAATTGGTGTGCGCACGGACCCCTGCTCCTCTCCAAGAATCTCTGTACAATTCCACCAAATGTGCGTCCTCGACCCCGACGGCCATCACGTCTCAGCATGCATGTACCTCCTGCAGCACCAGTTGCTGCTCGTTCATGAATTATTGCTACGCGATGGATGGAGCTTCCAGGTGATCATGATCGACCGTCTTCATCTTCTTGCTGCCGGATTCGGGCAAGGCAGCCGCTTATGCCCACAAGCAAGGAGGCGCTCGAGGCAGGTCTTGGCGCCCGCGCCCCCGTACTCCTCCTTGGTGTCCGCCGCCCGCGCCTATAGTCGCGCCTTGTCGAGGCGCCCTGCCAGTGAGCCCTGTAGCCGCGCTCCACGGAGACGCCCTACTGAGATGCCCCCGAGGTGCCTTGCCAACGCGCCCTACCTAGATGCCCTCGAGGCGCCCTGCCAAGGCGCTCTGTTAAAACGCCCTGTCAACATCCCCCATGCACTAGCAAAGCGCTCCGGCAGCATGCATGCGCTCCGGCAACGTGCAAGAACCCCAATGCGCCCTGGCATGGCACCCTGCTCGCGAACGCCCTGAATTCCCGCGCCCTGCGCCGCTCTGACCATCGCCCAGCTCAAACGAGCGCTCCATGGCACATCCGGTGTGCTCCGCGTGCTTCGGTGCGCCCCAGCGTCACTATCCGCACCCTGCTCCTGCAGAACGAGAGGCGAGCGTCCTCCGGCGCCCTGCGCCTGCGCTCTGGCCCTTGACGCTAGCGCCCAGGCGAGTCCTTCGGCACCCTGCGCGAGCCCTCGGGCTCCTGGAGCTGGCGCCCTGTTATTGGTTCTCCGACGCCCTGCTCGAGCTCTCGGACCTCTGCTGCCGGCGCCCTGGCAAATCCCTACAGTGCCCTACGCCGGCAGAATGTGAGGTGGACATCCTCCATCATAGTCAGTGACTCGACAAAAAAGTTAAAAGCCATCGCCCCGGCAAGGCTGTCGGCGCCCTGGCAGCCAGTCCTCTAGCAAAACTCTCCAGCAGGGAACGCCTTGGTAAACTCTGGCCGGCACCATGGCGTCCTCCCGCCAGTGCCCTAGCGGCTTCCAACCAGCACCATGTCGCCCTCCGGCCAGTGCCTTCCAGGTGCCCACTGGCTAGCACCCTGGTAGGCGCTCCCAAGTGAACGTCCTTACACCCAAACACCCGGTCTCCCACATGCCCTGCAACCGGCACACCAAGACTATGTCCTGCGCCCTGCGCAGCATGTGACTAGGCCATGCACCCTGCCAAATACTTAACAAGCGCCCTAGCAAGCAATGGACTACGCCCTCTGGCGCCTTGGCGAGCGCCCGTCGGCGACCCTTACATGCGCCCAGGCCCTGCAAAAAACCAGCGCCCTGGTGTGTTGCGCGCGCCCTGCGACCGTGCATGCATGTGCATCTCCCGCGAGCGTTTTTGTGCGTTTGGATCTACTTGCGCATGCATAGATATATATTAGCAATCTGAGTGCCCGAGCCGTCAGCCATCCCGTGCCCTGGCAACCAGTCGCTCGCCTGCGCCCTGGCGGCTGCTCGCCTTGCGCCAATGACGGCCATGCCCCGCACGACCGAGCCCCGAGCGCCTTGCGCCGCGGCAGCTGCGTCGTGCGCTCTGCGCACCTTGCGCCACGGCAACCAGGCCCCGCACGACCTGCGCCTCAATGGCCGCGCCCTCGGAGACTCAAACAAATCGCCAAATAAGAAATCAGACTCGGAAAAAATCCACACGACTTCTCCGGGTGCGCCTGCGCCCAGCTTCTTCAGGAGTGGCCGCTATTAAAGGATGGGGGACGACACTGCCCATAAAGATGGGAGTGTTCATACATCCCGTGACAAAAGCTGCAAAGGCCTGGGCTCGCTCACACGGAAGCATGCACGGCAACAGACCACGCCAGATCATGCCAATGTCCGCATTCCGCATGCGCTGGTATATGACACGGAAGTAGAGATATGGCTTGTCAGAGGGAGCACGTACAACCACTGCATTCCGCATGCGCTGGTATATGCGATTGCATAGGGCAAGTTGGTGCATTCGCACACATCACATGGCTCCAATTCTCCAGGCGTGGTTGCAGCCTGCCTATCTGTGTGCAGTGTGGCCCCTCCTGATGGGGCCATATTGCCATACCATGAATGGCTCATCTCGGGATGCAGACTTGCAGAGAAGGCATCAGGCAGTGATTCTGCAGCCGATCCATTGGCTCCCATCGGTCCCAAAGGCATCTCTCATCCCTTTTTAGCAGCTGGTTGTGGTCCTTGTGGAGTAAACCCACATGCATGGGCGCCTACTATCAAGCGCCATGCATGGTCCTTGTGGAGAAACTGCGTGCCATGCCCGGGAACGCCCTGTCACCTGGACTCCATCGCCCCACACCTCGCACAACAAGCGCCTCGGCACCCCGCGCCCAGCGTCCTGCAGTCGGCGCCTTGCCCGGAGCTTCGTCGCCCTCACGTGCACCCGTGCAAGCAACACATTCTGTGCCCTCACAAGCTATGTTGCACGGACACGGACACGTGTGTCCGACACGACACGACACTGACACCGGAATTCGCCGTTTTCCCAAAAATACCGATACGACGACACGGCTATATATATTTAAATAATAAGTAAATTATATATATGTATTGTTTTCTATATTTTCTCATACTTATCAAATTGAAATAACGTAAACTTGTAAAATGTAAAGTGTATTCAGAATGTGTACCTCATCAATTGTTTTGTTAATCATGACGATAATTGTTGATGACTTGATGTGAATACCATTTCCAGAAATAAGAATTGAGAATTCCATTAACCTGGGAAAATGTAACATGATCATATCAGTAAGATTACAAAGATAACATGTGTATTTAATTCTTGAACAATCAAAGCAATAGATTAATAGAGGAAAAACAATTGATAACGATAAGTGATACAAATTAAGAAGTAGCCTAGTTTGAAGTTCGAAAATAGAAACTGAAATGTAGAGTTCAACCAAAAGCAAGTAGCCAGTAGGCAACATAGAAGTGATTCAACTTAAGTTACACCACAAATTGAAATTTTAGTAGCAAGACTAGTTAAAAGACATCATAAGACTCTTATACTTCAACTTCGTCCTTATTTTCTTTTTGGATCATCGTAGTAGGCTCATCTTCAAACAACACACTCTCCAACTCTGGTTCTTCAAGAGAGAGCTGAGCAACTTCTAGAATGCCAACACCAGTTAAAGATTCAAAGCTATCTCCTCCCACATCCCACATTCTAGTTGTCCCTGTTTTATATGCTTATGATCTTTTTGATAAAAGTCTTAAATTGTTATGCACAAATACCAAATCTTCAGCACGCTCAGGAGTTAATTTGTTTCTTCTTATGCTGTTGATGAAGCTATATGTGCCCCAGTTTTTTTCACAATAAGAAGATGAGGCTGGTTGGTTAACCAATTTGAGAGCCAAACTTTGTAGTATAGGAACGGATTGTCCATGATTTGTCCAACAATTCATTGGATCAAGAATCCATCTATTATAAATAGAATCAAAGTCATTGAATTCTCCTAAACAAGTGGAAAATCTTGCATATTCTTCTTTCACTTTCTTGAGATCTTCAACGACAGGGAAAAACTTTTTGAAGCACTTCATTCTCATTTGTGAAATCTCAAAATCCTTGTGTGGGGGTACACGGCCAACAACACCTTCTTGGTTGATCCACTTGTCACTATAATATCTATAAACAAAAATAGAATCAATGGATTATTGGATTATAACCGGAATGGTGAAATGTTAGCAAAAGTAAAGAAAAATTTAAGTTCACCTTGGATTAAGTGAATGTGCCAAACAATGGAGTGGAGTGTTTCCTTTTGCCTAACGATCAACCAATATGCTTTGAACAATCGAGTAGAAGGTAGACTTCTCATTTTCTTCCTTACTTTCATGTCTATATATCACTTAACATTCTCAATCATTGTATTCTCAATCATTGTATCCCACATCTCATAAATCAGATGAAGGCATGGTATATCGGTGTTCGCCACACGTATCATTTGATAGATTGGCTCAGTGAATTCAACAATGTAGTTCACCTTGTCCCACCACACTTCATTGAGCACTAGGTCTCTAATAACCACTGCCATCCCTCTATTGTCATCTCTATATGTTTCCCATTTGTCACTAATCACCATGTTTTGGAGAGCCCTCTTAATCATGCAAAACCGCTTCAACATAACTACAACTAAGGCAAACCTCATTTCAGCAATAGCAAGTAACTTCAGCTTGCTAAACTCTTGGAACATTGATAGTCTCATGCTATGGTTCATTATAAAATTCTTGATCATATTAGCATCTGCAGCAATCTCAGTTATCCAATGGCACTCATGAAAGACTACTTCTTCCTCATCATTTCTTGGCATTTTAGCAGCACAAATACTCTTGAGAGCAAGATTGAGAGTATGAACAACACATGGAGTCCAAAAAATATGAGTGTACTTCTGTTGAACAATCAAACCCACACCTTTGCAATTTGTAGCATTGTCAGTGATGACTTAGACAACACTTTTTGAACCCACTTCTTCAATAATAGCAATCAACTTCTCAGAAATGTACTCCTTTTCTTTACCTCGCCTTCTGCATTGATAGCTCACAAGAACATCGGTGCACCCTTAGAAATAGCGAGAAAGTTAATAAGAGGTCGCCTCTGTGCATCTGATCATCCATCTGAACAAATGGTGACACCCTTTTCAGGCCACATGCTCCGTGTATGCTCCATTAAGGTCTCAATTGGAGTCCTTTCTTGTTGCAGAAGTGTAGTCCTCAACTTGTTGTACCCAGGTGGGACATAACCAGAAAGGTTATGGTTTGCAGCAAAGCTATAAGATTGTTGAAAATGTGGATTTCTTGCTAGATTGAAAGACAATCCTATAAATTTAACATAACCAAGATTAGCTGAATGCAAACGGTAAATTGGATAAAATTAAAACAATGATTAAAAGTTAATTGCATACCTCCAGAATAAAACATCCTTGCAATTTGTGCATCCAGCTGATTGCACACATCCTTAGTCCAAGCTTTCTCTAATGGCGAAGGAGGTCCCCTTCGTTTCTTATTCCCCAACATAGATGAGTCCAAACTTGATGAAGAAACACTAGCACTAAATGCAGAACTACCAACAGTTGATGGTGGCAATGACACATTTCTTGCCCTTGTTTTTGCTTGTTCATCCTCAGCCTTTGCAACTTCACTTTTAAGCTGAGCAAGAATAGGTACTGTCACCTTAGGACATATCTTGCATCCACCGTTAGTAATTTTTAACAAGTGCACTTTGACCCTAGAGTAGCTACTAGTGCCAACATATTTGCAATACTTGCATCTCCATTTCATATTTCCTCCCCCTGACCACCCCTATCTAGAACATCAACATGATTCCACAATGGAAGCTTCAACCTACTGCTGGTATTTTCCTCCTCTCTAGCACTAGAATTAGCGGCTTCCATTTTTCTAGAACAATGAAACAAACAATCAAGCACATTCTTGCAATTGCAACCATCTAATGTTATTGTTACTACATCTAATGTTACTACTTACTACAATCTGGCGGCAGTAGTAGTAGCACATTATTGTAAATCAACTACATAATCAAACCTCGGTGCCAGCAGTAGCACTCGGCCGGAGACACCAAGACAGCAGCGGGGACCGAGGAGAAAGATGGCGGCACAAGGGAGGAAGCCAGCGAACAGGGAGAAAGCTGGCGGCGCATGGCGGAGATCTTGAAGCCGGTGAAGCACGACGAGGAGGGCGTCTTCCAGGTCACGGCGAAGATCTTGCAGGTTGCAGCTGGTGGCGCACGGGAGGAGACGCGGGAGACGGCGGCTGGAGGAGGCGAGATGCGGGAGAGAGGGCCGTGATGGGGAGGAGAGCTCTGGCGAGATGCGGGCGAGCGGGCCGTTGATGGGGAGGAGAGCACCGACGAGATGCGGGAGAGCGGGCCGGCGATAGGGAGAAGAGCATCGACGAGATGCGGAAGAGCGGGCCGGCGATGGGGAGGAGCGCGTTGACAAGATGGGGAGCAGGGCGATGGGGAGGGGTGCAATCGTGCGAGTGGCTGGTGGGGAATGGAGATCGGGGGCAGGAGTGACCGAGTGAGTTAGGGTTAGCCGACCGCGTGTGGGCCAGATATTTTCGGGCCGACCGTGTCCTGGGCCGTGTCCGACGTGTCTATTCACCGTGTCTGACACGTGTCAGAAATTTCAGCAATTAAAATTTATTCAAAATTCGGCTGACACACCGCCGACACGTGTCCACGCCATGTTCGTATTGTATCCGTGTCGGACATAGTGTCGGACATGAATATGGCAGTTTAGATAGGTGTCTGTGCATCATAGCTCACAGGAGGTCATGCATACAAGCATCCACACCCCGAAAAGCGGAAGGGGACAAGAGAGCCAAAGATTTATGAAGGGGAGACAGAGGCTCACCTGTCCTGAGCTTGTGGTGGGAGCTAGTCATCACGGAAGGCGCTGGAGGCTTGAGCAGCCCTCGGCTGAGCCAAGTAGGCTCTGCCTCCGCCTCCATCCGCCCAGTGTGGTCCTCCTCCATGGCGGCGTGCCCCTTGCCGTCGGCGTCGTGGATGTCATCCATGGTTGAGTAAGCGTTGGCAGCACCCCCAATAAATTAATCACCCAAGCTTGGCGCCTCCGAAGGCCAGACGGTGGCCCGCCAAGGAGACTCCCGGTCGGACGCCTCCCCTTTTCCCGGCTGACCGAGGAGGCTTGGAGCCCGGTGTTCTCTCCCCTTCCCAAAAGCCGACGGCCGCGAGGGGCCGGTCTACGGTTGAGTGGCGCCAGCTTCGCCGACGCCTTCCTCCTTGCCTAAGATCGGAGCGACGGCCTCCTCACTCCAGATCGCCCAACGCCTTGCCAGTTCTAGCTCGCCTCCCCCTCTTCACCTGCGCCGGCGCCCTGCCTGCCTGCGCTCTGGCAGAATGTGGTGGTGGCAGCTATCAGAAGGAAAGGGGAGCTTGGTCCCATTGCCTTGTGCTACCCTTCAGTCTAGCCGTGAGGAAGGCACGTGGTGGCAGCGGCCATAAACGGAATGGGAAGGCTGCTCAGCTGGCGGCTGCCAGGGGCCAAGGGGAATCTCTCCCATTCCCCTTTTATGGGTTGATGATTCCCTAGGGCAAACTGAATAAAGGTGCCACCACCAGATAATCTGGAAGGCTTGCCAATTTTGAAGTGGTTCTTATTAGGAAACCAGAGATAAGGATTCCCATTTAAACGGATCCTCTCCATTTAAATGAGTTCTTATCCGTAGTTGGCACATTACCCCCTCCTATAAATAGAGAGCCATATGGCTGATTTTGTACCCCATTGAATTGAAGCAATAAAGAAAGACCAGGAGTTCTCTCTACCTTTCTCTATGTTCAATCTATTCTTCTATCGCTTTGTGATTGATTCGTTCTTGTTCTAAGTAGAGGAATTGCTCGGACTGGTCGTCAGCGAGGGTTCCTCAACACGTTATCAGCACGACTACGCTCCGGTGAACGAAGGTAATCATCGAAGCACAGATTGAATTTTCTAGATCGCTTTTGAATTTGCTTTTCCTTTGCGTTCTAGATTTATTTTGTCTACGGTGTAAATTCGCCCTAATTTACCGCGAGCAGACCTGAAGTCGCCAGCACAATGTCGATCGGTAAATTGCGTGCAAGGGTGGATGTTGATTGTACCATAGATTGATCTACCGTAAGCAGACTGGAAGTCGCCAGCGATTTCGTCGATCGGTAGATCACACACATCATAATCACAGATTGAAAAAAAACATATATGGGCACCGCCGGCCTTCGACCACTCCGCTCCCGCACGAGCGCGCCACCCAAGGAAGACCGACCCGCCATTGGCCTCCTCGCGCCGCGCCTGCATGCGCCCGCGCTGTCGCCTGCGCCCTCGCGCCGCGCTGCATGCGCCGTGCTGCCGCCGGCCTCCTCACGCCGGCCCCTGCCTACGCCCGCGCGCGCCGCGCGCAGCGCTGCGCGCCCCCGCGCTAGCTGCAGCAGCGCTGCCGCACTGCGGCTCGCGGCCGAGCACCGCCGCACTACTGCGCTGTCGAGACCCGAATATGCAAATTCGGTCTCTCTATGTAAACTGTACTAGTCCAGGATCACGCTAGTACACACAGTCAAATATAGATGTAATCACAACCATACACCCGATATAGTAAAGGTAAAACTCAAAATATCGATAAACTCTCAAAGGTACGACCTTATAGCCAAACTTACAATATCTCTAGCCGGAAGGGCTTAACAAATAGCAGCGGAAATCCAACATAAAGCGTAGTGGCCAATCGACAAGCCCACAGGCTATCGAGTGGAGAACGAAGCCTAATCCGTGAAGTCGTCGTAGTATTCTCCTTCTGGAACCTCATGCTGATAGTACTCCTCTCCCTCAACTGAGCAACATAGGCGTAAAGCCGTGAGTACATTGGTACTCAGCAAGTCGTTTGTAACAAATGAATACAATATAATATGCAAGGGTTACCAATGGAAGGCTGAAAGGTTAATTTGCATAAAAGGTATTTCAAAGTAAACATAATAAATAGATTGAAAGCGAAATTTAAAGGAAAACAATGATAATAAATAATCAAGGAAATAAACAAGAACCACTTGTGAACACCAATTCACAAGCTAAACCAACAGTGAACTACATGTCCACCTCCAACATAAACCACCAAGTTATAAATGAAAACACTACCCCTCGTGTGAAATTACCGAGCATTGTCCATGACCGAGGACGCGGCTACTCGAATAGTTTTACACTGTGCAGAGGTTGCACAACTGTACCCACACGATGTGATTAGCCTCGATCTCAGGAAATTACAACAAGGCCTTTACAATACTCTACCTCAACCCAATCCTGCCCGCTAGGGTTTCGCATCACACCCCCCTTACGCCACATGGAAATCAGCAACCATGTTCATCACAATGGCAGAATTGAATTGAAATATTACAAATTAGTCAGCCAGGTCTATCCCATACTAGATATGTGGTTTGCACGATTAAGCTCAGATCAATGGCGCACAAAGTTAAGTCCTTAACATTACCCGGGCGAGGCTACCACATCCCCCGAAGTGCAACTGCACCTCCCCCTTTACTGCACGATCACTCGCCCAAGCATAAAACCAATTTGTATAACCAAGCCAACGACACACCAATGACGTGGCACAAATTTTAATAAACGTGGTACCAACCACAGTTCCATATATCGTTAAGTCAAATTAATAATTAACATGTGATGATGAGACCAAACGTAAATATAAGCCAGCTAAGCAGTCTAATCGTACCAACCCATGTGACAAGTATTTTAGCATTACTAGTATGTTTCCCAACCTATGGTGACAATGGTATTATGACGTTCCAAAATATCAAGGAGGGATGGATTCCAATTGGGACGATAACTACCAATACGAGGGTTTGAATAAAAATAGCGATGCAATATAATTTAAAATAAAATAAATAAATAGTAGATTGCAAACTGGGTTCAACATGATCAAAGGACACGACTTGCCTTGGTTATGCGAGAGAGAAAACGACCGAGCACGGACGGCTGGGATGCGAGCACGGACGATCCGACGGTCACGGATGCGCGTGGGTTAGGGTTAGGGTTGCGGGCGCGAGCACAGGCGGATGCGCGACGCGTGGCTCGGGGGCGGATCGGGCGGCGGCGGCGGCTGAGCGCGGGCGGGACGTGCGGGGCGCGCGCGTATGCCGCCGCGTGGCAAGGCGGGCGAGGGTACGGGCGCGGGCACGATGCTGACGCGTGGAGGGGCGGGGCATCGGACGGGCGAGCGAGGCGCGGGCGAGCGCAGGAAGGGGAGGTACGGCGGCGGCGCGGGGAGCGAGCGGATGGTCGCCGCGTGGAGGAGAGAGAAGATCGAGCGGCAGGGAATTTTCCTAATTTCTTTTCTTTTCCAGAAATTCAAATAAACTTCGAAAAGCTCTAGAAAATAACAAATAAATCCCAAAAATTCACCAAAAATACCAGAAAATTCCTTGAGGCCTGAAGAATACAAATAAAATATTTCCAACTTATGTTATTGTTTATTTTAATCATATTAAATCATTTGAAATTCTAAAAATTCATTTGAAGCTTGAATTAAATCCAGAAAATTCCAGAAAATTCATTTTTAAATTCCTGACTTTAAAAATAGCAGAAAAATAGGATGTTACATTGCCGTGCCGCTGTAGCCTCTGCCCGGCCGTCGCAGCTGCACTGCCTTGATCGGACCGCCCGTCTTGCCGCCCGGCTTAGTTTGCCATGAAAAAGTTGGGGGTAGGGGAAACCCTACCCTATCCTTGTGTTGCTCAGATGGGCCGGCTGGTGGGGTTTTGGGGAGGAAAGCAGTAGGGCGGTGGGGAAAGAAAAGGAAGTAGGCCGGGCCGAACAAAAATTAGGGGGACCGGCGGGAAAAATAGGGAGCCTGGTAATTTTGCAGAAAGGTCTCTGATAAATTTGGAAATTACGCAAATTTTCTCTGAGTCGAAAATTTTGCGTATAGACCCCCAGAAAATACAAAATTCGCTGAAAATTCGTATTCTAGCATAAAAGAGCCTCGAAAATTTGAATTTTTTATTATTTTCAGCATTTGAAGCTTATTTATTTATGCCATACTATTTATGTATTTTTTGCATTTATTTACTGTTTTGATTAATTGTAATTGTTTAATTACTTTTAATCACTGAAAATTAGCAGTAAATTATGAAAAATGCATAAGAAATTTATGAGATATTATGAGAACCTATTGTATCATTTATTTACCTGTAGTAAATAATTTAATGCATATTTACCTGAAGTAAACTTATATGTTCCATTCATTACATGTAGATGACTGGCATCACGAACCGGGAGTTCGAGGAGCTTGCCCAGCATGGCAAGAACTATCTGACGTGGGCATCTGATGTCGAGATAGTACTTGGAGCTAGCAAGCTCCGCACGGCTATCGGGATTGGCGGACGGCATGACGCCAAACCCACACCTGAGGAGAATGATCAAGCACTTCAGTTTCTCAGGCACTATCTCTGCATTACTCTCAAGAATGAGTATATGGTGGAGAAAAGCGCGCTAGCACTCTGCACCGCACTCAAGAAGCGGTTTGAGAGGCAAAAGTACACCATTCTTCCTTAGGCAGAGCAGGAGTGGATCGGACTAAGTTTTACCGATTTCAAGACGGTCGGGGAGTACAATTCTGTCTTGCATAGGATTTGTACTAATCTTCAACTCTGTGGCAAGCAGATTACAGATGAGCAGAAGATTGAGAAGACCATGTCTACCTTTCACCCCAACGCTGTACAATCCGCACGCAACTATCGTCAAGACGGCTACAAGGAGTACGCCAAATTGATTGATATGATGCAGGTTATGGAGGCTCAGGACGAACTTCTCCGCAAGAATTATGTCGCTCAGCCACTTAGGAGCTCCGCTGGCCACGAAACCAACGCTAGAAGCTACAAGGTGCGAAAGCCCTTGATGAAAAGATGGGGAAAAAAGGGTAAGATCATTGCCTAGAAAGACAAGTCAGATGTTCCAAATAACAAAAGGGCTAAGGAGAGTGGCAAAACCTATGGTCAGCAGAACTAATGTTGCTACAAGTGTGGTAAGTGGGGGCATTAGTCGCGGATCTGTAAAGCATCGCAGCATATCATTGATGCCCACCAAGCCCAGAAGAAGAATGGCAAAGGGCAGCCTGAAGCTCACATTGCAGCTGTTGAGGGGGAGCATCATGAGTCGCTGCCTGAAATGATGAAGGTTGAGTCCATTCCGGCAGCAGCACCCCCTTACGACCTAGAGGCAGCCACCTCCATGATTTCTCTCGAAGAGAACATCACGCCTGAAAAGATAGCCGAAGAAGTCAATGATTTTCTAGTTGACTCCGTCTGATGCACAGAATGCATGAGACGTTAATTGTCATTTATTTTGCATTAAATGGACAAGTTAGATCTTGCATGGATGGTACTTTAGTTTTATTTTTTCGTGATGGTTGGATGATTTTGGAATAATTCATTCATTTATTCAGTTTACAATGGCATGATATGTTCTAATATTTGTGTGTTTTATTTATGTGCTATATGTATTCTAATACATATTAATAAAATACCTTATATTAGAGCACGTGTGGCACCCTATGGAGGAAGTATGCCTCGCCAACAGTGGTACCACGAATACCATCTTAAGAGAGATTAAGTATTTTTCAGTCGATTCATAAGAGCAATGGTAGCCTTACGACAATCGCAGGAAGCGATACATGTATAATTGGTTCCGGAAGAGCCACAATTATACTTCCCATGGGCACAACTTTGGTCATTGAAGACGCATTATTGTACCCAGAATCGACTAGAACTCTCCTAAGTTTTAAAGATATTCGCGCCAATGGTTTCCACGTTGAGACTGAAGAAGAGTACGGTAAGAAATACCTACTCATCACGAAGCGCGAAGAGAATGGCAAAAGGGTATTAGAAAAACTTACTTCACTAGAAACTGGGCTATATTATACCAACATTAAGGCGCCTCACGTACATCATCTGAAGATAGTATTTAGAAGCTCGAACTATTACATCTCGGCATGTGATTAGGACACCAGTCTTAGGATGATGAGAAATATAATTAACAATTCTCACGGACATAATATTAATATGAAGAATTTTCCGAATCATGAAGATTTTGTGTGCCCTGCATGTGCCACCGGGAAATTAATCACTAGACCCTCCACTCTGAAACTGAAGGATGAAGTCCCTGCATTCCTGGAATGCATCCAGGGAGACATTTGCGGTCCTATTCAGCCCATCTTAGGGCCATTTAGGTATTTCATGGTACTCATTGATGCTTCCTCAAAGTGGTCATATGTGGGTTTATCATCCACAAGAAACTATGCTTTCGCCAAATTGATCTCGCAGATCATTCGCATCAGAAATGTGTTCCCTGATCATCGTATCAAGTCCATCAGAATGGACAATACCGAAGAATTTACTTCAAAGGTATTTGACGATTATTGTATGACGATGGGGATTGCAGTTGAGTATTCGGTACCGCATGTCCATACCTAGAACGGTTTGGCAAAGGCTTTAATCAAGAGAATTAAATTTATTGCCCGACCCCTCTTGCAGAATTGTAATTTGCCAGCTACATGTTGGGAACACGCAGTCCTACATGCAGCGAATCTCATCAACTTTAGACCTTCAGCCTACAACATCCATTCACCTATGCAACTAGCGCAAAGGTCACCACCGAAAATTTCTCATCTCAGGAGGTTTGGATGCAAGGTTTATGTACCTATACCCCCTCCGCAGCGAACTGTAATGGGCCCTCTCCGTAAGACTGGGATATACGTTGGTTATGAGATTGCATCCATAATCAGGTATTTGGAACCCATGTCAAGAGATTTGCGTACTGCCCGCTTCGCTGATTGCATTTTTGATGAGGATAATTTTCCGACATTAGGGGGAGGAAATCAACCCATTGATGAAAAATGTCAGAAAATTACGTGGGAAGCCTCGGGAATTCCTGCACATGACCCGCGCACTAGTGAAACTGAAAAAGAGGTCCAGAAGATCATCGACTTGCAAGCATTAGCAAGCCAACTGCCCGATTACTTTAGTGATTTAAAGAGCGTGACTAAGTCGCATGTGCCTGCACGCAATACACCGGAGAGGGTTGAAATACCAAAAAAAATTGAAGGTATCCTTAATCCCGTCCAGAGGCCTCAGAATAAAAGGACGAGAACTCCGGCTCCTTGAATCCAAAGTAATCGGGGACGCCTGGCGAAAAAGGATAAGAAAGACTTATTACAGCCGATCACTGAAGTCCCCTAGAATGAGAAGAGGAGCTAGTTGAGACCTGGCACAAGTATGACACCTGTTGAAAAGGACATACTAGATCTGAATATCCCCATCGGCATGGATGTGTGCGCACACATCAGAGCCAAACAACTAAAGGAACTTGCCACCGCAATTGAAAGAAGCGATGCGCAAGATGAAGCTCTAGAAGAAGCAACTCATGAAGAAATAGCTATAAATTATGTGCACACGAGAGAGTCCCTGAACAGGACAACAGCCAGTGTTGATGTCTACTTCGCAAAGAAAATTACCACAATCATTGATCTTGATCCCGAGCTTGCATCGCTCGCTGAATGTAAGAAAAGATCAGATTGAGAAGATTGGAAGAAGGCAATAACAACTGAATTGTTATCTCTGAACAAAAGAGAGGTGTTTGGATCCGTATGCCGCACACCTCCCCATGTGCACCCCGTAGGGCACAAGTGGGTATTTGTTCGAAAGAGAAATAAAAGAAACGAAGTAGTGAGATACAAAGCAAGGCTGGTAGCACAAGGTTTCACTCAACGTCCTAGAGTTGATTGTGAAGAAATCTGTTCTCCAGTCATGAGTGGAATTACCTTTAGATACTTGATCTCAATGGCAGCGAACTTGAATTTAGAAATGAAATTGATGGATGTTGTGACTGCATATCTTTATGGTAACTTGGATTCAGAGATTTATATGATAGTCCCTGAAGGAATTCCTATCCCGAACCAAGACAGAGCAAATAAAAATCTGTACAGTGTGAAGCTTAGAAAGTCCCTGTATGGTCTAAAACAATCTGGCAGAATGTGGTATAATCGATTAAGAGACTTTCTCTGTAAGAAAGGCTACACGAATAATGAAGACTGTCCTTGTGTATTTATACGGCGATCCCAGAATGGATTCTGTATAATCTCAGTGTATGTAGATGATCTGAATATCACCGGGACAGTGGAAGATATAAAAGAAGCAAGCTCCTACTTAGAGTCAGAGTTTGAAGTGAAAGATTTAGGCAAGTCCAAGTTTTGCCTAGGACTACAGCTTGAGCATGTCCCTGGAGGAGTCTTGGTACATCAGTCGACCTACACGCAGAAGGTGCTAGAAAGATTCAGCTTTGAGAAAGCATTCCCATCAAAAGTACCGATGATCGGGAGATCTTTACAACAAGAAAAAGATCCTTTTCGACCTAGGGAAGAGGGGGAGGAAGTCCTGGGACCAGAATTCCCATACTTGAGTGCAGTTGGAGCACTCATACACTTAGCAAACTGCACTAGACCGGATATTGCTTTTACTGTGAACCTGTTAGTAAGGTATAATGCAGAGCCCACCAAAAGGCATTGGCAGGGTATACAGGATATCTTCCGATATCTCCAAGGAAGCAAGAACCTTGGATTGTTCTACAGAAAGAATCAAGATCTAAACTTGATTGGCTATGCAGATGCCAGGTATCTGTCTGACCCGCATACCGCAAAGTCACAAACAGGCTATGTATTCCTGTGTGGTGGAACTGCAATTTCCTGAAAATCGTCTAAGCAAAGCCTTGTAGCTACCTCGACAAACCACTTAGAAATAATAGCGCTGTATGAAGCCGCACGTGAATGCGCTTGGTTACGCCGAATGGTTTACCACATCCAGCAGTCATGTGGGATGAACATTGTGTAAACCCCCACAATTATCTATGAAGATAATGCCGCTTGTATTGCACAAGTACAAATAGGTTATGTGAAGAGTCATCTCACAAAACATATCAACCTTAAGTTCTTCTATGCTCATGAATTGCAAAAGATGGACGAGATTAAAGTACTGCATACTAAGTCTTGTGAAAATCTAGCAGATTTATTCACAAAGTCTCTCCCCACATCTAGCTTTGAAAGGTGCGTACGAGGGATTGGTATGATGAGACTTAGAGAAGTGCAGAATTTAGGGGGAGAATTCTGTACCATCCTGTTTTTCTGCTATTTTTGAAGCCAGGATTTTAAAAATGAATTTTCTGGATTTTTTTGAATTTAATTCAAGCTTCAAATGAATTTTTAGAATTTTAAATAATTTAATATGATTAAAATAAATATTAACATAAGTTGAAAATATTTTATTTGGATTCTTCAGGTCTCAAGGAATTTTCTGATATTTTTGGGATTTATTTGCTATTTTCAAGAGCTCTTTGAAGTTTATTTGAATTTCTGGAAATGAAAGAAAACGGGAAAAAAACCTCAGCCGCCCGATCCTCCCCCGCGCCACGTGTCAGCATCGCGTCGGCCCAACCCCACCGCTCAGCGCCCCCGCCTTCCCGCTCTCCGCGCCGTCGGATCACCGCGCCCGCCACGCGTTGCCTCCCCGCAGCCGCCGTACCCTTTCCCGCCCCCGCTTCCCCGCCGTCCGATCCGCGCCGCGATACGCGTCGCGCATCCATTCCCGCCACGACCGCGCCGCAAACCCTAACCCTACCCGCGTCGCCGCCCCGCGCCGTCGGATGCGCCACGCGGCGGCACCAGCAGCGGCCTCACCCCCACCCGCTCGATGCCGTCGGATCGCGCCTCGTGGCTACATCCCAGCTGTTCGAACCTCACCCGTTCCGCGCCCGCGCCGTCCCTGATCCAGACGCCTCGGTTCGCGTGATAAAACCCACGTAGCCACCTCGGTTCGCGTGCCCGTTCATCGCCGCTGCCGAACCCTAGCTCCGCTCCCTCGCACGCGTCGCCGTCGTTCTCGAAGTCACGCCGCCGTCGCCGTGTGTCCCCGTCCCCGCGTCGTCGCCGCCGACCTCGTCGCCGCCGTCTCCGTCGCCGGTGAGCTCTCCGCGCCGACCCCGTCGCCGTGTCGCCTCCGCATCGCCCGGGTCACCGCTGCCCTGACCCGAGCGCACCACCCAGCCCCGCTCCGCTCTCCCGCGCACCCCCGCACGCCCGCGCGATGCCTCGCGCAGCGCGCCGGCCACGCATCGGGCATCCGACGGTCGCCGCGCGCCATCGCCCGCGCCCGCGCCCGCATCCGCGACGCTTCGCGCGGCGAGCCGCCACGCTTCGGCAATCGCCACCGTCCCGCCTCCGCGCCGCTTTATCCCCGCCGTCGCCTCAGATCTGGATCAGCGATCCAGATCGCGCCACACGCCGCGATCCCCGCCGTCGGATCCCCGCCGCCGCCGCCCGCGCAGCGCCCTAGCTGACGTGGCATGCCACATGGACATGCCACGTCAGCGCCACGTCAGCCGGAACCCGCCCCCGGGTGTCACGTCAGCGCCACGTCAGCCCCCTGCCACGTGGCAGCATATGCGCGTGCCACGTCAGCCGAGCCGTGCCACGTCAGCGCCCCTTCCCCCGCGCGACTATTTCGTGGACCGAGTCCACCGTGGACTTGGTTTCCCGTGCGCCCGGTCCACAGCACAGTAACCTTTTCGAATTATTCTGATTTAATTTCTGATTTATTTTTCGAGAGCCCGTTCTCCTCCGTCCTAGCTCCGATTGACCCCGTTCTTTTTTCTAAATTCATCTAAAATCGAGATCTAGCTTTCGGTTCTAGTTTTGTGATTTTTGGAGTTCATTTGCCTATCATTTTATGTGTTTTTTTGGTTTTGGTCGTTTTCTCTCTCGTTAGATTCGGATTTCGGAGGAGCAAGATCGACGCCCGAAGACTAGGTGTACCTCGCTGAGCATAACCAAGGCAAGTCGTGTCCTTTGATCATGTTGAACCCAATTTTTCAATCTATTATTTAATTATTTTGCTTTTACATTATATTGCATCACTACTTTTATTCAACCTTGGAAACTGGTAGTTATTGTCCTATGTTGTTTATCCCTCCTTGATAATTTCGAACATCCTGATACCTTTGTCACCTTAGGTTGGGAAATATACTAGTGATGCTAGTTTAGTTGTCACATGGGTTGGTACGATTAGACTGTTTAGCTGGCTTATATTTGCGATTGACCTTATCATCACACGTTAATTATTAATTTGACTTAATGATATATGTAACTGTGGTTGGTGCCACGTTATTAAAATTTGTGCCACGTCATTGGTGTGTCGTTGGCTTGGTTATACAAATTGGTTTTGCACTCGGGCGAGTGATCGCGCACTAAAGGGGGAGGTGCAGTTGCACTTCGGGGGATGTGGTAGCCTCGCCCGGGTAATGTTAATGACTTAACTTTGTGCGCCATTGATTTGAGCTTAATCGTGCAAACCACATGTCTAGTATGGGATAGACCTGGCTGATTAATTTGTAATATTTCAATTCAATTCTGCCATTGCGATGGACATGGTTGATGATTTCCATGTGGCGCAAGGGGGGTGTGATGCGAAACCCTAGCGAGCAGGATTGGGTTGAGGTAGAGCATTGTAAAGGCCTTATTGTGATTTTCTGAGATCGAGGCTAATCACATTGTGTGGGTACAGTTGTGCAACCTCTGCAGAGTGTAAAACTTAAAGGAATACGCGTAGGCTACGGAAGCAGAAAACAAAACTTTTCTACCACGCACCCAAGAACATCATGCTAAGGAAGGATCATGGATCGTTACCACTTAGACGCCTTGCGCAGTGAAGAAGAATTGAAACCGATCCAATCACGCGCGTTGAGGTAGTAGTGGAAGTAGCCGATCGTCCGAACAGATCGTCTCTCTCCACGCACGCCGATCAAGATCGCAACGGCGGCGCTCCACCGGTATCCACGTCCGGGGTGGGCGCCGATCGCGAGTGTACTAGCACTCGTGAGCGGCTAGGGTTTGGCTCGGGAGGTGGCGGCTAGGGTTTTGCTAGATGTTAGCGGGGACGAAACACCTCGGCCCCTCGCCTCCATATATAGACCTCCTCACGTGGGCCTTGCGGACCAAGGCCCATTAGGAGTCTATTCGGATCTTTATCCGAATTGAGCCCGTATCCGAATCATATTGAATCGGTGTTCCAACCCGTTAAGCGTGCGACCACAGAGGTTCACGTATACTTGGTCGTGACCCGAAACGCCTTTCCGGTCACCATGTTAATAGCGCCTCTAGTAAGACATATTAACCCCAAAGTATATGTAAAGATCATATCATTTGAACTGTAATGTTCTCTCATGTACGAATCCCTTTGCCTCACGATATAGATTGAGCTCAAGGCGAGACTCGTGTCATCCTCTTAATAGCTCAATCACTCTCTCGATTCCGTGATGGATTATAAACTTGTGATTGACTCCTCAATCACCTTGGCATGGCCATGCACTTTCATAATCCATTACATCGAGGCCCAGAGATATCTCTCCCATAAGGAGGGCAAATTCTATCTTGATCATTCACATCCCACTACATGTTTCATGGTAAATCCGAAGACTACTTTTATGACTACCCAGTTACGGAGTAGTGTTTAGTAGTCCCAAAATAAGCTACTACTCATGTTGGGAACCATGATGATCTCAAGTCTAAGGATTCTACATAAACACTACTCGAGACCAACTGATGACACATGGAATCTCTGCAGTGTCTCATGGCAGGTCTATCCAACATATGTTCACTAACACATGTCCATATTATTGATTTGGTATCACCATACCATGATCCATGAGACATGATCATCAATCAATACATATGCTGATCTTTGTCTTTGAATCGCCTCTCTCCACTATCTCGCGAATGAGATGAAATCGCCGTAAAATGTGCTTGGACTTCTGGTGCGATCTAGGCTCTTTGGCTTGCGCAATGGCCCCTCTATTGTCACAGTAGAGGTCCATTGGGTTGGAGGCACTAGCCATCACACCAAGCTCAGAAATAAATTTCTTGATCCAAACAGCCTCTTTGGCAGCTTCAGAAGCTGCTATGTACTCGACTTCTGTTGTAGAATCAGCAACCGTCTGCTGCTTGGAACTCTTCGACTTACCGCACCGCCATTTCAGCGAGAACACAAATCCAGATTGCGATCTAAAATCATCTTTGTCAGTTTGGAAGCTAGCATCGGTGTAACCATTTACAACGAGCTCTTCCTCACCTCCATAGACAAGGAACACATCTTTAGTTCTTCTCAAGTACTTCAAGATGTTCTTTACGACAATCGATGGACGTTCACTGGATCGATGGTATCTACTCGTAGCACTTAAAGCATACGAAACATCTGGACGCGTACAAAGCATGGCATACATAATGGACCCAATAGCCGAAGCATATGGAATCGCATTCATTTTATCCCGCTCATCAGGTGTACTAGGACATTGATTCTTGCTAAGATTTATACCATGTGATATAGGTAGAAAACCTTTCTTGGAATCATGCATATTGAACCTTTTCAACACCTTGTCAATGTACGTATCTTGGCTTAATCCAATTAGCCTTTTTGATCTATCTCTATAGATCTTGATGCCCAGAATATATGCTGCCTCTCCTAAGTCTTTCATAGACAAACTATTTTTTAATGGAGACTTAACAGATTCGAGCAAAGGAATGTCATTTCCGATCAGTAATATGTCATCCACATATAAGACCAGAAATATGAGTGCGCTCCCACTAGCCTTTTTGTAAACACAAGGCTCTTCTTCGTTCTTGATGAAACCAAACCCTTTGATTATTTCATCAAAACGAATGTTCCAACTCCGAGATGACTGCTTTAATACATAAATGGATCTTTGGAGCTTGCATATCTTTCAAGCGATTGCGGATCGACAAAACACGTGGGCTGTGTCATGTACACATCCTCACTCAGATTTCCATTAAGGAAAGCTGTTTTGACATCCATTTGCCATATTTCATAGTCGAAATATGCAGCAATCGCTAGAATGATCGAATAGACTTTAGCATTGCGACGGGCGAAAAAGTTTCATCATAATCAATACCTTGAATTTGTTTGAAACCTTTGGCCTGTCGCGCTTTATAGATGTGAACATTTCCATCTATGTCTATCTTTTCTTGAAAACCCATTTGCATTCAATGGTTTTAACACCATCAGTGGATCAACCAAGTTCCAAACTTGATTCTGTGCATGGATTCAATTTCGGATCTCATGGCTTCAAGCCATTTCTCAGTCCGCCCCACCATTGCTTCTTCATAGGTCTTAGGCTCATCGTTGTCTAACAACAATATGTCCCGTTGTTGAGTAGTCAAGAACATGTACCTCTCGGTGCACGACGTGACCTTCGACCTACGTGGTCTTTGGTGTGTCCACAACAGGTTCTTCAACAGTTTGTTCATCTGTTGTGGTTACGTAGGAGCTGAAACGTTATCAGTGTTTCTTGAATTTCTTCAAGTTGCCTTGTGCTCCCACTATCCCTTCTTGAGAGAAACTCTTTCTCTAAGAAGACACCATGCTTAGGCGACAAACACTTTGCCTTCTCCTCGATTATAAAAGTAATATCCTTTTGTTTCCTTAGGATACCCGATAAAGAAGCATTTATCAGATTTAGGAGTGAGCTTATCAGTTGTAAACGTTTTACATAAGCCTCACATCCCCAAATCTTAAGAAAAGACAAGCTAGGGCGTTGTCTGTCCACATCTCATACGGTGTCTTTTCTCACGATTTTGATGGAACCTGTTTAGTGTGAACGCGGTGTTTCAGAGCGTACCCCAAAAAGACAACGGAAGATCACTTTGGCTCATCATGGGCGTACCATATCTAATAAGGTGCGATTTCTCCGTTCGAATACCCCATTCCATTGAGGTGTTCTAAGCGGAGTCAATTGTGGAACAATTCCACAATCCTTTAGATGATTGCCAAACTCATGGCTCAAATACTCGCCTCCACGATCAGATCGTAGAAACTTGATTGTCTTGCCTAAATGATTTTGCACTTCATTTTGGAATTCCTTGAACTTTTCAAAGGATTCGGACTTATGCTTCATCAGGTAGATATACCCATATCTACTAAAGTCATCAGTAAAAGTTATGAAATCTGAAAACCACCTCTGTTGTTAAGCTCATTGGTCCACATACATCAGTATGTACGAGTGCCAATAAGTCATTTGCCCGTTCACCTTGACCGGTGAAAGGTGCCTTTGTCATCTTGCCAAGTAAACAAGATTCGCATGTCTCTAATGATTCAAAATCAAATGAGTGCGAATACCATCTCTATGGAGCTTCGCATGCGTTTCTCATTTATGTGACCTAGCGGCGATTGCCAAATAAGCGTGGGATTCAAATCATTGGACGTTGCCTCTTTGCATTAATGTTATAGACCGGTGACCCTTCAAGAGTAAGAACGTATAACCCATTCACCAATGGAGTATAACAATAGAACATATCTTTGAAATAAAGAGAACAACCATTGTCCATAGATTTAAAGTCATAACCTTCTGCTTGCAAACATGAAGCAGAAATAATGTTCTTTGAAAGAGATGGAACACAATAACAATTATTCAAGTCCAAAACTAATCCTGAAGGTAAAAACAATGGCATGGTGCCAACAGCTACCGCAGCAACTTTTGCTCCATTGCCAACGCGAAGATCCACTTCGCTCCTCCTCAAACTTCTACTTCTTATTAGCCCCGCAACGATTTGCGGATGTGAGCAACCGATCCGGTATCAAATACCCAAGAATTAGTGGAAGAAGTAGCAAGATTGATTTCTATAACATTTATACAGGTGGAAGTCATACTTCTCTTCTTCTTCTCAAGATCCTCCAAGTACTTTGGGCGTTCCTTTTCCAATGTCACGATTGCTTATGATAGTAACAATCGCATCGGGATGAGCATCGCCCTTCTTGTCTTTCTTGGCCTTAGAACTACTCGCGATCGCATCGGAGCTTTCTTTCTTTTGACCGCGCTTCTTTTGACATAGGGCTTGCCCTTGCCTTTGCATCATCATCACATGATTGCTTGCTTTTCTTAATGCTATCCTCGCAGATTTTAGCATCCCATGCAACTCGGCCAGGTCTTGTCTAGGTTGTTTATGTTAAAGTTCATTATGAATGGCTCAAAGCTCGGGGAGCGGCGGAGAATCACATCGATAGCCAACTCTTGGCTAAGGGAAAACCATGCTTTTCAGACTCTCAATGTAGCCAATCATCTTAATCACATGAGGGCTGACGGGATTCCCTTCTGCAAGCCTGCACGCAAATAAGGACTTTGAAGTATTGAACCTCTCAGCCCTTACTTGGTTCTCAAACATACCACGTAGCCCCACAATGATATTGTAGGCATCTGTGTTCTCATATTGCTTCTGAAGCTCAGAGGACATTGTGGCAAGCATGAGACAGCTCACATCAAGGCAATCATTCGTTTGCTTCTCATAAGCTCTCCGTGCAGCCACAGTAGCATTATCAGGCAAGTCTTCGGGGTAAGGAGACTCAAGGACATACTCCTTGCGCTCTTGCTTGAGAACAATTCTCAAGTTGCGATACCAATCCAAAAAGTTTGTTCCATTGAGTTTTTCTTTCTCAAGAACAGATCGCAAATTAAAAGTACTGGATGCGGCGTTAGCTGACATGATCTACAACATAAGAATATGCAAAGTTTAGCACTATGTTTATGTTCATCTTTTATTAAACTATTTAGCAAAAGACTCCCACTATGAGTTTTGCAACAAAAACTCCCTCTAAGTTACATAGTGGGTAAAGATCCTCATTTCACTAATTCCTAGTGAGCTTTGGCATCACGGCTAGAAAACTAGTGACATGGGTAAGCAACACCTTGCTAATCACATCCCTATGTGACTCTACTTTGGGTGACATCAGTATGCCTCGGCCCCAATCTATGCCCCAAGGTCCAAAACTATTTTGATAACCTTGTTAAGTAAACCAAATACTTCCGCATGTAGATGTCCGACATCTACCCCAAATGATGATGATAACCGATGGCACTCTACTTTGGTAGACCTACCATGCGGTGATCATTATCTTTGGTGCAACATATGGAAGGGCATTAACACCTAATTTTAAGAGGATTCTATCCTATCAAAGCAACATATCACATATATCATTGCATAAGAATAAGATAGATAACATCATAGATAAACACATTTAACTGTGAAGTAGTATGGCCCAAAAATGGTGATATCCATCTCCAAGTAGGTGTAGACGATCTCCATCCTCCACATTACTCCTTTAGGCCACCATGCTTAAAAGCTTGTAACCTCAAAACTAGGCTACTACCTATAATAGCTAGAAATTGAAGATTACAAAGATAGATTCAAGCATTAAGGTCGACACGCAGGTCGTTAAATACAATATATACAGCTAACAATAGCTGAAATAATCATGACACGCAGGCCATGAACGAATGTTACATGCATCACATACATCTCATACATTCAAATAAGCTATAGGGCCATACTATTCACACCATTCCCTGCAAAAACAAGTTAGACGTAGAATCACATTCTACCTAACGATGTGAACCCACGACGCTATACAAGGGGGGATCGCGCCCTGAAAACCTCACAGAATTACATAGATCGCATCTATGAAATCGCTATGAAAATCTTATCGAGCTGATCAAATCAACCCAAATCCGAGCCATTCAAAATGTCTCAATTTTCATTAGATCAATCATATTGATCATCGCGATCGGTATACTTGAGGAGACCACAACACAAGACCTCGATCTGTTGGCTCGATCTGCGATTGACAGCGCGCAGATTAGCCCGATGGTGATTCCGGCCGGTAGGGGCAAGTCGCGCGTACATCAAAGAAGAGCACGAACTAATCTTTTTGGCCTTATGATGCTATCAACTCATACCTATTTCAACCCCTTATGACCGATTGATCTCATCAACCCGTGCTACCTGATTTAGACTATAATAGATCCAATCTACTACTATCGCATATCAACATATGCGCTGATCCAGATTACAAACTAAGCAAGATGGCTCTGATACCACTAAAGGAATACGCGTGAGGCTACGGGCGAAAACAAAACTTTTCTACCGCGCACCCAAGAACATCATGCTAAGGAAGGATCATGGATCATTACCACTTAGGCCTTGCGCATGTGAAGAAGAATTGGAAACCGATCCAATCACGCACGTCGAGGTAGTAGTGGAAGTAGCCGATCGTCCCGAACAGATCGTCTCCTCCACGCACGCCGATCAAGATCGCAACGAGCGGCGCCTCCACCGGTATCCACACGTCCGGGTGGGCGCCGATCGCGAGTGTACTAGCACTCGTGAGCAGCTAGGGTTTGGCTCGGGAGGTGGCGGCTAGGGTTTTGCTAGATGTTAAGCGGGACGAAACCCTCAGCCCCTCGCCTCCATATATATAGACCTCCTCACGTGGGCCTTGCGGACCAAGGCCCATTAGGAGTCTATTCGGATCTTTATCCGAATTGAGCCCGTATCGAATCATATTCGAATCGGTGTTCCAACCCGTTAAGCGTGCGACCACAGAGGTTCACGTATACTTGGTCGTGACCCGAAACGCCTTCCGGTCACCCTGTTAATAGCGCCTCTAGTAAGACATATTAACCCCAAAGTATACGTAAAGATCATATCGGCTGAACTCTGTAATGTTCTCTCATGTACGAATCCCTTTGCCTCACGATATAGATTGAGCTCAAGGCGAGACTGTGTCATCCTCTTAATAGCTCAATCACTCTCTCGATTCCGTGATGGATTATAAACTTGTGATTGACTCCTCAATCACCTTGGCATGGCCATGCACTTTCATAATCCATTACATCGAGGCCCGAGATATCTCTCCCATAAGGAGGGCAAATTCTATCTTGATCATTCACATCCCACTACATGTTTCATGGCAAATCCAAGACTACTTTTATGACTACCCGAGCCACGGAGTAGTGTTTAGTAGTCCCAAAATAAGCTACTACTCATGTTGGGAACCATGATGATCTCAAGTCTAAGGATTCTACATAAACACTACTCGAGACCAACTGATGACACATGGAATCTCTGCAGTGTCTCATGGCAGGTCTATCCAACATATGTTCACTAACACATGTTCATATTATTAATTTGGTATCACCATACCATGATCCATGAGACATGATCATCAATCAATACATATGCTGATCTTTGTCTTTGAATCATATTTGTTCCTCATATGATATACGATCAGGGATCATTTAGAAATAGCAACATTTTAGTATTTAAGAGTCTCATGAATAAGTCACATACTCATTGATCAATAATGATGATGTCTATTCCAAGGAACAAAGTAATGTATCATAAACATAGTATGTGATATATACAACATCTCCATGTTGCCTCTAGGGCATATCACTAACAAAACTATTCGAATAGCCGCGTCCTCGGTCATGGACAATGCTTGGTGATTTCACATGAGGGGTAGTGTTATCATTTATAACTTGGTGGTTTATGTTGGAGGTGGACAGGGAGTTCACCGTTGGTTTAGCTTGTGAATTGGTGTTCACAAGTGGTTATTGTTTATTTCCCTTGATTATTTATTATCATTGTTTTCCTTTAAATATCGCTTTCAATCTATTTATTATGTTTACTTTGAAATGCCTTTTATGCAAATTAACCTTTCAGCCTTCTATTGGTAAGCCTTGCATATTATATTGCATTCATTTGTTACAAACGACTTGCTGAGTACTAATGTACTCACGGCTTTACGCCTATGTTGCTCAGTTGAGGGAGAGGAGTACTATCAGCAGGAGGTTCCAGAAGGAGAGTACTACAACGACTTCACGGATTAGGCTTCGTTCTCCACTCGATAGCTTGTGGGCTTGTCGATTGGCCGCTACGCTTTATTTTGGATTTCCGCTGCTATTTGTTTAAGCCCTTCCGGCTAGAGATATTGTAAACTTGGCCATAAGGTCGTACCTTTGAGATTTTATCGATATTTTGAGCTCTACCTTTATTATATCGTGTGTATGGTTGTGATTACATCTATGTTTGACTGTGTGTACTAGCGTGATCCTGGACTAGTACAGTTTACACAGAGAGACCGAATTTGTATATTTGGGTCTCGACAAATTCCCTCAAGCCTGTTAGTGAATCTTGATTCTGAAGATCAAGTACCCATAGAATAAACGTTCTGAAGACTGAATGAAGTTGGGTGAATTGTACTCTTTTTCCCTTGACGAGTTTAAAGGAATACGCGTAGGCTACGGAAGCAGAAAACAAAACTTTTCTACCGCGCACCCAAGAACATCATGCTAAGGAAGGATCATGGATCGTTACCACTAAGACGCGCAGCGCAGCGGAAGAAGAATTGAAACCGATCCAATCACGCGTCGAGGTAGTAGTGGAAGTAGCCGATCGTCCCGAACAGATCGTCTCCTCCACGCACGCCGATCAAGATCGCAACGAGCAGCGCCTCCACCGGTATCCACACGCCCGGGGTGGGCGCCGATCGCGAGTGTACTAGCACTCGTGAGCAGCTAGGGTTTGGCTCGGGAGGTGGCGGCTAGGGTTTTGCTAGATGTTAACAGGCACACCTCCCCTCCGCCCCTCGCCTCCATATATATAGACCTCCTCACGTGGGCCTCGTGGACCGAGGCCCAATAGGAGTCTATTCGGATCTCTATCCGAATTGAGCCCATATCCGAATCATATTCGAATTAGTGTTCCAACCCGTTAAGCGTGCGACCCTGTAGGTTCACGTATACTTGGTCGTGACCCGGAAACGCCTTTCCGGTAACCATGTTAAAAGCGGTTTCAAGTAAGACAATTAACCCCAAAGTATATGTAAAGATCATATCGGCTGAACCCTGTAATGTCCTCTCATGTACGAATCCCTTTGCCTCACGATATAGATTGAGCTCAAGGCGAGACTGTGTCATCCTCTTAATAGCTCAATCACTCTCTCGATTCCGTGATGGATTATAAACTCGTGATTGACTCCTCAATCACCTTGGCATGGCCATGCACTTTCATAATCCATTACATCGAGGGCCCAGAGATATCTCTCCCATAAGGAGGGCAAATTCTATCTTGATCATTCACATCCCACTACATGTTTCATGGCAAACCCGAAGACTACTTTTATGACTACCCGATTCACGGAGTAGTGATTAGTAGTCCCAAAATAAGCTACTACTCATGTTGGGAACCATGATGATCTCAAGTCTAAGGACTCTACATAAACACTACTTGAGACCAAGCGATGACACATGGAATCTCTGCGGTGTCTCATGGCAGTCTATCAACATATGTTCACTAACACATGTCCATATTATTGATTTGGTATCACCATACCATGATCCATGAGACATGATCATCAATCAATACATATCTTGATCTTTGTCTTTGAATCATATTTGTTCCTCATATGATATACGATCGAGGATCATTTAGAAATAGCAACATCTTAGTATTTAAGAGTCTCATGAATAAGTCACATACTCATTGATCAATAATGATGATGTCTATTCCAAGGAACAAAGTAATGTATCATAAACATAGTATGTGATATATACAACATCTCCATGTTGCCTCTAGGGCATATCACTATGATCTCCCACTTGCACTAGAGTCAACCATGTAGGTATCTAATACCCATTGCCTAGTGTGAGCCTCATGCTTTGGTGGGAAGCGGCTTTGTCAGCGGATCTGCAATGTTCAAATCCGTTTGTACTTTGCATATCTTAACATCGCCTCTCTCCACTATCTCGCGGATGAGATGAAATCGCCGTAAAATGTGCTTGGACTTACAGTGCGATCTAGGCTCCTTGGCTTGTGCAATGGCCCCACTATTGTCACAGATGAGGTCCATTGGGCTGGAGGCACTAGCCATCACACCAAGCTCGAAATAAATTTCTTGATCCAAACGACCTCTTTGGCGGCTTGAAGCTGCTATGTACTCGGCTTCGTTGTAGAATCAGCAACCGTCTCACGCTTGGAACTCTTCCGACTTACCGCACCGCCATTCGAGCAGAACACAAATCCAGTTGCGATCTAAAATCATCTTTGTCGGTTTGGAAGCTAGCATCGGTGTAACCATTTACAACGAGCTCTTCCTCACCTCCATAGACAAGGAACACATCTTTAGTTCTTCTCAAGTACTTCAAGATGTTCTTTACGGCAATCCGGTGACTTTCACTGGATCGATCGTATCTACTCGTAGCACTTAAAGCATCTGAAACATCGGGCGTGTACAAAGCATGGCATACATAATGGACCCAATAGCGAAGCATATGGAATCGCATTCATTTTATCCCGCTCATCGGTGTACTAGGACACCGATTCTTGCTAAGATTTATACCATGTGACATAGGTAGAAAACCTTTCTTGGAATCATGCATGTTGAACCTTTTCAACACCTTGTCAATGTACATATCTTGGCTTAATCCAATTAGCCTTTTGATCTATCTCTATAGATCTTGATGCCCAGAATATATCTGCCTCTCCTAAGTCTTTCATAGAGAAACTATTTTTTAATGAAGACTTAACAGATTCGAGCAAAGGAATGTCATTTCCGATCAGTAATATGTCATCCACATATAAGACCAGAAATACGAGTGCGCTCCCACTAGCCTTTTTGTAAACACAAGGCTCTTCTTCGTTCTTGATGAAACCAAACCCTTTGATTACTTCATCAAAGCGAATGTTCCAACTCCGAGATGCTGCTTTAATCCATAAATGGATCTTTGGAGCTTGCATATCTTTCCAACGATTGCGGATCGACAAAACCGTGGGCTGTGTCATGTACACATCCTCACTCAGATTTCCATTAAGGAAAGCTGTTTTGACATCCATTTGCCATATTTCATAGTCGAAATATGCAGCAATCGCTAGAATGATTCGAATAGACTTTAGCATTGCGACGGGCGAAAAAGTTTCATCATAATCAATACCTTGAATTTGTTTGAAACCTTTGGCCACCAATCGCGCTTTATAGATGTGAACATTTCCATCTATGTCTATCTTTTTCTTGAAAACCCATTTGCATTCAATGGTTTTAACACCATCAGGTGGATCAACCAAGTTCCAAACTTGATTACTATGCATGGATTCAATTTCGGATCTCATGGCTTCAAGCCATTTCTCAGTCTGGTCCCACCATTGCTTCTTCATAGGTCTTAGGCTCATCGTTGTCTAACAACAATATGTCCCGTTGTTGAGTAGTCAAGAACATGTACCTCTCAGGTGCACGACGTGACCTTTCCGACCTACGTGGTGCTGGTGTGTCCACAATGAGTTCTTCAACAGTTTGTTCATCTGTTGTGGTTCTCAGAGGAGCTGAAACGTTATCAGGTGTTTCTTGAATTTCTTCAAGTTGCACTGTGCTCCCACTATCCCTTCTTGAGAGAAACTCTTTCTCTAAGAAGACACCATGCCGGGCGACAAACACTTTGCCTTCTCCTCGATTATAAAAGTAATATCCTTTTGTTTCCTTAGGATACCCGATAAAGAAGCATTTATCAGATTTAGGAGTGAGCTTATCAGATTGTAAACGTTTTACATAAGCCTCACATCCCCAAATCTTAAGAAAAGACAAGCTAGGGCGTTGTCTGTCCACATCTCATATGGTGTCTTTTCTCACGATTTTGATGGAACCTGTTTAGTGTGAACGCGGTGTTTCAAGAGCGTACCCCAAAAAGACAACGGAAGATCACTTTGGCTCATCATGGGCGCACCATATCTAATAAGGTGCGATTTCTCCGTTCGATACCCCATTCCATTGAGGTGTTCTGGCGAGTCAATTGTGGAACAATTCCACAATCCTTTAGATGATTGCCAAACTCATGGCTCAAATACTCGCCTCCACGATCGGATCGTAGAAACTTGATTGTCTTGCCTAAATGATTTTGCACTTCATTTTGGAATTCTTTGAACTTTTCAAAGGATTCGGACTTATGCTTCATCGGTAGATATACCCATATCTACTAAAGTCATCGATAAAAGTTATGAAGCATCGAAAACCACCTCTGTTGTTAAGCTCATTGGTCCACATACATCGGTATGTACGAGTGCCAATAAGTCATTTGCCCGTTCACCTTGACCGGTGAAAGGTGCCTTTGTCATCTTGCCAAGTAAACAAGATTCGCATGTCTCTAATGATTCAAAATCAAATGAGTGCGAATACCATCTCTATGGAGCTTCGCATGCGTTTCTCATTTATGTGACCTAAGCGGCGATGCCAAATAAGCGTGGGATTCAAATCATTGGACGTTGCCTCTTTGCATTAATGTTATAGACCGATGACCCTTCAAGAGTAAGAACGTATAACCCATTCACCAATGGAGTATGACAATAGAACATATCTTTGAAATAAAGAGAACAACCATTGTCCATAGATTTAAAGTCATAACCTTACGCTTGCAAACATGAAGCGAAATAATGTTCTTTGAAAGAGATGGAACACAATAACAATTATTCAATTCCAAAACTAATCCGAAGGTAAAGACAATGGCATGGTGCCAACAGCTACCGCAGCAACTTTTGCTCCATTGCCAACGCGAAGATCCACTTCGCTCCTCCTCAAACTTCTACTTCTTATTAGCCCCGCAGCGATTTGCGGATGTGAGCAACCGATCCGGTATCAAATACCCAAGAATTAGTGGAAGAAGTAGCAAGATTGATTTCTATAACATTTATACTGGGTGGAAGTCATACTTCCTTCTTCTTCTCAAGATCCTCCAAGTACTTTGGGCGGTTCCTTTTCCAATGTCACGATTGCTTATGAGAGTAACAATGCATCGGGATGAGCATCGCCTTTCTTGTCTTTCTTGGCCTTAGAACCGCTCGCGATCGCATCAGAGCTTTCTTTCTTTTGACCGCGATTCTCTTGACATAGGGCTTGCCCTTGCCTTTCTGCATCATCATCACATGATTGCTGCTTTTCTTAATGCTTTCCTCGCAGATTTTAGCATCCCATGCAACTCACCGTGGTCTTGTCAAGATTGTTCATGTGAAAGTTCATTATGAATGGCTCAAAGCTCGGGAGCGGTGGAGAATCACATCGTAGCCAACTCTTGGCTAAGGGAAAACCAAGCTTTTCCGGACTCTCAATGTAACCAATCATCTTAATCACATGAGGGTGACGGATTCCCTACGCAAGCTCGCACGCAAATAAGGACTTTGAAGTATTGAACCTCTCACCCTTGCTTGGTTCTCAAACATACCACGTAGCCCCACAATGATATTGTAGGCATCTGTGTTCTCATATTGCTTCAAGCTCGAGAGGACATTGTGGCAAGCATGAGACAGCTCACATCAAGGCAATCATTCGTGTGCTTCTCATAAGCTCTCCGTGCAGCCACATAGCATTATCGAGGCAAGTCTTCGGGTAAGGAGACTCAAGGACATACTCCTTGCGCTCTTGCTTGAGAACAATTCTCAAGTTGCGATACCAATCCAAAAGTTTGTTCCATTGAGTTTTTCTTTCTCAAGAACAGATCGCAAATTAAAAATCTTGGATGCGGCGTTAGTGACATGATCTACAACACAAGAATATGCAAAGTTTAGCACTATGTTTATGTTCATCTTTTATTAAACTATTTAGCAAAAGACTCCCACTATGAGTTTTGCAACAAAACTCCTCTAAGTTACATAGTGGGTAAAGATCCTCATTTCACTAATTCCTAGTGAGCTTTGGCATCACGGCTAGAAAACTAGTGACATGGGTAAGCAACACTTTGCTAATCACATCCCTATGTGACTCTACTTTGGGTGACATTAGTATGCCTCGGCCCCAATCTATGCCCCAAGGTCCAAAACTATTTTGATAACCTTGTTAAGTAAACCAAATGCTTCCACATGTAGATGTCCGACATCTACCCCAAATGATGATGATAACCGATGGCACTCTACTTTGGTAGACCTACCATGCGGTGATCATTATCTTTTGGTGCAACATATGGAAGGGCATTAACACCTAATTTTAAGAGGGATTCTATCCTACCAAAACAACATATCACATATATCATTGCATAAGAATAAGATAGATAACATCATAGATAAACACATTTAACTGTGAAGTAGTATGGCCCAAAATTGGTGATATCCATCTCCAAGTAGGTGTAGACGATCTCCATCCTCCACATCACTACTTTAGGCCACCATGCTTAAAAGCTTGTAACCTCAAAACTAGGCTACTACCTATAATAGCTAGAAATTGAAGATTACAAAGATAGATTCAAGCATTAAGGTCGACACGCAGTCGTTAAATACAATATATACAGCTAACAATAGCTGAAATAATCATGACACGCAGGCCATGAGCAGATGTTACATGCATCACATACATCTCATACATTCAAATAAGCTATAGGGCCATACTATTCACATCATTCTCTGCAAAAACAAGTTAGGCGTAGAATCGCATTCTACCTAACGATGTGAACCCAAGACGCTATACAAGGGGATACACGGCGGTCCCGCTGGCGGTCATGGCGGGGTCGAGGGGGCGCCTCGCGGGTTCGTGGCAGCGCCAAAACCTCTCTGAATTACATAGATCGCATCTATGAAATCGCTATGAAAATCTTATCGAGCCGATCAAATCAACCCAAATTCGAGCCATTCAAAATGTCTCAATTTTCATTAGATCAATCATATTGATCATCGCGATCGGTATACTTGAGGAGACCACAACACAAGACCTCGATCTGTTGGCTCGATCTGCGATTGTGCGCAGATTAGCCCCGATGGTGATTCCGGCGGTAGGGGCAAGTCGCGCGTACATCAAAGAAGGAGCACGAACTAATCTTTTTGGCCTTATGATGCTATCAACTCATACCTATTTCAACCCCTTATGACCGATTGATCTCATCAACCCGTGCTACCTGATTTAGGCGTAATAGATCCAATCTACTACTATCGCATATCAACATATGCGCGATCCAGATTGCAAACTAAGCAAGATGGCTCGATACCACTAAAGGAATACCGCGTAGGCTACGGAAGCAGAAAACAAAACTTTTCTACCGCGCACCCAAGAACATCATGCTAAGGAAGGATCATGGATCGTTACCACTAAGACGCGCAGCGCAGCGGAAGAAGAATTGGAAACCGATCCAATCACGCGCGTCGAGGTAGTAGTGGAAGTAGCCGATCGTCCGAACAGATCGTCTCTCCACGCACGCCGATCAAGATCGCAACGAGCAGCGCCTCCACCGGTATCCACACGTCCGGGGCTGGAACGCCGATCGCGAGTGTACTAGCACTCGTGAGCAGCTAGGGTTTGGCTCGGGAGGTGGCGGCTAGGGTTTTGCTAGATGTTAACAGGCACACCTCCCCTCCGCCCCTCGCCTCCATATATATAGACCTCCTCACGTGGGCCTCGTGGACCGAGGCCCAATAGGAGTCTATTCGGATCTCTATCCGAATTGAGCCCATATCCGAATCATATTCGAATTAGTGTTCCAACCCGTTAAGCGTGCGACCCTGTAGGTTCACGTATACTTGGTCGTGACCCGGAAACGCCTTTCCGGTTACCATGTTAATAGCGGTCTCTAGTAAGACATATTAACCCCAAAGTATATGTAAAGATCATATCGGCTGAACCTGTAATGTCCTCTCATGTACGAATCCCTTTGCCTCACGATATAGATTGAGCTCAAGGCGAGACCTGTGTCATCCTCTTAATAGCTCAATCACTCTCTCGATTCCGTGATGGATTATAAACTCGTGATTGACTCCTCAATCACCTTGGCATGGCCATGCACTTTCATAATCCATTACATCGAGGGGCCCAGAGATATCTCTCCCATAAGGAGGGCAAATTCTATCTTGATCATTCACATCCCACTACATGTTTCATGGCAAACCCGAAGACTACTTTTATGACTACCCGCCACGGAGTAGTGATTAGTAGTCCCAAAATAAGCTACTACTCATGTTGGGAACCATGATGACCTCAAGTCTAAGGACTCTACATAAACACTACTTGAGACCAGCGATGACACATGGAATCTCTGCGGTGTCTCATGGCAGTCTATCCAACATATGTTCACTAACACATGTCCATATTATTGATTTGGTATCACCATACCATGATCCATGAGACATGATCATCAATCAATACATATGCTGATCTTTGTCTTTGAATCATATTTGTTCCTCATATGATATACGACCAGGGATCATTTAGAAATAGCAACATCTTAGTATTTAAGAGTCTCATGAATAAGTCACATACTCATTGATCAATAATGATGATGTCTATTCCAAGGAACAAAGTAATGTATCATAAACATAGTATGTGATATATACAACATCTCCATGTTGCCTCTAGGGCATATCACTAACAGAGTTTTCCTGAAGTTTCTCGGTCAAGGTTTTTAATGAGGCAATTCGTGCATCGCAGCATAACATGCATCATGTACTCTTTCTCCAAATTTTTCCTACTGGGTTTTTATGGAGTTTTAATGAGGCATGAGTATGTCGGATGAGTGCCCGTGGGGGAGTATTAGGAAAACAGGGATAAGGATTCCCGTTTAAATGGATCCTCTCCGTTTAAACGAGTCCTTATCCGTAGTGGGCACCTCACCCCCTCCTATAAATAGAGAGCCATATGGTTGATTTTTACCCTATTGAATTGAAGCAATAAAGAAAGACCAAGAGTTCTCTCTACCTCTCTCTGTGTTCAATCTATTCTTCTGTCGCTTTGTGATTGATTCGTTCTTGTTCTAAGCAGAGGAATTGCTCGGACTGGTCGCCAGCGAGGGTTCCTCAACAGTTCTAGCCTCGACGCCCGATTTCCATGCGACTACAATCTATACTCGCAAGGCCCTACCAGAATATCAGTCTTGCCATAATAGGAAAAGCAAATCAAAGACTACCATATTAAATGTTTCTCCTAAAACACCAAGTGGTAGGAGGCTAGTATTGGAGGAATAAAATTATTCCTCCACTAACGGGGCCTGTTCTGCAGAAAACACTTACATACTAGCCAACAAAGGCAGTTATGGTCGCAAAGAAAGATTATACCCTCTATTTGTACTTGTAGGGTAGCTATCCCTCAAGGGGCATTTCAGTTATTTGTACAGGCCCAAAAGTCTATAAATACCTCCATGTATCCTCATTTAGGAGGATATGTTCTCTTGAGCTCTCTTAAGTAATAAAGAAGAACATTTAAATTGGTGAGCTCTCGGGGGCTCCCTTCTGAGAGGTAACTCCTTGTTGGCTCACCGACAGGAGTAGGGTGGTCCTCTCAGACATCTGAACCTGTATATATACCTGTGTCATTTTTACTCTCATGGATGATGGCCCCTAAGACGGTCGACGTCCACCTCCTCACTTGTGTTTGGTTTTCACACCTACAATAGATCTCTCATCCTAGTCTCGGTCCTTCTCGTCACCGACCATGATCGTCTTCACGCTCTCACGCACATGCAAAGACCAAAGAAACGTTTTTCCAGCACAACTACTCCATAACTTGACCGTCATCAGCACACACACAAAACACACCCTCATCTATCCACAAACAAGAACCAAACCTTCCACGATCACCAACTTGGTCATCCACGACCACACATTCCATCGCTATCAAAAACTCAGTCTTAGACAACTCAATACGACCGCTAACTCATCGAATACCAACCACAACGACTATGACCACCGATCACCAACCACAATTGCGAAATCCATGACTGCAAAGCCTTTGGCTACGAACGAGCAAAGTCTACGACTACCAAGTACAAAGTCCTTTCGACTACAAGTACCTCGACCGTCTAACCACCGAGTACTTCCATCTTTCGAGCACCGTCAACTTCTACAGTGCTCCTCTAGTACTATTCATTCGACCGTACAGTTATGACCAGATCACTGTAGCTCCAATCGTACTAAAATCCTGTAGCTTTAACCGCTCTACTCGAACACCGTCTGATCTTCAGATGCCACTTGGGCACCGTCCGATAGCTCTATCGCACTTGTACACCATCCTCCGATGCCACTTGGACACCGTTCGATAGCTCTATCACGCTCGTACATCGTCCGATGCTTTTTATTCCACTCGGATGCCATCCTATCCTTCTATGGCACTTGAATGCCATCGAATGCCAAACAAAGCTTCCAAAAGTTTAAACACAAAGCTCCCCCTCAGAATAATCTCATTAGATACAACACGCCCAACTCGCTTCTCAACTGAGCAAAATGAGAAGTATCAAGCGGTTTGGTGAAAATATTATCAACTTGAGAATCAAAATCAACAAAGTGCAAGATAACATCTCCCTTTTCAACATGATCTCTAAGAAAATGATAACGAATATCAATGTGTTTGGTTCTTGAATATTGCACAGGATTTTTAGCAATACTAATAGCATTAGTGTTATCACTGAAAAGTGGAACACTATCCAATTCTAAGCCAAAGTCTTGAAGCATAGCTGTCACAAGTAAGACAAGAGGAAGAAGAGCACCATAAGCCAAAATCCAAAGTTGACTGAATATACTTGAATATTCGCTTTACGGTTTGACAATGTGAAGCACGTGGGGAAGCTTAAAAGTGAGCACACAAATACACAGCAAAGTATATGTCTGGTCTTGAAGCAGTGAGATACAAAAGAGAACCAATTATGCTTCTGTATTGTTTTTAATCAACAAACTCTCCATCTTCGTTAGAATCCAACACATTCGTAGATCCCATGGATGTGGAAATTAGTTTGATTGTCCCCATGTCAAAGTGACATAGTAAGTCTTTGGTGTACTTAGTTTGATAAATAAAAGTACCCAATTTTGATTACTTGATCTGAAAGCCTAGGAAGAATGTGAGCTCTCTCATCATGCTCATCTTGAATTTCCTACTCATAGTATCTAAAAACTTGAAAAATAAGAGAATGAGAAAAACCACCAAAGATAATATCATCCACATAAATTTAAACGAGTAACAGATCATTACTATGCTTGAGAGAAAACAAAGTCTTATCTACCTTTCCCATTTGAAAGTCATTTTTTAGCAAATAAGACTTAAGCCTATTATACCATGCTCTAGATGCTTGTTTAAGACCATATAAGGCTTTAGACAATTTGTAGATATGATTAGGAAACTTAGGATTCTCAAAACCAGCTGGTTGTCTAACATACACCTCCTCCTCAATATAGCCATTAAGAAAAACATTTTTCACATCCATTTGATATAATCGAAAGCCTTTGGATGCAGCAAATGCTAACAGAATTTTGATGGCTTCTAATCGAGCAACATGTGCAAATATTTCACCAAAGTCAAGATCCTCTACCTGAGTGAATCCTTGAGCCACAAGTCTAGCCTTTTTTCAAACAACAATACCATCCTCACTTTATTTGTTCTTAAGAACTCATTTAGTTCCAATAATATTGTGACCATAATGAGGTGAGACTAGAGTCCAGACTCTATTGTGTTCAAAGTTTTCTAATTCCTTATACATGGCAATAATACAAGATTCATCAGATAAAGCGTGACTTACATCTTGGGGTTCAAAAGAGGAGAAAAAGACAGAATGAGTATATGAGGCATTGGAGTTATACCTGCTGCGAAGAACTCTCTCATTTAACTCACCAATCATTTGTTCTGGGGTATGATGTCGTTGAATATGTAGAGTAGCTTGTGGAGTGGTTGTAGGTGTAGTCGTAGTAGTCGTCGTAGCCTCTACTTTTTGCGTGATCATAGGAGTGGTCGTAGAGGTGGTCACAGTAGACGTAGGAGCCTCTACTTCATGTGTGGTCATAGGCGTGGTCGTGGGTGTCATAGTGTGACTCAAGAACTCTCTGCTATCGTCATCGGAGTCATAGATGATGTCCTCGAGTGCATCCGTTACCTGTATACCTACATTATCGGGTTTAATACAAGGACTAGCCTCATCAAAAGTGACCTCACAGGTCTCAATAATTTTGTTAGTTTCTAAGTTGAGTATATGATAACCCCAAGTATAAACTGCATATCCAAGAAAGATGCCATATGAGGATCTAGATTCAAATTTATCAAGATTGCTATGTTTAAGAATGAAACATCAACATCCAAACACTCTAAAGTGAGAAATATTAGAAGAACGACCAAAACGAAGCTCATATGAAGTCTTATGCAACTTAGATTGCAAGAAAACTTTGTTCGAAATATAACAAGCAGTCGAAACAGCTTCAGACCAATACTTCCTAGCAGTAGCATGTTCATTTAATATTGTTCTAACCATCTTGACTAAAGCTCTATTTTTGCACTTGATCACACCATTCTGTTGAGGCAATTGAGCTGATGAAAATTGATGGTCTAAACCCTTTTCAGCACAAAAGGAAGCAAATGATGAGTTCTTGAATTAAGTTTCATTATCACTTCTAATTGCTCCAAGTGTTCCTAGAAGATCATTGGCAAGTTTAAGAACCAGCTCTCGAGAGTGACAGAAAGCTTCATCCTTAGATGCCATGAAATAAACTTAAGAGTATCTAGAGTAATCATCAACAATAACAAGAACATACCATTTACCTCCAACCGACTGAACTCTAGAAGGTTCTACATTGTTCATGTGCAACAATTGACCAGGTGAATCAGTCATAACTAGCGAGAGTGGAGGATGAGCTGATGCAATCATCTTACAATGTCAACAGGGCCAACAAACCAAATCCATTGACTTTTCAATCTAAGACTATGAATTTCTCTAACAAGATTCAAATTACTAAGCTGAGCAAGATGATCAAAGAAAATATGGCCTAATCTTCGGTGCCGAAATAATAAATCCTTAGAGTCTAATGAAATAAGACACCTAAGATTAGACGTTGATGAATATGAAAAATCATCCTTAAACAAGTGACCAACTCGACTTACTTTGCAAACAAGATCACCAGATGAATCTAAGATACAACATGAATGTTTTTTAAAGTTTACCTCAAGATTATCGTCTACCAACTATAAAACAAAAAGTAAGTTATAACTCAACTTACTGACAAAAGCAACACCCTTTAAGATGAACTTGTCGTTGATGCGCACGGTGCCTTTTGCAAGAATTTATCCTTGATAGTTGTCCCCAAAAGTGATTTTCTCATCACCAAGGGCCCGAGTGAGAGAGGAGAACCATCATGAATCTCCGATCATGTGGCATGAGCAACCGGAGTTGATTAACCATATGTTTTCCTTCCTCTTAAGGCGAGCCTACAAAGCACGAACAGTCGTTGGTATCTTAGTACTGGGGTTAGACAATAGAGATTTAGGTATCCAGTACTGAGATACTTGACGAATAGGAGCAAAAGTATGCATTGATAGAGATTTAAGTGATGCATTAGCATTTAACATATTTCAACCAGTTGGTCATTGAGAAGCAGGTTCAACCATGGGGCGGTCTGACCTTCTCAGTAGAGCTGGTATAACAACCGATCGGTCGAATCGCATGAACTGGTCTGGCCATCAACTGGTCTAAACAAGAAAAAAATGCTAGTCGTATGTCAAGGGAAGTAGCTGGTCAAAAATGCTTCTTTATTATGTCGTTCTTTTCTTTCTTTGCTTTTTTTAAAAGCAAAATTGAACCAATTGCACATCTTTTCCACAATAAGTGCATTGATACTTGACTTGATGAGTGGTCATATTAGTCGACTTAACATCATTCAGTTCGGTAGAGAACTCTTTTGTAAAACCAACATATCTAAAAACAACTTGTTTTTTTTATACTCCACTTTAAATTTTCCTGGTTTGAGTACATTGACAATTTTCGGGTAATTATTCTTAGCATGCTCAATAAAGTTAAATCCGAGACCATGATTTTTTACACTAGTTTTTGATTTATCTAGAATCATATTTAAATTCGTCTTACCAAAAGAAAACATCTCTAAAGTGTTCTTAAGATACTCGTTTTCTTTAGATAGAGTGGAACATGATGAGCACTTAACTGATTCATTTGCAATCTCTTGTTTAGAGGCACTAGACTGAACTAATTTTTTATTTTTAGCAAAATCATTAAGTTGTTTAGTCGATACTTCTATCTCAGTGTTAAGCTTCAGACAGTTAGAACAAGGAATAATCTTATGATAAAGCATTTGTTGAATTGACTCCTGAGATGAATTTAGCCTAGCCTGAAGTAAATCACATTTAGAGCACGCTTTATATTGAGCAGAAGAACTAGACTTGAGCTTTTCAATTTCAGTTTTAACTTTCCATTACAAGAGTCGTATGCCAATTTTAATTCATCGAATTTAGTAGTTACATCACCAAATTGAACCAAGTTTGTTGCATTAATTTTTCTAACAGACTCTAATTCAGAATGTAAAACTTGACACAACTCATAAGAATTATCATCAGGAAGAGAAGCTCTAAGTCTATAAATTTCAGAGTTTAAGTTTTCAACAAGATCATGGTTTTTTATTTTCTTTTTATACTTCTTGATCTCCTCTGTCAATCTAAGTACAACATGAGATAAATCATTATAAGAAGATTTTACCGTATCAAGATCACTATAGATATCATCACTATCGCATTCCTCACTGTTTGCCATAAAACACATTCCTGTGAACTCTGTCTTCTTTACCTTCTTACCATTATCCTTCCCATTACTTGCAGAATCAACATCTCTCAAATCAATCTCCTCAAGTACTGAAAGTACCTTGTTGACCACCTTGCGATAGTTATGCTTCTTGCTTGAGGTAGTCTTGAACCGAAGTCGATGAGTTGGTGCTTTGTCGTCATCTATCTCCTTGCTCTTAAGTCTGGGGGTAGTTAAGCTTAATGTGATTAAGTTCACCACATTCATAGAATCTGACAGGACCTTCTCTTCGTCTCATTCTGACGTTATTGATCACCTTTGTCACTCTGTTGGAAAGAAGTACCAGTTGCTCTTCTGGTATCTCCTCTAATTGTTTATCTAAAGTAGAACACAAAGCAGACAAGGAAACACTAGAAGAACAAGATGAACCGTCAGCTTGGTTAGTCACTAAGCTCAAAGAACTAATCTTGTTTATCCTAGCCAAAACATCAATCTCATGTGTTTTTATCTTGGAGTAAAGATCATTCAAAGTAAGTGTTTCCACGCTAATAGAATGATTGATGGTAGTGACTAAAACATTCCAAACACTCATATCCAGAGAGTTTATAATTTGACGAGCATTGCCAGAATCAGAATATGTAACATCAACAGATTATAAATCACTAACAATTTTGTTGAAATGATCAAAAAGAGCATCTACTAATTCTCCAGGTTTTATCTCAAACTTTGAGTACTCCCTTTTGAATTTATTATGACACACACCTTTAATAGATTTAGAACCTCATGATAGTAAACTAGAGTGGTCCAAATTTTATTTGTATATTTAAGATGAGTAATTATGACAAATTCGTTTCTATTTAAACCTTGCAATAAAATATTTCTAGCCTTAACATTTGCTTCTATATCAGCAGTATTCTCAATGGTAACGACAGAAGGCACTTCATATGAATTTTTAACTTTTTACCAAATAGCATTGCCTTGTACTTGTAGAAAGACCACCATGCGTGTTTTTCAGTAGAGATAATCTGTTCCATCGAAAAATGGTGGCTTACCAAAAACCGTTCCTGATTTGATGCCATTGCAACCTCGCTCTAATACCATTTGTAGGATTAGGGTTTAGGATGCGTGTATGGCACAATCAGAGGGGGGGTGAATGATTGCCTCTGCTTTTTGAAATCTTCAAGTAGTCGATGAAGGATTCGATGGCTCGATCGAATACTCGATGCTTAGCTTTGCACATAGTTGTACACTTTTGTTGCGACAACTATCACTAGTAATCTTCAACACATCACAAATCATATTGATTCAAGGATGATCTTTATTGAAGAATTTCCATGGCTTTACAAAGCGTCGTCACAAGCACCCCTAAAACCCTAGCACTAAAAGCTTCCTTCAAAAACATTTACAAAAATCCTTAGCATCTACCTGCTTTTATATGCTAGTGCCGTAAACCATGTTCGACTCAAATACGGATCTACCAAATCAAGGGACCCAAAACCCTTCATAACATGGATTTTACCAAATATCTAATCCTTCCCGTTATAGACTCTATCCATAACGTTTCCAATCTTATCACATGATGAAGCCTCTAGGATCGCACCTCCTGTATCTTCATCATGCCCAATCAACTTCTGTTTCGAAGCCTTCAGGACTGCACTACTTGTAGCTTTCCATGTATTACCACCTTTGATCTCCACATGCTCCAGTGTTAGCCTGACCACCTCGCATGATATCCTCAACGGTTTGGACCTCAGATCTCCTATCCTGGTCCTAGTTCTCCTCGTGACCGACCATGATCGTCTTTATTCTCTCCTGCACATGCAAAGACCAAAGAAACATTTTATCGGCTCATGTTCTCCATAACCTGACCATCATTAGCATACACACAAAGCACATCCTTGTCTATCCACAAGTTAGAGCCAAACCTTCCATGATCACCAACCCAGTCATCTACGACCACACATTCCATCACTATCCAAAACTCAGCCTTAGACCACCCAATATGACTGATAGCTCATCAAGTACAACGCCTACGACCATCAATCACCAACCATAGTTGCGAAACCCACGACTACAAAACCTTCGACTACCAACCAGCAAAGTCTACGACTACCAAGGATTGAGTCCTTCATACTACAAGTACCTCGATCGCCTAACCACTGAGTACTTCCTTCTTCTGAGCATCGACCACTGCTATAGTGCTCCTCGAGTACTATTCATCCAACTGTACAGTTACAACCAGATCACTGTAGCTCCGATCATACTAAAACCCTATAGCTTCAACCGCTCTGCTCGAACACCGTCCAATCTTTAGATTCCACTCAGACACCGTCCGATAGCTCTATCACACTCATACACCATCCTCTGATGCCACTTAGACACCGTCCGATAGATCTATCGCACTCGTACATCGTCCAATGCTTTTGGTTCCACTCAGATGTTGTCCGATCCTTCTATGGCACTCAAATGCCATCCGGTTCTCTGAGGCAACTCGAAAACCATTTGATGCTTTCATGGCAGTTGAATGTCATTCGATGCATTGATGCGACTCGAACGCCGCCTGATACTACTCAGACCCAATCGGATTGGTCTGAAACTACTCGAAATAAACCAAAATCGCTCAGAGCAAATCAAATCCACTCGGACCCAAGCAAAACCACTTGTAGCTGATCAAAACCACTCAGAGTTGATCGAAACACTTGAAGCAGACCAAAACCACTCGTAGCTAATCAAAATCACTCGGAGTCGACCAAAACAACTCGAAGCAGACCAAAACCACTTGTAGCCAATCAAAACTACTTGAAGTCGACTGAAACCACTTGAAGCTGATTGATTACCTGTTGAGGTCGTTCTACCGTGGTTGAAATGTTGCAGTCGAAGCCTGATATGGTCGAAATCTGCTGATTGGAGAAAGTCATTCAAACCACCGACTTCCAAGTGTGGTCGAAGCCAGCCAGTCAGACCGCCCAATATAAAGAGGTCAGATCATTAATCCTAAATTCCAGATTAACAAAAGTGCATCGACCAAAACTTTCATAAATGCAAATTCTAATGCAACCAAATGTCAATTATTCATCATTACTAAATGCACAACCACCACATGTTCTAAATTCCTGAAATTTGATGCGCCCTAGTGGTTTTATAAAAATGTCAGGGAGTTGATCATCCATGTTGATGTACTCGACCTTGAGCTTCCCTTCTTCCACACACTCACAAATAAAGTGATAATGTGTGTCAATATATTCGATCATGGAAGATAGGGTTCTTGCGTAGGGAGATTGCCGACTTGTTATCCACCTTGAGACTTGGACGGCTAGGCTCCTTATTCATCAGATCCCCAAGCAAACATCCAAGCCATATCCCTTGACACGCTGTTGTTGTGGCTGCGATGTACTCGGCATCACACGAGGATAGGGCCACCACCTTCTGTTTCTGCGATTGCCAGCTGACCGGGCTTCGTCCGAGGAAGAACAACACCCCCGTAGTGCTCTTGTGATCATCCACATCTACCGCCATGTCAGAGTTGTTGTACCCCATCAGTTGCAGAACCTCATCGTCTCTTGTGTAGAAACAACTATAGTTGAGCGTCCTGGCAATGTACCGGAGCACATACTTCACTGCTTTGAGGTGTTCGATGGTTGGTGCTTCCATAAACCTACTGATGTAGCCCACAGCATAAGAAATATCTGGTCTAGTGTGAACCAAATATCAAAGGCTTCCCACGATGCTTCGATAGAAAGTGGCATCCACAGGAGAACCACCGCCGGTCTTGCTCAACCTGAGCCGTGTCTCCATCGGCACCTGACACGGATTGCAGCCCATAATCCCAGTCTTTTCCATGATCCTGAGTGCATAGGAAGCCTGGCTTAGTGTGATGCCACCATTGTCCTGGTGCACCTCGATTCCAAGGTAATAGCTGAGCAACCCCAAATCACTCATCTTGAACACTTTCATCATCTCCTCCTTAAACTTGGCGATCTCTAGAGGATATGAGCCAATGATTATGAGGTCGTCCATGTATATACCTACGAGTAGATGCGATGAACTGGTTCCTCGTGTGTACATAGCATGCTCCGACAAGCTTCACTCAAACCCGAGGGACTGTAAACTACTATCAAGTTTGGCATTCCACGATCTTGGTGCCTGATAGAGACCATAGATAGCTTTTCGGAGCTTAAGCACCTTGTGCTCATTATCATCATCGACGAAACTGGGTGGTTGTGCAACATACACCTCCTCCTTGAGGTTGCCATTGAAGAATGCCATATTAACATCCATGTGGTGCACCTGCTAAGCCTTATGAGCCGCAAGTGCAATCAGCAGACACATGGACTCTATTCGAGCGACAGGCGCAAAGACTTCCTTATAGTCTACACCTTGGTGCTGCATGTACCCTTTAGCAATAGGGCATGCCTTGTGCTTCACCATAGTTCCCTATGAGTCTTTCTTAACCTTGTACACCCACTTGAGACCAATCAGCCAATGTCTAAGAGGTAGGTCGCACAGCTCCCACGTGCCATTCTTAATAATAGACCTCATCTCATCTAGCATGGCTAGGCACCAACACTTGTGCTACTCAGCTTCGGCAAAGGTCACTGGTATTGGAATACGCGTAGGCTACAAAAGTAGAAAATAAAAATTTTCTACCGCGCACACCAGGACATCATGGTAAGGAAGGATCATGGATCATTACCACTAGACGCGCAGCGCAGCGGAAGAAGAGTTGGAAACCGATCCAACCACGCGTGTCGAGGTAGTAGTGGAAGTAGCCGATCGTCCCGAACAGATCGTCTCCTCCACGCGATCAACCACACCACGAGCGGATCCAATCTGTAGGTTGTTGATGCCGATCAACACCGCAACGAGCAGCGCCTCCACCGGTATCCACACGTCCGGGGCTGGAACGCCGATCGCGAGTGTACTAGCACTCATGAGCGGCTAGGGTTTAGCTCAGGAGGTGGCGGCTAGGGTTATGCTAAGGTTTTTCTAGTGCGTGACCCTCAGCCCCTCGCCTCTATATATAGACCACCTCACTTGGGCCTTGCGGACCGAGACCCAATAGGAGTCTATTCAGATCTCTATCCGAATTGAGCCCATATTCGAATCATATTCGAATTAGTGTTCCAACCCGTTAAGCGTGCGACCCTGTAGGTTCACGTATACTTGGTCGTGACCCGGAAACGCCTTTCCGGTCACCCTGTTAATAGCGGCCTCTAGTAAGACATATTAACCCCAAAGTATACGTAAAGATCATATCGGCTGAACCTGTAATGTTCTCTCATGTACGAATCCCTTTGCCTCACGATATAGATTGAGCTCAAGGCGAGACCTGTGTCATCCTATTAATAGCTCAATCACTCTCTCGATTCCGTGATGGATTATAAACTTGTGATTGACTCCTCAATCACCTTAGCATGGCCATGCACTTTCATAATCCATTACATCGAGGGGCCCAGAGATATCTCTCCCATGAGGAGGGGCAAATTCTATCTTGATCATTCACATCTCACTACATGTTTCATTGCAAACCCGAAGACTACTTTTATGACTACCCAGTTACGGAGTAGTGTTTAGTAGTCCCAAAATAAGCTACTACTCATGTTAGGAACCATGATGATCTCAAGTCTAAGGATTCTACATAAACACTACTTGAGACCAACTGATGACACATGGAATCTCTGAAGTGTCTCATGGCAGGTCTATCCAACATATGTTCACTAACACATGTCCATATTATTGATTTGGTATCACACACTATGATGCATGAGACATGATCATCAATCAATACATATGCCGATCTTTGTCTTTGAATCATATTTGTTCCTCATATGATATATGATCAAGGATCATTTAGAAATAGCAATATTTTAGTATTTAAAAGTCTCATGAATAAGTCACATACTCATTGATCAATTATGATGATGTCTATTCCAAGGAACAAAGTAATGTATCATAAATATAGTATGTGATATATACAACATCTCCATGTTGCCTCTAGGGTATATCACTAACAGTCTCCCACTTGCACTAGAGTCAACCATGTAGCTATCTAATACCCATTGCCCTAGTGTGAGCCTCATGCTTTGGCTGGGGAAGCGGCTTTGTCAACGGATCTGCAATGTTCAAATCCGTTTGTACTTTGCATATCTTCACATCGCCTGTCTCCACTATCTCGCGGATGAGATGAGATCGCCGTAAAATGTGCTTGGACTTCTGGTGCGATCTAGGCTCCTTGGCTTGTGCAATGGCCCCCACTATTGTCACAGTAGAGGTCCATTGGGCTGGAGGCACTAGCTATCACACCAAGCTCAGAAATAAATTTCTTGATCCAAACAGCCTCTTTGGCTTCTTGAAGCGCTATGTACTCGGCTTCGTTGTAGAATCAAGAACCGTCTCACGCTTGGAACTCTTCCACTACCGCACCGCCATTCAGCAGTAACACAAATCCAGATTGCGATCTAAAATCATCTTTGTCAGTTTGGAAGCTAGCATCGGTGTAACCATTTACAACGAGCTCTTCCTCACCTCCATAGACGAGGAACACATCTTTAGTTCTTCTCAAGTACTTCAAGATGTTCTTTACGGCAATCCAGTGACTTTCACCTGGATCTGACTGGTATCTACTCGTAGCACTTAAACCATATGAAACATTTGGACGTGTACAAAGCATGGCATATATAATGGACCCAATAGCCGAAGTATATAGAATCGCATTCATTTTATCCCGCTCATCAGGTGTACTAGGACACTGATTCTTGCTAAGATTTATACCATATGACATAGGTAGAAAACCTTTCTTGGAATCATGCATGTTGAACCTTTTCAACACCTTGTCAATGTACGTATCTTGGCTTAATCCAATTAGCCTTTTTGATCTATCTCTATAGATCTTGATGTCCAGAATATATGCCGCTCTCCTAAGTCTTTCATAGAGAAACTATTTTTTAATGAAGACTTAACTGATTCGAGCATAGGAATGTCATTTTCGATCAGTAATATGTCATCCACATATAACACCAGAAATATGAGTGCGCTCCCACTAGCCTTTTTGTAAACACAAGGCTCTTCTTCGTTCTTGATGAAACCAAACCCTTTGATTACTTCATCAAAACGAATGTTCCAACTCCGAGATGCTCGCTTAATCCATAAATGGATCTTTGGAGCTTGCATATCTTTCCAATCGACATGGATCGACAAAACCGGTGGGTTGTGTCATGTACACATCCTCACTCAGATTCCATTAAGGAAAGCAGTTTTGACATCCATTTGCCATATTTCATAGCCGAAATATGCAGCAATCGCTAGAATGATCCGAACAGACTTTAGCATTGCGACAGGTGAAAAAGTTTCATCATAATCAACACCTTGAATTTGTTTGAAACCTTTGGCCACCAATCGCGCTTTATCGATGTGAACATTTCCATCTATGTCTATCTTTTTTTTGAAAACCCATTTGCACTCAATGGTTTTAACACCATAAGGTGGATCAACCAAGTTCCAAACTTGATTACTGTGCATGGATTCAATTTCGGATCTCATGGCTTCAAGCCATTTCGTAGTCCGTCCCACCATCGCTTCTTCATAGGTCTTAGGCTCATCGTTGTCTAACAACAATATGTCCCGTTGTTGAGTAGTCAAGAACATGTACCTCTCAGGGGCACGACGTGACCTCTCTGACCTACGTGGTGCCGGTGTGTCCACAACATGTTCTTGAACAGTTTGTTCATCCTGTTGTGGTTCTGTAGGAGCTGAAATGTTTTCAGGTGTTTCTCGAATTTCTTCAAGTTGTACTGTGCTTCCATTATCCCTTCTTGAGAGAAACTCTTTCTTTAAGAAGACACCATGCCGGGCGATAAACACTTTGCCTTCTTCTTGATTATAGAAGTAATATCCTTTTGTTTCCTTAGGATACCCGATAAAGAAGCATTTATCAGATTTAGGAGTGAGCTTATCAGATTGTAAACGTTTTACATAAGCCTCACATCCCCAAATCTTAAGAAAAAACAAGCTAGGTCGTTGTCCTGTCCACATCTCATATGGTGTCTTTTCTCTCGATTTTGATGGAACCTGTTTAGTGTGAACACTACTGTTTCAAGAGCGCACTACCCCAAAAAGACAACGGAAGATCACTTTGGCTCATCATGGAGCGCACCATATCTAATAAGGTGCGATTTCTCCGCTCAGATACCCCATTCCATTGAGGTGTTCTCATGGAGTCAATTGTGGAACAATTCCACAATCCTTTAGATGATTGCCAAACTCATGGCTCAAATACTCGCCTCCACGATCGATCGTAGAAACTTGATTGTCTTGCCTAAATGATTTTGCACTTCATTTTGGAATTCTTTGAACTTTTCAAAGGATTCGACTTATGCTTCATCGTAGATATACCCATATCTACTAAAGTCATCGATAAAAGTTATGAAATATCGAAAACCACCTCTCGTCGTTAAGCTCATTGGTCCACATACATCAAGATGTACGAGTGCCAAAGTCACTTGCCCGCTCACCTTGACCGGTGAAAGGTGCCTTTGTTATCTTGCCAAGTAAACAAGATTCGCATGTCTCTAATGATTCAAAATCAAATGAGTGCAGAATACCATCTCTATAGAGCTTTTGCATGCGTTTCTCATTTATGTGACCTAAGTGACAGTGCCAAATAAACGTGGGATTCAAATCATTCGGACGTTGCCTCTTTGTATTAATGTTATAGACCGGTGACCCTTCAAGAGTAAGAACGTATAACCCATTCACCAATGGAGTATGACAATAGAACATATCTTTGAAATAAAGAGAACAACCATTGTCCACAGATTTAAAGTCATAACCTTCTGCTTGCAAACATGAAGCAGAAATAATGTTCTTTGAAAGAGATGGAACACAATAACAATTATTCAATTCCAAAACTAATCCTGAAGGTAAAGACAATGGCATGGTGCCAACAGCCATCAGAGCAACTTTTGCTCCATTGCCAACGCGAAGATCCACTTCGCTCCTCCTCAAACTTCTACTTCTTATTAGCCCCTGCAACGATTTGCAAATGTGAACAACCGATCCGGTATCAAATACCCAAGAATTAGTGGATGAAGTAGCAATATTGATCTCTATAACATTTATACCGAGTGGAAGTCGATTCCCTTCTTCTTCTCAAGATCCTCCAAGTACTTTGGGCGTTCCTTTTCCAATGTCCCGATTGCTTACAGAGAAACAATCGCATCGGGATGAGCGGCGCCCTTCTTGTCTCGCTTGGCCTTAGAACTGCTCGCGATCGCATCGGGAGCTAACTTTCTTTTGACCGCGCTTTTCTTGACATAGGGCTTGCCCTTGCCTTTGTGCATCATCATCACATGATTGCTGCTTTTCTTAATGCTTTCCTTGGCAGATTTTAGCATCCCATGCAACTCAGTCAGGGTCTTGTCCAGGTTGTTCATGTGAAAGTTCATTATGAATGGCTCAAAGCTCGGGAAGCGATCGGAGAATCACATCGAGCCAACTCTTGGCTAAGGGAAAACCAAGCTTTTCCGGACTCTCAATGTAGCCAATCATCTTAATCACATGAGGGTCGACGATTCCCTCTCGCAAGCTCGCACGCAAATAAGGACTTTGAAGTATTGAACCTCTCAGCCCTTGCTTGGTTCTCAAACATACCACGTAACCCTACAATGATATTGTAGGCATCTGTGTTCTCATATTGCTTCTGAAGCTCAGAGGACATTGTGGCAAGCATGAGACAGCCCACATCAAGATAATCATTCGTTTGCTTCTCATAAGCTCTCCGTGCAGCCACAGTAGCATTATCAGGCAAGTCTTCGGGGTAAGGAGACTCAAGGACATATTCCTTGCGCTCTTGCTTGAGAACAATTCTCAAGTTGCGATACCAATCCAAAAAGTTTATTCCATTGAGTTTTTCTTTCTCAAGAACATATCGCAAATTAAAAGTACTGGATGCGGCGTTAGCTGACATGATCTACAACACAAGAATATGCAAAGTTTAGCACTATGTTTATGTTCATCTTTTATTAAAACTATTTAACAAAAGACTCCCACTATGAGTTTTGCAACAAAAACTCCCTCTAAGTTACATAGTGGGTCAAGATCCTCATTTCACTAATTCCTAGTGAGCTTTGGCATCACAGCTAGAAAACTAGTGACATGGGTAAGCAACACCTTGCTAATCACATCCCTATGTGACTCTATTTTAGGTGACATCAATATGCTCCGGCCCCAAACTATGCCCCAAGGTCCAAAACTATTTTGATAACCTTGTTAAGTAAACCAAATGCTTCCGCATGTAGATGTCCGACATCTACCCCAAATAATGATGATAACCGACGGCACTTTACTTTGGTAGACCTACCATACGGTGATCATTATCTTTTGGTGCAATATATGGAAGGGCATAAACACCTAATTTTAAGAGGGATTCTATCCTTTCAAAGCAACATATCACATATATCATTGCATAAGAATAAGATAGATAACATCATAGATAAACACATTTAACTGTGAAGTAGTATGGCCCAAAAATGGTGATATCCATCTCTATGTAGGTGTAGACGATCTCCATCCTCCACATCACTCCTTTAGGCCACCATGCTTAAAAGCTTGTAACCTCAAAACTAGGCTACTACCAATAATAGCTAGAAATTGAAGATTACAAAGATAGATTCAAGCATTAAGGTCGACACACAGGTCGTTAAATACAATATATACAGCTAACAATAGCTGAAATAGTCATGACACGCAGGCCATGAACGAATGTTACATGCATCACATACATCTCATACATTCAAATAAGCTATAGGGCCATACTATTTCACACCATTCCCTGCAAAAACAAGTTAGACGTAGAATCGCATTCTACCTAACGATGTGAACCCATGACGCTATACAAGGGGGGATACACACGGCGGTCCCGCTGACCGGTCGTGAGCGGGGGGGTCGAGGGGGAGCGCCAGCGGGTTTGAGGCGCGCCAACACCCTACGAAATTTACAGATCCAATCTATAAAATTGCTATGAAAATCTCATCGGGCTGATCAAATCAACCCAAATCCGAGCCATTCAAAATGTCTCAATTTTCATTAGATCAATCATATTGATCATCGCGATCGGTATACTTGAGGAGACCACAACACAAGACCTCGATCTGTTGGCTCGATCTACTGATTATGCGCGCAGTTAGCCCCGATGGTGATTCCAGCCGGTAGGGACAAGTCGCGCGTACATCAAAGAAGGAGCACGAACTAATATTTTTGGCCATATGATGTTATCAACTCATACCTATTTCAACCCCTTATGACCGATTGATCTCATCAACCCGTGCTACCACCGATTCATCACATGAACAACCTGATCTAGACTGTAATAGATCCAATCTACTACTACCGCATATCAACATATGCGCTGATCCAGATTACAAACTAAGCAAGATGGCTCTGATACCACTATTGGAATACGCGTAGGCTACGAAAGCAGAAAACAAAATTTTTCTACCGCGCACACTAGGACATCATGCTAAGGAAGGATCATGGATCATTACCACTAGACGTGCAGCGCAGCGGAAGAAGAGTTGAAAACCGATCCAACCACGCGCGTCGAGATAGTAGTGGAAGTAGCCGATCGTCCCGAACAGATCGTCTCCTCCACGCGATCAACCACACAACGAGCGGATCCAATCTGTAGGTTGTTGATGCCGATCAACACCGCAACGAGCAGCGCCTCCACCGGTATCCACACGTCCGGGGCTGGAACGCCGATCGCGAGTGTACTAGCACTCGTGAGCGGCTAGGGTTTAGCTCAGGAGGTGGCGGCTAGGGTTATGCTAGGGTTTTTCTGGTGCGTGACCCTCAGCCCCTCGCCTCTATATATAGACCACCTCACTTGATCATACTCATTGATCAATAATGATGATGTCTATTCCAAGGAACAAATTAATGTATCATAAACATAGTATGTGATATATACAACATCTCCATGTTGCCTCTAGGGTATATCACTAACAACTGGCTCCTCTGTGGCCAGGAGACAAAATCCACTGTTCTCGGCAATGACCTCATTGGTGTTATCGTAGAGATCCGCCATAGTGAGATACTTGTGTGGGGCTTCATCTAACGACTGTGTCATGTCAATGGATGGTGACACGAACCCTACTCCGGTAGGTGCAACAGGAGCTGGTGTAGCTGGAGAAGAGGCCAATGTTGGCAACCCTGGGCTGGGTGCTAGCCCCAGAGTAGCCGACGAGCCTGCCACATCACCCACAGGCTCCAGTGCTCTTATTCATCTATAACCTGTCACCGAAGAATAAATGTATTTCATGGAGAAGATTTCACTGGAAGCATTGAATGGATCATCAGCTTCTGGTGTGCCCCAATTCCACTTCACTTCTTCATCGAACACTACATTATGTGATACATGAACATGCTTGCCCACAAGATCATAGAGTCGGTATGCCTTGGACCCTGGTTCATAGTTGAAGAAGACTATGGGCACTCTTTTGTCATTGTGTTTCTTAATTTGGCTTCACAACCTTCATATACACCACACACCCAAACGTGCAGAAATAGTGCACGTTCGAGCGCCACCCGTACCATGTCTCATAGGGTGTCTTGTTGTGCACACTTCACATTGGTGCACGATTGAGGAGGTAGACTGCCATCATGATAGCCTCACCCCAAAACCTTGTTGGCATGCCTTTTGTCCTTCATCAGGCTACACGCCATGCTGACTAGCGACTGGTATTCCATAACACCGTTCTGCTGTGGTGAGTACAACACTGTGAGCTGCCGCTTGACGCCAAGGTTCACGTAGTACTCACCAAATTCTATGGACATAAATTTACCACCATGATCAGTACGCAATGCCCATATCTTACATGCGACCTTCAGTTCAACACGGGCTTGGAAGCGCTTGATGGCTGTCAGCGCCTCATCTTTTGATGTTGGGAGCATTAGCCACACGTAGCAACTGAAATCATCCTCCAGGAGAAGAAAGTACCATTTCCCTCCTGGTGTCATCGGCGTGACGAATCCGCAGAAATCATCATGCACCAGCTCAAACTGGTCCTGGGCATGGTAACTCACCTCCTGTGGGAATGAAGCACGTCATTGCTTCCCAACTAGGCAGGCATCACATACTCGATCCACTTGATCGATATGTGGTAGCACACGGACCATCTCATCATGTGTGAGTCATCGCAAGGACTAAAAATTCAGATGGCAGTAGCGCGCATGCTAGCGCCATGCTTCTTCACCGTAACTCGCCATTAGACACATAGGCTATGCTAAACTCAGATCAAGCACATGCAGGTGGTTCCTGGAGCATTTTACCTTAGCTATCATGTGTCACTGCTGATCACAAAGCCATATCATGTCATTTTCAATCAACATCTGACAACCATTCTTGTCAAGCTATCCGATGCTGATAATATTGCTCCGCAGCCGTGGGATGTAGTATACCCTGTTGAGCGTGCGATGTTCCTCGGTGTGGCACATGAACAACACAGTTCCTCACCCACATATATCGAGTATGGAGCCATCACTGAACTTCACAGTCCTCTTTACGCCAATGTCCAGCTCGATGAATGCAGCCTTGCACCTAGTCATTTGATTGGATGCTCCCGTGTCCTCATGCTTGTCCTCCTCCCAGCAAAGGTGCACTTGCACGTGCACCTCATCTAGTGCAACATCAATGGGCGTGCCGCACATGGCTTCCTCCAGTGTACACACCTGGGCCATCAACAGCATGTGCTCATCGTCTTGCACTTGAACGAGATGCGTCTGTTCCTTATGCACTCGTCATGGCTTGTGTAGTCTTGAGAGAAGTGCCCAAAATTTCCACAATTGCAACACTTTAGCCTAGACTTGTCACAGCTGCCAACGGACCTAGCGGTCTCCTTGCCGTCACGGGCAGCACTTTGCCCACCTTGTTTGCCATGGCTACAGTCTTGCTTGCCGCTATTCCTGCCTCCGCCTGAAGAGGAGTCGCCCTGTTCTTGCTTCTTGATGTGTGCCAGCCACTCCATCTCCGTGAGGAGAAGACGACCACTGGCATCACGACCACCATGTCTACATTATACCTCTCCTTCACAGACTTGATCTGACCCACTAACTCTTCTACAAATAAGGTCTGAAGATCAATCAACTACTTATGGAGATCGCTACCTGCGTGAACTTCGGAGGAATGATGTGGAGAAATTTCTTGATCACCTTGACATCCTCC